>OU892278.1:54095698-55436999 GCA_917834065.1 Ceutorhynchus assimilis
CCTAAAGATTCAATGTAAAAAATACTTAAAACTCAAAGGGATTGAATGAGTTATTATTAATGGAGTTATGACTTTTCTAAAATAATGATGTTTTTGTAAAGTAATACTCTACAAATAATTTTTTCACTCAAAAACTGAAGTGAGTGTAGAGTTGAAATTTTGAGGTCTTTTTCCTAAAGATTCAATGTAAAAAATACTTAAAACTCAAAGGGATTGAATTGAGTTATTATCAATGGAGTTATGACTTTTCTAAAATAATGATGTTTTGTTAAGTAATACTCAACAAACAATTTTTTCACTCAAAAACTGAAGTGAGTGTAGAGTTGAAATTTTGAGGTCTTTTTCCTAAAGATTCAATGTAAAAAATACTTAAAACTCAAAGGGATTGAATTGAGTTATTATTAATGGAGTTATGACTTTTCTAAAATAATGATGTTTTTGTAAAGTAATACTCTACAAATAATTTTTTCACTCAAAAACTGAAGTGAGTGTAGAGTTGAAATTTTGAGGTCTTTTTCCTAAAGATTCAATGTAAAAAATACTTAAAACTCAAAGGGATTGAATTGAGTTATTATTAATGTAGTTATGACTTTTCTAAAATAATGATGTTTTTGTAAAGTAATACTCTACAAATAATTTTTTCACTCAAAAACTGAAGTGAGTGTAGAGTTGAAATTTTGAGGTCTTTTTCCTAAAGATTCAATGTAAAAAATACTTAAAACTCAAAGGGATTGAATTGAGTTATTATTAATGGAGTTATGACTTTTCTAAAATAATGATGTTTTTGTAAAGTAATACTCTACAAATAATTTTTTCACTCAAAAACTGAAGTGAGTGTAGAGTTGAAATTTTGAGGTCTTTTTCCTAAAGATTCAATGTAAAAAATACTTAAAACTCAGAGGGATTGAATTGAGTTATTATTAATGGAGTTATGTCTTTTCTAAAATAATGATGTTTTTGTAAAGTAATACTCTACAAATAATTTTTTCACTCAAAAACTGAAGTGAGTGTAGAGTTGAAATTTTGAGGTCTTTTTCCTAAAGATTCAATGTAAAAAATACTTAAAACTCAAAGGGATTGAATTGAGTTATTATTAATGGAGTTATGACTTTTCTAAAATAATGATGTTTTGTAAAGTAATACTCAACAAACAATTTTTTCACTCAAAAACTGAAGTGAGTGTAGAGTTGAAATTTTGAGGTCTTTTTCCTAAAGATTCAATGTAAAAAATACTTAAAACTCAAAGGGATTGAATTGAGTTATTATTAATGGAGTTATGTCTTTTCTAAAATAATGATGTTTTGTAAAGTAATACTCTACAAATAATTTTGAGGTCTTTTTCCTAAAGATTCAATGTAAAAAATACTTAAAACTCAAAGGGATTGAATTGAGTTATTATCAATGGAGTTGAGACTTTTCTAAAATAATGATGTTTTGTAAAGTAATACTCTACAAATAATTTTTTCACTCAAAATCTGAAGTGAGTGTAGAGTTGAAATTTTGAGGTCTTTTTCCTAAAGATTCAATGTAAAAAATACTTAAAACTCAAAGGGATTGAATTGAGTTATTATTAATGGAGTTATGTCTTTTCTAAAATAATGATGTTTTTGTAAAGTAATACTCTACAAATAATTTTGAGGTCTTTTTCCTAAAGATTCAATGTAAAAAATACTTAAAACTCAAAGGGATTGAATTGAGTTATTATCAATGGAGTTATGAATTTTCTAAAATAATGATGTTTTTGTAAAGTAATACTCTACAAATAATTTTTTCACTCAAAAACTGAAGTGAGTGTAGAGTTGAAATTTTGAGGTCTTTTTCCTAAAGATTCAATGTAAAAAATACTTAAAACTCAAAGGGATTGAATTGAGTTATTATTAATGGAGTTATGACTTTTCTAAAATAATGATGTTTTTGTAAAGTAATACTCTACAAATAATTTTTTCACTCAAAAACTGAAGTGAGTGTAGAGTTGAAATTTTGAGGTCTTTTTCCTAAAGATTCAATGTAAAAAATACTTAAAACTCAAAGGGATTGAATTGAGTTATTATTAATGGAGTTATGACTTTTCTAAAATAATGATGTTTTTGTAAAGTAATACTCTACAAATAATTTTTTCACTCAAAAACTGAAGTGAGTGTAGAGTTGAAATTTTGAGGTCTTTTTCCTAAAGATTCAATGTAAAAAATACTTAAAACTCAAAGGGATTGAATTGAGTTATTATTAATGGAGTTATGTCTTTTCTAAAATAATGATGTTTTTGTAAAGTAATACTCTACAAATAATTTTGAGGTCTTTTTCCTAAAGATTCAATGTAAAAAATACTTAAAACTCAAAGGGATTGAATTGAGTTATTATCAATGGAGTTATGACTTTTCTAAAATAATGATGTTTTGTTAAGTAATACTCAACAAACAATTTTTTCACTCAAAAACTGAAGTGAGTGTAGAGTTGAAATTTTGAGGTCTTTTTCCTAAAGATTCAATGTAAAAAAATACTTAAAACTCAAAGGGATTGAATTGAGTTATTATTAATGGAGTTATGACTTTTCTAAAATAATGATGTTTTTGTAAAGTAATACTCTACAAATAATTTTTTCACTCAAAAACTGAAGTGAGTGTAGAGTTGAAATTTTGAGGTCTTTTTCCTAAAGATTCAATGTAAAAAATACTTAAAACTCAAAGGGATTGAATTGAGTTATTATTAATGGAGTTATGTCTTTTCTAAAATAATGATGTTTTTGTAAAGTAATACTCTACAAATAATTTTGAG
Source organism: Ceutorhynchus assimilis (assembly GCA_917834065.1). Classification (NCBI taxonomy): domain Eukaryota; kingdom Metazoa; phylum Arthropoda; class Insecta; order Coleoptera; family Curculionidae; genus Ceutorhynchus; species Ceutorhynchus assimilis. The sequence goes on from OU892278.1 coordinate 54,098,471, forward strand.
GTCTTTTTCCTAAAGATTCAATGTAAAAAATACTTAAAACTCAAAGGGATTGAATTGAGTTATTATCAATGGAGTTATGACTTTTCTAAAATAATGATGTTTTGTAAAGTAATACTCAACAAACAATTTTTTCACTCAAAAACTGAAGTGAGTGTAGAGTTGAAATTTTGAGGTCTTTTTCCTAAAGATTCAATGTAAAAAATACTTAAAACTCAAAGGGATTGAATTGAGTTATTATTAATGGAGTTATGACTTTTCTAAAATAATGATGTTTTGTAAAGTAATACTCTACAAATAATTTTTTCACTCAAAAACTGAAGTGAGTGTAGAGTTGAAATTTTGAGGTCTTTTTCCTAAAGATTCAATGTAAAAAATACTTAAAACTCAAAGGGATTGAATTGAGTTATTATTAATGGAGTTATGTCTTTTCTAAAATAATGATGTTTTTGTAAAGTAATACTCTACAAATAATTTTGAGGTCTTTTTCCTAAAGATTCAATGTAAAAAAAACTTAAAACTCAAAGGGATTGAATTGAGTTATTATCAATGGAGTTATGACTTTTCTAAAATAATGATGTTTTGTAAAGTAATACTCAACAAACAATTTTTTCACTCAAAAACTGAAGTGAGTGTAGAGTTGAAATTTTGAGGTCTTTTTCCTAAAGATTCAATGTAAAAAATACTTAAAACTCAAAGGGATTGAATTGAGTTATTATTAATGGAGTTATGACTTTTCTAAAATAATGATGTTTTTGTAAAGTAATACTCTACAAATAATTTTTTCACTCAAAAACTGAAGTGAGTGTAGAGTTGAAATTTTGAGGTCTTTTTCCTAAAGATTCAATGTAAAAAATACTTAAAACTCAAAGGGATTGAATTGAGTTATTATTAATGGAGTTATGTCTTTTCTAAAATAATGATGTTTTTGTAAAGTAATACTCTACAAATAATTTTGAGGTCTTTTTCCTAAAGATTCAATGTAAAAAAATACTTAAAACTCAAAGGGATTGAATTGAGTTATTATCAATGGAGTTATGACTTTTCTAAAATAATGATGTTTTGTAAAGTAATACTCAACAAACAATTTTTTCACTCAAAAACTGAAGTGAGTGTAGAGTTGAAATTTTGAGGTCTTTTTCCTAAAGATTCAATGTAAAAAATACTTAAAACTCAAAGGGATTGAATTGAGTTATTATTAATGGAGTTATGACTTTTCTAAAATAATGATGTTTTTGTAAAGTAATACTCTACAAATAATTTTTTCACTCAAAAACTGAAGTGAGTGTAGAGTTGAAATTTTGAGGTCTTTTTCCTAAAGATTCAATGTAAAAAATACTTAAAACTCAAAGGGATTGAATTGAGTTATTATTAATGGAGTTATGTCTTTTCTAAAATAATGATGTTTTTGTAAAGTAATACTCTACAAATAATTTTGAGGTCTTTTTCCTAAAGATTCAATGTAAAAAATACTTAAAACTCAAAGGGATTGAATTGAGTTATTATCAATGGAGTTATGACTTTTCTAAAATAATGATGTTTTGTAAAGTAATACTCAACAAACAATTTTTTCACTCAAAAACTGAAGTGAGTGTAGAGTTGAAATTTTGAGGTCTTTTTCCTAAAGATTCAATGTAAAAAATACTTAAAACTCAAAGGGATTGAATTGAGTTATTATTAATGGAGTTATGACTTTTCTAAAATAATGATGTTTTGTAAAGTAATACTCTACAAATAATTTTTTCACTCAAAAACTGAAGTGAGTGTAGAGTTGAAATTTTGAGGTCTTTTTCCTAAAGATTCAATGTAAAAAATACTTAAAACTCAAAGGGATTGAATTGAGTTATTATTAATGGAGTTATGTCTTTTCTAAAATAATGATGTTTTTGTAAAGTAATACTCTACAAATAATTTTGAGGTCTTTTTCCTAAAGATTCAATGTAAAAAAAAACTTAAAACTCAAAGGGATTGAATTGAGTTATTATCAATGGAGTTATGACTTTTCTAAAATAATGATGTTTTGTAAAGTAATACTCAACAAACAATTTTTTCACTCAAAAACTGAAGTGAGTGTAGAGTTGAAATTTTGAGGTCTTTTTCCTAAAGATTCAATGTAAAAAAATACTTAAAACTCAAAGGGATTGAATTGAGTTATTATTAATGGAGTTATGTCTTTTCTAAAATAATGATGTTTTTGTAAAGTAATACTCTACAAATAATTTTGAGGTCTTTTTCCTAAAGATTCAATGTAAAAAATACTTAAAACTCAAAGGGATTGAATTGAGTTATTATCAATGGAGTTATGACTTTTCTAAAATAATGATGTTTTGTAAAGTAATACTCAACAAACAATTTTTTCACTCAAAAACTGAAGTGAGTGTAGAGTTGAAATTTTGAGGTCTTTTTCCTAAAGATTCAATGTAAAAAATACTTAAAACTCAAAGGGATTGAATTGAGTTATTATTAATGGAGTTATGACTTTTCTAAAATAATGATGTTTTTGTAAAGTAATACTCTACAAATAATTTTGAGGTCTTTTTCCTAAAGATTCAATGTAAAAAAAACTTAAAACTCAAAGGGATTGAATTGAGTTATTATCAATGGAGTTATGACTTTTCTAAAATAATGATGTTTTGTAAAGTAATACTCAACAAACAATTTTTTCACTCAAAAACTGAAGTGAGTGTAGAGTTGAAATTTTGAGGTATTTTTCCTAAAGATTCAATGTAAAAAATACTTAAAACTCAAAGGGATTGAATTGAGTTATTATTAATGGAGTTATTACTTTTCTAAAATAATGATGTTTTTGTAAAGTAATACTCTACAAATAATTTTTTCACTCAAAAACTGAAGTGAGTGTAGAGTTGAAATTTTGAGGTCTTTTTCCTAAAGATTCAATGTAAAAAATACTTAAAACTCAAAGGGATTGAATTGAGTTATTATTAATGGAGTTATGTCTTTTCTAAAATAATGATGTTTTTGTAAAGTAATACTCTACAAATAATTTTGAGGTCTTTTTCCTAAAGATTCAATGTAAAAAAAACTTAAAACTCAAAGGGATTGAATTGAGTTATTATCAATGGAGTTATGACTTTTCTAAAATAATGATGTTTTGTAAAGTAATACTCAACAAACAATTTTTTCACTCAAAAACTGAAGTGAGTGTAGAGTTGAAATTTTGAGGTCTTTTTCCTAAAGATTCAATGTGAAAAATACTTAAAACTCAAAGGGATTGAATTGAGTTATTATCAATGGAGTTATGACTTTTCTAAAATAATGATGTTTTTGTAAAGTAATACTCTACAAATAATTTTTTCACTCAAAAACTGAAGTGAGTGTAGAGTTGAAATTTTGAGGTCTTTTTCCTAAAGATTCAATGTAAAAAATACTTAAAACTCAAGGGATTGAATTGAGTTATTATTAATGGAGTTATGACTTTTCTAAAATAATGATGTTTTTGTAAAGTAATACTCTACAAATAATTTTGAGGTCTTTTTCCTAAAGATTCAATGTAAAAAAAACTTAAAACTCAAAGGGATTGAATTGAGTTATTATCAATGGAGTTATGACTTTTCTAAAATAATGATGTTTTGTAAAGTAATACTCAACAAACAATTTTTTCACTCAAAAACTGAAGTGAGTGTAGAGTTGAAATTTTGAGGTATTTTTCCTAAAGATTCAATGTAAAAAAATACTTAAAACTCAAAGGGATTGAATTGAGTTATTATTAATGGAGTTATTACTTTTCTAAAATAATGATGTTTTTGTAAAGTAATACTCTACAAATAATTTTTTCACTCAAAAACTGAAGTGAGTGTAGAGTTGAAATTTTGAGGTCTTTTTCCTAAAGATTCAATGTAAAAAATACTTAAAACTCAAAGGGATTGAATTGAGTTATTATTAATGGAGTTATGTCTTTTCTAAAATAATGATGTTTTTGTAAAGTAATACTCTACAAATAATTTTGAGGTCTTTTTCCTAAAGATTCAATGTAAAAAAAACTTAAAACTCAAAGGGATTGAATTGAGTTATTATCAATGGAGTTATGACTTTTCTAAAATAATGATGTTTTGTAAAGTAATACTCAACAAACAATTTTTTCACTCAAAAACTGAAGTGAGTGTAGAGTTGAAATTTTGAGGTCTTTTTCCTAAAGATTCAATGTGAAAAATACTTAAAACTCAAAGGGATTGAATTGAGTTATTATCAATGGAGTTATGACTTTTCTAAAATAATGATGTTTTTGTAAAGTAATACTCTACAAATAATTTTTTCACTCAAAAACTGAAGTGAGTGTAGAGTTGAAATTTTGAGGTCTTTTTCCTAAAGATTCAATGTAAAAAATACTTAAAACTCAAAGGGATTGAATTGAGTTATTATCAATGGAGTTATGACTTTTCTAAAATAATGATGTTTTGTAAAGTAATACTCAACAAACAATTTTTTCACTCAAAAACTGAAGTGAGTGTAGAGTTGAAATTTTGAGGTCTTTTTCCTAAAGATTCAATGTAAAAAATACTTAAAACTCAAAGGGATTGAATTGAGTTATTATTAATGGAGTTATGACTTTTCTAAAATAATGATGTTTTTGTAAAGTAATACTCTACAAATAATTTTTTCACTCAAAAACTGAAGTGAGTGTAGAGTTGAAATTTTGAGGTCTTTTTCCTAAAGATTCAAAGTAAAAAATACTTAAAACTCGAAGGGATTGAATTGAGTTATTATTAATGGAGTTATGACTTTTCTAAAATAATGATGTTTTTGTAAAGTAATACTCTACAAATAATTTTGAGGTCTTTTTCCTAAAGATTCAATGTAAAAAAAACTTAAAACTCAAAGGGATTGAATTGAGTTATTAACAATGGAGTTATGACTTTTCTAAAATAATGATGTTTTGTAAAGTAATACTCAACAAACAATTTTTTCACTCAAAAACTGAAGTGAGTGTAGAGTTGAAATTTTGAGGTCTTTTTCCTAAAGATTCAATGTAAAAAATACTTAAAACTCAAAGGGATTGAATTGAGTTATTATTAATGGAGTTATGTCTTTTCTAAAATAATGATGTTTTTGTAAAGTAATACTCTACAAATAATTTTGAGGTCTTTTTCCTAAAGATTCAATGTAAAAAAAACTTAAAACTCAAAGGGATTGAATTGAGTTATTATCAATGGAGTTATGACTTTTCTAAAATAATGATGTTTTGTAAAGTAATACTCAACAAACAATTTTTTCACTCAAAAACTGAAGTGAGTGTAGAGTTGAAATTTTGAGGTCTTTTTCCTAAAGATTCAATGTAAAAAATACTTAAAACTCAAAGGGATTGAATTGAGTTATTATTAATGGAGTTATGACTTTTCTAAAATAATGATGTTTTTGTAAAGTAATACTCTACAAATAATTTTGAGGTCTTTTTCCTAAAGATTCAATGTAAAAAAAACTTAAAACTCAAAGGGATTGAATTGAGTTATTATCAATGGAGTTATGACTTTTCTAAAATAATGATGTTTTGTAAAGTAATACTCAACAAACAATTTTTTCACTCAAAAACTGAAGTGAGTGTAGAGTTGAAATTTTGAGGTCTTTTTCCTAAAGATTCAATGTAAAAAATACTTAAAACTCAAAGGGATTGAATTGAGTTATTATTAATGGAGTTATTACTTTTCTAAAATAATGATGTTTTTGTAAAGTAATACTCTACAAATAATTTTTTCACTCAAAAACTGAAGTGAGTGTAGAGTTGAAATTTTGAGGTCTTTTTCCTAAAGATTCAATGTATAAAATACTTAAAACTCAAAGGGATTGAATTGAGTTATTATTAATGGAGTTATGTCTTTTCTAAAATAATGATGTTTTTGTAAAGTAATACTCTACAAATAATTTTGAGGTCTTTTTCCTAAAGATTCAATGTAAAAAAAACTTAAAACTCAAAGGGATTGAATTGAGTTATTATCAATGGAGTTATGACTTTTCTAAAATAATGATGTTTTGTAAAGTAATACTCAACAAACAATTTTTTCACTCAAAAACTGAAGTGAGTGTAGAGTTGAAATTTTGAGGTCTTTTTCCTAAAGATTCAATGTGAAAAATACTTAAAACTCAAAGGGATTGAATTGAGTTATTATCAATGGAGTTATGACTTTTCTAAAATAATGATGTTTTTGTAAAGTAATACTCTACAAATAATTTTTTCACTCAAAAACTGAAGTGAGTGTAGAGTTGAAATTTTGAGGTCTTTTTCCTAAAGATTCAATGTAAAAAATACTTAAAACTCAAAGGGATTGAATTGAGTTATTATCAATGGAGTTATGACTTTTCTAAAATAATGATGTTTTGTAAAGTAATACTCAACAAACAATTTTTTCACTCAAAAACTGAAGTGAGTGTAGAGTTGAAATTTTGAGGTCTTTTTCCTAAAGATTCAATGTAAAAAATACTTAAAACTCAAAGGGATTGAATTGAGTTATTATTAATGGAGTTATGACTTTTCTAAAATAATGATGTTTTTGTAAAGTAATACTCTACAAATAATTTTTTCACTCAAAAACTGAAGTGAGTGTAGAGTTGAAATTTTGAGGTCTTTTTCCTAAAGATTCAAAGTAAAAAATACTTAAAACTCGAAGGGATTGAATTGAGTTATTATTAATGGAGTTATGACTTTTCTAAAATAATGATGTTTTTGTAAAGTAATACTCTACAAATAATTTTGAGGTCTTTTTCCTAAAGATTCAATGTAAAAAACACTTAAAACTCAAAGGGATTGAATTGAGTTATTATTAATGGAGTTATGTCTTTTCTAAAATAATGATGTTTTTGTAAAGTAATACTCTACAAATAATTTTGAGGTCTTTTTCCTAAAGATTCAATGTAAAAAAAACTTAAAACTCAAAGGGATTGAATTGAGTTATTATCAATGGAGTTATGACTTTTCTAAAATAATGATGTTTTGTAAAGTAATACTCAACAAACAATTTTTTCACTCAAAAACTGAAGTGAGTGTAGAGTTGAAATTTTGAGGTCTTTTTCCTAAAGATTCAATGTAAAAAAATACTTAAAACTCAAAGGGATTGAATTGAGTTATTATCAATGGAGTTATGACTTTTCTAAAATAATGATGTTTTGTAAAGTAATACTCAACAAACAATTTTTTCACTCAAAAACTGAAGTGAGTGTAGAGTTGAAATTTTGAGGTCTTTTTCCTAAAGATTCAATGTAAAAAATACTTAAAACTCAAAGGGATTGAATTGAGTTATTATCAATGGAGTTATGACTTTTCTAAAATAATGATGTTTTGTAAAGTAATACTCAACAAACAATTTTTTCACTCAAAAACTGAAGTGAGTGTAGAGTTGAAATTTTGAGGTCTTTTTCCTAAAGATTCAATGTAAAAAATACTTAAAACTCAAAGGGATTGAATTGAGTTATTATTAATGGAGTTATGACTTTTCTAAAATAATGATGTTTTGTAAAGTAATACTCAACAAACAATTTTTTCACTCAAAAACTGAAGTGAGTGTAGAGTTGAAATTTTGAGGTCTTTTTCCTAAAGATTCAATGTATAAAATACTTAAAACTCAAAGGGATTGAATTGAGTTATTATTAATGGAGTTATGTCTTTTCTAAAATAATGATGTTTTTGTAAAGTAATACTCTACAAATAATTTTGAGGTCTTTTTCCTAAAGATTCAATGTAAAAAAAACTTAAAACTCAAAGGGATTGAATTGAGTTATTATCAATGGAGTTATGACTTTTCTAAAATAATGATGTTTTGTAAAGTAATACTCAACAAACAATTTTTTCACTCAAAAACTGAAGTGAGTGTAGAGTTGAAATTTTGAGGTCTTTTTCCTAAAGATTCAATGTGAAAAATACTTAAAACTCAAAGGGATTGAATTGAGTTATTATCAATGGAGTTATGACTTTTCTAAAATAATGATGTTTTTGTAAAGTAATACTCTACAAATAATTTTTTCACTCAAAAACTGAAGTGAGTGTAGAGTTGAAATTTTGAGGTCTTTTTCCTAAAGATTCAATGTAAAAAAATACTTAAAACTCAAAGGGATTGAATTGAGTTATTATCAATGGAGTTATGACTTTTCTAAAATAATGATGTTTTGTAAAGTAATACTCAACAAACAATTTTTTCACTCAAAAACTGAAGTGAGTGTAGAGTTGAAATTTTGAGGTCTTTTTCCTAAAGATTCAATGTAAAAAATACTTAAAACTCAAAGGGATTGAATTGAGTTATTATTAATGGAGTTATGACTTTTCTAAAATAATGATGTTTTTGTAAAGTAATACTCTACAAATAATTTTTTCACTCAAAAACTGAAGTGAGTGTAGAGTTGAAATTTTGAGGTCTTTTTCCTAAAGATTCAAAGTAAAAAATACTTAAAACTCGAAGGGATTGAATTGAGTTATTATTAATGGAGTTATGACTTTTCTAAAATAATGATGTTTTTGTAAAGTAATACTCTACAAATAATTTTGAGGTCTTTTTCCTAAAGATTCAATGTAAAAAACACTTAAAACTCAAAGGGATTTAATTGAGTTATTATTAATGGAGTTATGTCTTTTCTAAAATAATGATGTTTTTGTAAAGTAATACTCTACAAATAATTTTGAGGTCTTTTTCCTAAAGATTCAATGTAAAAAAAACTTAAAACTCAAAGGGATTGAATTGAGTTATTATCAATGGAGTTATGACTTTTCTAAAATAATGATGTTTTGTAAAGTAATACTCAACAAACAATTTTTTCACTCAAAAACTGAAGTGAGTGTAGAGTTGAAATTTTGAGGTCTTTTTCCTAAAGATTCAATGTAAAAAATACTTAAAACTCAAAGGGATTGAATTGAGTTATTATCAATGGAGTTATGACTTTTCTAAAATAATGATGTTTTGTAAAGTAATACTCAACAAACAATTTTTTCACTCAAAAACTGAAGTGAGTGTAGAGTTGAAATTTTGAGGTCTTTTTCCTAAAGATTCAATGTAAAAAATACTTAAAACTCAAAGGGATTGAATTGAGTTATTATTAATGGAGTTATTACTTTTCTAAAATAATGATGTTTTTGTAAAGTAATACTCTACAAATAATTTTTTCACTCAAAAACTGAAGTGAGTGTAGAGTTGAAATTTTGAGGTCTTTTTCCTAAAGATTCAATGTATAAAATACTTAAAACTCAAAGGGATTGAATTGAGTTATTATTAATGGAGTTATGTCTTTTCTAAAATAATGATGTTTTTGTAAAGTAATACTCTACAAATAATTTTGAGGTCTTTTTCCTAAAGATTCAATGTAAAAAAAACTTAAAACTCAAAGGGATTGAATTGAGTTATTATCAATGGAGTTATGACTTTTCTAAAATAATGATGTTTTGTAAAGTAATACTCAACAAACAATTTTTTCACTCAAAAACTGAAGTGAGTGTAGAGTTGAAATTTTGAGGTCTTTTTCCTAAAGATTCAATGTGAAAAATACTTAAAACTCAAAGGGATTGAATTGAGTTATTATCAATGGAGTTATGACTTTTCTAAAATAATGATGTTTTTGTAAAGTAATACTCTACAAATAATTTTTTCACTCAAAAACTGAAGTGAGTGTAGAGTTGAAATTTTGAGGTCTTTTTCCTAAAGATTCAATGTAAAAAATACTTAAAACTCAAAGGGATTGAATTGAGTTATTATCAATGGAGTTATGACTTTTCTAAAATAATGATGTTTTGTAAAGTAATACTCAACAAACAATTTTTTCACTCAAAAACTGAAGTGAGTGTAGAGTTGAAATTTTGAGGTCTTTTTCCTAAAGATTCAATGTAAAAAATACTTAAAACTCAAAGGGATTGAATTGAGTTATTATTAATGGAGTTATGACTTTTCTAAAATAATGATGTTTTTGTAAAGTAATACTCTACAAATAATTTTTTCACTCAAAAACTGAAGTGAGTGTAGAGTTGAAATTTTGAGGTCTTTTTCCTAAAGATTCAAAGTAAAAAATACTTAAAACTCGAAGGGATTGAATTGAGTTATTATTAATGGAGTTATGACTTTTCTAAAATAATGATGTTTTTGTAAAGTAATACTCTACAAATAATTTTGAGGTCTTTTTCCTAAAGATTCAATGTAAAAAACACTTAAAACTCAAAGGGATTGAATTGAGTTATTATTAATGGAGTTATGTCTTTTCTAAAATAATGATGTTTTTGTAAAGTAATACTCTACAAATAATTTTGAGGTCTTTTTCCTAAAGATTCAATGTAAAAAAAACTTAAAACTCAAAGGGATTGAATTGAGTTATTATCAATGGAGTTATGACTTTTCTAAAATAATGATGTTTTGTAAAGTAATACTCAACAAACAATTTTTTCACTCAAAAACTGAAGTGAGTGTAGAGTTGAAATTTTGAGGTCTTTTTCCTAAAGATTCAATGTAAAAAAATACTTAAAACTCAAAGGGATTGAATTGAGTTATTATCAATGGAGTTATGACTTTTCTAAAATAATGATGTTTTGTAAAGTAATACTCAACAAACAATTTTTTCACTCAAAAACTGAAGTGAGTGTAGAGTTGAAATTTTGAGGTCTTTTTCCTAAAGATTCAATGTAAAAAATACTTAAAACTCAAAGGGATTGAATTGAGTTATTATTAATGGAGTTATGACTTTTCTAAAATAATGATGTTTTGTAAAGTAATACTCAACAAACAATTTTTTCACTCAAAAACTGAAGTGAGTGTAGAGTTGAAATTTTGAGGTCTTTTTCCTAAAGATTCAATGTAAAAAATACTTAAAACTCAAAGGGATTGAATTGAGTTATTATTAATGGAGTTATGACTTTTCTAAAATAATGATGTTTTTGTAAAGTAATACTCTACAAATAATTTTGAGGTCTTTTTCCTAAAGATTCAATGTAAAAAATACTTAAAACTCAAAGGGATTGAATTGAGTTATTATTAATGGAGTTATGACTTTTCTAAAATAATGATGTTTTTGTAAAGTAATACTCTACAAATAATTTTTTCACTCAAAAACTGAAGTGAGTGTAGAGTTGAAATTTTGAGGTCTTTTTCCTAAAGATTCAATGTAAAAAATACTTAAAACTCGAAGGGATTGAATTGAGTTATTATCAATGGAGTTATGACTTTTCTAAAATAATGATGTTTTTGTAAAGTAATACTCTACAAATAATTTTTTCACTCAAAAACTGAAGTGAGTGTAGAGTTGAAATTTTGAGGTCTTTTTCCTAAAGATTCAATGTAAAAAATACTTAAAACTCAAAGGGATTGAATTGAGTTATTATCAATGGAGTTATGACTTTTCTAAAATAATGATGTTTTGTAAAGTAATACTCAACAAACAATTTTTTCACTCAAAAACTGAAGTGAGTGTAGAGTTGAAATTTTGAGGTCTTTTTCCTAAAGATTCAATGTAAAAAATACTTAAAACTCAAAGGGATTGAATTGAGTTATTATTAATGGAGTTATGACTTTTCTAAAATAATGATGTTTTGTAAAGTAATACTCAACAAACAATTTTTTCACTCAAAAACTGAAGTGAGTGTAGAGTTGAAATTTTGAGGTCTTTTTCCTAAAGATTCAATGTAAAAAATACTTAAAACTCAAAGGGATTGAATTGAGTTATTATTAATGGAGTTATGACTTTTCTAAAATAATGATGTTTTTGTAAAGTAATACTCTACAAATAATTTTTTCACTCAAAAACTGAAGTGAGTGTAGAGTTGAAATTTTGAGGTCTTTTTCCTAAAGATTCAATGTAAAAAATACTTAAAACTCAAAGGGATTGAATTGAGTTATTATTAATGGAGTTATGTCTTTTCTAAAATAATGATGTTTTTGTAAAGTAATACTCTACAAATAATTTTGAGGTCTTTTTCCTAAAGATTCAATGTAAAAAATACTTAAAACTCAAAGGGATTGAATTGAGTTATTATCAATGGAGTTATGACTTTTCTAAAATAATGATGTTTTGTAAAGTAATACTCAACAAACAATTTTTTCACTCAAAAACTGAAGTGAGTGTAGAGTTGAAATTTTGAGGTCTTTTTCCTAAAGATTCAATGTAAAAAATACTTAAAACTCAAAGGGATTGAATTGAGTTATTATTAATGGAGTTATGACTTTTCTAAAATAATGATGTTTTGTAAAGTAATACTCTACAAATAATTTTTTCACTCAAAAACTGAAGTGAGTGTAGAGTTGAAATTTTGAGGTCTTTTTCCTAAAGATTCAATGTAAAAAATACTTAAAACTCAAAGGGATTGAATTGAGTTATTATTAATGGAGTTATGTCTTTTCTAAAATAATGATGTTTTTGTAAAGTAATACTCTACAAATAATTTTGAGGTCTTTTTCCTAAAGATTCAATGTAAAAAATACTTAAAACTCAAAGGGATTGAATTGAGTTATTATTAATGGAGTTATGTCTTTTCTAAAATAATGATGTTTTTGTAAAGTAATACTCTACAAATAATTTTGAGGTCTTTTTCCTAAAGATTCAATGTAAAAAATACTTAAAACTCAAAGGGATTGAATTGAGTTATTATTAATGGAGTTATGTCTTTTCTAAAATAATGATGTTTTTGTAAAGTAATACTCTACAAATAATTTTGAGGTCTTTTTCCTAAAGATTCAATGTAAAAAATACTTAAAACTCAAAGGGATTGAATTGAGTTATTATTAATGGAGTTATGTCTTTTCTAAAATAATGATGTTTTTGTAAAGTAATACTCTACAAATAATTTTGAGGTCTTTTTCCTAAAGATTCAATGTAAAAAATACTTAAAACTCAAAGGGATTGAATTGAGTTATTATTAATGGAGTTATGACTTTTCTAAAATAATGATGTTTTTGTAAAGTAATACTCAACAAACAATTTTTTCACTCAAAAACTGAAGTGAGTGTAGAGTTGAAATTTTGAGGTCTTTTTCCTAAAGATTCAATGTAAAAAATACTTAAAACTCAAAGGGATTGAATTGAGTTATTATTAATGGAGTTATGACTTTTCTAAAATAATGATGTTTTTGTAAAGTAATACTCTACAAATAATTTTGAGGTCTTTTTCCTAAAGATTCAATGTAAAAAATACTTAAAACTCAAAGGGATTGAATTGAGTTATTATCAATGGAGTTATGACTTTTCTAAAATAATGATGTTTTGTAAAGTAATACTCAACAAACAATTTTTTCACTCAAAAACTGAAGTGAGTGTAGAGTTGAAATTTTGAGGTCTTTTTCCTAAAGATTCAATGTAAAAAATACTTAAAACTCGAAGGGATTGAATTGAGTTATTATTAATGGAGTTATGACTTTTCTAAAATAATGATGTTTTTGTAAAGTAATACTCAACAAACAATTTTTTCACTCAAAAACTGAAGTGAAGTGAGTTGAAATTTTGAGGTTTTTTTCGTTGTATAAAATTGCATTTTCGTTTGATTTCCATAAAAATTGTGTCACTTCTATTTCTTAGGTAAGCCGTTACCTAAAAAGTCCAGAATCATTCTGAGCCCAAGTAGAATTTTAGGCTATTAATTATTTCTGGTAAAAATCCTAATTGTGGTTTGTAAGTGCAAGGTAATAGTACATTTTTCACATATACAATAGAACCTCGATTATCCGAGCTCTGGATTAATCGAGCCAGTCTAAAGACCAAAAAATGCGAGGTCCATACTTCATATTAACCGAGTTTCTAGAATATACATACATAGCACAAAAGTTATGAGACCTATTTAGCCCTTAGACTGATACCTCAGAAAATACCTTCTATTTATAACTGGCCAGTCACGAATACCTACACTCTTCATATAATGCATATATGTACATTCAGATTTTCCGACTTTTCAGTTATCCGAGGTGGGTACTACCCCCCACGTTACCTCGGATAACCGAGGTTCTACTGTATGTACCTACATTAGTGCTTTAGTATTTTGAAATGAAATAAAACACAGATATTGCTGCGTTGCCATAATGTTTTCATTCTAAGTATTCGAAAGACAAACTAATTACAATTGTGTTTTAAGAATAATGACTCCCACACAGTCAATGGCATATATGGACTCATGCAGTCATAATACAGTTGCATGTATTCATTAATACAGTTGCATGCAGTCATAAAACAGTCGCTTGCAATCATCATAAATTCCATGTAGTAGCGTACATACCATATATACTCGCGAAAAATTGTAAACAGTCGCTACGAGTGGAGCCTGCAATCTTGTTAGATATTGCTCAAAACTCAATGCAGTCAACTATCATCTTTGATACAATCATAATGCAGTCAAATACAGTAGGTGTACAAAATTTAGTGGGTGAAACACCCCTTGGAACTACCAAATACATTTTTTTTCAGATGTATAGCGTGCCTTATATATTTCACTTCAAAATCCTAAAGCCTAATTGGATCACCCTCTATAATTATCGAGCATTTGGTTGTAAACTTCTCATTCACTCAATCAACAAATTGAAATTCCATTTCATCAATATCCTTCAACATTGGTGGTTTGAGCGTTTCTTGTCGGTACTAGCTGCGCCGCGGGGAACCTAATGCCATAGTTGCCCTGGTCTCATTTGTTGCACTAATATACCTCACGGGTATGTGTAGCAGTCGGCAAAACATACGGGCGAGAGCGGGTTGAATTCACGGATATGCTGTTGGGTGTTGGTACCATGTAATTTCGATATTGGATCAAGCCCAAAAGGGACACAGAACAGCTGAATGCTCTCTTTGGATAATTCTGATTTGTGTGTTGCAGATGTAGAAGACAATACCAATATCAACAATGCAGCTTCTTGGACATAAGTTGTCTCCAGAACGTTAACAGCTGAATAAATTTTTTGTTTTGTTTGTTGCAGATGAAGATAACATCATCAATAAGGCAGCTTCCTGAACATAAGTTGGTCTTTCCATCAGAACATTGAATACATCTAAAAAAAGTTTGCTGGATATTGGAAGCTGAATAAATAGCGGTGATTTCTAACATAAAACATTTGATTTTTCACTAACATGAAGTTGTTTTTTCCAGGCATCCCTTGATGGACATGAATGCAAGAATCCAAACTATTATTACTTTTCTCTTTCAGGTGAAATTACATATGTGTCAATTCCCGAAAAACAGTTCATGATTCGACTGAATCTTTAAAGCAGGGAAGCCCCGGGAGAGCCTAATGCCATAGTGGCCTGAACCTCATTTGTGACACTAATATACACCGTAATGATGGTAAGTGTTTGCAGTGGTGCCTTCCTAGCTGAGAAGTGAAGGTTGAATTAATGGATAGTTGACGGTCTTGGTTGTACAAGTGTAATTTCAAAGTGCATTAGGCCTAATGGGGAAAGCACTTTAAAAAAAAAACGCACCGACAGCTCGTACCTCTAGGGTGGTGTGGAAACTGGGCTTAAAGTTACAATTATTGGCAAACGTAATAAGGTAGCTTATTGAAAAAATAGCTATTTATACAATAAGTTACGAAATGAGCGTCTTTTAGGCACGCGACGTAAAAATTGTCCAACGAGGCAAAGCCGAGTTGGACAAGACGTCGAGTGACTAAAAGACATCGTTTTGTAACGTATTGTATACAAGATTTTTTCTACTGGCATTTTATAATAAAAAAAACACAATTTTATTTCATGTGAATAAGTCGATTACGCCCAAAATCTTTTTTTCCTGCTTTTACTTGACACCTGACACTTTTCATGCGATTTTTTTTTCAAGATTCGACATCAATAATTAAAATCCTAGAAAGTAGGTAACAACACAAAGTTCTGTTTTGATTAACCCAAACGTTCAATTCAGTAATTCCATTTTCAATATTAAATACAAAACAAAATTCAAATATGTGTTTAGTGTGTTTTTTATTTCTGAATAATGAATGACACTTTTAGGCACTAGTGCTTAAAAATTACATTTACGCACTCAAAAGTCACTTTTACGCATTCAAAAGTCACTTTTACGCACTAAGTGCTTAAAAGTAACTTTCACGCACTCAGTGCTTAAAAAAATGTCGTTTCAAAACTAAAATGACAATCGAAAAGTTGCTATTATGAAACGTCAGTAGAAAAAAAAACTTTCCTTATTAAAATTATAAACTTATTGTTACAGAGCAGCGTTAAGGTACAATTCCGAACATCACTGCAGGCTGCAGGCAGCCGACCTCAGGCTGCAGACCGCGACCGCAGGCACTACTGGTTAATACAAAATCAAATGAAACATATTCGAAACACATCGCCAGTGTCGTGTCGCCTGCCGCGGCGACATGCCGCCACCGCAGACCGCACTACCGCTCTTGAACCAGTATGAGTAGTGTAGTTGGCTCGACTGCAGATTGTTGAAATTGGTGGAAATGAGTTTTTCAGATGCGGAAGAAGAAAAACTTATCAATCTCGTGGCCAAATATTCAAACAAATGATTTCTAATCAGCACGGAATCGTACCTTAAAGGTACACTTCCGAAAGCGACTACAGCGACGAACCGCAACTGCAGACCGGGGACGACAACCGCATAGTAGTTGCCGCTTGTGGTTGATTTGTTTCTGAAAGCATCCGCAGCAGCCAACCACTTCTTCAATTCAGTCTATAGGTATATGACCAGAGAAAATGTCTGATGTGTTTGACCCTCGGGATATTTTGAGCATTCTATGGGAAGACGAAGACGACGACGACCTTTCGTTGTTACATTATTCCAGAAAAAGAAGAAAGCTTACGATACCATTATTTAAAACTAGAAAAACGGAAGGCAGTTATTCAGTGCAGATTAGAAATACTTTGTTTCAATATTTGGCCACGAGATTGATAAGTTTTTCTTCTTCCGCATCCGAAAAACTCATTTTCACCAATTTCAACAATCTGCAGTCGAGCCAACTACACTACTCGTACTGGTTCAAGAGCGGTAGTGCGGTCTGCGGTGGCGGCATGTCGCCGCACAAAATCAAATGAAACATATTCGAAACACATCGCCACTGTTGCCTGCCGCGGCGACATGCCGCCACCGCAGACCGTACTACCGCTCTCGAACCAGTACCAGTAGTGCGTACCAGTGACACAACAGTTTTTTAACTTTTTCGTCTGCTGGTCCGTGGTTCGTCTGCTGTTTGTGCACTTGGGAGGAATCAGTGTCGGACCCAGGGGAAGGGCGCGAGGGGGCGTGAGAGCCTGAAAAAATACTTTAAACTCAAAACATTTAAAGAAAATCATAATATTCATAGCTACAGAAAAAATGTATAGAAGAATTTTCCAATAAAATTTCATAGAGAAATTTTCCATTAAAATGTTATAGAAACATTTTCCAATCTGATACTATTGTTCAATTTATCGTTTTGTTTTTATCAGATACCTACTGATAACTGCTACTGAAACAAGTATAATTTTTTTTTCTCCAAAACTGTTGAATATAGACTTTAAACCTTACCATTAGAATACGCAAAAACAGTGCTATCCAATGAATTATTATTAGATCTGTTCAAACCGACATGAAAACCGTTCCAAAACCAGAAATTTCCAGTTGCCCACCTATTTTTCAATAAGTTGAACGTTTATCCTACTTATCAAATGAATTGATCGAATGGAAATCACCGTAGAACGAATTTCATGTCGGTTGGAACAGAGCTAATAATATACACTGTGGGCCAAATTTATCTGGAACCCAATTTTGCTCTGAATATAGGTATGTGTTTTTTTTTTTTTTTTAATTTGGCGGATTTTTCTGTTTTTTTTTTGTGAATATGCAACGGTCCAAAGGCCGAAAGGCAATGATTAAAAATACTGCTTCTTACTTGGCTCCCCCTGTACATTTTGATTAGATATTTGTTTTACAATTAAGGAAAAGCCCGCCTAACATTCACACAAAAACTGCAAAATTAAAAAATATATATTCAGGTCAGGGCCACATAGGGGTTCCAAATAAATTTTGCCTACAGTGTAAAGACGTTGGCCAATATCTCAAAATCAGGAACAAGTAGAAAAAATTTAGGTACGTCATTATATTCTGCTTGAAAAAGTACTTCTAGACCTGAACCTCAGAGTATGGGTCATGGGATTCATTTTTTTGTATCTCGCTCAGAAATTGACGTTTCCTATGAAAAGTGTCCAAATTGAACCATCCTGTACTTTCTAACCTACACAAGTAAAGTCAAAATGTCTATGGTCAAAATAGATGTCCAAAAAACCTGTTGATAATTTTGAACCTGCGCCCCTCCCTGAAGAAAATCCTGGGTCCGCCACTGGGAGGAATTTAATTTAACAGAACTTGTTTCAATTTTTAAGTTGTTTTTAGTACCGATTTAAGTAGTTTAAGAAGTTTTAAACTCAATATATTTTTACCTACATATTATGTACAGGGTCTGTTCCGTATAATTAGTGCGGCTCCTACAACTTAAACAAAAGAAAATACAAAAAAAAGTTAAATACAAAAGTTGTAGGGTTTTATCTCTATTATCTTATTATCTTTCGTATGTACATGTCAAAATGGGCAAATAACAGGTGCCAAATGTCATAGTGACAGCATTTGCATTTTTTAAATGGAATACCCTGTATATTTTTAGCTAGAATGATAGATTTTTTTCTTCTGATTTCAAATATACTACATACCTATATATGTTGATATTTGATTCAGCTGTTTTTACGCTATTTAAGTTTAAAAATGCATTTACATTACCCTAAATTAGGTCTGTTCCCGTTTTCTAATATCAATGATGAGGCTTGCTCAATGCAATTTTAAAATGAAATATCGCAAAAACAGCTGAACTAAATATCAACATGTATGGTTTATTTGGAATCAGAAGAAAAAGATCTATCATTCTAGCCAAAAATATACAGGGTGTTCCATTAAAAAAAAATGCAAGTGCTGTCATTATGACAGTTGGCACCTGAATTCGCCCATTTTGACATGTGCAAAACATTTCCGTCAAATTCAGGCATTTGTGAAATAGGTACAAAAGGTGGGTTTAAACAGACATTTAATTTAATTTAGCATTTAATATAATTTAATTCTAAAAGTTTACTATACAGTACCATATGATGGGGTTCATACAAAATTTTTATTTAAGACATAATATAACTTAATTTAAAAGTTGGCCAACTTTTATCTTTCAAAATTAAATTTGAGGTTGATCATTGATTTTCATCAGTTTGACAAGGCAGATGACAGATGATGACATTTTCCTATATCAGTTAAAAAAAAATTTGTATGAACGCCACAAAGTAAATTTATATTAAATCTTAAATTATGTTATTATAAAATTAAATTAAATTTCTGTTAGAACCCAGCTTTACTGTAGTAAGTTTTGAGAAACATCATATACTGTCACCAAATCGACTTATAGAGACCCGGGGCTCAAGCCCCCCCCCAAAACCAACAAGCTAGTTGCGCCCCTGCATGGCCTGGCAACTTCTTATTGAAAGATATGAAAACAAATAACTGTTGGTTCATAACCACATTAAAGTACTTTTTAATATTCCCTCCCTTCCTAAAGAGACCAATCATGAAAAAACGAAGCCTATCAAACCTCATGTCCTAAGACTTTCCTGACAATACCACAAACTTACTCTGCAATAAGCAATATACAATCTATATTCGCCTGATTTTACTAAACTCAGTCCCTTTCTTAGGCTAAGCAAGGCCAAAGAATTACGCTTGTGCATCAATTATTGTCTTAGTAATAATCATCTCACTCAGGAATGCGGATCAAAGGGTTGTAGAAAATGTTTTAAAATTCACCACACATTATTACACTTCGGAAATGATTTACCAAACAACAAAAATACACAACCTTCAACTTCTTCCACTGTCAACCTCATCCAGGCTCGGGAAATACAAGACTCACAATACAGCTCACTATCATGTCATATCAATTTCCCAACTGATTCACCTATTAAACCACATATTTTATTGTCCATAGCCATTGTAAAGGTCTTCGATAAGAGTGGTGAACAACATGACTGCAGAGTCCAACTCGACAATGGAAGTCAGTCAAATTTCATTTCACAGAGACTTTCTTGCTTAGTTTTACCTCAGATTGCTGGAAATTTACCTTACACAAATCTTGACACTTCTTTATTGAACATTCTTACCGGCATCACACTGGCCGTCCCAAGATTTGAAATTCCTGCTCCAGTTGATCTTCTCATAGGTGCTGATATATTTTGGGACCTTCTAAGCATTGGTCAGATCAAACTTGGAAAAAATATGCCAACCCTACATAAGACCAAACTTGGCTGGATCATCTCTGGTCCACTACACGTCAGTCCTCAAAATAGAACAGAGAGCAGTATATTATGTCACTTCTCTGCCAATGTTGATATTCAGAATTAACTTTCCAAATTCTGGGAGATTGAAGAGTTTCCGAAAACCAAATTTCTGTCTGAAGAAGAAACAAATTGTGAATCTCACTTCAAACAGCATGTTTCACAAAGTAGAGGAGGCAATTTTATCGTTGCAATTTCTTTGAAAGCATCTATAAATGTTTTGGGAGAATCTGAGAATACTGCTCGTAATCGTTTATTTTCTCTTGAGAGAAAATCAGAACGACAAATCAAGTTTATTCTTATCCCATCTGTGTTTTAAAAGGTTCGTCGACAACAACAAAATCAAGAGTAGTTTTTTGATGGGTCTGCTTATTGTATCTGGATATTCCCCAAATGACATAATGATGGTTGGGCCGACAATTCAGGATAAGTTGTTCAATATTCTATAACGTTTTCGCAAACATAATTTTGTTTTAAGCACTGACATATCAAAAATGTACAGACAAATTTTTGTCAAACAGGATCAACGTCATTTTCAGAAAATTCTTTGGAGATTCTCTACTTATGAGGACATTTCTATCTAAACCTTAAATACCATTATACATGGCACTGCTTTAGCTTCATTTTTAGCAATCAGAGCTCTCCACGAAGTAGGTACCTATTATAGCTTATCGCAAATGAATAAATATCCCAAACTACTTGCCTCGACAATCTTAATTGATTTTTATGTGGACGACCTCCTCAGTGGTTGCGATACTCTGGAAGAACTAATTCAAATTAAAAACGACAGCTCACAGATTCTTATCAAATATGGGTTTTCCCTTAAGGAAATGGAAATACAATTAGGAGTCAATACATGATTCTAAATCTTACCTACACACTTAAAATTGGTAAAGTAAAAACAAAACTCTATTGGACTACTCTGAAACCCCCCTCAATGACTAAATACAATATTCTATAAATGTTCCGAGTTACAATAGTAAAATCACAAAACACCATATTCTATCTTGTGCCTCCCAGATATTCGACCCTTTGGGAGTTCTTGCCCCGATAACAAACTTATTTTACAAGAACTCTGGAAATTACAAATTTCGTGGGATGAGTCTATTTCCATGAACTTGCACACTCTTTGGAGCAAATATCGCTCAGAACTTTCCAATAATCAATGATCTCCAAATTCCTAGACAAATATTTCATCCAGTATTCTGTGATGCGTCGCAATCCGCTTACGGAGCATGCATCTATATACGTTGTTTAGACTCTGGTAATTATACTTCAAACCCTTGCTGTGCCAAAACACGTGTTGCATCGATAAAGCAGATTACAATCCAAAGGCTTGAACTTTGTTTAGCTCTCTTACTAGCAGAATTGGCTGATAAGGTGATTCCTTCATTTCCTGTTAATTTTGATCTAGTAACCTATTGGTGTGATTCTACAGTTACTATCTCCTGGATCAACACATCTCCACATCTACTGAAAACATTTGTAGCTAATAGGGTATCCCAGATTGAAACGCTATCCAAATATGGTTCATGGAAATACATAAACACATTAGAAAACCCAGCTGATATGCTTTCTCGTGGTGTAAACCCATCAACATTAATAAATTCTGATTTTTTGTTTCACGTCCTACATGGCTAAGGTTTCAAGAATATGAATGGCTTCCCTATACTTCAGAAACAGAAACAACTGAGCTCACTGAGCTTCCAGAAATCTGCAATAGTTGTTAGCTAGCACGCACATAAATTGAACGAATTTCAAATGTTATTTTTTGCACAAATTTTTCCGTACTTTTTCTAAGACCTTCCCCGAGGCCATAAAAGACTTTCCGCGGATTTCAACCGGACAGACTCATTCGGTACTGTAGACTTCATCTCAAACTGGACAGGACTGCGAACTCATCTCTCAACTGACAACTAACAACTTCCTTCCACTTCTAAAACCGCGGTATTTATATTAAATCGATCCCCCCGCAAAGTATTAATAATTATCCCCCAAATCGTCAATAGGCGGTCGTTTGCCTAGCAATCCGAATTCCATTGGCCGACCTAAATATTATTAAAAATAATGATGCAATTTCCTTGAAATTTTTATCATTCTTAGTTTAAAAGAATCGAATAATTATGTCGCAATATCCTAATTTATCGAGGTCAATGTATCTTTTTTTTTTGGGTTCAAGAATGCCATAAATCATTTATAATTACTTGGCCTCGCTCTTTTGAGTTCATTGATTTAGGAGATGACACAGGCTTGATGACGAAACACCTAATATAATATTGAACGTTAATTTGTTCCCTTTTCAATTTATTGATACCTACTGATTTGGAGATACCGGAAATTCTGATTATTTGACATTTATTAAATTTTTACAGTAAAGACATTGTGATTTATGGGACTATTTTCTCGGAATATTACAGATTGTACAGCGACAATCGTTTCCATGTGAATACAATACGTCATTGAATTCGAAAAGGATACATCCAAATAGTAAACTTTTGCCCCTAAACCTATTCATAGACAATGAAAAATTGAATCGAGTCGGTCGCAGATTGCATAATTCGAACTTCGATTAAACTAAAAAACATACGATTATACTTCCTTCCCAACATAATCTCACTTCTTTAACTATTAAAAATGAACACCTATACTTCTACATGCCCCATCCACAAGCTCTTCTTGCCTCTTTGGGAGAACGTTACTGGCCAATCTCCGGTAGTAAGTTGGTGAAAAGGATTGTTCACGATTATGTGCATTGCTTCAGATTCCGAAATAAACCAGAAAAATACCTAATGGGGAACGCCGGTTCATTCTTACTCCGTAACATAAAAGAACGTAATTTTAAAAACACTAAAGCTTACATTTCATTTTTTATTTGTTTGGCCAGTAAGGGTGGGTATTATAAAACTACTTTGAGAGTTAACTTTAAATTAACTTCATGAATTACATGTAATTCAAAAAGTTAACTTTAAGTTAACTGTCAAAGCAGTTCTATAATACCCGCCCTAAGAAGTGATGAGTCACCTTACAACTGAATGCTTCTTAGCAGCCTTTGTTTTCATGTCTAGACGTGGAAAATGTTCACAAATTTTCTCCAACAATGGCACTACCTTTGTAGGTGCAAATAATGAGCTGCGAAGATTCTTAGATGACAGCGATGACGCCATAACAAATGCTGTATCGAATGATGGTATTCAGTGGAGTTTTATTCCGCCACGCGCCCCTCACTTTGGTGGTATTTGGAAATCAGGCGTCAAGTCTGTTAAATTTCATATGAAACGTGTAAGAGGCGACGCTTTTCTGATATATGAAGAGTTTTGTACCGTCCTAGAGGCTTGTCTGGTCTATCCTCTTTCCCACGACCCCAGTGACTTGAATCCTCTGACTCCAGCACACCTGCTAATCGGCGAATCTCTAACTGGCATACCACACTTTCCAAATGTTAAAGAAAGACGATTCTCAAGGTTCTAGAGAACACAAAATAAATGTTGATGTGAAATTTCTAAAATTCTTCACCTACTTCCATAAAACAACTACCTACCTACTGTAGGTATTTCATCTGGGTCTGGACTGGACTCTTCTTTAATACTTTCTAGGGCTTCTTTAACTTTTTCTCTATTGAAAGTTATAGATTCAAAAGACACTTCAACCCTCGGATCGGTAAAACAGGGAGAGTAAGGTTCTGCTGAGTAATTATCGTTACTTTCGAGTTCAGGTTCCTGCTTATATATTTAAATATTCTTTTGGACGATTCGCCAGCTATGTGTATACCTTTTTCTGGCCTCAGTTAATTTCTGCTTTAAAACATTGTTCTAGACTCTAGAGTGTGTAGACCATATTTTAAAGGTACATTCTGATATTAAATTCAATGATGTTTCGTAGAGAAAAATTGCAAAAACAATTATAGTTAATTTAAGAAAAGTACCCACCAGATTTCTCACGTTTGTCTCTAGGAATTTACATTAAAAAATACGTTATTTAGCTGTACTTTAAAACCAATTATTATATTTGACTAAACATATCGAAATAAACTGAACAACAAACAATCACACTAAATGTGCAGAATTATAAAATTACAAAAATTAATATCCTAACATAAATTCATATAGTGCGTATACTTTATATTTTATTCAAGCAAAGGATATTTTAAAAAACTTATTTTTTAGTTAAAGAGTCAACCAATTGTTTGAATTCGATGCAACCATCTTCGTTGGCTTCTTTGTACCCTGGTGCTGTGGTTTTGATTTTGTTGAACCATCTGGAAATAATGAGTAGGTAATAGGTTTATTTATTGTATGGAATATGTGTCAAAGCTTACCTTGTAACGTTCTTGTAAGGAGCCAAATCGTAACCGACCACATCAAAAGTAGATATGCTTGCAACCAAAGCTAAATCGGCTACAGTTAAACTGTCACCAGCAGCATAGGTTTGTCCTTCAAGGAAAGTATCCAGGAATTTCAAAGCTTCGTTGATTTTTTCCAATTTGGCTGGATCAAGTGGTACTCCAGCGAAATATAATGGATACTAGAAGAAATAATAATAATTTCTATCAAATAATCAATGTATAGGTATTATATAATTCTTACATAATAATCAGCAAATCTTTGGTATAGAGTTCCAATGTCGAAATAGAGTCTTTGATCGACAATTGCCCTTTTCTTGGGATCTTTTGGGTACAGTGAGTCATCTTTGCCATGGGCGTTTACCAAGTAGGTTATTATGGCACGACTTTCCCATAAACGGAATCCATTATCGTCGATGGTTGGGATGGTGTGCTGGGGATTGATCTGAAAAGGAATTTTATATTTAATATGCGAATTCCAAAAAGTCTCAAAGCAGTATTTGAATTTTCAACCTATGAAGAGATTATTTTAAGACCACTTTGATTTAAAAACATTGAAAATATAGACAGATTGTTGAAATTTGAATCAAGCCAATTGAAACTTAAATATGAGATATTCCTTGACCATGATACAGCGAGCAAGTCAATTTTGTAGGTGAGTTCAATCAATTTTTCATTCGCTCAAAGTTGTAATCGGCCCAAGACCAAATCTCGAATTCAAAAACAATCAACTAGGGAAAGGGCTAGTAAAATAATCACTTAAGTTATTTTTATCAAGGAAACCCAACCCATATAAGTATACATTAAGTATCAAACATAATATAATATTCTGTCATGGTTTTTTTCCTGTGAAACAATAAAACCTTTAATGCAATTAGTTAACAGCACGAATATGAGGAAAAATGAAATTGTTTGTATTCAGTCATTCACTGTTCATTATATATAGTGCTAAACAACCAAAAATAAATACAAACAATAATCAGTAGTGTTTGTTTTAATAGATTAAGCTAATTTTAGATTTGTTTGACCTCGATCCTGAAATAAAAATAAAATAGTTTACGGGCTATAGAACAAGTCAGTCAACCGAAAACTATCAGTTGAATCAAAAATACGTAATTAATTTAATTTGAAATAATGTCAAGGTTGAAAGCATTGAAAAGGAAATCTGGAACTATTTAAGAATAAAATCTATTGAGGTTTTGCTTGGTCATTTGCCTCATGGCCACACCAAATTTTAGTCTAATTAAAAAAAAAATCATACTGCCAAAAACTCAGGAGTCATATGTTCCCCAGCCATCAAGTTGGTCCTCTTCAGGTTCAACTCCAATCCCAAAGCTTTTGCTGTGAGAAGAACCGATCTGCATGGGGCAGAGCCAGGGAGATAGTAGAAATCGATAGTCATGATGATTGATCTGAAAATAATATACATATTATTATATTGATTTTAAAATTAATAATAGTTACTTATGACTCATTTTAGAAAATGTTAAATATTCAAATGGCTGCAATAGCGGTGCCAGTAATTAATAATTAATGATATTACATGTGGTTTTGTAATTTTGGTCAGGTTTCTGGTGCCCACATGCATATGCATGACTGAGCTTTTTATGTAGATCAAGAATATTTCTGTTGGAAAATTAGATAAATTATTAGTTTTAATGTGGGGGATTGAGTTTCAGCATGACACACCTCTGTAACTATGCAATTTGTACTTAATATTAAATTACATACCTACTTGAAAAATGGGTTGGTAGGTATATTGGATATTGAATATTGAATATCTTGTTGGTAAGATAACCTACTTATGTAAATGACAGAAAATCTTACAATAAAATAATCCTTTGATTTTTTTTTTCTGAACAAATGTTTCTCAGCTCATGTTTTCTTAAATAGAGCTCTGGTTTGTGCTGTGCTGTAAAAAATATTGCTGTCCTTCAGTAAAATAATGGTGATGTTGTCTACATTGATATCTATTAAATTGACTAATAGAAGAAAGTTGATTTGAAGAAGTTGGGATTGCTATTTATTCATCCCCCAAAAACAATAGAACAAAGAGTGAAAAACAGCTTGCAGCAGATCGTAGCTCAAAAAATTGTTTTTAATTTGAACCCTATCTCCTTCAGATCAATAGTTTCTGAGATAGTGGTTCTCAATCAACATTTTTTGGTCTTTTTCATTGAAAATATGTTTTGTTACTAAGTATTTGCTAGGTAGTATCATCACCCACATAACAAAATTGCATCCTTAGAATGTATTAAGAATGTTCTTTTTTCAGGAGGAATGTGCCTAGAATATTCGCCAAAACCATTGCAAATGTCCTGAGAATGTTCTGAGAAAAGATTGTAGAAATACTGTTTGCAATACCCAAGAACTTCCTGAGAAATCCATTAGGATATTCCTAGAATATACCTATGAGATTCTCAGTACATCCTGAAAAGAATATTCTTGTTTGATTCTAAAAATATGCTTGATATGTATAGGTATTCTCACATTCAAAGAATGTTTCTATGACATTATAGTTATGTTCTCAAAAGAATATTATACCAACATGCTTGAAATATTCTTAGAATATATCTACATATATCATTCTCAATATGCATTCTAGACATAACATTCTTGGTTGATTCTAAGGATATACTTGGAATGTTAATTTTCGTTTCCAAATAATGCTCCTTTCAGCCCTTTTATATTAAAGGCAGTGAAAGAGTTGTTGGAAAACTTCTCTGGAAAACACAAGTATTTAACCAAAGCTCCGGTTTCGAGCTTGTTATGCTCTCGTCGAAGCACGCTAACTGAGAGAAACAGGTTCCAAGGTGATTCAAACGCGAGGTAAGATGTAGATCTTTAATAGATCGTGGCTCCCTCTCTTGGAAGTCCTACAAAGCAAAAGGAAAAGAATATACCTATAATATTCTTAGTAGGTTCTAGATAGAGCATTATTGTTTAATTGTTAAATTATGATTTTTGAGTAGGTACTTCAGATAATTAGGTGAATAATATGAAAATATTCTTATCATGGTAACCTACCTACATAAACTTCTCAGCACAACTTGGTAGGTATATTCTTAATACATGATAGAGATATTAGCTGAAAGAACATTTTTTAGGGTACATTATAATAATGTTCTTATGACAATATTCAAAGTTTGTTATATAAAGTAGGTTCTTAGCGCAATCTTTCAGGTAGGTGCATAGAAGCAACATTCCTAGTACATAAATAGAACGTTCAAAAATGAATATTTCAATCGAAACAATCTTAGAATATTCATTAAACATTCCTAAAAGAACATGCCAAAAAGCACTTTGAGGGAATATTCTGAGAATATGAATGTTCTTTCATTGTTATGTGGGCAGTATGTGACTGATACTTTATTGGTGAAAATCTCATTCTAAAACCCGTCTGTAGCGGATTTAGTGCTAAAACGTCACGTCAGCAAACCTTTTCCAGAAGACATTCCAGCTTAATTCCATATTGTCTTATCAAAATAAAACTACAACCAGAGAGAATTTTCTTGAAATAATAAGGAAGGTCAAATAGACTCCCACAAGAAGATCTGAAAGCGTGTAAGTACTAATAATTTACAACATCAAGAAAATGTTGATGGAAATTTTTGTTGAGCTTAGGGCAACTATTAGATTATTCTTGCGGAACTGAACTTTTGGGGTCGTAAACTTTGAAACTATCCCTTGATCTTGACAATTCTGGAAGCAATGATGCACTATAAAACGAAGCCGGCCGCTTAGGGAAAAATTCATTGAAAAATTGAAAGTTACCTACCTATATCAAGAAACAGTTTGTAATAAATTGATTGAGAAGTCGATAGTGAGACAGTGAGTTTCTATTCAGTTCTATATGACTAGTTAGGCTTGATTGTAGATAGGTGAACGAAGTGTTTTAATATAATGCTATAGATTCGTCGTGATTTCGAGGTAAATTGATTTTGGAACGGTAGTCTCAATTACCTGCAAGATACCAGAGGTAACAATATTATCACAAAAGTAAGTACCTACTAGCTTATATTTGATAGTTATTCACATTGCAGAGCATAACATGATTACATTAGCGAGCGTGAAAGATTAGAACGACGAGGTCGTAGACCCAGTCATTCTAATCACAAGAGTTTTGAAAAGTCATGTTAAAACGCACGTGTGATATACCTACAACGTTTTATCTACAAGCGAAAAATACGAATATGTTCACAAGGTATCTCCAAAGAATTCTTCAACACTATAATAGGCTTCAGTCAAGAGTAACTTCCGCACACCCTTTCTAAATCTCACCTATGAATGTGAAGACCTAACAGTAGAAAATTGAAGGCTTTCTAGGCAAAATAAACAAAAGACTTCTTCACGAAAGTACCTCTAAGAATCGGCAGTGGAATATTATTAGCTTGCCTAGTGAAACAGTGCCTTACCAAAAAAAGTTCATCGTAGTATTTCCTATAGAGCATGCAAACACTTTCGAGTATGTGTAAGCATGGCACAGTTACAATTCTATGAGAAATGAAGCTAGGTTTGCAAAATTGTCGGAAGGGAAGCCTAAGCATAAACCGATACATAAAGTGCGTTTTTTTTTTAAAGATAAAAGTCAAAATGACATTATGTTGGCAAAACAATGTAAAATTGTCAATGCTTTCAAAATTTTTATGTAGAAAAGGCTTGTGTTGCCAACATAGTTACTAAATTTTTGAATTGGGGAATTATCTTTAAAAAAAAAAACATATTTTACCTACTCGGCATAAACCTAAGGGCTCTTTTTTGTAAAATAAATATGGAGTTGAAATAAGTAGCAATGCAACAGCCCCAAAATGCAATTCCATTAGTAATGTGTGACTCTACCAGAGAAAAATATGCGGTCCTGAGAGCTCGCAGCTCTAACTGCTCTGAGAGTACTCTCATATACAGGGTGGTCCTTCGGGAATGACATCGATTGCTTATGGGAAAACTGTGAAAGGTAAAAATTTGAAAATTTGGCAACATAGCAATGTCGATGGGGGACATCTAGGTAAAATATTTTCAAGATGGCGGCATTTCCGGTCATACCGGAAGTTGATACCAACTCGGTTATTTTAAATAGAACACCCCATATATTAATGTATTTTTGGATTCTACATAAAATTCTGAGCAGATTTCATGTAATATACCCTATACCTAAGTTCAACTGTTTTGGAAATATTGACAGTTGAAAATTGACTTTTTGCAACTTTGACAAGCTGTAAAACCTAATTGGTTGATTTTAGAGGAAAACCGATTTCACATTCCTATCTTAGATTTTTATAAACTATCATTTGACATCAACTTTGAATTAAATCCATGATTAAAAATTTCAGTTAAATTTAATCTCCGTTTAAGTTCAAAGTTGGTGTCAAATGATAGTTTATCAAAATCTAAGATAGGAATGTGAAATCGGTTTTCCTCTAAAATTAACCAATTAGGTTTTACAGCTTGTCAAAGTTGCAAAAAGTCAATTTTCAACTGTCAATATTTCCAAAACAGTTGAACTTAGGTATAGGGTATATTACATGAAATCTGCTCAGAATTTTATGTAGAATCCAAAAATACATTAATATATGGGGTGTTCTATTTAAAATAACCGAGTTGGTATCAACTTCCGGTATGACCGGAAATGCCGCCATCTTGAAAATATTTTACCTAGATGTCCCCCATCGACATTGCTATGTTGCCAAATTTTCAAATTTTTACCTTTCACAGTTTTCCCATAAGCAATCGATGTCATTCCCGGAGGACCACCCGGTATACAGTTACCGCCAAAAAGTTTGCAACAAATGGGAAAATATTTTATTATTAAGATATCGAAGAGAATGTTACGTGGGATGGATTCAGCATATCCATCAACAAAAAAAGCATTGTGAGAGATGTCATGTGACCACAGTTATGGCGGGAAATTTAAAAAGTTCGCCTTAAAGATGTCAAAAGTGGGGTTAGATGACCAGAAATCGAAAAATTGTAGAGGGAAAAGTGGTTCAGGATTCGATTTTACGTCTATGTGTGAATTTTTAAAAAAAGTACAAGGATTTTTAATAAATATCATTTTTTTGGCCTGTTTTCTGGTAATTTGAAAAATATCAAAAATGTTTCGCTTGTTTTACATAATTCAAAGTGAAACTAACCAAAAAAAAATCCAGTGCAGTCATTCTGCTTAATTGTCCCGCGGAAAATTGTAAAAACCCAAAAATTCATTTTCAGACCACTCTGATCTTGTTGCAATGACCTACAGAAAGCAAAAATTTGAAATAACAAATTTGGAATTATCATAAAATCTTTCTAAATGATGCAATACCTCTTTTCTAAATTCAATTAAACCAATATTTTTCCGAAAAGTTTTTAATATTCTCCAAATTACCAGAAAAGAGACCAAAAAATTGATATTTATTAAAAATCCTTGTACCTTTTCAAAAATTGACACATAGACGTAAAATCGAATTCTGAGCCACTTTTCTCTCTACAATTTTTCGATTTCTGGTCATCTAACCCTGCTTTTTACAAATTTGAGGCGAACTTTTTAAATTTCCCGCCATAACTGTGGTCACATGACATCTGTCACAGTGCTTTTTTTTGTTGATAGGTATGCTGAATTGATCCCACGTAACATTCTTTTTGATATTTTAATAATAAAATATTTTCCCATTTGTTGCAAACTTTTTGGCGGTCACTGTAGATACCAGAGAGTGCCCAAAATATGCTACTCAAACTTGAGACTCGTCCACTACTGTAACTCCAAGAAACTTACCACAGGCTGTGGGATTAATAAAATCACCTCATAAGGAGATATTGGATATTAAGCACTTTGAGTTTAACATATTAGTCCAAGATATGTTAAATAATATAGATTGCTGCTTTCGCACCAGAGGTTTTTATCAATTCTAAAAGATATCTTCCAAAAGGGAAAATATCGCGTCAGATGGACCTGTTTAGATTGGATCATGATAGAACTCTAATTAGGTCCGGTTTCTCAATCAGCTTACCAAGTAAGGAATAAGAGGAAGAGAAATAGGACGGGAATTTGTCGGAGAGTCTGTATCCTCCTTTGTGAAGAGGTAGAACCACTCCATGCTTAAGGATATTAGGAAATACGCCCTTGTTACAGGAATCATTTATTGTATCTTCAAGCGCACGGAAATCCTTATCGTTAAGATAGAGTGATAGACGTAATAGTTTAATGGATATGTTATCGTAGCCCGAGAAGTTTTTAAGGGTTTCTTTGATCTCAAGAACATCATCCTATGGTGACAAGAAGAAGGAATTTAAGACATTTTTGTCGGTACGAAAGCGCTCTATACTATAGAAAATACATATTCTTAAATTGTTATAGGAGACAGGTTGGAATGGTTGGATGAAGAGACTTGGGAGCGAGAACTTTCACCTCTTATTTCATTATCTAATATAGATAGTACAGACATCGCATGTTTCTTGCGATATCCTAATTCCTCCGGTAAGCCATTCCTTCCGACAGTTTTTTTTTTCTCTCTAATTGTGACGGTAAGAAAGACTTGATTAAATGTTTTGGTCAAGGCACTATTGAAAAGAATCTAAGTGGGTTCCCGCACTCAGAAACCAAACAGTCTCCTCACAGAGATTGCGAAACCTAAATGAAGTTACGTTCACAGAATACGTTGAGAGGACAACGGAGATGATTCTGTTCATAAATTGAAACAGACAATACCGCCTCATGATCAGAAAGTGAAGTATTCAAAAACCTTACAAGAGACATTCTCAAAATTATAACACACATAATTTAAAAGTCGGAGCCCTGGTATCAGATATCCTGGTTCCTGGTTGGTTCCAGAACATGCATAAATAGATTGAAACGAGTATTGGGAGTATTGTAATCAATGTCAAGATCCCCAGTCAGAACAATCGGGGCAAGAGACTCAATAGCACCTCCAAACCATTCAAAAACTCCTCTTGGTCTTGCGATCTTGGTCTTGGTCTTGCAGAAAATGCAAGACCAAGACCAAGACCAAGACCACTATTGAACTGCAAGACCAAGTCTTGCGGTCTTGCGTTTTTGTTCCATTTTTTTCTGAATATTACTAAAATTTAGTATGTACTTATTTGATATAGTTGTTTGTAGTTGAATATAACATATCTAACTATTGTCATAGGCTTGTTACTGGTATTGGGGCCTACCCTATCCTAAAACTTTGGAGAATATAAAGAATTCCCACAGACACAATTATCAAATATATCTAAATTTCCAATGTAAATCGAATTGGTGTTTAAAAGCAAAAGATTTTTCTGGCCATAAAATTTTTCATTTGCTGAGAAATGCATGAAACTGATGTACACTTTCTCCATTGAGTAATCATAATTTTGGTTTATTTCTTATCCCAGTTAGAGTAACGGGCCCCCAGTGACTTAGATATTCTATTAAAAGAATAGCTGCATGAGATTATCAAGAAAATAGATAGCACATTTCAACTAAATTATAGATAATAGGCATAAAAAAAAATCAAATGAAATGCTCTTTTAAATAAAATGGTTCTTGCGATAGCGCCGCCCGCAATTAATTGTAAATATCAGAGGCGCACCCATGGGGGGAATCGGGTTGCCCCGCTATCCAGGACTGTATTTTTACGTATAAGAAAATGTGGCAACATCAGGGCGTGGCACCATGACACCTTAATTTTTTGTTTAGATTTTTAGACACAATCCATAACCTATATGTAGGGGCCCCCCAAACATATTCTTTTGCTGCTGGTGAGAGGTACTCAATATTGAAAAGCCAAAATTTTGATACTGGCATATACTATATATCCCTTCCTTTAAACATTTACTTACTTCAAGTGGCATGAAAAATGATTTTTTTTTTTTTAATTTTCTTTGTTGAAATTCCCTCCAGTAAAAATCTACCAAATTAATGCAAGACTTGCAAGAGTCTTGCTGCAAGACCAAGAACAAAGACCAAGACTGGACCCTGCAAGACCAAGACCAAGACCACTTATTAGACTGCAAGACCAAGACTCATCACTACCCTCAAACAATACATAGAGGAGCAGTAAATACAAATTACATAAACATCCAGTATGCTGCAATGAGTCATGGAGAATTCTAAAACTTTCTCAATTATTAAATGGTCAAACTTGTCTAAATTTATAAAATTGAACTTATTGTTTGCCGTTTTTCTCATCATCAAGCAGCACATATAAAGTTCGATCTACAGAATTTAAAAATAACATTGTAATTGCTTAAGTAAATATGGCTTCGTCAAGGTTAAGTCAATGTCCTATAAGGCATACCCAAGTGCGGAAATTTTGATTTCTCCAAGGGTGGGCCAAAGGAAAATTTTCAGCTCGATTTTTTGGAATAGAAATAAAAATTTCGAGGTAAGTATCGCTTTTACTCCTACCAAAACAATAGTCTATTTACAAGATTTTGATAAGCTCTCATTTCGTTATGGATTAAAATAATAAGACGAAATTCTAGGGTCATAAAGAACTCGATGAGACCTTTAAAAAGAAGTACCTAAATGACACGACCCCTATCCCCTATTCAAATTTGGGACTTTTGGGAGGTTGTTCTCCCCCCAGCTGGGGGGTTGTTAATGCTACGGAGATGAAAAATAGTTCCCCCTTAAATCAAAAATTCACGTGTCAGAGCGTTTTTCCAGATTTTCATTTCAAATCCAAAAATATCGGAGTGGAAAGTTTACATTGACCCACCTTGTAAAGAGACACGGATCTGGAGACAAAAGAATTTTGACCATATTTGGTGCGGTGATATGGTTGCTAGAAGGTTGGGATATTTCTCGTATTAGAGGGTGGTACCCTTACCTACATATAAACCGATGCTGGAAGTGAGATAAGGACAGTCAACAAGGGAGTTGAGAATTTTGAAAAGAAGGAGTAGGTCATGAATACTTCTTCTTTCTTGAAGTGATGCCATATTTAGTCTTTGACACATTTCTTCGTAGTGTCTATTTGGAATGAATATGATGCATACATTTCTTCTGTACTCGGTCAATTCTGTGGATATGGAAAGCATACTCAGAGTCCCATACAGAGGTAGCATAATCCAAGAGACTTCTAACAAGAATGCAATATAGAATTTTAATGGAACGTACAGTAATAAAGTCAGAATTATTACGTTTATAAATCCCAACATTCTCAGTGATTTACCAATGATTGATGTTATGTGAAAGGAAAATTATAGCTTATCATCAAGAATAATTCCAAGATCCTTTATGTTTACAACTGATGGTAATGTTGCACCATTAATAAGATAATGAAAATTAGTTTTAACTGTACGGGTACGGCGAGAAAATATCATGAGATTGCACTTAGAGATATTAACATGCAAACATTATTATCGTTTTAAGTTTGTCTATCAGTAGTCAGTACATTATGTGCAACATTATCAAAAGCCTTGGAGAAGTCTGTGTAGAGGGAATGGACCTCCGCTCTACTATCCAAGGCCTGCAATACAAACTGAGAATAGGTAAGGAGATTAGCTTCACTATTTCTACCCATATAGAAGCCAAACTGCTGGTTAATGATTTCAGGAGACAATAGAGAGCTTATAGTTACAAGATTTACAAAAATTTTAGAGATAGGTGCAAATGAGCCGGTAATTTTTTATGTTGGACTTGTATCCAGATTTATGTATTGGGACGACAAAACTTGTTTTCCAGAATTTGGGAAAATATCCAGTTTCCAAAGATTTATTAACACGTTCGCTGCCAAAAGCGATTCGAAGTCGGCCCCGAAATCCGATGACATGTTTTATTTTAGATGACAATATAAGTGTTACTTGCTACTATAGTGTTATTTCATTGGCCAAGTTTGATAAAATAACCTGTTATCTTATCATGACGCATAATCGCGTCACTGGGCCACTGAACTGTCATACTATCCGCTAATGCCTAATGACGCACATGCGCGTCATACTAATGGCCGTTTGCACCGACTATTTTAAGGAAGCCTTAGCGATAAGTATTCCTTAAAATGACATTTTCACATGGATTAATGTCACTTTAAGGAATACTTAATGCTAAGGCTTCCTTAAAATGATCGGTGCAAACGGCCATTAGATAATCAATTCTTGAACATCCTACAACGTTATTTATTTAAATGATTGTCACTATAATTTTGAAGCTAGCAACAAAGAAAAAAAAAAGAAAAAACCCATTAATACTGTCATACTACTTGAATCCGATGAAGTTTCGTACTCACTGGCCGATTTTTGGAACTGATCACTATCTGAACAAATCAGCAGAAGTCAGTTTGGGTTAAAGCCCGAGGATCATTCGACACTTTATACTGCCTTTTGGGCCTGGATGGCCCTGGAGTTTCACCATCCATATCTTGCTTTATTTATAGGTTAGTCGAAATCCGTTTGTGCAGGAACACGTGGTAGGATGATCCCAATAAGCCGACGCAAAACGATGCATCTACTCCGAAAGCCGAGAAAGTATTCACCTTTGCAAATCACAACCGCGCTAGACGCACATTGGCGTCGCCGGCCGGTGGGGATAAGCCGATATGACGCGTATGTGTGTCATCGGCAGCGAACGTGTTAAATATAATGTGTAGTGGCCTAGCGAGAATAAAGTGGCAGTTTTTAAGAAAGACAGGATGAATATTATTAGGTCCCAGACCCTTGTGTAGATTCAAGCTAATAAGCTCAGTGTATGTGTCTCATATGGAAATGGAGTAATTTGTGACCAATAAATATGATTTAATGACAACTTTTGATTGCATTGTGGGTTACAGATTAGACCGAGGAAAAATAACCTGCGAATAAGTTGGCAACATCAGGATCCATGAGAGCACTTTCATTATCAAGAGTGGGTAGATTAGCGTATCTCAGTAGGCGCATTGCGTTTAGAATTACAGAAATTCCAAAATGTTTTCGAATTAGTAGAAAGGTAATTTTCAGTGTTTTGGACAAAACTCCTATAATATTCCTGGGAAAAGACTGCACTTTGCACTGGGCACCTTTTTGACTCGAACAAATAGATCAAAGCAATTGACAATTAAAATGCGTTCAACATGGAATCTACATCCAGATTCGATAACAGATTATCCCAGCAGAAGGCACCCAAATAATTGTTTATTAATACAAGTTCGACAGATTTGAAATCATGTTAATAGCAATCGGCTCTATTAGTACCATAACAGGATGTGATGTGTAACATGATTGCGGGATAGGCAGGTCAAAGCAAATGGGTGGATGATTATTGCCAATGGGAACCAGAGGATCACGATAATTAACGCTAAGTGTTTTGTGGGTCAGAACTGAATCGAGAAAAACTGCATTTGCATTATAAATAAAATTATTCTGAAAAAGGTTATGAAAAGCACAAAGATCTGAGATTGTAGCAATTTTCTGAATTACTTGAGGTGAGACGTAAGTATCAACGGAAAGAATACCCACTGCACATGTCCTCGTTAGTCCATCTGGCCTTTGGCAGGTTGAAGTCACCAGCTATACACAGTTCCAGCTTCTGGATACTCCTCAGAGATCATGTCAACTGTATCGCCAACCATTGAGTAGTGTTCAAATTTAGAATCTGGAGGTAGGTACACACAGGTAAGAATGCTCTTTAGTTTTGGGTAGCGAATGGTTACCTACATAAACTTGCTCAAGAGGTGCAGTAGTTGAAAGAGAACTGCAGAGGACTGCCCTATGTATGGCCAACAAAACTCCACCCAAACATTTCTTGTTGCTTGTTTCACCCGTTATGTAAAAACGTCATAGCTAAACGGTTGTATATAAAGGTATTGTTTGCCCAGCGGTTCTGAGTCTACGGAAGGAATTCGGACGTAAATGTGCGATGTTCCCACGTTTAATTATAAAAACGCGAAAGTACTAGGCATGAAGTATAGTTCATTTGAAAATTCATTTTTTAATAACAAAATGTAGATAACAATAAAACGCTAAATATTTCAACGTGGTTGTTAGATCTATGCTTATTTTGATACCTAACTGATTTCTTCAATTTTGTCTATTGTAAAAAATAAACATTTTCTTAAGAATCCATCAGCTTTTAACAATTTGGCAAGGATCCGGCCTGGATGAACCTGATTGGTGGAGTTTTTGGCAGGATTGCCGTTGCCACGGGAAATCATGCAAATGTCAGTGGGCTAACGTCAGCTTACGTCTCGCTATTGGCCAGGACTCTTGTCATTTTATCCTCCCATCTTGGAATATCGATTTATATTGAAATATCCAGTGGCGGCGGTTTGGTCATTGTCGATTTTCGTGTACGAATTGCAATACGATAACACTTCCAAAAAGTTTCGCACGCAACTGGGTATTTTATGAATGAAATCAGCCATTTTTTTTTACAACTGCATTCCCCTTACCGTTGCCCCGTAGACATAGAGTCGCTGGGCAGACATTGGTTTATGATATTAATTGTTCCATAGATGCATTGCATTGCCAACAAACAAAAAATAAGCTGAGTTTAGGTTTCCACAGATTATTACCCAACAGATTTCTAGATAAGTACCTACCTTAGGCAGTTCCAAAATTTGTCTTTTTTTTCTGAAAAAATAAAAGCCTCAACTTTGAGGACGCCGCATCTATTATAACTAGAAAAGATCGGATCATGGGTACCTACCTGAATGTTTACCTATTTCTAATGAAACGCCACTGTTTTTGTTTATGAAATAATTGAAATTCAACCAAATTTCAATTTTCAGGTCCTGCCTGGGATTATAATAAATAGACTCAATACTGATCAAAAATCCGAATAAATGAATACTGATAATTTTAACGTTTTTTTATGCAGTTCTATTTCTGGAATGTTTAGTAAGTAGGTAGGTACCTATATATGTAAAGTGTGTTTTTTTTTTAAAGATAAAATTCAAAATGACATTATGTTGGCAATACAATGTAAAATTGTCAATGCTTTCAAATTTATTATGTAGAAAAGGCTTGTGTTGCCAACATAGTTACTAAATTTTTGACTTGGGGAATTATCTTTAAAAAAAAAAACAGATTTTACCTACATCGAGTCCCATTCTGTTTTGATGGTTTCATTTAAACTAAACTAACTGGTCCGTTAAAATGAAAACCATTAAATAGAAAGCAATACGACAATGTACAGTTACTGCAACCAACACTCCAACCTCCATCGACCTACCAATCTTGAATTTCTATCTAGTCTAGCACGCTTTTTATAGATCATTCCACACATTCTTCTCTGTCATAAATTTCAACATAGATAAGACTTTAATATGTGTATAAATAATAATAGCAACTTTGTTTATTGAATAATGTAGATAAAAATGATAAAAACAAGGATGTCGAAAAACTCTTGAGTCATCGTCAGAGTGGAATTATATTTTGAGATATGATAAGGGAAAAGTACCAACACAACACATAAAATTTGATGGTGTTTTATGAAAAGTCGCAAAAAAGAATAGGCATAATACCTATCTAATGGCATAATACAATGTTTTTTTTTTAATGGGATCTTAAATTCAACTTATGTTACATAGGGTGTACCATTTAAAACGAAACAGGCTTAATATCTGATGCCACGTTTAATTTTGAAAAAATCGCTCAAAGAGGGAAGTTTTCTGTAACCATTTTTAGCACTTCAACTATAACCCTCTAGGCGGGGAGGGATCAACCTTCACTATTTCAAATGGAACAAGGGGTCGAGTGATACCTTTTTCAAAAGAGCGTTCAATGCTCTTTCATTTGATGTCATTTGAAAAAAAATTGAACGCTCTTTTAAAACAGGTATCACTCGTCCCCCTGTTCCATTTGGAATGGTAAGGGTTGGTCCCACACCCCCTACCTAGAGGGTCAAGTTAGTACTTAAAATGTTTCAAACACTCATACAATCAAATTACGTGTACGAGCGATTTTAAAAAAAATATAAGTGACATCAGATATCTAGCCTGTTTCGTTTTAAATGGTATACCCTGTATGTTATATATAGATAAGTTTTCAGTATTTTCAGTAATCCACTTTGCATTTCGCAGTGTGAAGTGTCCAAACCCCTATTCTAAGTCTTAGATGAAATTTCTTGTAGTTGTTTCGCTTATCCCAGAAGTACCTAGGGGAAAGTTGGGTAACATTGAGACACGGGTAACAGTGAGACATTCAAAATATTAGCTTTTTTTTCACTTTTTAAAGAGGTGTCGCCGCAATAAGACATTAATGATGTCTTAAGAGAAGTATCGGTTCTATTTTCAACCATCTTCCATTTTTAGTTTGGTCTGCAACGCGGAAGGGGGTACAACCTTCCGGTTATTTTTTTTTGTCAACGAACTTTTTCGGCGAAATTTGAAAAAACGGTGATTTTTTCTATTACGCATAGTCTTTAAGTGATATAAGGGAACCTTTCTGCTGTTAATTGGATTTATTAACAGTAAATTAAAATCAAAGGGGGACTAAAAAATGGCATTTTATTTTTCAAAGTAACTTGGGTATGAATGAGACATGTTTAGATGGGTAACACTGAGACTATGTAGTTCTAGTAGAATTTCCAACTGAAACATTAAAGGAAAAAAATCTACCTATCACATAGGAAAATTGTTATCAGAAATCGATAGTGATAACAAAAATGATTATAAATTATCATTTTTAAGGAAAAGTGATAAAAAGGAGGGATTTTTGTTTCCCCAAATGTCCAGATTTTAGAGATATTGCCACTGGTTTCTAAAAGAGATATTAAGATGATTTTGCCAAAACTAGTGAATTACGGAAAGACTGAAATCGATCCTACCATGGCTTTGAAACCTTGTCTGGGTCATTTGTAGAAGTTTGTTTCAGTTTATTCAAGTAATTATTTCTCATTTGATATAGTGTCTCATTGAACCCCCTGCATGGGTATCAATGAGACAAATGTCATGATAACTGTTTATGTCAAATATTCTCTTTGTAAGTGACTATAGAGTCAAAAACATAATAAATTTCTAACTTAGATTTATTCTTGAGTGTTACTGAAAAAAAAAATATCCATATTT
This sequence comes from Ceutorhynchus assimilis, assembly GCA_917834065.1. Classification (NCBI taxonomy): domain Eukaryota; kingdom Metazoa; phylum Arthropoda; class Insecta; order Coleoptera; family Curculionidae; genus Ceutorhynchus; species Ceutorhynchus assimilis. The sequence continues at coordinate 54,139,000 of OU892278.1, forward strand.
TAAACGTTTATGGTAAAATATTTTCATTAGAAAAAAAAGTGTCTCAGTGTTACCCAGTTTCCCCTACCTATCAATGACCTCTAGAAAAATATTTTCTTGTGCACTTAGATCATTAGGTTATAAGACACAATAATTGTGATGCTACAATAACTAGGTACTTACCTACCTACCTACCTAAAAATAGGGTTGTGAATAACTGGGAATCAGTCAATCAATAGTTTTTTATGTAACCCTATTTACAACGCTATTGATTGACCAATTCCCAGTTATTCACAACCCTATCAATTATCAGCGGTCGTTTTCCATAAAAATAACAACCTTATCTTAATTTTACACAATAAATTAATGGTGACTTCTTGCGCCTTATCAACCATATAATAATCATATTTATATAGCCTTTAAAGTTGATCTCATTAATCTCATTTGCATGTTAATGATTAGGTACCTGATTATTTGCGCCAAAAATAAAAACATAAAATAACTGAAAATGTTGTTGAGCATAATTTAAGAAAAATCTGACTCGGGTAAATAGGTAACATCTACAAAAGAAAAGGTGTACCTTCATAATATTACTACAACTACAAAAAATAAGATGATTTTTTATTATGTAACTTATTAGTGTGCTAGGTATATGTAAGTAGGTAGGGTATAGCTTTTTTTCAAATTGAATGATTTTAGGTAGGTACCCAGTTTTTGATTCATTTCAATTGGAAGAGTAGGTACCTATGGTATGAAACCACGACTCGTTAGCTTCAATGCAATTTTAATACATGAATTTCAATAATAAGTTGCCACGTTGTTATTTTTATGTCTCATAGTCAGTGAAACACTAACTAATATTTACCTTGCTGTTCTTAATTAGTCATTAGCTTAAGTACCTATGTAAAGAAACAAGTACCTAATTGTACCTACCTACCTCAAAGAAACAAATAACTATTACAGTAAAAAATGGTACTAGAAAAATCTTTTTAAAGGCCAAATCAATTAAATACAAATCATTACTCACCAGTGAAAGGTTCAAATTAGTTCGAGCGGAAAAAATGTATTCAACAACACTACAAAATTCTAATGCCGGCCGGCCCCAGAAAGTCCATGGGTTTTATATAGACAGGAAATCCCACTCCTCGCCCCCCTTGATAGTCCTACTGTAAGGTCTGTTCCAACGCGTCCTAAACGATCCAACGAGACCAGTAATATTAGTGGCACAAGCATAAAATCGAAACAGGAAATTAAAAATTGAAGGTTTGTTGGCTCGTTGGGAACACAGCCGTAATCAACTTGTTTATGATGGGAAGCCTCTGGAATGTTCTATTATAACTTGTATACGTTGAAAATAAACATTAGTAATTTATACTAGTGACAATAATAATTATTATTAATATAAATTAGTTTTTATCAGTAGGGCGTTTTATTATGGTTTTTTTTTTTATTTAGTAACAAATCACAGAAAATGTACTAAGTATTTTTTTTTTATTACTTATTAATCTATCAATCACATATAATACAATCAATATCATCCTGATCAATATTAATAACTAAATCATCCGATTCCTCTAGAGACTTGGGACTCTTAGCTTTTCCAGGTGTAATAATAATATTTTCCAAAACAGTTATGCCACTAGAGCTGCTACTAGTACCCATTTCCACAGCGACATCCTGCTTGAAACTTTGCAATTTATTTTTGAACAATTTCAGTCTCTTATTTTTGTGTATTTTCTTTTGCTCTACTTTCTCCTTGTGTGCTTCTTCAGCTTTTTGAAGTTCAAGTTCATTGACTGGAACTGGTGGTTGGCTTTTTATGAATTCTTCGACTGCTTCTTCAATTTTACTAACTTGTGCTGTCTTATTGGTTTCCTTGTCTGTAATTTTATCATTCTCATTTGTTTCATTGTCTGTAGTTTTATCATTCTCATTTTTTTCTTCCATTTTGTCTTCCTCTCCATTATCTTTATTATTTTGCTTGCTTTTACATTGTTTTCTGCGCTGTTCACGCTCTCTTACAACTTCTAAAGTATCATCACTGTCAGAATCAGAATAATCACTTTGAGTAGATACATTTTCTTTCTCATTGGAAACAGATTCTTTAATAGTATTGTCAGATATTCCTTCTTTGTCTGCATCACTTTTTTCCTGATTATTTTGTTGTTCAACTTCATGATTCTCTTGTGATGATTCATCAACATTAGAAATAGATTCTGCTACAATAGTTTGATGATCTTTACTAGAGCCAGCTTTTTCTTGTTCGTTTTCTGAGTCACTAGACGTTATAATAATTTCAACTTCTTTTGGAATTTCTATGATAATTTCTTCATCGTCATTGTCCTCGGTTGGATTGCCATTTTCCTTTTGGGCTGCCATCTCTTCCCGCTTTTTCTTATTTTCCAGTTCTAGCTGAGACTTTATGGCTCTGGCTCTAGCTTGAAGCTCTAACAGTTCCAAGACGCTCATTAAATTTTCCTCGCCAATGGTTTCTTTTTCTTTGGAAGTTATGTTTTCTTTGCGACTCAATTTATCTTTAATTTTCTCAATATCTTTAGTTTTTTCTTTGTCTGGTCTCTCTTTTTTGATTTTTTTGGATTTATCTTTAGCTTCCTGCTTGATTCTCCTTCTCCTATGTTTTCCCTTTCTTTTGTCAGTTTCATCATCTAAAATTAATTGATAAAAGTGGATGTTTTACATCAAATTAGTGAGTAATACCTGAAATCACAACAAAATCGTCCTCACTAATATCATCAAGTGATATAACATCAACTGATGGTTGATCTTCGTCAGTACTACTTTCTTCGTCTAGGACTTTTCCTGCAAAAATGTATTTCAGCCTTTTGCTTGAAATTCCTAAGAGTTCTTCCAATAGCATGGAGTTGACTTCTTGCAGATCCATATCCTGAATTTATAAAAATAAATAAATGTTGAATGAATATAAAATCGTGTTTTTCTTGCCTTCATACAGTCTGGTGCCATATCCTTAATTTGTCTGGGTCTTTTAATAATTTTTAACACTTCTTTCATCAACTGTACTCGATCATCCAAATAATGAGAAAGTTCATGTTCACTACCCTCATCAGTATCACTTGCGGATTCGATGAGTTTGGAAAGCTTTTTCTCTTTCGATGATTTTGCTTTGGGCCTGTGTTGCCCCCTTTCAGAATTTTTATAGTAATTGCGACTTTGACTAGAGCTCATCTTGGATAATTTAATTTTCTAGATTTTGCTATAAGATCGAGTCATTCCAAACAATCCTTTGAAGATTCATAAATTCAAAACAAAATTAAATGAAAAAACCTAACAAAAACATAACCTAAAAAAATTTACGTCACTGTCAGAAACTATCGATATTTTAGACGTATCGATATAGGGTAATCCAAACAAAATGGCGGCCAATGCCAAAAAATTGGCGCCATAGATTTAATTCAAACAACCGTGACATTTTTCATCAAAAACCTGTTTTTTTGTGTATTTTGTGGTGTTTTAAGATGATTTCCTAGTGCTAGAACCAAAACAGATTCTAAACAGTTTTCAAATACCAACAGCAGAATACGTTTGGTAAACTCTTGATTCTGCTGAACGATTCAACTTTTCAATGATACAACGTCACCCTCTGAAGGTCATGTCACCACACCACGCAAAACAAGTGTTTAAAACTAAGCTGCTTTCCGGTGGGCAATTTTTCGCGAGGATAATCAAGCATACCCGAGTATGCTGGATTATGTGATGTGTCAACTGTGTCATACTCCCCTAACTCCCCCACCACCAAATACTCGAGGATCAAGAGCACTTAATTTCTCCTGTGAAAACAGACCGAAAACTACCTTTTTCTACTGACGTTTCATAATAGCAACTTTTCGATTGTCATTTCAGTTTTGAAACGACATTCTTTTAGGCACTGAGTGCGTGAAAGTTACTTTTAGGCACTCAGTGCGTAAAAGTGACTTTTGAATGCGTAAAAGTGACTTATGAGTGCGTAAAAGTAATTTTTAAGCACTAGTGCCTAAAAGTGTCATTCATTATTCAGAAATAAAAAACACACTAAACACATATTTGAATTTTGTTTTGTATTTATTATGAATATTGAAAATGGAATTACTGAATTGAACGTTTGGGTTACTCAAAACAGAACTTTGTGTTATTACCTACTTTCTAGGATTTTAATTATTGATGTCGAATTTTCAAAAGAAAATCGCATGAAAAGTGTCAGGTGGCAAGTAAAAGCAGGTAACAAAGATTTTGGGTGTAATCGACTTATTCACATGAAATAAAATTGTATTTTTTTATTATAAAATGCCAGTAGAAAAAATCTTGTATACAATACGTTACGAAACGATGTCTTTTAGTCACTCGACGTGTTGTCCAACTCGGCTTTGCCTCGTTGGACAATTTTCACATCGCGTGCCTAAAAGACGCTCATTTCGTAACTTATTGTATAAATAGCTATTTCTACATTTAAAATCGACGAAAAAAAATAACTTATTAGGACAGCATGAATCGCAAGCATTCCATCGAGGTCTACGGGTGACGTCATCACTATAAACTGCTGATAGTGACGTCACTCGCAGGCCCAGAATTTGATGGGAAGGGAGTTAAGACTGAAGACACAATACAAATACAAGGTGCAGGTGACAAGAGACAAAAATATAATAACATGTGTATTGATGCTATAGGGGGTCTTTGTATAACCCAGAATAAATGGATACAGGAACAAATTTACTTGCCGCGCCAAGATACAAAATTTCGATTTGTTATTTTGTATCTGTCACTTGTATCATGTATTTGTCATTGTTTCTTCAGCCTAAGGGAATATAACACACTTGACACATCACAAAACCCAGCATAATCAAATTATGCTCGATTATCCTCGCGAAAAATTGCCTTTATGGGAGCATGACGCTCGAAGCTATACGTACGGTCGTACACTGGAACGCCCAAATAAAATTTTGAAACGACACGCTGCGTCACGCCTCAACCTCTCAGCTGTGACATCGTGGCTATTTCGGTACAAATTTAGTGCGAGGCGCTTCCGTAGTGCTCTAATGTGCATACTAGAGCTCTCTAAACACTCTTAAATTATGCTTGCAAAAATGGCGACCGTTCGCAAAATATGTTTGGTTTCAACACAAATTCAACGAGGTGTACAGCAGAACCACAAAGCGTTTACCAACGTTTATATCTGGTGAACGCGGCCAATATTAGGCCTATGACGCAACATAATTTTAACAGCAACGTTCAGTTGTCTGTCACTGTTTATTATATACGTCAAAATAGAGACAGGTATAGGTATAGATGTTCAGCTATAACTTAAACCGAATTTTCGTGACAAACTACTTTCATGATTTCATGAACACAAACGCTTTCGCGAAAAACTCCATGATGTCATATTGAACGTAGTTCGACAGAAGCATGGACGCAGCTTCTAGCGTTCAAACTCATGACGTCACAGACGAACTATGGTTCGTCCTTGGATGAACTACATTCGTCACGAAAATTCGGTTATAGCTGTTAAAATAAGAGGATATTAGGCCAGAGCTTAGGTGTCATATTGAACGTAGTTCGACAGAAGCATGGACGCAGCTTCTAGCTAGCGTTCAAACTCATGACGTCACAGACGAACTATGGTTCGTCCTTGGATGAACTACACTCGTCACGAAAATTCGGTTATAGCTAGGGCTGCCATCCGTCCGGATTTCCCCGGATTTGTCCTAGTTTTAAAGGCGTTCGGGGAATCCGTCCGGGGGGATTTTTTGAAGTTATCCGTGTTTTACGCTTTACGGCATCTTGAAAAAAATCACGAATAACTCCGCGAAATTGACAAGAATCATGGAAATCGTCAATCGACATCATCAGCTTTATTTAGCCCGCGTGTGCGCGACTCAAGTTTCACGTTCACGTGTCGTTAGTCATGTTTGGAGCTCGGTGAAAGCTATAAAAAACCCCAAAAAAATGATTTTTTTGTCAAAATAATGAGTGGTTCTCGAAGGCTTGAAATAAACTTTTTTGGGCGTGGCACCAAAGGTGGGCTACCCTTTAGTGGTGTCCGGGTTTGAGGGGTTAGAATCCGGGGTTTTTGTAAAAATTTTCCTAGGTTACAAATTTCATATATGGCATATTAGGCCAGAGCTTAGGTGTTTTCTTTGCGTCTCAAAGTTTTGAAACATCTTTCAAAACTAGTTTAAAACAATTTCACAATGACGTCATAACTGCTCGGCGCGAGAAAATGGTTTTAAAACGTGGTTTGAAATGTATTTCGAAACAGGGTTTGAACCAAGGTTTGAACCAATTTTGATGTCAAGTCATGGGTTCACAACTCTGAGGCGGGATTCTGTAATGGGTACAAATTTTTATCCCTATATCGCTATGGCACTTGCTGTCTGCTTCTCTCTTTTTGAAATCAACAGAGAGAGGACGAGAGTGAAAATATCTCTATCATTACAGAATTCCACTCACTCTGATCGAGCTGTTTTCTGGCGTTACCTTTTTTGAAACTACAGTACAACATTGATAATCCGAACATGCGTTAATCCGAACCTCCGCTAATCCGAACATTCCGAACAACGAATGCTCGAAGGCATAATCCAATCGACGACAGAGATTTCTAGAAGACACTCAAAATGGAAGCGGATCAGAAGAAGAATCTGAAGAAATCGTACCAACCTACGTGACTCACAAAGAAGCAGTAAAATGTTTTCAGACTGGTTTGGAATGAACAGGACAAACATTTTTTTTCTAAAAGAAATGAAAAAGAAGGCAGAAACGGGAGAAGCAGCTACAATAAGGTAATTCGAATAGACCTCAGCAAATAATTAGTTCAGATTATCAACGTTGTCCTGAGTTCAAAACAGGGTTTAAGTATATTCTCGCGATGAACCCATGATGTCATATCAAAATTGTTTGCGAAATACAATCCAATCATTCCAATCCACGTTTAAAACCATTTTCTCACGCCGAGAAGTTGTGACGTCATTGTGAAATTGTTTTAAACTAGTTTTGAAAGATGTTTCAAAACTTTGAGACGCAAAGAAAACACCTAAGCTCTGGCCTAATATCCTCTTATTTTAACAGCTATAACTAGGGCTGCCATATATGAAATTTGTAACCTAGGAAAATTTTTACAAAAACCCCGGATTCTAACCCCTCAAACCCGGATACCACTAAAGAGTAGCCCACCTTTGGTGCCACGCCCAAAAAAGTTTATTTCAAGCCTTCGAGAACCACTCATTATTTTGACAAAAAAATCATTTTCAAAAAGGTTTTAAAATATTTGAGACAAGAATAATACTAATAACACATGTACACACTACTACAGGATTGATTGCTTATATCGGCCTCATTTTTGGTAGGCGTAGTCATATAGTGTAGCACCATTGCCGACGTCATTGAGTAAGTCTTCAGCTGTTTGCGCCAGCGGTCGTTGTTTAAAATTTAAATTTATGATGAATATTATTTAATTTTGACTAACACTTCGGTACACCAAAATCTAACATTTGTCCAGTCTGTGAATGCAAAATTTCCCCCATAAACAAAGAGGAAGACGCCAATAAGGTAAAGTTCATTTCACAAGGGTTTATACTTTTGAATCGAAGACGTATTAACTTGAAAAAAAAAGGGTTGTTGTAGATTAATTTATATGACACATTCAATTTTTTTGACAAATTCGGCAATTTTTCGCGAGAATAATCAAGCAATCTGATTTATGCTGGGATATGTGATGTGTCAGTAGTGTCATACTCCCCTAACGACGTTACTCGCAGTCCTAAAATTTGATGAGGACCGAGCATTGGGACCGAGTTAGGCAAGGATGATACACACTACTGCTACAGGATGGCCAATCCTCATATGGCATGTGTGTAATTATCCTCGCGAAAAATTGCCTATTAAAATGAATGGCTGCGTTCACCAGAACCAGAATGGAATGTAAACAGTTTACAAATACCACCAGAATACGTTGGGTTAACTCTTCGTTCTGCTGAACGATTCAACTTTTCAAAATGATAGAACCTCCTCCTCTAAATTTCATGTCACCTCAGAAAACACAGAGTGTTGAAAATTATAAAAACTCTAATTTATGTTTGCAAAAATATGGCGACCGTTTGCTGCTTGGTTTTAATACAAATTCAAAACGTAGCGTTCAGCCGAATAATCTACAGTGGCTAAATAAACCTTTACATACAGTGGCGACAATAGAGGTCCCGCCGCCATCTTGTTCCCAACCTCTTGTTACTTTTAAATATTAGTATATAGGATTTGAATGAACATCTATCATAAAAAATTGAAATCGACGTATTTGATGACCATTATTAGGTCCATCAAATACGTTGTTTTCCATGATTTATGATGGATGTTCACCTAAATCCCATATATTCATATTTAAAAGTAACAAGGGGTTGGGAACAAGATGGCGACGTTTTTAATATAAATATATGGGATTTTAGAACCAATCAAAAATGAGACAGCAATTGTCGCCACTGTGGGTTATAGAGTCACTGTAGAATAATCGTAAAGCGTTTTACTAACGTATGTATCTGGTGAACGCGACCAATGACTTCTGGCTTAAAAACCAACGAACGTTTTTAACGTCATTGATTTGTTTCAGTCAATTTGTATGTGTTAAAAAAGGAAAGCAAATTATATCAAAAGTATGGACCCTCGTGAAACAAAGTGCGTTTTCTTTTATTCACCAATGCATCCATCTACTGCCAGCATTATGAGACAGCCATTCCGATTTTCTATGAACTAGACAAAGATAGGCTGGTCATTGATGGATCCACCGCTGAATAAAAGAAAGCGCCCATAGTATGCATAAAGCAAAAGCCCACGGAATCATAACCTGTGGTGCAAACACCCTACGCCAGGCTAAGAAACGACACGCTGCCTGCGTCATCACTGGTGCTTTGGCATGGTGGGGGATTTGCAAGGGGCATTTGGGGTTAACAAAAATGACGTTAGATTTTCAATTTTGCAAGATTTTATTGATACATATGGATGTGACAAGAGCCGCTTTCCAGCTGTGTGCTTCAAGCACGGTGCAGCACAGTGTTCTGTGTTTGAAACGCAAATGTTAGCAGTTCTTGAAGCGCAGTACGGCTGGAACACGAACACGCGCTTGAAACATTTGCGTGCGCAAAAGCTCGATTGCGTGCTCAAAAGCGTCAGCTGGAAAGCGGCTAAGGTCGTATCGATATATGTATTGATCTACGTATATGCACCATCATCGAGAACGTATCGATAAGCCTTCCTCTGGGTTGAGAGAAAAACAAAACTTGAAGAGCCTTTTCAACAGTTAAATTTCTATTATTAGAATCAGTGTTCCCTTTTATTTATTTGATAATGGTTTAGAAAGAGAAAAACGAAGCCACTCTGCCCATATAGCTGGTTTCGACTATTCAACTCGAAGTTGGAGTGGACTCGGCCGAGCATTTTTTTGTCAATTATTGCTCTTGAGTGAAGGTAGCGTTGAAGTATACCAGTAAATACTGAAACATTTTGAGCAAAAAAAGTCAAAGACCTAATAACCAAACTCCTAGTTTCATTTAATCGACTCCGTATAGCAGGACGTGCCCATTTTTACTCTATTTACGCAAAAAATCGACACCAGAACATTCAGAGTGATTAGGGAGTATTGGAAAGGCACGGAGTGAGCAAGCCGAGCCCAGCTCTAGTTCCATGTTCCATTCAATAAACGTGAATCTGTCAAAGTGGAAAGGGAACCAATAGCGACAAACGTAAACGTCATCTCAAATCAAACAAAAAATTATTTACAAACAAAAAAGTTTCATGTTTTCTCCATAATAATAATTTAAATAGCAATTTTTAATTATTCAAAATTAAAAATCGATAGTTGGTTGGGGGAATAATAATCAATTAAACTAATAGGGTTGAATATTTATTTATCGAAAAAAAAAAGGGTTTGTGGGGTAGCATGCGCACTTCTCCGAAGGATCTCTCACAAAGGCTGATCGAAAAGGAGAGAAGTTCGCTGTATTACTTCTGTCAGTCAGTCAGTAATCAGCTGTAAATCGGTAATAATGGCATAGAAAGGGGCCCGTTTGGGTGTATTTTTTAGTGCCGTCGTGCTTTATATCCGGACGAGACAATGTTTAGTGGTTGTGCTGGTGTTTTTGTTATACTTTTGCTTCTCATTCTTCATCCCATTCAAAGTGGTAAGTTTACTTCGGCTCAGCTAATCTTTTTAAATATTCTGCTGTCCGAATGTAGCTATACATTTGCTTTGTTCTTTGAGGAGAGTCTGAGTCTGATGACCTCTTATTTTATTATAAATTTGCATGATAATTATTGACTTCGAACACCCTTAATAGTCATAATGGTTTATGACTTGATTTATGTTGTCCAGTTGAAATATACTGTTTTATATTATGTATATTCAGTTAAGTATGCATTCAGTATATTTTTTTCTGAAAATCCTTTAACCTGATTTGTATCCTCGTTTGTATCCGTAAAGCAGCTTTGAATCTGATCAGTAATTATTTAAGCAATCGTTACCATTTAACAAAATTGGGCAATATAAAATCTAATAAAATAGCCAGTGATTATGGTGTACCTCAGGGTAGTGTTTTGGGCCCATTGCTGTTCATAATTTACATTAATGACTTATACAGTGTATGTAAAAACTCTCTGGTCAATCTTTTTGCTGATGATACAGTAATATCTGTAGCTGGAAGTGATTTTAATGTGATATCTGACACCATGAATGTTGAGCTGGGCATTCTGTATGACTGGTTGTGTGCAAACAAGTTAAAACTCAATGCTAGTAAAACTAAATATAAGTATGTTATTTGGTTCTAAAACTAACTGTGCAAGATGCCTATCTAGTAATCTTGAAATTAGTATTAACAGGGAGCCTATAGAGTATGTGAAAGAGATTAAATATCTGGGCGTTATTTTGGACGCTCAATTGACCTTTGCCAGTCACGCAGAATACTTATGCAAAAAATTGGGGAAAAAGGTTGGTTTTTTTAGACGTATTTCTTTGAATTTGTCACAGTGGTCGAAAATGTTGATTTACAACACAATTGTGTACCCCCACTTCACCTACTGTATATCACTTCTGCTTGCATGTCCCAAGGAGCAAATATGTAGATTACAAATACTGCAAAATAAATGTATGAGAATAGTTTTGGGTTGCAACAGGTATACTGCCATAAGTAGAATGATGGAACAATTGAAGTGGCTATCAGTTGAGCAGGGTATTAGAAGGGCGAACATGTTATTTGTTTATAAGATTGTAAATAAAAAAATTCCAGAATATTTGTGGAAAATGGTTGTCACCAGATTCGAAATTCACTCGCGAATGTTACGTTCAAAAACTGATTTAAATGTTCAGTTTGTTAATAGAAACTTTTTGCAAGGCTCACTATTTTCTGAAGGCATTCGCCTTTATAATGCCTTGCCCGACGAAATTAAGAATGTAAATACAATTGGTTTATTCAATAAACGTTTATGTGATTATTTGAGAGGCGAATAATTAACTTTAAATTAAATTAACTTATTATAAATTGTTATATTATATATTGTTATGTTTGTTTACTAGCTTTTGCTAAATAAAGATTTACTTACTTACTTACTTACTAATACAATATTCCTTTGTAATCCTTCAAGCAGTGTTTATAACACTGGCATCAAGGATACTGGTTAGTACAGCTGTACACAATATAGCCACCTACCTTTTTCTAATCCTTAAGAAGACTAGAATTAACAAAAAATATATAGGTATGCTAGATTATTCATGTAAATTCCAATAAATATAACAGATTCAGCCCTCCAAACAACAACAACCTGTATATTTTCTGGTAAAGTGATAGTTTAAACTTTTTGTAAATGCTCTGAACCTAGACTTTTTTAGTCTGGCAAACTGTTTGTGTGTACAATTTTCTTCTTAAACAATTTCTTTATTCTTTTCAATCTTTATAAACTTAACAAGGAGTATGAAAGACAATCTTCCAATCCAATCTTGCAAACTTTTAAGCAGTGTATGCAACACTGGTAATGAAGTTAACCAAACTTAAGAAATAATAGGTCTGTCCCAACATGAGAACCGTTCTAGAACAGTAACTTCCAGTTGCCCACCTATTTTTCAGTAAGTTGGATGTTTATCCTAATTGACAAATGAATTGATCAACTGGAAATTACCGTTATAGAACGGTTCTCATGTTGGTTGGAACAGACCTAATAAAAATATGAAGGTGTAAATCACCTAGGAATTATTGTCACCAGCCTGGGGAAATACAGGGAAATATTAGGTATTACGGGGAAATATAAGAAAATAGGTACATTGCAACATGGGGAAATTTAAGGTATTATTAATGCTAACTACAGAGAATCATGCAAACCTCTGTTTAAATCCAAGAAAATCTTAACCATCACTTGTTTGTATATTTTAGAAACAGCAAGTCTCATTTATACTCATCGCAATGACTTTGTCCAGCCTTCTACTAGCTATGGCTATAGTACAAGATCTACCCAGCAAATTAACCTACAGCTTCCTATTCCGAAATCTTCGCTTGTTCATAAATCAATACATTATAATGGTATAAAGGTGTTCAACCATCTACCATTATCTGCTGCCTCTACCGACCGCCAAGTAACACCGATTACCAAAACTTTTTCGCGACATTATCCGAAAGCTGTGATAGTATACAGTCAAACTATCCACAGGCGAAAATTGTCTTTTTAGGCGATTTCAACGTCCACAATAAACCCTGGCTGAAACACCACAACAAAACAGATAACGAAGGCAGAGAAGCAGAAGCTTTTGCCATAAGTTGTGGTCTAACGCAGCTTGTCGATGAACCTACCCGTATCTCAGAAAGGGGCGAATTTGCAGCGCTTTTAGACTTGTTCCTAACCACCAATCCTGACTCGTACACAATTCAAGTAGATGCTCCACTTGGTTCGTCCGATCATAAACTTATAATAACAAAGTGCGAAATGCTCATCCCACCAAGCCTACAACCACTTCCTCGTAAAATGTGGCATTATAAATCGGCAAAATGGAATGACCTAAAACAGTATTACCTAAAACAGTATTACCTGGATTTTCCGTGGCAAGAGGTTTGCTTTAAAACAGCTGATCCCACTATTTGTTGTAATGAAATAACACAAGTAATCTTATCTGGAATGGACGCATATATCCCACATTCAACTAAACGTAGAGCTAATGCAAAACCTTGGTTCAACAGCCAGTGTCAAACGGCTGTACAGAAAAAACACAGAGCATATAACCTTTGGAAACGACAACAAACCGCTCAAAACCACACAGAATTTATAGAAGCCAGAAATAGTTGCAAAATGACTATTGACTCCGCTAAAGAAACATACAATCAAAGAATAAAAAACAGGTTGCTGAATTGTCCAAGTAGTTCTAGGTCTTTTTGGTCTCTTGCAAAAGCTGTTGGATCTAACTTCACCAAGTCATCCATACCACCACTTACAGATAAAAATAATCACTTAGCCACAACATCAGAGGAAAAAGCCAATATGCTTGCCCAAATGTTTTCCTCCAACTCCAACCTAACAGTGCCAAACAGAAAAACTCCACCGTTCATTGAAAGGGTTTCCCATAGTATGCCAGAGGTACCCTTTTGTCACAGAGAAATACGAAAATCCCTAAAAAAGCTGGATACAAACAAAGCAATGGGTCCGGATGGCATTCCCGCAATAGTACTCAAAAATTGCGCCAACGAACTCACCCCAACTTTTGCAAAATTATTCAATTTGTCTTACAGGCAAGGAGTATATCCATCATCATGGAAGTCTGCCGCAGTACAACCCATTCCAAAGAAAGGAAAAAAGACAGATCCGTTAAACTATAGACCAATTGCTCTACTTCCGGTGATATCAAAAGTAATGGAAAGAGTTGTGAACAATCACCTAACCAAGTACTTGGAAAAGTACAAAATTATCAACGATAAGCAATACGGATTTCGAAAATATAGGTCAACTGGCGATTTACTTACATACGTCACTCACTTATGGCAAAAAGCGATTGAGTTGCGGGGTGAAACAAGGACAATTGCCTTAGATATATCTAAAGCATTCGACAAAGTTTGGCATGAAAATCTGCTCAACAAGCTCAAAGCAATAAGAATAAAGAATAAACGTTATTAACGGACAAGCCATTTACAGTAAATAACATAATACAAAAATATATGAGGTTATAATATTAACGAAAAACACAAGAACTTAAAATTTAACATTTACGGTACATATAAATACACTGACATTTAGCGCTGCAGACTATTTAACAAATGTTTACAAGTTTTCAGAGACATGCCAAAAAAATCAAAATTGTTGGGTAGCTGATTAGCTTCTCTGCATATTCTAGCCATAGGGCAGAAAAAACCATAATTAGTCCTATGATACTCGCTATGAAAAAGATGCACTTGCCTAGTCTGTCTCACAGGGGCATGCAGGGAAATGCTGTTCAACAAAGGGGGACAGTCAATTAAGTTATTAAGCAACTTGAAAAGTAAACAAATATCATAATTCCTTCTACGTGCCTCTAAACTAGAAAGACCCAGCAACCGCAACAGGTCATTGTAGCAGACCTCTTCTGATGGTATATGCATCTTATAGGCAATATACCTTAGAAACCGTTTCTGAACTCTCTCAACACAATTTATATGGACCCCATAATGTGGTGACCAAATTGGGGTAGCATATTCCAAAAGGGATCTCACTACAGAACAGTAAACGCTCCTTATAGTAAAAATATTATTAAAATCTTTGAGGGTGCGAAATACAAATCCCAAAAGTTTCATTGCCCTATTACAAATATTCTCAATATGTAAGTTAAATGTTAGGTCCTGTCTAAATGTAACTCCCAAATCCTTAATAGAGTCCACTCTTTCAACTACTTGATCATTTAATTTGTATTCATAAAAAATTGATGCATGAGATTTAGAAAAGGTTATGGTTTTACATTTATTTAAATTAAGGATTAGGTCATTCAGGTGACACCACAGAGCAAAACAATTCAGGTCTAGTTGTAACTGCTTACAGTCTGATATGCACTTAACAGGCCTATACAACTTCAAATCGTCTGCATACAACAATATCTCACTGTGATGGATAAAATCTTCAACATCATTAATATAGCAATTAAATAGCAAGGGAGAAAGATGTCCTCCTTGAGGAACACCAGATACGACATTTATTGGAAATGAAATAAAATTTTTAATTCTGACGTATTGTACTCTACCGCCCAGAAAGCTATTTATCCATGCCAAAAAAGCAATGGGATTATCGCCGAAACTTTGCACTTGGTTTGAAAGTTACCTAAAGGACAGATCCATTTATGTTGCACTGGATGGCCAGAACTCCAACTCTTACCAAATAAATGCTGGTGTGCCACAGGGAGCAATCCTTTCGCCAACTCTTTTCCTGATTTACATAAATGACCTCATAGATAAAACAGTAAATCCACTTTATTGCTTTGCAGACGATGGCAATGTAGTCTCCTCACTCATACCACCCACAGGTCTTTCCGCACGTGAATTCCATCATCTTAGACTAACTCAAATATCGCAGATAAATAACGACCTGGAGATAATAGAGGACTGGGGTAACAAAAACCTTGTACAGTTCAACGCGCAGAAAACCCAAGCAGCTCTGTTTTCAAAAAAGACCAGCACCGGTGAGCCAAACATCATGCTATCTGGAAGTGCTGTCACATTACAGAGTCAGTTGAACATCTTGGGGGTTACTGCAGAGACCAACATGTCTTGGCACAGTCACGTGGCAGATATTGCTAAAAGGGCCTCCCAAAAGCTGGGGGTGCTATTTCGTACAAGACATCTGTACACACCAAGCCAATTGCTGACACTCTACAAAGCCCAGATTCGACCAACTATGGAGTACTGCTCACATATATGGAGTGCAGCACCCAAACATACCTTAATGCTTTTGAATACCGTGCAAAAACGAGCTATCAAGCTGATCAATGACCCCGCACTTACTCGTAACTTGGATGGTCTCGAACATCGCAGATCTGTGGGCGATTTATCTCTCTTCTACAGGTACTATCACGGAAAATGCTCTGAAGAGTTGGCACGTATGATTCCACCGAGAGTAGCACCTACCAGGCGAACCCGTCAAATAGACGGTAACCATGAATTTACTGTCAAACTAGAGGCACCAAGAACCTCATTATATCAGAATTCATATCTCTGGAGAACAGCATCGCTGTGGAATAAACTCCCTGCGACGGTTTTCCCTGCAGGTTACAACCTGAACCGTTTCAAGACCAACATACACCGACATTTCCTCACACTTGCCGCTTCTCGAGCGTGATAGGACATTTCCTTGCGAGTGCGCATATCCGTAAAAAAAAAAAAAAACACAAGCAATTAAAGTATCACCAACAATGAGATAATTTAGAAAAGGACTACAGGACCTACTTTCTGATAGAGCCTATTATGATTTGAGCGAGTATTATCAAGACAGATTTTAGACAATGATTAGCATGTTTCTAACTTTGTATGTTTTGAATAACTGTGATAGAATGGGTTTCTTTTTTAATGATATTATTTTGTTCGGTATTTGTACTTATTTAAACCTGAGTTTTAAACTTTATGTAATTGTAGTGTCTTTCTATTTAATAAGTAACTTATTCAGTCGTGGAGTTTATAGTTTTATGCAAGGAAATACTCAATAAGTTAGGTACCCATATATTTTTTATTATATTAATTTGTACATTTACCAAAGATCGATTTAGATTTAAAGTTTGTGTAAACTATGGTGTCTTTTTTTGTCTTATTTAAAACTAATTTATCGTTAATATTAATGTGTAATTTTATTTGATCAGATGGTTATTCTTACCGTTTATTGTAACTGTCAGCAAAGCACAGTCTATTTTTTTTTTAATATACTGTGCTTTAGCTAAATATGAGAGCTGTTAAATTTTCTTACTGTTTCTGACGGTTTTTAAATAGTTTTGTTAGTTGTTAAGTTTTGCTTTGTCCACAAAACAAATTGTAATGTTTTTATGACAATAAAGCACACTATCTATCTATCTATCTATCTATCTATTAGGAAATATCGGGGTATTATTAGGAAATATCAAGGTATTAATAGGAAATATCGAGGTATTATCAAGAAATATTGAGGAAATATCCAGGTGTTATTAGGAAAAATCAAGGTATTATTAGGAAATATGGAGGAAATATCGTGGAATTATCAGCGCATGTTTATAAGCTCACCCGAACATTCACGATGCCAGTTTTGTAAGTAAACTTTAGTATTTGAAATTCACTTGGTAAATAAGCTCTAAAGCTTGATTTATAAAATCCACCGTTCGTCGTTTACTTTCCGAACCGCATCGTTCCTCCTTGGTAAACTTTCAACTCCACTGTTCATCGTTGTTTAGTAGCCAATGAAATTGGACAATTTTTGCCATTTAGTCAATTTTGGGTTATGATGTGTTTCCAACAGTCTAACAGATTATATTATTATTATTATATGTATTGTGGACGTATATGTATGAAAACTTTGTAAATTATAATTTTGAACAAAAACCAAGAAAACACACAATTCATTGATCGGGTATTTTCTTGCTGGCTTTAGTTTCCGTTTCCGCTGAAAAAAAGGTATACATGTTTAGGCAAGTTTTCCTGAAGCCAGTCCTGTTCTTCTTGTTTTTCTTCCTATCTTCAATTTTCTTGTTGTAAAAATGATGCAAGCCGGTCCTATTCTTTCTGTCTTCGGTCTTCTTCTTTTTGTTTCTTTTTCTCTCTTTGGGCTTCCTGTTGTTGTAGAAGTGCTGCAAGCAATGCAAGCAGGTCTTGTTCTCCTTGTTTTTCTTTCCATCTTCGAACTTCCGCTTCCAGTTTTTCCTCGAGTTTTTCCTTTTGTCTTCAGTCTTTCTCTTATCTCTTGTCCTCCAAAATTTTCATGAGGTCTGACAAGATTTGATACTTGCTCCATTTTGGATGCTGTCGGTTTGCTGTCATCTATTCACCATAGAATATCCTGTATCTTTCTTATAACTTGATTTTCAGTCTTAACTTCTGTGATGAAGTGAAATTTTAAACACAATGGAATATTTTAGAAAAACTACTCCGTGGACTTGTTTTTTGATATCGAAATTAATATGAAGTCACTATTCTTGTATCACTCACATTTTCCAAATAATCTATGACAATTTCTAAAACTTTCCAGAAAATCTGGTTTTGAGCTTGTTTTAGATGTTAAAGCCAGCAATAGTCACTATTCTTGTATCACTCACGGTATCCAAATAGAATTCTATGGAAGTTTCTCCTTTAAATGGAACACCATGGAATTTTTTAAAAAAATCTCGAGAAAAATCGCTTGTTTAGCTGGTGTTTCAATGTCGAAGCCAGTAATAAAGTCACTAATTTTGTATTACTTCCAGTTTCCAAATAGAATTATATAGAAGTTTATGGAATTTTCCAGAAAATCCGTTTGTAAGCCTATTTTAAGATTTCAAATCTGGTAATGAGGTCACTTTTCATTTCAATAAAGGTTCTCTGATTGTTCCCCCACTAATTATCAAATAGAAAGACGCTAGTCTCAACCTAAACAATGCATTTTCTCAGAATTCTCGCAGGGTTGTCGATGCATTTTTGTAACAATAATAAAGGAAATATTGGGGAATTATCAGAAATTATGTTAAATATTAGGGAATTACCGGAAATATAAGGGAATTATAAGGCATTATGCGGAATTATGAGGCAATATCGGGAATTACTGGAAAATATAGGAAATGAAGGCAATATTCGGGATATAATTCCCCCAAGGGGAAATATTTGACAAAAATCTTAGGGGTGGTTTACCCCTTGAAAAATACCTACCACAAGTAGGAACTGAAACATTGTAGTTTTGGCCTATTTTTTTTATAGCTAACTATTCGGCTAACTATATAGACTTACAAAAAAATATACATCTTTAAATCACCAGGAAGATACTCTTTTAGGGCTGCATTAAATTTTACGAGATTGACTTTGGAGTTTGGAGGCCTCAGGAAACGGATTGTGCAAGCTCCTATTTGTTCAAACATCATTTAGAAATTATGGTGGTATTGTATCTCATCTGATGAGAGTGAATGTTCTCTTTAAATACTACACTCACTCGAGTTGGATTTTTGTTTTTTATGAATAACTTTAAATACAAATTTGCATTGCTCCAACATCAGTAGTTTACTTAATATCATAACAGGTAGTTCTCTGTACAAGTCATGAGTGTCTGTTAGATGGTCATATTTAAATAAAAAATTTTAAACCTTGTTCTGGAGTACTTGAATTTTCTGAAACTCGACCACATGACAGATTTCCTATGCGTACAGGAATCAAATACTTAAGTATCTAAAATGTGACAAAAAGTAAGCGTTGTAGGTATAATACAGTGTGCGCCATAAAGTTGGGTACATATGGGAAAATTCTTAATTATTCCTTTTTTCAAAAAACTTTTTTTGGGGATCGTTAGGGCATGTTCGATAACCAAAAAATCGGTTATGACACATGTCATGTTATTTTTTTGATGACCAGAAAATGTGCAAAAAGGGACATGGGTACAGTCGAGGGTACAGTTATAGCAACACGACCGGACGGTATTTCTTAATTTAAGACCTTCAAGTGTGTATTTCGCAAAACAATCGATTCGTTTGATATCAAACTTAGGTAGTTTAGTTGAATAAAGCTATTTTCGAAATAAAATTAATATTTTCGATTTTCCATTTAATAATTTGGGTAAAATAAGTAGTTTTATTTTTTTTTCCCCTGATTTGCTTCAAAATCGGCATGTGCAGTTCTTTTTGGATTCTGAACAACTTTTTCTTATAAAATTTTTTGATGTCTAGCCAAATTTTCCCGTTTTTCGACGTCTAGCCAAATTTTCCCGTTTTTCGACATCAATATCAACTTTTTTCAAAATTCCTGTTAAACCGATAATCGCATGACATGTCATAATCGATTTTTTGGTTATCGAACATGCCCTAACGATCCCCAAAAAAAGTTTTTTGAAAAAAGGAATAATTAAGAATTTTCCCATATGTACCCAACTTTATGGCGCACACTGTATGATTCATTTTAGTTGTATGTGTTGAATTCAGTTGAATTTAGCCTCAAGTTCAGTGGCAGCCGGATACTTATTTTTATAAGCAAAAAATATCATCTGCTAAAATTTAAGTCAACCAAGATACAGTGGAACAACTATTTGTTTCATGTGTTTTCAAAGGATCTAAAGTTATTATAGCTGGGTTATACATTCCTCCTAATATGCCTGAGGTATACTATAAAGCTCACAGTGAAGCAGTGAAGACTGTATTAGATCTACATAAAAATTTAAAAAAATCTGTTTTTTTTTTTTTAAGATAAAAGTCAAAATGACATTATGTTGGCAATACAATGTAAAATTGTCAATCTTTCAAATTTTTTTATGTAGAAAAGGCTTGTGTTGCCAACATAGTTACTAAATTTTAGACTTGGGGAATTTTTAAAAAAAAAAAAAAAAAAAACAGACTTTAGCTCACAGAAAATATATCTTTTTGACGATTACAATCTCCCAGAAGCTTGTTGGTTCAATGAAGAATATGGAGTTCAAGAAGATTGCTCAGGTACATCATCAGCGGTTCAACTTGCTCAGTCATTTGTCACAAGTCAACAAGAGGTTATGTCAAGTCTTGTTTACATTTTTGTTTTTAAAATATTTTAATGTTTTTTGAATTGAATAAGTGGTTTTAATTGGTGAATTGTGCTTCTGTTCTGTTCTTGATCCACGGAGGGTTGAAGGAACTTGGAAAACGCCAAGAAATTACCTGTTTTTATACAAAATATATAAAAGAATATATTTTCTAACCTCTAACCAGCAACATGGCAAACAAATGTTATAAATGCAATTTGGATTGTGTTTTTAAGGAAGATAAGACAAATTCAAATATTTTTGGCTATCCTTGCGATGTATGTAGCAGGGTAATATGTCAAAACTGTAATAAAACACAGGCCCAAGAAGTGAGAGTGATACCAAGTCAAACTCGAACATTGGTTCATATGTGCCCTGAATGTCTGCAAGACCTCAAAAATGTGCCAAAGCTAATGAAATTGGTAAACAA
Organism: Ceutorhynchus assimilis; assembly: GCA_917834065.1. Taxonomy (NCBI): domain Eukaryota; kingdom Metazoa; phylum Arthropoda; class Insecta; order Coleoptera; family Curculionidae; genus Ceutorhynchus; species Ceutorhynchus assimilis. Next base: position 54,160,073 of record OU892278.1, read on the forward strand.
TCTTAAAACAGAGGTAAATACGCTTAATGGTAAAGTTGCAACATTGGAATCTAGAATTGACACAGGGGGGCAAGCGGATGAAATAGAACAAGTGGCCCAACTTGGGAAAAAGATTGCTGAAGTAAATGTTCATGATACCTGTTACAGGGATACTGCGACTAATGGAAAAAATGAAACTACTGATGTCATTAAGCAATACTTGCATGAACAATCGGAACAACTAACAAACAAACTGGATTCTGTTGTGAGTGCCATTAAGAGTGCGAATAAGGATCTTGTAAGTTTTTTAACCACATCAGATCACTTTCAAGCACAAAATAAAGCACAACCTAAAAAAAAAGATGTACTAGTTTTGAAAAACAATAGTACTGAGGAAAATAAGGCTTTGAATAGTAAGATGCAGCCTACACTAGAACTAAAAGCTTCAAGTGGATCAAACTCTGCGTCTGGAGCTAGTGGTAGAATTTGTTCTGGGCCTGAACGTCCTAGTCTAAAAGTGGCGAATAAAAACATAGGTGAAAGAATGGTAAAACTTAGTTGGGTTTATCTCTCCAATCTAGATATTGAAACAAAACCAGATGATATTCTGGCTGTACTCGACCCTAAGTTTACTCATATTTACCAGTGTCATAAGCTACCCTCAAGATTTGAAAATCCTAATAGTGCAGCCTTCAAACTGGGTATTCCTGAAGAACTGGAAGAAAAGTACCTTTCCACGAACTTTTGGCCTGATGGCTGTGTTGTTGGCCGATATAAAAATGTGGGTCAGGACAATCGTGGAAGATCCAAAGGTTTTTATCGGACCCATAAAAATTTTTCACAACCAATGCATCGCCGGAACTGGAAGTAGAGATGCCAAATCACAGTCAGTCCTCGTATGAACTACCTAGCACAGATATTGATGTAAGCTCTCTGAAAGTTGTTCATATAAACCCCTGGTCGATCTGCAATAAATTTTCTGATATCAAATATTATATTCTCCAATCTGATTTTGACATTGTTGCAATTTCGGAGACATGGCTAAATACCGACATACCCTCTCATTTATATGCTATAGAAAATTTTACATTATACAGAAACGATAGGACTGGTAGGGGAGGGGGTGTTGCAATCTATGTTTCCAGTAGGTTGCACATAGTGTCAATCATAACTCCAGATATGGATAATGGAATAGATGTGCTCTGGGTTACCTTTAAACACAACAAACTGTGTGCCAGTGTGGGTGTTGTTTATCGCCCACCTTCTGTTCCATATGCAGGGTTACAGTTCCTTTATGATATGCTACCTGATATAATTTTTAAATGTGATATATGTGTGTGTATGGGAGACTTTAATATAAATTTTTTGCCTCAGGCTGGTGTGGATTATACATTTCTCTGTGATATTTTTACTTCATTTAATTTTAGTCAACTAATTAAAGATCCAACTAGAATTGCGCCAAACCATGAATCTCTAATAGATTTAATTTATGTAAACAAACCTGAACTGATTATCGATGGTGGCGTGGTACCATGTGACCCTATACAAACCGACCATGAGGCTGTTTATTGTTCTTTGAAGTTTGAAAAGCCCAGACATGTTAATAAGATTGTAGAAAGTAGAAGCCTAAAAATGGCACACACTGAGCAATTTCAGGCAGAATTACGGAATATAGATTGGCATAACCTTTATGTTTCTTGTGATATTGATGTTAAGGTCCATATTTTTAATAGTAGTTTCTTAGATTTGTTTGATGTGTATTGTCCTCTCAAAAAAATTGAACTGAGGAAATCAAAACCTCCCTGGCTTACATATAATTTAAAAAAAATGATTGAACTAAAACATAAAGCATTTTCTAAATATAAAACAATAAGGTCCTTTGAAAGTAAACAGTACTACCTTCAGCTAAAAAATTATATAGCTCATGCAGTTAAGGCCGAAAAAAAGGCATATTTTTCAAAAGAATTAAATGAATGTACTGGTACAAATAAAAGCAAGCTAATTTGGGATAAAATGTCAAAACTGAATATTACACCTAAAAACACTAAAGATATTCTAAATAATTTTAGAGAACCTAATGTAATAAATAATCATTTTTTGGATAATATACCTCAAACTAGTGTTGATCCAGAAGTCTTAAATTGTTTCCTCGGTTCAAGTGCAGATTGGGAGCCATTTCATTTTAACCTTGTGACTGATGATGATATTTTAGCATGTATTAAAAGTATTAAAAGTAATGCTATTGGTGTGGATCAGATCTCTATAAAAATGTTAAAAGTATGTTTACCATATTGTCTGGGGCCACTAGTAAATATTATAAATTTTTCCTTACAAACTGGTATGGTTCCGAGCATCTGGAAAATGGCTCTCATCACCCCACTTCCTAAGGTAAATAATCCTTCGGGCGTTAATGAATTGAGGCCAATAAGCATACTGCCTGCTGCCTCAAAAATTCTTGAAAAGGTGGTTAAATGTCAGATTGTGCAGTTTTTGTCTCTTACAAATATACTACCAAAATTTCAGTCTGGTTTCAGATCACATTATAGCTGTGCCACTGCCTTACTTAGAATAACTAGTGACATTTCGGCTGCTTTCGATCAGTCACATTGTTGTCCCTCAGTTTTGGTAGACATGACTAAAGCATTTGACAGTTTAGACTTAAATCTTCTACTTGCAAAGTTACAGTATTATAACATTGGGGAGCAGGACTGGCTCAGAAGTTACCTTTGTGAGAGACAGCAGGCAGTTAGACTGGCTGGGGTTGAAGGAGTGATTCTGTCTGATTGGAGAGTTGTGACGAGGGGAGTACCACAGGGATCTATTCTCGGTCCACTTCTTTTCACAATCTTCGCATCAGATCTTGTAGAGCGAATATCTCACTGTAAATATCACATGTATGCAGATGACCTTCAAATTTATCTTCCAACATCCCCGGCTGATCTTTCTGACACTATTGAAATGATCAATGTGGATCTACAAAATATATCAGAATGGACTTCTGATAATTCTCTTCTTATAAATCCCAACAAAACACAAGCTATACTGTTTTCGCGGACCGATATTGATTTATCTTCTCACCATATTACCCTTAACGGTGTTGCAATTGAATGGGCCGATGAAGTGAAGAACCTCGGACTATATATGGACAGAAAACTTTCATTTAACTCACATGTTAGTAATATATGCCAAAGATCATATTACAAATTAAAACTTATCTATGAATTCAAAAACACACTTTCATCTAATGTTAAAAAACTCTTGACTGAAAGTTTGGTGCTGTCTATTCCGGGGTATCTAGATGTGGTTTACGGGCCGTTCCTTACAAATCTCAATAAGTATAGAGTACAAAAAGTGCAGAATGCTTGTGTGCGGTACGTGAGATGTTTGTGTAGAAGGGAACATGTAAGTAACCATGTTGTTGAAGTATTTGGGCATGGTATGGCTCAGAGACGATATATTCATCTGGGATGCCAAATACACAAAACTTTGAAATTGAAAGAACCTGCATATCTAACCGAGTTAATAATTCAGCGAGGTGATAGGCACCAGGTGAATGTTCGTTTCAGAGATGCCATATCAATTCCACATCATCGTACCGAATTTTTTAAATCTTGTTTCACATATCTGTCTGCCCAGATTTACAACTCCCTTCCTCATAATTTCAAGGGTCTAAGTGTTTATTCTTTCAAAAATAATTTAAAACGCTTTGTGTCGGATAGATCACTCAGTCTTTAATTTTAAATTGGTGCCTACTGCTAATTGCTTTGTAATGCTGGACCTTTTTTTTTTTTTTTTTTTTTTTTTTTTTTTTTTTTTTTTTTTTATTTATTGTAACTAATGTTTATCTCTGTTGTTAATTTTAACTTCTAATTTTAAGTGTTTAAGATTTTATTATTATAGCAAAGGGTGGTTATTAAAATACGCCTGGCGGTACTTTCCACCTTTGTATGGTAATTTTTACATGCAATAAAGATTATTTTATTTATTTTATTTTATTTGGATTTCTGCAGCTTTACCAAGTAATTGGCATTCTTTAAAACAGCAACGTTTTTCAGATGTCGGGATTCGTGTCGGGATTACAAATTATATTAATGTAAAAGTAGGTTTAACTAAGGACCCAGTGTTTGATGATATCGGGTCTTCAAAAAAAAAACCAATCGAAGATTGCTATGGTTTTTCAAACGTATGTCTTAGCAATATTCGCCTTTAATTTTGTCAATGAACTTTAATGTCAAAATGTCACGTCAAAAATCCTGACCAATAAACAAACAGTAATGCGACGTACGTTTTCGTAATCAAAGCAATCTTCGATTGGTTTTTTTTTTGAAGACCCGATAGTATTCACCATGTTAGGTATGAAATTATCATAAATATGAAAAACTTGGAATCGAATTTATTTCAGCAAGATCTTTACTATGACTTCAAAAATGCTGGCTCAATAACTTTTTGGCAAGGGTAGAGTGGGAGTGGTACTTATCACACTGTAACATTATTGAAGCTACAGATTTTTTTAATGAGATACTGAGTATAGGTATTGCCGGGGGTATTGCCTTCTTTATTCCAGTAAAAAAATGTAAATCCAGCATTCACCCGAGATGGTTCTCACATGAACTGGGTGATCTTCCATTTCAGAAAAGTAATGCACATAAGGCGTATATCAAATTTAAATCACCCATGGACGACATATATTTTTCTGGTTTTCGTTCACAATGCAAAAGAGTACATATGTTTTTAAAAAATATTTTGAGACAATTTATGTCCCTGGGAGCCTTGAAAACTTCTCCCCGAGGCATCTAGGAATTATTCGGGTATGTTCGACTTTGAACCCATTTCTCTGGCAGAGATATTCAATAAAATATCAAAACTACCGAATACAAATATTGTAGGACAGGATGGAATTTCCTCGGGAATTTCTAACTTTTTGTCTTTGTCTGAAACAACTTACCCAGAGAAATGGAAAGTTAGATTTATTGATCCTATTTTTAAAAGTGGGGAAAGAAATAATGTTTGAACTAAAGAGTGTGTGCATACAGTCGTCGATTCCGAAGTTTTTTGATAGTGTAATCGGTGTCCGGCTAGGGTGGACGTGTTGTAGCCTTATTCACAAGAATCTACATGGGTTCTGCTCGAGTCGGTCAACAATGACTATTCTATGAACATACCAAAACAACATAGTAAGGCCTTGGAAGAATTCAAACAAGTAGACGCTATATACACAGAGTTTTCCAAGGCTTTCTACCGAGTGGACCACGCAGCTTTTCTAAACAGATGTCATTACATTGGTTTTGGCACATCCTCAGTCAGCTAGATAAAGTTTTCTGTCCGGACACCAGAAAATGGTGAAAATAAGCTCATTTCAATCAGATTCAATAGGGGGGTCCGTCAGGGAGGATATATGTTCTGTTCTCCATTTTTTTGATCTTTTTGTGAACAGTACATTCAATTGTCTTTGGAACAGTGATGGCTGGTCATTCGCTGATGAATCCAACCTTCTAAAGTTCTAAACAGCCTCGAAGATCAAGAGCGTGAGAGGACCTTTACAGGTTAGAAAACTGTTGTTCTGAGTATAAATTAAATCTGAACATATCAAAATGTTGCTTTATTAGTTTGTTCAATGGTAAACGAAAGTTTGTCACTACCGAGATCACTACATACTCTTTAAACGGGATGTCACTAAAATATTTATCGAAAATTAAGGATTTAGGAATCCTCTTGAATGAAAATCCTGCTTCTGTAGAGCATGTTGGGTTTTATCCGAAGAAAATGGAGACAATTTGATGTAGATACTATAAAGGGTGTCTACTATTCCTTAGTAAGATCGCAACTCGAATACGCTTGTCGTATGGTCACCTTATCATGCAGTTCATGTCTGCACCATTGAAAGAATTCAACATAAATTCATAAGGTTCTGTGCATTTATAATAATTTTATTGGTGCATTCACTTACAAACAAAGTTTACACAAGTCAGCTTAGTATAGCATAGTAGAATTATCGAGAGAATTATAATATGCTGAGTAAATAAATATATTAGGGATCACAATGTTACAATCATATCATTAAAATTTAAAATTGGAATGACTATTCAGGACCATAATAATTATAAACAAATTGAAAATCTACTTAGTCCTTCGTTGGTATTCTAAATACCTTTTTTTTTGTTAAAATATCATATAAGTACCTATTTCGTTTTACTTTTACTTATTTTCAGTTTATTGAAAAGCAACCGATTGGCAAATTGTTTTAAGTCAGAGTTTTTGCAACGCTCAAGTTCTTCTTCATTACTATACAATATTAGTATAGTATCGAGTAGGGATGTACCGGATCGGATATTTGGCCGATCCGGCCGGAACGGGAATTCCGGCTGCTAGCCGGACCGGACCGCCGGAATTCCGGCCGGATCGACAGTTTTCTGCAATTTAATAATAATTTGAAAGGGCGCATTCCTTTTTTTACCGGCGAACCTACAGATGAGCAGTCTATCTCTTTCTAGTACATAGGAAATCAAAATGACTTACTCACAATGGAGAATAGCTTGATGGAAAAAAAGAAAGCGGCTAAAGTTTGGGTTAGTTTGGGTTAGTTATGTTTGAGTTTGGCTGCTCCTTCAAGTAGATTGGCGAATCCCCGAGTCTATCTGGATGTCTATTCTCGAAACCGGGGAATAGCGTTCTCATGAAAACGATTGCTCTGTCTTTGTTAGTGTTATGGAAATATTAATATGGGTGACGAAGACAGAACTTTCGTTCTTATGAGAACGTTTCTCCCCTGTCTCTAGAATAGGGACCACAGACATCTGACTCAAACGCTTGTGCACGTAAAACTTAAACGATCTTCAGTCCAGTGTAGTTGCAGTTATTTTGTGTTCCTGTGTATCCAGCTAAGTTAAAAATGTCAAAAGTATGGAAGTTTTCTGAAATCCATACCTGAATTTATTGTTTATGTTTAAAAAAAAAATATTGTTATGATTTACAACTTTAATTTTAATAAAGTTCTGAGTATTTTTCTTGCTCTCCGCTTATAAATTTATTATTTAACCTGATTTAAAATTTTCGAAAATTCCGGCTGGATCGCGATTGCGATCTGGCGTGCTATTAATATGGTTTTTTATTTTAACATATTGCACTCTATACCTTAAATAAGTTCCAATTAATGTATGTACTAGTCCCCTAAATTCATTTTCTAATATCCTTAACAAGACATATATACAAACAATATCAAAGGCCTTTCCGAGATAGACAAAAACCGCAACTACTATCTTCTTATCGTCCAGATCCGTTGATATCTTATTTACAATGTCCATGGTCACACTAAATGTGATATTATTTTTTATAAAACCATACTGGTATTTACCAGCCATAATGTATTTGTTCATAAAACTAAGCATTCTTTTTTCATTAATTTCTCAATAATTTTAGATAAAGTGCTAACTAAACTTGTAGGTCGGCAATAAATTATCCATATTTTCCCTGTTTCCAGACTTGAATATCGCGTTGATTTTTCTTATTTTCAATTCCTCAGAGAATACGCCCGTGCTGCAAACATTGTTCATTAGAACAATCAAGATATTACAAAGTGATTAAGTACGTCGCGTACTGATATTTTGGTTGTGTTCTGGCGCAGAATTACATTTCACTATTAATATAAAAAGAAATATTATATGCTCGAATATATGCATAAATACTAATGGTAATTCCGAGGATAATTCGTTTTGTAGGCTCCAGTGAGTAGTTCTTGTTTATAAATTATAATTTAAAAGTACCCAATTACTCAAATTAAATACTACAATACCCAGGTGCTTATAATGTAAAAGAGCCTGAATATATTATACTCACATTATATACTTGAGTCTTGAGTAGGTAGGTACATATAAAATTATAAAAATAATAAAACTATAGCTCAATTCTACCCAATTTAAATTACCTACCTATATGGAGTTTCGAAGGTGTGTATACATACATATAATAGCTAACGGTTACAAGAAACTTCCGGTTAAAACAGAGGTTGGTTATTTCTAGTACAAAAAAATCATCCATAAAAAGTGAAGACCACCCATGTATTTATACTTCCTGGTTATTAACTGGCTTCATATAAAATGAATCATTATCAGTTAATGCCTCAACTTTGGTTTAATTACCCCTCAAATTATCCATGGTTCGTTTTACATACTAAGTCGAGATTTTAATACTATGTAGAATATAAATTTTTGAATTACTTTTACCTAGACTTTTACAATTATTGTTCTCAATTGCGTGATTATTTTTTCAATTTACTCTCAATACAATACTAAATTCTAAATAATAATATGTAGGTAGTAATAAATAATCTTAAGATGCATTAGTAATTGAACAATAAAATCTAATATCTAAAATACCTTAATACCCTGTTGTATTCTGTGTTGTATTCAACCCTTTCAAAGACAAATTGAAGAGATCTAAGTATCTTGACAGTTGATTGGCATCCCTGCAAATTCCTGATGTAGGACTAATATAGCCATTATGTATTTGTCTTGTGATATAATATATTCATTCTGTATGGTATATCTTGCAGGTACATGAATATTTATATTATCTAACAGAGGAGTAGAATCCTATAAATTATTTAGAATTTTATATAAAAAGCATATCCCAAGATTTGTCCTGCGGATTTCTAGTGCAGGAAGGTATTACAATACAGATAATTATTCAGCATTAATATTTTCAACAGGAACTCCTAACCTATATCTAAGAAACCGTCTTTTAATCCTTTATATAAACCTGGTAGTTTGGAGTTTGGGGACCAGACAGGACGAGCATATTCAAATATGGATCTTACTACTGAACAATAAACAGTTTTCAATGCATAAATAGTCTTTCAAAGTGCGGATTACAAAGCCAAGGAGCTTTAAGGCTCTATTGTAAATATTTTCAATATGGAGATTGAAAGTAAGATCCTGATTGCGTTACTCCCAAATCTTTCCAGGATCCAGTTCCTGTTGAAGCAATCCTTATGGGTATATCATGACTACATGACAAAAATGGATATAATTTTGCATTTCCTAACAATTGGGTCATTAATCCTACACCAGAGAGGGCAAAACAATTAAGATCTGCTTGTAGCTTACTTGATTCCGCCAACGTTGAAACTAGTTTTTACTACTAGTCAACCGCGTATATAAGTTCTTGAGTTGGTGAAATATCTTTGAAATTCATCACCTCAGTTAATCAAACAACAAAATGCCTTGCACATAAAAAAAATCTCTCAATTAAATAATTAATGGCCCACACTCCATGTAATGAACACAGCAAGAGACCAGTAAAGGAATCCGCTAAGTTTTGGAATTTCCGAGCACGAAAAACCTTTCGCAACTTTTCACTGTCACACCAACGAAAAATGCATTTTCAGAGAAGTTGAAATATATATTCCGATAAATAAGAAATTGCCCGGGCGCGACGACGAGTTAACATTTTGCTGAAACTGGAATTGAAATTTAACCTGATAGAACGGAATTCCAGAGGAGAATTTGATTGCAGTGGCTTCTATTTTTGTTTGAATTATTTCTGTTAACTGTATTGTGAATAGGATGCATTTCAAATTCAAAAAAACCTTATTGTCCAAAGTAGGTACATAAAGTTCTCATTCACAAACACTTAAAGTGTGGATTGTCTGTGAATTTTTTAATAATAATAGTGAAGATCTGGAAGATTCTTAGAGGACGCCTTAAGTTACCAGATTTTTTAATTTAATTTTCCTAACAGGAAATGTGCGAACATTTTGCATTCATTTATTGTGAAACTACCTAATATGATCCAGGGAAAAAGGAAAATTTGTATGGTTGAGGATAGTTATCCCAGGAAGAAGAAAGTCTAGTTCCTTAGGCTCACCGCTCATCCATACCCCCTAACAAGTATGTTTATCAAAAGGCAAAATTGAATATTTCTATTAAAAAAAATGTACTCAATATAAAGTGTACCTACTCTGATACTTTGGGAAAAAAAAAACATCAAAATGTTTACTTATGCCCTCGCTTATGCCTTAAATTAAAAATGCATGCATCACCGCTCTAATTAGTCCTTAACTCTTAATTAGTTTGTTGCTCCCTGCATTTTTTCCAAATAATTTGTTTTGAAGAATAGGAAGCACATTTATCATCTTTTGCTGTCGCATAAATAACATCAGGGACCCCAAACGCAAAGCAGTTTCTTTTGCAATCAATTTTGTTTTATAAAAATTATTACCCTAATTATTTTGACGAAATTTAAACACCCTTTTCGTGACAATCGCCAGTCTCTATGGACAGCTCAAGGCCTGTGTGAAAATGATTTCACAATAAAATAGTCAATATTAAGAAACCTAAAACAGAGTAAGAGTTTTAACTGGTATCATGATTTCACATAAAAATTCAGATTCTTGTTCACCTGGCGCAAAATTTATTTATTAAAAAAATATAAGTAGCGAACTGAAACAATACTTCCATGAATTATTGTAGGTATACTTTCATGTACATATATTGTTATAAGCCTTCATAAGACTCAAGGTTGTGTGACTAATGTTTAGTGGCCTGTACGTACAGGATCTCTTCGGCTTGACTGGTGTCACTGGCCTTGCTAATGTCGTTGAGCTGGGGTATACTTATCGTCCTATCTATTATTATTTATCGCAGTGTTTATTACAATTTATTTAAATTTATGTCAGGTTTGTCGAAAAGAAACAATTTATGCGTTGCATCAATCACTTAACTAGAGAGAAATAGGACCCACTGTGTAATATCAGTAGGTAAATTTAGGAATAGAGAACTTAAACGCTTTTTTTGTGAAAAAGTAAGAGATCATTTGGTCAGATTGCGGCTGAAAGGTAACAAAAAGTTCTGTTTTATAGATACTAATTGAAATTTCCTCAAAAGAATTTTGCCATTTGCAAGTTTTGTCTATTTCTCCTGCATAACTGATTTCAAACCAAAATCCAACACCTTCAGCTGTCATTTTGCATTAAAACCAACCATCAAGTCTTCTTCTAAATCATTCCAAAGAGTTCAAGTAAAAAAAGTACAAAGCTACAATTTCAAAAGCAAATTTTTTTTTTCAGTGACGTTGAGAGTGCCTGAGTTAATATGTACCTACTTGAAAGATTTGATTTGTTGTGAGCTATTTATGTATACGAATGACCGATTAACTTTATCCAAACAGTTCAATTTCCATTATCTTAGCTATATTTTCTTAGCAAAACCTTATAAAAATATTATATGTTATTTAAATGGTGAATGATTTTGTTATGATATTTATCCAAGTCAATACCGAGGACAACATCTAAATTATTTTATACTTAGTGGTAACTCAAAACAAGCCCATTGAGTTGCTTATTTAAAAAAAACCCATTTTATTATTTCATTAGGATCAAAATTAGTATTAAACGAGGTATTTAAGGAGCATGAATTCAAATTTTGACTAGATTCTGAACTTTCATTGCGAATAGTTATTTTGTACCTTGAGAATAAACAAATAAAGATATTTTGAAAATCTCAACAAAGTAATTCGGAAACAGTTAATAGTTGTACTCTAGCCTCGACTCTAGCAGCAAAGCAGATACAAGATTTGCTGGCAGGCATTACAACTTTGAACTCTTCAAACTGGATGAACAATTTTTGTCATTTAATAATTTTATTTTAAACAAGTAACATCAAAACTTTGCTTATACAGAAAGTAGAAGTAGGTTGCCAATATCACATTTTGTCACTTCGAATACCTCAAACTTCTCTTTGCCCATTTATTTGATGGAATACAGCCGTTTCGCTATCGTCCTCCTGTTTCCCTTTGTTCTACATTCCACGAAACAATAAACTATTTTTGAAATTTCTGATCATGTCGCTCACATAAATAAAATCCCTGCGCTTGTCGTTTTATCACCCAGAAAGGTCAATTTTTATATGAAATTTATTTCAAGGGGCTTATGGATTTGAAATTTAGTACATACATGAGAACTTTTGAGAAGAAAACATCGGATCAAGTGGTTTTATGTTTGCCTTTTCATTTATTATTCCGAATAAAATAAAAATGTTATAAATATAAGGGTTGTCGTGACGGTAGCCATTCCATTTAAACCCCCCTATCAGCCAGGAGAAACAGGGTTAAGTCCCCTTCATTTATTTCATTTCCATATGCCTTAATTTATTTCCACGCAATTTAATTTTAAATTAGTCCTCTCTCTACTGCTACTGCTGACATGGAATGTAATTACATAGGGATAATAATAGAATTTCTAAAATGCTTTTTTAAATAAAGATGGAAAAATTATATTATGGGTAAGATATTTAATTTTCGAAGATTTGATTGATTTGTCTGTCTTTTATTTGTTCTTAGATTAATACCTACTGTTTTTACCAACTGAATAGCCAAAAATACAACTATTTTTAAATTTCTCTATCAAGTTACAAATATTACATGCATGCCGTTAAATGATTAATATGTCGTAAATTTGTCATGCAAAAGAAAATTGTCGCGTTTTTTTTTTAAATACCCTGGTAGTGCTAGCTTGATATCAAGTTATCACTACCAACGTCACCCGATATTCCTACAGAAGTTTTACCGAGTGAATAATTTGTTGTGCAAAAAAAAAAAGATCGCCTCTATTAGGATAAGAATCGCTGAAGATTTCAACTTTCTATTTATAATAGGAAAAAAGTTATGACCTTTCAAAGTTTTCAGAAATCTGTTCTTTAGCATTCGGCTTTTCTTACATGACCCAGTAGGCTTAATCCACTTGGAATCACATTGTGCAGCTGACATCCAACAGCAAATCATAATTCAACCTTTTCTCGCCGGCATTCGGTAGTGCCCCACTGCTACCACTTACCTTAAATAGTATAATCGTGCAACAAATGGGATCCTAACGTATTATGGCGAACGGCTTCCCCAAGAGACACCAATTACCATAAAGAAATAATCAAACCACGAATTGTTGTTGGATGTCAGTGAAATGCAACTCCAATTGGTAAAAAATGGTAATCATTTAAAGAGGAAGTTATTGAAAACATTTACAGCCAAATGCTTAAAGCTCAATACCAAACTTGCTCAACTAGAAGTAGCTTACTAAAGTTCTGATTTCTGTACCTATCACCCCTAAAAAAAACAGAAGGTAAATTCCTTTGGAACGTTTATAAGTGTATAAAGGGACATTCCCAGGACCTGTGGCGTGACTGAAGGGCAGGATCAGAAAGCTATAAATAGTTGTTGGTACTCATGAAATTTAATAATTCAATTATTAGAAAATTCGGTCAAGAATGCTCACTAAACTCGAAATGCTTATATAATTATCATTTTTTCAATAGCTTATTCCTCAAATGGTAAATCATCTACTGCCGAATTCCAACGGATATTAAATAGTCTAGGAAAATAGTCGAAAAATACATGCATTGCAAAAAAAAAATTCCTACCCAAATGAACTTTTCAGGGATGATAGGGGGCGGGTGGGTGATCATAAAAACGAAAATATCAAACATTCACCCCTCTGGCGTTTTGCGCTATAGGGGTTGAAAGTGCGCCATTGGCGATTACTTGGTACCTTTTGATTTTACAAGAAAATGTTTCAAATAAAAGATGTGCAACATTATTTGATCTACAATGTTTATCTGAAGACTTTTTCGATCAAGGGCCGTCTGTGGTCATAAGGGCCGTTTGAAATTTTATAATGAAAATAAAAAATTGTAACCAACGTGAAAAAATTTTCTACAACACATACAACATTTTTGCTTTATGAAGTTTTTACTCACCCCCTGCCGTTTTTCAATAGGGGTAGTTTAAAGTTTTTTTATTTTTCTACAAAAAAAAATTTCTTAATAAAAGTTTTATAAGATTACATTTCCTACAATTTTTCCCCATAAACTTTTTTTATAACTCACCCCCATTCAGCGGGGGGACACTTCCCTTAGGAAAATTTTAGTTTTTAGGGGTATATATTAAATTTTTTTTCTTTTCTCGCCTTTAGTGTATATAAAAAGTTGCAATTAACATTGTATTGAAAGGATTTTTTTTCCCACCACCTTTTTGTTTTTAGGGGTAGTTCGCCTATTTTCAACTTTACAAAAAATTTTTATTAAGAATACTTGTTCATTTTATTATTTTAAGCACCTTTTCTTTCCCTAAAAACTAAAATTTTCCTAAGGGAAGTGTCCCCCCGCTGAATGGGGGTGAGTTATAAAAAAAATTTATGGGGAAAAATTGTAGGAAATGTAATCTTATAAAACTTTTATTAAGAAATTTTTTTTGTAGAAAAATAAAAAAACTTTAAACTACCCCTATTGAAAAACGGCAGAGGGTGAGTAAAAACTTCATAAAGCAAAAATGTTGTATGTGTTGTAGAAATTTACATACGGCCCTTATGACCACAGACGGCCCTTAATCAAAAAAGTCTTTAGATAAACATTGTAGATCAAATAATGTTGCACATCTATTATTTGAATTTTTTTTTTGTAAAATCAATAGGTACCAAGTAATCGCCAATGGCGCACTTTCAACCCCTATAGCGCAAAACGCCAGAGGGGTGAATGTTTGATATTTTCGGTTTTATGATCACCTACCCGCCCCCTATCATCCCTGAAAAGTTCATTTGGGTAGGAATTTTTTTTTTGAAAATCGACAATTTTCCTAGACTAAAAATAGATAAGTAAAGAAAGGAACAAGCTTGTTTACATTATCCAGGTCCCTTTTTTCTATTACTTCATAGTGTTGATTCATCAATTAGATATAATAGGTATTCAGATAAATAAATCCTTGCTGAAATGGAAACATCAATTTCAGATTAATTGTTTTATGTTGAGATTTTGTGTTCTAATTAATGATCCTTTAGGATCCCCCAAACTCCATACACTTAATTATTCCGAGATATGAAGCCGAAATCGAAGAAAAACTGATAATTCCACTCCAAATTGCTTAACGCGATTTTATTTCTGGAACTATAAGTCCAAATGAGCTGAAATTTTCAGGGATTGTAGCCCTTCACAATTTATAGCCAATGATCATTTAAACACAAAAATTTTGAAATTTCATCATTTTAGTAATCCTACTAAGGTTTAGTACTTTTGAAATGTTTGAAACACTATCATTTTTTTTCTATTTTAGATAGAAAGCTGAAATTTTCAGCGATTCTTTTCCTCGTGGAGGATTACAATCCTTGAAGAGTGAATTCTTCAATTTTTCAATTTCCTGACGTCCTTTTTCCAAAGATTTCGGTTTTAAATTGCACAATAATTGAGTGTATGGGTCCCGAATAATCACAGACACATAATCTCAACATAAAATTATGATTTGTATTTTTGAAAACGAGGGGTAAGCCGCTGAGCAAAATCTGTACACCAGATATCCTCCTACTGGAGTACATCCCAGGGCACCTTCGGACATCCCTGTACATCCCCAGGACACCTTCGGACATCCCTGGACATTTTCGGACATCCCTAGACACCCTCGGAAATCCCTAGACATCCTTGGAAATCCCTGGATTTCCTTGGAGACCTCTTCTTCCTGTACATATTTCTGATATATTTTTGAGGAATATTGGCCTTTTAAGCAAGGCTCGTAACAGGAGTATTAGTCATTGTTACCTTGTAACAGGTTAACATACCCTACCATGTTCAAGTTACTTAGGTATTACATTCATCAATAGTCGAATCAATAGTATTGGTAAAATAAATAAAGATTATTGTCAATGAGTATCTACCTATAAAAAAACTACGACGAAAACTTCAAAACCATTCGAAATCGAATTAAAAAAAAAAACATTCTTAATTGGAAAAACAAAATATTCGAAAACACACAAAACTATGATGTCTTGAATTTTCCTTTTCTTCTAAATTTCTCTAAATAGAGAAAATTTGACGGCTTGTAATAGAAACGAAATACTTTGTGTAGCAATTTTTCTTATTTCTAGAAATTTTTTCCTATTTCTCTGAATTTATTTTCTTTATTTCTCAATTTTTGTTTGTTTCCGGCTTTTGAATTTTTCGAAAAAGATAATTCAAGAGCCTTAAATAGAAAAAACATTTTTTTTTTTCGAAGAGCGAATCTTGATCTTAACGCCATCTAGGACACGATAATCAACACTACACGCAATTTTGCTGTGCTAAATGGTGAATTTTTTTTTATCTACCATTTTCTGTCTCAATATTTCTTCTCTACCTAATTCTCAGTTTTTCCGTCTCAATTTTTGTCTATTCCCGGCTCTTGAATGCTCGTTTTTTTCTAAATTTCTCAAAATAGAGAAAATTTAAGATCTACGAAAAGAAAATACTTTGTGTACTAATGTTTTCTCAATTTCTCTTGAAATTTTTTTATTTGTCGATTTTTCTAGCTCAATTTTTGTTTATTTCCGGCTCTTGAATTTATCGAAAAAGAAAATTCAAGAGCCTGGAATAGGAAAAAACATAAATTTTCTTTTATCTACCATTTATTTCTTGAAAGAGGCACAATTAACATTAAAAACAGGCCCCCATAAATTTCAACCAAAGGACCCCGTACACTACTTATGAGATTTTGGGTTTCGGTCAATTTTTCTGAAAATTTGATTTGATGATGATCAACATTCTGATTAAAAGTGTCCATAGGCACAACTTGATTCTATGACTAGTTTTCGAGATACAGGATTTTAAAACATTATTCTTGTAATAACTGAAATTCCCTATAAAAAACGGGTTTTAGGTTTTAGGGCAATTCAAAATATATATATTCAGGGACGTCTTAAGACTTTTTGAGGCCCTGGGCCTATATGTCAAAGGAGGCCCCTTACCTACAGGGGGGGGTGCTCTAGGGCATACGACATGAAAAAGTTAGAAAAACTTTTGAAATGTGAAAATGTAATGTATATATTGTGGAAAAGAAAATAACAAATTACAAAGGTCGTTTTCTAGAGTTTACAGAGGCAAAATCGTGAATTATGTCTTCAAAATCAACGGTTTGTAAAATTTTGCTTTCAATACTCAACAAATCATGGAAAAAAAAATTCTCATACCAATTTCATGTTTCCTCCTCATTTCTACTTCCTGTTTTCTTAGTTTTTCAATATCTATGCTGATATAGGATTTGAAATGGTCACATTCCAAAATTAATTCATCGGTTTCTTTGTCATAAAATTGTGACAGTTTTACCGCTTCTCTTGAAATTTCAATTTCACATGGTCACACATTTTTTCAAAAAAACCGATTCTTTCAAATATTTTGTTACCCGTTACCTTCAAGGAAAGTTACTTTGTCTTTTCACTCGTGTCCTAATATCGCGGTACTCCTTAAAAACAGATTTTTCTCTGGATTTTGATTCATAAAAATCAAAATCGTCTCTTTTTCCCTTATACCTATATGCCATTAATGATTTAATAGTTATTTACCTAACGAATGCGGAAAGTGATACTTTACCGCACGCAATGGCAGTTGATCGGTCAAGCCTTTAAGGGCGGCAAAGGCACTTTCCGCATGTGTTTAGGTACAAAATTTTACATATGAACATCTACATCTCCAAAACAAGGCATTAATAAAATTAATCAATAAATCATATCAATTAATGAAATTAGATTAGATTTAGAAATGATCAAAAATCCATTTTCTGAATAAGAAAGGATTTTCAATCATAAATACCAAAGTCTATACCGCATACTATGCGGTAAAGTGGACTACAAAGTGTGCGGTAAAGTGCACTTTACCGTCTTTACCGCATAGTGTGCGGTAAAGTAGTCAAAGTAGAATTTGATATTTATAATAAAAAATCCTTTCTTTTTCAGAAAATGGATTTTTCATAATTTCTAAATCTAATCTAATTTCATTAATAAATGTGATTCATTAATTAATTTTATCAATGCCTTTTTTTGGAGATGTTTAGATGCTCATAGGTAAAATGTTGTACCTAACACATGCGGAAAGTGCCTTTACCGCCGTTAACGGCTTGACCGAACTCCGCTTCGCGTCGTTCGGTCAACTTATTACGTGGCAAGACGGACACTGCCACTTTGTTACCCGCAAAACGTAAGGGAGATGTTAATGATAAGATTTGAGGAAGGGGGACAGAATGAGTAACTAAAACAGAAAGAATAAAAAGAAAGGGTTGGTTGGTGGCTGAAATCTAGAAACGTGATTTCGTGTAAAGGGTTGCCGACTAGCTTCCAATGCGGAGAGGGATGTGGGTCAATTGAATAACTAAATATAGAGCGCCACCTGCTTTTTCCCTTTAGTACACGAAATCAACCGATATAACGAAAGCAGGAAACTTCTACGGACCTATAGCAGCACAACCTGAAATATAAACGTAAACAAGAAGGGAGGACAAAAGTGAAACGCTTTGCTACAATCAGGTACGGGTTTTAATTAGAACCAGTAGAAATGCAAACCAGAACAGGTTGACTCTAGAGCAGGTTCGGAGAAGAAAAGAAATCGCCTAGAAACTAAGAGTACCTAACCTTATATACGCTAAAAATAGTAAATACAATAAATTAACTCGAGTCCCTTAGAGTAAAGAGTACCGTACAACAGCAATAATACCTGAAATATAAATGATCAATAGACACGCTTACTAAATGCAGTACCTTCGTAAATGGCCATTTAACCCCAGTGTACAAGTATTTACCTGTATTCAGTGCAGCATTAATCAAAGTTGAAGTAACAATACGTAACCTGAAGGGCTTTAATATTATGTAACAATAAAGGTAGTATAGATACCTAAATACCTAATAAAATTGAAGTACTTAACAATACATAACCTGAATGGCAAGTTTCATAAAAAAAAAGGTGATATAGATATAATTAATTAAAAATTGAAATAACAACACAATCTGAAGGGTAATTTGATCTTGTAGTAGAACTGCGTTGTTGTGGTGATTTATTCCAACAAGGGGTTGGTAAGGTTTGATATTAAGACAATACAACACACTTATCAAACCTGAGTAGTCCCTAATCTCTAGAGGCGAACCTGAAGGATTGGATCAATATCTCCCAATGTTTCCGATGGCCTGGAACTGGATCAGGATTGCGACAAGAAACAACTGGCCCTGGGCACTGAAGTTCAGTAACTAGGAGTCACTAAGGCTTCCAATGGTCTAGAGGAGGCTGAAGATTGTAGGTACTACTTGAAATATACAGTAAACTGAACCTATAACTCTTTACTGAAAGTCAGGGACTAAAGCGTGACGAATAAAAGGTGACATCTAAAGGTAAAGGCCTGAAACAAATGGACTTTATGAGACTGGGCGTGAAGCAATAGGTAGGTATGTCCAATATTCGGAATTTAACCGTATATTTTAACAGAAAATGATGTTTTTACATAGGCAATAGAGAAACACAGAGAAGACTAATAAGAAAAACGACTTACCAAAATACTTTGGCCTTTAGGAACAAACAATTGGCCACGTTGCTCTTTTTCGACTCACAAAAAAAATCCGCACAAGGCGATTGGGTGCTAAAATAACGGATTAGCCACCCTAGATCTATGAGCGAAAACTAGACAACTCAGAAAATCGGCAAAATGTGCCTGAGGAATTTTCCCGAACACTTAATCGTGGAAAGTCCTCGACCTGAATGACCTCTGCTTGTCCCTGCAATGTCCTTTAAAAAGTCTCTGTCAAAACTCCAAGGTGGAAGGTACTGGGGATTTTGATGGTAGTTGGGGCATGGGACTTATTCAGATTAAGTTAGTACCGGTCATTGACCCTATTTGGAGCGCTTTCAATCTAGTCAATCTACTCGGATCAGACAATCAGCTGTTCTAGTGTAAATATTGTAATTTTATTTATTAATAAATTAACTGACTATTTATTTTAACCCTACTAAAAGGAAATCAATTCCATTATTAAACCTCTAACTTAATGATTCTGGAAAGAATGAAAAGTTTGATGAAAAGTTTGGCTACAACTATTGAAAAGACAACAGTGGCTTGACGAAGGTATGCTATTCATTGAGGCGAATACGCTTATTTCCTTTCATTTTAACCCAGGAAAAATCATCCCGTAACAAACTGCCGTTGCGTGCGGTAAAGTATCACTTTCCGCATTTGTTAGGTAAATAACTATTACAGTTGTAGACAAATTTCAGTTTTCCTTTTGGACGAACAAATTTACTCAGTTAGTCCAAAATATCATTCCAAAAAATAGTTAAGAAAGTAGTTTCTAAATCATCCATCTTGCTGTTCAATGTTTTTGCAGTAAGACGTGTATCTGCTGATTGCAATTTGTCATTCTTAAAGCCGATACTTTCGCTATCGATTAACGAATTTGATACGTTGTGTTGTCAAAGTTTTGCATGGGCCAAGGTCTATAAGTATGACGTGGTTAGAGTACATTCAAAGCCCTGATTATTTTTAACGGCTGTCAAATAAGAGCAAAAGTACCGGCACTTAAGGTATCAAGGCTCATTTGGATTTCTGTATCCACAATTTAAAGCTGTAACTGCATCTTCACGTGAAGACCAACGTGTTCTTGATAAGCTTTTCAGTACTTTATGATCGGAACTTAAATTTGAATTCATTTCCCAACGGTGCATTGACGAGGAAAAGAAATCGTATATAGAGGTTTTGAACAAAGTCAAAGTAAATTGTGACATTTAAGTTGCATTCTATCGCTACCCGCCTATATTTTTTTTCCATTTTTTTCTATAAATTTTATTTTAAATTGGGCGTGGACTTAGTGATGAGGCCCCTTTGACGCCGAGGCCCTGGGCCCGGGCCCAGCGGGCCCATGCCTTAAGACGGCCCTGTATATATTTATTGAAACTTATTATTAGTATTAAACCTAATATTATTCTACTGCAAAAATACAGGGTGGCCCAGCCGAAATTGAACCATTTTAATAGCTATAGTTGAATCAAATCCAAGCGGCAGTAATGACATTAACTGGTCATTTTCATTATAACCTATCACATCTCCTCCACTGGTCCTGGTAGGGCGTTTCAACCAATAATAAGGCTGGATTGGGTTATTTAATGTCATTACTGCCGCCTGGATTTGATTCAACTACATACCTATAGTATCCTCGGAACTAGAAAGGATAAAAGGATTCGGTTTGCACCATTGTTTTTAATTATACAATAAGTCCGTCACAGAAATACTTTTCAGCGGTATACCAAGTGATAATAAAAAATTAAATTTCTATAACTTCAAAAAACTCTTCTTCGTTCGTTCGTTTTCTTAAATTGAATACCCCGTATATTTTCAAATTGCGAAAAAGCTTTTTTCATAAGCTTCTCAATAATGAATAGTTTGATGTCTTATTTCTAGAACGAAGTTTGGTATGAGCTCTTGAAGACGTGCGTGACAGTTGGATTTTTTTTATTATGAATCGGTATAATACTAAAAAAATATGTCTATGTCAGTGGTCTATAACGGACTAAATATTTATTGGGTAATTAAAAACAATGGTGCAAACAGCATCATTTTATCTTGCCCAAGAATACTGTTTTAACTAACACCCGGTATCTTAAAATCTAGTTATAGGATTAAGTTGTGCCTATGGACACTTTTAATCAGAATGTTCAGAGTAGCATCATCTCAAAATCTCATTGGAAGGGTCCTTTCAATATTTTAAAGATATCATCAGTGCAAAAAAAAAAATGAAATGTAAAGAGGATCGTATGTCTGTGATAGCAGATATAGCTTGTCAAAGTACGTAGGTCCTGCTATGCTATGCATAGGAAATATCCGAGGAAATATCCCTACGTAGATTTTTTTAATATCTCGTAAAATACTAATCCGTTTTTGACATTTTTGGGGTCCTTTTTCAAAATCGGATTAGTATTTTTCGAGATATTCCGTAAAATCTATGTAGGAATATTTCCTCGGATACATGCTATGCATAGCATAGCAGGACCTACGTTATTTGACAAGCTATATCTGCTATCACAGACATACGATCCTCTTTACATTTCATTTTTTTTTTGCATATGATGATATCGGGTCTTCAAAAAAAAAACCCAATCAAAGATTGCTATGGTTTTTTAAACGTATGTCTTAGCAATATTTTCCATTAATTTTGTCAATGAACTTTAATGTCAAAATGTCATGTCAAAAATCCTGACCAATAAAGAAAGAATAATGCGACGTACGTTTTCGTAATCAAAGCAATCTTTGATTGTTTTTTTTTTGAAGACCCGATACCTTTAAAATATTGAAATTTGGTTGAAATTCACGGGGTCTCTTTTCAATGTTAATCGTGCCTCTTTCTTTTTTACAGTTCTTCTTTAGGTAATTCTCTGTTTTTCCGTCTCAATTTTTGTCTTTTCCCGGCTCTTGGATTCCCGTTTTTTACCTAATTTCTCTGAATAGAGAAAATTTAAGAACTTGGAATAAAAACGAAATATTTTGTGTACCAATTGTTTCTCAATTTCTCTTGTACTTCTTGTTTATTTTTCAATTTTAAGTTATTCTCGGCTATTGACTTTGTCAAAAAAGATAATTCAAGAGCCTGGAATGGAAAAAACACGAATGTTAATTTTTTTCTCAATTTATCTACATTTCTTTGCTGTTAATTCTCGGTTTTTCCGTCTCAATTTTTGTCTATTTCCGGCTCTTGAATGTTCGTTTTCTTCTAAATTTCTCTAAATATATACCTACATACGCTTGGGGAGAAACAGTCTTGCAGCTGATATTACTTTAATAGAAGAACAGAAGAAATACCTCTGTTACCTTAGAAAATGCCACGATTTTTTCATTAGACATCCCCACATCTCCTGGGACATCCTAGAACACCCCTTCGACATCCTCGGAGATTCCCTGAACTTCCTGGAAATCCCCGTATACCCCCGGACATCCTCAGAAATCCTGGGATATCTTTGGATACCCCAAGCTTGTACACCAGACATCCCCAGCGGTGCCTTTTTCCATAGATTTCGGCTTCAAATCTCAGAATAATTTAGTGTATGGAATTTGGGGGCTCCCAAATGAGCATTTAGACACAAAATCTCAACATAAAAAAATTTGAAATTTTATCATTTCCGTACTAAGGTAGCTAAGTAGGTACCCTATGATTTGGATTTTTTAAACTTCAAACTTTTTTCCTATTAGAGATAGAAAGCTGCAATTTTCAGCGATTCTTATCCCAGTAGAGGACTACAATCTCTGAAAATTCAGCTCATTTGAACTTGAGTATAGTCAGAAATTAAGTCATGTTAAGCAATTTGGGGTAAATTTAGCATTTTTCAATTTTTCCGAGTGCCTTTTTTCATAGATTTCGGCTTCAAATCTCAGAATAGTTTCGTGTATGAAGTTTGGGGCTGACAAATGATCCTTTAGACACAAAATCTCAACACAAAAATTCTGAAATTTCATCATTTTAGTTCTAAGGTAGCAACCCTATGATTTGGATTTTTGTAAACTTTTTAAAAAATCATAACTTTTTTCTATTAGAGATAGAAAGCTGAAATTTTCAGCGATTCTTATTCCAGTGGAGGACTACAATCCCTGAAAATTTCAGCTCATTTGGACTTATGAAATAAAATCCCGTTAGCAAATTGGGGTAAATTTATCATTTTTCAATTTTTCTGAGTGCCTTTTTTCATAGATTTAGGGGTAGAGATAGGGGTTCCCAAATGATCATTTAGACACCAAATCTTAACATAAAAAAATTTGAAATTTTCCAATTTCAGTGTTACTAAGGTAGTAGTTACTATAGTCGTATTCACGATAGAGTTTGAATTTTGACCGTTATTTTCACCAGTTGAAAATAAATAAAATCCCCAGATCTGTCCCTTTTTCTGACAACTATCAAATAATGATACATGACATTTTGATTTGACACATAAAAATATCAGATTCGGGTCTTTGAATTTTGAATTTCGAATTTTTGTGTGAAATCATTCAGTTTTTTGCTGTTTTCTACATTATTTTTTTATTTGTTATTATCGCAATCGGTTTTTTGGTTTTTTATGTAGTGTTCTGTGCCTTTGTGTTTCGGTTTTGCGTTTCAAACCTGGTTTTAGTTTTGATTTAAGTGTTTACTTTGGACTCTAATTTCAGGATTTTTGGATTTTAATAACTTAACATCCTTTAAAGAAATTGAAAAATGAATTTTTATTCTGAAATGTATATCATTTTTCTAAATACGACCCTGTCGTTTATCCCAGCTGACGGAATCGAAGCGCTAACGCATGCTGACAACCTAACGAAAAAGTTTACTAAAAATGTCAACGCAAACTGTCAACTTCACTTTCTATCGTGATTTAGTCTATATAGTATAGTATCTATGATTTGGATTTTTGTAAACTTTGAAAAATCATAACTTTTTTACTATTAGAGTTAGGAAGCTGAAATTTTCAGCGATTCTTATTCCAGTGGAGAACTACAATCCCTGATAATTTCAGCTCATTTAGACTTATAGTTAAAGAAAAAAAAAAACGTGTTATCAATTTGGGGTGATTTATCAATTTTTCAATTTTTCTGAGTGCCTTTTTTCATAGAAACTGGCTTCAAATCTCAGAATAATTTAGTGTATGGAGCTTGAGGGGTCTCGAATCATCATTTAGATACAAAATCTCAACATAAAAAATTTTGAAATTTTATCATTTCAGTACTAAGATTTTTGTTAACTTTGAAAAATCATAGATTTCGGAAAACTTTGTAAGGTCATAACTTTTTTTCTATTATAGATAGAAAGCTGAAATTTTCAGCGATTCTTATCCCAGTAGAGGACTACAATCCCTGAACATTAAGCAATTTGGGGTAAATTTATCATTTTCCAATTTTTCTGAGTGCCTTTTTTCAAAGATTTCGGTTTCAAATCTAATGCCCGTATTACATCTGTGTATTTTTCCGTGGATTTATTAAACGCACATAAATCATCATTATGAAAAACAAAATAATGTTGGCACCCTGAACTACATGAATAAATACACGGGAAAATACACCGATGTAATACAGGTATAATAACACAAAAAAAATTGAAATTTCATTGTTTTAGAACTGAGATGATTTTGATTTAGATTTTGGGAAACTTTGGAAGGTCATAACTTTTTTTCTATTACATATATAGAAAGCTGAAATTTTCAGCGATTCTTATCCCAATAGAGAACTACAATCCCTGAAAATGTCAGCTCATTTAGACTTATAGTTTCAATAATAAAATTGTGTAAGTAATCTGGAGTGAATTCTTCAATTTTTCAATTTCCTGACGTCCTTTTTTCAAAGATTTCGGCTTTAAATCGCAGAATAATTTAGTGTATGGAGTTGGGGGGATCCCAAATGATCAATAATTAAACACAAAATCTCAACATAAAAAAAATTTGAAATTTCATGATTTTAATACCGAGTTTAGTAGTAACTTTAATTTTTTTATCATTTCTCAGATATTTCTCATAATCTGCATATTTACTATATTGAAGTCGTGACTGAGAAGTCTTCCACAGCAAATTTTCAATGTTTTTTTTGTCTTCAAAAATTGCAAAAACGCAACATGCAGTTCTTAATTGGAAAATTTGTAACTAAAAAAGTATGGAAGGTACAGACTTGCGGTTTTCAGAGAAAGCACATTTCAAAGTATGGTTTTTGGAAGTTTCAGAGCCGCAGCTATTTCTGAAAAAGTTTATCAGAATACCAATTTTGAAAAAAAAAAAATAACCAAAACAGTCATTTTTTGAAAGGGGCACCCCTATGAAAATTTTAAATTTTTCATAATTTCTGAGATCTTTCTTAAAATCTGTATATTTACTCGTAGTTCAAAAATTAAACTTCAGTTAACTTCGCTAACATCACATTTTTGATGTTTCTTTATGTCATCAAAAATCGCAAAAATACAAATTACGGTCCCTTGCGGAAAAATTCGGAACTAAATAAAAAAGTATGAAAGATAGGAACATGGAGTTTACATGTACCCGAGGGGTAAACTGCCAGCCAAATTTGTACACATAGAGTACAAAGAAATACATAGGTACCTTGGTACCTAAGAATACAAGAATGCATAAGAATACATTGGATTACACGAGAGAATACGAACACATGGGATTACATGAAGCTTCATCTTGGAATCTTTTTTTTAAATTTCATGTCTACAGGGCAGGAGATATTCTTGCTTCTGGAAGTTGAAAAATGACATTTGCTGTTAGCTTCTTCAACTCCTCCATAAATGTCAAAACGAATAAAAAAACAATGTTTACCTTCCAGTAGATTGTAACAAAAATCACTGATTGTACCTAATTTATTTTACTCTGTTTTGAACGATTAAAACCGCAGTGGTTTTCAGAACCCTGATTGAAAATATACCACAAATATTTAATTCCCATTTTTCATTCCATTTTAAAACAGGAATATCCCAAATCGCCGATGCATCCTGCTTATTTTAAAATTTATTGCATCACAATCATGTACTTTTTTGCATTATCAATATTTATTAGAACAAAGTAGCAATTTGTGTTGTTTCCATGGAAAATACAACATTTAAATTCGCTCGATTCGTACAATAAACACGTACTGGGCCGCGATATAATCTATTTTTTAAATTTCTGGAAAATATTTACTGAATATTACCTACAGTTTGGTTTAACTGGCCCAATTTCGTTCTACGTGGAAATTGTGAATCATTATTATTGGAACGTGACATTAAATTAATTATTTACCTATTATGGATTATTACAAAACAACTGGATTTTCTTTGTCTAGTCTAGCATCTTCATCTTTTCCTATTTTTCCCCATCTTTAGTTCATTGACTCTCAGATACAGTAACAATGAAAGTGGTATTTGTGTGTTGGGCAAGTGGAAAGTTATCATCCAAATCCAGGGGAATATAAAATAAAATATTAAAAGGGAGAGAACACAGAACGAGGATATTTTCGGTTCTCGAGTGGAGTTGAATAAACGAAAATGTCAGCTGAAAAGGACATTGATCCGGGTTTTAGTTTAAAAAAATATAATTTTCCTTCTTGAGTTTTCATGCAAAACCCCTTATAAATAATATTATTTTGTGAATCATTTAAAGCTCTCGTTGCTTATTAAAATATGATTCCAGGCGATGTAAGTGCTCTTTGTTGCAATAATGAATGCTGGAAGCAACAAAATAATAATTTAATTTATGCAATGTGATGTCATTAATGGAAAATGTACTTTGAAAAGGGGAAATAATTATGCAGAAAATGAGTCGCATTTAATCTTCAATTTTCTGCTTCAATAAATTATTAAAATACGAATCAATTTCAACATTGATGCCTCGATGAATTTATAGCTTCCAAAATTGCTTATATGTCAACTCCGTTTTATTTTTATTGGTGCTTGTGCCTGGACAGACATATTGAAAATGCAGTAAATTTCGTAGAAAAGGTTATTGGAAAGCAACAAATATAAGGATTTTATTAGATTTACTTTATATGGATCGAATTTCTTTGTTGGAAGGATACACATCTTTCAATTTTCTTGAATAAATTGATAGCTATGTACTGTTAAGGATGATTAATAATACTAATTATGCCCCGCATGTTTAAAACATATTGTGTGTATTTTTCTTTTTGCCATCATACTCGAGTAGACTGAACATCTGTCGTTTTCAAGTGAACGCACTTTCGTTTTCTTGTTTAATTTCTACTTTTGTTTCGCCTTCAGTAGATTTTACTTGCACTATCTTTGCTGGTATCAAAGTGTTCCCAATACCAAGCAATTTTCTATTTTCAACTAACTATTCATTAACCATAATTGATTATTTTGTTACCAAGGCTAGAATAATTGATGAAATTAATTTACTTTTTAAATCTACCATTGCATGATTGATTAACACTATCTTTCCTAGATTTTTTTGAAGATTGGTGTGTTTTGGAGCTTTTACAGTTTTCACCATAGAGTTTCTTCTTAGATTAGAATTGTGGAAATTGTTACTTTTGATGATGATTACACTATGACTAATAATATAAACTGTTCTGTATAATTTTTAATAAGACTTCAAAATACAATTGATCAAGAAAAGAATATGATTTCCTCAGCCTACCAATTTATATCTTTATATTTTTTACGCTGCAGATTGATTTTGTTATTGTCCCAGAATTTTGTTTGTTTATAAACCTTCTTTGTCCCTCTGTATAAAAGTATATTTCGAAAGTTGTCTTTACTGCAATATTTTACTTAAGTTCTTTGCAGCTTTAATACATATATTTTACATGATATTTGAACATATTCCAGGGCGGTTTAAAGGGGGGGGGGTAGAGGGGGTAATTATCCCCCCCCCAGACAAAGTTTTTTTTAATACATTTATCAATTACAACAAAATTTCAACAATAGACAAGTTCTACAAAGTAAAGGATTAAAGGCATCGTATGAATATGATAGGCTCATAGTACCGACGTACCTACGAAGGTTCCTGAAGTTCATAGGTTGTCTGGTTATAGGTAACTTAATGACGCATTTGGGGGCCTTATGCAGATTTGCATTATGTTGGAGCACCCCAGATGACGTCATAAAGTTATCAGGCAACCTACCTCTCTTAAACAATCTATGGTTGTTTGAAATGTCTGGTTTTGTGTACAGTACTGCTAACACCCTGTAGAATGTTGACAGATTTTCATAGGACCATGTAACCAAATGTAAGTTAAGTCCGTTGTTTTTAAACTGACACTTTACATATGAGGACTATGAGGAGCGAGGGGTTATTTCATATGACAAGTTTTTGTTGACACATACAAGCTGCGATTTTTTGAAAAAATATTAAATATTTTAAAAACGGTTGAGTTTTGGTATAATGATTCCTAACAAAAAGTATGTAGGATTTTTAGAACGATAGAATGTACTAAAATATAGGGTGTTCCATTTAAAAATAACAAATTTCTGTCGCATACCCCAGTTACAGAGCACCCTGTATATTTGAAATTATATTTAAGTAATGCACCTTAGAGAATCAAACAACTTTGATTTTTTTTTCTTGCATCACCCTGTAAGAAGATATCGTCCGATATCGCACTAAGTGTACACCCTGTATAACTATTTTGACGGCATCGGGATACATTTTTGCCCCAAGCGTGTTTTTTAAACGACTTTCGGGTGCAAATTTGGGCGTGGCATCCCAAAAAAAAATTACGCCTCCGGCGATACGTTCCGATACTTGCTGATTTTCCCGTCATCCATTACCCCCCCCCAGAAAATTATGTATGGACCGCCACTGAACATATTCGCAAAATCGTACAAGTAACGATTTACCATATGGTTTAAATAAAGCTTTGTGTAATCATTCCTCCCTTTGGGCCACATATGCAGCTTTATTTTTTGTTGTGTATATAGGAAGCGACTCTTTCATGTTCCGGATAAAACAGACAAAAGGATTTCGTCACGCTCCGCTTAAAAATGGCGGAATGAAAAGAAATGTAGGTAATTTTCAAAATCGATCTCGTTCTCTGTATAACCTCGTTTCTCGGTACTGGCTTTAAATAGGTGCGGGACACAGGTTGTCTAATTTTCCGTATTTCCAAGAACACAAACAAATTTAATGGAAATTGAATAATTTGCTTTCTTTCTGTTCCATATTCCGATAGTTGAGGGATGACAAAAACATTCTTGGAAAAACACGCTCATTGCTTTTCCATTGTTCTATTTGGTTTTTATGTTTTTTTTTTTTTCTGAGGAATATTATTTTAAATGTTGAACAACAATGTTTACGTTATCAAACACGGCTCGGTTTGTATAACCTCGTGATTTATTAAATTGAAAACAGGTTGTCTAATTTTTCATGCTTGCGAAATCATAAACAAATTTAATGGCAATTGAATCATTATTGCATGCATTTACTAAGGTATAGCTCCGATTTGATTTGTATTTTTGAAAATTTTGAAAAATCATAACTTTTTTTCTATTAAGTATAGGGCAAATTTATCATTTTTCAATTTTTCTTAGGGCCTAAGGTAGCTTCCTTATGATTTGTATTTTTGAAACCTTTGAAAAATCACAACTTTTTTTCTATTATAGATGAAATGCTGAAATTTTCATCGATTCTTATCCCAGGAGAGGACTACAATCCCTGAAAATTTCAGCCCATTTGGACTTATAGTTTCAGAAATAAAATCGCGTTAAGCAATTTGGGGTGAATTTATCATTTTTCAATTTTTCCGAGTGCCTTTTTCCATAGATTTCGGTTCCAATTCTCAGAATAATTAAGTGTATGTAGTTTGGGGGGTCCCAAATGATCATTTAGACACAAAATCTCAACATAATAAAATTTGAAATTTCATCATTTTAGTAGTACCTACTTAAAGGTAGCTCCCGAGGGGTGGTAAACTGGTCAAAATCCCTGAAAATCTCTGATCTACTCAAAATCCCTAAAAATATTTGAAATCCTTAAAAATTTAACAAAATCCCACAAAATCTCTTAAAATTGCATAAAATCCTACAAAATCTAACAAAATTTCAAAATTTCATTAAAAAAAAAATCCTACAAAATCTCAAAAATCAGTATCTAACATTCCTAAAAAATGTTTCCTTTGAAATTCCCAAAAATCCTTTGGAATCCCCAAAAATTCCAAAGTCTCTCAGAATTCCATAATTTAGTAGAATTTCGAGGAATTTCGGTAGAATTATATTATTCTGAAAAACGAATTACATGTGAAATTTTTGCGGAGTTTCCATAGAATTCACATTAAATTTTAGTTCCTCTCGAATTACATAAAATTTCAGTGGAATTCTGATCGAATTACACGAAATCCTAAATGAATTGCATGGAGGAATTCTAAACAATTATATGAAATTACACCGAAATTCCCAACATGAAATTTCAGTTCTTAATAAATTTTAGTGAAATTCCGCAAGTGGAATGCCGAGGAATTTCCGGAGAAAAACATGGAATTTCGGTGATATTCCGAAAAGTTCCCATGAAATTTCAATATATTTCGGTGAATTTTCAAGAAATTACTTTAAGTTTCATTGATATTCTCAGAAATTCCTGGCTATTAGAAGAGAATTTCAGTCAAATTCCGAAAAATTCTTATGAAAATAAATGAAATTTTGAAAAATTCCTCAAAGTTTCATTGGACTTTCGAGTAATCTTCGGCTATGATGAACGTGGAATTTCAAAATATTCTCATAAAATTTTAGTGCGAGGAATTTTTAAGAAATTTGTTGAAATGTCAATGAAATTCCGAAGAATTTTATGAAAATTATGTGAAATTCCAGGATATTTCAGTGGTGAAATTTTAGGGAATTTCAGTTAAAAAAAAAAAAAAAATATGGAATTTTGAAATTTTAGTGGAATTCCGAGGAATTTCATGAAATCCTATACTGTAATTCCGAAAAAATTTTGTCTAAGAATTCCATAAAATCTTCTGGTGAAATGTTAAGGAATTTCTATGGAATTACTTAAAATTTTCGCGGATTTCCTATAGAATAACTTGAAATTTTAGTGGAATTCCGAAGAATTTCATGAAATTTCATAGTGTAATTCCGAGGAATTTTTGTTCAAGAATTCCATTGAGTTTTATTGTGGAATTCTATGAAATCTCATGTTGAAATTTGGAAAAATATTATGAAATCTTATAGTCAAATTTTTAGGAATTTCCGTTTTTCCATTCAAATTTACCATTTGAATGGAATTTCGAATTCCATAAAATCTTCTGGTGAAATTCTAGGGAATTTCTATGAAATTAACTAAAATTTTCACGGAATTCCCATGGAATAACTTGAAATTTTAATGGCATTCCGAAGAATTTCATGAAATCTCATAGTGTAATTCCGAGGAATTTTTGTGCAAGAATTTTACTAAATTTTATGGTGGAATTCCATAGAATCTTATGATGAAACTCGGAAAAGTAGTATGAAATCTTATAGTTAAATTTCTAGGAATTTACGTGTTTCCGTTCAAATTTATCACTTGAATGGAATTTCGAGGAATTGCATAAAATCTTCTGGTGAAAAAAAAAAAGGAATTTCTATGGAATTGATTAAAATTTTCACGGAATTCCCATGGAATAACTTGAAGTTTTAGTAGAATTCCGAAGAACTTCATGAAATCTCATATTGTGATTCCAAAGAAAAAAAAATCCAAGAATGCTTTTGAATTTTATGGTGTGAAATGTGACATGTGAAATTTTTGCGGAGTATCCATAGAATTCACATTAAATTTTAGTTTCTCTCGAATCACATGGAATTTCGAGAAATTACATGAAATTTCAGTGGAATTTCGACCGAATTAAATGAAATCCTGAATGAGTTGCAAGGAGGAATTCTAAACAATTATATGGAATTACACCGAAATTCTCAACATGAAATTTCAATGCTCTTTAAATTACATAAAGAATTTTCAAAAAATTACATGAATTCCGAGGAATTTTCGTCGAATTATATGGACCTCCGATGCAAATGTATGGAATTCTAAGGAATTGCCAGGGAATTACATGAAATTTAAGTGGTATTTTGAACAACTTATCGTTTCATAAAGAATTCCAGTGAAATTCCGAAAAATCCTAATGTAATTACATGAAGTTTTATTTTTATTCCAAGGAATTCCCAGTTAAAAACATGGCATTTTAGTAAAATTGAAATTCCGAAAAATTCCCATCGAATTAGTGATTTTTAGTATAATTGGAGAAAATTTCACAAGTGGAATTCCGGCTAAAAACTTGGAATTTCGGTGAAATTTGGAAAAATTCCCATGTAATAACATGAAATTTTAATATATTTCGGAGGAATTTCGATGAATTTTCAAGAAATTACTTGAAGTTTCATTAATATTCCCAGAAATTCCTGACTATTGAAAGAGAATTTCAGTGAAATTCCGAAAAATTCTAATGGAAATAAATGAAATTTTGAAGTTTCGTTGGAATTTCGAGAAATTTTCGACTGATAACGTGGAATTTCAGAGAAATATCAAAAAATTCTCATAAAATTTTAGTGAAATTCCGAGGAATTTCTAAGAAATTACAGGAAATGTCAGTGAAATTCCGAAAAATTTTATGAAAATTTTGTAGAATTCCAGGATATTTCAGTGGTGAAGTTTTGGGGAATTTCAGTAAAGTTTTAAAAAAATTATGGAATTTGGAATTTCTATAGAATTTTGGAGAATTTCAGTGGGATTTCGAAAAAAAATAAAAATAATGAAATATTGGCAGAATTTTTATCAAATTATGTATAATTGTGTCCATTTACATAAAATGTCGATGAAATGTCGAGTAAAATTCCAAGTAATTCTCGTCGAATTAAATACATGGAATTCCTTGAAATCCTATTGTGGAATTCCAGTGAAATTACATAGAATCCGAAGAATTTCTTTGGAATTAAACAGAATTTCCGTGGAATTTCGATGGAACCACGAGAAATTTCGGCGGAATATCGAAGAATTGAATTAAATTTTAGTGAAATTCTGAGTAATTTCTGTCGAATTACATAAATTTTTAGTGGAATTCCGAGAAATTTCATGAAATCTTTTACTGTAATTCCGAGTTATTATTTTTGTATAAGAATTCCATGGAATCTTATGGTGAAATTCGGAAAAGTATTATAAAATCCTCCTGAAACCCTACAAAATCAATTAAAATTTAAAATATGTGTTCATTATTTTTTAGAGTTAATTAAACCTTGGAGCGGTTGATTGGTCAAAATCTGTGTACAAGTTCAGAAAAACTTGTAACCTCACAAAATCCCTTAAAAAAAAATCCGGCAAAATCTTATAAGATCATTAGTATGTAAGTATTCCTAAAAAAAAATTCTTTCAAAATTTCCAAAAATCCTTTGGAATCCTTAAAAATCCTTTAAAATTTCTAAAAATCCTTTAGGGTCTCTAATGGCCGTTTCCACCAACTATTTTAGGGGAGCTTCAACAATAAGTAGGTATTTCTTAAAATGACAGTCTTTTATGGAGAAATGTCAGTTTAAAAAATACTCAGCGTTTAGGCTCTCCTGAATTAGTTGGTAAAAACGCCATAAAAACTCTTTCTAAATTCCTTAAAATGATCCAAAATCACCTAATATCTCATAGATCTAAAATCTTTTAAAATCCTGTAAAATCACGTGAAGATTTTCAAAATCCTCAAAATCCTACAAAATCAATATTAATTATTATTATTTTTAATTTTATGGAGTTAACCTCGGAGTTAACTAAACTTCGAGCGGTTAATTGATGAAAATTTGACTACAAGTTGGTCAAAATCTCAGAAAAACTCGTAAGATCTACTTAAAATCCCTGAAAATCTTTAAAAATCTAACAAAATTTTATTAAAACAAAAAAAAAAATCCGGCAAAATCCTATAAAATTCCCGAGAAAATTCCTAATAAAAAAATTCCTTTAACATTTCTAAAAATCCTTTGGGATTCCCAAAAATCCGTTAAAGCCTTTAAAAATCCTTTAGGATCTCTAAAAACCCTTCTAACTTCCCTAAAATGCTCCAAAATCACCTAAAATCTTTTAAAATCCTGTGAAATCATGTGAAAATTTTCAAAATCCTCAAAATCCTACAAAATCAATGAAGATTTAAAATCTGTGTACATATTTTAAGGAGTTAACCACCCCTCGCTAGCTCCCTTATGATTTGTATTTTTGAAAACTTTGAAAAATCATAACTTATTTTCTATTATAGATAGAAAGCTGAAATTTTCAGCGATTCTTATCCCAGTAGAGGACTACAATCTCTGAAAATTTCAGCTCATCCTATAATTACAGAAATAAAATCGCGTTAAACAATTTGTGCCATGCATGCATTCTGAAATTTTGCTTATACCTAGTTTCTGCACGTTTGTTTTCGTTACAATGAGAAATAATATTATTAATATAAATATAGCTACTAATAATGTATTTGGTGATGTTTTTATTAAATAAAAGTTTCCATTATGCAAGATTTAAATTCAATTGAAAACGGCCATCATATTCCGGCGGCAACATTAAATACGGAGATTAAACATTTTTCTCTTTGGCGCTTGGGCTCTGATTAAAATTTAACCTATTGTTCGTGACACACAAAGATTTTTATGCCGCTTTTCCACTTCTATTATAGCCCTAGTCTAGTTTTATTAAAATAGTTTTCCTGTCTTGCAAGGCCAAATTGAATCTGCATTTTTTTTTAGTTTTCTAATTCTACAACCATTGTTTTTAGTACAAACACACACAGCCGATTACACGAAATTACACTTCCATCAAACCGCGAATAATTAGTCAAATACAGGACGCAATTTGAAGTGTACTAATTAGATTTTAAACGAAAATCATATTAACTACCATCCCGTTGTCCTCCATTAACCCACTTAGCAATTAGCCGATATTGGCTGATTATAATCATTTACTGAGGTGTAAATTAATACTACGTTATTATTAGAGTAAACGAATTTTGGATGCATTAGTCAGTATTGAAAATATAATATAGAAGAGGGTCTGTGTTCGCAAATTGACTAAACAACATTTTCCCATATTGATTGGACATCCAGGGAGAATCCCTGATAAGTAATTTAATTTAAAAGTAGAAAAGTTTTTCAAGGGAATCTTCTTGAAGTTATTATTGTTCCGGTTGTGTAAGAGGGATGTCGATATATTTACTCAAACTTTACTAGTTGAATTATCTTGGATTTTATTGTATATACATATAAGTCAAAGTATAATCATATTAACTGAGAACTTCAGCCTATTGTAAAAAAAGCCACTTGTGAAATACATTCATTTTTATTGACAACCATAAACAGCTTGCTTGAAATTACCCAGAATAATTTAACAATCCTCAGTGTTCTCTTCACATTTTATCATCATGCCAATAATGATTCATATTGGTAAACATTACTCAAAACTCTATAATTACTATAAAACTAGAAAATTAGATAAATCAAAGGCAATAACAAATGAAAACTATTATGGTTTATCAAGAACTCGATCAAGAATAATAAAAGTGGGTTAATTTATACATCATTGACTGCCTTTTATTATTCCTTATTATAATCGCAATGCAAACTAGTGGAAAGCGAACTAAATTGTATTGTTACAAATTAAATATTTTAGGTTTTGGCAATAAATTAGAAAATTTTAATAAACCGATTATTAACATCAAGCCTGAAAAAGCAGATAAATCAATACTTCCTTTCAAAATTTATTTTACGCTAATAAGGGAAATTGATGTTATGATTTTGACTTATTTAGGTTAATTTAGACAGACGTTGATTTAAATTAGAGGAAAAAGTTTGGAAAAAGACATTAAACTATTTGATGTTTTTGAAGTAAATTTACTGCTAATGAATAGAAGAAACATGACTTATTGATGCCATTTGATAATTTTTCAATTGAATTATTTTACCTGAAAATAATAATTAATGAGGTTCAAATCCGAGTTTTTAAAAAATTGATAAAAACACAAATTGGAAAACTTTTTCACATAACAGCAAGTAAATTTACTATCTAGACAAGTTTTCAAAAGCTCTCAAACTATGTTCCGACCGTTAAGTCCTTTATTATAGCTTGAGAAAGTTTCTGATTTCAATTTAAAGTTTTTTGAAAAAATTTGATTTCATATTAATAACAGAGTTAATCATCCTTGGTAATCTATAGATTCTAGAAGCTGCTCAATTTTAACAATTAACAAGATAATTTCATTAGAAAAACTTTGTGTCCAAGACAATGATCAAGTCTCAGGATCAAGTCATGTTTACTTGTTTGCTTACTAATTATACATACATATTGCAACCACGGTCGTTGTCTTATTGGATGATTTATAATGTATATAATGCAAAAGTTTATTAATGCCCTATCACAAGAAAAAAAAACACATTGGCCAAAATTCATTGTTTCAAAATGTATTTATTAATGTTGAACAGAGAAACTTTCTACCTCAATGCACGTTCAAACAGGCTCATTGGAGCGGAGTGAATATAATGGGAAATGGGCTAGAATAACAGGGAGGAAACAATCCGAACGGGGTTTCCTTCTTTGAAAACTACAGTAAAACTGTTGTATCTACATAAAAACTAGCACACACTCACTCAAAAGTGAAAAGTTATTATGCATATGCATGCATAAACAAATCTCATTTTCAAGCCTTTCGTCACGATACAGTAACAATAATAATTGTTCCATGTTTACTATTTTATTTTAGATTTTGTAGAACTGATTGTTGCGAATCCTAAAAGATAAATCATTTAAATTTGCATTTTAAATGTGTCTCTGAGTGAATATGGAACGTTTCCGATACACTAGCCCCAGAAGTATAAAAGCGCAACAAATGCTCATTTTATTTAACATACTGATATTATTGTTATACAGGGTGTCACGAAAGGTTTGTTACAAACTTCTAGGACTGGTAGATCTCGTAAAAATTGAGTTTTTTTTCCAATAAACATATCTCCGGAAATGCTTCGCTTTCCAGATACAGGGTGTTGAAATTTGTGGAATATAGTGAATGGGGCACCCCTTTGGTACCAATAGTTAAAAATGACGGTAATAAATGGTTATGTTAACGCCCGACGAAGCTAAATGAAGATTCTATAATTTTGTTATAAGTGGTTAATAGTGGTTAGCCATGTGCAGGTAAAAAAAAAAAAAAAAAAAAAAGAATATTGATGAAGACCAGTGACAATTATTTTTGAATGTGGCAATCAATCAATTAATTAATCAAAAAAAGTTACAGAATTTGATCAGTTTGTCTAGTAAAATCTTATTATTAATCTTTATTGTAACTTTCAGCAACCATTATAATCATTGTTTCCATTTTATTGCACTTTTCTCTAAATCATGCCCAGTTTTTAAATAAAATTTACAGTCCTCCTAGTACAGTCAAAAACATTTGGTCCAGTCGACCCGAGATCCAGTTTTACCAGAAAAAACGATAAGTGGAGAGAAAACGTGTGTAGTACTGTTATGCAATAATTGTTGTGGAACAAGAAAGAAATAACTTCAAGAACCGGGTGAGTCGTTCCATGTTAGAACAATATTTCGAAGATTCACCCACAGAACATTCACCTTCTACCCAAACGTCATAAATTGTCATAATCTTGTCTAGAATTTAAAACGAGTATTTGTCCTCTATTTGTGTCAATTCATTGGCGGGCTTTTCATACAAGTTTTTCACGATAATAGTCCACTCCAATCAATATAGAAATGACAGAAATCGATACTCTCACAAGAAAACGAGGTTCAGTAAAGGCTGTACTCACTAACTTTATAAAACTTGTTGAAACTCTCACAGTCAAACCAGAATTAGGAAAGTCAGAATTTCTTCAATTACAAGATAGGATAGCAAGGGTAGAAAGAGCACTTTCTGATTTTCAGGAAATTCAGACTGAAATTGAGGCAAAAGTAGATGCAGTTTCAGTAGAAAAGCAATTCGACGAGCGCTATAAAATTGAAGATTCATTTTATAATTGGATTGCTAAGGGTAAAGAGTTGAGAGAAAATTATGAAGAAAAGAACAAAAAAAATAATGATATCGATTCAGTTCATTCTAACTCTACTGTTGCCTCAAAATCAGGTCCACAACAAAACATTTTAAATCCAGTCAAGTTACCAACCATTACATTGCCTAAATTTCAGGGTAAATATGAAGGATGGCTTGAGTTCCGCGACACCTTCGAGTCCCTTATTCACAAAAACGAGTCATTGTCAGAAATACAAAAATTTCACTATTTAAGGGCCTCGCTTGAGGGTAGTGCTGCGTTGGTAATAAACTCTGTCGAGTTCTCTAGTTCTAGTTACAGTGTTGCATGGGACACTTTATGTGAACGGTTCAATAACAATAAATTGCTAGTACACAATCACGTAAAAGCTTTGTTTGGTTTAGAAGCAATCCAAAAAGAATCGTCTGATAAAATTCGCAAGTTAATCGATGATATGTCCAAAAATTTGAGAGCATTGGAACAGCTTAACCAAAGTACGACTAATTGGGATACTCTTATAATTTTCCTAATTGTTTCTAAATTAGATAATAAGACGATTAGTGAATGGGAAAATTATAACATAAGGCTAACCAAATTGCCGGTACTTCAAGATTTAAAAACTTTT
Organism: Ceutorhynchus assimilis; assembly: GCA_917834065.1. Taxonomy (NCBI): domain Eukaryota; kingdom Metazoa; phylum Arthropoda; class Insecta; order Coleoptera; family Curculionidae; genus Ceutorhynchus; species Ceutorhynchus assimilis. The sequence goes on from OU892278.1 coordinate 54,198,895, forward strand.
CTTAAGGGTAGGGCCGACCTACTTGAAAGTATCGAGTGTAAAAATCAAGGAAAGTTTGAGTATAGTCGCGATTATAATAAAAAACCAGTTTCCAATCAAAGTACTAGTAGATCTTTGGTTGCAAGTACCTATTCTTGCAATTATTGCAAAAAAGAGCATTCTATTTATTCATGTCCCGAATTCGCTAATTTAGGCATAGAACAAAGGTTAGACTTTGTCAGAAAGTCTAGTTTATGCGTAAATTGTCTAAGATGGGGTCATAATGCTCGTCAGTGCAAATTAGGGCCATGCAAGAAATGCAAAGCGTGGCACAATACTCTGCTACACGCAGACAAAGTAAAAACGCTCGATAAAAATCAAGAGACTAGTAAATCTGACACACAAAAGCTTAGTATAAATTGTACTAGTGGTATCATAGGTACCGGGTCAGGTCACATATTTTTATCAACAGCGTTAGTAAAAATTACATCCAGAAGTGGTCAAGTCTATAATGCTAGAGTCTCGTTGGATTCAGCCTCTCAGAGTTGTTACATAACTACAAAACTTTGCAATTATTTAGGGGTTGATAAACAAAAGGTTGATGTATTGGTTTCAGGTATATCAAACAAGACTATTCCCATAACTGAAAGGTGCAGTGTAGAAATACAATCTTTGTATAGTAATTTCAAAGCCAAATTGTCATGTCTAGTAATAAACGAGTTTACAAGTTCATTACCTAGTGTAGAGGTTGACATATCTTCTTTAAAAATTCCTCTTGATATTTTTCTAGCTGATCCCGAGTTTTATAAACCTAAAGAAGTAGATTTGCTGGTGGGTGCTGAACTATTCTGGACTCTGATAGGTTCGGGTCAGATCTCCTGCGGCAAGCATGGTCCTATTATACGGGAAACAAAGTTAGGCTGGGTCGTGTCAGGTGCTATGGGTATGTTAAACCATAAAAATAAAAATAAAAAACAATCTTTTTGCCATTTAAGTACTTTAGAGTCGGTCAATTTGAATGATATTTTGTCTAAGTTTTGGGAGCTTGAGGAAGTCAATGTAACCAAGCCGCACTCTAAAGAAGAAATTTTTTGTGAGGAGAATTTCACCAAAACAACCACTCGAGATCAAGAAGGTCGTTTCATAGTAACTATGCCATTAAAGGAATCTCCTGAATGTCTAGGTCAATCGAGGTCGAATGCAGAAAAATCTTTCTATTCATTAGAACGTCGCTTAAGCAAGAACGAGTATTTACGTGATTTATATGTTAAATTCATGCGCGAGTATCAGGACTTAGGATATATGTTTGTAGATAACAGATATCCTGAACCAGTAGTTGAATATTTTGCTAGCCATCACGGGGTCTTGCGAGAAGAAAGCGTCACAACTAAATTACGAGTAGTGTTTAATTGTTCAGCATCGACCAGCAATGGTTTATCCCTAAATAACATTCAGTATAAAGGTCCAGTTTTACAAGACGATTTACTAGGTATCGTCTTACGATTTCGCTGTCATGCTTATGTATTTTCATCTGATGTTGCCAAAATGTATAGGGCAGTGCTTATTGCTCCAGAGCAGCGACAACTACAAAAAATATTTTGGCGAGAAAATTCAAATGAAGATTTAAAGCCATATGTTCTTAACACTGTTACTTATGGGCAGACTGCTAGTAGTTTCTTGACAATAAGGTGCCTTTTTGAGTTAGCAAATGAGTGCGCTGATCCTGAAATAGCTCGAATTATTAAACGAGACATGTATGTCGATGATCTGCTATCAGGAGCTCCTAGTATTGAGCAAGCACAAGCAATATGTCAAAAGATTTCACATGTTTTCCAGAGCGGCTGTTTCGATCTTAGAAAATGGCGTTCAAATGATGAACGAGTTCTTAAAACTATTTCAGATTCTTATTCAAATGATAAAATTCTAGAATTTGCTCCAGAAAAAGTCCCTAAAACTTTAGGTCTAACTTGGTGTTCAAAATCAGATTCTTTAATCTACAATATCAATTTGCCAGATACGATTTTTTTCACAAAACGAATTGTTTTATCTATAATTGCAAAAGTGTTTGATCCTCTTGGAATTCTTGCTCCTACTACTATATTAGCAAAGATGTTGCTGCAAAAATTGTAGATAGAAAGAATTTCGTGGGATGCACGGCTGAGAGATCATCTTTTAAGCATTTGGATAAAACTAAAAAACGAACTTCCTCTCATAAATAATTTTCCAGTACCTAGGCATGTAATTTGTAAAGATTTCAATAAAATTGAACTACATGGTTTCTGCGATGCGTCTCAGTCAGCGTACGGAGCCTGTATTTATTTGAGGAGTATGAATCAGAATAGCGAAACACGAACTCAACTTTTGTGTGCTAAGAGCAAGGTTGCTCCAATCAAGTCTTTATGCACTATACCTAAACTTGAGTTATGTGCTGCATTATTAATGTCACGCCTTGCTGAAAAAGTTGATAAATCCCTAGCTATTAAATTTGAAAGTCGCGTTTTTTGGTCGGATTCAACAATTACTCTAGCATGGATTCGAACAAGTCCTAGTTTGTTGAAAACTTTTGTTGGAAATAGAGTATCTGAAATCCAAAGCCTAACCAACGAAACAGAATGGAAATACGTTCCAACTCAGGACAACCCGGCTGATCATGTTTCTAGGGGACTATACCCCAGCCAGTTGATGAAATGTAAGTCTTGGTTCTGTGGACCTGCTTGGTTGGATTTAGATAGATCACAGTGGCCGGAAATCCATTTTACCAAGATAGAAAGTTTGCCAGAATTAAAACCACAAGTAATAAATTCTTTGATTTCTAGTAAGCATTCAAAGGCTTGGTTTCCCTTTGAACGTTTTTCAAATTTTTCAAGAATGGTTAGAGTTATGGCTTTTATTTTAAGATTTTGTTCTAATGAAACTAATAAATTTCCTTGTTATCTAACCTTACCTGAATTGAATTTAGCTAAAATTCAGCTAAGTAAACTTAGCCAGCAAGAGTCGTTTCACGAAGAAATAGACATTTTGAGCAAAAATGGAGCGATCGAAAAAAAAAGCAAGTTGTATAGATTAAGTGCATATTTAGATTTCGACAATATATTACGCGTGGGCGGAAGACTAAAACACTCTGATCTACCTTTAGGACAAAAGCATCCCATATTATTAGATTCTAAACATAAATTTACTCAGTTGTTTTTCGACTCTGAACATAAGGTTTCTTTGCATTGTGGGCCACAGTTTTTACTCTCAAGTGTTAGGTACCAGTATTGGCCTATAAGAGGACGAAATCTTGCTCGTAATACTGTTAAAAAATGTGTCAAGTGTGCAAGATTCAATCCTATTTCAATACAGCCCAAAATGTCAGACTTACCAAAAGAACGCATTACTCCTTCTAGCACTTTTTCTATAACAGGTTTAGACTACTCTGGTCCCTTTCTAGTAAGAGATCGAAGGTGTCGTGGTGCTAAGCTAGTCAAGTGTTGCGTAGGGCTATTCATTTGTTTCGCGACCAAGGCTTTGCATTTGGAATTAATATCTAGTCTATCTACCGGCGCTTTCCTAATGGCACTCCGAAGGTTTGCCGCAAGGCGAGGTAAACCTGTTAAGTTACTATCTGATAATGGCACTAACTTTATGGGAGCAAAACGAGAGTTGGGTAATTTTTTGAAGGAAAGTGAGAAACAGATTTGCTCATCAGCGGTTTTAGAGAAAATAGAATGGTCTTTCATTCCTCCATACTCCCCACATTTTGGTGGTTTATGGGAGGCAGGAGTCAAAAGTGTGAAATACCATTTAAAACGAGTTCTAGAAAATGTTTATTTTACGTTTGAGGAGTTTGCCACTGTTTTGACGCAAATTGAGGCGGTGGTCAATTCTAGACCCTTGTGTCCTCTCAGTTCTGATCCGTCAGACTAACGCCGGCCCATTTTCTGATTGGCCGTTCGATGGTAGCAGTCCCAGACAAGGATGTGGTTGATATACCAGTTAATCGACTCAACAGATTTCAACTTGTTCAGCGTGTAATTCAGCACTTCTGGCGACGCTGGAAAAACAGTTATCTTGCTGAACTACAATATCGCAATTGTTGGCAAACCAATAAAGGACAATTGACTATTGGTGATTTAGTGTTTATCAAAGACGATTATTCTCATCCAAGTGATTGGCGGTTAGGTCGCATTGAGACATTACATAAAGGATCAGATAACATTGCTCGTGTTGCCTCCATTAAAACATCCAGTGGTGTGATTAAACGCAGTTTCAATAAACTTTGTGTGCTTCCAATTGAAAATCCTTTAGATTTCAAGGCGGGGGGCATGTTAACGCCTGACGAAGCTAAATGAAGATTCTATAATTTTGTTATAAGTGGTTAATAGTGGTTAGCCATGTGCAGGTAAAAAAAAAAAAAAAAAAGAATATTGATGAAGACCAGTGACAATTATTTTTGAATGTGACAATCAATCAATTAATTAATCAAAAAAAGTTACAGAATTTGATCAGTTTGTCTAGTAAAATCTTTTTATTAATCTTTATTGTAACTTTCAGCAACCATTATAATCATTGTTTCCATTTTATTGCACTTTTCTCTAAATCATGCCCAGTTTTTAAATAAAATTTACAGTCCTCCTAGTACAGTCAAAAACAGGTTAACTTTTATCGAAATATGTAAGTGAAGGTTCTGTCCAATTTATAGTATTAGAATTTATAAGACTTTAGTTATAATTACATGTAGTATTTTTATTTTGAGTGATCTACGCCTGTAAAGCGGGGTTCTCACTAGGCCATTTCGTAGATCAATATCATTGAATTCATGCCATTCAAGTAAAATAGACTGATGATGTGAACATCCATTCAATGATATTGCTCAATGATTTTGTGTTTCAATCAAATTGGAAGGCATTTCTACTTTTCATGGATCAACGAGATTGATTCAATTAAATTGAACGGTAATTGACCGTGAGAACGAGCGTGTTCAGTCGCATTGAACTGCCGGTGTGTCTATTTTGACTATTTTTAGGTTAGAATCAAAACCGAACCGCTCGTTACATTTCAAATTTTTGTGAGTGTTTTTGGGCAGTCGGTACAGTGCACCCAAAGACGGAAAAGAATCTCCAGTAGCTAAATATCTTAAAACTATTTGTAATTTGAGTCTTGCTGGAAGAGCGTCCCTTTGGAGTTTTTTTTTTCTGTATCAAGGGTGACACTTTCTGTAGAAGTTCTTCAAATTTCTCTTCGGTCATTCTTAAGTGGTTCCTATAAGCATCCTGGTCACCTGTTCCCCATATTCTTTTATCAGCTTTACAGAACCACCTTCATGTATACGTTGTTTTATCCACGGTCTAAAAGGCCGTGTTTATGTTGGAGTTGTGATAAACGATAAAAGCAACGATACTAATGATACTATACATTAGTATCGTTGCTTTTATCGTGTATCACAGCTCCAACATAAACATGACCTTACCCACCAACGACGAAGTTTTCTATTTTTTTTTTATCGTCGTTTTTAAATACTCACAGAAAATACGAACATCGGCACGCAGAATTTTCCTCTTTGCAGCCATTTTTAAAACACACTAGGATCTTCAATGTTATTGGAAAATGTGAACAAATTTTCCATTCCATTCTATGTTCAATCCTATAGATTCAATAATACTGATCTATGAAATGGCCTAATGAGAACCCGGCTTTAAGGGTAAAAAATGTATGTTTTTTTTATACAGATCAAATAAAAGCAAACTAAACTATGTGCTGTATATAAAATTACACTTAACAAAGAATTGAAAGATGATAAATATCCTATTCCTAATATTGAGGACATATTCGCAACCACTATGTATGGAGGTAAAATTTTCACAACTTTAGACATTCGCGAAGCTTACCTACATATGCCATATGCCTATGGTAGAAAAGAGTTCTAAATTACAAGCAATATCTATAGAAAAGGGAGTCTATATGGTGAATAGACTGATGTTTGGTACAAAAGTAGCTCCCGCTATTTGGCAGCGATATATAACAAAACTGCTTTCTGACATTCCTGGAGTATTTCTAGATGACATCAAGATACAAGGTAAAGATCTTCAAGAAAACTTGAGTAGAGTCCGTATGGTTTTACAAGTCTTACAAGATGACGGCCTTCGCGTTAAATAAGAAAAGTGTAAATTTTTTGAAAACTCCATAACTTACCTAGGGCATAAAATTTCTATGAATGGTTTAGAGAAGACAGAAGATAAAGTCAAAGTAGTACGAAATGAGGTCTATAAACCTAGCAGTCCCAAGGTGGAAAAAAACATCGGGAACTATATAATAATTAGGTGCTTTTTAGGTGCTAATTAGCCCGAAGTTTTTTTGCCATTCTGACACACCAACAAGTAAACCTAAAGCCAGCAGTCCCCTAATAATTAAAAAAAAATCTATAACTCAGTTAATAATTAATCAATTCTATTTTTTCATCGACTATTTAGAAGAACCTAAAAAGCACCTAATTCTGATAAAAAAGAAAATTTTGGAAAAATATTTTTTACTATAGGGGACCACTAGCTTTCGTAAACCTAGCAATCCCTTAGCTTTTTTTTGATTTTCTCAAAAACTAGAGGAGCACCTAATTTTTAATTAGAGGCCCTAATTAGCACCTAAAAAGCACCTAATTATTATATAGATCCCGAAGTTTTTTTGCCATTCTGACACACCAACAAGTAAACCTAAAGCAAGCAGTCCCCTACTAATTACAAAAAAATCTGTAACTCAGTTAATAATTAATCAATTCTATTTTTTCTTCGACTATTTAGGAGCACCTAAAAAGCACCTAATTCTGATACATACGAAAGAAAATTTTGGAAAAATATTTTTTACTATAGGGGACTACTAGCTTTCATAAACCTAGCAATCCCTTAGTTTTTTTTTGATTTTCTTAAAAAATAGAGGAGCACCTAATTTTTAATTAGAGGCCCTAATTAGCACCTAAAAGGCACCTAATTATTATATAGATCCCGAAGTTTTTTTCCATTCTGACACACCAACATGTAAACGCAAAGCCAGCAGTCCCCTAATAATTAAAAGAAAATCTGTAACTCAGTTAATAATTAATCAATTCTATTTTTTCTTCGACTATTTGGGAGCACCTAAAAAGCACCTATTTCTGATACAAAAGAAAATTTTGGAAAAATATTTTTTTCTATAGGGGACTACTAGCTTTCATAAACCTAGCAATCCCTTAGTTTTTTTTTGATTTTCTTAAAAAATAGAGGAGCACCTAATTTTTAATTAGAGGCCCTAATTAGCACCTAAAAGGCACCTAATTATTATATAGATCCCGAAGTTTTTTTCCATTCTGACACACCAACATGTAAACGCAAAGCCAGCAGTCCCCTAATAATTAAAAGAAAATCTGTAACTCAGTTAATAATTAATCAATTCTATTTTTTCTTCGACTATTTGGGAGCACCTAAAAAGCACCTATTTCTGATACAAAAGAAAATTTTGGAAAAATATTTTTTACTATAGGGGACTACTAGCTTTCATAAACCTAGCAATCCCTTAGTTTTTTTTGATTTTCTCAAAAACTAGAGGAGCACCTAATTTTTCATAAGAGGCCTTAATTAGCACCTAAAAAGCACCTAATTAATATATAGTTCCCGAAGGTTTTTTCCACCTTGGGACTGCTAGGTTTATAGACCTTACGAATTGCACCAACGCCCAAAAATTTTTCAGAACTGAAAAGCTGGTTGGGGATGGTTAATTACTACGGAATATTTCTTAAAAATCTGGCTTCTAAATTACACCCTCTTTACTGCCTGTAACAGAAAAATGTTAAATTCTATTGGTCACCAAAATGTGAGGATGCATTCAACTTAATTAAAATAGAAGTTACCTCCGACCAAATCCTTTGAACTTACGATCTGATCTGCCTTTACTGTTAGCTACAGATGCTGGTCCATATGGTTTAGGAGCTGTTTTATCACATATACGTTTCCTGATGGTAGTTAAAAGCCGATCGCTTTTGCACGTCGAGTTTTAACTCGAGCATTACAGTCAAATTGACAAAAAAGCTACAGGAATTTTCTGGGGTTGCAATAAAATTTTCCTATACTGTTATGGTCGAAAGTTCAAATTAATCACTGATCATCAACCCTTGGTATCCATTTTTCACCCTTCTAAAAATTTACCTAGTATGGTGGCTACCAGAATGCTACATTATGCTCATTTCTTACGTCACCGTATTCGGTGTAATTGTTATGCTCATTTCTTACAAGGTTTTGATTATGCAATTATTTATCGTTCAACAGAAAAGCATGCCAATGCCGATGCATTATCCAGATTACCTCAACCCATTATTTCAGATTCCAATATATTTTACTGATGCAGTTGCATGTTATCAATTATAACAAATTCTCGTACTACCAGTCACTCATACAGAGATAGTAAAGAAAACAAAAGAAGATCCTGTTTTGAAAAATGTATAGGACTGTTTGCGGTGGGGTCAAAAATGTTGGAACCGGGATTTATTGGAAAAAATACAGAATTATCTCCAAGTGAAGGGGTTATTTTAAAAGGTTTAAGAATAGTAGTTCCTACTAGTTTACGAAATAAAATTTTACAAGAATTACATGAAGCCCATACTGGTGTAGTTAAAATGAAAGCTTTTGGCACGTTCATATGTTTGGTGGCCTCTCATCGATGAGGATATTGAGCATTTAGCAAGAAAATGTAGAAACTGTCAGTCCTTTCTTAATCAGCCTGCCAAGGTTCCAATTCATCATTGGGAAATTCTCAAAGGCCCTTGGCAACGTTTACATGTAGATTTCGCTGGTCCATTTATGGGAAAATACTTTTTAATACTGGTCGATGCATTTTCAAAATATCCGGAAATAGTTCCTATGAATTCTATTACATCAACCAAAACAATTATTGCAATATTACGAAGTATTTTTGCTTGATTCGGAATACCAATTACTCTAGTAAGTGATAATCAAGGTGATAATGGTTGAACTTTTCGTTCCCTAGAATTTGAAATTTTTCTAGCTAGCAATGGAATAAAACATACTTTTTCCGCTCCCTACCATCCAGCTACAAATGGACAAGCAGAACGATATGTTCAAACAATGAAAACTGGTTTAAAAAAGATGGCAAATGATGGTGGTGATTTGGACATGAAGCTTCTAAATTTTTTGATACAATATAGGAAAGCACCACATGCTTCTCCTAGCATTCTTTTAATGTCAAGAGATAAACGAAACAGAAATTCAACAAGTAAAGAAGAATATTCCATCGTATACACCTGGTCAATTAGTTCGAGTACCTAGTTATGATTAAAAAAAATCGTGTAAATGGAATTTTGGAATAGTCATTCAACAAATTGAATTCTTACATTATCTGATAAATTTAGAGGGTAAAACTATTTACAGACACATAGATCAAATAGCTGAGACAGAAGTGAATTCTGAAGGAAACTATGAAGAGACCGATTCAAGTTTCCTGAAGAAAGAAATAATACCTTTGAGTCTTTCTCAAGTATTGAACCAAATTTGAATGTTTCACCTTCCGTTCAGAATCAACAAGAACCTCCAGATCCAGTATTAATATCTCCTCCTGAGATTATTTCTGAGGAACCATATGAGCTGAATTCAAAAAATACGTCAAATCAGTACAAAAATCCCATGTCAAAATCAGATTGTTTGTAGTCATCGGGAACTATCGCAGAATCGGCAGAAGTGAGACGAAGTTCCAGAATAAAAAACCCTATTCAAAGATTTATTCCTTCTTAAGAGGGAGGAATTGTTATATATTCTTAATGTTACCTTTATTATTTCACTTGGTATTTTATGATTGTCAGATTGTGGCCTTGTCTTGGAAAGTAATAATAATTGTGTATTCTGTGATAATTGTTATACATACTGCAGTACATATTTCATACTATACACCCAAAATTGGCTTCTAAAATGAAGAATGTATATGATAACATTGAACAATTTTTTCTGAACTATTTTGTCCATGGAAATGCAGGTTGCTTAGATAAAAATATTTTATTGGTTTCAGCTAATCACCTCAACGAATACATCAGCCACTACGAACCGCTCAGCTACGACACCAAAACCGTGCACCATGCTCATTTGCGAAGCAAAAAGTCGCTCAGCGCCCATCAGGACAACCATGTCCACGTGTCCTTTAAGGCCCACAACCGCCATTTTCGATTGCGGCTGAAACGCGATCTGGAGGTTTTCGGTGACCGAATGGAAATCGTTGACGATAAGGGACGGCCCATACATGCCGATACGTCACATATTTATAATGGACATCTTATTGGTAAGGATGCATAATATATATTTGCAAACTTTATCTCTATTTTGGTTCAATATGAGAACTAACTCTGTGAAAAAAGCAGGGTCAAACTTCTAGATCCAACTAAAACAACCCATATCACTAACTTATAAAAATAATTTATGTCTATTTTTCCTCCCCATCTAGTTTCATTTTAAGCCGGAACTAAACGCTACCCGCAAACTAAATTCTACTAAAATTATTTTCTCCGCATTTACACCCTCTCCCCGAAAACGTATTCGGTGTAAATTCACGTGCTCTAAATGCTAAACTCGCGTAATAATATACCTGGTTATATGTATCTATTATGTATTCAGAAGTGGACACATTTCTTAGCGTTTCTGGGATTTCATTTCCCTATAGAATTTGTTGCGCTAAATGTACTCTACATATTTTGCATTCGTATTACATTTCCAGCTATAATTATTATACATAAAGTGCTTTTATTTGTTTTAGGCGAGCCAAAAAGTAAAGTTTTCGGTTCAATTATAGATGGAGTTTTTGAAGGAAAAATCATATCGCCAAAAGGCGCATATTTCGTTGAAAAAGCGCATCATTATTTTCCACACAAAACTCATCCTAATAGGACGTTTCATTCAGTTATTTACCATGAAGACCATGTACATGATCCTTATGAAGGGATTAGACAAGGTAAAATCAAAATTAATACATTATTCACTCTAAATACTAATTTATCTATAGGTCATTCTGCTGGTTGTGGCATAAATGACGATGTCGTAGCATGGATGGATTCTGTTCAAAACTCAGCTGTACCAGATCCGTTCCCATCACCATCTAATGTTCAATATCCAGATCAAAAAACACCAAAAATTAATTCTAAAAATAGTTTTAATAATATACTGCCAGATAAAGAAGCGAACAATATAAAAATCGAACATGATGGATACAAAAAATACTCAAAAGAAGCCAACGAAGGACATACGAGACGTAAAAGAGCTGCTAGGAGGTACGAGAATAACAATTCTTGTTCGCTGTATATACAGACTGATCCCTTAATTTGGAAGCATATTAGAGAGACATTTCCAGAGGTAAAATATTTATTTTTGAAATTAACAAATTCAATATTTGATTTTTCATTTAGCACGCCGATCCAAGAAAAGTATCTGAAGTAAATGAAAAAACAAGAGAAGAAATTTTATCTTTGATTGCTCACCATGTCACTGCCGTTAACTATATTTACAGAGACACAAAATTCGATGGAAGAAACGAACATAGGAATATCAAATTTGAAGTACAACGCATCAAGGCAAGCAAACAAAAATTATTAAAATTCATCAGAGTAATTTTTTTCAATTTTAGATTGATGATGATACATCGTGTAAATGCACGCATCACAATTGCGGAGACATGAATCAATTCTGTCTAGAAAATATTGATGTTAGCAATTTTCTCAATATCCACTCCCTGGGGAATCACGAAGACTTTTGCCTTGCTTATGTGTTCACTTACAGGGACTTTACCGGTGGGACTTTGGGATTAGCTTGGGTGGCCAGTGCGTCAGGGGCTTCCGGCGGAATTTGTGAAAAGTATAAGACATACACTGAAACAATAGGTAAGAATTTTTCTTTAGTTTTTGGGTTTTTTTAAAAATAGTTCAGGAATTAATTCCTGGCTTGGTTACCTAATCGGAACCTAAAAGAAATAGAAAATCAGGGAAAGGGTAGCAGAAAGAAAGTCAGGTTTAATGTTCGTTGACCTAAAAACGGAAGAATTTTCGTGGCCGTTTTTTTGGTTGAAAACCACAACATGGTCCATATTTGTCCTAAAGGTGATTTCTTCTGGATTTTTGTCTAGAGATATGGAAAAAAAATGTTGAAAACACGTGTTAATGTCTTGGTTGAAGTGCATTTTCTAGACGTTTTGTGCATTATTTCATTTATCAATCAAAATATGTATAATATCCACTGATGTGAACTTGGCAGCTAAAAGTTAGCAACCAAACTGCCGAACATTGCCGATTGATCAGTGGCATCATGGCATGTGATACTTTTCCTCACAAGACTATTATAATAATAATAATTTTAAATTGGGGGGTAAAATTAATAAATTATTGCGATTAATAAACACGTCTTGGCAAAATGCGGTCCACCAGACACAAATGGTACTGGAAGTTATAGGCAGTAGTAGCAATATACACCATTTAGGGTACCTAAGAAGACTTGCAAATAACTTTGGGGTGGTTTAAGGGGGGTAAAACTAATAATTGCCGTTCATCGAAAAAAGGGTTTTGGTGAAAATATGGACATTTCCACCCTAGTCTCGGGTACAAATGGTACTGGAAGTTATAGGCCAATATACACCGTTTAGGGAACCTCACTTGACTTGCAAATTACTTTGGGGGTAAGGTGGTTTAAGGTGTTAAAAGTAACAATTGCGAATAATCGAAAAAGGGGGGTTTCGTGACAATATGGACATTTTACCCTAGTCTCGGGTACAAATGGTACGGGAAGTTATAGACAGTACCAATATACACCGGTTTGGGGAAGAATACCAGGAAAGGGTTCAGGGAATTGGTGTTATGGTATAATTTGCACACTATCAATTGCAATTTTTCGAATTTCAAAATTCACATTCGTGAAAAAAGGTTCACTTTACACAGTTGTTGCATAAATAACTATTTTCTATGAGTATTGAATAATATGCGTAATATACATCCATTTTTTGTTGATCAATGGGAATGATTACTCATACAGTGAGTTTTTTTTTTTTCATTACTCAATTATTTTAAACCAATGAAAATATCCTGGTCTCATTACTCCACTATTTAAGAGCCAATCAGAAAATTCGACAAGTCATTTTGATAGCAGATTTGGACATTACTTTTGCTAACCTAACCTCACTTTGTCATCCAGCTGTCAGAATTGTCAATTAATTTTGTTAGGAAAATTAAATACAAAACCGAATAACTCGTGCCTATTATCTATTAATCATAGAAAAAGTATAGTATTCTACTCGTGGGTAATGGCTATTACTCACTCGGATGATTACACTACTCACCTGCGGCTCGTATTGCAAACTTCATCTTTCGTGAGTAATAGCCATCATTACCGCTCGTTGAATAATATACTATTATATACAACCACATACGGAATGTTGACATTTCTGACTTTTCAAAAGTTTGAAAGTGACACTTTTTTGAATTTTACGTTAACTAACTGATCTCTCGACAGTAATGAAACACTTCCCACCTCGGTATGTGAAATACAGGGTGTTTCACGAACATCGAAACAAAGGCGTTTTGGGGTATTTTAAGGTCGATTTAATAAAAACGCTCGGACACGTCAATTTTGTATTCAAGGGGGAAACTTTTTGACCCGTCATCGGTATTTCACTAGGGTGCACCCCCTGGGTGGGGTGACTTTCACCCCTCTTTTTTAGATAGGGAAGATTGGTCGAGTGGTACCTTAAAGGTATTTTTCTTCTCGCCACAACTGTGTACTTTTTTCGAAAATCGAATGATTATTTCTCAAGATATTTACCGTCAAATTTGCCATAGGCTACATAAGAAGCAATCCTCTGGTCCTGTTATTCTCAAATTACCACTTTCCTTACTTTCCTTTCGGACTCGTCAATTTCAGTTTTTTGCGGAAGCACACAAAAAATTAAAATTGACGAGTCCGAGAGGAAACTCAGGAAAGTGTTGATTTGAGAATAACAGTACCAGAAGATTATTTCCTATTTAGCCCATGGCAACTTTGACACTGAATGTCTTGAGAACTAATCATTCGATTTTCAAAAAAAGTACACAGTTGTGACGAGAATCGAAATACCTTTAAAACAAGGTACCACTCGACCCATCTTCTCTATCTAAAAAAGAGGGGTGAAAGTCACTCCACCCAGGGGGTGCATCTTAGCTAGGGTCAAAAAGTTTTCCCCTTTTGAATACAAAATTGACGTGTCCGAGCGTTTTTTTTTAATCGACCTTAAAATACCCCAAAACGTGTCTGTTTCGATGTTCGTGAAACACCCTGTACTATTTCCATGTCCTAGTTATTTCTTGTAAAGTTCAACATATTAGTTTAGTAATCTAAACATAATATGCACCACACTGTAGGCTTTAAGTAATGGAAAATTAGGGTCAAAATCAAATTCGAAAGACATTAAACTGCCGTTGAGTGTTCTTCGAATGAAAATAGGAATAGTTTCCTCTATTACACTCTTATGAAGAGGTGTTCCTGAATCCCACTATCTTTTTGTTATCCTAGGTTCGACCCCAGGTAATATCTATTATGTTTTCAAATCTTCAGGTACCTAATTAGGAAATTTAATATATGAAAATAAAGGACGAATTTTACTTAAACACATTACATAATATATTTGAAGTACCTATTGTATTACCGTCAATATTGCATAATCAAACAGATACTTACATTTTTGAAAATCGTTCAAGTAACTTCAAGTTTATTTGTTATAAACCTGCTTAAGTTTTTTATACGTTTTTTGTATGCTTATGTAATCATGCCTTTGGATGGAGAAATGGCCATATCATTTCATGGATATAGGCCCATAGAGCATCCTCAGGTTTTGGGCAAATAAAGTTATCTAAATCTCAAAATTAGAAATTTTATTTAAAAGTTTTCTTCTTCCACTTTTTCAACTATTCGTCCTATCTGCCAAATCTCATCTCAACACTCTTTAATTCAATATTCAATGATGGACTCCAGGATGGACTATTATAGTCATCAGAATAATTATTATCAGGTTCAGTTTCAGTCTCAAACTTACTCTGCACCTCCATTTCTGAGATACTGGACTCACTTGATTCATCAGTGTCTGATAATGGTCTTTTTTCTCGGAGATTCTCAATCTTTTCCCTGATTTGTTCCTAAGGATTTTGCCTTAGATTTTGCAGAGTGATCACATCTTTTGCCTTTTGTGTTTTGATTTGTTGGTTTGGTATGTATTCTTCTCGTTTGCGCACCTCTAACTCGTAACCGAGCTCGTAATACTCTGTCAGTTGGTAGACGAACTTATTCATTGGAAAAGAACCAACAAAGTGTAGATTTCTTGATTTTAATTTTTTTGCCAACTTACCAATTTTTTATTTTGTTGAATTTTGCTTGTGGGCAGTGAATACCGATAATTTCACGTCCAACGTACGTTTTCAGGGGTTAGTTTACGTCAAAATGCATAGTATGACGCATCATTTTGAAGAGAAAGGCGATTTTTTTGGGACCAAATAATACAGGGGTGTCCCTTTGAAAAATACTTAATTTGGGCTAAATCCCGAAAACGGTTTGCCTAAAAAAAAAATTGACTACAACACTGGATTCTACGTAAAAATATCTATCCATAGCAGTTTTCAGCTTTTTTCGATCTTACAGGGCAGAGGGTTAACCACCTAGGAATTATTGTCACCAACCTGGGGGAATATGTGGCAATACGGGTAAATGCAGGAAAATATTAGGTATTACGGGAAAATATAAGGAAATACATTGCAATATGGGGAAATATAAGGTATTATTAGGAAATATCGGGGTATTATCAGGAAATATTAGGGTATTATTAGGAAATATCGAGGTATTATTAGAAATATGGGGGAAATATCGTGGGATTATTAGCGCATGTAACGAACGCACCCGAACATTCACGATGCCAGTTTTGTGAATAAACTTTAGTATTTGAAATTAATACTAAAGCCTGATTTATATAAACTCCACCGTTCGTCGTTTCCTTTCCGAACCACATCGTTCCTCCTTGGTAGACTTTCAACTCCACCGTTCGGTAGGTAGTCAATCAAATTGGACAATTTTTGCCATTTTAGTCAATTTTGGGTTATGATGTGTTTCCAACAGTCTAACAGATGATATTATTATTACCTATAATATGTATTGTGAATGTTTATGAATAAAAACTTTGTAAACTATAATTTTAAACAAAAACCAAGAAAACACACAATTTATTTATCAAGTGCCGTGTCCGTTGAAAAAAATTATACATATTGTTTAGGCAAGTTTTCCTGAAGCCAGTCCTGTTCTTCTTATTTTTTATCTATCTTCAATCTTCTTGTTGTAAAAATGCTGCAAGTGGGTCCTGTTCTTTCTGTTTCCGGTTTTCTTCTTTATTCTTTCTGTTTCTTTTTCTGTCTTTGGACTTCTTGTTGTTGTAAAAGTGCTGCAAGCAATGCAAGCCGGTCTTGTTCTCCTTGTTTTTTTCCATCCTCGAACTTCTTCCAGTTTTTCCTTGAACTTTTCCTTTTGTTTTCAATCTTTCTCTTTGTCTCTTGTCCTCCAAAATTTTCATAAAGTCTGACAAGATTTGATTAACTTGTTCCTTTTCGAATGCCGTCGGTTTGTTGTCATCTACTCACCATAGAATATTCTGTATCTTTCTTGAAACTTGATTTTGAATCTAAAGTTCTGTGATGAAGTGAAATTTTAAAATAAAACACAATAGAATATTTAAAAAAAAACACTCTGTGGACTTGTTTTTTGATATCGATATCACTGATGAAGTCACTATTCTTGTATCACTCACAGTTTCCCAATAGGATTCTATGGAAATTTCTGAAATTTTCCAGAAAATCTACTTTTGAGCTTGTTTTAGATGTTGAAGTCAGCAATACAGTCACTATTCTTGTATTCACTTATGGTTTCCAAATAGAATTATTTAGAAATTTATGGAATTTTCCAGAAAATCCGTTTGTGAGCCTATTTAGATGTCAAATCCGGTAATAAAGTCACTTTTAATTCCAATAACAGTTCTCTGATTGTTCCCCCACTAATTAGCTCTCAAATCGAATAGAGAGAGGCGCGTCCCGAAGGAAACAATTCATTTTCTCAGAATTCTCGCCGGGTTGTCGATGCATCATTATCAGAAATTAGGAAGAGCAATATTCGGGAAATTATTCACCCAATGGGAAATATTTGTCAAAAATCTCAGGGGTGGTTTACCTCTTGTTACAGGGTGTTCGGAATATGATACTACCAAAAAGCGCAAAATTTGTATTTCACCCTGTATCTTGGGAACGGAACAAGGTGGCACAATCCTGTTTACGGCATTCAAAGTTTCACGGAAAACTGATACAGGGACGCGAAAACTGCAAAGTTCTATCTCTGCTGGTTACTGAGAAACCCTCTGATTACAAGCAATTTAGGACACAGTGTACAGGGTGGTCGATCGGAGGTTGGTTTAAGAGAGTCCTAGATATATCTTTATAAATTCCCGAATAAATTCTTTATTTTGAGATAGATTATATTTTAGTAACGAATCTGCACGCAATTCTTGAGATTTCAATGAAAATCCCCAAAAACTCGTTAAAATTCAGCTTGGAAGATATAGAAATCTACAAGTACTTCCATGTATTTCCAAATTATTTCCATGTACTTCCAGAGAACTCCTATATATTCCCAGAGTATTTCCAAGTATTCCTAGGTATTCCCAAAGTATTACCAAGTATTTTTTGGTATACCCAAAGTATATCCAGCAAAATGTACAGTGATTTCCATGAGTGATACCCCTCGTATTTTCATAAAAAAAATTTTCATGGATCGCAATAATTAGTTTTACCCCTTTAAACCCCCCTCAAAGTAATTTGCAAGTCAACAAGTGAGATTCCCGAAATGGTGTATATTGGTACTGTCATAACTTTCTGTTCCATTTGTACCCAAGACTAGGGTGGAAATATCTATATTTTCCCAAAAATCCTTTTTTCGATGAATCGCATTTATTAGTTTTAACCCCTTAAACCACCCTCAAAGCTATTTGCAAGTCTTTTTAGGTACCTACCCTAAAACGGTGTATATTGGTTCTGCCTATACCTTCCAGTATGTTAGGAACTTATTGAATTGACAATTTACCTATCAATTCAATTATTCCCTAACTAGGAATTTTAACTTACGTGGTGAACCAAATTGCGGAAATGCATAATTATGTCGCAACGAAACTGCCACAATGAATTTTTTCTACTTGCGTGCGCAAAGTAATCACTTTGCGCACTCATTTGCGTGTGCAAAGTTGAACTTTGCGCACGGAAACTTTTTGCGCACTCATTTTTGTTACGCATAATTACCATAGTTATACTTGATTTTTCAATGTTTTGATGGTTTCTGAATAAACTAATATTCATAATGAAGGGTTTTAGTTGATATTAGCGCTTAGTTAACATGATGTTTCCTATCAAAGGTGTCCAAATTGGACCAGCCTGTACTGCTAGGAATTTGTACAATTTTTGATATTTGAGAGACTCTCATGAAAATATTCTAGCTGGTATTCTAGAAATTCCAGAAGATGTTAAAAGATTTTTTGGGATTTTAATTTAAGACATTCTAAGGAATTCCAATAGATTTTAAACGATTTTTGAAGATTTTGATTTGATTGATTTTTCTAATATTGTAATAATTGAAAGTCTACTTTTTTAAGATATTCGTAGAAAAAATATTGTTCCTAACACTTGCGCAAAGTGTCTTTCCCGCACTCAAAGCTTATCCGAACTCCGCTTCGCCTCGTTCGTCTAACTGCTTTTTCGTGCGGGAAAGTATCACTTTGCGCACTTGTTAGGAAAATAACTATATTGTACCTGTTTTTTAGATTTGGCAGAAGAATTGGCATTGTCAAAAATTAATCAAAAAAAATTGTAAAACCCGCGAATAAGTAGTGAATTTTCCTTATGAAATGGGCGCGTTTGGTGCTAGAAACCAACTTCATGTTTCGATAAGTCGTCGCCTTATCCGCGTACACACGATTTCTATTCAAAATCACTTTAAACTTTCCTGCATTTTGGGTTGACCAGCTGATATTGTAAATTTTGGTATTCGATAAAGTTTTCCAGTCTTGTTCCTGAAACGTACAATAAATGTATACAAGGTGAGTCAAGCTTGTAATTTCATTACGTATCGCTTCACAGGCTCGACGCTGTGCGAAACAATATACGTGTCTTTTGGGCAAGAATCTTGCAGCAAATTTATATAAAAATTTGCATGACAAGTAGCCGACTGTTAAGGCCGTTTTACAGCTTGCAAGAAAAATTGAATGAAATTATTTGCATGCAAAAAAATTGCATTCAAGATTTCTTGCTTGTCGTTTTACACCTTGCAATTTGACTTTTTCCTTCTCTAACCTTGACCAAACTTTTTTGTTTTTAATTTTGTGTTATGATGTTTGCATTTTCCAAAAATGGAAAAAAGCGATTATAAGTCCATATGAAAAGAAGAAAGCAATAGCAGCCACTTTAAACCTCATAATTGCTAAAAATTCCTCAGCTTGCGCGAAAACCTTCAAGAAAAATGGCACCAAACCGATTGCATGCAACGCCATTCAAAATTCAAAGGCCGTTTTACAGCTTGCAATTCAATCTGCAATATGCAAGAAAGTTGAACGAGGGCATGCGCAGAAGTGAGTCAGCTGATTGTTTTCTGCAAGATTCTTGAAACTTGAATGGCATTGCATGCAATCGGTTTTGTGCCATTTTTCTTGAAGGTTTTCGCGCAAGTTGGGGAATTTTTAGCAATTATAATGCTTAAAGTGGCTGCTATTGCATTCTTCTTTTTATATCGACTTATTTTCACGTTTTTCATTTTTGGAAAATACAAACAGCAACAAAACAAAATTAAAAACACAAAAGTATGGTTAAGGTTAGAGGAAGAAACAAGTCAAATTGCGAGGTGTAAAACGACGTGCAAGAAATCTTGAATGCAATTTTGTTGCATGCAAAAAATTGCATTCAAGTTTTCTTGCTAGCTGTAAAACGGCCTTAATAAAAATCTACCGAGACTCAGTGGATTTCATAACACAGTACTATTCGTGCATGGTGGACCGAATTTTGCCAAAATATGTTTATTATTCGCAATAATTTATTAGTTTCAACACCCAATTTATTATAATTATTATTATCTTGTGAGAAAAAGGATCGCAGGTACACCCATACACATAGGTATTTACTCGGGTATTTAAAATTTTACTTATAAAATAAAATAAATTTAAAAAAAAACTGACGCCACTGATCAATCGGCAATGTTCGGCAGTTTGGCTGCTATCTTTTGGGTAACTACACCTTTTCAACCAGAATTTCGGAAAAAGTAAGTTCAATTTCAGAATCAATAGAATGAAGTTAGGTACAAGTTTATCCAATTTAGGAAAAAATAAGTTCAATTTCGGAATTGGCAAATTATATTTAGAAGAAAGTTTATTCAACTTAGGAAAATCAATCTCATTTTCGGAATTGGAAAATTGAATTTAGGAAAAAGTATAATTTAATTTAGAATTTCATAAAATTCGGAAAAAGTGCAAATAATTTCAGATTTATTGTCAGGATCCGAGGATGAAGGTATACTTTCCCATGCTGAACCCCATTGAACATAATGTATGGAGTTCATTGAGGACATCCATCAAAAAGCAGAATAGAGACAACATTCATTGTGCTGATTGCAGGTTATCAGACCGGCTTGTTTACTCAATACGAGTAATGGCTTGGGTTAAAATATTTGAAAGAATGTGCGGATCGGGTAATGCATTTAATGGATGCTGGAGTTTGCATTCGTTCATATTATCACGTCCAAAGCCGTTATCCAGTGGTTATGCTCCTAGGAGATATGATTTGAATCCCGGAATTTGAGAATGCCTTCCTTATTTTTGAGTTTATGGGGTTTATTCGAGGGTTTATTGTTACATTTTTCTTGTTTCTTGTTTATGATTAAGTGAGATGCTGATAACACATTGTAGTTTTTTGCGTTCTCAATTTTGGAGATGCTTTGTTTTCTTAAAAATTTAACATTTGTATTATTCTCCTGTTTTTGTTTTCTATGTAAATTCACAAACACAAAGGTATTTTTATTAAAAATTCACGCTGACAAAAAATCAGAAATTGTTTGCACTTTTTCAGAATTTTATATCTTTTTTTCTGAAATTGAACTTATTTTTCCTAAATTGAATTTTCCATTTCCGAAAATAAAATGGATTTTCCTAAATTGAATAAATTTTTTCCTAAATATAATTTGTCAATTCTGAAATTGAACGTATTTTTTCCTAAATTAGATAGACCTTTTCCTAAATACAATCTACCGATGCCGAAATCGACCTAACTCTTTCCGAAATTGAGGTTGAAAATGTGTAGACAAAATTGTATAATTGTTTCAACAGTTTTGCACCTGAGAAGTTTCAAAATTGAAATTATCGAACATTGAAAATTTGCCAAAAATCACATTGAGACAGTTTTTATCTCAGAGCTCCGTTAATTTTCATCTGATTTTAACGCATTTTGGCTCTAATTAAAGCCAATTAAACTTTATACAGGGTGTCCCACGGTGGATGGCGTATTAGACGTTTATGGAGAACTAAAAAGCGGATCATTATGAAAATTTGGCAACCGGGATAAATGACCATGATCTAAACTTTAAAAATATTTTTGTCCATGCGGTGTTGCCGCTTCTACTCTAAACTAGTAGCAACATCGCTATTTTAAATGGAACACCCTGCATGTAATTACATATTCGGATTCTACGTAAAATTCTGAGCAGATTTCATGTGATATACCCTATACCTAAGTTCAACTGTTTTGGAAATATTGACAGTTGAAAATTGACTTTTTGCAACTTTGACAGGCTGTAAAACCTGAACGGTTAATTTTAGAGGAAAACCGATTTTACATTCCAGTCTTAGATTTTTATAAACTATCATTTGACACCAACTTTGAATTTAATCCAAATTCCAGTTAAATTTAATCTCCGGTTAAGTTCAAAGTTGGTGTCAAATGATAGTTTATGAAAATCTAAGATAGGAATGTAAAATCGGTTTTCCTCTAAAATTAACCGTTTAGGTTTTACACCCTGTCTAAGTTGCAAAAAGTCAATTTTCAACTGTCAATATTTCCAAAACAGTTGAACTTAGATATAGGGTATATCACATAAAATCTTTTCAGAATTTAACGTAGAATCCAAATATGCAATCACATACAGGGTGTTCCATTTAAAATAGCGATGTTGCCACTAGTTTAGAGTAGAAGCGGCAACACCGCATAAACAAAAATATTTTTTTTTTATTGATAACCTATTTCACTTATTTAAAGTACTCCTCAGCGTGTTTAAATCCAACATTCAAAAACGCGCGTGTTTTAAAGTTACCAATGACAACATCAACAACCAACAACCCGAGAAAGGTTTAAATGTCAACTTTTTAATTATTGATTTGTCAGGAGTAGGTTAGGTACTTGTAGATAACGTCAAATAAAATGTAACAAGTGTCAAGCACGAATGTAGCATTCTACAATTATTAGTAATTTTATGATTTGAACGTTTACCAATAAAAAAAAATAGTGTAAAGTATTCGTGGATAACTGGTCTTTAAAACACTTGCTCTATTTCGATTACTCGCGCGTATTTTAAAGACCTTAATATCCACTTATACTTTAATATACTATTAAAGTGTAGATTATGGTTGTTTATCCTGGTTGCCAAATTTTCAAAATGATCCGCTTTTTAGTTCTCCTTTAACGTCTAATACGCCATCCACCGTGGGACACCCTGTATAGGCCTATTAATTGAGATTTAAATTTGGTTTCAACAGTTTTGTAGCTGAGAAGCTTCAAAATTGAATTTATGGAACATTGAAAATTTTCCAAAAATGACACTGAAACAGTTTTTGCCTCACAGCTCCTTCAATTTGAATTTGATTTGAACAGAATTAACCTCTAAATAAAGCCAATTAAATTCTCTATAAACCTGTTGATTGATATTTTAATTTAGTTTCAACAGTTTTGCAGCTGAGAACCTTCAATATTGAAATTATCGAACCTTGAAAATTTGCCAAAAATGACATTGAGACAGTTTTTGCCTCGCAGCTTTGTTAATTTCCATCCGATTTTAACACAATTGGGCTCTAATTAAAGCCAATTGAATTTTCTATAAGCCTATTAATATTTTAATTTGGTTACAACAGCGGTTTTGTAACTGAGAAGCTTCAAACCAACTGGGTTTTTGTGTATGCCAACCCTGAAAGTAGGTTTAAAATTCACTTTCAACAAGAAAACAACCTAAATTGAAGCTTATAATCATACTTTTCTAGGCGTATTTTTGCTTCAATATTGCATTAAAATCCATCCAATTGAAACTAGAAGTCTTAAAAATTCTTCCGTAGACTTTTTTTCAGGACTGAGAAGTGCAGTCTAAAAGTGCTCTCTCCTGGCTTTTTGCCTTGATTTAAAATCTCTTTGAAATAAATTGATGAATTTTTCCAATCAAAAAAGATACAGGAATTTCTGGAGTGAATCAGTTTGTAGCCCCAATAATAATTTCTTTCATTCCTTTTGAGGGACATAAAATGCTTTAATACAACCAAAATTAACAAATTTTCTATAAAAATTACTTGCAATAAAGATGTTAAATAATCCGTAAATTTTTATATTAAAATCGGTCTAAAAAGGCTAACTTTAACATTAAGAAGTTTGTAAGAAGTAACCTATTGCACTAAAGTGTTTTGCCACCTTTTTGAGATCAATAGTTTCTATATACATTGTATTTTGTTTTTCAAATTTCAATCAAAGTTTTTTTCTTTTTATGTCCGTAAATAGGTGGTATGTATCAGTCAACTAAAAGATCCTTAAACACTGGAATCATTACTTTTGTAAACTACAACAGCCGCGTGCCACCAAAAGTTTCCCAATTAACTTTAGCCCATGAAATTGGTCATAATTTTGGATCGCCGGTAAGTGAGCAATTATTTCAAAATTAATTAGTTATTTACGCAACTATTTCCAGCACGATTTCCCACCAGAATGTCGTCCAGGTGGCCTCACTGGCAACTTTATAATGTTCGCTTCGGCAACTAGCGGCGACCGACCGAACAATAGTAAGTTTTCCAGTTGCTCCATTGGCAATATTAGTAACGTTTTGGACGCGATCGACGACAATAAGAAGAGGAATTGCTTTAGCGCGTCTGCTGGTGCATTTTGTGGAAATAAAATCGTCGAAGCTGGAGAAGAATGTGATTGTGGCTACGATGATAATGAATGTAGGGATAAATGTTGCTATCCTAGGCAAATTAGCAATGAAGATAGACAAAGAAATGTTACTGCTATTGGGTGTAGGCGGCGTATTGATACTGAATGCAGGTAAGAATTATACTAATTCTTTTGAGTTTTGGCACAAATTTTGATTATTTTTTTTTAAGTCCGAGTCAAGGTCCTTGTTGTAACGGCGAAACATGTAAATTTACCTCAGCCTACCAACAGGAATTGTGTAAACCGGACTCTGATTGTTCTATGTCCTCCTATTGTAGTGGCAGAAGTTCCGAATGTCCTGTTCCTCAACCTCGTCCTGATAAAACTAAGTGCAATAATGGAACTCAATTGTGTATCAAGGTAAGAAGCATCCAATCTAGTTAGGATTGCTATATCATAAGTATATCAATTGCTTATAGAACATATTTTTTTAGGGTGAATGTTTAGGTTCAATATGTCTCGAATGGAATCTCCAAGCTTGCTCTCTTACCTCTCAGGACCATCCAAATATAGACAAAAGAAAACTATGCGAATTGGCTTGTCAAAATGGTACCGATATTTGTCGCAGTACCAGCGAATTCTCAGACAAAGTGGGACTACCGCCCGGTGGCATCAGCTTAAGGCCCGGATCGCCTTGTGATAATTTCCAGGGATACTGCGACGTGTTCCTGAAATGTCGAGCAGTGGACGCAGACGGACCGCTAGTCCGCCTAATGAATCTCTTGTTGAATAGACAGACGTTGTTAACGGTGGCCCAATGGATCACTGAATATTGGTGGGCGGTACTTTTGATGGGCATCGGTTTTATTATTTTTATGGGGCTGTTTATTAAATGTTGCGCCGTGCACACGCCATCTTCTAATCCTAAAAAACCACCGGCTAGAAGGATTAGTGATACTTTGAGGAGGCCAATGAATACACTTCGTAGAATGGTAAGTGAACATTTTACTCAACAGAAATTCCATCATTTTATTGGGTGAGGTTTTGAAGCTAGTTTTCTATACCTCAGTTCTAAGATGCTTCATTGTTCAAAAAACAGTTAACAATAAAGTTTTCATTTCCTAGCGTCATCACCACAGTACACCGGGTCATAGGCCACCAGCGCCCCATTTGCCCAGCAGAAGCCAACCGGAAAGGCCAGGACGGCCTTCATCTAGTCAACCGGGCCCTAGAGCGGGCTACGGAGAGGGTCGGGGTCACTATCAGGCTCCCAAAGGTAAAGGGAGCAAATGTACGTTTTGTTTTTTTTTTTATTATTATTTTGCCTCATTCATTTCATCGTTTGTGTCTTAATGTGTGTCTCACTAAATCCATTGTTTTGATTTTTTTGTTTGTTCTAATATCATTAACACACATCAAAACGCATACTAATTGATTTTGTTTCTAAATAAAACCAGATTATTCCCCATTAGCCACAGCACCGCCGCCAGCTAGTAGCTATCAGTATGCTGGAGCTTACGAAATGAGAAATAAAGTCTGACAGAAAGTAAGTAGAACATTACTACTATTACATAAATGTATAGGGTTATTGGCCACATTTTGGTAACTTTTTTATTTGACGTTTTTGACCCATGGTTTAAGTTGGCTTTGGATATACAGGGTGACCCATAACTAAATGTTTGGCAGAATGTGGCCAATAATGAACCCGTACACGTTTTGTGGTTGGTGTAAATTTGAACCAATCAGAAGCTGTAGGAAATTTGGCTAGTACAAAAGCACTAAACAAAACTGCTTATTATTGAGAGTATTCCTTTTGCAACTGTTCTATTTTAGACCATTTTATTCTCTTATTATATACAAGTCATTTTTGGAATATTTTATAAAGCGCTCCAGCCCTTGTTGGGCTTTGGCTGACGCGAAGACTTGCCTCCATCCGACACGCTCGGTCATAAGCTCCGTGCCATTTTCAATGCCCAGTTTTTTCAGATCCATAGAAATGTTGTCCCGCCATTTCAATCTGGGTGTTCCAAGTGGCCTTTTCCCTTCTGGGGATTTCTGCCATACAAGTTGTTCTTTCTTCGAGTTGCCTACGCACGTGTCCTGTCCATCTAAGCCGTTGAGCTACAGATCTGCATTTGTTTTACTTCTTTCTGTATTGCTGCGTCTGTGGCTAACTGAAATAACTAAAGGCTAACTTCTGGAATTACCTAGGTAATTCCAGAAGTTAGCCTTTATGGAATTAGTTAATTCTGGCCAAGTTCGTTTTTGTCATCTTTTTCGTCGACTTGCTCCGAAATTTTGACAGGCACGTGACTGGATAAGAGAGTTTCAATTTACAAATCACGTGCCTGTCAAAATTTCAGAGCAAAGCGACGAAAAAGATGACAAAAACGAACTCGGCCTCTATCACCTCTTTTCAATTTGAATGTTTGAAACTAGCAAACAAAATATTCAAATTGCTATTAACAAATCACTTATCTAAAATACTTTCCCTGAATCTTATGAACTTTTCTTTATCCAAAGCCTTGGTAAACATATCTGATATACAGGGGGTTCCAAAAATTAAGAGATCATAAATCTCGCCAAAATAAACGTTTTTTCCTTATAAACCCGAAGGCGCATGCGCTTTGGTTAGGTGATAATAGCACATAACAGTTCGCGCTGTGGTAGCCATCTTGCATACAGAGAAACGTGTTTGAGGCAAAATCTGTGTTACTAAATAATACAAAACCCAAGAAATGCTTACAGAATTTATTAAAAACAATGATTCAGATCAAAAGATGCTCAAAATTACGACCACCTGCCTTAATGCATGCGTGACAGCGCCGTAGCAGAAACATCGAGTAGATTTCTGCAAGAAACCTTTCCCAAACTGTCAGAAACTCTTCTGCTATATGCCAGAAAAAAACATGTGGTAGAGTCCGCGTCAAGACTAAAGAGTATGGTGTCGTCATTTGCGCACAAACCCAATTTTGAAGACTAACCGAACTATCGTATCGATCGGTGCTGCTGCCGAACGCCAAGCACGTGGTTCATTGTCGTACGACCAGCAGGCATATTTATTTGGTTTATTTTGTATCCAAGTTTTGTCTGAAAAGATACCCCGCTGCTGGCTTCAGCTCACGGCCGAGGTCACGGCAGACAGCGAGAGATAGACGAGGGAGAGAGATCCGACCCGCTTCGCGCAGCTTTTTATGTCGTCACCGTAGTCTTTAGTGCTGATTTTACCTCTACCAGCACGACAGAGCTCCACACATTACTCGTTAGCCGTAAGCTCGGCCGTAAGGGAAGATCTCAACGGAACAATCTGGAAAGAGTGGTTGGTAAGGGCGCACCTATTGCATGGCCTCCACGTTCACCAGACCGGACCGAATACGACTTTTTTTATGGGGTCACATGAAAGCTTTTGTTTACAACACTCCAGTTGAAACAGACTAAACAGAGGAACAGTTAAAAGGAAGGATTGTTGCAGCAGCTGCTGAAATTCGCGAAACGAAAGGATTTTTTCAATGTGTTCAGGCGCTGTCACACATGCATTGAGGCGGGTGGTGATAATTTTGAGCATCTTTCGATGTGAATCATTGTTTTGAATAAATACTGCGAGCATTCCTTGAGTTTTGTATTATTTAAAAACACGGTTCCTGCTTCTTTAAAAACACGTTTTAACGTGTACAAGGTGGCTACCACAGCGCGGACTGTAATGTGCTGTTATCACCTAACCAAAGCGCATGCGCCTATAGGTTTATAAGTAAAAAACGTTTATTTTGGCGAGATCTATTATCCCTTAATTTTTGGCACAATAGTTGCGGAACACCCTGTACATATTTTCATTTAACGGAATATATCTTAAAATAATTTCTCTTCACGAACACATATCTTTTATGAAATGATATTTGATGTCGATATGTAGCAGGTTTAGAATGTTCAAAATTATGTATAAAGGAAATTAATTGCACTTATATTGTCAATTTCGAGTACCACTGGTTAACAAATTTCGAATTCACTTATAACCACTTGTGCTTTTTCTGGTTTCACGGTCACCTCCCCAATCTGCATCACACAAACCAATCAATTAATTCATATTCCCTTTTTGGAACAATAGACCACAATCTTTGGTGTAGTTAAGGTAACGGAGGATTCTCTTACCAGCTTCCAATGTACTTATTCTTAGTTGATCCAAAAATCTGCTCAAGTAGGCAACATTGTATGAAATATCTGGTCGACTACTTCCATAGGTGTAGAAACATTGCTAATCTTCTCCATATTAAATTCCTTAGGAAGTCTTGATATAGACTAAATCACGATAGAAAGTGAAGTTGACAGTTCGCGTTGACATTTTTAGTAAACTTTTTCTTTAAGTTGTCAGGCGTTAGCGCTTCGATTCCGTCAGCTGGGATAAATGACAGGGTCGTATTTAGAAAAGTTATATAAATTTCAGAATAAAAATTTATTTTCAATTTCTTTAATGGAAGTTAAGTTATTGAAATCCAAAAATCCTAAAATTAGAGTCCAAAGTAAACACTTATAATAAGAGAAAACATTTAAATCCAAACTAAAACCAGGTTTGAAACGCAACACCGAAACACAAAGGCACAGAACACTACATAAAAAAAAACCAAAAAACCGATTGCGATAATAACAAATAAAAAAATAATGCAGTAAACGGCAAAACACTGAAAGATTTCACACAAAAATTCGAAAATCAAAATTCAATATAATTATAGTTCCAACATTTTGCAGCATTTCTCAGACAGTATAACGCTCGGTTCAGTTTAAGACACTTTGAAGTAGTATTTAAGCCTTCTGGGTTGTTGTTAAATATGTCTTTATCCAAAAATCCGTTCCAAAATGCAGTTGGAACATCTATTTGATGAAGTTTCCAATCTTTTTGGTCAGAAACTGGACTGGATAAACTTGGACAGGACAGTCGTTTTATTGTTGATAGTCTGCAAACTGTAGCGTAGCATAACAAAACTCATCTCCATTATTACGAGACACTAGATCCATCTAGTGTCTATTGCTACTTGACCTTTAGGTAGCTCTACACTTTGCCAACTTTGCAATTTTTCATGAGGGTTCAGTTCTTTGTTTATTGCTTCGTAAATTGAAGACGTAATCCATATATGAAGTTGAAATTTCATTCAAAAGAAAAACTCAATGTCTTCCTCCACAAATACTTTGATTGTTTTACACGGCCCTACATGTTTCGGGATTAGTAAATCCCATCATCAGGGGCAATAAATTCGCTCATATATTAACAGGGATGGATATCATTGGCCATAGATCATGCTACAGAATTTTTTAAAAATACTTTGTAGCATGATCTGGCAGCCTATGATATCCATTATTGCTTCTTGACAATCGGGTAATTAAATGGCTTCTTTAACATTTTTGGGATCTCGGTTTGTCTCGGTCAATAAACAATATGCAGTGTAAACTTCGTAATCTTTTAAATGTTTAGGTGGAACTACTAATCTTTAATAGAGAATTATGGCACCTTGAAATAGTGACGGTCACTAATATAAACGTTCTTATTTTGACATTATTGACACCTACGCATGCGTATTTGTGACTAATGGCGTTTCCGATTGGTAGATCTAGTGCGGAACTAGTGCAATTTTTTCTAT
The DNA here is from genome assembly GCA_917834065.1 of Ceutorhynchus assimilis. Lineage (NCBI taxonomy): Eukaryota > Metazoa > Arthropoda > Insecta > Coleoptera > Curculionidae > Ceutorhynchus > Ceutorhynchus assimilis. Next base: position 54,228,697 of record OU892278.1, read on the forward strand.
TGCTGTCTTTTGCTTTTACAGGTCGATTAAAAGGAGGCAAATACACTCAGTGCGCACTGAATCTACCAATCGGAAACGCTATAAAATTAGTGGCGGTCAGTAATAAAATAAGGATCATCCTTATTTGTGATTGGATAGTGAATGGCAGTAATATTTATTCCACTATGTTTTGAGACATGCGCAAATGTTAGTTGTCCAAGAATTTTTCAGATTCTAACCTCACATAATCTGTTTATATTTTTTGTTTGTGTTTTGTGAATGGATAAAACCGAAATACATCATTTGCACCCCCCAGAATGGCAGCTTCTAACGTTTTTTCCATTACAATTGAGTAAACAATGCGACACTGACGCGAAAAAATTGTCAAAATAGTGGACATTTAACATGTTGTGCCATAATTCTTTTAATTCATAAGAAATAGTGACTGTCAGTAATTGAATAAGGCCGATCAGTAATAAAATCGATCACTATTTGGGAAGTGCCATAATTCTCTATTATTTTGACATTCTTTGTTCGAAAGGCAAACTTTCTCTATTCTCATCACTTCTACATGTAGAATTTGATTCATTTTCTTTAATTGTTTTCAATTTCGTTCATATTATTTTCGTGATTTTCTTCTTCAGTTTTAAATTTTATTGGCCACCATTATATAAAATCTTGACATCACTGACTTTTAAAAAATTTGAAAGTGTCGCTTTACCTGCTCTACTTCCCTCTTCGATTTCCCTCACCGATTTTCTTCACTCTATTTACCTTTGCTGGCAACAATGAGAACCAGATATCAGGTAAAAACGTCACTAGAGTGATGAGACATTTTGACATGTGTGTTTTATTCTATTATTATCAAAAAATAGAATAACTATACATATTATATTATACAAACCTCGGTGGAAAGTTTTCATTTCTGTCTCGGGAATAATAGTCAAGCTCGACGTTTCCCGTCTTGATTGACTATATAAATCTCTTGACAGTAATGAAGCACTGCCCTACTCGGTATGTAATATCATTGTTAATATACAGGGTGTATATTTTTAGTGATACCACTATTGATATATCCGAAACGGTAAGATCTACAAGGTCAGTAAAATTAGAAGAAAGTTGCCTTTTTTGATGCCCATTCAAGACTCGTTTACATTGTTGCCAAATTCCTTTTAGTTTGTGAAATACAGGGTGATTTCTAAGAAATGTCTAAGAATATTTCATCAATTATTTCGAAAACTATTGATATTCGAGACAGTTATTAAAGAGGGAGGGAATGAAGGGCACTTTCTATAAATGATATAAAAAATCCAGGTCCGTATTTTAAAAAATGAAGTTGATGATGGTAACTCGATCACGAAACGTCGGACTTAAAATTTAAAGATGCCACGTTGTAAAGCAAAAAAAAAATTATAAAACTTTCAAATTTAAAATGTCTCGAAAATCAATAGTTTTTAAAAAAATTGATGAAACATTTTTGGGCGTTTCTTAGAAATCTCCCTGGATTTTATAAACTAAAAGGAATTTGGCAACACTGCAAACGAGTCTTAAATAGGCATCAAAAAAGGCAACTTTTTTCTAATTTAACCGATCTTGTAGCCTTTACTCTTTCTGATATGGCAATAGTGGTATCACTTGAAATATACACCCTGTATAAGCTCATGAATAGCAGCTCCTAGCAGATCTTCCTGATTTTTGGAGCAGGTAGAGCACATACAAATGAACACCCTAATCCTATTACTTGACGTGGCTGATTTTCTGTATTTTCTTCTTTTTTCTCTGTATTTTTGTATTCCATGATGCTTTCATCCATTTTTACATCTCTTAATCTTATAATTTTTCGTTCTTCTGGTAACCACAGCTTATAATATTAATTAATTTAATAACCACCACCACAGTAACCAACAAAAATTGCCTTTTTTGCTGTTTGTTCTAATTTATTTATTTTTGGCAACACTGTATACCAAGCACGACTTCCATATATTCTAAATTTTGAGTGGTCATTCTACCGTACCAAATTAGTGCTGGCGTTACTTCCTTTGATAAACCTTTTGTAGCTAAATGATTTAGCTCGTATACAGAGCACTTTAAAGCTTGAGGCCTATATCGTGGTGACAGTGGTGTGTATTCTAAAATTATACTTTTTATCTGGCAATAATTTTTGAAGTTATTTGAAGTAAACTCTCCACCATTATCAAGCGTACTGCTTTCATTTTATTATCTTTCTGTCTTTCAAATTCTCGGATGTAATTAATTAGATTATTTTCTGTCTCGACTATAGATTGCAAAGTTTTTATTACCAGAAAATGTGAGTGATCATCAATAATATTTTGGAAATACTTTGACTCATCGTAAGCTACAGGATTGAATGGGCCACAAACGTCACTGTGTATTAACTCACCAAAGTTTTTACTTCTTTTTTAACTTCTTTTGAATGGTAAGCGTGTTTCTTTTCCTTCTATACAAGTAGAACAAATTTTGTTATTTGGTAGAATCCTATCAGCTGTCAACATATACAAACCACTCGCGAATGCACAGTAAATCTTCAAAGTTTTTTTTTCCACTTATTTCCAATTCATTTCTTTCCATTATTATTTTGTAACCCGTTCCTGTCAATTTTGAGGCAGATAGCAAAGTATGCTTCATGTCTGACACATGAACTTAAATATTCCTTTTATATTACGTTTTAAAATGTCCCCATTTGCGATAGGTATGAATAGATACAGTATTTGGCAATGGTATAATGTCTTTCATATACTTTTCTAATTTCTCAGTAACAAAATGATTGCTGGCTCCTGAATCTAACTCAAAAGTCAACTTTCCTTCCACATCATTGCATAAGTTATAAGCGTATAATTGTAGTCCCGAGTCCTCACCTTTACTGTCTGTTGCATTTGTTGCTGCTTCCCATAACCTTGATATCTTTGATTGTTAAAGCCACCCCTATAATATCTTGATCCTTGTCCTCTGAAACTATTTTTTTTGGGGCACTTGTAAAATGTGTCAAGCTTCCACACCTGTAACCTGCTCCTTTTCGGGCTTGAAAACTTGCTTTAAATCAAACTCACTCTGCCTTTTTTTCGATGCTTATTTTAATTCCTCGTCTAATGACCTTGACTTTACGTAATCCAGTTGCACCTTGTCCACCGTTTCCAATGCTGTCACAACTATGTCAAATTTGGGTAGTAGTGTTAAAAATAACTGACATATTTTCTCATTTTCTCTGAAATCTGTTCCTTTCTCTCAAGTTGCCTTATGATGGCGTCAAATTTAATAAAAATGATCTTCTACTCGGTCCTGGTGCATATTCAAGGTTATTTAACTGCCTCCTTAAAGCAAGTTTTGTGAACGAACTTGAACGAGCAAATACTGATTTAAAAGCATCTATCGGCTTTTGCGTTCTGGCATTCCTTAATCATGTCCAAATGTTTATCTGAAAGTCCTTGAACAATTGATTGTGCTTTTGCATCTATTTGTTCCATCGAGGTAGAATAATAAGGAGGCAAACGTGTGCCTAGTTCTGCCATATTGTGAGTGAAGCGCAGAATTTCTATTTTGGGTTTTCGAAGGATTTTCTGTTTCAGTATGTTAAAATTTGTGTGACAACTTCTTCTTTCTTGGCGTAATGTAGATTTTTTTACGTTTTTAGATAAAATTTAAAAAATTATAAAGAATTTATTTAGTTCGGCTCTGTGTGAGTAGCCATATTGTTGTTGTGTGCCACGCCCACCGATACCGTTTTTATTCTACTATCCAAATGCTGACAGCGTCTCCCTATAATTCTACCTCAATGATTTGTTCCCATGCTGACTTTTATATCTGGCTTGCGGTTTCGCTGAGCTCAGTGTTTATAACTTCAAAACACTTGTCCCTTTTCAAAAGTCACTTGTCCCTTTTCAAAAGTATTTGTATACGGAACCACCAATTATTAAAATTGCCTCCAACACCGTCACGGCAATAGTACCCGAATATCCGCTAGCCATCGTTTACTCTGCTTTGGTACAAACGACACTTTCCACGACTGTCTACCTTATAAAGGCGATTGTTCACGAAAAAACGACACAGATTTCCTTACTTATTAATACCCCACTGCATGCGTATATCTGGTTCCATAACCTGATGAAAAGTATGTATATTTTGATGAGAAAGAATTTATTGTCCATCGTTTTTAATCTGACACTGAGGAGCGAGGGGGTGAAGCATATGGCAAAAACAGGTGTGACGTCATGTGACCATTGGCGTTCTAACGTAGGGAGCCACCAGATCACATTCCTTTGGAGTATCAGATTAAAATCGACGGACTGTAAACAGTTTTTATTTTTTTTATAACATGAAACAATGCAATGCACAATAATTGAAACGTTGACAAGAACTGACTTTTTGACAGATCATAATTTTTGTCAACCATAGAACTGGTTCTAGTTAATTCTAACATTGCCCTCGTTGATCCAGTTAAACAAACTGGTTAGATGCCTCGTCCTCCAGTTCAACAAACGTTTCTTTGTTATTTATTACGCTAGTTCCCATCATGTCAGTATCGTCCACAAGCAAGTATTATTTGCGAACCATTCGTTTCGAGCTCTGTTTCTAGTTTGGAGTCCCTTACGACCTTCTTGAAAAGAGTCGGGAACAGCGCGTCACCTTGCTTCAATCCTGTATTTACCCTGAATACGTGGGACATATCACTTCCAACTTTCATTCTGCATCTGGAACCTTCTACACAAACTCCTGTTAGTCTTATAATCTTATGAGGAATCCCGAATTCTGCCATTTTCTCCCATATCTTAACTTTTTTCATACTACCATATGCTTATTGGAAATCTATAAATAGTTGGTGTATCTCCCAGCTTTTTTCTAGTAGCTGTTGATTGGTTTGTCCGAAAGCCGCACTGATAGACTCCTATTATCTCCTCTGTGAATGGGGTTATTCTCGACAGGATTAAATTTGATAGAACTTTGTATGCTACGTTTATGACCGATATTCCTCTATAATTTTTTCATATCATTCTGTCTCCTTTTATTTCTGTGTATTAATTATGCTTTCTTTCCAGTCTACGGGGATCTCGTTTTTCCAGATAGTTCTCTTGAGTTCGTATAGTTGGGATGTGGCTGTGTTTCCGGCATGTTTCAAGAGTTCGGCGGTTATCGTGTCTTTAACCTTTACCCGGAAATTTATTGTTTTTTTAACTTTTTTATAGTGTTTTCAATTTCCATTCAAGAGGAGTATTCTTCTCGCATTTCCGCACTTCAAAAGCTGGTTCTTTATTGTTTGTATAATCCTGGTTAAGTAGTTGTTTAAAGTACTTTTTCTATTTAAGCAGTATTTGATCTTGTCTGGTTACTAGATCTCCATTGAATTTCCTGAATATTCCATCGACTTCCAGCTCCTGCAACTCCTGATCTCGTGTTTTTTTCCTTCTTAGTAGTTTATTAGCCTCTCTTCTTAGTTGTCTGAATTTACTGTTATTATCTTTAGTGGGATCCTGCATCATTACTAGTGTTGCATTATTTCTCTCCTTAAGTACCCTCTCACATGCCGGATCGTACTAGTGCAGCGGTTCCCAAACAATACAAGTTTTAAGATTTAAAATAAAAAAAATCAGTTAAAATTTAAAAAAAGATGTCTACAATCCGGCAACAGCGCATACCTAAGCCAAACTTTGCCATGCGATAATTGCTACAGCGCACGCTCGCTGCCCACTGTCATGCCCATTCCTCCCCTTCCAAAGTTCAGAACTGCTTTCGGGTGCCATCCGTTTAGCGCTCCCGAGTTACTCCGAAGTACTTCGGCTACAGTTTGACCCGTTCGGTTTCAAGCGTTCGAGTGCAAAACGCATGGAGTATAAAGGACTATTCACACACATCAGTTCCGTATCAGTGCCGTTTCAGTTCAGTATCAGTGGCAGTGAAAAATAAAATATCGTTGCCTAGTGTCAAATGAACCTGTTTAGACAAGTCCGGCGCAGTGACGTTTTTTACCATCAGTGCTGCGTCAGTGTCAGTTCCGTGTTTTTTATTTAAGTCGGCAACGATATTTTGTGTATTTCACTGACGGAAATCGATTGGAATTTGCGTTTGATCTCTGAATTCGGACATTTCACTGAAAGCATGGTACAGACTACAGACGGATATGTGTAAATTGTCACTACTGATGAAGCACGGATAGCCCTGATACTGAACTGACGCAGCACTGATACGGAACTGATGTGTGTGAATGGTCCTTAACAAGTTACTGACGGGTATGAAATGTTCTAAGAGCATCCGAAAGCGTCTCTTTTCAGACGAGTTACAGTAAGTAAAAAAAAAATGTTTTTGTATAATGGGGAAAGGAAGGGCGGGGGGCGCGACCACTGCTTGATTTCAGAAAGGGGGCGCGGAAGAAAACAGTTTGGTAACCACTGTACTAGTGGTTACTATTTTTGTTTATTGGATTCACTTCCACAGTCACTTTTGCTACCCCTGTGATTCGGATAGTATCTACTTTCCAACTCGTGTCGATGTCATCTGTATTTTTAATTTCTTGGCATTATTGGTGCTCTATTTTCGCCTGGAAACGCCTTCTGATTTTTTCATTTACCAGTTTTGCTGTATCTTACTGTTGATCTTGTTTGGATTGTACATTTTTTGAGCTTGATATTCTGATTCTCAGCTTTGCTCAAACAAGAAAATCATCCGAGTCCGCCTCTGCCACTCGACGATCAAGATCAATCGAAGCATTCGATTGTATGATATAACTTTCTAATAACTTGAATTTTGCATAAATAATTATCCCCTTCAAAGTAAGGATGAGTGCCATTGCTTTAACCCAATTAAGAATCTTCGTTTTGAAGCACACATAATTCAATGTCTATTGTAATGATTGAAATTTCAATTACCATCAAGATCAAGGCACATGCTCTGGATGTAAAAGGAATACATTTTCTGCAAAAAAAAATATATTTTAACAAAGTTATTTCCAGGACGAGGGAGGAGCAAATGAATCGGCAGCTCCCCCTAGGGTGTCGCCGCCCCCTGATTACCCGGGCACTCCAATGTTGGCTAACGTAACTCTAAATTTTGATCAGACCAGCTCCAATGCCACAGAACAATTACAGCTTCCCAATAATTCTCGTACAAGAGTGTCCAGTCCCGAAGTAATTGTCAGGCCGTCGGACGAAACTGTCTCTGATTCCATTTATTGTGAGCAATAGAACTTTTAGTCTGAACTATGAGTGACAGGAGTGAAAATTTTGAAATGGCCAAATGGTTGGTTGGCCAATTTGTGCTCTGTGATTAAACGCATTTGTGGACGTTTTTCTATTTTTCAAACTTATTTGATGGTAAAAAGCGGGTGAAAATTGGGCCTAGTTCTTTTGTAAAAGTTATTTTTTGATGGAGAAACAGTTTTACAAAAGAGCTTTCAGCCCATTTTATTTAAATAGTCACCTATAGGTTTTTTAGTAATAATTTTATAAACTTGATGAAATTGTTTTGTTTAAAAAAGATGTAAGATATTGATAATTTTTTTAGCTTTCCTTTGAGAAAAGGCTGATTTTCTTTTACGAAATTCCAATAATGAATATTTTCTTTGTAATTGTAAGTATTAAAAAATTGTTAGGTGTTTTTTTTTTTAAGAAATTGTTAAAAAAAGTAAATGTTACAATCATTGCCAATTTTTTACAATAGGTAGAATTATTTTTTCAATTGATCACACAATTGTACCATTTGCCATTGATGCACCAAATATCCAAATACATACATATTATTTTTTTCTTTTTAGTTAAGTTTATATGGGAGGAAAATTAACAAATAATAATAAAAATATTGACTTTTGAAGGCATTTATTTGTAAATGCGGTCAACAGTCAGTAATTCTTAGACCAAAAATATTGAAAATTCTCAAATTGTAATACTTAAGATAGAATATTAAATATATTTGAACAAAGGCAGTGGTCAAATGAGGTTATTATTTTTAAATATTTATCATTTATGTACTAAGAAACATCTCCTTTTTTTGGGTTGCTAATAATTCAGAACTTGGTTTTGGGTTTTTGTTTTTCTTTTTCTTTTCTTGTTCCTCGAGGAATTCTTCCGCTATATTTTGCTAACAATTTGCTAAAGAATTTAATAATAATCAATAAAATACCTCAGTGACTTCCTTTTTCTTTGAAAGAAACCCAAGAAGTTGTTTTCCTGGGAGCACAAAAGTAATCCAGATTATAGAACCCGTGACATTTTGTCCCTAATCACTTGACCACTGTAAAAATGTATAATTATTATTATTATGTATTGTATTATTGAACAAAAAAAAACAAAGATTTATCTTATTGTATATTATCAAACAATTGTCGAAACAATAATTTGTAACAAAAATATCTATAAATATTAAACTACATTATATACTTGTGCAGATCTCATTATAACATTGAATTATTTTTTTCTGTCGTGAATGAAAAACGCGCGGTATTTTTATAAACCATTATTGTCGAGGTAAAAGCAGATAAAAAAAAAGTAAAGTTTCTACCAGTTGTTGAAAACTTTTTTGGAAATGTGATAAAACAAAAAAAAAATTTCTCAAACTCCCCAAGTGTTTGTCTTTTTATCCATTAAAAGTTTAGTAATATCAAAAAATTATATTTGATGCTATGTCTCTTGTAAAATAAATATAATATTTATGTAAATAAGGAAATAATAAAATAGTTGTTTTTATACGAAATTTTATTTTTTTGTTTATATTCCAGTTACATTTCGAATCCATTCTCTATAGTTTGAATTTGCTAGGCGAGTGAAGGCACCTGGAAGAATCCCGCATGGCTTGTAGGACCATGATACTATACCCCATTGTGTTCCGTTTATTGTTAATGGACCACCAGAATCCATCTAGAAAAGGATAAAAAATGTTACAATATTTAATTCATAGGAGGACAGAAAAGACTTACCGTACATTGTCCTTTTTCATGTTCCCAATCACCAGCGCAAGTATTCAATGAAGAATTGAAAAAGTTGCCATCTTGATTCAACTCTAGATCGCAATAATTATCATCAAATAAAATTAAATCAACTTTTTGCAAAATGTCAGTTTGGGTATCATTTTCCATAAAACCCCAACCAGTTAAAATAGCTGTTACATTGAATGGTATAGCTTCGAAATTTTCTGGTAGTTTTATTGGTTGAATATTGTTGTCAAAGATTAGAGCTTCTTCCAACTAAAAAAACAATATTTTTAGTTGGCCAAAGATGGATTATAACTAAACTTGCTTCTAAAAGTCCAAGATCATTGTAAGGGATAAGGTCGGTGTACCATAAAGGGTGTAAAATTTGATTTTTCACTTTGACAGTATTTTCGCCGCCTCCATCATCGAGAAACACTGAACCGTATCGGATAAATACAGCAAATCTACAAATTAATGTAATAGGAAACCATTTAGTTTTTTGGTAATTAGGACAAATATTTCACTACATTAATAATTTGCATTTTTCCTTGAAAAGCATTTATTTTAAAATACCTCAAAGACGAGAGACATTATTTCTTGGAAATATTTTTTTTCATAACACACAAAAAAAAATTATTTGCTCTAATTAAAATTCTAAAAGTTGACTTTCAAAAGAGTACATTTTATTTAACATTGAGTGTAAAAAGTTTTGAGACAGAACGGTAAAGCCAAAACAAAACGAGTGCTAATTAGGTATTATAAAAAATATCTTGCTCATTTCTACATTCAGTCTACCTTTTGGGTACACTTTATATTTTTAATTGAGTCTTCTAAAGATTTCTTTTTATAACTTTATAAGGCAATATGATGAAGTAATGAGGGCTGAGTTTTTGACCTGCTCGTTTAGGATTTAGCATTTTATTGCGAAATCACATTGGCGCAACTCCAGCACGAGTATTCAGGAATTCTATTGTGTGAGTTGAATAAACAAGTCGAGGGGGATTTCATTGTGGTAATTTAGTGTACACAATCGGGGTAATTAGTGGAAATTTTAAGGGAAATGAGTGGTAATGACTGGAAATTAGGGAAATACGGTGGTATTTAGTGGTAATTAGTGGTAATTCGGGGTAATTTTTGGTAATTTGAGGCAATTGAAGGCAATTTTGGGGGTAATTAAAGGAAATTTTGTGGTAATACCTCAAAGTTCTGTAGTGATAAAATTATGATATGCCTTCGAATTTGCTTTAATTCAGAAGAAATAGCGCTTCAACTATAAACTATCCAACTAAGCTTCAAGTAAAATATTCTTCTGAGTCCCTATTAGTCAGTTAGAAACATCAACTTTCATTTTCTAAGGGCCAAATTATGGACCAACTGGTAAGTGTCTGGTTGTTACCTAGCAGGTACTGCCTATTCTCTAGTACATAGAAAGTACCTGCTAGGTAACAACCAGACGTTTACCAGTCGGTCCATAATTTGGCCCTAAGGAATGTTTCATTTGGGGTTTCATTACTCGTCACTGTCAACGGAATTTTGTTGCCGAGTGACGTCATAATAATAGGTCGTTTCAAATGGCGATGTTTCGACCGTAACTTCAAATATTTATAAAAAATTAACGGCTGATTTTTATTGCTTGATATTTGGCATGACTATGTATTTAGTGTAGTAGAACACATTCTTGAAATAAAATAAAAAATGTGCAAGTTCCCTATTGTTCATCACTTGGTTTGACATCATTTATGAACGTCGTTTTTTACTGCTCATTTCAAAACTTTCAAGTCCTCGTCTCATTAGGCCCAGTTTTGTGTTTTAGTGTTTCTAAATCTAAAAGAAAAGGTGAATTTGATAGATAGAGAGTGCATTCTTGTTATATTATTATAATACCTTAAGCCTCTGTCACACTTTCGGCAAATAGCTACAAATATTTAGGTGTTTATGTGTTTCTGTCTCTCTGTTTCTCTAGTTTCAATTTTCTAGATTTTCACCTATCCTAGATGGATGCCAAATACACAAATATTTGTGAGGAACTGCAGAGGCGTGTGAAATTTCATATTTTTTCATATTTTTGTCTTCTAGATTGAATCCGAAATAGAGTCGGAATGTTCTGAAGTCGCTGGTGGTGAACTCGGTTTGTTCCTTTAACATGAATTAAATGATTTTTATCCAGTTTCTAGATGGAACTTGAGTTTTGCAAGATTTTGGAATCTTTTTTTCTTCGACACATCATATTGAAATGCCTCCTTGAGCGTTTCTCTTTTTCAACTTTCAACATCTTAATTTGCTCTTCTTTCAACATCTCGATTTGTTCATTCATCATCGATAAAATAATTTTTATCCAGTTTCTAGAAGATGAAACTTCAGTTTTTGCAGGATTTTGGAATCCTTTTTTTTCGGACATGTTGAAATACCTCCCTGAGTTTCTGCCTTTTTCAACTTTCAACATCTTCATTTGTTCTTTTTTTAACATTGCGATCTGTTCCTTCAACATCAATTAAATTATTTTTATCCAGTTTCTAGAAGCTGGAACTTTAGTTTTTGCTTTGCAGGATTTTGGAATCCTTTTTTCTCCGAGATATGATGGAATGCCTCCTTGAGTGTCTCTCTTTTTCAACTTTCAATATCTTGATTTACTCTTCTTTTAACATCTCGATTTGCTCCTTCAACATCAATCAGATGATTTCTATCGGGTTTCTTGAAGATGGAATTTGAGTTTTTGCAGGATTTTGGAATCCTTTTTTCTTCGAGACATGTTGGAATACGTCTTTGAGAGTGTCTGTCTTTTCTAACTTTCAACATCTTGATTTGCTTTTCTTTCAATATCTCGATTTGTTTCTTCAACATCAATCAAATGATTTTTATTCAGTTTCTGGAAGATGAAGCTTGATTTTTTGCAGGATTTGGAATTTTTTTTTCTTCGAGACATGTTAGAATGCCTTCCTGAGTATGTCGTTTTTTCAACTTTCAACATCTTGATTTGCTCTTCTTTTAACATCTCGATTTGTTATTGAGTTCTAGTCTCGGGTATACTTGAAAATTGAAATAAATTCCTGGTATTTAGTGGTAATTTCAGTGGCAATTCGTGGTAATGACAGTGGTAATTAGTGGTATTGACAGTGGTAATTAGTGGTATTTACCGGAAATAAGAGGTAATAAGTGGTAATTTGAGTGGCATTGAGTGGTAATTCCTGAGGTAATGAAAGGTAATACAGGAAAAAAGTGGTAATTTACAGGTAATTACTGGTAATTTGTGGTAATTTCTGTCAGAAGTGGTAATTTAGTGTACACAGTTCCACTACTGAAATCCCCCTCGAAACAAGTAGATATTTACCAGAATTTTAGGGAAAGGGAAGTAGGTATGTAGATTATAAACTAAAATCAGTTAACTAAATTAATTTCTGATGGCTTAAATTTAAAACTGTTCTTATGAATTTGGCTTTATGCCTATGGAATTGCAACAATTCTTCTATTACAACTCAAAAAAGACCTTAACAATAACCCTTGAAGCTAGATTAGAGAAACCAGCTTCAGTAAAATTTTTGCCAGAAATCATCACCCACAATAAAAGATTGACTTACGAAGTGCAATGACCAGCAGTTAAAATCCATTTTGAGCCTATTATAGATCCGCCGCAATAGTGGAGTTGATTTTCACCTCTCAGAGACACCTTCAAAAATATTGTCAAGACGCAATAATTATTTAAGGTAAGTTTTTAGCTCACCATATAAGGAAATTCTCCATCTGTAGCATTTTGGCCTCCAACGATTCCTAAAACTCCTAAGAGAAAATGTTAATATTGATTGGAGTATGAAAGTAAATGATAAAATATAGTAGGTAGGTACCTACCTACCTTTTGCATTACGAGGTAAATTTAAAACTATTACACACAAAATTTTGAATAACATGTTTTTTCATTAGAAAATAAAATGTAAGTGAACACTATTACTAGATTATTTATTGTTAATCGATTCACTGATACCGTTATTGATAATAAATATAATCTTTTTGAAATTGAGCACTTACCCTCCAAACAAAATAATTAAATTGTAGGATATTGGATTCTCAAAATTGATAAAGAGCAGCGGAAATCTCACAAAGGCATACTGCAATTTTCCATGAGAAAATTATTCCTAGATGAAAACAACTTGCTAGTTCACATCCAAACAAATTAAATTCAGAAGAAAATTGTATACTTACTTACTTATATGTGTATCAAAAAAGCTTTGGACAATGAATTCCAATTTTTCATGTGTAAGAGTTAGAATTTCAGTGAATTAGCACATCCATATGGCTTAAATATTGTCTTGTAAAAACACTCTGAAACTGTTTGGCAAACAAATTGACAACTGCAGTTAGTGGTTAGTTACATCCCTAAGTGAGAAATGTATGTCTTGAACCAAGAGATCTATTTATGTATGAATAAAAATGCTTATCAGAAGAAACTAGCAATTTCTTGTTCATATTTTCGTCTAAACTGTTTTCTCTTGGCTTTTAGGAAGTTATTTTGGTTCCTCTAGTTCAAGTTGTCATTTCCAGAGTTGAATTACAATTCCTGGTGCCACAAATTTCTCTTTTTTTCCAATGTGTTCAAAAATTTCTCGAGTTAGCCAAGGCGGAACGAAAGAGTTGATTGTGGATGGCAGAATGCCCAAGACCCGAGGGGCGATTAACTTATCAAAATCCGTATACAGGGCAGAATCCCAAAAAATCTCGTAAGATGTACTCAAAATCCTCAATAGTTATTTACATTCCAAGCTGCGACAGCGTTTTAGGCACGAGCTGAATATCCACAAAGTGCCGCAAAATCCCTTAAAGTCTCTTGAAATCTCATTAAATCCTACGAAATCTCACAAAATTTTATCACAACCAAAAGATTTAGGTAATAAGTAGGTACTTAGTTGATTTTTGTGAAGTGCAAAATTAAAATAATCAAGTAACCGAAGCCAATTTTAAGCGATTGACCAGTGGTTCATCTTGACAGATAAGCAATGCATTTAACGTCAGTTAAGACCAATTGGTTAATAAATGACGCTTAAATTAATGGTCAATTGCTTAAAATTGGCTTGTGAAAAGCAATTTTAGAACAAATATTCTGGCGACATTTTGATGTAATCAAAATATTTTCAAAAGGCCGAGTTTACTAATTATTTTTATTTATTCCATTATTTTCTTCGTCGCTACAGGGTGTTTAAATAAAGGGAAAATTGTTTTATAAGAAAGTCGGTGAAAAGAGAAAACTGGAAATTGTTTTTCTTCATTTTATAAGTCTACTGCTGAGCACGTTACTTCAAATTTCAAGATGAGGCAACATCACATCAAAGAGAGTTGCTTTATTGGAACTGGAGCATTATTATTAGGTACTTATGCGGCTTTTTATGAAGAATAGATATTTATTTTATTAGGAGTACCTACCTATAAGTAATACTTATGTGACGCGCATGGACATAGGCGCAACTAGGGGGTGCTTGAGAGTGCTAAGCACCCCTAAAGCAAAAATTAGCACTCCTATTCGGCATTCCACCATAGCACTACCTATAGTGGCACTACTTAAAAAATTAGTGCAACCAAATTATTTAATTTTTTTGCACTCTTTGTACTTACTTACGTCATCGATGACGTCATAATTTAGAACAAAGTATTTATCGTTGAATGATTCATAGAGCACGTTCGCAATTATTATTGGTATGGAATAAAATTTTTCAGGTATTACAATATTACCTTAAAATCAAAACTTACCCTAAAATATACGGTTTTTATGTTATATTCAGGATGACGTCATCAAACAAGGTCAGACAATGTTGTCAATGTCTATGTTTATTCTATATCTTAAGGTGATATTGAAATACCGGCCCTTAAGAAATAATTGGAGTCCCAAATATATAAATTAATTACCTAACTGCGTATTATACAGGGTGTTCCTAAATATCATGTTCAAACGACAAAGGGTGATTCTTTGTTTTTTTTTTAAGACTGAAATCTCAAATAATATGTTCTAAAAAATTGACTTATTAAAGCAAATGTTTAAAAAAATCCACCCTCTTACATCTTAATTTTTTTCTGGAAAACTTGCAAAGGGAAAATTTTTAAAATTTTCCAGGAATAAGAGGAAAATTTTCAAAATTTTCCAGTAAAAAATCACTCCAAGAAAAATTTTGAAAAACTAACTTTTTTAACCAAAATTAAGAAGAATTCACCCTCTTACATTTTAATTTTTTTTCTAGAAATCTGGCAAAGGGAAAATTGTGAAATTTTTCCACAAGAAAGAGAAAAATGAGGAGCTCATTATAGGAAAATTTCAAAAATTTCCAGTCAAAAATTTCCAGTGCAAAATCACTCCAGGAAAAATTCTGGGAGATTGACTTTTTTAGGCAAAATTCCATTACATCCGTTACATTTTAATTTTTTTCTGGGAAACTGGTAGAAGGAAAATTATGAAAATTTTCCAGAAAAAAGAGGAAAATAAAGAGCTCATTATAGCAAAATTTTGAAATTTTCGAATGAAAAATCACTCCATAAAAAATTCTGGAAAATTGACTTATTTAAGCAAAATTAAAAAAAAATCACCTCTTACATTTTAATTATTTTGTAGAAAACTTGCAAAGGGAAAAATTTTGAAAATTTTCCAGGAATAAGAAGAAAATGAGGAGCTCATTTTACGAAAATTTCAAAATTTTCCAGTAAAAAATCACTCTAGGAAAAATTTTGAAAAACTAACTTATTTAAGCAAAATTAAGGAAAATTCACCCTCTTACATTTTAATTTTTTTCTGGAAAACTGGCAGAGGGAAAATTTTGGAAATTTTCCAAGAAAAAGAGGAAAGTGAGGAGCTCATTATAGAGAAATTTCGAAATTTTCCAGTGAGAAATCACTCCAGGGAAAATTGACTTTTTAAGCAAAATTCATCCTTCCACATTTCAATTTTTTTCTGGAAAACTGGCAAATCAAAAATTGTGGAATTTTTCCAGAAGAAAGAGGAAAGTGGGGAACTCAATATAAGAAAATTTCAAAATTTTCTAGTGAAAAATGACTCCAGAAAAAATTCTAGAAAATTGAGTTATTTAAGCAAAATTAAGGAAAATTCACCCTTTCATATTTAATTTTTTTTTTGGAAAACTGGCAAAGGGAAAATTTTGAACATTTTCCAGGAAAAAGAGAAAAATAAGGAGCTCATTATAGGAAAATTTCAAAATTTTCCAGTGGAAAATCACTCCAGGAAAAATTCTAGGAGATTGACTTTTTTAGACAAAATTCACCCTCATACATTTTAATTTTTTTCTGGGAAACTGGCAAAAGGAAAGTTGTGAAAATTTTCCAGAAAAAAGAGGAAAATAAAGAGCTCATTATAGCAAAATTTTAAAATTTTTGAATGAAAAATCACTTCATAAAAAATTCTGGAAAATTGACTTATTTAAGCAAAATTAAAAAAAAAAAAATCACCTCTTACATTTTTGGGACGCATATAGTTTCTATAAAAGAAAAGATGGTATTAATCAAATCTCTAAAACAACATTGGACCAAATACATCTGGCCAGACAAAAAAAATCAAGATATTCAAAAAGTTAATGGTAAATGTCTTTTACGTACCAATAGTACGTAATATCTGGCAATGAACCTTTTTGTATAAAACGTGCTGAAAAATACAAAATTGATAGAGAATTTAGAGATTTTAAAAAAATTATATTTAGAAACTCGAGGAAAAGCCACTATACATCTTTGGCTTTTGAATACTTTTACTCGAGCTTTTAGTGTAAACCGAGCTGTAAACTGTAAATATACACTATAGGGTCTTTTCCAAACCGCCCCAAGAACAGTTGCGGAACCACTATATACGAATTTTGAATTCTACTCACAAATTCTACGATTTGTTCAGAATCCGTACGGTGAAATGTACCGTTTCCTGCTGGGTTGAAACAAAAGCTTTTATTTTTATTTCGAAGTTTAACTATTATCAAATCACATAAGCATATGTCAGCATATATCAGTTTAGACTAACCGACTAATCCATCAGCATCCAGCTTTATATTACTATCTCTTGTTCGCGACTTTGCACGCGTCTATTTTAGCTCGGTATAGTCGATGCTTGGTCAGACCAACCCAACGCTCAACACTACCCTTAAAGTGGGGTTTTATAGTATAAACCTGGAGAAAAACGAAAAATTAGCATTTCATCTCTCTCTAGGGGGATTTTGGGGTGAAATTTGCACAATCTGATAATTTTACTTCAATGAGACTACAAACCTCTATAATTGTGCCAAATTTCATGTTTGTAGCTCATCAAGAAGTAGGTGAACCTTTTCTGGACACACTGGACACAGATTTATTTTGCCATTAACATACACACAACCAGTGGCGGCTCGTCAGGTTAGGCAGGGGGGAGGCAGTGCCTCCCCTGTAAAAGTGCTACAAAAAGTATTTTTATACAATTTTAAAATATTTTTCAAGTGTTGTTTTTTTGGAGGCTTAAAATAGGTAATCGTTTTTTGGCGTGGTACTTGAACATTTCCCCCCCCCCCCTCGCCATTTTTGTTTTTTGGCTGGCTGCCCCTTAAAATAAAAGTCACGGGCCGCCACTGCACACAACCAAAAAAGTTTTGCACCGCCCTGTAATATAACTACACCAGAATCTACCGAAAATATTCATCGACAAATAAAAATATTGTTATCTTCAACTATGAAAATGTGTCCAGTACTAGTTACTGAAAAGGTTAAGGAATCTGAAATTGTTTACTATTTTTTTATTGATAATTTTTTAATTCAGATTCCGCTGAATATATAAAATGAGCAAAGGTGAGCAAAGTTAATCGGAAAGCACTTCGTTAATCGTTAAATTCGCTACTTAAAAAGTTAACTTCGAAAATCGTTAATCCTTAAATTTTTAAGAATTAACCAAAATTAAAGCTATCCATTAAGAAATATGTAAGATTATTCCACTCATGTGTTAGAAATTCCATAAGACAAGTGACGATTTTCAGAATTACAGCGAAAATTCTCTTTTCCATTTGTTTAACTAGAGCGAATTACAGCGATAATTCTCCCATGTTATTGTATACATGGTTGTCATGCTAATTTTTGATACAAACAAACGGTTCCTGATAGCAACCATTTATTTGTATTGACGCATGAATCCCTTGAAACGCAAATCAGACACATAAAGAATTTGGATTGGATTGGACTTGCAAGTCAACAAAAATAAAAAAGGATGCAAAATTATCTGCAGAACCCTGAGGAAAACAAAAGTATTGGAATTGGGACATCTAAAACAAATTAAGAATTTGGATTGGCACGTCACAACATAAATAGAAAGGATGCAAAATTATTTGTGAAAGTGCCCTATGTGAAACTGAACAGTGTGCTGGAGAAAAGGGTGTTTCAAGGATTCAAAAAAAATCCAAAATTCTTGAAGTTATACTGTAGCGAAACCTAAATATGGACAAAAAGGTGTTAATTAAATTGTTTAGTGAAGATATTTTACAAAAAAAATTGTTATTGTTTTAGGTTTCTTTGTCTCTCGCTTCGTCTAGAAAAGCCAATTCAAGGGAAACCTGAATTAAAAAAACAGGCAACTGTTACTGAAGAAGTATGAGGATTTGGTTCCGATGCAGAGAATTTTATTTGTATAGTAACAATTTTTTCGAACAGTTTTGTATAGAGTATCGTTTCTGGAGAAACGAAAGCGTTTTTTATATCATGCACATGTGCAGATTGATTCCGAACTATAGTTTTGAGTGAAACCCAAACAAAGCTAGAATGTCAGGCTAGAATCATATTCCAGAACAGTTCTAAACTGCTTAGTGCAGAAACCAAAAAAGCGAACTGAAACTTGGGATTCGATTCTGACATAAGTTAAATTTACCGCAATTTTTTTAACTCCCTCAATAATTAACGGATTAACACTGTTTTCTGCCCAGCTTTGTAAATAAGATGGTGTAAAACTTTTTTTGTTGTGTAAGTATATGTATAGATAGATATAGATAATGGCTACAGCAGATCTTCAACATTTTCAGAAATCCTTTGAAATTTCCAAAAATCCCTTGGGATCCCCAAAAACCTGCCAAAATCCTTTAGAATCTCTAAAACCTCTTCAAAATCCCCTAAATCACCTTAAATTTTAGAAATCTAACATCTTCTGTAATCCTGTAAAATCGTGTGAAGATTTTCAAAATCCTCAAAATCCCACAAAATCAATAAAGATTTAAAATCTGTGTAGGTATACATGTTTTGATGAGTTAACCACCCCTCGCCATGACCCACTCATAGTAAGCAGTAATGCTGCAGAATTCTTGCTGTAGATGTGAGCTCATATAAGCATAGGCTACGGACCAAAATCTCCTCTTATATATTTTATTTGTTGGCTTTTAAGTTACCTGGATTTGGAATTCAGATGGACTAATAGCAGATCAAGTAGAGACTGTTCAGTTACGTAAATAAGCTATAATATTTTAGGTAGACATCACATATAAACAGTTTACACAAACTTGACATAGCACCTTTGTTTACTTTGTGATGTAGTTTAAAAAGTTTCTCGAGACACTTATATTAGGAACCAAATTGGGTACTTTTTAGATTTAAATGACTGACATTGTATCTCTCGTGTTTGTTGACTTATTCATCTTTCAAGGTTTGATATTTTATTTTGTTTTTAAGTTCCTTAGGCCATTGCGTACTTGTACTGAAAGTCGTTTTTATGTCAATTAACCATAAGAATGAATGGCTTGCATATAAACATAAAAGTAGAGTAAAATCATTGTGCCAGATTCAAAGAATATTATTATTTTCAGCCAATGATCTTTCCTGGTTTTTTACTTTCATTGAAGCACCAATATTCATACTGGGTAGTTTTTATAAATTGATTTTCAAATAAGTGCAAACATTCACCATAACAAAGCTTCCAAATTCTTGCGTGCCTCTTTTTTTCACATTTTACTTCACATTAGGAAAACAGTTAAAACAGTTTCCACCGATGAGTCCAGAGTCCACTATTTGTACTTTTTGCCAATCTATATATGTAGGTCATCACAAAGTTTGTTTTCACTTCATTGTGCATGTCAAATCTGTTTTCAATGTTTTTGTTATCCAAACTCACTAACTACACTTTCTGGAAGGCTGTTTCACGTGTTAACAACTCGGTTTGTGAGTCTTCTTTGAAAAATATTGCATTTTTCTGTGTGTCGCCTTGTTATGTTTCTATTTGGTAAAGCAAAGGTGACTTTTAGGGCTTCATCATAGTTTCCAATGTTTTTATGGATGATGTCTAAGTTTTCAATGAAGTCTCATCTCTTTCTTTTGTCCTTAAGGGTCTGTAAATTGAACATACTCAATGTGTTCTCATAGGCAGTGTCTCTAAATTCTTCTGCATCTTCTGTGAGTTATTTCTAGTAACTCTATATTGTCAACTCATAAAAGTACACAAGACCACGCATTATACAAATTAAGTAAATTTCTAAAGGAGGTCACTCTTAAACTATTAAAAACAGACTAACTTTGCTTATGGCAGCAATAATTTTAATAAAAATTCACGCACTGTGGCAATGCAAGGCAAGGTTGGTCTTGAATGCTTTATGCCTGATACGGTACGAGCCTAAAAGACCTGCCTGCTTAGCTGGGTACGTGTACAAACACAGTGCAAGCAGGTTCCCGCTTACCGGTAACCAGCGCCGACTCGCGCTTATAAGCTCGAAAAATGAATGCATGTTTTCAAATCGGCTAGAACACAGTGAAAAGCAGGTACTCTACCTGTTTGTTACTATGTACTAGCCGATTTGAAAACATGCATTCATTTTTCGCGCTTATAAGCGCGAGTCGGCGCTGGTTACCGGTAAGCGGAAACCTGCTTGCACTGTGTTTGTACACGACTAGGTAGTGGTCGAGACTGTGAAACCTGATAAGGTACGAGCGTATAAAAGACCTGCCTTCTTATAGCTGGGTACGACTAGGTAAAGTTTGTTTCGCCAGGGTTTGTACCTGCCACCAGCATTTGCCTTCCTTGTTTCACAAATAAAAATTGACTGAAACAAATCAATGACGTCAAAAACATTTTTCGGTTCTAAACCAGAAGTCATTCATTTTAATTTGTCAAAAAAATTGAATGTGTCATATGAATTAATCGACGACAACCCTTTTTTTTTGAAGTTTCAAGGTCAAGTATGAACCCTCTGGTGAAACGAATCTTATGGTCGACACTGTGAAACTTGTGGATGAAGGTCTCGTCTATAGCGGTCATGTTTCCGCGTCCCCAAGTTTAGACCTATGAGAACTATGTCCTTAGGGGGCCCATTGTTTAAGTGCATCTTGGGTTCATAAAACATTCTTACATTACCGAGGAGCATTAACGAATTGACAATCTAACATGGTCCATCAGGGACGAACATCTGCGTTGTTAGGATTTTGGTAAATCTTTTTGAACTATAATGTGTAATTAGTAATAAAGCATGTATAATATAATACTCGTGGTGGTATTCCTTCCCCCATACCCTCTTTTTTCAGATTTAACCAAAACATGATGCAATAATGCAATAACATCAAAGAATTAAGAAACTGAAAAGGAACACATTTTTTGCACCCGAAATGAGCAAATCAAGCAAAAGACTGCATCGAAAAAATCCGAAGCCCCCATAAATCCAGCCGCAGAAAGTACCTGCACAACAAACGATTTGGTAGACGACTTTTTCCAACCGAGTAACAGTTTACATTCACCCTCAGCTAGCGACGGGAGAGAACAAGAAAACCTACAAGAAACCGAGGACACAAAACTAAGTGAAGACGTCGAAAATACGTGCATCTCAATAAATAGCGAAGAGGACGAAACCGAAGACAATTCATCCTCAGAATACGGAAATCGTGAACCAATAGCAATGACAAATATAACTATCCAAAACGCAGCAACAACCGGAAGGACAGCAGTAATGCCACAATTCCTAAGTCCACCCACTCATCCATGTAAAAACAATGCAACGGGCTTCATCAACAGCTACGAGAGAACAGCCATAGCCAATGAATGTGTGAAAATCGCATACTTTGAAACATTTCTAGACGGAGCCGCGAATTTAGGGTTTCAGAGCTACAAATAAACGGCACATCAAAACAACGGTTAGGACATCTTATATAAAGGGTTGGTAGTTCTAGTACATCTTCTAGTCGTCCGCAAAAAAACGACTTTTAGTTTGCAATTCTGTGCTCAGACTTGCAATGTAACATGTAAACAAAAGCGGGCCAAGGACTGACCCGTGAACAACTCCAATATGAACTGACTTTGGCTCTGATAACCGGCCATCCACTCTTACCCGAAAGGTTCTAGAGTTATGAGTTTTTTCAATAAACTATAAGATTTTTCCTCTGATGCCCACAAAGTGATCTAATTTGTATAATAAATGCTTGTGAGGATCAACCTTCTCATAGTCCAATTATCTATAAATAACTATTGGTGGGCCATTATCTAGCGACCGAGTCCATTCGTTGGACCACATGAGGAGGTTTGTGGATGTTGAGTGGCCTGGCAAATAGCCATGTTGATCATCTTGTTACCTAGGACAAAGCAATCTTTTCAAGCACTTTGCATAGAGAGCTCGTCAGGCTAATTGGTCTGTAATTTAGTGGTTTCAATTTACTGCTCTTGTTATAAATTAGTATATGTGCTGTCAACCAGTAACCACTTTCCATTTAGAGTCTGTATGCTAAGGTGTTTTTGGAGGCAAATGTTAGGTGTCTTTTGATGCTAGTTAAACAGTTTTTAAATACTATTGAAATTTTGTCTGGCCCGGGGCTTGTGTAAATTTTTATATTGTTGATTGCCTCAAGAGTTTATTTGGCAATGTGGCAAAGTTTTTCTGTGTTTCGTTTAAGTATACGGTTTGGAACTGTTCTGCGACTATCGCTGGATCTGTTATAAGGTCTGCTGAGTTAGGGTCTCTCAACTGTATACCTGAAACGTGACTTGTCAATGTTCTATGCATGTACTTGTAGAAGAACTTTTCCTCCTTTTCTAGCAGACTCCCTTCGTACCAACTGCCTGCTTCTCAAAAATGCTTCTCAAATTTTTAGTAAAAATTGCTCTCCATACTAATTGATTTTTTTTTCAAATAAAATTCTTGGGAACAGTGATGGGTAAAACAATATAATGTAAATAAAATTAAAAAAAAAAGTTACAGCCATACTTATTACTAGATATTATTATGCTCAATTTGGTCGAGCTTTAAATAAACTATCACTCAAACCAACAATATCTTCATATTTTTCACAATGCTGAAGGGTAGTTTTATCAATAGCCTCATAGCCAAGATGAGCCCCAGCAATAGCTCCTGCCATACAAGCTATTGTATCAGTGTCACCTCCCAAAGTTATAGCGTACTGTATGGTCCTTCTGAATATATTATTTGTCTAAAATAATTTGTGTACAATTTTTTTTTTATTGCCAATCTTATTAGTTACCTCTATTCCGGGTATAGGATTTTGAGCTCTAAGAAAACAATAAATAGCTGTCGGTACCGATTCGTAAGCACTTATTCCATTTCCTATATTACAAATGACTTCTTCGTCTGAATCATCTGTATATTTTTTTCTTAGCATGTCTTGAAGTGTGAAAATTTTTTCACAATAAGGAGTTTCACTTTTGTCGTTACTAATTTATTTTAAAATGTATTAAAATTATGGATTTTTTTTCATAGTAGGTACTTACAGATCTTCATAACAAGCAAGTTCAATGGGCCTTATTTTCTCCACTAAACCTTTACAAAACCCATCTACATCAACAGGCTTATCCGATTCAATTAAAAATGCTTGATGAATTGCT
The DNA here is from genome assembly GCA_917834065.1 of Ceutorhynchus assimilis. Lineage (NCBI taxonomy): Eukaryota > Metazoa > Arthropoda > Insecta > Coleoptera > Curculionidae > Ceutorhynchus > Ceutorhynchus assimilis. Next base: position 54,252,369 of record OU892278.1, read on the forward strand.
ATGCATTGCAATAGGGCCCCATTTATCCCAAGCAAATTGCTGTGTGTTATTTTAGTAGATTCTCTGGCAACATTTAACATATTTTCATATTTATCATAAAAGTATAATGGAATAGGAGCAATGCGCATTGCTCCACCATTTCCGTAAGAGCCTAGGCCGTTAAATTGTTCATTGGAAGGACGATAAATGTCTTCGTATTTTGTGTTCCTTAGTTTTTCGAATACATCCATGACGTTGCTACCGTAGCCTCGACGAGGCTCCTTAAAAAATTCAGTAACAAAAAGCTTAGCGAGGTACTTAAAATCAGGTTCCGGCTTATCGATGAGAAACTTCGCTACGGATTTCATCATTGCTGTATCGTCTGTGTATTTTTTAAAGGGACCCTTGAACGAGGCATCTTCCATTTTATCGAAATACCTTTGAATAATGATCCTGTCGCCGCTCGAGATTTCGTCACCTTCGTAGGGGCCTCCCAAACAATCGCCCATTAACGAACCTACAAGACAGCCCCTAAACTTGCTTTGGATGTTTTGAGGTGACATTTTTCGACAAAAATTTCTGAAAACAACATTCATTTTAGTGCCTATTTATAAAATTATAATTATTTTTAACTTTAACCTCTATTTTTGCTGTTTATATATTTTAAAAAAAATTATTTGGCGGTAAAAATTTGGCATGTGACGTTTGACGTTTGTCAACCTTTTCTATGGCTACGTTCACCTACGTTCCAAAACCGGGAGTAGATTGGATCGATTGGGTTAGGCCTGCTCGGGTTTGAAAAAAGGACGGCTCTAGAACCGAATTTTCGCGACGAATGTAGTTCATCAATAGTTCAATCAAGGACGAATCTTTATAGTTCGTCTTATGACGTCATGAGTTTGAACGCTGGCTAGAAGCTGCGTCCATGCTTCCGGCGAACTCCAGTGTAAAATGCATTAGCCGAGTTTAAAATACTATAATAGGTCAAAAAAACGAATTGGTAGTGGTAGGTGGTAGACGCTTTTTACTCATTGGGCGTCGACCGGTGAGATACCACCATGCCAGAATTGAGTAGCGCTAAGTGGTATCACCACGTTCCGCTACTGCGCTGGCAGTCCGGTTCCAACAATGAGTAACAGATAGCATGATGGCGCCTCCAGGATCAAAATATTCCGGAGGTAAAATACCCGACCACTCGGATCTCCGGGCGTCGGGTGATCCTGGGGGTCCTTCATGCAAAGATATAAAGAGAAGATCAAAAACTCAACTCAGAATTGATTTTAGCAATATAAGAGGAATAAGTACAAATATGAATTCAGTTCACCAACATCTTGAAGAACAAAGACCTGACATCCTTGTTCTCACTGAAACTAAAATCAGTTCTGCAACACCTATTGTGAACTATCTTTATCCCGGCTATGACCTACATCACCGATTTCGACATAATTTTGGGATCTGTGTGTACATTAAAAATGACCTTTCATGTCATCGAGAGGAGAAGCTAGAACCAGCGAACCTTGATATCATATGGCTAAAATTCACCTCAAAGTCATCGACCAAGTTTATCTGCTGCCTCTACCGACCGCCAAGTAACACCGATTACCAAAACTTTTTCGCGACATTATCCGAAAGCTGTGATAGTATACAGTCAAACTATCCACAGGCGGAAATTGTCTTTTTAGGCGATTTCAACGTCCACAATATACCCTGGCTGAAACACCACAACAAAACAGATAACGAAGGCAGAGAAGCAGAAGCTTTTGCCATAAGTTGTGGTCTAACGCAGCTTGTCGATGAACCTACCCGTATCTCAGAAAGGGGCGAATTTGCAGCGCTTTTAGACTTGTTCCTAACCACCAATCCTGACTCGTACACAATTCAAGTAGATACTCCACTTGGTTCGTCCGATCATAAACTTATAATAACAAAGTGCGAAATGCTCATCCCACCAAGCCTACAACCACTTCCTCGTAAAATGTGGCACTATAAATCGGCAAAATGGAATGACCTAAAACAGTATTACCTGGATTTTCCATGGCAAGAGGTTTGCTTTAAAACAGCTGATCCCACTATTTGCTGTAATGAAATAACACAAGTAATCTTATCTGGAATGGACGCATATATCCCACATACAACTAAACGTAGAGCTAATGCAAAACCTTGGTTCAACAGCCAGTGTCAAACGGCTGTACAGAAAAAACAGAGAGCATATAACCTTTGGAAACGACAACAAACCGCTCAAAACCACACAGAATTTATAGAAGCCAGAAATAGTTGCAAAATTACTATTGACTCCGCTAAAGAAACATACAATCAAAGAATAAAAAACAGGTTGCTGAATTGTCCAAGTAGTTCTAGGTCTTTTTGGTCTCTTGCAAAAGCTGTTGGATCTAACTTCACCAAGTCATCCATACCACCACTTACAGATAAAAATAATCACTTAGCCACAACATCAGAGGAAAAAGCCAATATGCTTGCCCAAATGTTTTCCTCCAACTCCAACCTCACAGTGCCAAACGGAAAAACTCCACCGTTCATTGAAAGGATTTCCCATAGTATGCCAGAGGTACCCTTTTGTCACAGAGAAATACGAAAATCCCTAAAAAAGCTGAATACAAACAAAGCAATGGGTCCGGATGGCATTCCCGCAATAGTACTCAAAAATTGCGCCAACGAACTTACCCCAACTTTCGCAAAATTATTCAATTTGTCTTACAGGCAAGAAGTATATCCATCATCATGGAAGTCTGCCGCAGTACAACCCATTCCAAAGAAAGGAAAAAAGACAGATCCGTTAAACTATAGACCAATTGCCCTACTTCCGGTGATATCAAAAGTAATGGAAAGAGTTCTGAACAATCACCTAACCAAGTACTTGGAAAAGTACAAAATTATCAACGATAAGCAATACGGATTTCGAAAATATAGATCAACTGGCGATTTACTTACATACGTCACTCACTTATGGCAAAAAGCGATTGAGTTGCGGGGTGAAACAAGAATTGCGGGGTGAAACAAGAACAATTGCCTTAGATATATCTAAAGCATTCGACAAAGTTTGGCATGAAAATCTGCTCAACAAGCTCAAAGCAATGGGATTATCGCCGAAACTTTGCACTTGGTTTGAAAGTTACCTAAAGGACAGATCCATTTATGTTGCACTGGATGGCCAGAACTCCAACTCTTACCAAATAAATGCTGGTGTGCCACAGGGAGCAATCCTTTCGCCAACTCTTTTCCTGATTTACATAAATGACCTCATAGATAAAACAGTAAATCCAGTTTATTGCTTTGCAGACGATGGCAATGTAGTCTCCTCACTCATACCACCCACAGGTCTTTCCGCACGTGAATTCCATCATCTTAGACTAACTCAAATATCGCAGATAAATAACGACCTGGAGATAATAGAGGACTGGGGTAACAAAAACCTTGTACAGTTCAACGCACAGAAAACCCAAGCAGCTCTGTTTTCAAAAAAGAACACCACCGGTGAGCCAAACATCATGCTATCTGGAAGTGCTGTCACATTACAGAGTCAGTTGAACATCTTGGGGGTTACTGCAGAGACCAACATGTCTTGGCACAGTCACGTGGCAGATATTGCTAAAAGGGCCTCCCAAAAGCTGGGGGTGCTATTTCGTACAAGACATCTGTACACACCAAGCCAATTGCTGACACTCTACAAAGCCCAGATTCGACCAACTATGGAGTACTGCTCACATATATGGAGTGCAGCACCCAAACATACCTTAATGCTTTTGAATACCGTGCAAAAACGAGCTATCAAGCTGATCAATGACCCCGCACTTACTCGTAACTTGGATGGTCTCGAACATCGCAGATCTGTGGGCGATTTATCTCTCTTCTACAGGTACTATCACGGAAAATGCTCTGAAGAGTTGGCACGTATGATTCCACCGAGAGTAGCACCTACCAGGCGAACCCGTCAAACAGACGGTAACCATGAATTTACTGTCAAACTAGAGGCACCAAGAACCTCATTATATCAGAATTCATATCTCTGGAGAACAGCATCGCTGTGGAATAAACTCCCTGCGACGGTTTTCCCTGCAGGTTACAACCTGAACCGTTTCAAGACCAACATACACCGACATTTCCGCGCACTTGCCGCTTCTCGAGCGTGATAGGACATTTCCTTGCGAATGCGCATATCCGTAAAAAAAAAAAAAAAAAAAAAGAATTCCTAAATGTCCTAATCGTATTAAAATCACATTTTTTACATTTAAAATCAACGAAAAAATTAGCACACAAGTCACAATCACAAGCAATTTAGGCTGATCGCGAGCTGTGATCGCGAGCATCCCATCGAAGTCTGCGGGCGGCGTCACCACTATAAGCTGCTGATAGTGGTGACGTCTTTTGCAGGCCCTGCCGACTCGAGAATTGGCTTACGTACGCCTCTTATGAGGATGAGCAATCCTGTTAGTTTACGATTCTTAGGCGAACCCAACGTTGTTTGATAGAGTTAGGTTGGCTAATAGCTTTTATAACGTCATCTGGGGTGCCTCAACATAATGCAAATCTCCATAAGGCACCCCAGATGACATCATCAAGGTACCATCGTCACCAGAAGAATCTGGGACAAAAATAATTCATATTAATCTCCTGGACTAATTCAACCACCATTCATTTCAATGCATTTTATTCATGGTTTGACAAATATTTGTCCCAGTTACTTTTGGTGACGACGGTAGCCATTACCAGTCAACCTAATACCTTTAGGAACCTTGGGTAAACCCTGTTCAATATGACGTCATGAGTTTTTCTATTTGACAAGTAGGTCAACGGCTCGTTCAGTCCCAATGAAACATGATCGTACTGCACCGTCCAATATACGTCAAACCTCAAAAAAAGTCGCGTGCAGCACAGTACACGTGATAGAAGCGAATACTTATTTATCGATTCGTTGAGGGTGAGTGAGTGAGTGAGTAAGTGAGTGAGTGAGTGAGTGAGTGAGTGAGAGTGAGAGTGAGAGTGAGAGTGAGAGTGAGAGTGAGAGTGAGAGTGAGAGTGAGAGTGAGAGTGAGAGTGAGAGTGAGAGTGAGAGTGAGAGTGAGAGTGAGAGTGAGAGTGAGAGTGAGAGTGAGAGTGAGAGTGAGAGTGAGAGTGAGAGTGAGTCAGAGTGAGAGTCAGAGTGAGAGTGAGAGTGAGAGTGAGAGTGAAGAGTGAGAGTGAGAGTGAGAGTGAGAGTGAGAGTGAGAGTGAGAGTGAGAGTGAGAGTGAGAGTGAGAGTGAGAGTGAGAGTGAGAGTGAGAGTGAGAGTGAGAGTGAGAGTGAGAGTGAGAGTGAGAGTGAGAGTGAGAGTGAGAGTGAGAGTGAGAGTGAGAGTGAGAGTGAGAGTGAGAGTGAGAGTGAGAGTGAGAGTGAGAGTGAGAGTGAGAGTGAGAGTGAGAGTGAGAGTGAGAGTGACAGTGAGAGTGAGAGTGAGAGTGACAGTGTTGCAGTTGCTCTACCAATGAAATAGGCTACATAATAATGGAGAGGTTTGGAGTAAAAACGACAAAAAATAGGAATCTCTCAAGAATGGAATCTCCAATCTCCCTATTTTTCGTCATAGATCTCTCATCAAAGCATCTTTAAGCGTGACGTCATAGGTCTGTTCTCATGGGATACTCTGACAGTTTGCAAACTGTCAGAGCATTGCCCATACATGTTTTCAATTCCGTCGTTCCAAGATAAATAAGTCAGATATTTCTCTGAGAAAAGACCTTACGACTCACTTGGTCGCTAAAGCTACAATGTGATCGCTTAAGCGGCTTTTAGGGCTGGTTTCTCAATAGCAAGTCACTCCCGGGTTAAGCTACTTCTCATGCATCCGTTTTTCCGTCAATCCGATGATCCGGAAGTATTCCTATTGGTCCAATATTTTGGCGCCAAAATTCGGACCAATAGGAATACTTCCAGATTATCGGATTGACGGAAAAACGGATGCATGAAAAGTAAGCTATACATAGCTCCAGGCCCTGCTCCAGGGTAAACATTGCATCTAGACATGGTTACCCTGGAGTTAAAGTTAAAACCAATCTGGAGGTGACTCACTATTGAGAAACCGGACCTAAGTAAGGGTCGGTGGCTCAGTTGCAATGTTTATCTTGGAGTTATATGGTTAACCCGGGGGTGACTTGCAATTGAGAAACCGGCCCTAAGACGAGAGATCGGTCAAAATCAAAGCCGTTTTCTCGCGTTCGCTTTTTTGACATTGGTTCAAAACCGGTTTGAAACAGTCAATGGAAATACCATTGCCCGTTTCAAACCGATTTTGAACCAATGTCAAAAAAGTGAACGCGAGAGGCTCAAGGTTGTTTGATAGAGGTATGTTGCCTGATAACTTTTATGACGTCATCTGGTGTGTCTCAACCATTGAGGTAATGCAAATCTTTATAAGGCACCCCAGATGACGTCATCAAATAACCCCTTATCAGACAACCTATTAACTCTACGGAAACTAGGGTTGCCAGATTTACGACAGGGAAAAGCGTGGCAACGACTGAGGGGGGGGGGGAATAATTTTCTTTAGTTCCATCCACAGACACAAGGAGTTTGGTCACCTTCAGTGGGGGTAAATCTTTTATTTCCGTAAATGAGAATGTATACAGTGTGATTTTTTAAGTGTGCAACATATGGGGATTTTTTTTAGTAATAGCACAAGCCAAATACAAACAAGGCCAAAAGTTGGTGCATGTCTGATAATCATATTAGGTGCACTTAGAATGGTTGCAAGTCAAACAGCATACAGGGTAGCTCAAACAATATCAAAGCTGGTACTGTAAAGTACCCTTATTTTAGAAAATTAAGCAAAATGTTAGAGAGAAAAGTTGTTTGGAATTAAAAGTTATGCCTAAATACCAAAACATAGCCTCCTAAGATTTTTTTTATTTTCTTTCGAAAAAAATCTATAATTTCTATACTTATTTTTTTTATTTTTTATTTCCGCCCTTAATACTTTCAAAAATTAATTAAAATCAAATCAATTTGACATAGCCTTGTTCAAATTCAAGCATATTTGTAAAATTAACTTAGATTTTTAATTTTTTATGGAATCACAAAATTCATGTTTGTGCAATGATATTCAACACAACTTTAAAATGTCGCAATTTTTTTTTAATAAGTTAAAATATTACTAATGATAATATATTACAAAAACTCTCCTTCAAGTGCAAAAGTTTTATTTTATTTAAGTAAATATAAGTAGAATTATGATATTTTTTGAGCCACCCTGTATGCTGTTTGACTTGCAACCATTCTAAGTGCACCTAATATGATTATCAGACATGCACCAACTTTTGGCCTTGTTTGTATTTTGATTGTGCTATTACTAAAAAAAAATCCCATATGTTGCACACTTAAGTAATGACACTGTACATATAAAGTCTCTCTCAAAATTAGAAATAAAAGTCAAATTGATATTATGTTGGCAATACAATGTAAAATAGTCAAAGCTTTCAAATTTTTAGCGTAAAATAGTTAAGTACTAATTTTTGACTGGGGTTTTATCTTTAATAGAAAAAACCCACACTATGATATATGGAAAGTAATAATAAATACAACTATCACTATCATTTTATGATGAAAAATGTATGAAGCCTGTGGCACAGCGTTGTCGGGTTTAACCATCATTAGGCGTTTTCTGAAAAGCTCTATTCTTGTGTTTCCACTATTTTCCTGAGTTTGAAAAGCGGGGCATTTGGGTACTTTGGCGTGGCGCGTGACAGGTAGTGGAAAAGCGTGGTATTCACGCCTAAATCGGGGCGTCTGGCAACCCTAACGGAAACACTGATCCGATTAACCCGATCACCAGCTAATGTAATTTGTCTCTTTTCAATCGTGTTAAATGAAGAAATATGAAAAACAAACAGCTTGTGATCGGGTCAATCGGATCAGCATTTCCATAGAGGTTAAAAGACCTGTTAATTAATTAATATGTTTTAGGCGCGTTTTATTCATCTTCAGATAAAGTTGCTAGTAACTATTTGCAAGATAAATTCACCATTGTATAACTCTATTTGTCGGCTGATAACTGGCCGACCAATGGGGGCACGACGAAAATTAAAATTGAATCAAATAATCTAATTTGAATTAAATCTCCATTATTTAAAGAGAAGTTCTGATTCAGAAGCAATAAATTTGAAATAGGTAAGTACCTGATTAAAATTGGCATTTGTACAAAAAACTACCTCAACTATTGAGAAGCTTTCTAGGTTCAAATTCAAATAGGTAACAGATAATCAAAGAATTGCAGGTCTTTTCTCAAACCATCAATCTCGAATAATCAGCACACGTCTTGTGACTTGTGACATCACGAGGATACTGAACCTGCAGATGAACCCATAAATTACCGGAAAGACATTAGAAGCAAGGCTAAAGTAATTAAATTGTGGGGACCAAGTGACAGATTCACATCAGAACTAAATTTAACTTAACAAGGTCAGAAGAGATTTAATAGAGACCTATAAAACTTTCAATGGCTATACTATAACATTTCTCCGATTCCGTTTAAGCTCGGTGAAAATTTACAACTATGTGGACATTCTCTTATGTTACAGACACTACCACATCTGAGCTCCCAAGAAAACACTTCATCACTAACCGAATTGTATATCAGTGGAACGCGTTGTCGAAAGAAACTATTAGTGCCAGATGTCTGAACCTTTTCAAGAATATATAGTGACAAAAGTGTTGACCGTGAACTACCACAAATCTTATTGGGAGATATTATTATCATATTTAGTCCAAACTCTGGACATTAAGGATTTTGTGCAATTTAAGATAATATGTATGAACTTGATTTGTGTGTATTGTCTTATAACTGATATTGCTACTATGTAAAGGGCTTTGATCTTCAATGTAGTACCTACTTCAAAGTCGAATCTTGGTATTTTATTATATAAAATTTTCAACAGGAATTAGGGCTCCGAATCGAATCTCTAAATATGCCTTGAATTCTGGAAAGGTTTTCAAAACTTCAACGTGTTTCAAGGTTTGAAAATTGAAGAATTTGCAAAGCATGAAGATGCAATTCCTGATTTGCTTTGAGAGTGCTTCGATTTTAATAAAGACGCAGAAAAATTTGCAGATTTTGCGGTTCTTTCAAAACTTCGAATATTCACAAGAATTAGGAAAATCTCAAGTCTTATAAATAAAGCTTAAACGCTCGAAATATGAAACTAAAGTCTTTGACGATTTTGAAAGAACTAAAGACCCATTTTCAAGATTTTAGAATCAAGGCTTTGCTAAATTTAAGACAGATACTTAGCGACTGACCACAAAAAATCTAAACTTTCCAAATCAAACTAAGATGAAGGATTTTCCCATGTTTTTCTACAATCGAGCTCCTAGAAATATTCATCTCCTCGCATTGAAGCCTCCGATAAATATAAAAAATCTCAAATGGTATCCAAAACATTTGACTTGAGACTAAAGGTACCCATTCACTTACAGTTAGCCTGCAGTCCAGAACTGCCGATTTGCATATCGTCAGTTAAAATTTCTCCATACACGTTCAGGCCGTCGACAGATCTGAGCCTGCAGTTCACTTGAATCTAACGACGGACTAGAGTGTATAGAGAAAAATCGTCAGTTGATATCGTACGATCCCATCTTCAAACTAGTTGGAAGTTTTCATGATTCCGATTTTGTGAAATGGCCGAGTCAAGCAATAATACAGAGTTTTTAACCGAATTTATTGATATTTATAGGCAATTGCCTTGTCTTTGGAAAGTAAAGAGCAAGTCCTACTCAAATAGGCACGAAAAGAACAAAGCATACGAAAAAAAAGGGCTTGGGGAGAAATTATTGCCGAAAATTTCAAATCTTCCAAACTTCGCCCCGTTGCCAGATATCGGAGCGTCACTATTAAACGTTCTTCGGCTGTAATTGCTTTTCTCATTCTAGTATTTTTCTTTGATATTAACGGCTTAACCAAGCAAGAGTTCTTCAAAACATGCGTCATCCATTCTAAGGTAATTTTTAAGGTCTTCTGTTGCACTCTCGGTTGCACTAGTTCTTAATTTTCGTACCAGTCTCATATGAGATAAAGTATCACGTTGTAACAGCCAATCTTTTACCCAAAAACGTTTTTTTGCGTCTGTTATCGGCTCTTGCAATAATAATAGCACAAGAAGTGCGGCTAGTTGTTTCTTTCTATTAGTACGAAACATTTTCCACTACAGCGAGACTGTTCGATTAGCACTGACAAAATGTTTGTATGTGTGGCGAAAGCTCAGTTTTCCTTCAATTCAAAAACTGACAGTCTTAAAACTGAGGTCGCATCGTTTCAGAAAACTGAATGGTGTGTGGCCTGAGAAAGTTCAAATCTTCAGTTCAGATCGTACAGTCCTAGAACTGCGGGCAAACTGTAAGTGAATGGGTACCTTAAAGAATTTTAGAATTTGCGAAATTTAACGGGAATCAGAAAATAGGACATGAAGATTTTAGAGATGTTGAAAATTTTTATAAGAATCAAATATTGAAGTAGGTATATGAGTGAAATTACTCAAATATTCGAATATGAAGTTTAAACATAGTTTTTCTACTCCAGGCTCTCATCTCATATTTTGTTTAATTTTTCCAATTTTTTTCATCTAAAGAATTTTAAACAAAAACAAAGACTCTATAGACATTGATTTCCGACGTAGGTAACTCAGAAACTTTAAAATTAGTTTCAAAAAGGACTTTATCGAACTAAATGTAATTTTTTTCACTTGGTCTTGTACGAATTTATTGTCAGCTCTGTGTTTTACAGCTTATGGGTAACCTCTGGATTCACAGACTATATAGTCATAGTTTTTCTAATCCCAGGTCCTCATTTTTTGTCTATTTTTTTCTTCTTAAGAGATTTAGAAAAAACTTAAATTCAAGAGCCAGGAAAAGACAAAAGTTGAGTCAGAGAAATTGGAAAATGAAGAAAATTTCAAGACGAATTGAGAAAAAACTGTTAGACAAATATAGACGTAATTTTTCTATTCTAGGCTCTTATATTTTGTCAGGCAAAATGAGAAAAAATTGTTGTTAAAAAATTAAAAAGGAGAAAATTTTGAAACTTTTTGGATGCAAAGGAGAAGAGAGGAAAGCTAGACTGGAATTTCGAATTGATTATGGGGAAAATAACTAAGAAAAGTGAAGATAAAATTCGCGAAGAGTTTTATTTTGTGTTCTTCAACGTAGACATCAGTTTAATTTCCCGCCTTAAATCCAATCTTGTCCGTGAAAAATTTGAAAAAGTACATTCGCACCAGTTTACCATAAGACACGATGCCAAAAATTAATTCAAAATAACAAAATACCTATAAATAAATAAAATCACAGTAAAATTTGTAGTCAAGAGGACATGTTTGAAATTTGTACCCAAAGGAGTAAAAACATTTTGAACACAAGTTGCTTAATCCTTCTCTTGAATTTGCCTCGTTCTAAGCTTTTCATGTAATTCGTAAAGAGTATTGAAGAATTTAACTGAAAGATAGCCCGGACCTTAGGCCCGGACCGTCCTGACAACTCTTGTGTCATAGCTGTGGACTTCGCTATGCACCCTGAATTTATCCTTGTTGTTCGTTAAAAACAGCAGATTTTCAAGTCTGTAGTGAGATGGTAAAGTATGTTTAAACTTTTAAAAGCCTGTCTACAGTCCTCTGTGAAACCCAACCTTGACATGATTCGGATAGCCCAAAAGAGTCTGGTTACAAGGGGGGACAAGGGGAGAGTGGACCCAATCTAAATTAGGTACCATGATACACAGAGTGAAATAGCATGGTATGAAGTTTTTACCACATTATATGATGCACTATGGGAGAGATCACCAAGTACAAAAAGAGCTTTCATGAAACCTGATGAAGTTGGGCGTCCCATCTAAGAGTGGGGTTAATGTATACTCCAAGAAATCGAACTTTCCCTCACTTCTTCATTTACACCTCTGAGGGAGAAAACCAATTCCTCTGTTTCGTCTTCATTCATGAGGAGCTTATTAGCATTGAACCAATCCTTAAACTTGCCTCCCTTCTAAAAGTAGCCCAATCATTTGAGAACAAGCCTCTGAAAGAGTGAGTTTTCTGAAAAAAATCCTTAGAAAAAACCATAATCATCCACCTAAACAATTGCGAAAAAATTACATTTCCCAGCAGCTCCCCCACTTAACGCGCCTAATGCAGATATCCCAGCGAATATTGTTATTAATGGTAGATTGCCACCATTTTTAGGTACTCTCGAGCTGATGGTCTAATTTTACCTTCGGACTTCTTTATACCCTATATTCTGTGTGGTTGAGGACCGCCTGATTAAACGATTCCGCTGACATGGAGACTGAGGTGTCGTCCGCAAAAAGGGTGTATTTCAAAACGGAGATATTTTATATAGATTAAGAATAGTATCGGCCCCTTCACGCACACCTATATTTTACAACCCTTTCCGCAGAACACACCCCACCCACCCTGACAATTTGAGATCTGTTTTTCACATAGGAATTAACAAGTTCAATACTCTCTGTGCTAAAATTATAGTATACCAGCTTGCTCAGCGGAAGAGTTCATAGGAAACAGAGTAAAATGCTTTCCTTAAGTCACAGAAAATAAACACCTCATTATTTAATCAACGCTTATACGTCATCGTCTGGCGCGTTTTAATGAAAGAGCCCATGGATCATTTTAATTCAATGAATAAAATATCTGGGTATTGTTACAAAAAAAAAGTTAATCACAAACTACAATAATTAAAAAAATACTTCTTTTCACACAACTATAATGTTCACCAAGTTTTGAAATTTTATTTCGCTGTCTATACAGAATTAATAATAATTGTTTCAATTGACACTCTAATAAACAACGGATATTTATATTTAAAATTTAAAACAAAACTTCATTAAATATAGTATTTTAATATTTTCCCTGTAGATGATGATGTACTTTTAGTAGCACACGTAAATAATTTAGTTAGAAGGTATTAAAAACAATCAATATAACGAATATAGATACTATACCGACACATTTTAAAAATAGTATTTTTTTACAAATTACATTTTTAACACTTAATCGAAACAAAAATGATTAAAATTTTGTTTGCGTCATCGTATCACAGAATACAATCGAACATTTGCAACGACTTTGTTATTACTTCGTCTTTTAGGCAGGACTCCATGAACTCTTCAATTGTGATTACGCCGTCTTGATTTAGATCTAGTTTACGAAATACTCTGTCTATTTGTTCCCTTGCTTTTCGATCTTCTTCAACCTAAAAGAAGAATTTCAAAATTATTTGCCCATTGAACTTGACTCAGTAACAGAAAAGATATGAAATGTATATTCTTTAGACATCATTTCACATGAACTAGGACAACGCAGTTATACATAGTGAAATGTATCCAAAAAGCCAATAACAAATCCAATTGCCATTTGGGTCAAATTCGGAAAATTTATGTAGTAAGCTACTCCCTAGACGCAAGTAAATTTACCTGATGCGCCCTTCGTCCCATTAATTCGTGTACTGCGCTGACCACTTCTCCCAATTCTCCACGACTAATACATCCATCTCCGTTAATATCGTAAAGTTTAAACGTCCATCTGAGTCTTTCGTACACGCTTCCTCGGAGTAGCGTGGACAACGTTATGAGTAGATCCTGAAAGTGATAGGTTAGCAAAAAATGGAATATTTTAAAATCTGGAAAGTGTCTATATATTATCGTTATCGACCACCTGTTAGCTGCGGAATCGATGTTGAAAATTTTATAAGCGCTTTGCTGCTTTGGGGGTGATGTGGCGATAAATAGTGCCTGACACGCAAATTTATGAATTTTTTATAAAGTCGTTTTGTATTTAATTGAGTTATAAAGGTTCGTAAATAATAACTTATATCTAGTAAAGATTAATAGTATTTTTGAACTGCCTGAAGAAGCCTCAATTTGTCTTTTGATTTACGAAAATATACTTAAGGTGAATGAAAAAAACAACAATTATTATTATTGTCGTGTTTCCAAAATCTTGTGATAACAATATTAGAATAAAGAGCAGTGAAAAGTTTCTTAGATCAGACCTATATCTTATTCACATGGGATACTAACTATACCTATATAGTTTTCTTTGTGTTCAGAATATCTTGGAGGCTTTCCAAACTATCGGCAAACACCGCATTCCCCATTTTCTCTGACATTTTAATAATAGTCTTGCCTTCTTTATTATAATGAATATGTCAATATTGTGCTTTGTTTATTTCGTCCCTATTCTTCTCATACTTTTTTCTTAAGTTGAAGGATCGATTCTTAGCAATTCAACGGTATCTGTTTGATAGAATATTTTCCAGTACAAGTTATGTATATATGTTTTCTAATTTGTTGCATCGACGAAAACTGAAAAGTTCGGTCTCAATCATTTGTATTTGTATTGAATATGCTAGCACTGTCTGGAAGTGACACAATGTCATGGTATAGGGTAATACCAATGGATTTTTACATTAAGTGGAAAAATGAATTCTTCTTTGTAGAGTTTGTATCAATTTCTCGAGTGATCCAACGTTCTCTTTTCTCTTAATCCATCACCAAACTCGTTAAATGTTTTGGATAACTGTTCTTGTATTTCTTTTGTAGGTACCTACCTACTTGCTTGTTTTGAGTTTGCTTCACATCTACTTCCTTCTAATATTTCACTGTTTTCTGCATGTGCTTTTTTAAAGTTTTTAATGGTTTGAAGACATTTGACTTTAATTTCAATTTTTCTGGGAGTTTGAGGGATCCCAAAGGACCATTAGGACACAAAATCTCAAAAAAAGAAATTTGAAGTTTCATCGTTTTAGTACTGTACGTTTAGTACCTTGTGATTTACATTTTGGAAAACTTTGAAAGAGCATAGCTTTTTTTTTCTAAATGCGAATCGTTTACTCTATTCACCGATATAAGAAAAGTCTTAAAATTCAATAAATTATTTGCCACATTTACTGTGTTGGGCCACGTGCATATACCCCTTATACAGAAGAAAACAAAGGGAAAAGTTACCCTAGTAGTTACCTATGTCATTAGGTAAAAAAAGTGGGTTGCCGGCAGAGCGGGGCAAAGCCCTTAGTAAAAGGGCTTGAAGCACTAAGCCCTAAGCCCTTTATCAAAGTGCTTTCAATTTCAAGCACAAATTCTATTTTATTTCCAAAAGTGCTTCACAAGCACAAAGCCCTCAAAGTGCTTTGGGCTTGGCAAGCACAAAGCCCTCAAAGTGATTTGAAAAGTGCTTGAATGACATCAAAAGTGCTTGGGGTGCCTTGAAAAGTGTTTTGAAGCTCTTTAAATGTGCTTGAAAATCTTTAAATGTGCTTGAAGCTCTTTAACCCTCCGTACACACACTGGGGTCTACAGGACCCAAACAAAAGTTTGAAAGCGTGGCAAATTACGGAACTTTTAGCGATGGTTTCAAGAGTCCATGTAAATTTAGTTTATGCCCCTCACTACCTAAACCCGAAACGGCAGAATCAAGCATTTATTAGTTTATGACTGACAAGCGTGTTAGTAGGTCGCGGGGTCTAATATATCCCAGTGTGCGTTGCGAGTATCTTATTTGTGAATATACTTTTTGTATGTATCGAATAATTTCATACCAATTTTTCTGTGTTTGTAATTTATTTTACTTTTTTGATAAGAGAATTTATTAGATTTTATTCAAGAATATTCGTTTTCCTTGATGGAAAGTTATTTTTCCACTAAAACTTTTTTATTCATTTTTTGTATAGGTACAATGTAACAGAATATTTACATATTTGTTTTTTAGTACAAAATTATTAATTTTTCAAGTTTTAGGTTCTGCTTTTTGAACAAATAAACATCTATTGATATTCTAAAAAATCTAAAACATGTATTTTTTTTTTGTGTTAAGAACTAGCAATAAATGCTTGGGGTGTGTTTGGTGTTTTCAAAAAGTATGTGTGTGTACGGAGGGTTAAATGTGCTTGAAGCTCTTTGAATGTGCTTGAAGCTCCTTGAATGTGCCTAAAGCACTTTGAATTTGTAATAAAATTCTCAAAATGGCATAAGCTACCGTGTACACCCATCAGTTGAATTAGTATAGTAGAGATGAACTTCAAATTTCACAGAGTAGCAGTAGTATTTTATTAATTTTTTTGAGATGTAGTCCTGGGGTACTTGGGGTAGTTGGGGTACTACATGGTAATTCAATTTTAAGGCTTTCAAAATGTTTAATGAGAAAAAGTGGAAGAAAATCCAGTGATAAAGTTACATAGGGTACCAATATAACATAATTATTTATTTGAATAATCAGTTCATTATTTTTATTTTTTTTTTAATTCAATTCCAAGCTCAAACCAAAAACCTCCATTGTTAGGAGAGACATTGGACGGTTCTAGTTCAAATAATAGAAAAAAAAAATTAAGCGAAAAAACACATCGATCGGAAATTTTTAGGTGGGTGATAAATTAAATGATGGTCAATTCAAATTCCTTTCAAAGTGCTTCAAGCCCTTTTGAAGTGCTTCAAGCCCTTTTAAAGTGCTTCAAGCCCCTTCAAAGTGCTTCAAGCACCCAAAAGTGCTTCAAGCCCTCTATAAAAGTAATTGAAGCTCATTGAAAGGGCTTGAATTACTTTTTTTCAATTACAAATTACCAAGCACTTCTCTAAAGTAATTGACTTTGCAAGCCCCAATTACAAATATATAAAAGGGCTTGAAGCACAGGGCTTTCAAGTCCTCAAAGTGCTTGAAGCACTTTCACAAGCACAAAGCACTCAAGCCCTGCCCAGCTCTGGTTGCCGGTTGCCGATTTTAAATAAAGAAGCAGAGCATTGGGATCGTATAACCCACCTATCTCCCTATTTACCTCTAAGACTGCTGGGTTTCAGCTTCTGTTGATGACTATTAAATAGTAATAAAATGCAGATGAATTCCTTATATGTATTAATGATTTATATGCTCGAGCATGGATTTTGATCATTGTATGGTGGATTTTCCCTTCAAGAACCATGTTGTCCATTGATAAAGACATTCTTAAAATGTGGGGGGATTTTATCTGCAACAATACCTTTAAAAACTTTGGCTACTAAGGAGACCTTTGATATTACTCGATAATTCTCAATGTCTGATTTGTCTCCATTTTTAAAAACTGGAATACCATAGGATTTTTTCCAGGCTTCTGGATATGTACCAGTAGACAATGACATATTAAAAATATCACACAAAATTTAAGACAGAACAAACCTGTAGCCTTCTAGGAAAACAAACGGTATGCCATCTGGCCCAACACCGAAACTCTGCTAAAATTTGCAAATTCTGTCAAAAACATCAAGTGGAGATAGCTTAAGCTGCCCAAGATCAACCATCTTCTCCGATTCAAAATTCGGAAACATAACATATTATTATGTAATATGATATGTCTCTATCTATCTAATCACATCACATGCTAACCACACGCTTGGTTTCTTTCCTTTTTTATTACCAAGGAACGAGTCGGAGCGCCTCCCGAGACATGGCGCCTGGAGCGCCCGCTCCGTTCGCCTTATGGTAGGGCCGGCCCTGTTTGGGGGATCCCAAAGGACCATTAAGACACAAAATCTCAACAGAAACAAATTGAAATTTCATCGTTTTAGTACTGAGAGCTACCTTATGATTTAGATTTTAAAAAACTTTGAGAGGTCATAACTTTTTTTCTATTGAAGATAGAAAGCTGAAATTTTCAGCGATTTTTATTCCAGTAGAGGATTACAATCCCTAAAAATTTCAGCTCATTTCGTTTTTTAACTGGTCAAAATCCGTGTACCGTGTACAAGTTGGTCAAAATCCCAGAAAATCCCATAAGATCTACTCAAAATCCCTAAAAATCATTAAAATCCTGAAAAATTTAACATAATCTTACAAAATCTCTTAAATTGCATAAAATCCTACAAAATCAAAGAAAATTTCATTAAAACCAAAAAAATCCTGCAAAATCTCATAAAATCATTACCATTCCTAAATAATATTTCCCTTGAAATTCCCAAAAATCCTTTGGAATCCCCAAAAGTATGTTAAAGTCTCTTAGAATTTCATAATTTAGTGGAATTTCGAGGAATTTCGGTAGAATTATGTTATTCTGAAAAAGGAATTATATGAGAAATGTTTGCGATGTTTCCATAGATTCACATAAAATTTTAGTTCCTCTCGAATTACATGATCGAATTACACGAAATCCTAAATGAATTGCATGAAGAAATTCTAAACAATTATATGAAATTACACCGAAATTCCCAACAGGAAATTTCAGTTCTTACTGTATTTTAGTAAAATTCCACAAGTGGAATGGCGGGGAATTTCCGGCTAAAAACATGGAATTTCGGTGATATTTGATATTCCGAAAAATTCCCATATGTAATGTCATGAAATTTCAATATATTTCGGTGAATTTCCAAGAAATTACTTGAGGTTTCATTAATAATCCCAGAAATTCCTAGCTATTAAAAGAGAATTTCAGTGAAATTCCGAAAAAATCTTATGAAAATAAATGAAATGAAAAATTCCTTGAAGTTTTATTGGATTCGGGAAATTTTCGGCTATGAACGTGGACTCAAAATATTCTCATTAAATTTTAATGAATTCCGAGGAATGTTTGAGAAATTACATGAAATGTCAATGAAATTCCGAAGAATTTTATAAAAATTTTGTGGAATTCCAGGATATTTTAGTTGAGAAATTTTGGGGAAATTTCAGTAAAGTTAAAAAAAAATTGTGGAATTTTTATGGAATTTTGAAATTAAAATTTTAGTGGAATTTCGAGGAATTTCATGAAATACCTAAATCCCATACTGTAATTCCGAAAAAATGTTGTCTGAGAATTCCATAAAATCTTCTGGTGAAATTTTAAGGAATTTCTATGGAATTACTTGAAATTTTTGCGGAATTCATCAGGAATAACTTGATATTTTAGCGGAATTCCGAAGAATTACATGAAATTTCATAGTGTAATTCCGAGGACTTTTTGTTCAAGAACTCCTTTGAATTTTATTGTGGAATTCCATGAAATCTTATCGTGAAATTTGGAAAAATATTATGAAATCTTATAGTAAAATTTTTAGAAATTTCCGTTTTTATTTACCTTTTGGGTGGAATTTCGAGAAATTCCATAAAATCTTCTGGTGAAATTCTAAGGAGAATATTATGGAATTGACTAAAATTTTCGAGAAATTCTCATGGAATAACTTGAAATTTTGGTGGAATTCCGAAAAATTTCATGAAATATTATATTGTAATTCCGAAGAAAAAAAAAATCCAAGAATTCTATTGAATTTTATGGCGTGAAATGTGACAAGGGAAAATTTTTGCGGAGTTTCCAGAGAATTCGCATCAAATTTTAGTTCCTCAGAATTACATGAAATTTCGAAAAATTAAATGAAATTTCAGTGGAATTTCGATTGAATTACATGAAATCCTGAATAAGTGGCATAGAGGAATTCTAAACAATTACATTGAATTACACCGAAATTCCCAAAATGAAATTTCAGTGCTCGTTAAATTACATAAAGGATTTTTAAAAATTTTCAAAAAATTACATTATTTTCGAGGAATTTTCATCGAATTATATGAAGATCCGATGCAATTGCATGGAATTCAAAGGAATTTTCAGGGAATTACATGAAATTTAAGTGGAATTTTGAACAACTCTTATAGTTTCATAAGGAATTCCAGTAAAATTCCGAAAAATTCTAATGTAATTACATGAAGTTTTATTTTTATTCCAAGGAATTCCCAGTTAAAAACATGGCATATTAGTGAAATTGAAATTCCCATCGAATTACTGAATTTTAGTAAAATTAGAGAAAATTTCACAAGTGGAATTCCGAGGAATTTCCGGCTGAAAACTTGGAATTTCGTTGAAATTTGGAAAAATTCCCATGTAATGATATGAAATTTCAATATATTTCGGAGGAATTTCGGTGAATTTTCAAGAAATTACTTGAAATTTAATTAATATTCCTAGAAATTCCTGACAATTGAAAGAGAATTTCAGTGAAATTCCGAAAAATTCTTATGGAAATAAATGAAATTTTGAAAACAATTTTGAAGTTTCATTGGAATTTCGAGAAATTTTCGACTAATAACGTGGCATTTCAGTGAAATTCCTATTTTTAAGAAATTACAGGAAATGTCAGTGGAATTCCGAAAAATTTTATGAAAATTTTGTGGAATTCCAGGATATTTCAGTGATGAAGTTTTGGCGAATTTCAGTAAAGTTTCTAAAATATTCGCAGAATTTCCATCAAATTATATATAATTTCACTTTGTGTCGACTTACGTAAAATTTCGATGTAATGTCGAGTAAAATTCCAAGGAATTCTCGTCGAATTACATACATGGAATTCCTTGAAATCTTATTGTGGAATTTCAATAGAATTTCCGTGGAATTTCCATAGAAGCACGAGAAATTTCGACGGAATTCCGAAGAAATTAATTAAATTTTAGTGGAATTCCGAGAAATTTCATGAAATCTTTTTCTGTAATTTCGAGGAATTTTTGTACAAGAATTCCATTGAATTCCATGGAATCTTATGGTGGAATGTGGAAAAGTATTACAAAATCTTATGGTTTTCTAGGACCTTCTGTTTTTCTATTCAAAGTCATTTGACGGGAATTTCGAGGAATTCCATAAAATCTTCTAGTGAAATTCTAAGGAATTTCTATGGAATTAACAAAAATTTTCGCAGAATTCCTATGGAATAACTTGAAATTTTAGTGGAATGCCAAAGAATTTCATGAAATCTCATAAGTAGTGTAATTCCGAGGAATTTTTTTCCAAGAATTCCATTGAATTTTATGGTGGAATTCCATAGAATCATATATGATGAAATTCTGAAAAGTATTATGAAATCCTATACTTAGTAAAATGTCTAGGAATTTCCGTTTTTCCATTCAAATTTGTCATTTGAATTTAGAATCTCTAAAAACTTTTCAAAACCCCCTAAAATGCTCCAGAATCACCTAAAATTTTGAAAATCTAAAATCTTCTGAACTCCTGTAAAATCGTGTAAAGATTTTCAATATTCCCAAAATCCTACAAAACCAATTAAGATTTAAAATATATGTCCATTATATTTTATAGAGTTAACTAAACCTCGGAGCGGTTGATTGGTCAAAATCGGTGAATACAAGTCCAGAAAAACTTGTAAGATATATTTAAAATCCTTGAAAATCTTTAAAAATTTAACAAAACCTCACAAAATCCCTTAAAAAATTACTTGAAATCGCATAAAATTCCACAAAATCCCACGAAATTTTACTAAAAATCCGGCAAAATCTTATAGAATCATTAATATGTAGATATTCCTAAAAAAAAATTCCTTCAAAATTTCCAAACATCCTTTGGAATCCTGAAAAATCCGTTAAAATTTCTAAAAATCCTTTAGGATCTCTAATTGCCGTTTCCAACTATTTTAGGGGAGCTTCAACAATAAGTATTCCTTGAAATGACAATCTTCTATGGAAAAATGTCAGTTTAAAAAATACTTATCGTTAAGGCTCCCGTAAATTAGGTAGAAACGTCATGAAAACTCTTTCTAAATTCTCTAAAATGATCCAAAATCACCTAAAATCTCATAAATCTAAAATTTTTTAAAATCCTGTAAAATCACGTGAAGATTTTCAAAATCCTCAAAATCCTACAAAAGCAATAAAGATTTAATTATGTACACATTTTATGGAGTTAACTAAACTTCGAGCGAAAATTTGTATAGAAGCTGGTCAAAATTCCAGAAAAACTCGTGAGATCTACTTAAAATCTTTAAAATCTTTAAAAATCTAACAAAATTTTATTAGAACAAAAAAAATCCGGCAAAATCCTATAAAATTCCTAATAAAAAAATTCCTTTAACATTTCCAAAATTCTTTAAGGATCCCCAAAAATCCGTTAAAATCTCTGAAAATCCTTTAGGATCCCTAAAAACCCTTCTAACTTCCCTAAAATGCTCCAAAATCACCTAAAATCTTTTAAAATCTTGTAAAATCATATGAAGATTTTCAGAATCCTCAAAATCCTACAAAATCAATGAAGATTTAAAATCTTTGTACCTACATATTTTGAGTAGCATGTAAATCATAAGATAAGCCTTTTTAGTAATGAATATTAGAAGGTTCTATCTTGTGTTGTGAAAAATCGAATTTGCATCGTTTTCAGTGCGGAAAAGTGTTTTAAAACGTGCCTCCTTATGTATCATTAGGTAAGCGAAAAGTGTTGTAGGTCAGGCCATGTTATAGTATTGTAACGGCCAACAGTGTGTCAAGAATCCTAGGCTGTCGATTACCCTAGAAATTACAGATTCCTATAATCTAGTGAGCAAGCTGGTATTTAGTTTTAAGTCTAAGTTTGACTGTGATATGATTTAAATAATGATTATTGTTGCGAGTTTTAAAGAGTTTAATTGTTGAGTTAGTTATTAAAGTAATTAGTGTCAGAGTGTAGGCAACCCAGAGCCGTGACAGTGTTTATTCTCAAGTATTTTCAGTTTTTAGATCAGTAATATTGTTTGGATTTCAACATGCTTTGTCAATAAATAAGTTGTTTTTTTTTTTGGCGATAATGCTCATTTTGATAACTTCAATCTACGGAGCCGGTATAGAATCTACAACTGTAGTGGTACCCTATTTCAAAAACTAAATAAAAAGAACTTTTCATACTTGAAAATATAAGGCAATGCTGCGACCTGGTGCAGTCATTGCAATGAAAAAGCAGTGTGTAACATAAAAATCGCATATTTGGCAACATTTCCAATGGCATCAATATCAAAACCGTATACATTTTGATATTTTTGTAATATTTAAAAGAAAATTCAATCACAATGTTCGATAACCATTATTTTTGAAAAAGTTAAGTATCCAATTTTAGTATCAACACTAGGATATGAATGAACATCAAACATCCAATAAAACTCTAAAGAAAACGCTAATGAAATTTCGCAGCATGAATGAAGCCGTAGATATGTATGGAATCCTAAGCTAAGCTAATAAAAATTCTAACGGCTATTTTACTTACTCTAAAACTAATCGCTCCATTACAGTTTACGTCAAAAGCCTTAAACACGTAATGGGCGTATAAAGTGGCATCTGAAAGAAAAATTAATATTGAATGAGAACTAATAAAGATGAATACCTACTAAAATTATAAGATTCTATAGAACTACTTTTAGAGCTGTTTTATTTTCAAATACTTACTACCATGCGGGAAGAACTTGGAATAAATATCCTTAAAACTATCTTCATGGACTACACCTTCAGGACATTCCTAAAATAATTAAAAAAATATTCAAACATTAAAGAAGCATACTTATATGTGTGATATTTTTCTATGGTTTCCGCAAAACATTTGTTAATATGGCGTATTAATACAGAAATTGAAAAATAGGGGTGTAAATTAGTAGAAAATCCGCATTGAACATTTTAAATGAAAATTCGATCTTTGTGGAACCATTGAAAAAAATATTCTTATTTCTATATTAATAAATCCTTACAGTTTTAAATCCTCGATACATAATCCTTATCTCTTGTCTGGTGAATTTGGTAAGTCTGCAAAGGTCTTCTAGTGCCACCGGTATTGGCTTGGGTATTCTGGACGGTTCTATTTCAAATACAACCTCTTCTATTGGACTGTCGGATGGTGTGGCCATGGTTTTTATTTTGGGGTGTTATAAGAGGTATTCACAAAAAGTCCATTTGGCAAAACATTGATGGTAGGTATATTTAAATTGGGCTGATATCTACATTATTGTAAACTAGTTATTGATTGCGACATTTTTCTGAAATAGAAATGTTTATATTAATTTTTCGGCTTTATTGTCTCTTTGCTGTGATAACATTCATTAATTTTATAAATTGTTTGGAATTGAATTAAAACTCTTTGAACTGTATAGCAAAGCAATACCATCTAACTTCTGACAGCACAAAGCACGAACTACATACATTGTTTGAATATAGAAAGAGATTGAAGATAAAACTCGACAACTGTCGTAGGCCTACATTGTTCGAATGTCCCTATTGATTTCATTTGAAAAAGTTTGTATATCAAGCTGAAAGCAGAAATGTATTTGTTATGCAGAAGTTTTATTGATAAAATATGAATTGTAAAATGAAACAAAGTAATTTATAAATTCATGAAGCTGAATTAAATCAGTCATTGAATAAATGTTCCAGAAATATCCTAGAACTGAATTTGCTTTTCTAAAACTTTCAACAAAAAGTTAAAGCCTCAGGACAACTTCAAAAGCCATTCACTTTAGAGTTGCACCAATAAGCAGCTTTCCGATTTAAATAGCCTTTTGTTTTCAGACATATTATGTTTTCCACGTAACATCTAGCTTTAAGTTTATATATGTTCAACAATAGAAACTCGGTTCCTTTCTTGATGTGAAAATAAAAATTTCATGAACAAAGTTCGTGTAGCTAGTTTTATGCTTTTACAACAATATAAAAGTCTCATTTTGCATATATTAAGTTTAATTAATATCAATGAAAACCAAAACAGTGTTTTTTGATTTTAATCACACACGAATAATGTTCTATTCAAATTAGTTGGGGGGTGACCTTATTTAGGAACTCCGTTTAAGAATTCCATTAAACATAATACTGGAATAGAGCCGGGCTTCTTTATGAATATTTTAATTGCATTGCAACTTACCTTTGTGTTAAGTTTCGCCTTTTGTTGCAAATGGAAACATTTTTCTAAAGACTTTTTTTTCGAAAAGCTCGAAGCTTGAAATAGCCTTTTGTCTTTAATAGCCTTGTGTAACGATTCCACACCTTTGCGTGTCTAAAATGCCAAACTGTTTCCTTATTTACTCAAAAATCGTTAAAGATTTTAATCACTCTAGGAATGAGTAATTATGGAAGAATACTTATAAAAGGAATGGATTTTATAAAGTTAGTAAACATTTTTCTTGCATCTCTGGCGCTTAGCCAATTTATAAAATACTTATGGATAGGTATAAATCAAATACTTTTGGATAAAAGTCATCTGGAAACTGAAAAGGCATTTTGGCTTTGATATATGAAACATGATGCTGCTCCTTGAAAATATTAAAGTTGAAATTGGATATATATATGGAGTAGAAAATGTACGTGTCAAGGAAACATTGCCAACATAAATTCTTAATGTTAATGAGAAGTATTTAGGCTTCTAAACTGGCGTTCGTGTTAAAAGCTACTGTTTTAGGTAAGTCTTTGGGCCGCATTTAGAAGTATGTGGAACCACGCCAAATATTTGGTTGCTATTTTCAAAAAATTGTTTCACATCAGTGTTCCAACAAGAAATTTGCCAAGAGTGTGGCTATAAAATGTTATGGAGTTATTTTTCTTGAATATACAGTGTGACCATTAATATTTTTGCTTCTTGATATATTTTTCTCCTTGTTCTTGACTTACCAAAAAGAGAGGAAAAGTTACTGTAGAAAACATTGGTAGCAACTACCGAATTCATGGCACCAAGTACATTTTGCCGGTTTTGTCTTTCAAATAATCAATGAGTTTTCTATAATCAACTTTTTGTACTTCATTTTCCCTCATAGAGCCCTCCTGTGAGAGATAATTCTTCCATGTATCAATTATTGTTAGATTAAGCATTACAGGATAATGATCAGTTAAATCTGAGTATAGGACAAAAGCTTGTGAATTTATTGTTTCTGCCTTCAACTTTTTTCTAATGAAAATATGGTCAATGCAGGAAGAAGTTGTGGTTGTTACTCTGGCATAGCAATTTATTAAAGACGAAAACCCAAAACGATTTATTGTTGAAATGTATAGATTTGAAAGTTCATTGTCATTATCACAAATATTAAAATTTGTGTCGCCAACGAAAACTTCGATTGCTTTATCTAACTTGCTTTCAAAATATGCCTCAATATCCTCTATAAACATGTTTTCATTTGTAGAAGGCGGCCTGTACACATAATTAAGACCGAAAGTTATATTTCCTGTAGTAAAATTAGTTTTATTCAATGTTACAGAAGACCTAACAAGCTTATAACTATCTATATGTACATTCAAATAGTCCCTTGTATAAATCAACAAACCATCATTCCTGTTGAAGCTGGCACCATCATAAAAGGCAGTAAATCCAGGTATATTAAACTGCATTTACTGTGAATCGACCAGTTGCAAGCACTTGCTGAGAACAATAATGTCACAGTATGTTTGTTAACTCAAAAGTATTCAACATTACGAGGAGACTGTCAAAATTCGTCTTAACACTTCTTTTATATTGGTGAGTGAACATACACTTATTCCCGCTAATGTTTATTTGAGATTTCAGTTCACTGACATTTATGCTCTCCCATGGAAGTCCCAGGTTACAATTCAAGTCTGCTAAACTATTATGAACATCCACTTCTAGTTGGGCAGCCATTATTGTTGTCCATAATCTATTTTAGTTTTAAGTACATCTATTAGGTATTTGTAAGAGGGACATTCCATACAGGATTGCTTTATGCTCAGTGTTATATCCTGTTTTAAACTTTTTATTTGCAGCTTTGCAGTTTCCACACTTTTTAGAGGTTTTTGGGCATTCTCTTATATCATGTTCTTCCATACAGTATTCACAGATAGTTTTATTGTAGCATTCATTGTTCTTGTGATAATAGCCTTGACACTTAATGCATCTTGGGATGATGATATTCTCATAAAGACTGTATCTTTCCCACTCTAGACTAGATAAACTCTTTTGTTGCTAATCATTTTATGAAACAGATTTGATGAACATTCCATATACAGTGTGTCCACTTAAGTTCGCAGTATATGGGAAACTTTTTTATTATCAATTTTACGAAAAAAAGTTATTCTTTATAAAAGTTTCTGCTTCTTGAAAAAATAGTATTAAACTATTAAAAATTGAAATAGCATGTACAGGGTGGTCAGAAAATGGAAAAATATACAGGGTTTTTTTTTAAAAAAGTAAAAAAAAAAAATGGCACATCACTATTTTTTTAAACCTTTGATATTTTTTTCAGATTAAGCAAGTCATATAACAGTCAAAAGATACTTTCCGTTATCACAAATAAACCTGCCAAATTTGAAAAAAAAATTGGAAAAGGGATTTTTCTAAAACTTTGACACCCTGTAACTCAGAAACTACGCATTTCCGGACACATTTTTATGGGAACTTTTTTTTCTTAAAATATTGCAAGGAATCATGGCCCCTCCTAGATAAGAAAATAGTTATTTATGCAACAAGTTTGTAAAGTGAACCTCACAACGAGTGAAAAACGACAATCACATGAGTGAAAAAAGGTGCTTTACGCATGTATTGCTATTGCATACAAAATTTTTTCTACTACCTATCAGATATGTGTGAAAAAATAGATTTAGACAAATACTTTACGAACTAGTGCGTGAAGTATTTTCACTTTACGCACTAGTGCGTGAAGTACTTTACCAGAAAAATACCAAACGGCCATTTTTTTTCCAGTGATAAAAATAGGTCTACTAATGAGAAATATACTGAAGTTAGGTAAAAAATATTCCGGGTAATCTGTGAGTATGGATAATACGTCTGGCAAGTGAAAAATTGAAGATCCGAAAAATTTCAGCCAGACTCACTTTCCACTATCTGAGATAATAGACTGTGAGATAGGGGCTGTTTTGCGGAGTCATTTTTTTTTTGCCTGGCATTTTGAGGGCTGAATGTGGCTACTAAGCTGATGAGAATATGGGTGATTTTAATGCCGGCCTCCCGTTCGAAAATTTGCAGAAGAAAAAAATTGATTTACATGAAGAATTTTTTTTTAATGATCTCAAATTTTCTAGCTTTTAAATAAAAGATTGACATTGATAAATAATTCACCCATGAAAAATATCAGATGCTTTTCAATAGCTGAAAAAATGGGGATGGGTGTCAACTTCCAAGAGAAAAAAAAAAAAACCTTCCGCGTTTACTTTTTGTCTGGCAATCGAGAGAATGAAAGATTTTGTTGTGAAAATAACGCTGAAAAATCGCCAGACGGTAATCACAGTTTGAAATGGAGTTTTCCGGCGAAACATTCTGTGGACATTTCGAACAGGAGGCAGGCATTAAAACCACTTATATTCTCATCAGCTAACTAGTCACATTCATCCCTCAAAATGCCAGACAAAAAAAATGACTCCACTAAACAGGCCCTATCTCAGGGTCTATAAGCCAAATTGCTATTTTCATATACCTACTTTATGTTCTATTGTAGTGAATGTGATATATTTATGACTGGGTAAAATAAGTGTGAACCCATCCGAAAATTTTTGCGAAACTCAAATATTCTTGTTTTGTATCACCAAGAGAACAAACTATTTAATATACCAACTGGGAAAATAAGTACGCTAAAAAATTTCACTGCTTCCTGGACTATGACGATTTTGATGTGAACCATTCTGATGAAAGCTTCAGGTAAAATTTGAGGCACTTGGTTTCTATGATAGTATTTTTAAAATTTTTGAAGCCAAATATGGTGGAGACGGCTCAACTAAATGTAGAGACACTATATATTTTTGGAATCGGAAAATTGTGCTCTTCAAGGATATAGAATCAAATATAGGGCATTCTATTTGAAAAAAGTTGAAAGTACGCAAAATTTCAAATTTCTGACAATAATTTACCTAAAACTGCTCCACTTTTGTGTTTACACCTATCATCTACCTATAAAGGTACGTGGGGTGTCAAATTATAACCAGATACCCTGTACCTTCCAATATTTTGTATGGCCCCCCCCCCTTAATTTGGGTCTGGATCCGCGCCTGCAATAAAGTGGTTTTGTTCACGCAGTGCCTGTGCTATCTCCTCTTCTGATAGGTCTCCATCATAACCCACAACCTTCACTCTAGGTTTTTTGAGTTTAGTCTCATCAATTTCATAGTTGTTCCCCAAAGTTTTTTCGGCATCCGTCTTGTTTGTCTAGTTCCAATTTTGTTTGACACTTAACAATTAAGTACACTTCCAGTTTTTGTTTCTCTTGTATTTTTCACTCCAATCTGCAGTTGTTTTGACTGTATTTTCTTATAAAGTTAGTTTTTCCTGAACTTTGCTGTTTCTTTGGTTTGATAATATACTTGTAAAATTATTGATTGGTTTATTTTTTTGTATATCTGTTTTTATTATGTCCGCATAACTTAGGGAAGTTGTTACTGGGGCAGCTTCTCCTTTAGGGAGCAAAGACTCCTCCAGTGAAATTTTTAATAAATGTATTTCCTGTTTCATTTGTTTAAACAAATATATGGCATTCTTGCTATAAGCTTCCTGCATTCATCACGTACAAACCACAGTATTCTTTTCTGTAGAGGCATGCATTTTTCTTCCGATGCATAAACATTGGCACATTTCTTATGTAATCTTTTCAAGCAGGAATCACAATTGTAGAATTCGTCATCACACCTTTTTTTACACTCCAAGCAATCCTTATCTGGTTCATCCATTTCATGACAGGCCAAAAACACAGATTATTTGCAATTATTGTGGAGCCGAAAATTAACAAATGTTTATCATGAACCTATTTTTCAGATTTCCGAAAAACTACAAATAATTGGGTGATTTCAAAATTTCGAAAAATGAGTGGAGGGAAACATTGTTTTTTTTTTCTAGTTTTTTTATGTATCAATTTCGAGCGACTGAACCTTGATTTTTTTACAGTTTTTGAAAATAACAAGGGTATCTGAAAGCTGAGAACTGAAAGTATTTCAACAAAAAAAAAATATAGTAAACACATCTTTCAGAAAAAATCCAAATATTTTAAGTTAATAGAATTGTGTCATGCTTGATGCAAGATTGCTCTAGTTTGGAACATTTCAAAACAAAATTTACTCTATCCAGTACAAAAATGGAAATTAGTGCAAAAATACCATAAACCAAACTTCTTGAATCCATTTGCTATCATTTACAGGGGTCAGCTCTTGGTGAATTAATCTAATTGTACAGGGTGACACACCCACCTGCAGCCGTAATAACAGGTGATAAGTGAAAGGTGTAAATACAAAAGTTGTAGCATTTTATCTGAACCGCCAGAATTTTCAATTAGATTGAACAAACGAGCAACGCAAAGTGAAAAAGTATGTCGATACTCACTTTTTTTTAAATGGAATGCCCTTTATTTTCTTTCAAATTCTTATAGTTCTCGTTTCTCTGACTCAGAATATACATATACAGGGTGTCCCACTAAGGTCGGCAAAGTACGATATTATGGAAACCATATAGACCTTACGGCTTCGGGATTTTTTTCTTTTTCACTAAATCGGCCAAGAGAAATTGATGGAAATGATTTTCAAGTTTTTAAGATGACCACTAGGGGGCGCAATTACGATGATATAACTAAAAATCCAAATTTTCTCAAGAAATCACTACATAAAACTACTGTTTTAACAACAGAAATCAAAAGCCCATTAATTTTTGCGCCAGTTTGATTATTAGGCTGTTTTCGTATCTTCAATAATAAGGGTGGGGGAAGCTGGTGAAAAAATAGTTTTAAAAATTGCTGTATCTTCCATACCCCTTATACAAACTCATTCAATTTGGGTCATTTGAAAGGGAATTTTATTGTTATTAAGAACACCACTTTGTTCGGGGTCGATAGTTCCCACCGCGTCTTCTACAAGGTGCTGTTTAACCAAGATCCAGTTTTTTCTAATTTTCTTGAAAAATCCAAATGGCATGATATTATTTTTTTACTGCTGTGCTTACGGAGCAAAATAGTACATTAAAATGCAAGTTTCATAAGACGTCATTTTATCGCACGAGCCCTATATTAGAAAACGAGCCGGAGGCGAGTTTTCTAAAGGGCGAGTGCGATAAAATATCTTATGAAACGAATATTTTATACTATTTTTTCTATTTTGGTATTATTTAATTGAAAAAAACAAACTTTTCTTGGAAATTTTATTCTCATATTTCCTGATTTCATATGTTTAGGTTGGCAACACTACATGCCAAATATAGAAATCTTCTATTATTTTTCATCGCGAATGACAGTTCGATGGCCAACAGTCAGCCAGTGTTACCAACCTCCGATAAGTAAAAAAGGAGTGTCACAAAGAGCTTCTTTTCGAAACTACTTTTAGTGTCGAAAAGACTTCGATATGACACCAAAATAGAAAAAAATATTTACATTTTAGCGCAAACCTCAATTCAATATCTGCATTCGTTTTCAAGTAATGTAAGGTCTCTGGTTTCCATAATATCATACCTCGTCGACCTTAGTGTGACACCCTGTATAATATCTTATTGTTTTAATCAATAGTCATGAAAATATCTGGAATTAAGTTATTTTTTGAATATATTTTACCTTGATTTACCTGTCACAAAACATTCTGATTCCTGAATAGGTCTTTGAATAACTAAACTCCAGATATTTCCAAAACTATTGGAAGAAACATTAACATAATATACAGGGTGTACCATTTAAAACGAAACAGGCTAAATATCTGATGCCACGTTTATTTTTTTAAAAATCGCTCGTACACGTAATTTGATTTTCACAGGGGGAATTTTTCTGCAACCATTTATAACACTTCAACTTTAACCCTCTAGGCGGGGTGGGACCAACCTTTACTATTTCAAATAAAACAAGGGGTCTCCTTTAAAACAGGTATCACTCGACCCCCTGTTCCATTTGGAATTGTAAGGAATGGTTCCACCCCCCTAGAGGGTTAAGTTAGTGCTGAAAATGTTTCAAACACTTACACAATCAAATTTCGTGTACGAGCGATTTAAAAAAAATAAATAAAAGTGAAATCAGATATTTAGCCTGTTTCGTTTTAAACGGTATACCCTGTATATAATCTGAATGAGAAAAACGAGAACATTCGGAATTTGAAAGAAAATAAAGTGGGTATTATCAAGGGTCTGGAAGATATTGGGACATTTACAGGAACACAAGTATGGGGGAAAATGTGACGGCACCTTCCCCCCCAACCAGTTGAGATAGTGGGGATATCGAGTTGGAAATAATCGGTACTTGGTACACTTGGAAAAATGAACATTGACTGGAGCTCGAAAATTGGGATTTTTTTAGAAAGACTAGTTGGAAGATTTCACTTAAGCACCTTGAAATTAGAGATCTAACTTCGGTAACACCCTGTTTATTTAAATAAGTAATTTATTTTTCTAGAAATTTATTATCACAAATTATCATAGAGCCACTGCGAGAAAATTTTGCATAATTTAGACAGAAAGTTTTATAAACACATAAAGTAAAACATTCCTTATTTAGTTATTTTAAGCATTGAAACTTTCATATGTGTGATTACTGTGACTATATTCGCAGACGTTATGACAACTGGTATCAGCTGATGATCTGGGGGATCTGAGTGTGAGAGCAAGTGATGCAGTGGGCCGTAAGTAGTTAAATATGCAAATATGAACAAGTTATCCTTAAATACAGAGAAAACGCAAATGATGATGTTTTCATATAGGAAAGTAAATAGCAGTTTACTTGTTAAAACAAATAACAGAACGATCGCACAGGAAGATGTGGTTAAGTTCTTGGTTGTGCGTGTTGATTGAAGCTTGTCATGGGATACTCATATAGGTAGATGCTGTACTGGGGAGGCTGTCAAAATCATCTTTTATGGTTTGGCGTCTCAGGAACTACCTATGTGAACCAATCCATTTTACTATCGTATTATTATGCATATGTCCAGTATAGACTTAATTATGGAATTGTTTGTTGGAGCAGTGCTGTCCGCATAAATGATAATGCAGAAAAAAATTGCGAGAACAATAGCTCACATTCGAGATGCTCATGTAGAAATATTTTCAAGGAGCTAAGAATTTTGACGGTTATCTCGGTATATAATGAACTGTTGCATTTATGTTTATAAGAATAAGAGTAAGTGGTAGACGTCTGGAAAGGTTGCTTGGGGTTATTCTCTGAGAAACCCTGATTCAATGAGGTTACCAAATCATAGACTGGAAAAAACAGCTATGAGATGTTATGTTTTACCAGTAAAAATTTACAATCATCTTCTACAAGATATTGAAACTTTAAAAAATTAAAGAATTACTATTAAATCAGCCTTTCCATTCTTTAAAGGAATATTTTGATATTAGGTTTTAAAGTATATGTTTGTATTGATATCTATCTACTTCGAGTCGTTTAAATTGTTGTATTGTGTTTTATTTTTATACTGATTACGAAACAAATATCTATTGTTAAGAGGAGTCTGTACTGTGAATCGACAAATACATAAATATCACTAGTGATTTTTGGATTTGAACTGTCGTAGACGAAATGTATAACCCACGTGCGGTAATAGTATATTACATTACGAGTGTAGAAAGTGACAAATTTCACACGAGTGTTTTTTCGCGCGAGGCGGCAGCTGAGTGCGAAAATCACACGAGTGTATGAAAGACGCTTTCTCACAAGTGATGTACACCATTTTTCCCACGACCAAAAACCGATTTACACCAATTTTCTTTTATTTTATTCCTTTTCATTTTCAACACACGTGCTGAAAGTACTTTCAATACACGTATTGAAAGTATATTGTGATGTCAAATGTCAATCACAAATAATGTCAACAGAATTTTCCACACATGTGCTGAAAGTATTTTAAGCGCGTGTATTGAAAGTACTTTCAGTACGCGTGTGATATTTAGCGCTTTCCAAAGAACCAGTTAGTGCGGATTTTGTCATTTTCGTATATGGTCGTAGGAAAAGCTATTTTTTTCAATTCTTTATGTCGAGACGATAATTCCCACACATGTGGCTGTAATGACGCTCATACGGCACAATTGATGTAAAACTATTACGTACTGAAATGTAGAGAATAATCGGCTTTTTTCAACTAAAATAGTAATTATTCATCAGATTTTGATAAATAGCGCCGGCCTGCAATATTTCCATTGTACGGAATTAATTTTTCTTTATTTTTTTGCTGGTAATAGTTTCAAAGAAGAGAAACAAAAAGCAGGATGAGATAAGCGTTGAAACAAGAAAGTCAATGAGGTACCTAAAAAAGGAAGTATTTCAATAAAGAGAAACATAGGCGCCGACTCCATGGGTGCTGTGGGTGCGCAAGCACCCATACTGAATATATTATGGGTGCAGAGCACCCATACGAAAAATTTTGAATGTATAATTTCTAAGCACCCATATTGAAAAATTTTAAATGTATAATTTTCCTAGTTAAGGTAATGAAAAAATCAACAACAACCAAAAACACATGTGCAGCGCAGTATACGTGGTAGAAGTGAAACTTCTTGAAAATTATCCCCCTCATACAATTTTTAGACTTAGCGTAACGAGTCGGGGTAAAGACGAAGGAAAATGCGCATCTGTAGTGACGTCACAAGAGTATCGGCACTTGACAATAGTTCATAATCCTTGATTTGTGTTAAGATTCGTCGGCTGTCATTGTCATTGTCGGTCTTTCTCCGTCCCTCTACTTTATATTTTTCTTGTCTCTCGTGTAACGAAATTTGCCAAAACGTAACGCATCTTTCAAATCAGTCCATTCTTTTCCAAAGGTCAGACCACCGCCTGAGACGTTTCACTCCAAAAAGCACAGGACCCAAATGTATAAATAACGAGAATAATCACAGAACACAATGATAATAGTATAACAAAAAGGAGACGCGCATGTGTAGTGACATCACACGGATATCAGCGCTTGTCAATAATAGGCAATCCTCTTTGCGCTTATAATCCTTGGTTTGTTCAATCAGTTGTTGTATTTCTCCTTCTCTTTACGTTATATCTTTCTTCTCTCTCAAGTAACGAAATTTGCCCGTGACGCGTTTTTCGAATCACTCAATGGCAGCAAATATCCAGTTAAGTTGGAGTGCTTTGAATTTTGGCGGTAAATGTCAATAGTTTCAAACCGTTTTAATGAATAGGAGGAAAGATGACTACCTAGGAACAATGAACAGTGAATAAGTTAAAATGTCTTCCAAAACGTTCAGTGGCCCTTAAAGATTATTTTCAAAAGTGTCAGCGTCAGCTTGTCTTGAAACCACACTTCAAACTTGACTTTTGAGGTTAAAATTTCATTCGATTATTCACGCGCCAAAATTTAAAGAGCTCCAAGTACAGAAGTACAGTGGCTATAAATAAACCTTTATATACAGTGGCGACAATAGAGGTCACGCCGCCATCTTGTTCCCAATCTCCTGTTACTTTTAAATATTAATATATTAGGATTTAAATGGACATCTATTATAAAAAATTGAAATCGACGTATTTAATGACCATTATTAGGTCCATCAAATACGTTGTTTTCCATAATTTATGATGGATGTTTACCTAAATCCCATATATTCATATTTTAGAGTAACGAGAGGTTGGGAACAAGATGGCGGCGTTTTCAATATAAATATATGGGACTTAAGAACCAATCAAAAATAAGACAGCAATTGTCGCCACTGTGGGTAATAGAGTCACTGTATACAGAAGCGCCCCCTTCAACTCAACTGTCAATATTACATGCCATTCTGATCCAAATATCCGACCGCCGCCTAGAAGTTTTACTTGTGGTTTCACTTCAAAAAATCACTGATGCAA
Source organism: Ceutorhynchus assimilis (assembly GCA_917834065.1). Taxonomy (NCBI): domain Eukaryota; kingdom Metazoa; phylum Arthropoda; class Insecta; order Coleoptera; family Curculionidae; genus Ceutorhynchus; species Ceutorhynchus assimilis. Next base: position 54,287,806 of record OU892278.1, read on the forward strand.
GCAGTGCTACACAATAGGGCTTTTCGGGAACGCTGTCCCGATTAACCCGATCACCAATGAACGCTATTGAAAAAAGACAATTTACATCAGTCGGTGATCGGGTTAATCGGAACACCGTTTCCGAAAATGCGTGTTATGACCTTGATCCGAAAAATACCGACAGATGAGCAAACCTGTGTAGGGTATAATATCACGTATCCTTGGGTCTGATCCAAGTCATCCAAGAGATCCACTTTTCCGCATTACTTTTCCGTACTAGTGCGGAAAAGTAGTATACCTAATATTGGTAGGTATACACGTACTTACAGGTTACAGGTAGACTACAGACAGATGCGGAAAATTTTAAAAAAGTATATTCCTAATAATTGGTACAAATATTAACTTTCATCTCGTAGAAAAAAATAGTATTCCTAATTCGTGCGAAAAGTCTCTTTTTCTCACTCGATTGCTTTCTGCCATCGCGAGCGGAAAAGTGACACTTTCCGCACTAGTTAGGAAATATATACGTACTATTTAGGAATGGCATGGCACCAAAAATAAACCTTTAGCTGTTTTATGCCGCCTTTGGCTGAGCACCCATACAGATTTCGGAAAGTCGGCGCCTATGAAGAGAAAAATACAATAATAGAAACAAATCTCAAAATAAACATTGGGAAGAGCAAAAAAGAAATGATAGAAAAAGTATCTAATTAGTAGGGTCTGATATGACTTCGTTTTTAAGTCGTGCTAAAATTGTGAAATAAGTTTTATTTACGACTGACATATAATGTAAGTATTATTTATGATTTTGGCAGTTTAATGACATCTATTATTCCCGCAGGGAAATGGTCATTATTCCTGCTTGCACACCAATCACAAAATTTTTCAAATTAAATAAGTAGGTAGTACCATGGAAACAGTATAGAACAAATTCAGTGTCAGTGTCAAACGCGTATTGCTTTTGTATTTGTATTGAGATGGATGAACAAAGAGCGTTTTTGGAAAGAAAATTTCAAATAAATTAATTTGTCGTAAATAAAGTAGAGTATACTACTCGCAATAATGGCTATTATTCCCTCGGAATGTTACTCCCTCGCCGCTAACGCGGCTCAGTTCGTGGTATAATCTACTATTAATGTGTAGTATATTGACTTGTCATTCTCAAAATTCATAGTGTGATTCGTAGGTATATTTTTTACAGGGGTTTAAGAAATGGCGAACTTCACAGGTTTCGAAATTGCTAAAAAAATGGACCCCGCACACTTCTTATGGGATTTCTGACCGTTGTTATAGTTCTCATCTTTCTGATCAATCACTACCATGGGCACAACTTAATTCTATGACTAGTTTTTGCGATACAGAGGTAGTTTAATGTCCAATAAATGTACAAATTTTATATGCATTTACATCTACCTGTCACTTGAGCGTGATATCCTGTCTATCCTGGTATATTAGGTGACTGGTATAGTATTTTTAAAACCTATTTAGAAGTACCTGTCGTTTTAGTGACAAAACGTATGTCGCTTCTTGACACACAAATAAAATCAGGTTAGGAATTTCCTATTTATTGATGAAATTGACGTATTAGCAATCGACGTTCGTTTTTGTTGGTAATTTTTTGTTTCATCTGATTTGTGATTGATAAATAAGGATAAGGTTATTCTAAATGGGTATTACAAATACTATAGATGTAAATGCATATTAAATGTGTACAGGGTGGGCATTTTATTAGGGGCCTATGTCTTTTCTCAGAAACTACAGGGTGTACAAAAAAATATAAATACAAAAGTTTCTTGGTTTTAAGCAATGTTGTCAATTATTTGCGTTTTATTTATACAGGGTGTCCCAAAAGTGCTGCACCGACTTCAAAACCAGAATTTTTAATGGAACACCCTGTATGTTATTGCATATTTGGATTCTACGTAAAATTCTGAGCAGATTTTATGCAATATACTCTGGGTATACCTAAGTTCAACTGTTTTGGAAATATTGACAGTTGAAAATTGCCTTTTTGCAACTTTGACAGGCTGTAAAACCTAAACGGTTAATTTTAGACGAAAACCGATTATACGTTCCTATCTTTTTTTATTTTTTTATCTAAATCTAACCGTTTAGGTTTTACAGCCTGTCAAAGTTGCAAAAAGTCAATTTTGAACTGTCAATATTTCCAAAACAGTTGAACTTAGGTATAGGGTATATTACATGAAATCTGCTCAGAATTTTACGTAGAATCCAAATATGCAATAACATACAGGGTGTTCCATTTAAAATTCTGGTTTTGAAGTCGGTGCAGCACTTTTAGGACACCCTGTATAAATAAAACTCAAATAATTGGCAACATTGCTTAAAACCAAGAAATTTTTGTATTTATATTTTTTTTGTACACCCTGTAGTTTCTGAAAAAAGACATAGGCCCCTAATAAAATGCCCACCCTGTACATACATTTATTGGACATTAAACTACCTGTATCTCAAAAAGTAGTCATAGGATTAAGCGGTGCCCAGGGTTATTGAACAGAAAGGTGAGATCTATAACACACTAAAATTTGGTTAAATTTGACCGCGGTCAAAAATCGCAAAAGAAGTGTGCGGAGTCCTTTAGAGGAAATACTCAAAGTTTTGAGGCGTGCGAACTTGAAGTTAAATTTGAAGAAATGTTATTTCCTTTTCGAGACTACCTATAGATTACTTGGGTTTTGAAATATCGTCAAAGACGTCAAACGGAATTAAAGAATGGAAGAAAATTAAAGTGTGTTTTAGACTTTCCTGAACCTAAAAATGTGACTAATATCAGACAATTCTTGGGACTTTGCTCATATTTCCGTCGATTTTTCCGTAATTAAGCATTGAAGGCCAAACCCCTAATACATTTGCTTTCTAAAGATGTAGAATTCAAATAGGACGCAGAGAAGCAGCAGGTGTAGATAAAAATAAGAAAACCTAACAGATCGTACACAGAGATGCCAGCTTAACTGGATTTGCTAGTATGATTCTTCAGAGAGAGGCAGATGATCTGATGCACCCTGTAGTAGATGTGAGTAGACAGACTACAGCCGAAGAACAGAAATATCACTCATCAGAATTGGAAACTTTGTGCTTTAGCTTGGGCATTGGAGAGATTGAGAGTATACCTCATCGGCATATAGAATTTGTATGTATTACAGATTGCAATGCATTGTTCATTCACTAAAAAGCATTCCAAGAATAGGTCGTTGGTGGCTGAAAATGCAAGAGTATAGATTTGACGTTATACGTAGAGCTGCGACAAGAATGGCGCATGTAGATGCGTTGTCACGCAATCCGATTGTCCAGACAGAAAAAACAGATTGCTCAGATGGTTTCCAAGTAATGATGAACACCCTTGAAGAAGATGATTGTTTATATTTATATCAGAAAGAAGATCCAAAACTTAAGAATATTATGGAGGTATTAGCCAAAAAGTCGAAATTCATGCGTCACATGAAGAATACTTATACTCCGAATGAAATACAATATTTTATTTTCAAACAATCTTTATTCCGGATAGTGCAGAATTTTAAGGCACGGAATATTAAGACAAAAATCTAGGATAATAGCAACAAATCTCAAAAGAAATATTAGGAAGAGCCATGAAGTAATGATAGAAATAGTAATAGATGAGAATAAATGCCTGAAATACGTAAAATAAGAAGATGGATTGATGGAACAGAGAAAATGGATAACCAACATTAAATCAAAGGACTCAGGTTTGGGCTGATACGATGTACTGGTGGAAATAGTAATGATGGAGAAACCAGAAAAACCAACCCATACATTAAAACATATCGTGTAAGGCATTTTAAAAATCTGATCCCAAATATTTCATTGAGTTTTAGAAGTAGGTAGGTACCTACCTACCTAAGCATTCTACTGTAAAAAAGAAGCATTGGAAAACAAAATGCTGTGACACGACGTTTATAATGACCAATTACACTACTCTACAAACAAAAAGATTTGGTTCGCAACAGAAACCAGAGTATCATATCCTGGTTGAAACGCTATTGCTGAAGCTAAATTTTATTACAGAATTTCATTATCACGTCAAGATTTTTAAATAAAAATTGATGTATAATTTCTTTTTCCAAAGATTTTGTTTTGATTTTTTGACAATCTACTCAAATATCTCGAGTTTTCGTGTTCCCTGATTTTTTTATCCAATTGATAGGCGTTATGTAGTTAGGAGTATATAGGAAGTTTAAATTTTTATATAAAAAAAAATTGACGTGATGGAGATATTTTATGATTTTTTTAGGAATCAGGACTGCTTAATGAAACAAAAAATATATGGCGCTACTGTGTTGCGAATTCCTTGTAAACTAGTGTTATTAAGTAGGTTTGCAAATATTGAAGCCAGTTTTGAGCTATTGAATAATAAATACCGCTATGGGGCTATAAATAAATTGATAATAACCAGGCTTTTTCAAAGTCCATTTAAATTATCACTAACTTTACCTAAGTAATAACAAAAATCATATTTGCACTTTAGAAAATGATATAAAGAAGCACAAAATTTCAACTCAGCTGTACTTCAATCTGCTTTAATCACTTAGCATTTTATTTATAGAGCAGAAAATACCTCTTTATACAATTATAGAGCTTTACTTTATAGCATATTATGTAAAACCTTGGCATTGGAAAATTCATATTATCAAGTAGACGCACCCTTTAACTGTTTAGAAATACATAATGAATTATATAATAAATTAATTTTCCTAGCTTAAATCATTACCTAATGTAAACTTGAATAATAATAGTGGCTAATTAATTATTCAACAAATAAATTACACAAGAAAATACTTTTCATAAACAAATTTTGTGTTGTTCAATTAAACTCCCCTCAGTTTCCATGCAAATTGGCTTCTACGCTTAACAGCCCGAAAAAAAAATGCCTTATTTCCATAGAATCTCGATTTACCCTTAAATAACCTATACAAACCCCTAATAAATTAAAGATGGCCCTATATAAGTAAAGGTATATAAATGATCCTTACCTAATCCTAATAAAACACAGACCTATTACTATGAGTACATATAAGATTTTCAATTAACGTGTACACTAAAATAAAACACGAAAATCCTTCCAGCAATTCGTATAAAATAGGGGAGTTAGGGCAAAGCGCGCTCTGCTGCTGCTCCCCCGGACTAAAAAAAAAAATTGCTCCCGGATCCCGGAGTCCGGAGAAACGTTCCAGAGACTATACTGTGTCGTTTTTCGGGCTGCAGGAATCGGGATTGTACGCGCAAGCTTCGGATATGCCCTGCCTTCCAGCATTGAACGAGAGAAAACGGAAACTCGACTATTGGGGCTTCGCTTTATATCGATACATTGGGGAATTTGGCTCTAAAACTTTGTTACCTACTGTAGAATTTAACAATTATTGAAGTTTGATTGGAACATTTTTTTGGGTTAATGAAAGCTTTCTATATGGTTTTTTTTGTTAGTTTGTTTGCTTATATTTACCATTTTTTATTATGCTTCAGCCCTCTATATACGCTATTTTTTTTTTTAAAGGAGAGAGTAAATCAATCAAATGGCCTCTATACCATAGGCGTTCCGAGATAATTTCTAATATAAATTGAATTATTCAATTATTCTAAATTGTAAATAAAAAAGTTAGATATGATTACCTACCTATTTCCACTTTTTTAAAAAAATCAGTCCATATGCCCAACCCCAGACAGCACAGAGGCATCTTAACGACGGCCCTGATGTTCACAAACGACATTCAAAGACGTGTTCTTACGTCTTCAAGGGGTCTTCAAGACATCTAGAAGACGTCGGATGTTACAAAACCCAACGTCTTTCAGACGTCTGCTTAAACACGTCTCCAGGGTCCTTATTCTTAAAACAGGGAGTAGCGTTCCCAGGAGAACGAGTGTTCTGTCTTTCTCAGTGATATGAAAATGATAACTTAGGTAACAAAGACGGAACACTCGTTCTTTTGGGAACGCTTCTCCCTTGTTTCGAGAATAAGGACCCAGGGCTAATATTTCATTATTATTACTCATTTTATAACTTTCAATTTTTGTCTATTCTGAACGCTGGGCTCTTTTAAATTCTTGATTTCTTTTAAACGAAAACATGCACAAAATTCATTATGAAAGAAAAACATTATAGTGTAGGCAAATAAGACACAAATTTGATTAAACCTGGACATTTCAAATAACAAGCTGAAAATATTGGTAAAAATTTTAAGGATATAATCTATTTAAATCCCGAAATTCCCAAAAAATCTATCTTGGGAAAAATCCGCTATCTGGGTTATAGTCCAAGAGCCGGCAATACCAACGGGTATGTGATCGTTGCAATGGATAATTTCTACATAAAACAATAGTTCATAGTAACCTTTGAACCAAATGGATGGGTTCCCTCGATTCTCATGGCCGTAAAGTTGTTCTATAATAAGATACTTCAAGAACCATAAGCGCGACAAATGAGAAGTACCTTGCGGTGTAGGGGATTCTCATCATATGCGGCAAACACTTTATTAACACAATTTTATGTTTTTTTTTTGTCTAAAGACCTACAGCCGTATGTAAAATCCTCTTAACAAAGTCCTCTTTTAACTATAAATGTGACTTTGAAGGCTGTCACTTTCAATAATTTGTATTAAGCAAGCAAAATAACGCGTGCGCTCGACTTTCAATGAGGGTTGCCATCATTTCCGACCATCAAAATCGAGGCCACCCTATGTATTATTTGAGACGACATATTAAAGAATATATCTACCAATTTTCAGCTATTGAAACGACAATATTGTTCCTTCGGAAAAAGAGGGGTAGCTTACGCCCAGCCATCAAAGGGTTGCGGCCATGAGAATCGAGGCCACCCATCCATTTAGTTTAAAGGTAACTATGAGCTATTCTTTTATCTGAAAATTATCCATTGCAACGATCACATACCCGTTAATATTGTCGGCTCTCCTACTATAAGTATTTGTGATGGAATATGCTGAGCTAAAATTTAATTTCGGGACAAAAAACAGGACGCGACGATGAGAATGTGTTAAATTAACCGCACTTAGCAACATGCATTGGGTTGTAGAATGCGCTACTCAGTGGCGTAGCCAGAAATATATTTGGGTGGAGGGGCCCATCTATAATTTTTTCAAATCTAAGCGGCAGTAACGTCACGTAACGTGAACAACTGGTCATTTTCAGATCAGGTAGGATGGACCGAACCAAGACAATACCATAGCGGTTTATGGTCATAAACAAACACCATGAAATGCCACGAGCAGATTTTTTTTTCCCCCAGAAACCCCAACTGAATCCAATCTTGTCCTCCGCACATGCGTACTGGTCCTTGTAGGCGTATTAACTAATAGGAAGGCTAGATACCAGCTGGTGTTCGTTTACATTCAACGTCATTTACTGCAATATAGTATATAGGTATCTGTTTTTAGTGATTTGTAAGGATAAACTAAAAGATCACAAATTGAGCGCATCAAGGCAATTTGCAGCTCACGACAGTGCGCAATAGTGACCTTCGAAATTGTTGTGCTCGACCTTGACATTCCGCAATGAGCACTGCAGTGAAGTGTAGTTCATAAAGATGCGAATCACGAATTGCGAATTGCGGAAGCCGCTCCTATTGGTCAGTCCACTGTCAAGAAAAGTGTCATCTGTCAGAGATCAATATTTTGCGAATTCGCGAAATTTGAAATTTAAAATCTAAATCTGGTTGCTTTCTCATTTTTTGGTTTTTAGATTTGAAATTTCTGGGGGCGGCCCCCCTGGCTACGCCAGTGGCGCTTCTTTACTTGGAGCTCGTTAAATTGTGGCGCCTGAAAAACCGTTGACGTGTCAGTATTATAGAGAATTGTCTGTGATGTATGTATACATGATATATACTATTGTAGGAAAACGCACTCAAGTACTTTATTTAATTAGTTAGATGGTAAATGGCGAGCGGTATATTGATGGTGTTTATTTCCTTGAGCGGCTACCTATAAAATTGTGGTGGGGGTCTATTCGCAAAATACAGAAACAAACTACTAAATTATATTTTATTATACTTAAAACCAAAATTAAAATAAAGCATATTTTTTTCTATGTCTGACAGCCACTTCTATTTTTCCCAATTCAAATTATTTCACATCCGTTCAAATTTCATTACTACGGACCAGGAAGTATTCATACTAAAACCTCCTACTTCTTCTATTCTTAATAACTTATAAGTTTATACATTTACTCTTTTAAACAACATTTCCGATTCACATTCCTATTAAAACTACCCTTCACCTATATTCACCGGGTCATTACATGCGTCCGCCCTTTAAAACCGAAATTATATTGAATAAGATAATTTCGGTCAAATCTTTCAATGTCCCAATATATATATATATATATATGGTTCGGTCGGTGAACCCTCTGTGATTTATGGTTTACTTTTCTCAATTTTAAAAATGTGACGATAATATTATCCGAGTATTTATCAGTTCGTTTAACGTAATTATGTGCAAGCTTTACCTACCCTAAATTTCACATTTCTTAAAAAATATCTGTTATATTTTTAATTTTACACAAAAAAAGTATTACGAAATTTTCCTGTGTATTTTGGCAACTTCAATTACAATAATAATTATTAAAGATTAATTATGAATCTTCACTCAACACTAGATTTTATCCTGGCATCAAAATTTTTGTTAATTTTCTTCATTAATACAATTATCATTTAATATTTTCCTTCAAAATTGTTGATGCTAGAACGACACAAAACAAATTTCAATCTTACAAAATAATTACCCTTGCTTGTAGCCAAGTTTACTTGTAGCGATGGTTGCTCGTTAGGCCTATATTGAGTGGGCCTATATTACTGCCTTCCACTACGAGTCATTGGTTGGTTGCCTGTAGTCTCGCTGTCAATCTCACAGTAGTAGGTATCGTAGCTAAGATAGTTACGATCTGGATGCCCAAGGGTGGTCTCGCTAGTTTGCTAGTTACACGTTACACTTACACCCTTTTGACTTTTCACTTTTCACAACCCTATCTTCGTGGCTACTGGCTCTGGTTGACTACTGCTATCATGGTCTGCGTGATTGCTCCTACTGGCTCGTCTGAGTTTCATTACTAGGACGGCATTGTCCAAACTTTCTATTTTGACATGGATACGTGGTAGCGGAACGAGTTCGTCGTTTTCTTGGTACCTATTATTTTCTAATGCTTCATCCAAAGTTGCTGGATTTCCTGAGAGTACACGTTGTTAAATCGGCATTACCAATCCTAGGGTAAATTGGGTGGCAATGTCTTCGAGAAATTTCTCTTCCAACAATTTATCTGTTGCTGGATTTCCGAAGAATGTAGCGGTTCGGTGCCCCAATACCTTCAATCTAGTTAGGCACTGTCTACATGCTTCACCTGTTCGTTGTTTGCACTCAATGAAGTGTTTCATTGCGGTCCCTTTTACATAATGCCTGCCAAGGAGAGTTTTAAGACTGTCGTTTAGCATAGTTCAGCTTGTGGTAGTTTTTAGGGTTGGCTCCGCTTCTATGTACTGCTTGGCTCGATATCTCAGTTTCAATCGGGCTCAAGAAATTTTCTGCGTGTCTGTCCAGTCAGCTAAAATACTGGTTTCTTCTAGAACATTAAAAATTCTTCGGCACTCGTAGTCCACTGATGGCTTGTTAAAAATTTGCACGTACCGATATAAATATTTCAAATAATTTGGGTCAATGCTAATTTGTTTCATCATCTTTCAATTTATAGATACTGATTTGAAATACAGGAAATTCAGTTTTTGATTATTTGATTACATTTAATTTTTACAGTAAAGACATTGTAAATTACCGGTCTATTTTCCCGGGTCATTACACTATACGTGCAATAGCTGCAGACCGAGCTGATTCATGGGGTGAAGAAGTTCCTTGAAAACTATGCACGAAAAACGATCTCGGATCTAGTGGCTGCTGATGTTCGATACTACCATGACTGGTACGTTTTGCTGGATAGGTTCGACCTACCTACTAATCAAAAACGTTCTCAAGGGCCTCTATGGTAAATCGTCATGTCGTGGTGGACGCTTTGAAGACCAAGGCAAGCTAAGGGGGTTTCAAAAGCTTCGTGATTACCTTGAGGGCAATGAAGAGTACCAGCACCCGTTTCGGGAACTTATTGCCTTCATGACAAACACTTACCCTAAAGAGGAACCGTATAGTCAAAAACATCTGAAGAGAAAACTACAGAATTTTTACGGGGAAAGTATCATCATTACTAAAAAGGCAAAAAGGGATCTTTTAAGCAGTTCAAGCAATGCTTCTTTAAGTGAAATAGTATGCGACTTCAACGTATCGAATGCTACGCATCAGAATATTGCGGTTGCAGGCGAATGCTTTTTTCTTGTATTGTACAGCTGTGGAGATGAAGGCAACTTAAGCAACGCCTGACATCGGCTCTACCAGAGGACAGTTGCCAAACAGTCAGTCACAACGATCTTTGACGTAGCTACACTTCCGCCTACATCTGCAACGGCCAAATAACATTCATACCGAGTTAACCACCAGGTAAGGAACAAATTGTTCATCATTTGGTTACCACCGGGCACTTGGAACTAATACGCCTTATAAATTTTAGGTGCAAGTATGGAAGGGGAATTGCCTGCCGGAGGCAGAATGGGGATGGATTGCGCATGCAGGTCAGCTAAAGCTCATTCCAACTATACAAAAGAACTGAGGGAACTTGCACATTTTTTTTTTTTTAAATTCAAAAATGTGTTCTACTTCACTAAAGACATAATCATGCCAAATATCAGGCATTGAAAATCAGCCGTTAATCTTTTATAAATATTTGAAGTTACGCTCGAAACATCGCCATTTGAAACGAGCCATCAGTGTGACGTCACTCGGCAACAAAATTCCGATCACAGTGACGAGGACTTCGAACTTCGAGCAGGTAAAGTCCATTCCAAAATAATTCGTTGACTCTTCAAGTATCAATAAAATGTTGATGATACCCTCAACCACAAACTTCGACTACCTGTGAGCAGGTCCGGGTTGATTTTATTTATTATACCTGCCTAGGTGAGATGTACATGTAAATGTGGGTGAATGTTTTAGTTAAATTATTTAGTCTTTGTGCAGAACTAGAGCGGAACTAAATATAGATTAGGTTTGGTTGAATTGTGTATTGTATTATATTGTATTAGATATTAAGTTTTGGTAATTATTAAGATAGTATAAGATTATAACATAAATAAATAATATTATGAAACGCCTTTTTCGTTTTCATTATAATGGGCACAAAATCCGTACCTGTAAACCTTTGAGTGGGTATTAAGGAACCCGGTACCTACATAAAAGAACCTGGTACCTACACAATAGAGGCTAATAGCTATCTAATTTATGGTAGGGTTTTATAGCCGTGAAGTCAACGAAATATTTTGGAATGGACTTTAGATTAGGATTATGGTTATGTTGAATTTTCCAAGATATTCTAAAGACGAATTCAACAAGATGTCTTAAAGGCGTATTTGAATCTCTTTTTAATACATACACCATTATTAACTTTTGCTTTTAGGCTCAGTTGTCTTTATATAAGATGTGAATTTACATCCTGTGGACCTCTTCTAGACGTCTTTTTTTGGTCTTCAGACGTTTAGACGCAATGCAGACATAAAAAAGACGCCTTAAAAACTTTGTGTGCTGTCCGGGAAAGTGTACCTGGCGTACGTTGCCATCTAATCAATGAATTCCCTATTGAATTCGGCCAATTACTGGGTGATGTATGCTTGCTTATGCAGGTTAAATAAAGATATGTCATTGAATAAACTAGAAGGCTTATGATGACAGGGCCGCCCTGTAAGAGTTTTTCAAAGTAAATTTTCAATCATGGCCATAGTTTTTTTTTTCAAATTTATTACCTACTACTCTCCAGCATTTCGAGATAGAGTATAGCTGCTCAAAATACACTAGTTTTGGGGCAATGAGTGAGATACCTATAATATATATTTTTTAAGTTTCGGCGCCAGCTGAAGAGAAGAAAGTAAGAAGAAAATTTTCAAATGACACGAATATACAGGGTAGGTATACTCATAATTTAGAGGCAATAGTCCGGGGGCCGAGGACCTTTTTTCCAAATCATTAATAACAAGCTAGTTTTTTCAATGCAGCTTCATTTCACCGAGACGCCCAACTTTTTTCTCTTCGAAAATTGCGAAAACAGGTAGCTAACATACTGCGCAGGTGTAAAACATGTCGATTTGGTGACTATGAAAAATTAATTAATAACAGTTAGTTTTTCAGCTAAATGTTGAGATAGTTTTATGAATAACTTGAAACAACATTTGTCCGACAAAATAAGGGGTTTGGTCTACGATGTCCCCCCCCTCAAACATGTAGCAATTACGTTGCATAAAAAATGATTAATAACAAGTTGATTTTTTCAATGTAGGTTGGTAAATATTATTACAATTAAATGGTCACACTGTCCTACAAATAAACAGGTAGCTATTTTCAGTCCTACACTCAAAAGTTGTCGATTTCACGATTTAACTTTTTTCATTAATAACCGGATAAATCTTCGTGAGTATCTTCATTTTGATAAGACGCCCAAATTTTCTGTTGCGAAAATTCCAAAAACAGGTAGCTAACAGAGTGTGCAGGTGGAAAACATGTCTATTTGGTGATCATACAAATGTAAATAATAACAGTTAATTTTGTAGCTGAATGTTGAGATAGTTTCATAAAAATATGAAACAACATTTGTCCGACAAAATAAATGGTTTGATCTAGGCTGTCTCCCTTCTCAAACATGTAGCAGATACGTTACATAAAAAATGATTTATAACCAGTTGAGTTTTTTAATGTAGCTTAGTAAATATTACTACAAATAAATGGTTACACTGTCCTACAAATAAAGAGGTACATTTCTCCAGTCCTACACTTAAAAGTTGTCGACTTCACGGTAATACTCTATTCATCAATCACCCGACACCGGCTTAATCTTCTCGAGCATCTTCGTATTGATAATACGCCTAACTTTCCTATTGCGAAAAATTGCAAAAGTAGTAGCTACTAGAGTGAGCACTAGTGAGCACATGTAAAATACCTTGAGATAATTTTATAAATAATTTGAAATTCGATTTGAGCCTCAAAATAAATGGTTTGGTCTGCAGTGTCTCCCCTTTCTCAAAAATGTAGCAATTACTGGCTCATAAAAAACGATTTATAACCAGTTGATTTTTTTACTGTAGTTTGGTAAATATAACTACAATTGAATGGTCACATTGTCCTAATGAGGTAAGATTTCTCAGCCCTACATTGGAGAATTTCGAAAATAGCCTTATGCATATTATACGTAAATATGTACAGGGCTTTCATTTCAAAACTCACCACCCACGTTATCTGCGTAAAGAGACAGATTTCTGGAAAAAAGGATTAAATTCAAGAATTTTACCTTTTGTATTTTGAAAAATATAATTATTAAAATATTTGATTTTTGATATTATTTGAAATGAACATAAATTTAACTATCTGTTTTATTTTTGAGCTGTCGAGAAAATATTATTTGGAAAACTCCTGTATTTTTTCAAGTTCCACGTTATTTAAAAAGAAAAACTCTAACTTAGAAAACACCCTGTATTCACCCTATATACAGCAAAAAAGCGTGCCAGATTTAATACATTAAAAAAGGAGCTCTATTTTTAAATATCTTTAGAATTAAGATGAACCGGTTGGATCAAACCTTCTCCATCTGGGTATGGAAAATGACAAAGGGCATGGCCCCCTCTACTTTGATGGCATGCCAAAACTCTTTTTCGAGCAATTCAAATCTGGCGCGCTTTTTGAATCACCCTATACTACGTTACTGTATTATTTACGAGCATGCACGTCGATGCGAATGGAAACCATCGACATAAATGTAGGTATGTGTACATACACATAACACATATACTGTTATACACGCATCTGTATACGTACATATGTACGTAGGACAGTGTGGCCATTTAATTGTAATAATATTTACCAACCTACATTGAAAAAATCAACTTGTTATTAATCATTTTTTATGCAACGTAATTGCTACATGTTTGAGGGGGGGGACATCGTAGACCAAACCCCTTATTTTGTCGGACAAATGTTGTTTCAAGTTATTCATAAAACTATCTCAACATTTAGCTGAAAAACTAACTGTTATTAATTAAATTTTCATAGTCACCAAATCGACATGTTTTACACCTGCGCAGTATGTTAGCTACCTGTTTTCGCAATTTTCGAAGAGAAAAAAGTTGGGCGTCTCGGTGAAATGAAGCTGCATTGAAAAAACTAGCTTGTTATTAATGATTTGGAAAAAAGGTCCTCGGCCCCCGGACTACAAGTAATACTAAGTAGGTACCTATTTTTTTACAGAAAATTTGCAGTTTCTAGATCTGAGTTGGTGACTGGACGTCATCTCTAAACACATTTTTGACTGAAAGAGATGTTCAAGTCATATTTCAATTGGAAGATTTCTCCAACTTGATTTTACAGCCTCTAAGTTTGAAGTTGTCGTCACCTTCTTAAAGAAGAAGCTTGGCAACATTCTCTAAAGAATACATTTTGAGAAGACTTCATCAGGGTTTATAATATGTCAGAGCTAGGAGCTAGGAGAATGTCCAGTAAGTGTATAGAGGTAAGTAGATTTTTCTGTCCACTCCATACAAGTCCGCCCATACATAACAAGTTTGAAATGCATATACTTCTTTGTATAAAAAATATTTATTAAAATACTTTCAGTCTCTTTATACAAATTAATTTTACACGTTAATTAGAAAGTAAATATTTATTAAAAGTTAGTATCGTACTCGGGCCTGCGATGACGGCCAGAATGTCCGCTGTATTGACTACTATTGCCGTAATTTTTGTAGGCGCTCCATTGACCGTTCCATTGGGATTGCCAGCTGTCGTAGAGGTTCGCTGTGCTGTTATCGTAAAGGGACGAACCATTATTGGGTCTCTGAAAAAAAAAATTATTAATAAAATTTCAATAGATATTGGAGGAATGATGGAAAATGTCAATTTAGAACATTTTTATCAATTTTTCAATTTTTCTGAGTGAAAAAAGTTTCATAGATTTCAACTTCAAATCTGAGAATAATTTAGTGAATAGAGTTTGGGCGATGTTAATTGACCATTAGGATACAAAATCTCAACAAAAAAAAATTGAAATTTTATCGTTTTAGTAAGAAGATGATTTAGATTTTGGAAAACTTTGGAAGGGCATAATTTTTTTTCTATATTATAGATAAAAGGATGAAATTCTCACTGAAATTTATCTCAATAAAGGGACTACAATTCCTGGAAATTTCAGCTCATTTGCACTTATAGTTCCTGAGATAAAATCGTGTTAAGCAATTTGGGGTGAGTTATCAATTTTTCAATTTTTCTGAGTGCCTTTTTTCACAGATTTCGGCTTCAAATCTGAGAATAATTTAGTGAATGGAGTTTGGAGGATGTTAACTGACCATTGGGATACAAAATCTCAACAAAAAAAAAAATTGAAATTTTATTGTTTTAGCAAGATTATGATTTAGATTTTGGAAAACTTTGGAAGGGCATAACTATTTTCTATCATAGATAGAAAGCTGAAATTTTCACTGAAATTTATCTCAATAAAGCGACTACAATCCCTGAAAATTTCAGCTCATTTGCACTTATAGTTTCTGAAATAAAATCGTGTTAAGCAAGTTGGGATGATTTATCGATTTTTCAATTTTTCTGAGTGCCTTTTTTCACAGATTTCGGCTTCAAATCTGAGAATAATTTAGTGAATGGAGTTTGGAGGATGTTAATTGACCATTAGGATACAAAATCTCAACAAAAAAAAAATTGAAATTTTATCGTTTTAGTAAGAAGGTTTACCTTATGATTTAGATTTTGGAAAACTTTGGAAGGGCATAACTATTTTCTATCATAGATAGAAAGCTGAAATTTTCACTGAAATTTATCTCAATAAAGCGACTACAATCCCTGAAAATTTTAGCTCATTTGCACTTATAGTTTCTGAGATAAAATCGTGTTAAGCAAGTTGGGATGATTTATCGATTTTTCAATTTTTCTGAGTGCGTTTTTTCACAAATTTCGGCTTCAAATTTGAGAATAATCTAGTGTAAGGAGTTTGGGGGATGTTAATTGACCATTAGGATACAAAATCTCAACAAAAAAAAAATGAAATTTTATCGTTTTAGTAAGAAGGTACCTTATGATTTAGATTTTGGAAAACTTTGGAAGGGCATAACTTTTTTTTAATTATAGATAGAAAGCTAAAATTTTCACTGTAATTTATCTCAATAAAGGGACTACAATTCCTGAAAATTTCAGCTCATTTGCACATATAGTTCCTGAGATAAAATCATGTTAAGCAATTTGGGGTGATTTATCAATGTACCCACGGGATTCTGGAATAGGACATGAAGCAAGTTCAGTTTTTATTGGTTATTTTGAGGCTTGCAAGCACTCATTACATTACAACATTGAACAAATGATTGTTCAGTTTGTTTATCTTCATGCGCTGTAGGTAGGTATACATAGATGTACTTTGTGAAATTGTTCCATAATTTTCTAATTGGAGAATTTCTAGAAGTACCAACTCTATCACTCATAAGAATACAGTCTAGGACTATTGTTAGTACTTTTTTCTGCTGAAAAACTGCTGCAATTCTCAATCGAAGTATCCACCTTTATTTGGCCTTTTATTTCTAGAAGTCCAAATTTTGTCCCAGAATAGGATTTTTGTATGTCTTGCTATCATTTTGTATGGATCTGCTTCTATAGTATCATCGTTTACGATACTGTTAGCTGTGTACATAGGAATACCTTTTTGAGATTTAAAAATTGATGAAAGAAACTTCAAAGATCAGGAAACTTCATACACCAGACCAATGAACTTGATTCATGCTGGTATGGCTTTAACAGAATCGATTGGAAACTTTTAAGTGTCTGCTACCATGATAATTATTGTTGGTAGTTCTGACTTGTAATGTGGGAGTAATATGTCTGACATTTTTGACTCCATTATGCATTTTTTATTGGTAAATCGTTTAAAGAATGCACTTTGCTTCCTCACAATACCTACGAAAACCTAATGATGTCATACCTGCTTCTTAGGAGGCTTCTGTTGGTAGTGTTTCTCACTCCAAACGTCTTCCATATTGTAAAAATCGTCCACGCCGTAATTTTCAAGTCCACCCATATGGTTTTTATTCAATTCATTGAGCATATCTTCAGTTAGAGGGGCTGGAGTCTTTTTCGAATTCTTATGACGATTGAAAAGCTACAAAATTACATTTAGAATGCATATGGAATATCGTCGCTGAAATACTTACCACTGTTACTCCAAAAACTATGACAAACAATAGAGATGCTAAACCGATTACTATCACAGCTATTGCCCATTGTGGTAGTAAAACGTCATCAGCATATCCTACAGTAGGGAATGGATTTTTGGGAATAACTAAAAAATAATTTTTTGAAACAAATTCATTAACATTAAACTCGGTTTCTTACCAACAAAATCGGTATATTCAGGATCGACCTCAAACTTCCCTAAAGTAAGCCTCTCAGCTTTGGTTTCATTCAAAGATTTGCCTTCTCTTGTTGAAATTCCAAGTGATTCGTGGAAGAGACGCTTGATTTCTTGGGTGTCGACTTTTTGACCGATTTCGTTGAATTCTACCAAGTAGTCAACCAGAACGCTACCTTCACTAAAAATAAAATTCAATCTCAATTGCTAGGTACTCAATAAGTGAGTTTTACTCACCTGAAACCATCTATCCTTATTTTGGTATACCATTTTTGAAGCTTAGGGGAACCGTTGTAAATATTTTCTAGCTAAAAATCAAACAAAAATAATTTATTTTTCACTTTCATAAATGGTTAAAAGATCTCTATCATTTTGAAAATAAAACTTATTATACAGTTTTTAGGCAATTTCGAGCAAGATTATCCAGATTATCCAGAATTTGGGGAATGGAGAATCCACAATTGAATACTACAAAATGTACCAATTAGTGCGGAATTTCAAATGAGATTGAGAACATCCTGTTTTTTTTGAGACTGAACAGGAAACGTGGGAAATAAATGAGATAGGAAAAAATTATTGTTTGTCCATTTTGACAAAATAGATCAGATGTGTAGTTTCAACAAGATAGGGACAAATCTTATAGGATCATGCCTTACTACGACACCTGCTAATTTTTTCTGTGGACTGAAAATCTTTGGTAGACAATGTTGAACAAAATCCATTTGATCTACTGATTTTGTGAGAAACTTGTTTCACAATAAAGATTACCCTGTACAAGTGAATGTACGTTTTCATGCTCCATAGAGTAATCAAGGTATAGGTTAATAATAAATATATGTTTTACCTCAGATTGAACACTATTAGCCAATATCTGATACTCCTTAGTGTTGCGATCGAGCAGCTCCGGTACCCATTTCGCGCCGCCAACCAGCCTAATAGTTCCGGCCAGGTCGCAATTATCAACGCAAATGCCTGAAATCAAATCAAAAACCGCGAATTCATTAAAACGTTTTAGAGTAATTGACCTAGAATTTACCGTCGCGCAAAATGAAAACCTCCCCGGCCCTAGCGGCCTGGGGTAACAGGTTTTTAATTGCTTCCGCTTTCAAACAGATGATGAACAGGAAATCACAAAATAAGAAAAAAAGCTCTACAATTAAATTTCGCAAATGGAAAAACTATTCAGGATTACGTTTCCCTTTAATAAATTATACGTCATAAGCAGAGCGTCGTGGTAATTAGGCACAAACCGCACTAATTACAGTTTGACCCTTCTCTCTAATGCCTAAATTCATCATTTCTCATTTAATTTTGATGAGAGTAATAAGCCTTGCGTTATTAGGTATTTAAAACATAAAATTTTACTCACCTGGTGTTGTTGGTCTAACCGTCGTAGTTGTAGTAGTAGTTGTTGTAGTTGTAGATGTAGTCTCAGTTACAGTTTCAGTTGAAGTACTACTTGCAGCAGCTCGGGCAGCTTCCAGCAATTTTTCAATAGATATTGGCGTAGTTGAAGGTGTTTTCCAACCAGTAAACTCGGTACTTGCCCTAATAGGCCATCCCTTCTGTATTGTAGGTGAAGTTGGCTTGTTCATAACTTCTTCGCTTTGAATTTTTGGTGTAGTCAAACGTGGAGTTTTTTTGGAACCACCAGGTCTACTTGGAAATACAATTTTGAATCCAGATGCAGTTGTAGATGTAGTTGGAGGTGTTGTAGCACTACTAGTACTACTAGCAAAAGCAGTATCATTTAATTTGAAGCCTGGGGGTAGCAGATTATCGGGAATATTTGAGCTAGCAGAAGCAGGAGTTGTACTCTTGCCTTTACCATAACTTTTTTTATATCCCGGAGGTAGCAAGGCACTTATATCATCGACAGGGACGGCTTTTGATAAAATTTTATTTACAGATTTTTCAGTTGAAGTTGAAGCCTTATTGTAACCTGGTGGTAAAAGGGCACTTATATCATCTACAGGTTTAGCTTTGGATAAGATGCTTTCAGGTTTTGGTTTGTATCCAGGTGGTAGCAGTGCACTGATATCGTCAACAGGTTTCGCTTTGGATAAAATACTTTCAGGTTTTGGTTTGTATCCAGGTGGTAGCAATGCACTGATATCGTCAACAGGTTTTGCTTTGGATAAAATACTTTCAGGTTTCAGCTCATATCCAGGTGGTAAAAGTGCACTTATATCGTCAACAGGTTTGGCTTTAGCCAAAACGTTCTCGGATTTTGGAGGTTTGTAGCCAGGAGGCAAAAGAGCACTGATATCATCTAGAGGTTTGACTTTAGATAAAATATTGCTTTTGATGGATTTTGTTGTAGTTTCTGGTGGTTTATAGCCGGGAGGCAATAAGGCACTAATGTCGTCTACTGGTTTAGCTTTGGAAAGAACCTTATTGATTATGGCGTCAGGAGACTTGTAACCAGGTGGCAAAAGTGCACTTATATCTTCTTCTTCTTTTATAGTTGCTCCAGTTGATGGCAGCTTATAACCAGGAGGCAAGAGGGCACTAATATCATCAACTGGTTTAGCTTTTTGTAAAATGGTATTACCTAGAAAATTTCAAAAAAATTAAGCATAAACTAATACTTGTATACTGTATTAATTACCTTTAGCTTGTTCCAAAGCAATTTTTGGAGTAGTCGTCGATGAAACTTTTCCTTGAGTTTTAGGCCTTGCCCTATTGCCTGGATTAAATTTCCTAATATTAACTTGTGGATATGGAGCTTTGGACATCACAGATATTTCCTCCGTAGTTGTTTCCATTTTGGTCGACAGGTTTTCTTCAATAACAGCAATGTTATCATTCTTATAGCCCCCTGACAGTAAGCCACTCGACAAATCCGATTGTACTCGATCCAGTTTATCGATAAGGCTTTCAGTAGATGCCTTTGTTTTAGGCGTAGCAGCTTCAGTTTCAGTTACAAAATCTGTAGTTGGGTCTGTAACCGAAGGTTCGTTTAAAAGTTGAATTCTTTCATCTTGATCTACAATTGAAGAAGGAATGTATCTGGCACCTGAAATGCTCCGACTTGTTTGCACTGATGCAATGACTATCCAAGAGTCTGTACTGTTTTCTACTACTACAGAAGATTCTGTGGTAGAAAGATTTTGTTGAGGTAATGTTATAGTATTATTTACAACAGTTTTACTTGTAACCACAGACACTACAAGTTCAGGAAACTTTTTTTCTTCCTTAATTTTTGGTACAGGTAATTGGGTTATTATGTTGGATGTTGCTGGTTTTTGTGTGGCTGCATCTATATCCTTATTGGTTTCATTTATTGGAGATTCTTCTTCATCTTCATATTCATATTCTTCATCATCATATTCCAATTCATTATTTCCTTTTTCATGTAATTTATCACTTTTTTGAACTTCTTCATTTTCCTCCTCATCATATTCTTCATCAGCTGCTTCTTCTGTACTATCACGTTTTGTAAGATTTAAATCGATTTGATTTTGATTATTTTTGTTGGCATTTGTAACAGGATTAATATCATCCCATTGATTATTGGTTAACGTTTTTGGAACTCTTAGATAATCAACTTTAGTGTTTAAAATCTCGTGCTGGTAACGCTGAGGTAACAAATGGGAAAAATCTGGTCTGTGGGTAGACGGTTTAACATAATCTTTGGCTAATCGAAACGGAATTGGTATATCTTGTTGGTATTGAGGCAAGGATTTTTGTAAATGGGTTGGTAAGTCAGATGTTTCTAAGTCTTTTTGCAGGAAATAATTTCTGGGCTGAAAGGATGGTACGTACGGTGCTGCAGGTTCGGTATAAAACTCTTCAGCATTTTCTCGACCAAAAAAGTAATTTTGACCTGAAACAAAGGTAAAATTAAATCGACACCTAAAATTTATAATTTTAAATAAGCCAAACCCATTTTTGTGTTTGTGTGTATACCTACTTGCTGGCTGTACTATAAAAGTGAAAGTAACTGGTTCTCAACCTTTGTGAATAAGTTATGCGAAGGTTATAGTCGCTTAATTTCTGATGAAAAGAAACAATCTAATAAACAGGATATTGTTTTGTTGCCGATTACATTTTGAGGAAAAAATTTACATTTTCCGAGAAGTTAATGAAATATAAGCAAAAGGATTCTAAAAATGTTTGTAGATTTTCATAGTTTCATCATAACTGTATAACTAGAGGGATTCTAATAAAGTGATTCAATTTATTGCTTGTCGCGGTCACGAAGAATGTAGAACAACGCACACCAACCTCATTGTAGATTATTTTATATGGTATGTATGGTGTTAACGGGTATGCATGGTGTAATATAACTGTGCCTTCAATTTTTTCAATTGGTTGACATTTATAGATGAGTTTATGGGTTTATACACAGTGGAATACCATCAGAAATGTTTAACGTAACATTTTCCGATGGGAATTTTATTCGGAATTTTAGTATAAAGCCATTGAAGTAAATGAATCAAAATATTCTGTGTGCATGGTAACTACAACACTGGAGGGTTTGATGGGTAGGTATTCTATTTTTCTTTGACATACAAAACTGAAATAAAGGTTGTTTTGAGTGGTTTTTCAACTCAGTAAGAACTCTTTGGGGAATTTGGTAAGTACCCACTCACATTCTTTGAAGAGTAGGTACTTAGGTATTCTATTTTTTAATGGACTGTTGATGAAGAAAATTTGCTTTTCAAAGGGCTTTAAGGTAAAACAAAGTTTGAATAGTTTTTCAACTCCAACAAAAACCGTTTCTGAAATTTGCCGAAAATTCACACAACTTTTTTTGAAAAGTAGATAATTTCCAATGAGATGAGAATAAGTTGAGTTCATAAACTAAACCTCCCCTTTGAAGGGCTTTAGGGTAAAACAAAGCTTGTTGAATGGTTTCCAACCTCAGCGTAAGACATTTTCAAAATTTGCAGGAAAACTCGCAACATCTTCTGAAGAGAAGTAGGTAGGTATTCTATTTTCCAATGAGATCAGGTTAACATACATTTGCTTGATAAAAGAGTTGAAGGTGGAAAAAAGGTTGTTTAATGGGTTTTCAACATTTTTTAAAATTTCTAGAAAATAATCACATCTTTTTATGACTAGGTATAGGTATTCGGTATTCTATTTTCCGAAGAAATTGAGGATTAAGGATTTTAAGGTAAAACTACGCTTTCAGTTGAATCAGAAACAATCTTTGAAATTTTGCAGAAGATGGTCAGCTCCAGTATAAACCAATTGCAAGAAATACTCGTAACATATTTTTGTGCGTATTTTATTTTTAAATGCGGCAAGAATAAGTTTGCATAACAAATTTTGGTTCTTGAAGAATTTTAAGGTGGAGGAAAGGTTAATGGACGGTCCTTCAACTTCAACCCATTGTGAATTTTGCGTGAAAAATCAGGGCATTTATTTTGATAAGTAGGTACCAATTCAATTTCTCAATAATATGAGTTTAAATTGTTACACAAAATTTGCCTGGGGAAAAGTATTGCAAAAGATAGGTTCTAGACTTAAACCCCATAAATGCTGAGCGATTGGTTACTTTTTTTTTGTCGAAATCCTCCCTCGTTTGTTGGATCTGTCCAGGCTTTAGTTTCCTATTTGATTATTTTGTCTTTCTGGCTCGGTAGATATTTCTATAGTAGTCTCTAACTCTTGAATACAATAATGTGTAGGATATGGAAATTCACTTAGGTTTACCACACATATTATTGTTTTACCTGCACTATTGTTACAATAAATTTATCATTTAAGTAACATGTTCCATCTCTTCTTATTTTCATTATAAAATTGTATTTTTGCCATTTCAGAATCAGCAAAATAATAATTCATAATCTAAGATATCTAAAAATATCCACAAAGTTCGATACAATACCAGTACTGCCATCTATCCATCATGTGCATAAAATGCAAATATCTATTCTTATTGTTTTTAACATCCTTAATTTAAATTATTATAATTTATAAACAATTAAAATAGTTCTAGTGGATTTTTATCTATTCTCTTTTATTCTACGTGGGTTTTCATTGTAAAGTGAATATGGTCTTTTGGGTGTAGTCTTCTGATTGGTTCATCTGGTTAAAACGCAGTTAAGTATAAAAAACACAGGATTGTTTTCCCATAGGGTTTCGTTTCCAAAACGTTCTCTTTTCCTGGCAGTAGTCTTGCAGACGAGTCATTTTTATTTTTATAATTTTTCCTTTACATTTTTAGATTCTCCCTTATAAATTTTACCATCAGTCACAGCTGTCAGAAAAAAGTATCTTAGTTATTTTAGAGTATCTTAGTTACTTTATAGTATCTAAGATACTGTATCTTAAATATTTTTTATTTTTTGGCAAAAGTACCTATCTAGTATCTTAGTTACTTTTTAAAAGGAGCTGTAACTTGTATCTTGAAAAAGTATCTTAGATACCGAAAAGTATCTTAGATACTGAGAAAAGTAGGTATCTAAGTTAACAAAAAGTATTAAAATTGCAGTAAAAAAAGTTCCTTGAGACATTTACTCAAACCCAAACCCGACCCAACAAGATAAGACTGGTTCAAATATAGTAGATAATAGATAGATGGTAAGTCTGTTCTCACAAGAGTCTCTGACAATTTGCAAACTGTCAGTAAGCATCGCCCATGTATGTACATGTTTTCATTACCGTCATGAACTGTATTCCTTTTATACATCAAGTTACACCGAACGTGTCGCTCTAATGCTCCTCGGAGTCACTCCAAAACACACAATTCAGATATTATCAATATTTTTTAATATCAACATTACCTAAAAGGGCTTCTTGCAACCCACACAAATTTAGTGCATCAGCGGAAAGGGGGATGCAATATGAGTGACTCGTTGCAAACTATCAGAGACTCCTGTGAGAACAGACCTAACGGGATTTCTGCGAGTTGGCTCTGTTCCAACCGACATGAGAACCGTTCTAGAAAGGTAATTTCCAGTCGATCAATTCATTTGTCAAGTAGGATTCAACTTATGAAAAATGGGTTGGCAACTGGAAATTACTGGTTCTGGAACGGTTCCATTGTCGGTTGGAACAGAGCAGATATTAAGATATGTTTGGCCAGTAAAGCTGAAGTACTATGTACAAGAAAAGTCATGATAATATCCCGATTCCTGTTTATAAGGAAAATATTGTGGACAATGGTTTTTTCGAATTTGAAGAAAACAGTGTTCGTGTGGAGCAATCCACTGATATGAGAAGCTGTATTAGTTTGGAGATCCTACAATATACTCGAGAAGAATAATGGACCTTTCTCATTTTACCTGTGCTGCGCGCGCATCTTGTGGGTGACAGATAATTAAATCGTCAATTTACTGAACACGGTCTGACCCTGACGTATTTAAGCTAACCTCAATAATCAATCAGTATCAATATTGATTGATTATACAGTTATTAATACAAAAACTGTTTATGATACAATGGTTCAAATGAGTTCTTGTCAGAATTAGGCGAAAAAGAAGTGAAACCTTTCTTTTCACAAGTTCCCAAGCAATCAAATTGTAAGAAAACAATAGTTACGTGCTCTCAACCCGAATGAAGACGATTTAAGTTGGGACAGAGATTTGAGGGTTCGTAAAATAACGATTTTTATATCAAATGCAATAATAATGTACAATTAAAGGTTTGCTGCAAACATTTTTGCTGCGGTGGGTTTTCTTTCTAATTTATGTTAATACATATTTACGTTTAAAAATAAACAAAAACAGAATCATAACCGAAATTGCACAATTTGACAAGTGGAACCAATCAAAGTCATTCCACACAGGTATCGCGCGTCATTATATGTGTCTTTTTCTTTATTGCAGAAATCTTGATAAACTATCCTTGTTGTTCATTGCATGAGAAAGGTCCATTGAACCTTCTCGAATTTGGGATTTTCAAACTATGAAAAATCTTGTTTTTGAACTTGTGGACCAAAAACAGCAATAGCTTAATCGGTTTTTCCACCTGCTATACGGAAATAATAATAAAGTATCTTAATAAGTATCTTGAAAAGTAACTTAAGATACGTATTTAAGATCCTTTTTTTAATGAGTAACTAAATACCCAAAGTAACTTCAGATACTTTTTCCAAAAGTAACTTATCTTATAACTAGATACTTTTCAAAAGTAATTTTGACAGCTCTGCCATCAGTGCATATTATCATATCATTGTTACGTTTTTACCTGATAAATCTTATCTACTCTTGAAATATAAATATTATATTTTATTTTTTTCATCTAATTGTGGGCCTCCATTTTGTGTGATTGGCGGTTCCACGTTTTTCTGAGGTGAGTCAATTCAGTTTTTGGGCTAATAAATAGGTACTGCTGCTCTGGTTTTCAGAATCAATTGTTAGTGTGGGAATATTGGACCATTTGCTCTAAATAGATGTCGGTGAAAACCAAATTTGTATGTCCATCTCTATCAACTCTTTATTGAATCCTGGCAGAGGCCTGTATAGCCATTTTCTGTTTGACTTCTTTAATTATTATCTTCTCGAAGAGAAGAGTGTTGAAAAAGGGTGTAATTCTTTAAAATAGGAATCCAGACAGGTCAAAAAATTCATTTAAAAAGTTTTAATTAAAACATCTCAAGAATTTTGACATATTCTGGATTTGATTGATTTCACCTTCAGGTTTATCATGTAGTACCTATAGTAGCTACCTTGGCATAAAAGGAAAATTTTGCCTATTTGGGGTAGAATCTAAAGATTTAATTTCTTCAAGAGCCCTCAGTGAAGGTTTGTGAAAAATAGCTGCAAACTGTAAGTGTATTTTCGATTTTGCTCAAAGTCATTCTTTGTTTAATTCTGGACTAAAAACTATGGCTGGAATAAATAACCATACAGTACCAGTGTTAGAGGCAAACAATTTCAACAATTGGCAATTTAGAATAGTACCTAACTGCTGAGAAGGAAAAACTGCCACGAGGCCATACAAAGCAATAAACCTAGTGAGGAAGCTTCTAGTGAAGAAAAAGAAGATTGGAGAATTGCTCAACTGCAAGGACTCAAATTGAAGCTTTGAAAAATGTTTTTGTACGTTCTAGCTCAGATTGTCCTGTTGGAGAACACTTTTAAATCTTTAAACTAATACAAATGAGAGGTTTGAAAACCATTTTTTGAAATTTGATGCCATTATAAGAGAGGTCAAAGAGCATGGATTTGACCTGGGCCCGTATTCTCATAACCGGGGAACAGCGTTCTCAAGAGAACGATTGCTCTTTGTCTTTGTCAGTATTATGGAAATAACAATATGGGTGACTAACTCTTGAGAACGATGTTTTTCGGGTTACGAGAATCGGGCCCTGAGTGAGAATGCCAGCGCAGTATGACACAGTAGTGACAGCTCTGTAGACCGTCGCGTCGCAAATGTTTAGTTTGATTTTGTAAAGGTTAGGCTGCTGGACGAGGAAATAAAAATGAAATCAAAAGAACAAAAAGAGCTATGAAGATAGTGAATTAGGCCTAAATTTAAATACCCAAGTAAATACCAGAACATGTTTTGTATGTTGCAGCCCACAACATTTGCAGGCTCACAGAAAAGGGAAATATTACAGGCAGAGGAAATTATAGAGGTTTTAGAGGGAATTATAGAGGATTCAGAGGTCGCCCCTATGAAAAACGCACAAGAATGAAGAAAGAAAGCATCAGGCAAATACAGCTGGCAGTGAAATTGACGGCAAATTGAGACTCAGGTGCGAGTAATCACTTTGTGCAGGAAAGTCTAGAGACCAAAATGTTTGACATAAAGGTGCTACCAAACTATGTATCAATACATATAGACATAAAAGATTATTGTGGAAAGAAATAGCACGAGCATAAGTGGAAGAAATTTACGTTACAGTATGGAGTCAAAACGGGATTTTATATGTTAACTGTTAACAGTGGACAGATTAAATGAACCTTTTGCTTACCAGTACCATATTTCAGTGGATAAGGACTTATGGCATAGAAGATTGGGTAATGCAGGTTATGACGCACTCATGCAGCTAGGTTTATCAAAATCTGATCAAATATGCAGCAGTTGTATGGAAGGAATGGCAACAAGGTGTCCATTTAATGAGAATAAGAGGACCTTGACTGCTATGGGAGATCTGAGACTTACATAGTGATGTCTGTGAACCAATCAATCCAGCCACTATAGATGGTGGTAAGTATAGGTACTTCCAAACTATATTAAGTAGATGAGTTTTTAAATTTTTTGGTGATAAAAATATTAAAAACTAAAGATGAGGCTAGCATGAATATTATTCAATATGTGACTTGCAAATGCGCCCAAATGTTGGAACATGAAGTTTAATCAAGTCATGACAAGTTTAAATTTTCGAAGCTCACAATATGACTATTGTTTATTTGTGAATGACAACATAGCTCTAGTATTATTTGTTGATGATGCTCTGATAATTGGACCAGAAGATCAAGTCAAGGAACTTGTTTCGTGAAT
Source organism: Ceutorhynchus assimilis (assembly GCA_917834065.1). Classification (NCBI taxonomy): domain Eukaryota; kingdom Metazoa; phylum Arthropoda; class Insecta; order Coleoptera; family Curculionidae; genus Ceutorhynchus; species Ceutorhynchus assimilis. Next base: position 54,315,706 of record OU892278.1, read on the forward strand.
TTAAAGTCAAATCAATGTATGAAGTGAAAACATTTCTTAAAATGGATTTGAAGAGGAGTGACAATGGCATTTAAATTACCCAGAAATGGATGATTAAAAAGCTATTAGAATGAACGAGACTCGGTCATTTGCCACTCCAATGGAAGTCAATTTTCAAACGGATATAAATGCTACAGTGGTAGATAATGTTCCATGTCGAAGATTGCTATGTAGTTTAATAAATTTATCTTTAGTGACCAGATCTGATATAGCATATAGCGTTGCTTATTTGTCCCGATTTTTGGATAAACCCACTTCATGTGCATGGAAAGCAGCTAAGAGAATTCTTCGGTATCTAAGTTGTACTATTGACTATGAACTAACGTTCACCAGATCGGACAATGAACTTATAGGTATTGTGATGCTGATTGTAAATGGATTTTTATGTTTTCATGGAAATATTCCAATAGTCTAGTATTCAAGAAAACAGAACTGTGTCGCATTGTCCTCAAGGAAGGCAGAGTACATTTCCGCAGGACTGGCAGCACAAGAACTTGTTAGTCTTATGGGTGTTCTAAGTGATTTCACAGGTAGGTATGTGTGAACCAGTGAATTTGAAACTAGACAGCTTGAGTGCCATATCTATGATAAAGAACTGTGACAATTCTAAACGTAGCAAACATATAGATATGAAATATCATTTTATCAAAGATCTATATTTGAAAGGAGTTATATTACTTAAGTATGTTTGTTCTGTAGAAAACTGTGCAGATATGAAGAAGATCGTTCCTTGTCATGTTCTTGTCTCAATTATTATTAGTTATTAGTCAGTTTTTCCTGTTATTTCACATTTCACATTGAATCTTCTACTAAAAATTGCTTTCAGTGTATTATTTGTCCATTAACTTCAAGATAATCTGTGGTCGCTCGACGATGTACCTATGCCTGAATGATCTTTAATCCCTGTCTGGTGTTTATTTGTATATTCAGGAATATTACTCTTACAGATATTGCTTTAAGTGTCTGGACAGTTTTTGTTTACTAGAAAACCCACTCCACTGACGGAGGTATTATCGCTGTTATAGGTTATAGAACATGTGTCCTGAATTTAGAGTTTCTTAGCCTTCTTCGTGTCTTCTCTTTTCGCTTAATCCGACCATACATCCCACTTTGTGTTTTTTAGCTTTTGTTCCATTTCGATGAATCTTTCTTCTAACAGTATGGATCCAGTGTTAAAGGTAGCGACTTTGAAGGGCCAACTTTTTCTAGTGTGTCCTGTTGTGCTGTGATTTATTTTGTGAATTTTTGCCTCCCACAGATTCCATGAGGCAGCCCTTATTGAGGGGGTGGGATTTGGGTGTACCCACCTGTGGACAATAACCGGTTGTTCTAAAATTCTCCATGTTTTAGGGACCATTATCTTGACCAAAAACCACCCAGCGATAAGGACCACACTAAAGGCTTCGACAGAAGAATTCAAATGAGATGAAAAATAAAAAAAAAGCTCATGAATGTCTCAAAAGAACAAGAGGTGAATGCATGATGATCTTTCAACATATTTCAACCTCAACAAAAACCCAAAGTCCGGTTTTGGTTTGTAATCGAGGACCTTTCCTGCACTTTGTTTCCTAATGACACTAATAAATGTGTCAGAAGAATTCTGTGTATTATTGACTTTAAAATAAGTAATAAAAATCCCACAAGACCTTCAACAAGGACGTTTGAATGCAGGTATATGAAATGACCAAAACTGAGGGTCATTGACGAAAAAAAAAAGGAATCACTTTGGCAAATTATCTGGTTTTCCTGCTGCAGGATAATAAAACCGATTTGATCATCGATACCCGGTTGAATTTGATTCGTTTTTAGAATCTCATTCACCTTGAACCACCCATATTTTTCTAGTTATGTTCTGTTAGGCGCGTGGGTGCCACTGTAGGAAATGGCAAGAAACAACCATACGGTACTACCTATGTATATCTCGACAGAAGAAATTACTCTTCATGAAGATTTTTTTTTCATGGAACACACACCCACATAACACATCTAAAAATGCTATCTGGATTCACTTGATTTTCAATGAAGTTATCAATGTTTCAAATGAAAAAAGTGTATTTATAGATTTTTTTTTTGGTATGCATGTCTAAACTAGGAACCTACCTACTTTCTATAGATCCAGATTAATCAATTAGTAATGTTATTGACAATGAAAGCGACATTATTTTGCAATTATAGAAAAAGTAAACAAAAGTATGCTATTTGATAAATGGTTGTAGGAATAACTTTCACAAAAATAGACTTGAGAAAATTATCTTGAACAATTTTCCACTCTACAAAGGTAAAGAGTTTCAAAATAATAAAAGTTTATAAGTATAAGCTTTATTAAGAATAAAGTGTATTGCTTAATAAGTGAAAATAAAATTAATAAGAAGGTTACATTACAAAGATATTAACAAATTAAATAGGTAGTGAACTTATCAAGGTAAAATGTTTCACAATATCCCCAATGTAACAATTAAGTTATAAAGTCCTACCTTGACTGAAACAACTGTCCAGGATGGCTAGAAGAAAGCAAAAGGTACTCCACACTTTATATTTTGTAGATGCCATTTTCATTTTTAATCAACAATTTTCACTTAATAACATTATTAACAAAACATTAATCCATTTTCACATAAAAAATTTAAAAAGCCATCCAACTTATTTATTTTACTTTCACATCGATTACCTATCAGTTACGTATTATTAAAGTGAAACGTTATTGTACGGTACCACTTCTTGCACGGGCTCGCGACAAAACTGCTGGAAAGCCCGAAGCAGTAGCAAGAAACGCGAAAGAACACCACAAGAATTAGCGGTCAGCAGGAGTAGGTTGGTACCCAATAATAATATAGTGGGGAACGTCTCTTGTGTAATAATTTTACATTTGGTTGAATCGGTATTTATATTACCAGCTTATATTATGTTTGCCTCATTTTATTGATGTTTGACTAATGCATTTCTATTTCTATGGGTATTTTAATTTGAAGTGTTTTTTTTTTTTTCTGAATTTAATATTTTTCCTAACCATTAGCCATCAGCAGAAGCTTTTAAAAATTATTTAAAAATAATGATTTCATTAACACTTATGACGCAGTTAGAGACATTTAAAAAAAATCTTAGTTCTAGAAGTTACACTGCCAGGTAGGTAGGTGCTTTCTTGGTACTTTTGTATGTGATCTAGTTTTCAGTTAAGACGTTGATTTAAGAAACTGATAAAATTGCATTTATTATTGTAGACAATAATATATGAATGTTGAACAATTTCAAAATTACTGGTTGATGTAAATTATAAATCATTCAAAGAATATTTCAGACCGCTTTTGGAATTTAAATTCAAAGCCATAGGGTTTTTCGACTCAATAAAATCCTGTTCTGACCAAAAATAAACTAGTTAACATTGAGAGCCATAATATCAAAATTGGCGAATACCTTTACACATGTAGGTACTTAACGGGCGATAAATAATTCTCTTATAATAAATTATACATGAGTATAGTTGTGTTGAGCAATGGGCAGGTACATGAAATAACCATTTAGGATTCTGCATAAGTTAACCTTATTTAGCTCGCCCAAGTAAGTATACTTCGTTGGTAATTACGGAAATTGAGACGCTGATATTTACAAAAGGGCCAATTTCAATAATGCGTCAAATAAGAGGTTTGCATTGAAGGCGAAGTGTTTTTAAACATAATTATAGTTTGTAGGCAGATTCCTTAAGATGTTTTCAATGATCACAAGTAATTTTCCTAGAGATTTGTCGTAATAAATAAAATGTCATCGTGAGGTCTCTGTCTAAAAAAAAAAAACAATGATTCCCATAATGATCATTCAAAGACAAAAATCTTGACATAAAAAAAAATTGAAACTTCAACATTTTTGTACTAAAATTCTATCAAAGAGAGAAATCTGAAATTTTTCAGTGAATCTTACTCTAGTAAAGAACTAGAAACTCTGAAAATTTCAGCTCAAATCCAGCTAAGCAAAAGCCAATGAGAAGGAAAATTTTCATTTTTCTCATCGCAATCAAATCGATTACATTTTGGTTGGAACACGATGTAGGTCATCTATTTAGTCTTTGTAAAACTCTACCAGGTTCCAATTGTGGCTCAGACCATTAACTTCTTCTTTGTGATCTTCAACTTAAGCTGAATATATGTCCACGTCCTAAGCGGAATCTTTCAACAGAACAGAGATAGTTCATCCTGTCTCTTTTCGGTCAAAGTGTTTTCAGCTTTTTCAGAGTGCCCCGATAACGGATGAATCTTCTTCTAATGATATGTGGTTAACATTTAAAAATGTTCTTACACAAGCTGCCCAAACAACTCAATCATAACGAAGCACTCAACCTAAACAGCCATGGGATTAATACCCATAATACATTGTCCGTCATTGAGGCATGTAGAGAGCTTAATATCTCAGGACTGGATTCTGATGCAAACCAGGATCGGTATAGACAATTAATACGTGAAATCCAAAAGAATCTGCAAGATAAGAACTCCTCTCTGCAGAAATTATGCACGAAGATACAGGCTCACGCTAATACAGTCCATCCAGGAGTGTTGTTCCTGAATATAAAATGTCTCTGTTGGGAGTTTAAGCCCAAAACTTGGTCAGCTGAGAACGCCGATGGACATCTCATCACCAGCTTGGAAGAGATCATTGAGATGTGGCGTACATATTGTGAGAACCTTTATTCCGATGATTACATTCAAGCCCCTTTGTTCAATTACGAACGTGAGCCGGATATTCTTCTTTCGGAAGTGGCATACCGTTAGGAAACTAGAAGCCGGCATTGATGCCCTTTTTGCCGAAACTTTGAAGTGCTTGGATGGTGACGCCCTACATTTTTTACATCGTATTCGATAGGAAGTTTGGTTTTCCGGTGTCTGGCCAGACGAATGGAGCACTTCCAATCTTTGTTCCACTTTATAAAAAGGGATTTTCGTTAAATATCCTGCAGCCAAGTGCAGTCTCGTTAGTTTTGTGGACTGGCAAATATCTTCATAGCAGGCAGGTTTCGTATAGGAACGTGGTACGACGCGCGAACAGATCTTGAACTTGAGGCAGCTTATTAAAAAGGCCAGAAAGCATTATTTTCCAGTCTATATCTGCTTTGTGGACGACTCTAAGACATTTGACAACTTAAAGGGGCCTGAACTATTGGAAATTCTTCTCTCTATGATGGGAGTTCACCACCTGATATTGTTACAACACCTATACGTTTCGTTCTGGGACGTCACAATAGGAGCGTGACCTGGGGGCGTAGGTGGGGTTCAGGTAGAGAAAAACTCGCTTGTTCAATAAGATATGTATTGATGAATATAAAGAATAATATTACCTAGGAATAATACCATGACGTCTCTTCTGCGGAGGGACGTACTACTTAGCCAACTCTGTATTATGTACTCTCTGTACACTTAGCGTGACTGAAGCTGGGTTTGAGACAGGTCCAGGAGGGGGTTTCTCAATAAAGGTGGTTTGCACTGGGAGGAGACTTAGCTAGAGGGGCTTTTCCCAATTGAGGTACTTTGCTCTAGCCTTAGTTTGCGGGTAATGGATCTCGGCGCGGTATTTATACCATTAATGCTGACTCTTCGACACACTTTGATAAAATTGATGTATAGAGTGGTATTTACTTAAGCAGTTGACTTTGATATTTCTCATACGACAGCTCCATGAGTCCAACACAGCTCGAGTAAGAATTGACGGAAACATGTCTGACCAGACTACAGCAAGAAAAGGAGTTCGTCAGGGATGCTTAGGAATAAGAAGTTTTTCTGCCGGTCTTTTTTCCAACATTTTGACTTATTAAATACCACAATAATTCACAGTACCTATGGAATTTGTTCGGTTCCAAATGATCATTTAAAAACAGTCTCAATAGTCCAAGAGCCCAGAGCCGCCAGACACAACGTATTTTCTAAAGGACAGAATATGTGGGATTGTGTAGCACTTATATGTACTATGAACGTATGTATACCCGCTAAGTTGGGTAGACGGCCAATTCACCGACACCAGGTACGAAAGCTTAAAAAGTACTTTAACTTGTTTTCTAACGCTTGATTTTTATATATGGTATTGGGGAGACTATTTTATAACTACGCCTGCTCAGCCAGACCAATCGCACCGGCCAAACATCCCCCCAGACGCAATAATAGTTTTTCCGTGAGTGTGAGCGCGAGGATACTATGCATGCGTTTGAGAGTGAGCGAGATATCTATTTCCCCCTCTTAAACTTACAGTCTACTCCAGGCTAGAGTAGAAATGGGAACGGTTTTCCCATAATGGGAAAACCGTTATTTACAAAAAATAACAGTCAACTGGCCGTCTACCCAACTTAGCGAGTATACATACGTTCATAGTACCTATCAGTGCTACTCAATCCCACATATTCTGTCCTTTAGAAAATAGGTTGTGTCTGGCGGCTCTGGGCTCTTGGACTACAACATTAATTCCTAAAAACGTTGTCTCCTAGTCTATGCATTGATAAGAATCTGGAATCTGAAATTATCAGTGAATCTCATTCTTATAGGCATACAAACCCTGGAAATTTCAGCTGATAGCTGATTTGGACCAGTTCCAGCGATAAAATTCCGCCAAGGGATGAGAAGGACGTGTTCTATTTTTAAAATCAAAGGAAATAGATTTGCTCCGGATAATCCGAATATTGGAAAGGCCGTGAGATAAACTTGTTTTGCTCCGAAGTGAATAAGGTAGGTGACACTATGCCTAATAGCACAAAAGGTACGATGAACGTTTTTTCAAAGTCCTGTCAACGTGCGAGGAATGAAATAGGAGGAAAGCGTCCAACATATGTTCACAATAACGTCTATAAACCTAGTTTTAGAAAAAAAGTTTCGGAAAATACTGTTGTACGACGCTTTTAAAATCAACAACATCAAACGTTTTCTTGATATCCATATCAGAATATTCTTTAAAAGTGTATTAAAAGGACGTTTTTTAGATGTTTGAGTTGTTTTTAAAACGTCCGTTAGTTGACTGTGTGTGTCACGGGAGGCTGCTGAGAAAAATTATCTATGAGCTTCGTCAAGAAACTTTGGAGTCGTTTGGATCATATAGGTATCTCTGGTCGAAGTCAGTGTGTCACTGCAAAGGTGAATTCTCCTCGGAGCAGCAGATCAGCTATGGAGCTTATTCTGTCTTATTTATATAAATGACTATCTACTACATCTGTGTGACATACTGAGGAGCTGCTCTAGATTATCTCGAAGGACATTAGTACCATTAAGGAGTGGTGCGACGCAAATGAATGGACTTTATTTTGCTTAACTTTACTAAAACTCAAGCAGGTACTTGGCTTTCGATGCAATATCGACAATATCGACAACATTGACATGTGAGCAGTTTACAATAATTAAATCTTCGCTTGGCCTTCAGTCTTCAGTTGCATGCTGATCTCAATTTTTAATCCCATATTATAGAACTTAACAAAGAAGATCGCGTCTGGCAGTCTGGCTGTTTCTCCGTGAGAACCGTTGCTGGAAATTTTTAGTTAATAACGTCTGTTTCGCCAAATCCATTTAGGTACTATGCGGTTGTCCACTCTCATCTTTCTAGGGTTTACCTATTTGGAGCTGTTGCTTCCACCTCTTCCAGTCAGTGTTTGAACTTCAAAAACGTGCAGTTCGATTCATTGCTAGTGCGTTGCTGAAGAGACCAGTGTAAACCGTGATTGGCGTGATTTATTTCTTACAATATTTTAACTCTTATCTCTCTTTGTCCTGGAATTGGTCAGTCTCATTGACAAACGCAAATCACTTTTACCTGCGCCCTGCGCATCAAAACCTCTCATGGTACTCGAGAAAGATATACCATACCACTTCGAATTCCGCTTTCTACGCGTATTGAAAACTGTTTTATCTATATGTACTGCCATCAAATTATATAATCACCCTCCTAAGCTATTATAATATTTCCGATATAACCAAAATTCCGCAGTTAAAAACATCTTTGCAGAGAAAAGCTCTGTTCCAACCGACATGAGAACAGTTCTAGAAATTTTAGAATGGTAATTTCCAGTCGATCAATTCTTTTGTCAAGTGGGATAAGTGTTTAACTAATTGAAAAATAGGTGGGCAACTGGAAATTACTGGTTCTGGAACGGTCCTCATGTCGGTTGGAACAGAGCTTTCTATTCTGTGGAGGAGTATTTCCATTTTAAATACCTATTATGTTTGTTTTTCTATATATTTTTAAATAAAACAAAAATCACAGATGCTTGACTATTGCCGCTATAATGAGTCCTTGCATTTAAGAGGTAGACCAGGGCTGGGATCACAATCACGGCAAGTAGAATTCTACTTTCATAATCATGACGTCAAATTGCCTAGCAGCCGTCATCATCGCCTGCACTGTACGCGATAAATAGGTCGCGGGTGACGTTATGAAATTAGAATATTCTACTTGTCGTGATCCCAGCCCAGATAACTTTTATGACGTTACATGTACCTATGCTTAAACATATGCAAATCTCCGACGCACGATTCTCGAATCCTAATCGCGCTATCTCTCTCTCGCACGGCAGACTGCTTCTCTCTCTCGCTTAGCTGAACTCGACTCGAGCCGACTGTATCCGAACGAGTAAGCGTTAGCAATTCGGGCGTGACGGCCCAATCTCATCCACTAGCCAAAAAAAAAAATTGTGCTGAACGCACCTAAGCTGAACGCACCTTATAATATAGTCTGGCAAGTGGTAAGTTGTTAGAGACGAAAGGGGGAAGAAAAGTGGGACGTAACCTAAGAATATTCACTCAGGAGAATACGTATGACTTGTGCTTATCGGCCTCGTTTTTGGTAATCGCCGCTATATTGGTTTTCAACCATTTCCTACGTCATAACTAAGTCGTCAGCTGTTTAAACGGCCTGCGTAAGGCGAGAAACGCCATGCTGCTTACGTCACAACTGGTTGTTTGGTGAGGGGGGTAGGGGGGGATTTGTTAGTTACACACAGGCCTTATGAAGATAAGCCATCCTGGTAGTAGTAGTGTGTATCATCCTTGATATTCACTGACACCTCAACTGACACCGCTTGATGACAGCCATGTCTTTGGGTTCAGTGGCACCGAAAACACCAAGGAAATGAACCAATAAAATTATTAGAATTTTTTTTTAAAGTTTCGCCAATAACCACGTCACTGTGCTGTCGTTCACGCTCTAACCTTAGGCTGTAACTAATAGAATCATGCCTCTGAATAATCACGCCTCTCCTCTCCACATCCATCATTTCGAAATGTTGCCAGATTTTTTTCTATTTCAAAATACTACACATGCCCATATAGCAAATAAAAATATGTCACCAACTTGTTTATTACTGTTTCCGTCAAATTTGGCAATGCAGCAAATTCTATTGCAGTTTGCCGTTTAATCTGTTTTTTTTTTAAAGATAAAAATCAAAATGACATTATGTTCGCAATACAATGTATAATTGTCAATCTTTCAAATTTTTTATGTAGAAAAGGCTTGTGTTGCCGAGGATGTGTGTCTACACGTAGACTTTCATTGTCTACTTTACGTGTAGACAATGTAGACAAGACAATGTAGACAACGTGTCAACAATGTAAAATAATATAAATGACGTTTAATTCTAACCTCACACTTTCCTTTTTTTAATTTTTTTTTATTTTATTATTGGTTTTCCTGATATTTTATATGCTGATGTCGAAGTGATAGTGATAGTATAGTAACTTTTGATATTTTTTTTCGAATTTTTTAAAATAAGTTATTGTTTACGCCGCATGTAGACAATGTGTAGACAAATGCTCACGACGTAAACAATTTACGTTGACACATCTCGTTATGACGTCGAAAATGTTGACGCACCAATATGGCGGCGATTACCAAAAACGAGGCCGATAAGCAATCCTTACAAGTGTGTATTATCCTTAGAGGTATTATCCTTGAGCTGAACGCACGTAAAGAAGTTTTCACTTCAAAAATGTAAGGAGCATGGCAGAGCGCAGAACTTTTCGGATCGAATTATCAAAGCGATCCGAAAAAGTGAGAAACCATTGTCAAGAAAAGAGTGAATTTGTATAAAAAAAAACGATTCAAATAATCACAATTAAATGCGCCACCTAAATGTACAGCCAATCATTGGCCGATTCTTATTGGTGAGGCACTTTCTGCTCCAAGTTCAATCAGCTATGCACCTATTCATCGACGATTCAAGGTGCAGACACCGGGGTAGTTCGAAAATTTGTTGATTTGACATTTAAAAATCTATAAAATAGATTATTTTGCCAATAATCTATTCTATGAAAACCATAAAGTACGAATAAAGCGCACATCATTGAACGGAATTGCACCGGTGCATGTTACAAATTCGACACGTGTTGGTGCAACCCGGTATAAAACCTTATTGGGTGCAACCAACATTGGGTGCAAACGGTGCAGCCAACACTTTTGTTGCTATAAATCAAGGATAATACACAATACTAAGGATTGCTCATCGGCCTCGTTTTTGGTAATCGCCGTCATATTGGTGTATCACCATTTCCGACGTCATAACTAAGTCGTCAGCTGTTTGCACTAGCGGTCGTAGTTTAGAAATTAAATTAATGAAGAAAATTATTTATAGCTAAGGTATCAAGGGTATGATAAGAATAGGTCTATGGTCTGTTTCTGCAGAAATCACAAACCAGTCAGAGAAAATTTCATTGGTTGAAAACAGTCAGAAAACTAGTTTCAACCAATGAAATTGACTCTGACTAATTTTTGATTTCTGCAGAAACAGACCTGTTGAGGTCAATGGTGTATTTCCTGAGGGCCTCTGGTCCGAGGGATATACGTTGAACAAAAGCGTTGATATCATCCTTAATATCCGTGGTGCCTTCAACGTTTAATGTCCGAATTAATTATTTTTTTATATGAGAAAATTTTCAAAGAATTTTGAATAAATTAATCTAAAACAAATCAAGTACATGCAAAGAAAATAGTCATAACGCCCTAGGGAATTATTTCCTGTTTGAAAAAATAGTCAAAAAATAGAAAAATAGCCCTTGGGCGTTATTTTTTAGAATAACGCCCTAGGGAATTATTTCGTATTTAAACGACTTTGACATAATGTCGTTATTTTTGGGATAATAGGTCTGTTTCTGCAGAAATCACAAACCAGTTAGAGCGAATTTCAATGGCTGAAAACAGTCAAAAACAGTCAGAAAACTAGTTTCAACCAATGAAATTCACTCTGACTGGTTTGTGATTTCTGCAGAAACAGACCTAATATACCAGTCGGACATTTTTGATTAGGCGATTTCGGCAAGCTTTGGTTGGTATACCATTTGGTTAACCAATTGGTACCTGCAACGTCATAGTAATGACGTAAGATACCATTTTGTTCCGAATTCGTTTTGTAGGTCATGAGAGAGGAAGAGACGAGCCTTAACCTAACTTTGTGTTGTTCTTCTAGTTTTGGGAGTGACTAGGTACTGACTGCACTGACTAAAATCTATAATCACTAATCAGCACTGTCTAAACAGTACCTTTGAGTAACCTATTGGCTAACTCAGCGTTTTCTGTAAATTTAAAGCATATTCCATAATCCATTCAGCAAAAAAATTACCCCATATCTGTCGTTCAAAGTTATTTTTTTAATGATAGTCAAACATTATTTGGCAGTCAAAACATACGAGAAAACAGGAAGATGAAGGCGAAAAAACAAACATATTTGCTAAAAATTTCAAATTATTATTCAAATTCTAATGAACTTCCATTTATTTACATTTCCCAGAGCAGGACAAAACGAAAATAGACGTAGATAGCGCTATACCAAATAGAAGAACCGTGCTGCTGACCACGGTATCCTATTTGACAGACCAAAAAGGATACCAAAGTCACGGTGACGACATCATTTTCGTATCGGAAATTGGTTGGTATGCATTTGACAGACCAAACAGGGTACCAAACCATGTACCAAAGCTTGCCGAAATCGCCTATTAACATAAGCCGCTTTCCAGCTGTCCATTTTGAGCACGCAATTGAGCTTTTGCGCGCGCAAATGCTTCAAGCGCGAGTTCGTGTTCCAGCCGTACTGCACTTCGAGAGCAGCTAACTTTCGCGTTTCAAACACAGAACACTGTACTGCACCGTGCTTGAACCACAAACACAATAGCCGCTTTCCAACTGACGCTTTTGAGCACGCAATTGAGCTTTTGCGCGCGCAAATGCTTCAAGCGAGAGTTCGTGTTCCAGCCGTACTGCACTTCGAGAGCTGCTAACTTTTGCGTTACAAACACAGAACACTATGCTGCACTGTGCTTGAAGCACACAGCTGGAAAGCGGCTAATGTCAGCTGGAAAGCGGCTATAATAGGCAAAGAGGAAGATGAAAACAAGATCTAAAAAAGAGTTGTTTTAGAATGTTAATTTATGTGGTAAAACAAGTATGCATGAAAGCAAAAGATCGCGGACCTGTAGTGCTAACAGCCCAAGGATAATACAAACTAATTGCTTATCAGCCTCGTTTTTGATAATTGCCGCCATATTGGTGTGTCACCATTTTCGACGTCATAACTAAGTCGTCAGCTGTTTACACTAGCGGTCGTAGTTAAGAATTTAAATTTATGATCCGTGGAATTTTTGCCTGTGGTGCAAACTCAAACAGCGTACCATCGTCACCAAAAGTAACTGGGACAGCATCACATTAGCTCTTGTCCTATTACATGAATTTTATTGTCAAATATTTGTCAAACTAACTATGAATCAATTGCATTGAAATGAATGACAGTAGAATATTAGTCCAGGAGATTAATATGCATTATTTGTGTCCCAGATACTTTTGGTGACGATGGCAGTGGCGGCTTATGACAATGGAGGTGAGGCCCATCTCAGGGAAGCCCACCTCGAAAATCCCTGAGCTAACCCAAACAAACCTAAACAAAATTTTTGAGTGCCAAGCCCAAATTTTGACCCAAAATGAAATTATGTTGGCAATACAATGTAAAATTGTCAATGCTTTCAAATTTTTTATGTAGAAAAGGCTTGTGTTGCCAACAAAGTTACTAAATTTTTGACTTGGGGAATTATCTTTAAAAAAAAAACAGACTTTAGTAAAGTCTGTTGTAAATGTCATTTTGACTTTTATCTTAGAAGAAAAAACAGATTTTAGTTATAGTAGTAGTAGTAGTAGTGTGTAGGTCAGAGTTTCTGCCATTGGTTTCTGCGTTTCTGCAGAAATCACAAACCAGTCAGAGTGAATTTCATTGGTTGAAACCAGTGATGTGCCTGTAGACAATGTCAACTTAAACAATTGATTGTCTACGCGTAGACAATTCGAATTGTTTACGTGAGCATTTGTCTACACATTGGGTGGTATGAATAAAAATGAGCATTTAGTTTCTACTCCAAATTTTGGAGTAAATACTCCACGTGGTATGAATAAAAACTACGAGCAGATATTTCGCTTGAGTAGGTACTCCTATGTATAATTTGGTATGAGTAGATTCTCACTTTTGGTATGAATAAGAAACTGTTTATGCTCTTTGGCAGGAGAATCTACTCCATAGTTTTAGAGTCTGCTATGCAGTAGGTATACAGTAAGGGGCAGGCTACTAGGTATATAGGATCCAACTTGACGAATTTACGATCGTCCGCAGCCGTCTGAACACCTGTCGCTGTCGGTCCGCTGTCGTTTTTTCGATGACTTTGACGTTCATAAACCATGGTTCACATCAGTACGTTTTATGATTTTACAGACTTAAGCCCGGTCCAGACGTTACGTTACTGATACCTGATCACGTGTTGAACTGTGCAGACAAAACTTGATGCAAAACGTAGCATCTAGACCGTGCTTTTAGATGTATCGTCGAGCTTCACTTACTTATAATTATTAAACGGCGTGTATAGATAGATTTTTTTTGGAACCGAAACAATAATCTATGGAAAAAAAACATGTATTTTAAAAAAGCCATCCAGGAAAAACTAAAAATATATTCAACATAAAAAATAGAAAAAAAATTAAGTAAAATAAAAACAAAAATTCTAGTTTTGACCCCAAAAACCTGGCTCGATTACCATTTGCACTACAATGTAGCAAATGTTCAAACAGTCCCAGTCCACCTTCTTGAACTAAACAATGATCTAAACGATCATAGAAGGCTCTACGAATATTATTTAGGATCACAGGGGTGACAGTTAGATATATTTCTCGAATTTTGAAACGCAGCTGCTCAAGGTTCACGGCGCGATTCTCCTGAAAACCATACATTTTTGATTTGCAATAACCCCAGAGAAAATAATCGTTGGGTGCAAGATCGGGAGAGCGTCACAGTATTGTAGCTCTCGACCCAGCAATGAGACGGTTCGGAAAAGTATTATTCAATGGTCCAGAATGAAACCCGTATTATGGGCTGGACATCCATCTTATTGATACCATATTTCATTAAATCTATAGGACCAGATAATCTTTCAATTTCTGGAATTATCTGCCGTTGGCCCGTTGCAAAAGATCCAAATATTTTGGACCAGTTAAGTTAGCGTCCATGAAGTACGGCCCAATAATATGTTATCCACACAAACCGCTCCAGACAGTTACCTTTTGACGACGTTGGGCTCTAAGCTCAAAATACGACCAATAACGGGTGTGACTAGGATTATGTCGACCATGGAGTTGAAATCTCGACTCATCTGTAAAGACAATTTTTCTAAGAAAATCTTGATTTTCATTTGCCTTATTAATGACAGTTTCACAAAAATCCATTCGCCTGATGTTGTCCTCGGGATCAATTTTTTGGGAGTTTCTTACTTTGTACGAACGATACTTTTTTTTTTCTGTGGCTCCTAACCGTCCTTGTACTTGAGTCAATATCCTGCGCAAGCGCACGAGTCGAAATAGTTGAAGTTTTGTTAACTAATGCCAACAACCAACAACATAATTTATTTGGCTTCTTGATCCTCATTATTTTCCGGGACGTCATTTCGTTTGGTTTCAGGGAGAAACACAACCGTATTTTTGAAAATTATTAACAACCCTAGAAACTTTTTACTTGGTTGTCGCCCAGGTTAGCGCTAAATAGATTTGTCATTTTCTGACATGCGGACGCCTGCAAATTCGTCAGGTTACATCCTATATACCTAGTAGCTTGCCCCTCACTGTATACTGAACTGGCTGCTTCAAGTTATTTCAGTACCCATTTTCCCTCGGTAGAAGGCAAAGCTATGGCAGAGTTCTTCAATCCTAACCTGCGTTCGGGAAAATTTTACAAAGCTAGAAAAAATACGTGTGATTGGGACTTTGAAACGTTGTACCGGTTTGGTAAAGAAAATGTGGAGTGGTTATCAAATCAATTTTTGGGTGAAGAGTCTGGAGAAAGAAGAGTTGGTGCTTTATGCAACAAAGACAAATTTAATAGTTATTTGTATACCAAGGCCGCGAAGTGCCTTTTAGCGTACGTAGAGAAAAGTTATCGCCGAGGCCGCTTGCGGCCGAGGCAAGATAATCTCGAGGACGCTAAAAAGTTTCGCGGTCATGGTATACACACTATTTTTTGTGCAACCATGAAAATTATGTGGAATTATAGAAAAAATGTACTCCTTTCAACAAACATGTGGAACTAATTACCAGTTTGATGTATAACCTGGTGGCTATGGTGGCACAGCGTTTCCATGGATGTCATGGATGACATATTTTGCAAGTAAACAAATACACAAAAAATTTTGACGGTTCTCAAAAAATCGTGAAAATATCCGACAGCGATACAGATGTTTCACTCTCTTGCACTCCTCCAGAGCTAAAAAATATGGTTCAATCAGCTATTTCTGAGTTAATACCTGGAAAACTAAGCGGCAATATGAAAATTGTTACTGCGAGTTCAAAAAATTGGTGTGACAAACAAAACGTCAAAATGGTGTCTGAAAGCATATTGGCTAATTTAATGCCGAAATGGGAAGTTTTGAGAGTTCAATTCAAAAACACTGGATTATTAGTTGCTTCAGCTTCAGGAGTAAATATTAGTAATAATGCAAACTGTCATGTAAGTGTTAATATTTATCCTAAATAATTTATGTTGTTCTGAAGAATTTGGAAATAAAATTTACTTATTGTTGTTGTCAAAGTGTCAAATTTTGATTTATAGTTTGGCGGCCGTCACCAAGGGCAACGGCCGCGAAATTGAATTTCGCGGACTGTGTGGCGGCCGCGAAAGCTCATTTTGCGAATGGTTGCACAAAAAATATTTTTAAGATACGTGGGTGACCCGGAATTTCAGGCAGGAGTAGGCGAGGATGTTGGTGTTCACCAAACTTCGGTGTCTAAGTTGTATCGGAAGTAGCAAGTAGCTGATAAGATAATTCAGCAAAGTGGACGGTGGATCAAATTTCCCCGCAGTCCTGCGGATATAATCCATTCACAATCCGATAATATGTCCACAGGTACAGGTAAAATGTTCAAATTCAATGCTATTTGATAGGGAAAGGTGATATATTTACCCCGTACCTGTGGACATCGGATTTTGAATAGGATATAGAAGCGAAAGAGCGGTGAGAAGCAAAATAAAATGTTGAGTATCTACTTTATGTACTAGGAGTATGTACTTATTAAACCAAAATCTTTTTTATTCTTACGAAATGGAGTATAAGCTCAGACTTCATACTCATGCTCACGAGTATATACTCCGAGTTTATACTCAGTTTTTATTCATACCACCCATTGTCTACATGCGGCGTAAACAATATTTTATTATAAAAAATTCGAAAAAAAATATCAAAAGTTAGTATAATATCACTATCACTTCGATATTAGCATTCACTGATTATAAAATATCAGAAAAACCAATAATAAAATAAAAATAATTTAAAAAAAGGAAAGTGTGAGGTTAGAATTAAACGTCATTTATTTTACATTTTGTTGACACGTTGTCTACATTGTCTACATTATCTACACGTAAAGTAGACAATGAAAGTCTACGTGTAGACGCACATCCCTGGTTGAAACCAGGGATGTGCGCCTACACGTAGACTTTCATTGTCTACTTTACGTGTAGACAATTGTAGACAAGTAGACAATGTAGACAATGTAGACAACGTGTCAACAATGTAAAATAATATTAATGACGTCTAATTCTAACCTCACACTTTCCTTTCCGAAAATTATTTTTATTTTATTATCGGTTTTCCTCATATTTATAATCAGTGAATGCTGATATCAAAGTGATAGGTATTAGCTACTTAGGTAGTAGTAATAGACCTATCTATTTTACCAGACAATGAGGTAATAATACGAACACTTTATTAGATAGAAAAAGACGCAGAACGTTTATTGCGCAAGACGAGGCAAAACGTACCAAACCATGTTAGACTTATGTATAGCAATCCCTTCTTATTATTTGCACGGGATAAAAAGGGAAGGAGGAAAATCGCGTGACGTGCAACGTATTTGTCAATCAAAAACACAAACAATTGAAAATCGATCACTTGTCAAGCTGCGTCAAGTTATTTATTAACCATAATTCTGATCCTTGTCAGACCACGGGCAATGAAAAAGGACAAAGAGATGCCCAGCGTGCAAAACGAATACCTCTCACCTGTACTAGTTAGCCAATAAAATTGCATTGCCTCGTGTTGCGCGCGCATACAGGTAAAAATAGATAGGTCTATTTTGGATCTTTTTTTTAAATTTTCTAAAATGAGTTTATTGTTTACGCCACATGTAGACAATCTGTAGACAAATGCCCACGTAAATAATTCGAATTGTCTACGCGTAGACAATCAATTGTTTACGTTGACATTGTCTACAGGCACATCACTGGTTGATAGGGTTGCCACCTCTTGATTTCCGAAAACCCGTACATAATCCAAGGTAACTTTTTTTGTGGCATAAATCACAATCATATCTGTAATAGTATATTATATACCGAGGTGGAAAGTGTTTCATTACTGTCGAGAGATTTTAGTTAGACCTCGGCTGCGCCTCGGTCTAACTAAAATCTCGAGTCATTTATACTTACGGCCCACAGGAGGAAAGTAGACTTTCGACCCGTGGGCCGAAAGTAAAAGTCAAAAAATACATTAAATTTTAAAAATTTCATTTACTTTCGGCCCACGGGTCGAAAGTAAAAATCAAAAAAGTGACATTGTTTCAACCTTTTCAAAAGTCAGTAAAGTCAACATTACCTGTATGATTATGAATTTTTAGACAAAAATTAAAAAAGGTACCTACCTAATTTTAGACGCCACTCCTTGTAGTTACAGTTACTGTCTATTTTAAAATAAAATTAAAAAAAATAGAGACACTTGTAAGTGAACAGGGAGAACATCACAATACATACATAATTAATTGTTTTTTTAGGCATAAAAGCACAATATTTAAGGTCGCGGCTGGTGTTTCATAGCCGAAGGCGAAGCTAGGAAACCAGCCAAGGCATTAAATCTGATCTTTTGTCATGTGAAGCATATCATTTTTTCTCCGAATTTGTTACAATTTGACGTATAATCCACTTTTTTATATTTATTAATTGCGCTGATAACGTTTGTTGAATGGTTAGCAACGAATTTTTCTGCCTCGGCAGAAAAAGTCCACTTTTCGGTCGCTAACTGGAAATCGGAGCCGTTCGTGACACACCCGTCATTCAAAAAGTAGGTACGCTTCGAAATTAGGTAGGTATATCCCAAGAATCGTAAACTCTACAGGATTGCTCAATCCCATAAGACAAACGTTCATAAAAACCTCGAAGATGGCGGTATGCGAATGACGTCACGCAGTCCTTGATCGGTTTGTGTTTTTTATGACAGTGCACTATCCTTGCATTTTCAAACGTGAAAAATTGTTATTTTGAGGTTATTTCCTTTGAAAACTGTATTTTGTAATTAATTTATTGATTTTAAAATTAGCAGACTTCAAAAGCTTGTGTCCTTGAGGCTTGAGTGGTTGGCTAATTGCTAATTAGAAAGACGAGTTTGTTTGCTTTTGTTTATCAATTAGCCAAACATATTGCCAAAAAGTCAAAAAAACGAAGGGCTGGAGTCAAGCTGGCCCCCGTTTCAATGTTTTTTTTGTGTATGAAAATGAGCAGCATAAATACTGGCACAATTGAGCACAAAACGGGCACAATTGACTACAGTTGAGAAACAGTAGAAAACCAAATGTGCAGTGCCGAGCCGGTTTAATTTTTGCATTTCAATATCAAAATATAAGGGAAACGGGGTTGCAATAGTGTGCTTTATTTTTTACTGACCCTACCTAGGTGCTTCTCAATTATTATTCATTAATTTAATAGGTACTAGAACGATTTAATATGGACATTCAAAGTGAGCTTATTTCACAAAGCCAAATAGTGATACCTAATTTAGATTCTCATAATCATATTCCAGAAAAACATTGCAAGTTTCCCATATTTTCCATGCGTTTTCATAGTAAACGCGCCAGTAAAGGAATTTATTTACATATTTATTTATTCACTCTTCACAAACCCTAATTTTTATCAGTAATTACATGCAAAGGAAACTTACAACTAAGTAGATATTTGATTTATAAAAAAAAGCAAAACAAATGCTTGACTAGGAAATACTAACTAGCAATACACACAAATAAAAGAGCGATGTCCTGATACAACAAATCCAGTCTTATAAAACCAGAAAATGCTTGGGGTTTTCGCGAGTATTTTTTTTTAGCCACGAGTCTTTTATGCTTACACACATTAAATGAAACTTTAAATTTACACTTATAACACTAGATAAATCCGAATTTACGATAAAATAGTTGTCAGCACAAACTAAACATCATTCGTATCAGCGGCCATCTTGAAAATCCGGCATGCGCGTGACGTCACAGCAATTGTGAACAAATTTAGCCGATTGAGCAATCCTGTAGAGTTTACGATTCTTGGGTATATCCTAAGGCGTTCAGCAATCGCCTTTAGAAATTTTATATTAAGTATTAATTATACAGTTATCCAGATATTCCCGGACATTTTCATCATACGTCCGGACACCGGACAAACCTTTAAAAAACCGGACAGTCCGGGTGAAAACCGAACAGGTGGCAACCCTACTGGTTGAAACTAGTTTTCTGACTGTTTTCAACCAATGAAATCGCTCTGACTGGTTTGTGATTTCTGCAGAAACAGACCTTGCTTGGTGTATTATCCTTGGCTATAAATAACGAATTTTTTTTATAGACAAACAGTGCCAGATGGTGCGGAGTGTATTTCTTCCTTTCTCGTTCTTCATTTATTAAAGCAGGATAGAGATGGTCAGCGGTTGCACCGCTTTACCATTATTTTTTCTATTTAAATTTGACAATCAGTTGACAGATAGTCGCTGTGACAGTTCGCCAAAGTTGCCAAACTATTTATTGCCGTTTTTGTTTTTTGTACACACGGATATAGGAATGGAGGCTCCGATATTGCCCCCATTTTAATTTGCTTCAAAAACCGTTAATTAGTTTGTTTCAAAGTGATTCCTACCTCTAAATCGATCAGGAAAAAGAGTATCGGTAAGTAAACAATAATCTCGATTAAATTCGTGACAAAATTGGCTCGTTTCCTATTTGCTATATGTGCAGTGCATCGTGCATTTTTTGCCAACAAAAAAATAGTTGCTGATCATCAATTTGCATATTATATTATCAGTAGTTTAGGTTTGTGTTGTTGTCATACGTTATAGTTAATTGTCCTTGCCTATTATCATCAATCTTAAAACCTATTGTCCTTAGCAAAAACGGTTGCAGCTGTGCAAAAGTGCTTACAGCAAAATGTTCCACATTTCAATCAGTCAACATTTTCAGCTACCTGTTTTGGGTTTGAGTTATTGTTATTTTTAGTATTTTTCCTTTTATAAATATACCTAATAATTGTAGGTAATTATTACAATTCAAAAATTCAAATAATTATTGTTGAATTTCATTTAATTAATTAAGTTTAATGTTTCTTGAAGTCCATAAAGGTAGGCAACAAGGAAAGTAAAAGTGTATCAGGTAAAGTGCTCCAGTTTTTCAAGAAGCATGCTACAAAAAATTTAGACAAGTTGTTAAAAGATTTGTTAGAGAGGAAATTTTGATAATAATAATAGAAATCTTAGCATAAGCTAACAAAAATATTTGATAACAAGTACAACATAACTTTTATATACCTACTATGGTTCTCTAGGATACTTGCATGGAATTATCATTAAAGAATCTCCATCATATTTCCGTGGGAAAGAGTACCTACCTATTTAAAAGTCTCTTGCCAAATATGGAGCTCTATGAATAATTATTTTCTGAGAAATTAAAATTGAAAATCACGAGATCCCTTGGATCATCTGTCACTTGTGGAATTGAAATGCCCTTGGAAAATCATGAATATTTTAAATATTCAGAAATTATTTTGATTGGTTTACGCCACTCACAACTCAGTTAAACTTTGCCAAATCCATTTCTATACAGGGTGTATATTTTAAGTGATACCACTATTGCTATATCCGAAACGGTAAGAGCTACAAGGTCGGTTAAATTAGAAAAAAGTTGCCTTTTTTGATGCCCATTCAAGGCTCTTTTACAGTGTTGCCAAATTCCTTTTCGTTTATGAAATACTGGGTGCTTTCTAAGAAACTCCTAAAATATTTCATCAATTATTTCGAAAACTATTGATTTTGGAGACACAATTTGAATTTGAAATTTTTTTAATTTTTTTCGCTCTACAACATGGCATCTTGAAATTTTGTATCCTACGTTTCGTGATCGAGCTACCATCGTCAGCTTTATTTTTTCAAATACGGACCTGGATTTTTATGTCATTTTTAGAAAGCGCATTTCATTCCCTTTCTAATGAAATACCTCTTAAGTGTGATTGGCCGACGTTTCTGCTTCAAAAAGTAATGAAAAGGGATTTTTACCAAAATCTTACCTTAATTCGGCCCTAGTTATGAACCTGTATTTGATAAACTAAAAGGAATTTGGCAACATTGTCTTAAATGGGCATCAAAAAAGTCAACTTTTTTCTAATTTAACCGACCTTGTAGCTCTTACCGTTTCGGATATAGCAATAGTGGTATCACTTAAAATATACACCCTGTATATGTATAAAAAAATTCTATAAATCCATCTCTATAATAATTGTATTAATAGATAAATAAGGAAATATGTTTCCAGCATTGTCGGATTGTCATTTTTTTCCTAGGTAAAGTTGTACCTCGAGTTGTACTATTTGAGATATATTTATATAAATTGGAAAAAACCGTATTTAAATCTATCTATACATACATAAAACACAAAAATGTTTCTACCTAAGTACCCCACTACCTATAGGTATCCGTTCTAGACTTTGAAACCATCCAACCGATGTACTTCAAACCAGTTGAATTTGAAAGGAAATAATGTGAAGATAGTTTAAGACCACTAAAACAGTGCATTATGCACATTCGGTGCATCCATGAAGTTGATTTTCGACTTTTTCCATACAAAAAAGTTTGACCTCATCTCACCTGCAGCTTTCACCTTTTTAGGTAGGACGGTTCACAAAATCTAAGTCAGTAGCAAAGTATTTCTACAATTTTTACAGGCAAATCTACATAAGTATGGGTAGATGGAACAGAGGAAATCATTTTTGTTCTTTATTTAACCTTAGACTTTTTCTAGGCATTTCATTCTATTGCATTAAAATTGGCATTGGCCTGTAAGATGTTCACTTGTCAGACCGGTATATGTAAAACTGATAAAAAATGTTTCTAAGTCCGTCAAGAATTTATTGAAAGAGAAGGCTTACTATGATTTGGCTGAGTACTATGATGACACTTTCTAGAATACTAAAAACTTAATGAGCCACTTTATTTATGACTTAGGGCTGATTTTTGCCGTTTGCTTTTATTAAACCCCCAGTAACTTTTTGTTTATTGAGTGTAACTATCTGTATTATTATTTTTTTTTTTTTTTGATACTTGTTTGTTTCTGGATATTTACAAATTGATTTTAATGGAAATTGGGTAATTATGTATATGTCAAATGTTGTAATATTTGTTGAGTTTATTAGTTTCTGAGCCTGTACGAAAATTGTTGGCCTTAATTGGGCAATTTTTTTTTTATCATGTTATTATTATTGTATTTTATTTTGTTTTTTTGTTTGTACTGCTAAATGTATTGTGCTTTGTCTATAAAAAAATTGTATTTTTTCGACAATAAAGCTTATTGAATCTTGAATCTTGTTATAGGCTTTGAAACCCATCCAACCGATGTACCCGAAACTGGTTTACTTAATTTGAAAGGCAATAATGCGAAGAGGGTCCTTTTTTTCCAACAAATAAACTTAATGTATCGCTGGTAGCAAGTTTTTTCCCAAAAATGTATTTCTCTAGTTAAAATATAAAGTTACTCCTCGAGTTACTCTTAACAAAGTTATTAGAAGAACACGGAGTGGTAAAATTGGCAACATCTTGAATACTCCCACCTATATTGGATTATACTCTGCAAAAAGCGAAAGTTATCTTTGGCGAAAATACCTAAATAAAGTGACGTTACCAGATTCATTTTTTAGATTTAGAGGTAGAGATTTTACAGTTTGCGAAATTCATTTTAAAAGGTAAAATCCTTGGTAAAATCCAACTAATTTATTTTTTTTGTAAAACATATTATATCAATGAACAACACCTGAATCCTCGCCTGAAACTTTATAGGGAATATCGCATTTCCTAAAAAAAATTGGAAAAACTGCTTGCTACCAAGTTAGTGCATGAAGAACATAAACCAATCCTTTTCTGGAATTGCTGCAGAACTAGCAAAAAACATCCCCCTACCAATGCTTTCCCCTCAACTCCAACCAACATCTACTGCCTATATAAATCAGTGGGAACTTGTGACTACAGAGGAGGGTACTGCAGTTATAAATAAATTTATTTTCTACTTAACTATTATAGATTCATAACACCTAGGAAACGAAATACGTTAACATACTTACCTATAACAACCTGAGGGCATTATAAGCCCAGCGGAAGTTATGATCTATAACGCCCGCTAATAACACCCTGAGGTATTTTTGTTGTTGTTGTTTTATTAATTTGCACTATACCCTATGCAGCCACTAAATGTCCGCCCGAAATTAATTTTCGATGTGGCCAGGATTTGAACCTGTTCTATTATCAACGTTTCCCATGTAGTCGAGCGCGTTAACCCACACCACCACCGTTGCCTTGCCTTATGAGATGTTTATATTATCTATTCACAATCCGATGTCCAAAGGTAAAGGTAAAATTTATCACCTTTCAGTGCTATTTGATAGGGAAAGGCTTAGATTATATATAGTTAACACTAAAAGATGATTAATCAACTTCCAAATATGTTACAAAGATCTTTCTCCAAATATTTGGAGGATTTTTTTACTATTTTTCTCGGGTCTCTGAAGGGTCCCCTTATTCGCCATTTTGGAATCACCATGCATACATTGACGATGACGATGGATGATGATACTATGACTCAAGAGAACACGAAAGGAAACATTCCACCTAAAGACGAAATATACTCATTGGATTACCCTTTGTATTCTTATGTCTTCCTTTGTACTCGTATTCAGTGTACAAATTGGGCTGGCGATTGACCCCCTGTCAAAAACTATAAATTGTTTTGGGAAAATATTTAAAAAATGCTATAATTTTTTTACCCACAGAATTGAAAAAAAATACAGGGTGTCCCACGGTGGATGGCGTATTAGACGTTTATGGAGAACTAAAAAGCAGATCATTTTGAAAATTTGGCAACCGGGATAAACGACCATGATCTACCCTTTAAAAATATTTTTGACCATGCGGTGTTGCCGCTTCTACTCTAAACTAGTGGCAACATCACTATTTTAAATGGAACACCCCGTATTAAATTGCATATTTGGATTCTACATAAAATTCTAAGCAGATTTCATGTGATATACCCTATACCTAAGTTCAACTGTTTTGGAAATATTGACAGTTGAAAATTGACTTTTTGCAACTTTGACAGGCTGTAGAACCTGAACGGTTAATTTTAGAGGAAAACCGATTTTACATTCCTATCTTAGATTTTTATAAACTATCATTTGACACCAACTTAGAATTAAATCCATGATTAAAAATTTCAAATGATAGTTTATCAAAATCTAAGATAGGAATGTGAAATCGGTTTTCCTCTAAAATTAACCAATTAGGTTTTACAGCCTGTCAAAGTTGCAAAAAGTCAATTTTCAACTGTCAATATTTCCAAAACAGTTGAACTTAGGTATAGGGTATATCACATGAAATCTGCTCAGAATTTTACATAGAATCCAAATATGCAATTAAATACGGGGTGTTCCATTTAAAATAGTGATGTTGCCACTAGTTTAGAGTAGAAGCGGCAACACCGCATGGTCAAAAATATTTTTAAAGTGTAGATCATGGTCGTTTATCCCGGTTGCCAAATTTTCAAAATGATTCGCTTTTTAGTTCTCCATAAACGTCTAATACGCCATCCACCGTGGGACACCCTGTATATATATAATAAAAAAATGTGAAGTACTCTATTGAAATTAATTAGATCTTTGTAAAATAAGCAATAAGCTATTTTGACCACAAAATGAATTTAGCCTAGATACATACAAATTTAAGGTTGATCTAGTAAGTATCGTTATGTTCGTTTTGTGTTTTGATTTGTCTCTTATTTTATTCCAATTTATCTATTAAAGTTCAATTTGTGAAAATTGGTCTTTGATCATTGGGGTTAATTTGATTTCGCTTGCTATCTCAATGCCAGATTTTCTTTTTCTGTTGAACTATACTTATTATCCCCCCTTATCAATATAAAATAATATACCGGGTGTCTACGAGATCAGTTTCGCGCTGGCATTTGCTGGTTTTTTTTTTCGATGGCAAAGATTTTTGGTATGGAGTGTAGGTTTGAGCAATGTCATCTTTTGACATGTGTCCATGTTTAGTAACTTCCGGTTTGACCGGAAATGGTCCTAACTCCGTAATTTTGAATGGCATCCCAATAATTTTTTCGCATTTTTGGTATCTGCGGATCATGATGTGTACGAAAACGTCAAATTTGAACTTTTTTGAAGAAATTTTAGAACTCTGGATGAAAAGTTATTTTTGAACAGAAAGTGACAGAGCGGTCTTAAAATTGTTATTTTCAACCCACACAATCGTAGAAAAATGCGAGTGCCAAGATGTTATCGTTTGCTTGCTCTCCAAAGGCATCCAAAGTTGGAAAAATCACATTTTGCGTGATAACTCAATGAAATCAGTGAAATCACCCAACTTTCACAACAAGAGTTTTTTACCTTTTTCAAAATAAAACCAACTATGCATTGAAACTTTTCATTTATGTTAGTTTTTAATTATTTTCTTATTATTTTTATAATGCACTACTATAAATGATAAAACTACTTATAAATGAACCCCTGTATGAAGAACGCTTTTCAAAAGGAGCTGGTGTTTTTTTTTTTTCTTGACAAGCCATTGACAAGATCTGTGGGCAAGATATATTTATTTGTCATTGTTTGACATCTCGGGAATTTGTAAATACAAAGTTTGAATACAGGGGTTTATTTATCAGTAGTTTTATCAGTTATAGTAATACATAGTAAAAATATTGGAAAAATAA
The DNA here is from genome assembly GCA_917834065.1 of Ceutorhynchus assimilis. Lineage (NCBI taxonomy): Eukaryota > Metazoa > Arthropoda > Insecta > Coleoptera > Curculionidae > Ceutorhynchus > Ceutorhynchus assimilis. The sequence continues at coordinate 54,342,259 of OU892278.1, forward strand.
TTAAAAACTGGATGAATAAAAAGTTTTAATGCATAGTTGGTTTTATTTTGAAAAAAGTAAAAAACATTTGTTATGAAAGTCGGGTGATTTCACTGATTTCATTGAGTTATCACGTAAAATGTGATTTTTTCAGCTTTGGAAGCATTTGGAGAACAAGCATAGGATAATAACTTGGCATTCGCATTTTTTTACGATTGTGTTGGTTGAAAATAACAATTTTAAGACCGCTCCGTCACTTCCTGTTCAAAAATAAATTTTCATCCATAGTTCTGAAATTTCTTCAAAAATGTTCAAATTTGACGTTTTCGTACACATCATGATCCGCAGATACCAAAAATGCGAAAAAATTATTGGAATGCCATTCAAAATTACGGAGTTAGGACCATTTCCGGTCAAACCGGAAGTTACTAAACATTGACACACATGTCAAAAGATGACATTGCTCAAACCTACACTCCATACCAAAAATCTTTGCCATCGAAAAAAAAACCAGCAAATGCCAGCGCGAAACTGATCTCGTAGACACCCGGTATAATATGGTGAAACCATGGCTATGTTCCGATATCAACTGCCAGTACTGGATTTACTTTTGCCGTTCCGATTTCAACAGCGTACTTTTGTGGTCATTCAGTACTGAATCGACTGAATCCAGTGTAATATCGGAACGGCGTTCAGTAAATTCAGTACTGACAGTTGATATCGGAACATAGGCAATAACTAAAATAAAATGAGAGAGAACTATTGCTCTGTAATTTCGTCCAAGAACTTAGATACCTATTTCCCTGTTCTAAATAATAAATAAATTTTTATTGATGTGTTTTTTGTTATATACTTAATTTGCATGACTAGATAATGTGTCTCATATTCTATTATTCCTAAATATTGAACCAAGTATTTACCTGTTCGATTTTGCTCTAAATCTTCATTTAATAAGTTTATAATATCCTGCACTGTGCACTTGCACTGTATTACTGTCCACAAAAAGTATAATCTCATTTGAAAACAACTCTATTTTACATTTCTTGATAAAATCATTAAAATAGACTATATCGAGGACTGTATATTATAGAGCACAAACAATTCTGGGCCCAATAATGTTCCCTGAGGAACATCATTACTTCAACTGAAAAACAATGCTTATTCTTTTATCTGTTCCGTGTCCTTCTTTCCAAGTATTTTTAGAACCAATTTAACACACTTCCTTCAAAGCCATAATTCGACTAACTTTCTAATTAAAAATTTTCTATCTATTGTCTCAAAAGCCCTAGTCCTAGAAAACCACCCCCACTCATTTTTTGCTGCCCAATGCAATTTTCCATTTTAGAAATTACTGTCTGTAAGGCACTCTAACAGGAATGTCTGAGCATCAGTAAGAAGCTTATTTTTCTGCACATATTCACATACCACTAGTTTTTTTTATATGGGCAACAACAGTTTTTAGGAAAACATCCAGTTTTTAAACTTTGGTTTATCAATAATTGTATACATTTGTTACCAATACTAGTTTCAGGAATATGAACAAGAATATTGTCAAAACTTTGTACTTTGCCAACTTTAAATTTTATTTACACTAAGATAATGTCTAATCTAAGGAACATGTTTTGGTTGTTGGGCATTTTTAAAAGTGAAAGTTTAGGAAAATAGGATTCTTAATCATGGTTTAAAAACCATGTATGCATTCATTAAACACACAACACATATTTCATCACATGCTGTAAAATCTTTATGGCTCTCCGGTACTATGGTTTTCCTTTTTGTTTGGTATTTCTCCACTCAGTCAGAAATTATTTTCTGCTGATTTAAGGAACCATTTATGGAATTTGTTTTGCCATTCTGGACAAACTGCACAAACAAAGACCTTGAACTTTATACACCAATTAAATCTTTTGGTAAACCTATTCACTTTAGTACATTTCCTATCAAGAAAAGCACAACAAATCAGTTGGTAAATTACCTGATACGCCGCAATAAACACTAATATTGTGGCCCATATAGAAAAAAAAGTCTATTTATGTTATCTGATATTTCCTAAATAACCTTTGTGAAAACTGCGTTAATCTTTCAAACTAGCAAACTTTATTCAACATGGCAATCAGATTATGAAGTTTTCATCATTCAAGAATTTTTATTACAGAACTTTCAACTCCAAAACGAGAAAACTAGTTGAATTGGCATCATGGACTTTGCTATAGGCTATCGTAACAATCACAGGCATCCGCATCATGGTAATCCTAATCATCACCAACACGGTAATCCTAGGCATCATCAGCAACGTGGTAATCCCAGGCATGAACATAATAATCCTAGGCATCAGAACCAGCTACAAAGCGCTCCTAGGCTTCAGCCACAGGCTCCGATATGTTATTTCTATCAAAGAGGAATCTGCAGATTTGGTGAGCGATGCAGAAATTTGCACAGTCAACCCGCTGTCGTCAATAATATGAAAGATCCAGAAGTTGAAACTGCTGCTGTCAGTAATGCTTCTTCTAGCCAAGACGTAGGTACAGCAAATTAATGACCTTATCCAATTATTGTTTTTCTTTTTATCTTTAGGTGTCGAATACAAATTCACCCATGTTGTCTAGTTCAAAATCTGGCCCAAGCACCAGTAGTAATCCTTCGGTAACATATTCTGAAACCGCTACTAAATCATGTGGTATATGCTATGACACAATTGTAGAAAAAACAGAGCGAAAAGACCAAATGTTTGGAATACTTCCCAATTGTAACCACTGCTACTGTTTCAAATGTATAATTAAATGGAGACAAAGCAAGGAATTCGATTCGGATGTGTCAAGAGCTTGTCCAGAATGTAGAAAACCATCTGACTATGTGTATCCCAGTAGAATTTGGTTCCATATCCAAGAAACTAAAGACAATTTCATAACCAAGCAAAAAAATCGAATGCAAGGAATCGATTGTAGATATTTTAGAAAAGGCCACAGCAGCTGCCCATTTGGAAATAAATGTTTGTATTTGCACGCCCTACCCGATGGTACCAAATTGGATGTGGGCCCACCAAAGGCACGCAGAAATAGAGGAGGGCATGACAATAATGACATGTTGTATCAAATTCTCTATTGGTTAAACGATGAAGATCTAGATTTTGAAGATGAGGATGATGATGATGATGATATGGTCGATGAGCTGGACTTAGATGATCCTGAAATAGCGATGCAAATGTTCGATCATGATGATATTCGTAGATATATAGCCATGGAAAGACTTATGAACGGTTCAGATACTGAAAGTGATGATATGGATTTTATGTTTCTTGATTAGGTATTTAGTTTTTTTAATTATTATTATTATTTATAAAATTGAAGGATACAGTATTTTCATATAGTTTTTTGGTTGGGTATTTATGCAGGGTACATTATTACATTTTAGTTAAAATAACTGTTTTCGTATTATGTCTAAATATCAAACTTAGCTGTAATAACCAATATGTCTGATTCATTTTGTTACTTTGCCTTAACCCTGTGTATTACCATATAATTCTCCAATGTGTTTTTTGTATCTATATGCATACTTAATCTTTAATTAATAAAGTTAATTTTCATGTTTAAATGTTTTGTTTTATTGTTTATTCATTACTAAATAAAACTGCAACTACTCCTTTGTATATAATATTTTATTTAATATTTATTTTATTACAGACTTTTGCCATATAGAGTATAGATCTAAATGGACTAATATAATTGTAATTATTAATAATATCAACTTTACATCTTTGGATAACAATTTTTGTATTCGAGTATACCGTGGTTAATTTTCATAACAATAATAATTTACGATGGAAAAACTCTTAAATGACGTAACAACGTGGATAAAATATTTGCCAAAGTCTCGGCGTGTGAAGCTAAATGCTCTTCTACAGTCTTGGGGGAGCTTCTGTCAATTTTTGACATTATAAACAATCGAAAAGCTTCTACAAGATCGTAGACGTTGGTAATCAAATTTCTGGTCTGTAGCGGGGCTGTAGTGGTATTAGTGACGAGATCTTGGCACAGTTCGGTTAGTCTTTTTAATATTGTTAAGCATATCGCTAACTTTTCAAATAAATCGGGCAGAGACGGATCTGACATGGCGATTACCAGTTGCTTACTTGAAGTTACTAATTGAAGGGATTGGTTTGTTAAGTCTTCTTTGGTTTTCTAGAAATCAAAAATATGATATTACAATCATTTCTAAGGGTGTTGTAATGAAGTTACTAAATGTTAATAAAACATTTTACCTGCATTTGCTTTTCCAATAACGAAGTGTCAGTGGTTTTAATGCGTCCAAGGCACTTAATGGAAGCTTGTTTAAGACGACTCAACAGCTCATTAAGAGCCAATTCAGTTTTTGACAGGAGCTCTTCTGAATTTGGATTTAAAATTTGTTTTTGATCATGACTAGAATCCTTTTGATTATTTGCTGCATTATCTGAGTCTACATTCAAGGGTACTACTGATATTGGAGCAGGTTTACCTAAAAACAAATCAAGTAATGCAAAACACACATTAGGCACTTGTGAAGCCAAATTCTTACCTACATATGAAGATATGGGCGTCGAGACTGCATTCTTAGCTTCTTTCAATGTTCTTTGGTCTTTAATGTCTAAATTTTTATTAGTACTTGCTTTGTCATCTTTGAATTTTGTATTGTATTCATCGTTCAACGATGAAACAAGGGGTAATTGAGGTAACTGATGTTTCTTTGGAGGTAATGCTGGACGTACCGTAATCGGCTGATTTATCAACTGATTACGTGGTGGTAGCTCAGGTGCTGGTATATTTGAAATGTCCAATGGCAAGCTGCTGAGGCGATCCCGTAAAAACTCCTTTGGAGGTCTTTCTGGTGGTTTTTCATCGAAACTTCTTCGTGGTAATGGTTTTAAAGAAGTAACTTCTCCATTGTCGGTTACAGGCTTATTAGTTCTGAGCAAAACGTCATGAAGAATTGACTTGTTTGGTTTTTGATCATTTGCTGGCTCTTCATCCCCATCATCAAAGCTCAATCTTTCAGGAGGCGGAGGTATGATGTAAGCCATGATTTCTTCTGGGGTTAACTCCATTGCAGGAGTTACTTTTTGCATGGGAAGCGGAATGCTAACGCTGGCTAGAAATTCTTCTAAATCTTGATTTTCATTTAAATCTGAAATAAAAAAAAGATAGCATAGAAACAAGAGGTGACGCCTTATTGTCCCATACACCAAGTTGGTTAGGGTAAAAGATAAAATATCATTTGATAGTCACCTAACATATTTAATCGTTCCATAGAGTCAGCAAATAGTTTGGGCGGTACACTTATAGAACTAGGTAGAGCAGAATCCAATTCGTCCGGAGTAATCGGTGGCGGGATGAACGTCAAATCAATAATATCAGGATCAAACACAAACATGCCATTAATCGATTTCAGTATATCAGACTGAACGCTAGTAGTATAATTTTCCATATCACAAATACGCTTTAAATATTGTTGAAATTCTTGTTTGTCATTGTCTAAAGTATTCGGCGATCTTAAACCGAAACTCATGTTGTTTTGCAAGTCTTCTTTTTTGAATTTCGGTGAATCGTGCGGGGTGTAGAGCGAATCATTATCGCTTTCCGATTGTATTTGTCTTAATAAATCGGTTGTGCCATTGTTGATGAGCGATTTGTTATTGTCATCTTTGTGAATTTTGTTCAGGAGGATTAATGAGTCGCTGTGTTTGAGTTTTCCACCTTCTTCGGCGTCGCTGTCGAAATCCACACTGGTTTCTTGCCATTCGGCTGAAAAGCTCAGTCGGTTGTTGGGTGGATCGTGAGAGAACTCCGTTTTGTTTGGCTAAAAGAAAATAATCATATTTTACAACTTGATATGAAGTTACAGAAGAAAACTTTCAGTGGGTAGGTACCCACTGGAAAATTGCGAATATTTACAAAAATTGATGTTCGCTTGAAAATTGCAGACATGGAGAGTTTAAATTCAATCAGGATATCCCTGTGAATGGTTTATTGTATATGTAACGCAATTCTTTTAAGGTTACCTATATGCAAACATGTAAATGGCAATAAACAGAGTCACGTTTGAAGTGTTAAACACTTGTTGTGATAAATAATACAAACAACTCCTAATAAAAGCATAAAGAAAAACAACAAATCAATGATAGAAAGAGTCATAGAAGATAGAGTAAAACCCTAGACTCGGGAAATGAAGTTGGAACAGAAGAAATGTATAGGTAAGAATAAAATCGCATCAAATAAGATAAGCTTCTATCGAGACCTATACAGTTCAAAGCAACATTTCGACGTATAGGGACATCAATAACCAGCGAAAAATATATAATATCAATATTCCGTAAATATACCAGATAGGACCGACATCAGAATTAAACTACTGTCATATTTCGTTATCACAAATATATGTACAACCAGGTTTCCATGAAAATCCTCACCAACCGTTTATCATCTAAAATGGACCGATATCAACCCAGTCGACATGCAAGGTTCCAGTATGATTTTAGTAAAAAGGAAACGAGTGGAAACCTCGTTCAGCAACGAAGACAGTGAACCAGAAACAATCGCATTAAGTAAGGAAGCATCACTAATCGAAGATACAATGAAGAACATCGCAGAAGTTGTAAAAAAACTAGAAAACCACCTTGAACAAAATACAAAAAAACAAATAGAAGACATAACTATACGTCTAAGAGAACAAGTTGACATAATGGTCGGGAAAGATGTCAAGGCATGGCTGGAAAAACACAGATATACAACAGCAGTAGAAATAGAGAGCGCGCAATACAAACGATGACAAAAGAGACGAAATAACAGGGAACACAGACTAACGAATGGAAAAAGGAAAGAAAATATATCCAACCCTAGAAGACATTACCACGTATGAGGAGTGGCTAGAAGCTGAAGGAATGGAATGGAGAGAAAACCTCTCCGCAAATACGGAAATCAAGATGGGGAACCCACTCAGGACAAAGACATCAACTGTAAAGGTGGTCATGGTTGAGCCAATAGATTTGGAAATGGAGAGGAACATACAGGCCATCTTTAAGAACAGGTACCCTGAACTAAGGGATGCTGATGAGGATTTTGCGATCCTAGATGGAAAACCAAAAGTGAGATAGCAGCCCACCAAAAAATAGTGTAACTTGTCAGACTGAAAGTGGAAATGGAGCAGGATGAGTGGGTTGCACTACTCCACTTAGAAGGTTGTGACAGTAATGACAGATTAAGGAAAATGGTGGAAGCTGTTTTCCACGCCGGCAACACTCATGTGACAATATATACAAATAAAAGCCAGGATGGAACACAAATAAAAACGCAACGGAACCGCGAAAGACCTCCGGCTCTGGTGGTCACTCAAAATGGGAAATCCTACTCACAAATTGTCAACACGATACAAGAAAAGCTCAAAGACAAAGGGGCTAGCGAAGCCATAAAGACGATCAATGGAAAAGTACTGATCACTATGGACAACAACGCTACGGCAATTAAAGACGTAAGAGAAGCTATTGAAGAGGCCGCAGGCGATATGAAGGTCAGGACAAACGGAGAAAGTAAAGAGAATTTCCATACCAGGGGTTTAGACATTACAACAACCAGAGAGGAGGTTATTACAGAGGTAGAAAAGTTCGTTGGGAAGGAAGAGCAAGGCGAGTATAATATGAGTAATATAAGGCCCAATGCAGGATACTCACAGGCAATCACACTAACGATGTGTCGAAAGAAGGCAGAATAACTTATCTAGGGCCAAAATGGAGAAAAGAATAGCAGTCACAAGATGCTATAGATGCTGGGCGTACGACCACACTATCAACGAGTGCAAAGGACCAGATAGGCAAAAGTTATGCTACAAATGTGGTAAAGAAGGACACTCAGCAAAAACCTGCACCGAAAAGGAAGCGATATGCCCAATATGTCAAGAAGAACACAAGGTGGGTTCTGCAGGATGCAGCGCCTTTTGTCGAGCGCTCTCAGTAGCAAGAAAAGATATCAGAAAGAGGAAACAAATAAGTAATACATTAACATAAACAATGAAAATCCTACAGATAAATGCAAATAGATCGCAAAAGACACATGACATGGCCTTTGTAACGGCCAAGGAGAAAAACATAGATTTAATAGTTGCGAGCGAGGCGAATCGACGACAGGTAAAGAACTCAAACTGGATAGCAGATCTGAGGATAGATGTAGCTATATACTTCATGAACAAAAATATTAAAGTGCAAAGAATAGAGAGGGGACAGAATTGTGGCCATAGCTTTTGAGACATTTGACGTCTACGGGTGCTATTTTTCACCTAACATAAAAATACAGGAATTCGAAGAAAAAATAGATACTTAAATAAAGATGATAGAATAGCATAATAATGAGACATAATAATGGGAGATTTTAACTCGAAAGCTCCGGACTGGGGATCCCCTATCACTGATGCGAGAGGCCAAATACTAATATAGAAGCAGTGGCAAGATTTGGACTAATTGCCCAAAACACTGGACACAAGCCCACTTTTGAGAGAGATCGATCGAAATCGCACATAGATATCACTTTCGCAACCCGGACAATATCAAGAAAATTCAAAGACTGGAAAATGAGCCGCTGTCCCCACATAAACATATTGTAATGGAGATAGACACAAACAATAAAACACAAACGTATATGAAAAACAAATTTCACCTAGACAGAAATAAATTTAGAGACGTGATTGAAGAAGAACTCAGAAAACGACGAAGTAAATTACAGAGTGCTGAAGAATTGCAAGAGGTAATGGAAATCGCACTCAAACGAGCCAAACAAACAATAGGAAGAAAAAGGAAGGATAATGTACCCTAGTAGTGGAGCGAGGAAATTGAAAACGCTAGAGAGGACTGCATTAAAGCCAGGAGAGCTTACTATAGAGAGATAGCTAAGGCAAATGAACAGGAAACAGCCGAGCAGAAAAAACAGGAGTACAAGGAGGCCAAAAAATACTAACAAAGCGAATTTAAGCAGCATAAAAAAACACTGGAGAGAACTATGCGAAGAGCTTAATAACGATATATGGGGACAGGGATACAAAATAGCGGCAAAAAGGCTTGTAGGCACACCATTTAAAAAGACAAACGAAAGAAGAAGGGAAGAAATAGAGTATCTTTTTCCGAACAGGGAGGACTGTCTACCAGAGAGAATGCCGACTGCAACTCCAAGAGATTTCACTATAGAGGAAATAAAGAATGCGGCACAGAGGTTGGAACCCGGCCCAGACAGAATTCCGCATGAGGTGGTTAAAGAGCTGATCAAGGTTGCACCAAAACCAGTTCTGGAACTTCTGAATGACCTACTGGCTCAGCAAATTGTCCCTACGACTTGGAAGGAATCCAAAACTGGTACTCATCCAAAAGCCAGGAAAACCTATGGAAGATCCAGGATCTCACAGACCACTATGCCTCACAAAAGTTGTTTGAGCAGATGATAAAGGCTAGGCTAATAACAGAACTGGAGAGAAAATGCCCAATAGCCAGAAACCAATATGGCTTTCAAAAAGGAAAATCGACAATACAGGCGGTGAAACATGTCACAGATATAGGAATAATAATGAGGACTGGAGGAGTAGTAGAACACCATCTTTCTCCTTTAGCACTGGTAACTCTAGACGTAAGAAGTGCGTTCAATACCGCTTCCTGGGCAATAATTCTGAGAGAACTGTATCGCCGGAAAGTGGACAGAATATAATTAGGAACTACTTCAAGTATAAAAACAGAGGGGGACACTAGAGTTTTGACAGCGGAAATACCACAGGGATCTGTACTGGGGCCGCTTCTATGGAACGTTTTCTATGACCCCGTCCTCTCGGCTATGCAGATGACCTGGCGCTGGTGGAACAGCGAAAAATAGGGAACAGCTTATGGAGAGAATGGATGGGGCACTGGAGATGGTGAAGATATGGATGCAGGAAAACCACATGAAATTGGCACCATAAAAGACTGAAGCGGTAATCCTAAGCGGAAAAAGGAGCAAATATATTTTAAGATGGAAGGAGCACAGATAAGACCAGCGAAGTCAATCAAATATCTAGGTATACATATTGGAGAAAACCTATAGACAATATATAAAAAAAATTCATGCTAAAAGCAGGGAAAAGCCTGGCCTCACCCAGTAGGCTGATGCCAAACATTGCGGTTCCTACATACACCTTGCAGTCGATAGTTCCATACGGAGCGCCCATATGGGGGGAAAAATTATGAACATTGAAAAATACAGGAAGAAACTGGAGAGTCTACAAAGAAAAGCACTAAATAGAGTAGCGTGCGCATATAGGACAATTTCTACAGAGGCGATTCAAGTAATATCTGGAGTCACCTCCATTGACCTAGCCATAAAAGAGAGAGAGGAAATATACCAAACTGGAATAGGACACCTTGAAGAGTGTTACGATAAATTTATCATTTACGTAACATGTTCCACCTCTTCTTATTTTCATTATAAAGTTGTATTTTTGCCATTTCAGAATCAGGTTAATAATAATTCATAATCTAAAAATATCCACAAAGTTCGATATAATACCAGTACGGCCATCTATCCAGCATGGGCATAAAATGCAAATATCTATTATTAAACGAAGGTACTGCCATCTAGTACCTGATAGATTTATTTTTCAAAGTATGATTTTAATTATTTCGCATTTGACAGTCATTTGTATTTTCATTGAAAGGAATTCTTTTTATCTCACTATTAGCAAATGGATATATTTCTGTCTTTCTCTAACTTCTGATTCTGAAATAATCATTTTTGGCCTAATGACCTAATTAATTAGCAGTTTTTTGTTTTTAACATTACCTTAATTTAAATTATTATTATTTGTAAACAATTAAAATAATTCTAGTGGATTTTTATCTATTCTCTTTTATTCCACGTGGTTTTTCATTGTGAAGTGAATATGGTTTTTTGGGTCTAGTCTTCTAATTGGTTGATCTGGTTAAAACGCAGTTAAGTATAAAAGCACAGGATTATTTTCCTATAGGGTTTGGTTTCTAAAACGATCTCTTTTCTCTGGCAGTGCTCTAGCAGGCGAGTCATTTTTATTTTTATAATTTTTTCTTCACATTTTTAGATTCTCCCTTATAAATTTTTTAATATATTTTCCCATCAGTGCATATTATCATATCATTGTTAAGATTTCACCTGACTATTTCACTAGAGTGTTTTACACTGGCAAAATGTCATAGGAACGGCCGGTTTCCTACTGACAAAACTCCTACCTGGACAAAACCAACATGATGGTTTTTCAGCGACAAAATTTTGTGTGGTTAATGTAAAAAACTATTAGACTATCCAAGATGCTGTGAAACTTGAATTAAAATGGCCGCCAAGAGGCACACAAACCCTTTGTTTATATGTCATCAAATTTGTCATCAAATAATAGGTTCGTTCCAACCCAGCCAAAAACCGTTCAATGTACGGTCACGGTCATGCGCCATAGGTTAAACGCGTTCCAACCGAGAGATGATCGTTTACCATACAGTTTCGTTGGCGTTCCAACCAAACGTGGGATCGTTCGAGAACTGGTTTTAGCACCGTCATTTCGATCCCCAGTGAAAAGCAAGAACCGCGTGGACTGATCCATGACTGACATGCGTAATTCAAGTTTTGTCACCTGTTGTTGTTGTTCATGTTGTTGTTAAACAATCAATTTCCAATCTAACTTACAAGACTGTAGCATTTTTATTTTTTCAAGGGAAAAAAAGTACAAAATTTATTATCAGCTATTTGCTAATCCTTGATGTTATCAGCTCGCAAGGATTCAGTTTCAGATTCTTGATAATGAATCAGCGTTGGTGTTCGATTTTCCTTTTTTATATATTATTTTGTAATCCTAATCCTATATTCTTCTATTTTAATTTGCAAACAAACAAATTTAGGGTTAAAGTTATTTGAACTGTCGTCATTACGAAAACGATCATGAAACCGTTCCAACTACCCGTTGTTTCTGTACCAAGATATAACCGTGCAAGGTCAACGCATGCGCCTGCAATCGATCCTAACAGTTCCAGAACCGTTTCATGACGATACGAAAACGGGGGGTTGGAACGAACCTAATGTATGAGCTTAAAATAGGGCTCATTGTGAATTATTTGCGTTCTGATACTTAAAACTGTTATTTTCATTAATGTTAGAAATAGTGTATTTGAATAGTGTATGTAAATAGTAGTAAATAGTTCTCAAAAACGCGAAAAACATGCCTACAACGTGTTGTAGCATTAAATGTGGAAGTCGTGGAGATCGGCACATCCTTAATTTTTTTCAAATTCCAAGTGAAAAAAACAATACCTACAAATCAAAACACGACACTGTACGGTGGAGTTGAAATAAATAAATATTTTCACATCAAGGGTAGATCCTGCGTGTCCAAGTGAAATGCAGGCCGAGCAATCTTGCCCAAACGATAAGGATTGCGTAATTGGGTAGAAACTGGCAAAAATTGAGACGCACACAATAAAAAATAAGTATTGAATTATGATTATTAATGACATAACATAATGACGTTATGGTTTGTGTTTGTGTGCCTCTTGTCGGCCATATTTTGCTTGTCAAAGTCACGTGTTTTGGATAGTCTCTGTGGATAGTCTAATAGGGCAATCCAAACAAAATGGTGGTCAATGCATGGTCAATGCCAAAAAATTGGCGCCATAAATTTAATTGAAGCAATCGTGAAATTTTTCATCAAAAATAGTTATTTATGATATAAGTGCTAAAAGTGACATTTTATTTTGTGAAAAGGGAAGTTTGGGACACGACGCCGAAGGCGGAGTGTTCCATCCCTTTGAACAAAATAAAATCACTTTTAGCACGAATATCTTACACTATTTTTTCTACAAACACTGTTTAAAAGTCCAAATTAACGCATCCTTGAAATCCTCAATTTCAAATCTTTCATCTAATTTATTTATGAAATAGGTTGCTGGCAAGAAAAAAAAAACGAATTTGTTTATTTTTATTTGTCATCTCTGTTTGTCATTGTTGATTAATAACGTCAAACAATCACGAATTTTTGCTTACGGTTTCTGCACAATTTTTTGTTTTTGCGTGGTTTCATCCAGTTTCATTGTAGTTTATTTTCTGGGCGATGGAAAGTGATCAAGACAATGAATTTCTCCCGGCTGAAATTGAAGAAGCTGCCAATAAAACTACTTTCGAATTATTGCCTAGCAAGTCAAAGCAACAGTACGAGTTTTCATACAAAAGAACATTGCGGATCAAATTCTGCCCAAAAGTTCGGAGAATAACATTGCTCTTTACTCTCCTGGTACAAGTTTCGCCAAAATAAATTCAGTATTTGCTACCAATGAGATTGGCCATGGAGTTTCTTATTCTAATTGCAGTTTCGCTAATTTTAATTTAATTAAATAAATATTTTACTTTGATATAAAATTTCCTATGTTTTTATATTTTCTGATCAGTGCTAGAAGTGATTACTTTTAGCACTAGTGCTAAAAGTAATCACTTTTAACACCAGTGTCATAAAATGGCATTTTAGACACTGACAGCATCCGTTAAAAATGACACTTTTAGTGACGTTTGTAGAAAAACTGTTTTTTGTGTATTTTGTGGTGCTTTTAGATGATTTTCTAGTGTTTGGGAGGATAATTTTCGTATTCTAAGAAAGTTTTTAGTTTAAGAAATTATTAGTGGAAAAAAGGCATTGGCCTCCATTTTGAATTCCACTTTGACAGGTCGTTGGATTGCCCTATTAGGTGCTAGCTGACGTCTCACACATAACCTCAATGACATGTTTGTCCCCCTAACGAAAATCACTCTATAGGGCAAGTACACGATCTGACAGTTTGACACTATTGACAATCGCCTTGAGGTAAAACAAGTTTTTTTTTAGTTAGATTTTTTTAAATAAATACCTTTTGTGTGCTCCAGAAGTTTCTTGGACATGCCTAGAGTTTGTTTAGTTGTTAATTGTGGCAGTATAGCGCAAGGGATAAAATATTCTTCCATAGGTTTCCATAAATTTTAAATAATAATGGGAGGTTTGATTTGTTAGCTCAAGAGAGAAGAGAAAAATTGATTAATGTTCTTAAAAGAGAAGATCTGACAGAAAAATAGATTGAATATAGAGTAACTATACTTATATATTTGTTCTTGTGACACTTGGTTTTGATATTTGTTGGAAAAAACCTGAATTTAATCCATTATAGAAAATCCTAGCAAACTTTTAGATGAAAGACCACATAGCCTAGAACGCAAACACTCCGCTATAACTTAAAAAAAAAAATAACACCAAAACTTGTGAAAAAGCTGTGAAAACCGCATAAAACATAACCGGCCTAATTTAAACGAATGTAAATAAATGATTTGTTTTACCTCAGGGCGACTGTCAAACTCATTTGTGACGTCACATGGACATGCCCTATATCCTGTTCACAATCCGATGTCCACAGGTACCTACAGGTAAAATTTATCACCTCTCAATGCTATTTGATAGGGAAAGGTGATACATTTTCCTGCACCTGTGGACATCGGATTGCGAACAGGATATAGAGGGATTTTCGTTAGGGGGACAAACATGTCATTGAGGTTATGTGTGAGACGTCAGCTAGCACCTAATTAGGCAATCCAACGACCTGTCCAAATGGCGTCTGGTTGACAAACAATAAACAAAAAACATATGTTTTTTTTTTTGGCGGGGTTATCAATACACGGGGCGAGTTCTAAAATCTGACACTTTTCTGACATCGTTGATATGTAATAACCCGTATTCTAACCTCATAAAAATTTCAAAATGCCGGCTGGTTGGCAAAAGTCACGTGGTTTGGATTCCCTAATTGAGTTTGACAAGTGTCACCTAAAGAAAATAAATTTTCTAAATGAAAATTTGGCTTGTTTCTCTCGTAAAATAGTCCAGCCGAATACCACTCAAGAAAAAATTATGCAGGCAAAATTATTCTCTTGGTTTTATTCAAGTTTGTTGCTTTTTGGTAATTTCGCTCATGAAATTTTTGACAACAAACTTTCATACCAGTCGAAAATTTTGCCAGCAAAATTTTTTCTCTTGTGGTATTATATATGATAAATCTTATCTTATCTATTCTTGAAATATAAATATTATATTTTAATTTTTTATCTAATTGTGGACCTCCATTTTGTGTAAGTGCCGATTGATGATGCCACGTTTTTCTGAGGAAAGTCAATTCAGATTTTTGGGCTAATAAATAGGTACTGCTGCTCTGGTTTTCAGAGTCAATTGTTAGTGTGGGAATATGGAACTTTGTGCTCTAAATAGAGTCGGTGAAAACCAAATGTGTGTGTCCATCCCTATCAACTGTTTATTGAATCCAAGCAGAGGCCTATATAGCCATTTTCTGTTCAACTCCATCAATTATTATCCTCTCAAGGAGAAGAGTGTTGAAAACGAGTGTAATTTTCTAAAATAGAAATCCAGACAGGTCAAAAATTCATTTAAAAAGTTTTAATTGAAGCATCTCAAGAATTTTGACAGTTCCTGGATTTGATTGATTTCACCTTCAGGTTTATCTTGTAGCACCTATAGTAGCTACCTTGGCTTAGAAGGAAAATTTTGTCTATTTGGGGAAGAATCTATAAAGATTTAATTTATTAGTTTTCTATCTGATTTTGTTCATATTCTTGCCCGTTATTGCTACTGCCAGAAAAGCAGCACTCCGCTTAACTTGTAATGAGCATTTCAATTTAATCCTGCTGTTATCTATTTTTATGATTATTTTTCAATTATTTAATTGTATTTTTTTTATTAAAATATTTCTCCAATTTACAATAGTCGCTCATACTTACCTTATTCTGTAGGAAAGAAGTGTCTGCACAACAATAGTTTTATATTAAATTTCAATTTAAATTTTCTTTGCAAGACACTCTCTTTTTGACAGAATTCCGGGATTTAATATTCCAAATCTTGGTGAACCTGATACTGCCTTATCCTTTTCTGGATACCTAGTCGACATAGAGATCACTATTTGGAGTCTGGATCAGCTGGAGTGACGTCACACCAGCAATCTATCTGGATACAGGAAACAACACGAAGAGCTCCAGTTCACAAAAGTGAAACCTCAACATCCCTTGAAGAGCTCCGGATTGGAAAGCTACATTGTATCAGATTCACCAGAACAACCAAGCTGTCAACTGTCAAATTTTAACTCTTTTAAATTTAATTTTAACATTTTTACTATATTGTAAACAAAATAAAATAATTGTTTGTTGGATTTTGAGTGGTTTCATTTGCACATGAAGGGGCTACACGTTCTCTTAATTTTCTGAATTCCACGACCCTAGGCTCTCTTGTCTTAAAGTTCAAATAACAAGGTTTATTTGTGATAAGAGACAAGAGAAGATCCAAAGGTAGAACAATGGAGACATGGCAAGCCAGATAGAGTGAGATTACAACGAAGGCCCAGTGGACGAAAAAATTGATACCAAATATAGGAGAATGGTGTAAATGTGAACACAGACACATATATAGTTTTAAAACATACACGCACAGCGCACAGGATAGGGAACACCGATGAGAAATGTAGATATTGTGAGGAACGAGATACGGCTGAACACACATTGTTCAATTCCGAGATGGCATAGAAGCAGAACGCTTACTAACATGAAATTGGGGAATGACATAAATAGTGACAATATGATACAAATAATGATACAGTCGAAAGGAAACTGGGACATACCATATAATTTCATTAAGAACAAGATGGCAGAAATGGAAAGAGAGGAGAGAGAAGACCGCAATATTATATAAACAGGAAGTTACAACAAAGCACACCTTTCGATAATTATGCCTAACGACGATTCCGAAAGGAAAATGCGAAAATAGGGGGAAAGGGTTTTTAGTCGGTCGGCGACTCTAGGAAAAGAGCGCCAACCCGACACTACCCCGTCAAAGGCAGAACAACAGGCGCCACCCCAGTCGAAAGAACACCAGGGTTCAGACCTGACACAGCAGATTTTCCAAAACCCCCATAAAATAAAGTATGATTTTAGTAGGTACCACTGACCATCTCCTTACCATAAACATCCTCCTAGAAAATGCCAATACCATTTTTTCTTGTATCTGACTTGCATGGACTATAAGAATTGCTGCAGAAATAATAATGAACAACTTTCGAATTGACCTATGATTCAGATAGTTTGTCCATAACATCTAGGCTGAAGGGAAAACCAATACCATTTTAATCAAAAGAGGGAATCGGATAGATGTGATCTCAACAAAACTTTTCCAATGGAGGATGTATCTAAGAAACTAGACTGGTCTGATTGGCATAAATTTAACACTTTGACTGCCACGTCAAATTCTATGAAAGGGTCGCTTGGGCCACATGTGCTTTTTTATAGAAAACCATTTGAAATACCTTTCTAACGCTCTCTAATATATACTATATGTTAGTTTTTTTGTAATAAGGGCTTTAGGGCAAGTGTATAAAAAATATACACGTGGCGTAAAAGTGAAAAAAATCTATAATACGCCACGTGTATCCGATGATATACACGGTCTAGACAGCGACATGCACGGTTTAGACAGGATTATTCTTCTCTGTGGCCACACTGTGAGCTTATGAATAGTGGTCATTGTTGATTTGAATGTGGTTCATTGCTGTTGTGCAAGTCATGCAAGTGTATTGTGATGTATATTAGTGATGCTATGAGATCATACGAAATTTTCATCCAAAGTCGGCGCTAAAATTATTTTGTGATCGGCCCACGCCACGCTGAAAAATATTCCATAAGAAATGCATGTAAAGTGTGCTACTTTACTACACACACGGCACAGAATTGATGATTGCATGTGTATACTAGAATATACACGTGGCGATCTGGTCCAGGCCACTGTGTATACCTTATTATACACATGGCAGTCAAAGTGTTAAACAGCAAAAGACTAAATCATTAGTACGCCGATTACTGTATTAATTTCCGACAGTTTTGAAGATCAGATAGATAGATATATGTTATACCTAGATGAGAGTGAAAACCATTTTAGAGGAAATAATCCATTTGAAATGGAATTTTGGGGACACCTTGCAGGACAGAAAGGCCACCAGATGGGACTCGGAACAATATAATGATAAGACCATATTGCTGCTCAGATACAGATGATGATTGTGCTGCAAGAGGCATATCCAAAGATAGATGATAACAGACTATATGCGATATGAGTTTATTATCTATGATAGTTCTTACCATACTAAAGTACTCGGGTTCTTGTTCCATACTCTTAAACCCAGTAAATTCATTCAATTTTTGATGATTCCTATTCGTCAATGAATTATTCATATTGCCATCTAAACTGTAATGGTATAACAAAGAAGGTTTTGAATGCCTGCCCATTGTGTTGTATAAACCATTCGTTTTTTTGTTAATGTTCTGATAAATTGGCGGACTAGCAAAAGTGGCCGGTTTAATTGAAGCTTGATCGACATAACTCCATTTTTCCGGTATGACTTTGTGCTGAGATAAATATGGCGGGGCTACGTCGTCTACTTCTTGGACTTTTTCTTGATCAACTGGTAAGTCTTTGCTAGTTATTAATGTGTAGTAACCTTTAAGTACTAACACTAATTCTATAGCATCTTTTTCATCCAAAGTGATTTCCAATATTCTATCATTTTCCAATGTGATTAGTACAACACGAGTAACTTCATCTTCGGTTTTCACTTCGATTTTCCTCGAGTCTTCTATATTGGCTAATGGCACCGGCTGAAACTGATTAAACTCATTAATTATACGTCATTTCAAATAGATTATATTACCACGGAATTTCGATGACCAGTAATTTGACTGATGCCAAACTTGGGACTGACCAAAATCACTTTTTCCATAGTTTCACCCTTGGGTCCGGCCGAGAAACACTTAGCACCGTAACTGGGCAATTGACTTGTAATATCCAAATAATGTAATTTGACTTGTAACGATGTTAATTGTTTACCGGAACCGGTCATGTTTGCGTGTAGTTTCAAAAAATGGCCCAACAATTTGCGGATTTCTTTACGTTTCAAATTGTCAAGGATTGAGGCTGGGATGAAACGATCTAAACCGAATTCTTTTCTGAAAAAAAAAAACTGTTTTAGAGTTTGTTGAAATTGCAAAAGGAAAATTCTTACTCGACAATTTTCACAGTTAATTTATTCGCTTGCATGTTATTGGCCAAAGCGTGTTGGTACATGTGCAAAGCGGCCAATCGTAGCGCAGTGTCGTACTGTAATTCGGGCGAAAATCTTTCCTGGATAACATCATTACAGCACTGGCTGTACAAATAATCCAGAGCATTGAGGTCTTTTTGAGCTAAAGATGCCGCCGTTATTGGCACAAATGTAACTCGAAACAAACATCTTAATTTGTGAGCTCCTGGTTGGGACGCGATCTAAAGTTTGAAAAGGAAATACATTTTTAAAGTTACTTTTCAAGAAAGTTTTTTTCTTACTCTGGCTATTGAATCTTGCGGATCTAGGAGCGTCAGCTTGTTCCTTTTCAAACTTTTAATATGTTCGACAACAAGACTGAAATATTCCGATGCCTGAATGCATAACTTCGCTTGCAAAGAATTGACCACATCCTGGACGGTAGTCCACGTGTCGTACTTGAAACTTTTAGTTTGGCCATTTTCTAAAAATACTTTCAGGACGTTGGCCATTTGCGGCACGCATATATCGCCCAAAGAAAACGCTGAAGGCTACAAAAAAAAACAATGTGATGCCTGGAAAATTAGGATATTCGCTTACAGGAAACAGTGGAGCTCCGTTCACGCAAACACTTTCGGCAAATCGAACTCTGGATGGTTTACATTTCAATCTCGCCCTTTTTGTAGCCGATAAAAGGGTCGATTTCCTTACACCCTGTTGCTCTGTCGGTTGACAAACTTCCAAGGTCACCTTTTGTGTACACGAACGAACTAACGCAATTACATGCTCTCTGGGAGCAGCTCTCACATCCTCTCCATTAACTGATAAAATCTGATCACCTGGAAGTAACTGAAAAATGATAATAATTAATGATTTTTTTAGGTGGGATTTTTTTTGACGTCAAATAGTGGTAAAGGATAAATTTTGAGAAATAAGTAATAAAGGATAAAGGTTGGTATCCACGAAGTCCAGAAATATGACTGAGTCAGTAGTAGGCCAGGAAAGAGAGGTTGATCCTTGCAAGTTTTATTTTTTTCTGGTAGGAAAAGGGTTGCTCATTATGAGTCTAAATTTTTGCAACAAAATTTCACCCTGGAACATCCCCTTTCATCCCCCTAAAGGTCGTTTTTTGTGGTTTTTCAGAAACGTAGCGCTTCCGCTACGTTTTACAAAAAAATACCTCCATAGTAAATTAAAGAGGACTAAATTCTCTACAATTTATCCAGCGACAGCATATGTCTATCACCTACCCTTTAGTCGGAGTGGCGCTCTAAAGTTGAATGACCTTGTAAAAAGATGTTTTGGATTTTTTTTTACTGAACAGTAAAGCGAATCCAACACAAACCATACAGCAAATACTCCTAAATAATTGGCCGATTTTTTGGTATCTGTTTTATTTAAAAACCCGTTTAGCATATACAGGGTGGTGAAATTTAAACAGCCACCTTTCATATCATCTGACGGACTAATGCTAGGCTGTTCAAACTTTCAGGGATTAATGATGTAGGAATGATATTTAATAATTTATATAAAGCACCCCCATTTTTCACCTGGAACCATGGGAAAAAAGTAAGATTTCAGCACTCGCTGCCCACCTCGCGCTAAAATCTAGTACTTTTTTTCTTGTATAATAAATAACTTCAATTTTCAAATTTATTTTTTTTTTGGAGTGGTTCCAGGTAGAAAATGGAGGTGAAAATAGATGATATGAAAGGGGGTTGTTTAAATTTCAACACCCTGTATATCTTAAATGAGAAATTGTTTTTAAATAAAACATATTCCAAAAAATTGGCCAATTATTTTCGAGTATTTGCTGTATAGTTTGTGGTGGATCCGCTTTACTGTTCAGTAGAAAAAAATAATTCCCAAAACATCTTTTTTCAAGGTCATTCAACTTTAGAGCGCCGCCCCGACTAAAGGGTAGGTAGCTGTCGCTGGATAAATTGTAGAGAATTTAGTCTTCTTCCATTTACTATGAAGGTATTTTTTTGTAAAGCGTAGCGTAAGCGCTACGTTTCGGAAAAACCACAAAAAACGACCTTTAGGGGGATGAAAGGGGATATTCTAGAGTGAAATTTTGTTGGAAAAAGTTAGAACCATAATAAATTTCTACCAGAGAAAAAATGAAACAGAACTTGTGTCTAGTTTGCGAAGTTTCTCTTCTTTTTTTCCTGGCTTATAGCTACTATTTAATAAGAGAAAAAACTGAGCAACATATTTATAATTAAATAATTTATCAACTAATTATAATGGAGGCCCTTTGAAGTTGAGGACTTAAGACTACCAATGAGGACTGTTTGTTGTTTTCACGAACTGGAATAGAAAAAGGACGAGTGTCTAGTACAGAAACAAGTGCGCAAGTGCGTGTTGTAACACGCCCATTAAAATACTTGAAAAACTGTAGAAAGAAATTGTAGATTGCATCTGGATTCATTTCTGTCTGATACAGCCGATCAGCACTGCTATATTTCCAGATATTTTGTACATGAATCTGCTCTCTACTTGATGTCCAAAATGGAGGCGTTAGCGTACCTATAGTTCAGAGCTCCAATGTGTTTGTTCATGTCGACAATTTGTTCAGATCTTTTTGCTGAGATGGATATGAACCTTTTTGCCTGTCTTAGTTTCCTAGTGGATCCCCAATAAGTTCGCATTTGGTTCTTTTCCAATACCCATGTGATCAGTTCTCTCATAACGTAAATCTTCATAAATCCACAGGACGGAGTTTCAGGAATATTTCTATACCACCAGAGCCAGGATTGGAGACCGCTTTCGCATTACTTAATAATTCGCGCCGGGCCCTCCGATTTGGATTGAGACAATTGCTGTATGTACGCATCCCAGGTAAGTAACCCTATGTATTTATCGCAGGTAGGAATCCATTAAATGCACTTCAGTATCCATCCCAAGCAATTTTATATCAGAGAGGTATGTGAGGGTCATATAGGAATCCATCACACAGTTCAGTTTCTATCACATCATGATATCTATCACATCAACACAGAATCTATCTAGGTACTGAGGAAAACCACCTATTTAAACATATTCTTTCTTCAAATCTTAACTTTTAAAAAAAATGTTTACCGAATAAAATTAAATGTTGCAACCATGTATGCGCCGTACAAGTTTATAGGAACCAGACGCGCTTCAACGAAAAAGCGTACTGAAAGGGTAGAAGATGACGAGAACATAGAGAAGACGCTTGGCTTGGGCTATTGCTTGGGCTGGTCCCTTAAGACCGTTGGTCCGCCATTGTTCATTATTCAAAATTTATTTTTATTTTGTATTAAACTAATTGTTCAATCCAATTTGTTATTAGTGTGTGTGTCAAGGATCACCAGGTCAGTTAAATAATTATTATTTTGTTTTTGAGATTCAATTTACGCAAGTATTTTTTTTTTCCAATTTTTATGTATTTTTGTTTGTTTATAACAATTTTTTATAACATGTGCATTGTTTATGTATTTAACCAAAATCGTTTCATGCTGTAAAAAACACAGATAAAGAAGTAAATTAAAACCTAAGAAATTATTATGTGCTGTCTTTTTGTGCTGAGATTTCGATTTTGTGTATTCAGAACGTGCATTAAGGCCTTGTTGAATTTACTAACATTTTCCTACCCTGACGAGAGAATATCCTAACAAATTGAAATAATCAATCTAGAGATATTGGCTCAAAAACAACTATAGCTGAGTAGCTTCCCGTATGGGACCTCAGTATCCGCTGGGAAACTGGCTAACTAACAAAAAAAACTCTTCAGTATTGAATATAGGTAGTGTTGATTGCATGTTGAGTGTGTAATTAAAATTTTAGCACAAGAACAGGGGCGTTACCTAATTTAAACTTTTATTGACTTAACTTATTGAATTATTGTCTCACAATTATTATTAAAATGACACAGTATGTTTCGATTTTTGAGGAATGTTAGACCGAGGGTTTCTCTGCCGTGCTCTTTCCCCTCGTTAGTTCCAGGTCGAGGACGGTACGTTTTTCTTTGATAATAAAGGAGACGTTTCACAAATTTTTCGTTTCTTTTACATATCACAACTTCCCTTAAATTTCCCAAATATTTGCTATGTCGGGTGCATGTCCAGTAAGTAAAACTGAGTAAGTTTCCACAACGTAGGTCCTATTGGTTTTTCATTTCGTTTTTCAGAAGATTTGTTGTTTAAAAGGTAATAAAAATTCTCATCGTTCAATCTTACTGAGCGAACCCGGGTATGTTATACTACAGTACCTACATCATAGTCTTTGGTATGGATGTTTCTATCGAATTTAAGTTATCAGGCTGTTGCTGTGTGTTCCCTCTCATCGTCACAACGGTATAGGCGTCTTTCCATTTTTCCTCAGACGTCACTAGATTTTCCATTATGTTCTCCGCAGTGAACGGGCTTTCCGTTTTGTGCATATAGATTTCCCTGATCCCATTCCACCGCGGACAGTCGAACAACGTATGCTGCACGTCGTCTTCTAGTTCACAGTACATGCATCCACTTGTATTTGACCTTCTTCTGGTCGTAGAGGTACTTGTTAAAGCAACCGTGGCCTGAACGTACTTGAGTTAGGAATTAGTCCGTATCTCCATATGGTCTTCTCAGCAATTTCAGCCAACTATCTAGATTTGGAATGAGGCTATACGTCCATCGTCCGTACATTCCTCTATCTCAATCTTTGTTACGAGTCTAAAGCGACATGGGGAAGCTAAGAGAGAAGAGAGTGAAGGGAGGGATATGACTCTTGAAGGTAGCCTAAAGAAGAAATCCGACTTATAGGGAATTAAGCTCCGACTAGCCCACAAAATTCCAGTGAGTGGGGTGGGTCTAAATAAAGGCGCCACCTGTTTTCAACCCTGCAGTAAGTAGGTTTCTGAGTAAGTATTTCTTTTGACCACAGAGCTTCACTACCAATCAGCTGGAGTGTAACCATATGATTTCAGGACCCAGGACAACACACATATTATGTGACCCAACTAACTTACAGGGCGTTCCTTGATTGTTTGGTGTTTGCAAGTCTTACAGCGACACAGGAATCTACCTGACGTGGAGTGAGGTTCGAGGGTCCTACCCAAATCTTCTTGGTGGTTAGGGATGTTCTAGCAACTAGGGGCGGCAGTAAGGCTGGAGTGGTTCAGAAGGTACCTCTGGAGTACTGGGGGTTGATGGGCAACCGGCACTCGTGGGGTATCAGAGAAAAAACGACGCCTCCAATAAGGGGAAGAATGAAAGTGAAGAGAGACTAAAGGAAAATGGTCTAAAAAAAAAGAACAAGATTTTCGCACATGGCAAGCAATCAGCAAATATAGTAAAGAAGTATGCTAAAAGAACTTTAACGTTGTAGAACTTATCCAAAAGAAAAAACGCAGAAAATGAAAACTTACCAAAATACTTTGGCCTTTTCCAGACACAGCACACGAAGAAAAACGGCCAAATTTGAGACTTTAACCCTTTAAAACTCGCACAACTAAATCTGCCCATAGTGGCACTGTGGTGCTATAATCTCAGCAACCCACAATTGGGAGTTAGGGGCTCAAATTTATTTTTGGTTTTAAATCAGCAAAAACGCTTAGACGAAACTCTCAACGTGCTCTTGAAAGCTGCCCTCTTTTCTACCAAAAAAAAACCGAATTTTTTAATTCTTTCTCTTCCAGAAAACGTGGGCGTACCAATTTCAAACCTTGAGGAATTTTTCACAGAATCTATTGGGGGACACTGGTACTGCTACTGACTGAATGCCTGTTACCCACCAAATAGCGGAAACTGTAATGGTACAAAGGAAGGTAGTACGGAAATCTGTAATAGAAGCATCGGTACTATAAAGCAAGTTTAGGAATATGTAATAATATATACTATGAAATGTTTAAGTAAATAACCACAATTATCGTCAGATGGTACTGAAAAATAGCGAAATGAAAACTGTATAGGTGAAATGACAACTTAGTTATAAATTTCTGGATGCTTGAGGGGGAAAAATAATCCCGTAACATCTTCTTGCCATTTAACCATTGAAATTGACTTCGCGGCATGTTTAGGCACCCCTATATATCTTTCATGCCGTTCCTCTATTTGAAGGTTTATGGGCGGAATTCCAGAAATAATACCCCTACTCCCTGAGTCGAAGTTGTCCTACACGCATTGCACATCCTGATGCATAGGTATAGCTCGTTGAACTTACTTCAGTTTAGCCATGAGGGTTTTGTTCATCGACGCTCCATGCAAAGCAGTGCATCCGTACAGAATTGGGGAGTGTACGACGCTGGAAAAGATTTTTCTCTTTGCTACTCTAGGGCCTCCTACAGGCATCAGGCTCTAATTGTTTTCTCAGCTTTTTCTATGACCTATGCATGTCTATGAGCTGCAAAGGATATCTTTGTATGCAAAAGCACCCCTCAGGTATCTGGTACAGTTTGACGGCCTCAGTATTTTGTCTTCTATTCTGAAGAATATATAGTATGTATCTGTATCTTTCTTTTTCTGGTAAGAAGGACCGCCTCTGTTTCTTTTTGGTGCTAATGAAAGCTCTTTTCTCGTCATCCAGCTGAAGATCCCCAGCAGAGTCCTGTCTGCTATCCCATCCGCATGACCTTTGTTTTTGCAATAATCACAAGTGCTACATCCTCAGCGAATCCCACAAGAGTAGTTCCCTCGGGCATTTTAGTTCGGAATAGCTCGTCATACATGATGTTCAGCAATTAGGACTTCTTTTATTTCATCCACGCCTGTTTACCCTTCCGAAATCCAAATTGATTTGGAGACAATTCACCCTGTTCGTGTCAACTTATGGCGATTCCGATTGGTAGATCTAGTGCGGAACTAGTGCAATTTTTTTTATTTCTGTCTTTTTCTTCTACAGGTCGATTAAAAGGATGCAAATACACTCAGTGCGCACTGAATCTACCAATCGGAAACGCCATTACTTTTGAGCCGTTCCAATAGCAACTGTTCGAACAGTTCACATTCTATGTCTAAGAAGCATATTGGGCGAAACGATGACGGGTCTTCCAGTGGTTTGTTATCCTCTAGGAGTAGTGAGCTTCGCTTTCTTCCATTTTTCGGGAAATTCTCCTCGATTTGCTAATTTCTAGTTCATTTGAATTGAAATCTTTAAATCTAGGTCTATTATCACCGTTGAATATCACGGGTTCATGGATAGAGAAGAGATGCCTTGCCACCTCCTCCTTTCTTTCTATTGCAATATTTATCCTCGGCGGGAATCCAAAAATACTTTTCATGGCGATTTTATGTCCTTTTACCCAAATATCACAGTCTACCTTTTTACATAAGGACCTTTAGCAGTCTTTCTTTGATTGCCTCTCTCAGATTCTTTTTTCTTTTCTGGTCCCATATATCCAGGCTTACGACAGGTCCGTTTCGTCTCGCGCTAGTGGGTTTTCTACGCCATTTCAGGCAATCTCGACGTCGTTCTGCTAACTCGTCATTCCATCAATATATTGATTGCCTTTTATCAGACCATCACCCCTCCCCTACCCTTATTGTAATGAAAAAAATATAAGTTTTTTTGTGAGTTGATAAAACTTCAAATTTTGAATATTACCGGCTCTTGATTGGCTCCTTGTATCCATTGGATAATTTTTTTGGAGCAACGAAATACCGAATATCCATATTGAATGCTGGTGCTATGTCTCATAGACAAAATAGAAAGATCATGCAGTCTATGCTGACTATGGAATTTCTCAAGCAATTCTTTGATATTTTTAATTTACTAAATGACCTATTAGCGGTGGCAACTGAAAAGAATGTACCAGTTAAGTATAAGGATCGATATCGGTCATTACCTATAGATGATGTAATGACCCGGGAAAATAGACCCATAATTTACAATGCCTTTACTGTAAAAATTAAATGTAATCAAATAATCAAAAACTGAATTTCCTGTATTTCAAATCAGTATCTATAAATTGAAAGATGATGAAACAAATTAGTATTGACCCAAATTAATTAAAATATTTATATCGGTACGTTCAAATTTTAAACAAGCCATCAGCAACCAAGCACGTGTCATCATTTGAACTCGTAAATAAGTAATAAGATCAATTACAAGGTTAAGCACCTAATTAAATTGGACCCAAATTGACAAAAGTTTCGAACAGATTGCATCATCCTCTAAATGATGAAATTAATTTTTGGAATAATATCTAGGTCGACCATTAGGATTGAAATATAGATGGTCAAACGACCGCCTATTGTCGATTTTGGTAGGTAATTAATAATATTTTGGGGGGAATCGAAAAATATAAATACAGGGGTTTTAGAAGAAGCAGGGCAGTTGTTAGTCTTCAGCCTGCAGTCCAGTTTTGAGTTACAAGTCTACAGTACCTAATGAGTCAGTCCGGATAAAATTCACGAAGAGTTTTTTTAATTTTTGCCTCGGGAAAACGCGTTTGATTGAATCTTTGGAAAAGTAACCATTCTACCAATATCAATCTTCTTCTATTGGTAACATTCATTGCAGAGATTTAGAATTGAAATCACCAGTCATGACTGCATCTTCCTTTTTCGTTTTTATCAGTCGTCCAATTTTTTGGATCGTTTCTTCAAGGTCCAGTACATCATCATTGCCTGAACAACTGTAGATTGTATAGAAGTTTGTGGTGACGTAGGGGAAGCCCGGGCCCTCTCCCCAGCTGTTTGTTGGTAGGCTATTATCCATTATCTTGATGGCAGTCGTTCTCTGATGCTGGTCTTGTATCCAGTCTTTTCTATTTTTATCATGCTGCAATGTGGCTCATTGACTAGAAGGATCTTTCCCTGGCTGTGGCCACAGCCATGTTAAGAACAGGACTACTCCTATTTGTGTTGATTTGAAGAATCTTGATCATGTGTTTCGGAAATGCGCCTTTTCCACGCCTTCTTTTCTGGACCCCTTTGACATCTTAGCTTAGACTAATGCTCTTTTTTATTGCAAAGGACGTAGAAAAACTCGCTTCTGCACTCTATATTTCCTCTCTTGCTACATTTTCTACATAAGTGCTCCCTCTTCGTTCCTTTATAATGCACCTTAGTATGCACATAGTCCAAGCAGCGAAAACATCGAAGTTCTTGTAATCCTTCAGAATCCTTGCATTTTATCCAGCCAATTTTCATGGAATTTTGCTTTCCTCCGTAGGCGGGCCTGATAGCTCTAACGTCTACTGCTTCCGGTCCTATTTCTAAAGCCTTTTTGTACTGCGATTTAAAAGTTTTATCCTCAGTCGTGAGCTCGTCCATATTTCTGATATGCAGCCCTTTTTTGGACTTTAGAATTTTTGTTGTTACACCCGCAATCCTCTGTTTTAGTTCTTGTCCCAGGAATCTCTGCCTTGCCTGCTCCATTCTGAATGGTGAGTTGACTCACTCTTGTACACGATACCGAGCCGCATGTAAAAATGTTTTTAGATGCAAAAAGATATTAACCTTTTCTGGACTGTACCTATATTTTAGAATACAACTTGCATCAGCATACGACACTGAATAAATACTTGTCCATCAAAGAATTTTATGAGTGTAATGTATGTGTATATGTATTATTCATTTATTTTTTTCCAACTAAGTACTTTTAATTTTTTTGTATTAAATTGTTGTGGAAGTTTATACAATATTTGCTCTAATTTCCTGGCCTGGAATACTTGGGACTTTGAACATAGTCCTGTGAATAACCAGCCTTTCAGATGACACAACCGCACCACCCCAAAACTTTATCGACAAGTTTAATCTTATTACCTAGATAACTTCGTCGGGAGCGTCTTGTAAGTAGGTACATTATTGCTTTCAGTATAGAATTGCCTTTGATCTCGGAATTGGATAAAGTGAAATACCTCTCGTTATACAAAAGGGTAACTTTTATTGGAAAAATGATTAAGTCCCAATGCACGGCAGCATCTGAGAATCATTTCCGTCTGCCTGCCTTGAATTTTTCCTTTTATGGAATCTATTTTAAATTATTTCTAGAGATTTAACTTACAGCCACTTGGGAACGTAGATAGAGGTTGAAAGATTTAGTGGACTTGGATATTTTATTGATAATATTAATTTTCATATAATAAACTTTTCTTACTTTACTTGCACTTGGTCCTCCTTCAGTAACAAATCTCACGATGACAGGTTTTTCCGAGCCTGCGACGAATCCAAATCCCAAATTTGTAGACCTTTCCAATACCAGGGTTCTCGGTTTGGGTATCGGGAGGTTTTCGGTGAGTTTATATGCGGGCGTTTCATAGGTTGTTGTTTTGTTAACGTGACTTGAAATTATTCAAAATTATTATTGGTACCTACTAAATAACTCAGATTAATGTATAGTATATTATACTCCGAGTTATACTTCAAAAATACCACTGCTAAATTAATGTGAATAACTATTAAAAATACAGCAGGTAATCACTTAGATGAATACATACTTAATATAGTAAGATTTTCCAGTATCGTCGACTGCCCGTTCCCATCCATATGGCAAGGAATCTTTTCCATTTTTCCATACGTCTGCCGGTGGTAGCCAGCCAGCAGTACGCGTAATATGACTGGAAAGGAAAAAGAAATTTCTAAACTGACCCTTACTTCCTTTTCCATTCTAAATGCAAATCGATATCAGAGAAAAAATTAAGCACACTTTCAAAGTATAATCGTTTCCGTGAGAATATTCAAACGGTTGGTAGGTACTTAGTATTCTTTGGAGCAGATTCATTAAACATTCTGATCGTACTTTAGGTACAAAATTAGCAAGCTATATAAAAACGATTTGCTGCTATAGTGGTTTGCTAAACTAAATCTAGATAATAATAGATAATAAAAGGATTATCTATCCAAATTTGCCTGACTAGACAGTGCGTGTCGTGTCCAGGGATTGACGAAACAAGAACTTCAATGGACATTTCAACTACTTCGTCAAAAAAGAGTTTTGGTAAAGTCTGTAGATGTATGTTCTTATACTATTAATTCGTATTTGGATGAAGGAAAAAAGTGAAGCTAACAGAAATGTAAAATTTCCTATTGGGAAAATGCGAGTCTCTGTTGGTTCTTACTTGCAATAATACAATCGACCGTCTTTAGTAGCGTGAGCTGTCCATCCCGGAGCAGGAGCCGAGTCCAAAATATGCAAAGCTCTGCTACATTCTTCTTGTAACTTTTCTTCGGAGATTTGATTTTCCGCTGTGGCTTCTGGTAAGGAGTTGTTACGTTCGGAATTACGCAGTATGTTGTTTACATTTTGCAACAGCATCACGAGACGAATTCGATAGTGGAACTATCTGAAATTGAAGAAATTTGTTACTCTAACACCATTTTTTTAGGTATTTTCAGATACTCATGTCAACTATACATAACCAGAAACATTAACGAAATATAAATCCGAATGGAAGGCTTAGAAGGGTAGATCGAGCATTGCAAGTGGGGTTTCTTGAAGAAGTTTGTAAAAATTCTATATGTGTTTACGCATGAGACTAATGAAAGTGTTGGGTCACTCTGTAAGGGGTTTAAGGGATTAAAATTTGGCGAGTTTAATTTATCGTATCCAGTCATTAAAATATAAACTATAGAAGTAGTAAGGGATTAGTGAAGATAGATTATCATCTATCCCTGGTATCCTTTGAGTGAGGGTGGCTCACCATACCAGAAAAACACAAAACACGCACCCAGCATCCTGGTATGGTATACTGGGTGCGTGTTAGACAGCATGGAGGAGGATAGTAGGCTCGGCCTCAGCCTGCAATCTGGGTCACATAGCCCTGTTTCGCGATGGGGCCGAGAGGACTACCCTCTGTGGACACCTATAATAATTTCTATCCTTAAGGCGTCCATGTTCACATGTAAAATGTTGGCACAACGACGTTTCAACAACATAAATGTGACCGGCAAGAGAATAAGTTCCCAACTATAAAAATCTAATTAATCTTTGGTCATCGCTGCAAGCTGCAACGTCGCTACAATAGATATGACTTTTTATGCGGACATAAATGATATGCAAAGTGGGTCAGACTTTGCCGTTTAATTAACTTGCTTCAGACTTCGTTAAATTTAATCCAACATGAACATTAATCATCTGGGTCTGAAACGAATCCATAATAGACAGAGATTTCATTGTATGAAGGTACGAAAATTGTGCGCTGAAAATTCGGTTTTCATTAATTTGATCCCAAAATAATGAAAGTACCTAATCATAATCACCGCCAGGAAGCAGTACTTCAATTATAACTTGAAACATTAAGAAACGAAAAAGCATTCCATAAATTATTCAATAAAAATGCAGCTTATGATAAAACAACCAGCCTTGTAGTTTGTAGGAAACAGCCATTAAATATTAATGCCACACCAATAAAAAATAATTATATATTTATGTACGTACATAGTAGGCATTTCCACTTGATCATATACCTACATTTCTTTTTGGGAAGTGAAAAAAAAAATTGCGATTTTTATATAAAAAAGCTCCAAACGTCATTAAATGTGGCCTATAAAAGGACAGGATGGTTCAAAAGTCCCACCTAATAGGTATACTCATATTGTTTTTCCATTAAACATGCGAAACAAATCAATTCATCTTCTCTACAACTTTTATTCTAATCACCATAACTTTTTATTTCAAGTTATTGGAAAACCAAAACTCAAAAAAACAGAGGATGACAAAACGTTGAAAGACTAGAAACAAATTGAACAATTACTGCTAAAGCTTGGAAAACATTGAGTTCTAAAGTATCTCAAAGAACTCGCTCTAATCTAATAATGATTTTATCTCGAGAAATTTGAGAAAATTAAAAACCAGTACCTACCAGGCATGCGCATTATCTTATCCAAGGCCACTGGTCAAATAATGGTAGAAAAAATCATCCCTCTAACCAGAGCTGTCAGGTACTTTAAGTAAATATTTGAAATTGTAGTCCAAGTTCTTATAATTACTTGAAGTAAAGTGGATAAACGGTACTTCAGAAGTGTGGCGAAGTAAAGTTATACTTTTTAAATGGAACACCGCGTATATCTATTATTGAGCTATTAATTATTAACCTTTCAAACCTGATTCCAA
Source organism: Ceutorhynchus assimilis (assembly GCA_917834065.1). NCBI lineage: Eukaryota > Metazoa > Arthropoda > Insecta > Coleoptera > Curculionidae > Ceutorhynchus > Ceutorhynchus assimilis. Next base: position 54,374,378 of record OU892278.1, read on the forward strand.
ATATACTTAGTTTTTTAGGTTTATTCCTCATAGTCCAGCCTCTGGATATCCCATTTTGAAGAAATAATATGGATTTTTTACTTGAATGATTACCTTTATATTTTGCTGGTCGTCTTTATACTTCACCTTTTTCAATGAAAATGCAAATATTCCACCCCGTTTTTTCTTATTTACTCCCAGATTACTAGGAATAGGCCTGAAAAACCTAGCATATCTGGAATCAGGTTTGAAAGGCTAATCCATTTAAAAAGTATAACTTTGCTTCGCTATAGTTTCGTGACACGCCCTGTATACTTGTAGCTAACTTCATTGCAAAGTTTCTGATGTTACTTACAACTTTCACGTTTCAGGTGAGATAGGTGTAGATGCAAAATATAGACAATTACCCGGTACTTCAAAAGTGTACTTGAAGCTGGACTTGAAGTACTTTATATTTTTAAATATTTTAAGAAACACAGATATTGGAGGCTGCATGTTGGGTTGTTGGTTAATTTTTGACAAAGGTTCCAAGAAAAATAATGAATGAAACAATTGAAGTACCGGGTGATTGTCTATATTTTGCACCCACACCTATCTCACCTGTTTGAAGAGATACCCAGAAATATCAGGTGTGAAGTAATATCAGCAAGTTTTCAATGATGTTAGTTACAAGTATACAGGGTGTGTCACAAAAGTGTGGTGAAGCAAAGTTATACTTTTTTAAATGGAAAACCCCGTATATTATTGTCTCATGGGACTAGCCTTCCAAACCTGATTCCAAATATACTAGCTTTTTCAGGTTTATCCTCATAGTCCAGCCTCTGAATATACCATTTTGAAGAAATGATATGGATTTTTTATATGAATGATTAGGTGCCTTTATATTTTGCTGATGGTGATCTCTATACTTCATCTTTTTCAATAAAAATGCAATTATTCCACCTCTGTTTATCCTATTTTCTCTTGGACTATTAGAAGTTAACCTAAAAAACCTAGTATATTTGGAATCAGGTTTGAAAGGCTAATCCAATGGAACAATAATATATGGGGTTTTCCATTTGAAAAATTTTAACTTTGCTTCGCCTCACTTTAGTGACACACCTTGTATACTTGTAACTACCATTATTGGAAACTTTTTGATATTACTTACAACTTTCACGCTTGACATTTCTGGGTATCTCTTCAAACAAGTGAGATAGGTGTGGGTGCAAAATGTAGACAATCACCCGGTACAAGTAAGTACTTGAAATACTTCAATTGTACAGGGTGGCCCAAATTTGAGCATCATTAGGATCTCGAAAACCGTAAGAGATACAGGGTCGGTTAAATTATGGCAGAGTTGCGCAATTTTATGACCAATAGAATGCCGTTCTGAAATTAGAAAGATTCAGAATACTTCCGGAGACATTCGGAAGAAAACGAAATTTTGTAAAATCGTTTTATTTTTTCCCGGGCTTATTTGAAGAGAAATTTAAAATCAAGGTCACTTCATCATCACTGTCACTTTTTCCCCTTTAGAAGATGGTGGTCTTCAGGCGGCCATCTTCAACTTACTTTTTTTAAATACCGACCTGGATTTTTTATTTACGATTTTGTCATCTTTGGGCATCCTAAAACCCATACAGTTTATAATTTCTCAATAACATAGTAAAAAAGCAGGCCTTTATTTAAAAAAATAAATAAAATGATGATGATTCCAGAGGAACGAAACGTTGGATTTTAAATTTAATACGGCCATTTTGTAGAGAAGAAAAAGGGACAATGAGAAGGTGAAATTAGTTTTTCAAAATCTTATCAAATGAAATCAGGGAAAAATTTGATAAATACGAGAAATTCATGTCATAGTTTTGATTTTTTCCCAATACAGACCTGCTTTTTTTACTGTGTTATTGAAAAATTATAAACATTATCGGTTTTAGGTTGCCTAAAGATGACAAAATCTCAAATAAAAAATCCAGGTCCGTATTTAGAAAAAGTAAGTTGATGATGGCCGCCTGAAGACGAAACGTCGGATTTTAAATTTAAGAGCACCATCTTCTGAAGGGGAAAAAGTGACAACAATGAAATGAACTTTATTTTAAAATTGCCCTTCAAATAAGCCCGGGAAAATATAAAAACGATTTTACAAAATTTCGGTTTTTTCCGAATATCTCCGGAAGTATTCGGAATCTTTCTAATTTCAAAATGGCGGACCCCGTCCGTATCTCTTACTGTGTCCGAGATCCCAATGATGAGGCTCGGATTTGGGCCACCCTGTACTTCAAGTTAAGAACTCTGAAAAATTCAAGTACTTTCATTAAGTATGTATTTGGTAATTGGAGTACATTTGAAGAAAATATGTACTTTGTATTTGAATTTCTTCTGCAAAACCTTGAATACTTTGTACTTGTACTCCAAGTACTTTAGTAATGTACTTGTGACAGCTCTGCCCCTAACATTCGATAGTATATCGAAGAAATGAGAAGTGGAAGTGATCATCAATTTTACGTGCCAAAGTCAAGGATACTTCAAGAGTAGTCCGAAAAGGGGCAGCACGATCTAGATGCTGGTAAAACTCGGTATGTGGTGGAAAAACCTTACAGATTCGTCAGTTTGCAATTTTTTTTGAGACCTAAGCTAAAGAGTCTCTTCAGTTTTGATCGGATGGTACCTTTTCCTATTTTGGACATTTCAGTCACTCCACCTTGTTGTTTGGGGTTATATATCACAAATTCATCCATTTCTCGTTTATCTCCGGATCCGGCGTGATTTTGGATTTGTCTTCATTTGCATCTCCATGAGCTTTTATTGATATTGAGTATGGTTTTGGTCTTATATCCTCTATAATCTTTTGTTTTATGATTTTATTGATTTATCCCGATTCCTTTGTATTGTGTTTTCTATCGCTTTGCCCCCTTCCTTCAGCACTTATCCTTAGCTTCTTTTCATTTTAATTCTCTGGTATTTTCTTTTCCGCTTTTGGAATTCGTTTAATTTGTTTAATCCATCAATGTTTGATGCCTGGTATTTTGCTGATCTCTAATCCAGTTTTATTTTGCCATACCTACTTTTATTTCCGTTGTACTATTCTTGGTACAGTTAGATATTTTCAGTTATTTCCTTCTTCTTTGAACTATTACAATTTTATCTGCAATTTAACATTTCCTTTTCTCTACATTAATTTTTTACATGGATTTGGCAACCACCAAATAGCATAAACAATAACGAAATTGACCTTATAATCACTTACAAAAAAGAGGTTGTTCAAGACGTACTGTATTAAACCGATTCGCAACCGGCAGTGACGACAGAATGGTTAGAGCTGATCAAAAGTTAGAGCGAAGATAGTTTTGAACGTCAATTTCTTTCGACTACTACCACAAGCGGGCATACCGGAAAGAAATAGAGTAGATTACAAAATTACGTGCAAGATAAAAACAATATTGAACAGCTTGATCAGACGTTGGTAAAGGTACCTGTAAATTTTTTTCTCCGAATGGGACATTTTTCATGACAATCTTTGGATATGCGTTTGACCATTATCATAGATAATTTTCGCAGGAAAAGTGAGATATTGACCATTTCGTCGGCATCATATGAGAATTGCCTAAGTCCAAAAAGGTAAATTTTACAGGAGGCGCAAAAGACCTTTGTCAAGAAAAGCTACACGAGAAAAATCACCGGCAAGAATACACAAAAGAAACTGGACTTACGCAAGTTTCACTCTATCCTATGGACTTATGCAAATTTCAACAAGATAATATAAAGCAAACAGTAGAGAATGAAATATCGCAAATGATCAACAAGCAGAGACAAAATAGTACAGAAGAAATAGTAGAAAGTTATCCCAAACATTTAGTCAAGAAGGCGATGGATATGTAAGCAATCATCATCCTCATCATTATCCGCTGTTTTGAGTCCACTGCTAGACATAGGCCTTCCGTAGATCATGTCTAGGTCTCCATTCTAATATTTTCCTCGTACACCTCACATTTCTGACTCTGGCAACATGACCTGCCCAGTACTATTTCAGTGTTGTAATTCTTTCTACTGCGTCCGTAACCCCGGTTCTTTCCCTGATGATATGGTTTGGAACTTTGTCTCTAAGGGATATAATCAACATTGATTTCTAAATTGCCCTCTGTGCCACTTGGATGTTGTTTACAACTTTTCTGGTTAGATGTAATGTTTCTGCTTCATATGTTAGAGTTGAAAGCACAAATTGATCGAAGACCTTCCTCTGCAAGCACATGGGGATATCTGATTTAAAGACATCCCTCTGTCTCCCGTAGGCTGTCCATGTTAATCCTATTCTACTCAACTCCGTGGTCTGGTTGTTTCTTCCTAATTAATCCCGTGGCCTAAATATTCATAAGAATCAACTTGTTCTATCTGCTTGCCATATGTTGAAATGTTGTTGGCCAGTCAGCACAAGGTAGGTCATGAATTGGGTGCAGCAGTGGATTCAACTCGTGCACAAGAACTTTTTAGGTCCTGGAGAACCTGACATGCGTCATCTACCCTGTCCGCAATAAAAACTCGACTATGTCCTCTGCAAACCTTAGATTGTTTAGATACTTTCAATTGATGTTTACTCCGATATTTTCCCAATTGTTGTTTTTCATGGCACTTTGTAACAAAGCAGTGAATAGTTTAGGAGAGATGTTGTCTCCTTGTCTAATACCGTTTTTCAATGAGAATTTGTTTGTGTCGAAATGATACACTTGACTGCAGCTGTTGCATGATTATACAGGGTGAAATGCAATGGCAGACGATCAGAAGATCTAGCAGGCCTGCAACAAACTGAATCACTTAAACCTTAGATTACTTGAACGATATGATAACCATCTAGAAAATGAATTGATGTTTCAGCAAAGTGGGGCACATTATGCTGCTCCCATTCGTCAGTTTTTAACTGAAGAATTTCCTGGACGATGGATTGGCCGGAGAGGTAGCGTAGAATGGCCTGCTAGATCGCCCGATCTTTTTTTAACATTTATTAAAGTAATTGTAAACTTTTTATTTTCTTTAATAAAATTGTTATTCAGACTCGTTCATCCCTATTTCTTAAGAACGAATCGATAAAAAGAAAAAACAAGAAGAGGCGCATAGAATAAAATTACCTTTTATAATCAAATTAAACACTCAACCTCTCTTCACATTTAAAAAAATTCATGGGGTGGCTCTAGAGAGAAACGCCAGGTATATATATTATGCCATAATATTAAATTTGACGTGTACGGCCATTTTCAGCTAGAAAATCTATTTTCAAAGATTTTCAGGGTGGACTGTTTTCTCTCGGACACCCTGTATATTATTCTAATGAATTGTGCACCTATGGTCAATTGTGCACTCTGTAAGAGCCTTTAACATGGAGCTATGCTGGCCTGAATCAAAAGCTCACAAATATTAATATCAATAGTTTATTGTATTACACAACTTTCTCTATCAAAAGATTTTATTACTTGTAAGTGGTCATTTGTTACAAATCCACTTCTAAATCCATGCTCTAGTGTATGTTGAAAATCTGGCTAAGGTCCCATTCTATTAGTAAATATCCTCATAAAAATCTTATAAATAAGATAACAGACTGATAGGTCGATAGTTTCTAATTTTTGGTATGTCTACCTTTTTATGCAAGATTATCATAATGTTCCCTTGTTATGGTATGATTCCTCCAAAGAGGCAGGCATTATAAAGAGTTTTTAGGGCTTTTATGATGCATTGACATCCCAGTTTCATCATTTCAGTTACAATTCCATCTTCTCCAGCGGTTTTGTGGTTCTTCATGCATTTTATAGCTGTTTCAATTTTCTCTTCGGTTATATCTATGGAAGTTCCTCTGACCCTTGATTCTGTATCACTGGAATCTCTACATCTTGGATCGAATCCTCCCCACTATACAATGATTTATATCGATCTATTCGATGGTTTTAGAATCTCTTGTTGTTCGTGTATGATACTTATGTCCTAACTATTTTTTCATCTTGTGAATATTCCTCCTTCCTGTCTTCAATTTCTGTTTTATCACTTTCAGGCTTCTAGTTTGTTCTATGATATTAGTTATAACCTCAGAGGTTATAACTGTATTGTTTATAATGTATTTCCTTATTGCCTTTGAAAGCGTTTAGGTCTTCTATGTTCGGTATCTGTTTCATTCTTTTCTCATTTCCCTTCTGGTTTGCTTGTTGTTTTGTGGTGTCTTCGGTGAATTTTTCAGTTTTCCTTGGTTGACTATCTCCACATTTCTTAACTTTGCGCCTTCTTTAGTAATCTTCAAATCCTTAATTTTTTTTTCATTTTCATAAAGTGATTTAATATTTATTGAAGTTTGGATGATAACAGTAAGAGTGGATTTTGAAATATCCTGATGCATACTCAACATAATTGACTATGAATGTAGTGAGATAAGCAACTGCAATCGCCAATGCAATTAAGTTTGACTTGTTGCTGAAATTATTTCCATTGCGTCAGTATGGGTAGGTACACAAGGCCTATAATACTGTATAATGCTCCATCCAAAATCCATTTGCTGAAAGTGCTGAAACTATTGAAATAATTTCATTTTAATAACTCGCAAAGTATCACGTAGCAATTTCCTTAGCCGGACAACAAATTAATTAAAAATGAAACAAGGCCGAAAAAAGTAAAAAGCGACATTGTGAATAGTAATTAAATAGTTTTCATACCAAGCAAAAGCAGTGCCAACGGGTTTTGTTATATTGCATTTTAAAGTCGACAAACGTAGGTACTCTAATATAAATTTAATTGAATCGAATTGTTAGAAATTTAATTCGTCTTTGGCAAAGCACAGATGCGGAAATTTACATTGAAATCAATTTTTCATTAAATCGAAAAAGCCTCTGAAGGAAAACTGGAGGCTATAATTTTATTATTTTTCTATTAAATCGGCGGATTGGCCGCGAATTCAATCAGTCATAATAAAATTATTGGAAAATAGAACAAGAAAATATCCTGAAAATGAGAAAATTTCCAGCAAAAATATTTCAGTGAACTAGGTAATATTTCTAGACGCAATTGTTGTTATTTCAAGCTATTATTACGCAACAAATTTTAAATAAGTGCAATTAGTGGCTTGGCTATCTTATTTTATACTTAAGTGATTTCACTTTTACTTAGCACTTCCGAATATTTTAACAAGTTGCCTTCAGTTATTAAGTGAATAATTTTATCCTGCTCCTGTTGCACCTATCTAATCGATTATTCGGAAAATGTCACCGAAATCCCACACAATACCCTGGAAATTGCTGCTATATCCCTTCCTGATCATAAATAAATATGCTAATTTTAGTCCGAGTTGGTAGCAATTTTGTCAGGATTCAAATAATAATGAAAAGGAAAATTTAACAATCATTTCTTGATTATCTTAACCAGATGCTCTTATTATAAGATAAAATTTTACCCATTATGAAGGATCGTAATAAAAAAAAGGGTCCCGAACTAACAAAACACAAAAGCGTAAGTCCTAGAGGCTTCAAGTGGATTAGGAGGATGAAAAAAAAAAAACTGGGGCACCTCCCTGTAAAATGCAATTTACCGTTTCGGTTATTAGATTTTGTTACGTTTGCCTTTTTTTTTAGTGGAGCAATAAACTTCATTTTCCATTTGACGTCACAAATAAGCTCATCAAACAAATCCAAAATTACATTGTTTTTGACTCTGTTGAAAGTTGTTAGAAGAAACCATCCAAAATGTATGCAGATGCAAATCTAGAGTTTCTGCCAGCAGCGAGGAGAATAAACTCTTAACGAGTCGAGGCAAAGAGAAGTTTTGAACTTTTATTGCGTTTACTTTATTTTATCGCATCGTTTGGTTGTTGTACACCTGCAGGGAGTTTATCAAGCGAATGATAAGTTCGTTTTTTTTTCAGTCGTTCAAATAGGCTGCTTATTTTTTGTAGGGATGTAGATTGTAGATTGTGGGGGGAGTCGTTTCGGCTTTCCAGATATTTTGTACGTGACTCTACATCTTAAATTGTCTCCAGGAAGCGTAGACTTTTGCCGAAGCAAGCTATTTTTTTGGGTGTCAGTTGGCCCACTTCTTTTGGTGACAGATGATGCTTGGAATAAAATTGAAACCTGCTTATTAATTTTATATATATATATATATTTTTTTTAAATGTTTCACGTGACGCTACGAATAACTTTTTCTTGTCTTTCATCTGAGGAAGGGTAGACTACTGAGAAATGAACAAAAATTAAGAAAATACATACTGTCGTGAACCATTAAATTCACCATTTTATTAATAACAATAATAATGTTCACTACATTTCCTCTGTTTAACAAATTCCACCATCTGTTTGGTTTAGTCTAGTCTCGCATCAATTAGGTAGGTAGGTACTTTATATAACTCATTGATTATTTAGGTTTTAAAGATGTGCCAGCTGGAATGATTTTTATAACCAATATCCTGGTAAACACCAATATCCCAACAAGATGTCTCCATTTGTCGGTACTCGGTACCTCTATTGCAGGAACCCAAATTATTGTAAGTATCTACACATAAATATACATAGCCCATGGAGGGTGTTCTTGCCGCCAAAGATAGAGTACTTTTCCCAGACCTCATTTTATTATTCCAGAGGGTGAGAATTGCCTTGAGAATTAGGTATAAACTTAGTTGTCCTTTAGGATATTTTTTAGTTTTTTGAATTGGAGTGGGCAGTTGCTCTGTAAGATCGATAGTGTAGAGTCGGGTTGTAGCAGTCGCACTTACGTAAAATCAGTTTCGTTTAGACTTGAAATGAACTAAACCTTCAAGTAATTTCTAGTTTTACTTTTCACTTTATTAAGATACCGGATTATAGGTACAAGGCCTAAAAATAATCCGAGAATACTACATTGGAGCCAGCGGAAAACTCACTCCGGGTTCCTAACATAAGGAGCATCGGTCCCTAACAATAGGTACCCTTAAATGAGCAATTTTTCTTTTCATGATGTTTTTCAAAGGTAGGTAGCTATATTGGTTGCAATCGCATTTATTGATCATTGTGAAAAACTATTCGTAGGTATTCATAAAAGAAGATAGTGAAACAGCAACCAGATTGTAGCTCTCTTCAAATTCTACAAAAAGACAGATTATTTCAAGATAAGTACCTACATATTTGTGCCCTTTGGAAAGAATTTGAAGCGAAGCTTATTTATGTTTATACAAGCTGTCAGACTTACTTTCTAGGAAATTTAATTTAAATTTAATTTAATTTAATTATAATTTAAATTTAATCTTTCAAACATTCTTTTATGACGGTAAACATTTCCTGTATAGAAGTAGGTACATACAACCAAAGATACAACCATAATTCTGTTAATTTAGTCAACTGAAAGCACCACTACTGGATTTACTATGATCATTCTACTCATGTCAGATAAAAATTAAACCACCCAACCTGTATATCATAAGACAAAACTGTTCCAAGATTTCCCCGAGGCCCTACACAGTAGATAGGTACATAAATCCTGCTACAATCGTCATAAAACATATTTTTTTTTTGTAAGATACCTTATTGCTAAATCCTGTATACGATAGTTTCAGTAGATAGATACCTAATGTATAATACAGTAGAGTATTCACTAGTGGGTATTCAATATTATTGAATTGTTTATAATAATTATAATTTAATCAATCCGATCCCACACTTGAGAGAAGAATCCTACTTGTTTGTCGCAATCAAAGGCGCATTTTTCTTCAAGGTAAAACGTGTAATACAGTATACAATAACAATATTACGAAAATGTGTTTTTTTGCATAATACTATCACTTACCAAAGATATTTGTCATTAATAAAATGATGGTGTTTGATTTGCCGCAAACATTGTTAATTTTTCATTTAGTACGCCCAAGCGCGGAAAAAAACGGATGTCATCAATAATAATAATAATTGTATTGTTTAGTCAGTAATGACAATATACACGAGAGTTAAAAGGCAAAGCTTAGTAATCGTGGACGGATATCTACGACAGAGTTCAACCACCGAACGACTGACACACCACACCACTACACCACACCAGGCCGCAGGTGAAAGTATTATTTTGTAGCTTACTGCGGCCCAAAAAGCTCCATATATTCCTGCTGCGCCGTTTCAAATGCGAAAAACGATTCAATAACTTTATTTCTTGTCAGGGGAAGAGATGGCGGCACGGTTTTCTCCTTTTAGATTTATTATTGGAGAAAATTTATAGAAACTGGAGCAGACAGAATTAATGCATTTGGAAAGTGATCTAAGTTCTATCTATGATGATGGTCAGTTTGGCGAAATAAAAAAGCTCGATAGAATAACAATGGCGGATGAAGAATTGAATTTTTGACAACCTCTATCGCAGCTCAATTCTTTAGTTTTTGAGAATCAAAAGTATCGCCTCCAAAGTAAGTTTTTCCTGATAGTATGGTGACTGAATTTATCAAAAATTGTGATATCTTGACAGTTTGGTGCTAATAATCCTTGCGAGGTTTGCTTCTACATGCTTCTACACAAACCACCCACACGAAGTAATCGACAGTTTTTGAACCAATGTCAGTTTCTGATCCTGTCCTGAACAGCTTACATCAGGTATCAATGGTGGTATTCATTTTGAATCAGCTTTAAGTATATCTGAAACCTTATTCGCAAAACAGGAGGAGCCTGCCTTCTCATGAGTATACTTAGGTATTACAACGCTCTCTGCTCGATTGTCTGGAGAATAAGATCAATAATAGAGAAGTTTGGCGGATTCCTGAGATGATCTAAAATCAATAATTGTTTTATCTTGAGTCAATTTTTCTATAATCAAGAAAGCCGAGGGAACACCACCACCACGGTACCTACATCACAGTCCACAGCTCACCTATAGATCGCTACCTCAGTGTTGCAAATGCGTCTTCATCAATGTGACATCGTAAATTGATAGCCTGTATCTAAACAAACTTTCAGTCCGTTCCAACTTAAACTTCTCCCTATCACTGTAATGTTTGTAATAAGGTTCATTCCACGAAGGTTTGTACTTATGACATCGATGATGTCATAACTTGGAAAAAAAAGGTTTGTCGTAGATTAATTCATATAAATTCAATAGCGTTCAGACTTTGTATTAAAATTTTTAACTTTAGAATGGATTTGCAAAAAATGCCAAAGGATTTCCAAAAAATGCCAAAGGATTCCAAGAAAAATGCTAAACAATTCCAAAAAATGCCAAAAAATTCCACAAAAATACCAAGATTTCCACAGAAATGCAGTTTGCGCGTACAAAAAATTCTACCAGCGATTTGTACCTTTCGTGGTCTTTTTTTCGAAATGGTCAAATTTCAATTTTTCTTGCATTGAGAAGTTATGATTTTTCCAAGTTTTCAAAAATTCAAGTCTCAAGTCCATAGGAAGGCGGAGGAAGAAATTGCAGCTGATATAATTTTTCAAAGTTTTCAAGAAACCAAATCTGCAATTAGTTAATGCTGTGGAGAAGAAAGCAATTGTTCTCGCCTTCTCTAAGGGCCGATATTTCAATGTTACCTTAATAAGGTACAGAATAACGTTAAGTCATCCTCAATACAAGTTTCACGATATATCAAAGTTCCCTTATATTAATTCACGGTGGATATTGAAGCCACCCGAATGAACTGATTTTAAGTTCACCTTAACGTTAAAGTATACCTTAGGTTAGTTTTGATTTGATAGGGTAACATTGAAATAGGTAAGTACCGGCCCTAAGATTACCACATCATAGTAATAAGTAGATAATACCTACATAGGTTCTAATTTAAGGAACCTATGCTTTTGACGCTACATATTTCTACTTAGGCAGTTGGGAAATCTATTGATAAAGTCAAAATACAAGTGAAATGGGAAACACTAAGAAAAACGGAAAACAAGCTGTGTGAAAGAAAAATACAACTGTTATTGTGAGACTGATATTTAATTAAGAGTGATCTATGATACCTACCTAGGTACTATAAATATCACAATAATGTTTAGTAAAGGATGACAAGATCGAGGCTCCTACACTACAATAGTGAATGTCTTAACTTTCGAAATATGATACGATACATAATAATATTAGAATAAATTTTTGCCTGTAACAGCTAGAAACTCAGATACGAGAGAGACTGTTTCTAATTAGAGATGACAAAGAACCTCCAAAAGCAAGTTTAAACCTAAAAGTAGGTACCTACTGTAGCAGAGCTGTCAGAAAGAAGTATCTTAGTTACTTTAAAGTATTTTAGTTACTTTATAGTAGGTATCTAAGATAATGTATCTTAAATATTTTTTAATTTTTGGCGAAAGTATCTAGTATCTTAGTTACTTTTCAAAAGAGTCTGTAACTTGCACCTATCTTAAAAAAGTATCTTGAATACCAAAAAGTATTTCAGATACTTAGAAGTAGGTTGGTAGATACTGAAAAGTCTAATCTAAGTTACCGTGAAAAAAGTTCCTTGAGACGCTTACCCAAACCCGACCCAACAAGATAAAACTGGTTCAAACTTCAAACAGCATCAAGCATACGTTTTATGTATTATTCATTTGTACTCACCCAGCCGCTCTGTGAAGTTAGTGTAGGTACACTCATTAAATTTAACAAAAGAAGTGATTGACGATTTTGTACTTTAGAAGTTCACGTCGCGATTTATCCATAATATTCTATAAAAATCTAAATATGATTTGTGATTGTAACTGTAATAACTTTCTATGTCCTTCGATTTTGAACCTTATGCTCCAATTTGTGATTTTTAAACTAAAAATTCTTGTTTTTAAAATTGAATCTGAAACCTGTGGACCAAAGAAACTGAACAGCAAAAGCTTTGGAAGTAATAATGAAGTATTCTTAATAAGTATCTTATTAGGTACCTATCTTAAAAAGTAACTCAAGATACGTATTAAAGATCCTTTTTCAAATGAGTAACTAAATACCCAAAGTAACTAAAGATACTTTTTCCAAAAGTAACTTATCTTGTAACTATAGATAATTTTTAAAAGTATTTTTGACAGCTCTGGTACGTAGCAATAATTTACTTATAACCGTTGATAACGGAGTAGGTAGGACAATTGAATAATTTTCTTTTGTTTCGGCCGACTCCAGTAATAATAAAGGGTCAAAATAACTTAAAATTATTTTCTGACAAGGTGAGAAGAACCTTTGACATCATTTTGAAGGTCTTGAGGACGAAAATAAAGTTAACAATCAATATGCTGCATTGAGTTTGACATAAATTTGCTTCCGTAGACCAAAAAAGTTTTGCATCGGCCGGGAATCGAACCCGGGCCGCCCGCGTGGCAGGCGAGCATTCTACCACTGAACCACCGATGCTTGTGATAATGGTATCAGTATTTTAGAGAAAGTTGATAGATGGCTCATATATTTGAAGTAATAGTTATTTATATTACTACTAGCTGACCCGGCGAACTTCGTACCGCCTCTGAATTATTGAATATACCTATTAAATGTTGTGTTAACGTATCTATTAGCTGAATTAAATTAAATTCAGTTTTTTTCGATGATGAATTTGGCTTTGGTTGAAGAAAATTAATGTTTACTCTCTGGATCAGAAGTCACCTGAAATTAAAATTTTACATCATCCTTTTTTAGGCAGCTTGTGGGCATTATTCTTGTAAAGTGTACAACCAAATAAATAAACTCAGGCGCAGGAATGTTCAAAGAATGTAAAGAAAACAAAAAAAATCTCTAGCGCAGCCCTGTGTCACTCTATCTGCACTGCATGCACTGCACTACTCCATCTGTTCTACTCTATCTGTACTACTCTATCTGATCTACTCTTTCTGCCCCACTCTATCTGATCGGAATAGTGGAATAGTTCTGTTCGAAATAGCTCCAGTTCCTGAGCAGCATTGTTCTACTCTATCTGCAATGCCGAGCTTCGTTCCAGGTATCAGAAATGGCGCGGTATACAAAATACAAAATAAACTTGGTATCGGTTATAAGAGATGGCGCCGTATGCGGGCTTAGTACATTTTTTTCATAAATAAATAAAAGAGGCTCGAAAAGAGGTAATGAAATGACCACATTAATGACATAACAACATGCTGGTACTGTCAACGTTGGAAAATTTTCAATTTGACAGCAAAATCCCCATTAACAAAATGATCCTCCAATTATTGAATAATTCATTTATTACAAAAAATTTGATAAATGAAGAACCGCTCGACCGATTTTGTGCAAACTTTACATAAACCATCTAATAAATAGTCCGAACAAAGCCTAAACATTTGGTTTGGTTAGATGAGCCCGTTCTTGAGTTATAAAATTACAACGAAAAGTGGCATTCATTTTTATATATATAGACTAGCGTTCTACTAGTACGGTATGAGCTTCATTACAGTAACGAGTGGGGAATATTGCCAAGACAAGGTCGTAGACCGAGTTGTGGTAATCACACGAGTGGTGTAATGAGCGTTACCGTACGTGTGATATACAACACGAGAAGATTTTGGTGGGAAATAAGGACAATATTATGTTTTCATATACAATTTTTGTCCTTATTTCCCATTAAAATTGTATATGAAAACAATTATTGTCCTTATTTCCCACCAAAATCTTCTCGATTATCACAGTCAAGGACACGTATAATACTTTGTACAACATTTTATGTAGGTACGACCCAGATTTTTTACATATTATGTATATTCGTAATGGTTTAAATTTTTCATAAAATTTTATCTTTATAATTTTTGATAAATGAATTTTGAAAAGTGTTTCATTTTTCAATAAAAATGAGTTACGTAATGAGCTCTCATTACATCACTGAGTGATGTAATGAGAGTACATTACATCACTGAGTGATGTAATGAGCTCAATTCATCACTTACGGCCATTAGCACCTCTATAACTTAAGGGATATTTAATCAAAGTGGAGCTTTGAATGTGACTCTTGTTGAAACAAAAATCACATTCAAAGCTCTACTTAGATTAAATATCCCTTAAATGATAGCCATGCAAATGGCCATAAGCAAGATAATGCGACTTATTACGTAACTCAAAAAGGCTAAAATGAGTTACGTCATAAGCTCTTACAGTGTAGGTCGTACATAAAATAATTTAAAAACAGTTTCCACATGAATCGTCGCCCTAGTGGTGAATAGTCCTAAGTCACAAAATTGTAATTTTTTAGTTGTGACTTTTAACGTAAGTAGGTACTTCACAATGTTTAAATTTCATGTTGTTGAAATACATCTAGGCCTCCGATCAATAGTAACCCTGTTATAATATATTTGCTAATAGTTATGAGCTACAAATCTTGAAATATTTTTTTAAGCAAAACCTTCGTTTTGGTGTGTTCCATACTTATATGGATCCACACATCATTAGGGCTGTGAATCTGGAAAACAATCCATTTGAAACATGTTTTTGGACAAAAACACTAGTTTTTCAGTTTTTCGGTTAAATTCATATTTGAATTGAATACTTACACCTTCGAACCATTGAATACAACTTCCAGTGAAATCACAAAAGAAAATAGGTTTAAGTGAGGAGGATATGGAAGTCTACAGACAGAATAGGTACCTTATTATATAGGTAGGTACCTATTCAAATGGGTACAAAAATCACGTTGGTATAGAAAGGAGTTATACCTACCGCATCATTTTAGAGGAGTCTTTTTCTCATTAAAATAGGAAAAAAGTTCCCATTTTAATTATCAATATGGGCCTAGAAACGAGTCTTTTCCAAGGTTACTAGAGGGTGTTGAAGTTTTCGAAATAGTTATTATCCTAACAAGTGCGGAAAGTTACTTTCTGCAAGAGTTAGGATCAAGTTTTTTTCTATAAGCACACACTTTATATATTTTTTCAAATTTTATTTCAAATAACAATCTAATAAAAGATTGGAATTGGAAGGAAGATCTACTGGGACATATGAAATGATGGTGTTGCGGAAATACAACAGGTTTAATTTTTATTATTTCTCCAATTTAATATATCTCAGTCTATATTATTTACCATAAAAATGATATTCTAAAAATAGATGCTATTGCTGGACTATTTATCCTGTAAAACCGGTAACAACAACCCTTTGAACCAAGAAAATTGCAGGTTTCTTCATTACCTTATAAGGCAGTGAACCTTTCTCGCTGCTGTGAATGGTCAGCCGCCACTCAAAACCCCTAATTTCTTTGCGATCTGCTCCCTGGCAGAGCTAATCAACGCACATTCTTCAGTACTATTATTAGAATAAGCGAAGAGTTCGCACCCTCGCGCCCTCTGAATGCTCTCCAGAGGAAAAACTCCAAAAAACTCCCGTTAGTACGCGCGATTTATAGTAAAATATTACTCTCTGTGTCTCAAGGCCCGACATGGTCTATATTATTGATTACAATTCATGTAATTAACCCCTAATGGCCGGTATTATAAAACACTGAACCGATGGTTGAGTTTCAACCATTGGTTGACTCCATGCAAATTGATAGGATTCAACTGAAGGTTGAAACTCAACCATCGGTTCAGTATTTTATAATACCGGCCCTGATTGTTGCAAGTCACCTCGGATGAGCAAAATTCTCTCCTACGCGATTGTCTTTTGGCTCTCTCTCTCGACGGGCTCCAATCAACGCACCTGTATATCGTTGTGTTTTCTTTTAATCTCAGTGGAAAATTTCCTAGCTGCCAGTGTGAATAGTGGTGATTAATGGATAAATAATTGCCTTGTGGATTTATCTGCATGAACCGGATTAAGCAAGTAAAACCGTTACAATTTCTCTAACAGTCGAACAATAAATACTGATTAGTGATTCGCTTGAAATGCACTATAAAGTACCTATAAATTGAAGTGTTTTCTAACGTTTAATGCAGAAATTTGGTTTTCACACTCGTGAAATTAACATTTGTACATTTGTATATAGAAACTGAGCATATATAAAAAGACTTTTTTTGCACATATTGTTTACAAACTTCAGCAGAAAAGTGCTCAAATTGTCAACTCTCGAAAAATAAAAGAACTTTCAAGGATCAATAAACATTTTGTGATTGCAGTGATTTGATTGAAGTTGATGAATTATTTATGTTGTGCTCTAGTGCATTTAATTAGTTAATTTGTGTTCTCGTAATCTCGTTCATTGAACATTCAACCATAAATGATATTATTATCATAATCAGATTTCCCTACTTTTTATAAATCAAAATACTTTACTTTAGAAAATTTACTTTAGATTAGTATAAAATTTGTAGTTCGACTGGACGTCCAATTAGGAATTTTTACATAGGATTTGATTGATATTATTGATAACCATACCGAATTACTTTCATTTATTAATTAAATTGATAACCATTCTATTTCAGCGTTTTATTTGTATAAATGAGAATCAAGGCACCCCTAACCCAATACAAGGCTTAAATGATCCAACACCTAATGGTTAATTTTTACCGTCAGTCAAAGTAAAAACTTTTTGGCATCCCTGGTGCGGTTTGACTATAGCCCAAAAAGGGGTAATAGCTAAAGTGTATTTTTTTTTTAAATAAAAGTCTAAATGACATTATGTTGGCAATACAATGTAAAATTGTCAATGCTTTTAAATTTTTTATGTAGAAAAGGCATGTGTTGCCAACATAGTTACTAAATTTTTGACTTGGGGAATTATCTTTAAAAAAAAAACAGACTTTATAGTTCCGTCACAAATGTCAAAGTGATGCCATTTGAAGCTTTCTAGGTTAAAAACTTGTCCAAAAATGCCAATATATGTTATTTTTGGTTATGAATCAAATAATCTCGAATAGACCAGGATATTTTGGGGCTTTTTCTTGTACTAGGTACTTTTTTTTTATCGCAACTGTACCTTTTCAGAGGAGGCTTTTTCTCATAAAAATAGGAAAAAAAGTTCTCAGTTCTCATTATAATCATGAACATGTGCTTGGAAACGATTCTTTTCCATATAGTAACTACAGGATACGTGTTGAAGTTTTCGGAAAAAAGTTTTTCATTAAGCAGGTACCTACGTACCTATACTCAATAGGTAGGGGGAAAAGGAATGATGACGTACTGCATACTGCTGAATAACTGACGAGGCTCTGATGAATCAGTTTAGACACTTTAAGCATCCCCTAAATTTTTTAACGTATCCGTATCCGCATCCGTAAACGCATCGACTTACGTTGTACGATCGTATCCTTGGATGAAACGTTTTTTAACCCCAAAAAGTGTTGTATTGATTTTGTAGCTGTGTTTGTAGGTTTTCTTTTTATCTATAAATACTGTGTTTATGTTGTTGAAGATATTTTAGTGATAACTGACAGGAAAATCTCTCAATAGTGTCAAATTATTGAGATACGTTTTCGGATACGGATACGAGACGAGGCCCATAACGATACAGTTAACGCAACGCAACGAAACCATCATAACTATTCTGCGCATGCGCAGATCGATGCGGATACGGATACGTTTTCAGGACCTGCTTAAAGTGTCTATTATAGGAGGTATAAACTGTTTCAAGGGAAAGGGAGAATCAAAATCAAGAATGCGAAAGACCAAAGATGCATATCAGTGGAATGCAAAATCGACACCAGTTAAAAGACTGACGAAGGGAGACCGAACAAATCAAGTGCGCAAATCGACAATGTTTTAAAAGAAGCTCACAGAAATCACTGCATCTTAAGTGAAAACTAGGGAAGAAAAATTGAGCCAAAATACGAAAAATTTAACTGGAGCAGAGATAAGTTTTACGAATCAAATAATGATAATACATATATCCTATTGACAAACTGATGAGAAAAGACATTTCCAAAGTCACATGACAGGATGAAGAATGCCGAAATTTTAATAAGTACCCACTGTATATATAGGTAGCTATTTAGTTTTATAGAGGACTGTTGTACACCAGGAGAAATGAGAGACGGATAGCTCCTATGCATGGCGGATACCCAAAATTGAAAAGGTCGGATCTAAAGGATATCTAGGGAATAGGTAAACATAAACGGTGAAAATTTAAACAATCTGCTAAGGTTCGCTTGATGACGATATCGTGCTAATCTCGGGTAGGTATATACATACTGAACAATACGCATGGCTGGAAAGTCTTGAGGTTGCATGTTGCATCCAGAAAAGTAGGACTAGAAAAAATATTAGGTAATACCTTAAGAATACAAGTATTTATGACTTCCTTGTTAATAGTAAAGTTCCTCTGAATGGTGGAGAGATTAAGGATCGAGGTAGGAGACGCTAAACGTCGCCGACTCTAGCATAAATGACGATATAAGATCCAAGTCGCCCAACGAAGCATTTTAATCTTTGAGAGATAGAATTCCAAATCCAGAAATATAGAGAAAAATAAGTAAAGGAACTGATGATGTCGCAGATGCTATCCAGAAGGATAAGCCTTGACTGGGCATGTTGTCAGAAGCCAGAATATCTGATGTTTTCAATGGCGGAAGACATCATAACGAAATGATAAGCAGTGCCGGCCCGAGGCTACTTTTAGTATGGAGCGAGATCTGACTTTGGCGCCCCTAGTTTGAATGTGATTCGCATACGCGAGTATGGATTTTGACCATTATCTAATTTAATAGGTTTGTTCCATCCCGTCAAAAAAACGTCCCAGAACGGTTTCGGAACCACTCTGTATACGAATTTCGGTTTCTATGCAAACATTTTAGGTTTAGCTCAGAATCCTGACGATAATGGCTGTGTTTAACGGGACTTAGCGGGTGTTAGCGTTTGCAAGCGCTTTCCGCTAATTGACCGATAAACGACTAGTTAGCGCAAAAGCGCCTGTCAGCTTACTTAACTCATTTGAAAAGTGCTATTTTTAGTTAGCTATTGTTAGCGCTAATATGAAATGTCATAAATGTCTAATCTATCCTAAACCCTAACCTAACATTACATATTTTTTCTTCTGGTTTTTGGTTGATGTTGGTGGGAGCTGCTTTATTTTTGAATTTTCGACATGAATATTCAAAATTATGGAAATACCGATGTCATTAAACATTAAATTCTTATTAGCGCTTTGTTAGGTTATGTTTAGAGTTTAGAGAAAATCTTGAAATATAAATAGTGTTGGATAAACTGATATTCAAATCAGTGGAACAAAAATTAATAAATTAGACTTTCATTATTACTCTATACTTTGCTAATTTATATCGCAGCTATGGATGACTGAATGTGTTTATAATAGTTTTTATATGTAAGATAAACAGATGAGGATTCGTTTACTTAAGAAAGGGTTTATAATTCTTTGTCTTGATGTTGAGTCAGTTCGTATAGTTATTTCTATGAGTTCACACGCTCTGCTTTCCACGCTGTGTTCGATATAATAAATATATTGAATATCGATAATTAACAAGTTCTTTTATTTCTTAGTCCATTTCCCAACAGGTTATGGGACCAGTGTACGTGTATTCATTGCGGTTGTGAAAACCGGGAGTGTTTAATGTGACAATGGAAAATTTGAAACTAAAAAGAAACAAAAGGCTTTATGCTAACATCAGAGCTTGAACTTAGATAAGAACATCAGAGCTCAGCAATTGCGAAATAATTATCGTTGAGGATATTTTAAAATCGATTTTAAAAGACGCAATTTCGAAAAAAAAAAACAAGTCTCTGAAACACAATGAAAAAAAGTGAAATAAAACAATTCCATCAATAAAAAAAAAAAAAAATGGAACCCTTATAACAGTAACCAAAAAGGGCACAATTAGTATTCCCAGTAATATGGGCATACAGGAAAGTCTTTTTGCTGTCCGTAAGAAAAATGCAAAGGGTAGTATGAATATTGTTTAAAAAAAAAAAAAAGTGGCAGTATTTACAAAGGCGGTAAGCTTATAATTTATGGGTAAGTCTTTGAACACTTTAATAATAATTGCTCTTGAACTCACTGTTATTGGGAATTTAAAAAAAAAACACTATTATTCAAGCAAATAGTGACGATTGAATAAAAAATAAAAATTATCAATTGTGGTTTGAACGTTTGGTCCACATTGGTGAAGTTTAAATTATTATAAAAAAAAAAATAGAGATCGAGGACTTAGGGCGCAAATCGATCAGGTTATACAATGAGTATTTATGTGGAGCGTGCATAAACAAGCGCGACTTCCATTTCAAAAACATTGTACTGTTTGTGCATGAATTTACTTACTATTGTGTAACATATTTGATGAGTCATAAGTCATATGTATTTTGTATGTTTCAAGATTCAGTTGCTGAAAGTGGGGCACATTTCAATTTACAGATTTTCAATGTATTCTGTGACAATGAAGGTGAATATCTAGCTACAGAAATGAGAGATTTTTGGTATGCAAAAAGATAAGTCATCATTTGACAATTCCATGAACCCCAGAAATTAAATGATGCAGCTATATAAAAAAAAAAAGTTGGAGGCAGTTTTAACTGCAACATTCTCACTTAGTTTGACCCCTCTAAAACTTCAAAAGAATTTGAAACACCATACGAAATGTGGCGTAGTAAAAAGCCTCAAGTAAAATATTCATAAGTGTTTGGTTCCATAATACCGTTTATAAGTACATAAAAACCAGGAAAACAAAATTTGATATCAAATCCTGGAAAGCTGTACTGGTTGGTTATGCACCAAATGAATATAAAGTGTGGGATGTAGATAATCATAAGTTTGTCCTAGTTAGGGATATTATTGTGGACATAACAAATTGGTTTTTGTCCTCCAAGCCTATTAATCTGCATAAAGCTGATTCCTCTGACTATTTGTCAAGAACAGTAGTTAATCATAAGCTTGAAAAAGTAAATGTAGAACATTTATGGTCATAAAGCTGATTCCCCTGACTATTTGTCAAGAACAGTAGTTAATAATAAGCTTGAAAAAGTGAATGTAGAACACTTTGATTATAAATTTGATTCCTCTGATTATTTGTCAAGAACAGTAGTTAATCATAAACTTCAAAAAGTAAATGCAGAACACTTATGGTCATAAAGCTGATTCCTCTGACTATTTGTCGAGATCAGTAATTACTAACAAGCTTGAAAAAGTGAATAGAACACTTTATTTGTAAAAGCTGATTTCTCTGACTGTTTGTCAAAATCAGTAGTAACTAATAAGCTTGAAAAGTAAATGTTTAACTTTTATGGTCATAGAGCCAATTTTTTCTGTTTGTCAATATCAGTGGTTAGTTAATCATGTTTAAAAAAGTGAATGCATAACACTTTGGTGATGAAACTGATTCCTTTAACAGTTTGCCAAGATTGCTGGTTAATAAATCTGATAAAGCAAAATCAGATGACTAACCAATCCAAGAAAGTAGCTAACTGTTAACCCACAAACTTATCAAACTATATAATGAATGATTATAGTAAATCTGTGGCTAAAACAGATCTGCCAAATGATATTCATTCAGTTTCCACTATAATCACGATTCCCAAAGTAGTTAAATTAAAATCCTCCAGTGAATTGCATCCAATAAATTTGTTTTGCACTATTGACAAAATTTTGGAGAAAATGGTGTATATGCAACTTGTTGAGTTTATAGGTAGATAGAAATAAACTATTCAGTGATTTTCAATCAGGGTTTCGAGTAAGTCAATATTAGTAGTTGATAGTGATTATGAAAAAGTGAATGTGAAACACTTTGATGATAAAGCTGTTTCCTCTGATTGTTTGTCAAGATCAGTAGTTATTAATAAACTGAACTGAACTAAACTGGAAAAGTGTCAAAAATGAATGTAACCTTTGGTAATTAGCCTATCCAAAACACGTGACTTTGACAAGCAAACAAAGGGTTTGTGTGCCTCTTGGCGGACATTTTAGTTTGAGTTCGACAGCATCTTGGATAGTCTAATAAAACCTTTCCCGTGAAAGTGGCATTTTGTCAAGATTGGTGGTTTGGTTAATAAATCTGATATAGCTAAATCAGATGAGTAACAATTCAAGAAAGTAGGTAAATTTTAACCCTAATAAACTCATTAAACTAAATAATGAGTATAGTAAATCTGTGATTAGAACAGATCTGCCAAATGATATTGAATCACTCATTATGGGTAAATAAAACGTAGTCGTTAGTATCAAGACCCGAATATAAAAATATAGTGGATTGTAAATGGATATTTTCCATTGAAAATGATGAAATTGGAAAACCATTTAGATGCTCGTGGTTTAAGTCAACATTACTTGGTAGATTATAATGAAATCTTTGCACAGGTGGCGAGAATCGTAGGTTTCTGGTTTATAATAACGTTTTTAATCAGTTTATCCTTTTAATACATCATATGGATGTAAAAACAGCTTTCCCGGATGGGACATTGAAGGAAGCCATTTTTATGAAGGTTCCTGAAGGCTGAAGGGTAGCTGGCTCAAGGTGTGACAAGTAAACCTCCTAATCAAGTTTGCAAGGCTTTGTATCTATGGACTAAAACATACCACTAGATGTTGGTTTGAAATAATAGTAAAAGTTCATAAAGAAAATGGGTTTGAAAATTCATCAGTTAACCACTGTATTTATATCTTAGACAAAGGTGCAATATGTAAAATTATTTATGTAGTTCTGTAGATGGTATTTGCCACTGCAGATAATAATACATTGAATAGTTTAAAAGGGATTTGGCAAATAACTGTTCTATGTTTTATTTGAAAGACAGTAAACTATTTTTGGGTAATAAAAGGTAATCAAAAATAAAATTAGTCTTGATCAATTTTCATATAGGTACAGTTCAAATGTACATGAAAACTATTTTACATAAATTTAATATGAATGACTGTTGTGCCATCAGCTGTGTCAGCACTCCACTTCCTAGTAAACTGAATTTTATTGGTTTAAATTCAGGAGAAAAACGTGATAGCCCTTGCCGGAATCTAATCGTCTTTTAATGTATATTATGTGATGTATATCTAGCCTGATTTAAGTACCACTGTTAATACTTTGAGCAGGTATTAAAACAAGAATAATAAAGAGTTTTGGCAATATTTGAAAAGGGTCTTTAGATATCTTAAGGGTAAAATCAATGTGAAGTTGACACAATATTTCACTTGTGAATGTATCATTTTCTTGAGTGATTCTATTAATCCTGACTAGGAAGCTGGAGATGATAATATAAACAATATAAAATGCACAACAGGATATTTATTTAAACTGTTGTGTGATATGTTGGAATACAAAAAGGCAGTTGTCAGTAACGGCATCATCTACTGAAGCCGAATATATGGTTTTTCTTTTTGAAGAGGCTCTTTGGTTAAAATCATTAGCAGAAAATATGCATAAATATTATTATCAGAGTCAATTATGACCTAGGAGGACAACAATGGACCTCAATAAGTATTACAAATAATCCAACAAATCACAAAAGATCAAATCATATTAAATTGATCGTAATTAATATAAAATATTAATTTGTCTACAGAGAAACCACCAGCAGACATGTTTACCAAACCATTGATGCAAGTGAAATTTGAGAAATTAGAATGGAATTAGGCTTAGTAAATAAGTTAAATGGTTTGATTAGGTTTTTCTGGGTTTTCTCTAATCCCGAGCAGCAAATGCTGGACCGTAATTTTCCCCACAAAAGACACACATAAGGAAAGCAGGCCTATTTATGTTATACTAGGTTTAAGTTGTATTACACTTTTAGTATAATTGATCAAATTTTTGAGGTGGCGTGTTGGATAAACTGATATTCAAATCAGTGGAACAAAAATTAATAAATTAGACTTTCATTATTACTCTATACTTTGCTAATTTATATCGCAGCTATGGATGACTGAATGTGTTTATAATAGTTTTTATATGTAAGATAAACAGATGAGGAATCGTTTACTTAAGAAAGGGTTTATAATTCTTTGTCTTGATGTTGAGTCAGTTCGTATAGTTATTTCTATGAGTTCACAAGCTCTGCTTTCCACGCTGTGTTCGATATAATAAATATATTGAATATCGATAATTAACAAGTTCTTTTATTTCTTAGTCCATTTCCCAACAAATAGGTCGTTCAACGGCTACAGTTAGCGCTTCCTGGCGCTTTCAGCGCTAGCGGGTTTACGCTAAGTCCCGTTGAACACAGCCATTATTACGGTTTCCTGCCGGGTTGGAACAAAGAAAAGCTCAATGTCTCTATTTATCTTACCAATTGAAAATTCAAAACATTTCTGTTCGTTGGTACAAAGTTCTCTTATTCACTAACATTTAGTTCACATTCTTTGATGGGATCAATCAATAATCCAGTTTGGTGTAATATCACTTATGGCCATTTCCACCAACTAGTTATTTTCGGGAAGCCTTAAACGATAAGTATTCCCTAGACTGACAGTTTTCCATGAAGAAATGTCAGTTTAGGGAATACTTATCGTAATAGTTTGTGGAAACGGCCATTAGGGCCGGTTTATTCACTTTCTGATAAACTGTCAGGTATGCAATCTGACCGATAAAAATGCAATCTCTAATTCCATTGGTTGTTTATCTGAATATAAATAAACCGGGCCTAATAAATATAAAAATCGAACAAACAAAATACGAAATTTTCATACGTATACGTATACGCATACTTTTGCATTAGCAAATTTATTTATGATCTCCTCATATGACAATATCTGAGCTATAACATTTTCAATGGACAGCAGGGCTAGATCTGAAGGTTTCTTTTCTGCTAGAGTTGACCGCTAAGGTAAGTTTTAATTAACTTAAGCTTACTAAAGCTCTGTCCACCTTTCGGCACTGTAACAGGAATGGTAACAAAAATACGGAGAGCTGTCCAGATATAAGGAAACGTATTGTTAACTAACAAAATTTGTTCCAACAAAAACACAGTTCTCCACAAAAATACGTATATTAAATAATCTTAAATGTCAACCGCCCGATTTAACATTCAGAAGACAACTACCTGGGTCTCAATTTCTCAAGACCCTGCCAACCTTATCCTATTATCTAACATTTTTCGAAGGGTCCCTGAAGGGGTTTATTGCATCCTTTTATGGTACGGCCTCTGTGGTGGCTTCGTCACCCGCATTCTTTAGAAATTGCTTATAGTCGGCCAATGCTACCATGGTCTCGCCTCGAGACTTTCTCCACGAAACCTGGAACAATACAAAACAAAATTAATAACCTAATCTCTGAAGACGACCCAGCGAGACTTGTTCTCTGCTGATCGCTTTCTTATCAGCTTCACCCTTAAGTCCTCTTTGAGATCCTCACCCATACTTGAACTAATCAAGCTTCGTTTTCGCGACTTTTCACGAACAGGTATAGAATCTCTCAGAGAAGCTTTGGTTTTTGCTGTAGGGGACTTTTCCCTGAGTGATACGCAGACTTTTTGCGCACTACGCCCGGAGTGACTTTTACTTCCAAGTGACTTTTCACTAGGCGCTTCGACTATCTCTTCTTCAGGTTCTTCGAGTGACTTTCTACTCGTAAGAACTTCATCTCTTTGTGGAGCCTTTTCTCGCACACTAGAACAACTTTTGTTCCCGAGTGACTCTTCACTCTCAATGCCAGTAGCACTTTGCCACAGCATTTTTTCATCAACTGAGCTACTTTTACTCAGCGACTTTTCGTTATTATCGCCACCTACTTTTAGTGGCGTCAAACTTCTCGAAGAGAAACGACTTTCGTTTTCTAATATTGGTTGTATTCCAACAGTACTAGATTCAGACCCTTCATCGGACAAAGCATCACCATCTTCTTCGCGTCGAGCCTCATAGAGCTTCAGCTTATCTACAGCCCAAATGCCACTGTATTGTCTTCCTCGTCCATTTTCATCAGGCAGGCTTTCTATCAAGTAGCGATCATAATCTAGGACTTTCTTGATTATATATGGTCCTCCAAACTTAGGTAATAGTTTTTTACTTTTTCCATCATTCTGGGTACTTTGCTTCCGAATAAGTACCAAATCGCCGATTTTGAATTTCACATCTTTCCTTTTTACATCAAAACGGGATTTTTGTTTTTCTTGATCTAATGCAATTGCTTCGGCTGCCTTTTGTCTATTTTCAGACAAATTAACGGGATTGGAGTCTACACAAACTGAAGAGGTTAAGAATGCATCGTTCACTCCTCTAAGTTGATAACCAAAAAGCATCTCATGGGGGCTTTTTCTTGTAGTTTTATTTATAGAAGAGTTGATTCCAAATCTGATTCTATGCATTGTTTGATCCCAGGTATCATCTTCATCTGTGGAAGCAGCTATTGCAGAAAGAATTGTTCTGTTGTAGCGCTCGACTTGTCCATTTGCCCTTGGTGTTGCCGTAGCATTATACACAATCTTCACTCCAATTTCAGTTGAATATTTTCTAAATTCCGTACTAGTGAAAGCTGTTCCTTGATCGCAAATTATTCTTCTTGGCACACCAAAAGTATTGAAGATATCTTTCAGAAAATTTATCACTGGCAAGCTTTTGGTGTTTTTCACTGCTTTCATGAAAACATATTTGGTAAAAGCATCCACAGAAACGATGAGGTACATGTTGCCTTGCTTGCTTTTTACAAAAGGGCCCAAGTGGTCAATGTGTAGAGTATCCATTGGAGTGGGCTCTTTGTGTATAGAGTGTAAAAATCCCGGCTGTGGTCCACCACTACTTTTATTGTATAAACAGCTTAGACAGCAACATATATATCTGGTTACGTATTTTCGCAAACGTGGAAACCAATAATTTTTTTGAATCTGCGATATCGTTTTGTCAGCTGCCAGATGTCCTGCTTGATCATGGAAGTAGTTTGTAACCGCATGGCGAGCCGATTTTGGTACTACCCATTTCAACCCTTCACTGGTTTTTCGATATATCCTCCCATGCTTAATTTCATACTCTCCATGGATTCCACATTCTTCCTTATCAGCTGGTGCTCTTGAAAGTACATCCTTCAAATACTGACAACGCTCGTCCTGGAGCTGTGCTGTCAAAACCCAGTCACTTTCAGATATATTGATGGTTAAAATTTGCACATCTTCATAACAATTGCTGGAATCATCTACGGGATTCCTGCTGAGGGCGTCTACGTGCGCCATGCGAGTTCCTGGACGATACTCTATTGTAAAGTTGAATTCTTGTGTGACCATCCACCAACGTCCAATTCTTGGTATAATATCCCTCTTTGTCATAGTTAGCCGAAGTGCGTTGCAGTCAGTTACAACTTTGAATGGTATTCCTAATAAGTAAACACGAAACCTTTGCATCGAATTCACTACAGCCATTGTTTCCAACTCGTACGAGTGATAACGCTGTTCCTCCTTGCTGGTTTGTCTACTGAAATAGAGAACAGGTTTCAACTTGGAATCTGGTTGCTTTTGTAGTAAGATTCCGGCCACTCCATGTTTTGATGCGTCAGTATGTAGTTCAGTGTCGTATTTTGGGTGATAAATCGCAAGTACTGGTCGAGTACAAAGGATTTCTTTTAGGCGATTGAAGGCTTGTTGCTGTTCTTCATTCCAATTGAACACGACATCTTTTTTTGTAAGTTGTGTCAGTGGTCTTGCAACAATCGCAAAATCTTTGACGTATTTTCGAAAGTAACTTGACAGACCCAAAAATTGTCGAATTTCATGTACGTTCTTTGGAATTGGGAAGTCCTTTACTGCTGATATTTTTGCAGGAGCTGGGCGCACGCCTTCTTTGTTGATTTCATGGCCCAAGTACTCAATAGTCTGTCTAAAAAAATGGCACTTCGACAGCCGTAGGGTTAACCCAACACGTTGAAATAGTTGCAAAATGGTTTCAAGAGACTTCAAACCTGATGAAAAGTCAGTAGAAGGAATCAGTATGTCATCCAAGTATGCAAGAGCGATAGTAAATCTCAAAGATCCTAAAATTTGATTAACCGTTCTTTGAAAAACTGCTGGAGCATTTGCTAATCCGAATGGCATCCTCGAGTACTCGTAGTGTCCATCTGGAGTTATAAAAGCAGTTTTTGCCATGGAATCTTTTGCTATTGGTATTTGGTGATATCCGCTGGCCATGTCTAAAGATGTAAAGTATTCGCAATTCTTCAATCGTTCAAGATGATCATCAGTTCGAGGGAGAGGGTAGCGATCTTTTAGCGTTTTCTGATTTAAGGCTCGATAATCGACGCACATTCTATTTGTTCCATCCTTTTTCCTGACTAATAAAATTGGACTCGCGTAAGGAGAGTTGGACTCTTGTATTATACCCACTTTCAGTAGATCTTGCACAATTTCTCGTACCAAATCTCTCTCGCTCATTGAAAGACGGTAAGGTCGATACGTCACAGGCTTGGAGTCTGTCAGCTGGATACTCATCTCAGCACCTTTCACACAACCCAATTCTTCTATTTTTTCAGCAAAACAATGTCGATATTTATTGAGTAATACTAATAATACTTTTTTATCAGTATCACTCAGAGAAAAGTCACAATCAATATCGTCTAAGGTAAATGGTCGATAATCATTAGCATTTAAATGGAGTACTCTTACCTCATTTCCCTCGAAATCGTCATTTGGTAAGCATACCTGGCCTCTGGCTATTACTTGTGAGCATTTAAATGTCATGTCAGAATCAGACATGTTGAAGATGGGTAACCTTCCACTCTTGGTTGAAACCACGCAGCTGGGAATCGAATATTTAGCAGATGGCACCATTCGACGCTGGAGATCCACAAATAGTTCCCCTTGATAGTGGTCGTCCACATGAAAAGTCACATGACCAATATGATTAGCCGGAATCGTAACCTGCTTATCCACGAACATTTTGATTTTACTGAGCGGAAGGCTATCTACTTCAGGTAATGGCAACAATTGGGATTTAAATAGCCGCACTTTTTCATTTTTTACGACCAATACTACATCAGGATGGTTCAAAACAGTTTGTCCTATCATGACAGATACACCCTGTATATTGTCAGAAACAATGAGAGCCGAAACAGTCACATTTATCAAATCGACTTCAATGTTCACTTGTGCGGTTCCCAACGCATATGCAGTACCGCCGGCATAGCCACTTATTCTTATGTTGCAGGGCTGCCATTTAATGTTGCATTTTTCAGCAGTGGTTGATCGAATAGTAAGCACAGCACACCCTGTATCAATAAGTCCGTCACAGGAAACTCCATTTACTTTACAAGTTACTTGGTAACATTTTTCAAAGTCTTGGTCTTCTGTTTCGAGAGTCAAAGCTGGTTTTGAAGTAGATGGCCGGTTTCTGTAGCAATTTGCTGTAGTATGACCCAACTTCTTACATATACTACATGCAATCTTGGCTTTCGTGCAGTCTTTATAAACATGCCCCCTTTGCTTGCAATTGTAGCATTTGAATTTGAGGTGCTCTGAGCTGCCGCCACTGACTGGTTCTCTGATGGTAGGAATAGTTTGGTGTTGGCGATCACTATTAAACTTTTTTTCAAATTTGTTGAAGTTGATCAAGTGTCGCGGGCGTTCTGAAGTGGAAACTAGAGCTGACAGATACTCTTTAAATAAGTCTTCGGGTTTACTGTACCTGCCTGCTTTTGCACCATTTTGTATGGCACTGTCTTCAATGCCATCGATTAACATGGCTACAGCATTTTTGCCTCCAATCTCACAGGCACGCAATAACTCCATTTTAGTGAAATCGTATTCAGTCCATGTTTGTTTAGGCGTCTTCGACAAATTAATCATTTTTTTCAATGTTGCTGGATAATCGTGTTGGTCTGGAAACGCATTAGTAAGCATAGTTTTCCATTCATCCCAAGTGTGATCATAAATATCCAAACTGTTATACCATGACTTTGCCAACCCTTTCAAACGAGACTGCATATGGTATACAGTCAATGTGTCATTCCAGTTATTAATTGATTTCAACTGATCTATTTTATTTACCCACTTTAATGCACTCATGCCTAATGAGTCTGGATAAAATTCGGGAATACAATCAGAACGAATCGCTACTTGTGGGCCAGTGAATTTTTGATTTAGAAGCTCTTTTACAACGTTTTGTAGATCTTGAATTTTTTTGTTTTGGTCAGCAAGTAAGTCAGTTCTATTGTCTAAACTATCACTTACTGTTGATACTCTAGGTGGTGATGGCGTGTAGCTTACAGTTTCACAAGACAAAGAACTTTTCTTTGTTTTGTTCCGACGCTTTGCTACCGATTTCCTTTTGTATCGCCCATAATCAGTGCTCTCACTCTCGGAAGATGTCGATGACGATGACGAAGACGACTTACGCCTCCTTGTTTTTCCCATCGTGAAATACGCCACTAACACAAAGAGAAATATCCGAAATCAATCTCTATAATCACGAAACACTTTATTTTAATCCAAAACACACTGATTAATCAAGTCTCCTCGAATAGAGCGTAATTATCCCGCCGCTGCTCTGTTAACTAACAAAATTTGTTCCAACAAAAACACAGTTCTCCACAAAAATACGTATATTAAATAATCTTAAATGTCAACCGCCCGATTTAACATTCAGAAGACAACTACCTGGGTCTCAATTTCTCAAGACCCTGCCAACCTTATCCTATTATCTAACATTTTTCGAAGGGTCCCTGAAGGGGTTTATTGCATCCTTTTATGGTACGGCCTCTGTGGTGGCTTCGTCACCCGCATTCTTTAGAAATTGCTTATAGTATCTTGCCAATTATTTAATGCAAACGCCTGAAGGACTGCTTTCGGGTGACTGTTATCACTATCCGAAATATCGTGATCAAATGATCGGGTAAGGGCGCCACCACACCCACGATCCGTGCGTGTCTCAAAACAACGTCAGGACAGGTTATTCTCATACTAAGTAAGCACAAGCTTGCTCACAAGCAGAGAAGCAAAATATCGAAAAGCAGAGACAGAATTCAAAGCGAAAATATACTTTGCCCTTTTTTTTTATTACCAAGGAACGAGTCGAAGGCGCCCCCCGAGGTCTGGCGCCTGGAGCGCTTGCTCAGTTCGCCTTATGGTAGGGCCGGCCCTGATGATAAGTAACTTCCTCAAATCCTTATAAGTAGTACCAACTTTCTTAAGCATATCTTTTGATGTCTATCAAGTACTATCGAGGTACTAACAGAAGCATCGGTGGTTCAGTGGTAGAATGCTCGCCTGCCACGCGGGCGGCCCGGGTTCGATTCCCGGCCGATGCAAAACTTTTTTTTTTTTTAAATACATAATTTGGGTTTTTATAATTTAATCGAATTCTCCCCTAAGATTATCTTATTAAATGATTAATGGCCATTCGCACGGCTATCGCTTAACTATCACTTAAGAGATATTAAATGTAGGTGAAGCTTTGAATATGACTTTTGTTTCTACAAGAGTAACATTCAAAGTTTTACTTGGATTAAATATCCCTTAAGTTATAGCGGTGCAAATAGGGCCGGCCCTACCATAAGGCGAACAGAGCGGGCGCTCCAGGCGCCAGGCCTCGGGAGGCGCTCCGACTTGTTACTTGGTGATAAAGATTGGAAAGAGAGCAAGCGTGTGGCTAGCATGTGATTAGATAGATAGAGACATATCATATTACATAATAATATGTAATGTTTCCAAATTTTGAATCAGAGAAGATGGTTGATCTTGGACAGCTTAAGCTATCTCTACTTGATGTTTTTGACAGAATTTGCAAATTAAAGCAGTCTCGGTGTTGAGCCAGATGGCATACCGTTTGTTTTCCTAGAAGGCTGCAGGTTTCTTCTATGTCTCAAATTTTGTGTGATATTTTTAATATGTCATTGTCTACTGGTACATATCCAGAAGCCTGGAGAAAAACCTTTGGTATTCCAGTTTTTAAAAATGGAGACAAATCAGACATTGGAAATTATCGAGGTCTCCTTGGTAGCCAAAGTTTTTGAAGGTATTGTTGCAGATAAAATCACACCCCACATTTTAAGAATGTCATTATCAATGGACAACATGGTTTTATGAAGGGAATATCCACCATAGCAATGATCAAAATCCATGCTCGAGCAAATACTTCATTCATACATATAAGGAAGTCATTTGCATTTTATCACTATTTAATAGTCATAAACAGGAGCTCAAACCCAGCAATAGGTAGATAGAAAGATGGGTGGGTTGTACTAGCCCAATGCTCTGCTTATTTATATGAAATTAGTAACCCACTTTTTTTACCTAATGACATAGGTAACTATTCCACTTGTTTTTTTCAGTGTAAGGGATATATGCACGTGACTGATCACAGTAAATGAGGCAAATAATGTATTGAATTTTGAGACATTTCTTATATCGGTGAATAGAGTATACGATTCACATTTAAAATAGGGGCGCCAAAGTAGGATCTCGTTCCATCCTAAAAGTAACCTCGGGCCGGCACTGGGTGCAAATGGCCATAGGTTTTGCATATACAGGGTGTCTCACAATCAGCGTTACAGGCCATAACTTTCTTATTTTTAGAAATAAAAATTTGAAACAAAAAAAATTATCAATGGCTAATTGAGCTCTCTCCAAAAATATAAAAAAATCTTCCCCTGAAAAAATCATACCCTATTTACAACCCTTTACTTTTTTTTTTCAAATGGCACCCCTATTATTTATTTTTATTTTTGAAAAGCTCATGAAATTACAAATTCAATGATGTATGAAAAGTTTGTTTTTCCATATTTCGTTGGAAAAAAAAATCAAAAATGAAAACAATAATAATGGGGTTCTATTTGAAAAAAAGCAAGAGTTGTTTTTAGGGGATGAGTTTGTTGGGGAAGATCTTTTCAATATTTTTGAAAAGGGGTTAATTTGCACAAAATTATTATTTTTTTGTTATATTTTTATTTTTGTAGACAAAAAAGTGATTGCCTGTTTAAGGCTAAGGGTAGGACACCCATTTTTTTTTTCTTCCAAGAGACATGGAAAAACAAACTTTTCATACACCATTAAATTTGTAATTTCATGAGCTTCTCAAAAATGAAAAAAAAAAAAAAAATAATAATAGGGGTGCCATTTGAAAAAAAAAGTCAATGGTTGTAAATAGGGGATGATTTTTTTATATTTTTGAAGAGAGCTTAATTAGCCATTAATAATTTTTTTTGTTTCAAATTTTTATTTCTGGAAATAAGAAAGTTATGGCCTGTAACGCTGATTGTGGGACACCCTGTATAGATAATAAGTGTGCTTATGATTAACTTATTTCAAACTAACCTAAATTAACTTAATAAGCTATTCCCAACTTTTCATTATTTTTTTTTGCCGACTTATTATTATTTTACTAATTCATTAATCTATACTTTGAGGACTCGGAAAAAAACATGTCCCAGGTCCAATAAATTGTTATTTTCAAAATTTTAGCATTTTTTCTAATATATAAATTAGGTATAAATCTTAAATTTTTTGGCTGTTTTCCGAATTCCATTCCCTCCAAAAAATTCTTTACTCAATAACTCATCAATAAATCATAAATTGAAAATGAGCTTTGTCAGCTTAAGGAAGGTAAATAAAAGTTAACAATTGCTCGAAACAAAAAAAAAAAAAAAAATGCTAATGGCATATTGTATGTTAATTTTTCAAAATATTTGTGATGATGGTTTTTTGGTAGCGATGACAATCAGAATGACAAAATAAAAATCTATACTATAATAATTTATTTCCTTATTTCTGTACTAAAATCTAAGTTCTTAACTCATA
This sequence comes from Ceutorhynchus assimilis, assembly GCA_917834065.1. Classification (NCBI taxonomy): domain Eukaryota; kingdom Metazoa; phylum Arthropoda; class Insecta; order Coleoptera; family Curculionidae; genus Ceutorhynchus; species Ceutorhynchus assimilis. The sequence continues at coordinate 54,408,758 of OU892278.1, forward strand.
TGAAATTTGAAATTTCCATACTTTAATAACTACCTACTAGCGAGAACTAAAACTTAATTACTAGGTAGGCAGTAATTTGAGAATTTCTTATTATTGTATGTCTTCATAATATTCTATACCTATAATATATATCTATTACAGATAATATATTATGTATTTCTGCAAAGTTTGAAGAAGGCCATTGCACAAATTCTGTGTTTTCTAAACCCACTATATTGACTTTAGTACCTATTTCCAATCCAATAGGTAGTACCGACTATATGTAATGTGCAAATAAACCAAGCATACTAATTAGACCAGTGAATGGCAGTAGCTTGAATTATTTAATAAAATTTTCATTTATTGCTGAGGTCGGCCTTTATTCTGGCCTTTTAATTTTTACTGGAATGTGGTGGCGTTTGTGTCGCTAGAGGTTTTGATTTTTTAATTTATTTTTGTCCAAAATGACTGAACAATTATCGAAAAAGCGCGAAATTAATTGGATAAAAGTGTTGTTCCAACTTCAAGTTAATTCCTCTTTAGTATTTGCTATTGGTTATTTATTCAAATATGGTTGTTTGTGGAAAACGTTTTTCTTTGGTAAGTTTTTTTTTTTTTTAATTCTATAGGCAACTTCAGATTAACCTTAAAGCGTGATCATGAATCCTATTAATCTAGAATAGCTTAAAAGTATATTCGTGAAGAACTTTTACTTTAAAAGCTATTTATTAAAGTTACACAATAGAAAAAATTGCCCTATTCTGGTATTCCTAGTGAAAATCATGGTGAAACATGAAGCTTCATTACCGCACTAGGACGACAAAATAATATATTTCCCTCTATGCAATAGAGCTTCAAAAGAATCTGTAAGACCATGTGGGAAGAAATTTTTTTCGATCTTTGGACTGGATATTTTGTCTTCTAAACCAAAACCCTTCAGTTCCGATAAAAACAACATCTGTCTCATTACTGACCTAACTGACCCAGTGCCCAAAACGCCTGTGATGGGAGGCTTTTTGCCTTTTTGCAGTTTGATGAATCTTGATTGATGACTTGAGGTTTGTTCTAATATGGCTTTACAACGATTTCATTGGCCATAACTGTTTTTTTGACGTTTCATAAACAAACCTTATGTGATTGCAGTTTGTTCAGATCCTGGGAATACCTGGAGTATATGAGTGTATGGGTTACTTTCTCAAATGCCTTAGAAAAATGAGAATCGATAGAGTTTACCTCTATAGCCTCTGCTCCAAGATATTAGACAAAAATATATGTTTCTCATTAGACCTTGTTGGTACAGAACCAGACTATGGAATGGCATGCCTTTTGGTTCAGCCAAAACGTCTGGAATCATTATGGGGTAACTAAAATCTAATGTTACCACGGTTATTTGGACAACTAATTCAGTTGTCCTCTTTTGAATGTTATTATTAGCTGGTATAGTCTTCATTGAAACAATTGGGAGATCAAAGTTCCTCGAACAAAAATAGAACATACCAACATAATTTCTGAAGCATGGTCTCTTTGTTGCTTCAGAAAAAAATTGGAAATTTATAAATGAATTTGCTAGAATTCAAATACATACCTGTTTTTGATGTTTATGTCGCATTCTAATAAATCTTTTGAACTTCCTTTCAGCCATACTTCTAACCGTTCTTGGAGTCCTAGGAAAATCTGCTGGAGCTCACAGATTATGGTCTCACTGCACCTACAAAGCCACCACCGGACTAAGAGTATTTTTAATGCTCTGCCAAACATTAGCTGGATATGTAAGCATTTTATGTTAATATGTTGTCGCATATTTAAAACTTAATTATCGTTCTACTATCAGGGTTCCATCTACGATTGGGTTCTCTACCACCGACTGCACCACAAACATTTCAAGACCGACCTGGACCCGTACAATCCGAAAAACGGTTTTTGGTACGCCCAGATTTTCAGTACCGTAAGAGACTTGAGTCCCGCTCAAATTGAAGCTATGAAAGAAATTGATATGAGTGACTTGGAAAACGATAAAGTAGTGATGTTCCAAAAAAAGTAACACATTCAACATAAACATAAACATTGAAGCATAAGAATACATTTTATTTATTTTTAGATGGTACAACATAATGTATGTCATAATCTTTCTACTTTTACCATTAAACGCTCCATGCGAATATTGGAATGAAACTATTGTAACTTCATTCATGATTGTGGGATGGTTGCGATATGCTTTAACGTTGCACTTTTGTTGGTTAATTCACAGTGCTGTTAATATTTGGGATTTGAAGCCCGGCGAGAAGTAACTTACTCCTTACTTTAATATTATTCCACTAATATTGCTTTTTTCCTAGATTCCCGGCTGACACTAATTTAGTATTCCTAATCACAAAAACTTACTGGATATCCTACCACTACTTGACCCCGTGGGATTATCAAGCTAGTGAGTATGGCAAATATGGAACGGATTGGGTGTCCAAGTTCATTAAAGTATGTGCCGCTTTGGAATATGCCACAGATTTGAAAACTATCGATAGTCACGGTGTGAGGAGCGCTTTGACGAAGTCAGTTACCGAAAATAAGCACATCACTGAATGTTTGACTGAGATGGCTAAGACAGCTTCAGGAACTATGAGTTAGTTCGATGATAATTTATTATCGTTTGTAAGTTTTTTATTTTTAAAATGGAACATTCTAATGAATGTTTTATTTTATGTACCTAATAATATACAAATAAATTTTGGATTGTTTGTTTCGTTGAGATTTTATTTCAAGAAGCCTGTTACTGTTGTGACAGAATGTGATTTTAGGGGCTGTTTTTATTTCGGTTCAAGCACAACCTCGTTCTGATTCCGAAAGTTTTTACAATAATCTTACAAGAATTATTCAAGAATTTCACAAGATAGCGGATTATTTCTATAAAATTTCCTGTTGAACTTATTTAAAGAATCACAAAATATATCAACGTCATAACCGTCTAGTAAATCATTAACCAATCGACACATTTCACTTAACGAGGAATTGAAACTATAATTGGTTCTGTGGAAGTCAACATAAATAGCATTCTATTCCTGATATGAAAGGAAGAAATATGAACCCTAATGGTCGCAAGAAGATCTGGTGCAACAATGATGTTATTAACAATTTTATAAAGTGTTGAGATATCAAAAAATTTTCTTCTGCTTTCCAAAGGCGTTAAATTTAGAAATTTCATGTTTTATTATCTCATAACAATTAATTTCCTCCTAAGGTATGCCCAATTTGAATACAATTCTCTTTAGAAAACTCCTCCTACATTTTATCTTTGTGTATGGCATAATGAGGATTTCATACGCAACTTGCATATTCAAGAATTGAACGAATCAAGGCACAGTACATTTATCAAAAAGTAAAAATGTTTCCAAACCCTCTGAGTTCGAAAAACAAAGCTAACAAGACGCATGGCCCTATTGCTAATAATTTCTATATGGTTATCAAAAGTGAGTTCAGAATCTAACCCATAGGTACTCCAAGATCTTTGATTAAACTTTGCCCTTCTAGTGGTTCAGAATCCAGACAATACTCGAAAAGAACAGGGTTTTTTGTTTTGAATAAAGTTACAATCTTGCATTTACTTACATTTAATGTTAAATTATTAGTTTTGCACCATAAAGAGAATCTTCCTGCAATAGCCGACAATCATTTGGAGAATCAATAATTCTAATAGCCTTCAAGTCATCAGTAAAGCCAGGAAACTGGCAGACACGAAAAACATCCCTTATTTCATTAATAAAAACATTAAAAAGGAATGTTGAGAGATGGCCACCTTGTGGTACACCCTTACACCTGAAGTTACTGTAATCTCAGATATGAAATTCTCAATTTTTACAGACTGTTTACATCCCCTCAAGTTGCTCTCAAACCACTTAAGAAAATCTCCAAAAACCCCAATTGAGGCCAGTTTCTCTACCAGAATACCACGATCAACTCTATAAAAAGCTTTCCAGAAATCAGTATAGATTGCATCAACCTGATACATATTCCCGAAAGCTCCCAACAGACATAGCTTAAGAAATTAGAAATTGTTGATCTTCCTTCCATAAACTCATGCTGTTCATTAACTATGATGTTTTTAAAATAAGGGGATATTTTATCCGAGATAATGGCTTCAAAGATTTTAGAAAACATAGGTACATTATTTAGAAATAACACAGAAGTTTTTTTGATGTCTGCTTTGTACCCATCCTTAAAAACTGGTGTTACATAGGACCTTTTCCAAGAAATAGGGAATATAGCGCTACTTATTGATAGATTATAAATCTTACAATTTCAGAAAGGACAATTTTACAGTTTTGCACTAAAACAACAAGAATGCCATCAGGCCCAAGTCCCAAATTGGGTTTTAAAACACTAATTCTATTCTAAAACAACAATCACACTCAAAGATAAAAATCCTAGACTAACACATTTAGGACATGAAAAAGACTCATATTCTGAGTATACCTCTGAGAAGTGAGTGCTAAACATTTCTGCTACCTATTTTCTGTGGATCATTACTAAAATCCTCACCAAGTGACATACACTGTGGGTACTCCAAGTTGCCCTTTTTTGAGTTAACATATTTCCAACAAAAATTCTTGTCAGTCAATTGACTTTCAAGCGTCTCTTCTCTGTGTGAAGATGATTTATTTCTACACTGCTCTCTTAATTTGTGAAAAGACAATGTAGTCTTCCATAGCTTTTGTAGTTTTGAAAATTTTTGTGTGTGATTTTTTCTTTTCAATTATTGAAGATCTTAAGTCATGATCCATCAATTTTGGAAATATAGGTGCTTTATACTGAGATGTAGGTGTAAACATCTTAATTGCATGACGAAGAAATATAATCAACATCAGCACACCCAGAAATGAACGAGCAGTCAACACAAGATAAAAACGGATTAATTTCTCTATAATAATCACATAGTAGGTAAGTTCTTTTATATGGAATTGCCCAGCACAAAGAAAAACTCAAAGGCTAGGTGTGGTATGTTCAGCCTAAGCAGCGGCTTATCACAGATTAAAACAATAATGTCAACATGATTCGAAAACAACAAAACAAGAACGTTAGCATACACATTTGGAGTTTGGATTTTGTGGGACAACCTCAAGTAGGTTGGCCCAATCAGAAATTACCACAGCCTCGTTTCTAATGGTTCCTGACGGAGATGTTCCATTTACCCCGTTGACCCATGAAATCTTAGGTAGATTGAAATCACCCCAAAGAAAAAACATCAGTGAGGTTTGAGTAGTGTCTGCTGTCTATAAGGTGGTCGATGTGATTTTCAGTTTCTCCATTGGGGGATACCCATGTAAGCTTGTGTTCAAACATTGTGCCTCCAACTACCATGTTCTTTGGAGTCGCAAAATGTATACCTAACCCTGTTTTCGTGTTGCCATTACTTTCCTTATGGAGGCTATGTCTACCAATATGCTTTTGGTATATTTCCTCCTTGCCAATCTTAGCATTCGGATCACCAATAATTACTTTATAATGTCATTGGCTACGGACAGTTTGATCGTAGGCATTTTCTAACTGATCATCTTTGTCTGGTATTTGCAATGAAACACTCTTGGGTTCGTTAAATTAGCTTTATCTGCAAGCGTTCAATTATGGCGTTTTTACATGATCAATTTTCTAGATTTGAGTTATGTCATAAGACTCATAACACAACTAGTGTGTGGGACTAGGTTATGAATCTATAACAACAACTATAGTGGACTAGGTTATAAATTCATAACACAACTAGTGGTGTTATGGACTAGGTTATGAATCTATAACACAACTATTTTTGGATATTTGACAAATGTCAAAGATAAACTTGTGAAGGTAAAATCATCATCATCATAATCTACTACTATTATTTTCAAGTGATGGCTTGAATTCTCAAAATTTACACTAACCATAGCATTATATACAGAAATCATGATTTGTCAAAACAAAGTACCCATTTACTCTACAATTCTGTTTGGTTAGTGTAACATTTGGAAATATTGGTCGATACTTAACATATCTGGACAATGATCACCTGTTGTAACTGATCTAAAAACTTTAGACCAGTAAACTAGATCTTAATACAACTCTTCTTCGACGTCCTTTTCGTCTTGACTTTTAACTAACTAACTCCTCTTCTTCGGTATAATACACTTTATTTTTGGGACATAACGGTGATTTGGCTGTATGCCCAACTTTATTGCATCCAAAACACTTCCAATTCACAGCTGGATACTTTGACGGATCGGTATGGACTCTCAGAAATCTTTTACAATTATTTTTGTAATTGTTCTGTCCACTAGATACATAACCACTGATAGACTTTGTCGAACTTGTAGATGGCATGGGTAGGTACTCGACTGCAACTTATCACCAGAGTGGCTGGACTGGAATGTCTTTTTTACAATCTAAAACTAATTTACTAATTCAGAACCCAATGTTTTTACTTGATCCTCTGCCAATTCCATACTAGAAGCTATTGTTACTGCTTTTCTCGAAATTTAACTGCTCTTCAGTTGATAGTTTTCGTCTAATTGATTCCGACTTTATGCCACATACAAACTTATCTTGTAGTGCCTCATTCAAAAACTTCCCAAACTTACAGTTTTTTACTAAATTTCTCAATTTCAATGTGAACATTGAAATATCTTCGTGGCCTTTTTGCCTCGCAGTATAAAACTGATACCTCTTTGCAATGACCAATCGCTTTGGACTATAATGTTTTTCCAAAACTTCCTGCTTTAACTGATCATATGACTTATTCTTTGGCAATTCTGGAGACAGCAAATCTTTTAACACTTCATAAGCCTCTTCTCCAACAAGGGTTAAAAACATGCATACTTTTTTTCTTTCTCCTAGGCAGTTACATTCAAATAACTGATCAATTATCTCCATATATGAAGTAACGTCACAGTCTCTAGGCCCAAATGGCTCAATACCACCAATCAAAGCCAGTTTTAATTGTTTTTTTTTTTTTACTAGACTTTCGGCTTTACGCAGTTGCGACTTCAACAACAAACAAGGACTTTTCAGTGACACAAACACAGTATTAGAGTAATTATGACTCTGAACTCCACATCTCGTCGCTATTATGTTGTGTATTTACAATAAAACACTCTTGGGTTTGTTAAATTAACTTTATATTAAGGCTATGGTCCAAATTTCACCAAACGTTAACCAAAGTAACCGAATCGGTTGACAGATGGTTACTGAAAATTCTGGTTACTTGGGGAACGCGATTATGAAATGAAATATAATTGACAGAAATTACAGATAAAACCAACAGAACCGACCTTCGATAGCCGGTAACTATTTTGGCATTTGGTTAACCAGATTTCAGGAAACCGAGGTCCAAAAGTAACCACTTTTCCAGGAACCACAGTAATTTGATTAAAGTCTGTTTTTTTTTTAAAGATAAAAGTCAAAATGACATTATGCTGGCCATACAATGTAAAATTGTCAATGCTTTCAAATTTTTTGAGTAGAAAAGGCTTGTGTTGCCAACATAGTTACTAAATTTTTAACTTGGGGAATTATCTTTAAAAAAAAACAGACTACTTTCGGACCGCGAAACCACAACCCTGGTTATATTCGGACCACAGCCCTAGTTGAACTAACTGTCATCATTCTGACGTTCTGTGATTCTGACAACACACTTGTCATCTTTTCAACCTGCGACGTCTAACGCCACTCTCATCACCACAAAAGGAACTCCATAGTTCCGAAAAAACTACTGATGACGTCATTCGGGAAAGGATATGATATCGATCCCGAGTTGGGATTCTGCTAAAAGCGAACATCATATTGACTTTTCTGTTCACGGGTTTTTTCACACAATCCTCTACCTCTTCAATATTGGACTTTTGTTTGTAGTCTCTATCAAAGTCAAATCCAGAATTTTTTGTTTTCAATGACTGGTTTTTCAGTTACCTCCCTGGGAAGTCTCCGATATGATCGCTTTCTCACCGATTCCGTGACAAAGCATTCTTGGTGTAAGACCTGTGTAACCTCATGTTCCCGTTGTCCAACGTTGTGAATCAATGAGATTGCCTCAGTTTTTGAGTTATCATAAGTTGAAGTTTGGCTCGTAAAATATTTATTTATCATTATTTATGTTTAAGTGCACACTATAGAACAAATATCTAAATGGTACACTGTAGAAATGAACCTAAATAATGATATACTATACAAATTTACAAAAATATAAAGAATACAGCCGTATTAGAAAGATCTATATGGGAAAAGTCCTGATTGTAATTAGTGACTAGACGCGTCATGATGAAATTCAGGCCATAGTTAGTTCTATGCGCAGGTGTGACGGAACTAGCTATTGCCCATTTTTGGGCTTTAGTCAAACCGCACCAGGGATGCCAAAAGTTTTTACTTTGATTGACTGTAAAAATTAACCATTGGGTTTTGGATCATTTAAGCCTTGTATTGGGTTAGAGGTTGCCTTCATTCTCATTTATACAAACAAAACGCTGAAATAGAATAGTTATCAATTTAATTAACAAATGAAAGTAATTCGGTATAGACAGCAATCAAATCCTATCTAAAAATTCCTAATTGGACGTCCAATCGAACTACAAATTTTATACTATTCTAAAGCAAAGTTTCCTAAAGTAAGTATCTTGATTTATAAAAGGTAGGGAAATCTGATAATGATAATAATATCATTTATGGTTAAATGTTAAGTGAACGAAAACACAAATTAACTAATTAAATGCACGAGAGCACAACATAAATAATTCGTCAACTTCAATCAGTTCACTGTGATCACAAAATGTTTATTGATCCTTGAAAGTTCTTTTATTTATTAAGAGTTAATAATTTGAGCACTTTTCTGCGGAAGTCTGTGAACAATATGTGCAAGAAAAGTCTTTATATATGCTCAGTTTCTATATACAAATGTACGAATGTTAATTTCACGAGTGTGAAAACCATACTTCTGCATTAAACGTTAGAAAATACTTCAATTTATAGTGCATTTCAAGCGAATCACTAATCAGTATTTATTATTCGAATGTTAGAGAAATTGTAACGGTCTTACTTGCTTAATCCGGTTCATGCAGATAAATCCACAAGGCAATTATTTATCCATTTATCACCACTATTCACACTGGCAGCTAGGGAATTTTCCACTGAGATGAAAAGAAAACACAACGATATACAGGCGCGTTGGAGCCCGGCGAGAGTGAGAGGGAGAACCAAAAACAGGCGTAGGAGAGAATTTTGCTCGTCCGAGGTGACTTGCAACAATTAGGGGTTTATTACATGAATTGTAATCAATAATATAGACCATGTCAGGCCTTGAGACAGAGAAAGTAGTAGTTTTACTATAAATCGAGCGTACTAACGAGGGTTTTTGGGGGTTTTGCTCCTGGAGAGCATTCAGATTGCGCGAGAGTGCGAACTCTTCCCTTATTCTAATATTACTGAAGAATGTGCGTTGACTAAACTCTGCCAGGGGAGCAGGTCGCAAAAATCTAGAAAACAATGTGGCGGCAGACCAATCACAGCAGCGAGAAAGGTCCACTGCCTTATAAGGTAATGAAGAAACCTGTAATTTTATTGGTTCAAAGGGTTGTTGTTGCCGGTTTTACAGGATAAATAGTCCAGCAATAGCATCTATTTTTAGAATATTATTTTTATAGTAATATTATTTACTATTGAGATATATCAAATTAGAAATAATAAAAATTAAACCTGTTGTGGGTTATTTCCGTAACAGCAGGTTAGAAAAAAAGCTGCCTCTGTCGGGTTCTTCTTCCAGGAACCAAAAATCTAATGTCTGTCAGAAGTTCGGGCGGGTTGATAATGTTCTGCAGAATTTTGTAGAAAAAAAATAAGCTGGGTATTTTTGAGTCGATTCTCAAGGTTGGGTATACCGCAGAGCTGTATAAACGAGTCTCATACTCAAGGTTCTGGTAAGGAAATCTCAGTTTGTAGAGCATGTACCTATTTTGCAAATTTATTTTGCACTCCTATTCTTTTAATGTGGCATACGTAACTTGAAGTCCAAATTTTACTGCAGTGCAGCAGTATTCAAGTGTGGATCGAATGAGATTATAATATAGACAGATAATGGACTTTGTATCAATATGTCTTTGGTGTTTGGTCTGATGAAACCTAAAAGTCTTAGAACTTTTTGTAACTATGGTGTCGATGTGTTTGTTAAAAAACAGGTCTTTTTCAAAGATGACTCTCTGGAGTTGTCGCCTGTTTTCAAATTGGCGTTATTGATGGTGGGTGTATGTGGGCAGTATAGGATTTTCTTGTGACAAATCAAATGTTTGCAGTTAGGCCCGTCGAGTTTGAGAAGATTTGAGTAGCAACAAGTGACCAACCTGTCTAAATCTATGGCTGGAGAAAGGTAGAGTGCCCGTCCACAACTGAGAAAAACTTCAAGTCGTCAGCACATAGTAAGCACAGGGATGATTGGAACTTGGGAGTATTGGATGACGTCATTAATGAAAAGAACAAACAGAATCGGTTCGATTTACGATCCCTGAGAGACCCCAGATGGAACTATGAACTCGTGGGATATTGCACCGCACACTTCAACTCTTTTCGTTAAGTACGATTCTATAAATTTTAAGAAACATGCACCAAGCCCATATCTGAGAGTTTTTTTTAGTAACAACGTATGGAACAAACTATCCAGTGGCGTAACTTCAACACCGCCCCCCCCCCGCAAGGTTTTTCCCGGGCCCATCTTTAATGTATATATTTTTTAAAATTTTTCTTTATACAAGGTGTCCGTTTTAACTAATCCAACTAATGCTATCTCCGAAACGGTAAGAGGGACGAGGTCGGTTTTAATTAGATGAAAGTGATAAATTTTAGTATTCATTGAAGGTAAATTCACAGGGTTGCTAAATCTTTGTACGTTTCCGAGATATAAGGGAAATGTGAAAAACATTTAAAACTTATTTCATGAATATTTCAAAATCCATCAACTTTAGAAAAAAGTGTTCAATGGAAAAGTTTCAAGATTCTTTCTTCTCTACAAAATGGCGTTAGTTATCTTCACACAGCTTCTAGTTGTGTCTAAATTTTTTACATTTTTTATCTTAGAGGTTTTATATCTTGGAAACAAATAAAAAAATTGGCAACTCTGTGAACTTACCCCCTATGGATATTAAAATCTGCCATTTTTATTTACCCGACCTCATATTTCTTGTTTCGGAGATAGCAATAGTGGTATCACTTGAAACGGACAGTTAATTTTACATCTGTGAGTATGTCTGAACATTTATCTCAGATTTCTTACATTGGTTAGACCAGACATACTTTTTTAAAGGTTGATATGTATTGTGAGGTTCATAGGTTAAAGTATTTTCTTTCAGTTTGGTACTACTCTTGTCACCAGTTCAGTACTTTCATCTGGTCTGTTGGTAGACAGCAAAATTCTACTGTTCGTTAGCAATGTAGTTACTAAAGCATGAATACACATCGTCTATTAGAATGGATTTCATAATTTTAGGAATGTGCGATAGTAGAGTGCTTCTTCAATTATATTCACATCAGTACTATATCCTGAATTGTGGATAGGGAAAAGTTTTGAGATTTTCCAACTTTTGGGAAAAATACCAGTATCGAAAGAAAGTTGGAAAATATGCTTCAGAGGTTCTATTAGAGATGTGCAACAGTCTTTAAGAAATGCTGGGAAGAGACCATCCGGTCCAAAATTTTTTGAGGCATCAAGATCCAGAATTTTTTTCTGTATTTCCTCGACTGTGAAAAGATGATCGGAGAGGTATGTTCCAAAACGGACTGAGTAGTCTTTGATCTCAACATCCGTGTGGTCAGAGTAACTAAACTCTAATTATAAGTTTTGATTTGTTCAAATGTTCAAAATGTTTTCCATCCCATCTGCTAACCCAGACATTTCTGGAGTTTGTGGTGGCAAACGAGTGAACGATTTTTCTTAAATTCGGCCATTTTTCAAATCAACAAAACGATATTTCCTTTCAAGACTATAGTTAAGAATCAACATAAAATATAAAACTTGAAAAATTTAACATCAATTATTTATAGGATTTCGTGATTTTTTCAGGATACGAATAAATCCTCTATAGATTTATGAATCAATTTTCGTTTCTGCTCATTAAACACGTGGAAAAAAATGTGTTCTTTCACGCTCATTGGAATAAATTATTATCTTAGACGGCGGTGCATAGAAAAAAATTAGCAAAGTTAATTCAGTTCGATCGCAAATTGTATAAAATCAGCATCATTGTAAGTAAGCAAAGTTTGTTTCTCTTTAGATAAAATGAATTTATTTTTGCACGAAATATGATGAAAAGTGATCAGTTGCGTGGTTGATAAACTTATAATTATTGGCTAATACCAATAACAATAACAATTATTTATGATATAGATTTGTAATATCAAGGGGATTGGATATTTTAAATACATTTTTGTCAGGAGTAAAATTGAAACAAAGTAAGTAAAAAAATAGTCACTTGGTATGCAAATTAATATTAATAGACTTGTTAAACTTGCAACATGATTAAATTTTTTGTTTAAGCCCATGAATAGTGAACGGCGGCGCTAATAAATGAGTTCGTAAACACACTTTAATAAAACCATGTCAGATTTTGATTTACCTACAAACCAAAAATCAATATTATGTTAGTAGTAGATATTAGCATACAGGGGCGTCCAAAACGATTTCCGGTGAGGGCAGAATTTTTTTTTTTTGGAATAGAATCTGTAACTTTTAGGGAATCTTATCCTATAGTGAAGGACTACAAACAATTTTTTTGTCATAGGCATATTTGCAAATTTTAATTAGGTAACGGCCCAATTAAGGACCGATTGAGAAGTGTTTTATCTCTGCGGGACCATCCGTGGACGCGTTTCGCTGTATCACAGCTCATCAGCACGGTTAGGTCCCGCAGAGAGAAAACACAACCCATTTTTGGTTCCTTCCCGGAACTGGGTTTGAAACAAGTTTGAAACAAAACTTGTTTCAAACATATTTGCAAATGTTACATTTGCCCTGCTCCTTCTCTTATGAATGCCCTTGTTAGAATAAATAGATGGGACGGCCAAGTATTTAATTTATTATAATGATTCTCACAAATCGTATGATCTTTTTAAACCAATTATCTAGATACCCACGGAAAATTACCATTTATTGTAATCGGAATGTAAGATAATTAAATAATATTAATAATTATGATATTAAAAATATACTTCTATTTTTTTAAGATTTGTTTGATGGGTTTGTTCGGGTAAATGTGTAAATTACACCTGACTCGATTTCGAACAAAGTTTCCAGTTTCCCATTGAAACTCTTCTCAATCTTTTTATTGACTAATACTTAGGTACTATGACTTCGACTTACAAACTACGCGCTTTATAAACGAAACCAGTTAATCTATAAATACCCAAAATTTACTATTTTCGCATATTTTTGCTATTCAATGCACACCCTAAAATCCAATTCTTGGATCAAAAAACACAGACACACACAATTATCTTCAAAAATTTTTCCTCTCATTCTACGTAGGTATGTGTGAAAATCAAGTTTTTCGCAAACAAATCTTTATCATTTTCACTTGCGAATTTTGTTCACCCCTTTGACCCTTTACTATTTATTAACCTTATTGAAGATAATTAAATACTGACTGAGAGTTTAGAAGGTGATATTGGACCAAAGGTTATATAGAGAGCAATAGAAATTATGAATTATGCAGGTAGGTATTTAGAGAAATTTTAGTGAATTTAAGCTTCAAAAATTCCTCAATGTAAATTCAATTTCACATGATTTAAATTTGTTTTTTTTTTCTTTCATGTCTCTAAACAATCTGATTACCATGCATCATGATTACTAAAAATCTATCATTTCCTCTTTGATTGCCATCAATTTACTGACAATTTATTTCTATGGGATCATGCAATCTTATTATTAATGCTAAAAATTTAATAACAATAACAAAATATCGGCCTGATCGTTCACGCATTCATCGTCCGAATACGTGTACCTACTCGTATCTAAGCATCGCATGATTACGTAGCAGGTCCAAGCAGCATGAAATTTGCATGCGCCAGAGCCCGTCAACCGCGAAACGAACTGATATAAAGTGACGGATTTGTTAATTTATCGAGATTAATAGTTTCGGAGCTTGAAAGCGCTTAGGTTATTTGGTTAGGTACCCGGCTTTCCGAATTTGGAAAGGGAACATCAATGGAATAGTGATTATTTTTGATTTTTACGTACGTGGACAGTTTGGACTACTAATTTAGAAAAAAAACAGGTAATGATAGATTTAAGAATTGATTTTTTTATTGATTACTTCAAGGGTTTTACGAGGTAAAATTTGTTTGGTTTGGGATTTTATATGGGGATCTCAAACTCAAACATTTTTCTTTTAACCTCAGTTATTCAAAATTTGTCATAGTTTTTTCAAAATTTATTCATTGAATTCTTTCTTCTAAAACCTGAAAAGTTCAATTATTGAAAAAACAAATTGACATGAAGTTATCATTTTCAATATCTTTCCACCGTTGCTCGAAAATTGGTAAAAATTCCTTTTCAAATTCTATACGATCCAATTTTCCTGATAAACTCGGGCATACATTATTTCTCCGTATGTAGGTATCATGAGGTAGGAGTTGAAAAAGTGTTTCGATTCAACATTTTTCAATTTTTGAGAGAGCACTTATTGTTATTTTTGATCCTATAAATTTTAAGTTAAGTGATTTTATCGGAACTGCAGTAATCCCTTAGGCTGACGAGGGCATAATTCAAGTACAGTATATTAAGCTGTGATATATTTTTGGAATCAGTGAATGGATTATTTTTTATTAAAAAATACCTCTTTTCTTCGAGACTTTAGGTAGTTTGCTGGTGAATAGAACTTTCAATTAAAATCTATAGGTAAAAACCACTCTTTGCTCTATGATTTTTTTAAATAATACAAATTAATGGTACTTTATAGGTTCCTCCAAAAGCTATTAGAATAGGTACTTTTTGGAGCCGCAACCTTCAATAAAATAATGCATTCGCCTAGTTTCTAACATTTCCAAGGGTTGTAGAATTAGGCAATCCCGGCCACGTTAACTCTATCATTGTTCTTAAGTTACGCTTTTAATTATTCAACATTTTGAAATTTCTTCGAGAAAAATTATGAAGGTGACTTTCAAAAAGTTGCATCATACGATTTTTTTTTGATAGGGAGGCTTTTAAAATATGAAATTTTTCTGGAGTAAAAAGTGCAAGATCTACCTACATTGTTCGTTGAAAAACATCAAAAAAGTAGCATCTTTACTTGGGGTTTGTGTAAGCGGTTTGAAATAGTGCAATAAATTCTTGTATGTGAATAAAAGATGTTTCAAATTTATACCTTGGTTTGGTTCTTTGATGCTTTCGGTGGATATTTGTGCTTTTGATATATACCTAGCTGCAGAGGCGGATTAAGACTATGGGATGTCTATTCTTGGAATCTTCAGTTCAAAATTGAAGTTCTCGCTGGTTTTTGAAAAAGTTTGATTTTGTATTTTCACAAAGCATTTTTCAAACGAAACTAGCGTTGGATTTGTTATTATTTCCATATGGTTTGTCTTGTCACATTGAATAACTATGGTCAGGCTTTTTTTAGGAATGACTAATAGTTGTCCATTCAGGAGTTGTCTCACTGTTGGTTTTTCATATTTCACTTTAGTGAAAGGACATTGTTGTGGTAGGTCAGTAATCAGGTCGTAGACACATGATTCTTCTTGCTTGAGCTCTTCTTGGTTACAAAGGTACACACTTTCGACTTTCGGGCATTCCCATAACGTATTGTAGTAAATGTCCGTAGTAAGTACTAGGTAAGGGGACTTATTCCTAATGGTAAGTTCTTGGATAGGAATTGGATAGATTTTATACAATATAAAGGGCTTGGGATCAATCATTGGTGTATGTATAACAAATATAATTAACTCATTTTGGATTTTTACTTGAGTTTTCATTGTCTCATAATACTTGATTTTATTATCAAAAGGTATTTGCTGACTTTTGGGTATATTTGTTAATATTTGATTTAATTCATTATGCTGTAAAATAGTATAATGCATTATTCCCAATTGTGCAAAATTTATTGCTAATTGCACATGATCAATAAGATTCCTTATTTTATTACTTTGAATATTGATATTGTTCAATATTAGATTAAAAGTTAACATTGAGTGGAAATTTTGGTTTTCCAAGGAAATATTTTGTAATTTTCCTGTGATAACCTTTTGGTTAGATTCAATAGTTAAAAATTGATCGTGAAATGTTTTTGTAACTTGTTTCAATACTTGAGCTTGTGTTTTTAGATCTTCATTGAGAATTTTTTGATTATCATTAAGCGTCTGGATATAAGAATCATATCTTGCGCCATCTCCAGCATCTAGGGTTCCGTAGAGCCATTTTTGTGCTGTGCCCATGAAATTTAATAGACCTCTTTTATTACGTTTTCGGTCTAGATAGGTTCTGATTACTTGTTCCATAATCTTAATTTGAGAATGACTGTTTTCAATATTTGTTTGAAACAGTGCAACAAATTGGTTTCACCATGTTGTTTTGTTAAGAGTGTCAGATAATTTCATTAAGGTAATTTCCAGTTTATGGATACTTTGTATAATTGTCGTGTTTATGTGATAATAGGCCGTGTTATGTTGAGTTGTTACGTAAGTAGTTCCTAAAGAAATTGGTAAAATAGGATTTTCTACCGTCATCAATGTATACGCTTGGGTGACTCCAACGAGAGTTAGGAATACTAATGGATTCATCTCGGAGTACCTGAAATAAATTATTGTCGTTTAACATTTTGTTTAGCAAAGCGATTCTGTGTTTTGCTATCATAACGCGGACTTATCTTGTCTCTATTAAATTGTTTTACAAAGATTGGATCTTGTAATTCTGGTTCAGGTTCACGATTTTTATTACGTGATTCTAAAGACTTTGTTTGTTTCGCTAATAATTTTTCTTGAATTTCTTTATTCAAATTTGCAAGGGATTCCGCCAAAGTTGTTATATAGTCAGTTGTTAGTTTATTTTCCGTTTGTTTAATCGGTATGGCATAATTCAAATCTCCTTTAATCACTTGAAAAGGGATGTGATTCATTGTACTATGAGTACTGTTGTTATAATTCAATATAGCGATTGTCATTAGATCAATAATACTCTTATTTGGGTTTTGGAGTTTTAAACTCGTTATACTTTCACGTAGTGTCGAATGGAATCGTTCGATTGGACTATTCGAGTTCGGGTTTCTTGGAGTTGTGTAATGGAACTCAATTTTGTATAATGTACAAAGATCTGTCATTATAGCATTTTTGAACTCTGCTCCATTATCTGATGTGATTTTTTGAGGTATTCCATGATCACTAAAATATTTCAATAACTGTGATGATATCTCAACAGCTGTTTTTGTATTTACAGGAGAGGCTTGACCAAATTTTGAAAAGCTATCAATAATGGTCAGAAATTTCTGGTTATTGATTATATACGTGTCAATATAAATATGTTCAAAGGGTTTCATACCAATGGGTGTTGGTTTGAATATGATTTTGTATGGTTCACGTTCATACTTGGTTTTATTGCATATTTCGCATAATTTGACATAATTCTGTACGTCTTTCTCGATATTGGGCCAATAGAATCTTTTCTTTAAGGCTGCAATATTTTCAGTGATTCCTTTATGAGAGGTTTTAGTCTCATGATATTGCTGAATTTTCTCTTGTTGAAGATCAACTTCTGTGATGTCTTCTAATAAAGAGTTCGAGATGTACAAAGTAAATGAATTCGAATTAAACGATTCTTGTAATGCTCGTATCACAATAGGTTCTAAAGATTTATTTAGGAAATGAAGGCAATAAATACCAGGTGGCATGTATTCCTTTACTAAATTAGTAATTTGTGATGTTGTTGGATTATTTGGTAAGAAGAATATTATTCTCTTTTTATTACCAAATAGTTTGATTATCTCTTTTCTAATTGTGTTATTGTTGGAATATCGAAATACAATTTGATTTCCAAATACATTTACATGTTTCTTAGTATATGGAGCTCCTAATATTGGATTTTCCATAGATGTATGTATTGTTTGGTCATTTTCAGACAAGGCTGAAATTGTTGAAGAACGATTAGTTGGTGTTATTTGTCTATTACTTTTTTGAGTTTTCGAAGATTCTCCGATTTCTATGGGAATTTCTTTTTTCTCTTTTCTTGGAGGTATTATTAGTTGTGATAATATCTTTATTTTGGGTTTTACTTTCTTAGGTTCCTCTTCAGGTTCCTTTTCTGATGCTGTTTTTGTTGATTGAGATGATTCAGACATTGTTATCTCTTTTTCTTTAGCTATCTCGCTTTGTTTAGGAAGATATACTTTAGAATCTGTAAAGTATTTTGCTATGATTTCATCATTACATAATGGTGTATCTTTCAGCATTAATCCTAATTTTTTATGAAATTCTTCATCTGAAGATGTTAATCTGGCATCTGGATCTGATTTTTGAATGGCATGAAGTTGTATTGCAGGAATTCTTGATAGTGCGTCTGCATTCATGTTTAATGTTCCTTTTTTGTATTTGATTTCATAATCAAATTCAGATAGTTTTAGTCGCCATCTGACTAGTTTAGAACTTGGTTCTTTAACATTAAATAGCCATTGTAGAGGTTTGTGATCTGACAAGATTGTGAATTTTCTACCAAAAAGATAAGGTCGAAAATATTTTGTTGCCCATACGATTGCTAAAAGTTCTTTTTCAATCGTCGAATAATTACATTCAGCTGGGTTTAAAGTTCTTGATGCGTATGCAATGGGAAGATCAGCTCCGACAGGACCTTGAGATAAAACGGCTCCAATTGCATAGTTTGATGCATCGGTTGTCAATAAGAAAGTTTTCTTAAAGTCAGGATGTTGTAATATTGGGTCATTTATTAATACATTTTTACAAGTTTCAAAGCTATTTAGAAATTCTGAAATGTGTATTATTTTTTTGTCTTTTTTCAAACAAGATGTCATTGGTTTGGTCAATTTGGCAAAATTCTTTATGAATTTTCGGTAATAACCTACTAATCCTAAGAATGATTTTATTTCCTTCACCATCTTTGGTATTGGGAATTTTTTTATTGCCATTATCTTTTTTGGATTTGGTTTTATTCCATTCGGTGTAATTACATGTACTAAGAATTCGACTGTCTTGTGTAGGAATTCTGATTTGTCTAATTGTATTTTTAAATTAAACTTCTCGAGTCTCTCAAATACTTTGTTTAAATTTTTCACGTGTTCATGAAGTGAAGTGGAAAAAATTATTATATCATCCATGTATACTAGACATATTCTATTCTGTAATCCTAGTAATACATTATCCATCACTCTCTGGAATGTCGCGGGGGTGTTTTTCAAACCAAAGAGCATTCTGTTAAATTCGTAATGACCATTTTCAACATTAAATGCTGTTTTGGGTATCGAATTTTCATGCATCTCGACTTGATGAAAGCCAGAGGCTAGATCTAGTGTCGTAAAATAATTACTACGACCAAGTCGGTCTAATATATCCGTAATATTAGGTAATGGATATCTATCATCAATAGTTTTTCCGTTTATCTTTCGATAATCGACGACCATTCTCCATTTTTGTATGCCTGCGGCATCTTCTTTCTTAGGTACTATCCACACAGGGGATGACCAAGGGCTACAGGATGGTCTGATTATGTTATATCTTCTAACATTTTCTTTATTTGAGAATTTACTTCTTGTTTATGCACATGTGGGTATCTATACGTTTTTGTGTGCACTGGTATTTCATCCGTTGTTTTAATCTCATGTTTGACTTGATTGGTAAATGTCAATTTTTCATTTGGCTTGTGGAAAATTTTAGGAAATGATTTAATTACGTGTTTTAAAGCATCAAATTCCTCTGAGTTTAAATGATTAATACGAAGCGACTTAATAGGGTCATTTGCATATTCAGCATTTTCTAATAAAGTCATTTGTCCTATATTAAATATCTCAAACTGTTCGTCTGCGTAAGGTAAACTTATTTCCGATAAGTTGTTTATGTTATATGGAACAATAATAGGCTTATTCATTAAGTTATGTACTTCTAGAGCTACTGTCTCGTTTAAAACTGTAGCTATTGTCGAAGGAATGTAATACGTTTCATTTTTTATCGGTGGTGTAAGTATTTCAATGCCATCAGCTATATTTGTATTGAAATAACATACTTGAATTGAGTTGCTTGGAATCTCAAAATTTTGATTTTCGAAATCTGTTCTATATTGAAACGGAATTGTTGTTTTATTATTAGAAAGAAGCATATTAGAAAAATCTATATTTAAATTATTATCTTGTAATGCTTTGATTCCGATAATTCCATCAAAATAGTCATGGAAATTATACATTATCATTTCAATGTTGTTTTGAATATTATATTCTTGTAAAATTGGGATATTGATTTTTCCATACGTTTTTCTTGTACCCATGCAAGTGGTTAATTTATTTCCTGAATTAATTATAGAATTTGAAAAATATTCTTCTGCGATTGAGGGTCTTATTAAAGAGGCATGACTTCCTGTGTCAATTAATAAATTAGACGGTGGATAGTCTATTTGAATAAAAGGCAGTTGGTTGATTTGATAAGCATTTAAAGTTAATGCTGACTCATTGCATCCAAGGCTTGTAACTGAAAATTTTCGTCTTCAGTTGCGACTTGATTTTCTTCAAAATTTGTCTCTTCATAATAGTTTTGATTTTCAGAACATTCGTCATTTTCGAAATTTTCGTCAGGGTCAGGTAATTCGATTTCAAAGATGTTATTAATTTCTTCGATTGTATATTTAGAAGGGTATTGATGTTGATTTTGTGCTCTTGGTTGCACTGAAACTCCAGACATAGGTGTGGGTTTCGAAAATTGTTGATTAGTGTTTTTTCGAAAGGCATTATTGTAGTTTTTGCCAAAAGTTCCTGAACTAGTAGGAAATTATGTTGGTACATAGTCCTTTTTAGGTTGTATATTAATAGGTTGGGATGGAAACTGTGGTTTCTGTGGTACATACGATGTTTTTTGTGTATATTGAGGTTTTTGTTGAGTATAGGTTTGTTGTGAACGAAATTGCGTGTTTTTATTTTTGAAATTAGAAAAATTTTGATTTTGATTTTGATTAGTAGAATGAGTAAGTCCTCTACTAAATTTCATGTGGTTTTCAGCTAGTTGATAATTTAACACAAATTTGTTAGCTGCATCCAACGTTTGTGGATTTTGAACCATTAAAATTGTTCTTAATTCGGTTGGCGAATTAGTGACTAGATTTTGAATAGCAATAATTTCGTTTTGTTCAATTAAGACATTTGCAACTACCGTTATAATTTTAGATGTAATTCTTTGAACTAAACCTTTTAGTTTATCCAAATACTCAATAATAGTTTCTTTATTAGTTTTTGTGGTATACATAAGCTCTTGTACTAAATTCTGTCTACAATATTGATCACCATACTTAATTCTCAACGCTTCTCTTATATCGGTCCATGTTTGTAAATCAGGACGTGCCATAAGAAAATTTCCTGCGTCATTTATTAATTTTGATTTTATGGCGGTAACCACATACTCTTTTTGAGCATTTTCACCAGTATAGTAAGTTTGATAAAATTCATTGATGTTTCTTATGAAATATTCTAAATATTGGCTTTCGCCACTGAAAGGTTTGATAAGTTGTACAATTGATTTTAAATTTTCACTCATTGTTACGGTTGATCTTTGATTTTGGTTGTTACTTCTTGAATTAGAATTGTAAAGATGAGTTAAATTAAATTGAGTCAAAAGATTCTCGATTTCTTCTTCAGAATCTGACATATTGTATATTTCTTTGAATTGTTAAAAGAAATTATTTTGAAAATTTAAAAATTCAAAATTAAAGTTTTATTGAAATTAAAATTAAAATTATAATTAATTATTCAGTCTTATGCGTTGCTTTTTCTTTAAAATTAAAAGTTACTTTGGGTTTGTAAATTCTTAGTTACTCTTTATTTTTGATTTCAGTCTTTTCAGCAAACCTTTTTGGAATTGCAAAAGAACAAAAATCTGAATTTAAGTCTTCTCAGTAAATCAAAAATTAGAAATTACAAAAGATCAAAAATCCAAAAATCTTAACTATGGAACACCAATTACAAAATGTATAAAGAGAAAGGTTGTACTTACTAGGCAAAGTTAATAACAGTAGTCTTTCTTCACACGTTGTTTCTTGTTATTCCTTATACTCAGTTAACCAATTCGAAGTGGACAGTATCTGGAACGTTTAATAGCAGCACTGATAATCCAAATTTCACTTTTCCGAAGAATTCACTTTTTCGAACTTTCTTCAGTCTTTTGAAATTTTCGCGACGGATTACGACTGTTACAACTCCCGAAACTTAAGCACTTTGAGCATCCGAACGACGGCGCCAATTATATTTTCGATTCAGAAACTTGTATTTTAAAAAACATTTATTTTATTGATTAAAATACAGAGGTGACAAAAGAAAATAGTTGGATCAAATTGCTACGGCTAAAGCCAGAAAACAAATGAACGTTCGTTCCTTATGGGACGGCATCGGATTAAATAAACATTTAATGCCGACATAGCAATTTGATGTTTACTTTACAACAATGTATTTAAAAAGTCCTAGAGGAAAGGGGTAAGCACATTAAAGCATATAAAAAATAGATAATTGTTTATAAATCAGCATGGCAATTGGTTAATATAACTAGCACACCATTAATTATGATTAGTCATTTAATTTTTTTATTGTGAAAAAAATAAAACAAACATGCCAAAATGTGACATTCACTGTTTTGACGTTTTCACCTGACATGTTCTCATTGTTTCCAGCAAAGGTAAATAAATTAGAGTGAGGGAAATCGGTGAGGGAAGTCAAATAGGGAAATCGGTGAGGGAAATCGAAGAGGGAAGTGACACTTCCAAATTTTTGAAAAGTTAATAATGTCAAAATTACATATATGGTTGCAAATAAAATCATTTCGCCCCCTTCGAGGCTCTGGCTTATAAGTATCATTAAGTTTTATTTTTTCATTTGAAGATTATTTAATATGAAAAAGAAAATATTTAGTATTGAATTAAAAATGGAATGAGATACGTTGATTAGTGCCAGGTCTCCTGTCTTTTCATCTGAAAGTGTGTTTCTAAGATCCTCCTTAGGGTCGATTTCTCAATAGCGAGTCACCTCCAGGTTGGTTTTAACTCCAGGGTAAACGTGTCTAGTTGCAATGTTTACCCTAGAGTTATGCTTAACCCGGGGATGACTTGCTATTGGGAAACTAGCTCTTAAGGTGGAAAAGAAACTATCTGCTAGACGCGTTAGTCGATGGAACGTAAAGATACATTCTCAGTGCTACCTCGATATTGAGAAAAGTCGAGATTAGTTTTTCAGACTTTAAACTTTGTAGAAGTTCTCCCAAATTTAAGATGCCATCGTGACCACTAGAAATCAAAAAATATTTATATTGAATACATTCCTGAAAAAAAAAAAAATATTTTTGCGATTTTGTTTTTATTTCCTTGTCAGATAAGGACTACGTTTATTTCACATGTTGTATCCGGATACTAAGTGGTATTATTATTAAAATGGATTAATAAGATTAGAGAGTTAATCCAGATCGGAGTACTCAATCCAATCCTCCAAATTTATGGGATTGGACTTCAAAATTCAAAATTCTTAATTTCCTGTTCTGACAATTTTGTTCATTATATTAGTAATAGTCAAGCGAGAATTCAGATCTAAAAACTGATACTAGAAAGCATACACATGAAATTAAAAACTTTTTAGGACTAGATTTGAATACAGTACATGTTTTACTTTCCTTAATTTCTAATGACAACAAGTTAAAGAAACGGGGTCCTACAACATTTGGACTTTTGAACGCAATTCTTCCACGCGCTAGCGGGATATGGAGAGTATTGTATTCTTTTGTTTCGTATTAACTGAATGAACAAAACTGACTAAAGGAAACTTATTTCTCGATTTTGATGTGAGAATTCCCGCACGCAAAAAAGTTGAAGAATGAAGCTCATTCTTCAACGATTTTTAGTGACATTTAGTTTTCAAAGTATATACTTATTGGTACCTTCAAAATTGTCAAACCTTCTAA
Organism: Ceutorhynchus assimilis; assembly: GCA_917834065.1. Taxonomy (NCBI): domain Eukaryota; kingdom Metazoa; phylum Arthropoda; class Insecta; order Coleoptera; family Curculionidae; genus Ceutorhynchus; species Ceutorhynchus assimilis. Next base: position 54,432,857 of record OU892278.1, read on the forward strand.
AATGATAGAATCCACCTGTCAGTTGGTTGGTAACTAAGTGTCACCAACTGATATATTTTGAAAATAAAAAATCCCAAACTAACAGCGTTCACAAAAAACAAATTTAAAAATGCAAAATAAAATCCAAAATCAAGAAAATAGTATAAAACACACGTTGCAGAAGGCTATTCTCGCACTCATTCGTTCCTCCACTCACTCCTTCGTCGCTCGTGGCCAGATTTCGAATTCGTGCGGGAATATGTGGCGTTCTGTAACTTGTATTTTAATATAAAATCTGTTTTTTTTTTTTAAAGATAAAAGTCAAAATGACATTATGTTGGCAATACAATTTAAAATTGTCAATCTTTCAAATTTTTTATGTAGAAAAGGCTTGTGTTGCCAACATTGTTACTAAATTTTTGACTTGGGGAATTATCTTTAAAAAAAAACAGACTTTACTATTTTGTTTTTGAAAATGTAGACACATATCTCAAAAATTTAAAGACTTGGTTGGTAATGTCAAAATTTCAAGCTTTGCGAAGTATGGTTTACATGAATCCAAATAGGTTATACCTGTCATACTTCTTAAAATAGATTTTTGTGCTAAATAGGCTTGACTGGCGTTAGTTGACCAACCCCTAAACAGATACCGTAACGCAATCTTGATTCTACTTCCGCACAGTAGAGTGTGTTTAACTGACCTACAGTGAGAATATAACTTAAATTTCGTAGTTTGAAAGATAAGGAATTTAATTTCGGTATGAGCCCATCACAGTGAGCTTTAAAGTTTAAATTTTTATCAAGCACAACTCCCAAGAAATTTGTGCTTTCAGAGACAGTGTGCACGTGACCACCCACATCCACACTAATGCCTGTATGCACCATTTTCAGGTATTTTCGTAATTAGCTAATCAGGGCTAATTATGTAATCACGGTTAAAAAAGTCGATTCGATGTACCAAAGGATTTTGCATTTGCCTGGTATGCACCATTACACAAATTCTCTGATTAAACTTTAGCCGTGATCACATAATATTTTTCGTATGCACCAAGCGTTTTTTTCGCCTAATCGGCAATTAACTTAAATCGCTCGATGGCCTGGAATTTAGGATAACCGCGGCTATAATGAAATGAGGTTAGAATGTTTTGTTTTGTTTTTACATTTTAAAAACATTTTTGTCCCCAAAAAATTACTGGAAAAATAGTGTGTGGCGAGGGTGAGCAGGGAGAAATCAAATAGGGAATATGGAGATGGACCACCTATTATTTGACGAGGATTTGGATACTGATAAATAATGATTGTGTTAGATGGGCTTCCAACGCGTTGGAATGAGACGGAAAATTATTTTGAAGCCTTGGATGGATGATCTTATAAACCAATAGTCGTAGATCTTCCTGAAGAGGTGGAAGATGCCCTAACTTAACTTATGATAGGGTGGTAGTATTATATGCAATTTTATGGCTTGATTCCAGTAACTAATGACTATGTAATTACGGTAATTACTGTTTATTTCAAATAAAATGCCCAGGATGCTTTGTTTGTTTGTGTATACTGTATACCTAAAATTTATTCATCGAAAAAAACGCAGATATGGGGTCTCGCCAACCCAAAATTGGCTATTATCAGGGCCAAATACTGGAACTGATCTTCACAGTGGGAACTGATCCACTGCAAAATAAACAGGTCCGGTCCAAGTTCGAGTTCAAGTCCGGACCACTTTTGCGTTGTCTACGTTGTACGGACTCGGAGTCAAACTCGAACTAATCGGATCACGCCGGCGCCGCGCCGGCCAGTGGAACAGGAAAAAGTGTGGACTCGGAGTAGGGGCACAGATTCAGAGACTGAGTACATTACACCGACAGACTCGTTTCGATCAACGGCTCCGGATTGTCGGGATCACGCCGCACCGGTGCGGCCGCTGGAACGGATAGAGTACGAGAGTGAACCGCTTATAGGATATAAAGCTGCTTTCCAGTATGTAGCTGTATTCCTTTCAAGAGTTTGAAACACTAGAGCTACTCGCTCCGGTGTGTCAACCCGATTTGAAAGGAACAGATTCGCCGACTTTCGTGCATTTATGGTTTACTTTGGGCTTGAGTACTCAGGTGCAACAAACACTTTTCGGAAGGAATAAGCGCGTAACGCCCCGGAGCTGTTCCGGAGCTCCTTATACTATTCACCATTTTCACGTATTTTCGTTATTAGCTAATCACGGATAATTATGCAATCACGGTAAAAATGTCGGTTCGATGCACCAAAGGATTTTGCACTCAAATTAGTTAATTGTGATTTTGTAATGAGGGCCACCTGAAAGGAACTCACCGATAACGTCGCAAATTTCCTATAGATTTTAATAAAAGGCAATAAAAGCCCATTTTGGGTTGGCGGTATGTGGGGTTGGCGAGACCCATTCTGCGTTTTGTCGATGAATTTTAATTTTATAAACAAACAAACAAAACATCCAGGGCATGTAGGGCATTTTATTTGAAATAAACAGTAATTACATAGTCATTACCTAGTTATTGGAATCAATAATCAAGTCATAAATTTGCATAGAATGTAGGTACTACACCCTATAATAATGATAGGGCATCTTCTACCTCTTCAAGAAGATCTATGATCTACGACATTGGCTTATAGATCAGATCATCCAAGGCTTCAAAATAATTTTCCCTCTCATTCCAACGCCTTGGAAACGGAAACCCATCTAACACAATTTCATTATCCAAATTAATCATTGTCAAATAATGTCTCTCCACCTCCATATTCCTGATTTCAGTTGTTTTTTTTCCTGGCTCACTTCACACAAATTTGTTCCAGTTTTTTTTTTTACAAAAATGTTTGTAAAATGTAAATATGAAATTTGAAATCGGAACCAAAACAAACAAAACACCTAACCTCATTTTATTAACTAGCCGCGGTTATCTTGTTCTAAATTCCAGGCCATCGAGCAATTTAAAGTTAATTGCCAATAGGCGAAAAAAACGCTTGGTGCATATGAAAAATATTTTGTGATCACGGCTAAAGTCTTAATCAGAGAATTTGTGCAATGGTGCATACGGGCATAAGTGGTGTGGTAATTAATTTCTGATGGTTATGAAATTGCATAAGTACTGTTTTTTCTGTATTAAACACGAGAGAGTTATTTGAAAACCACTCATTTAAGCACAACATTGCAGTATGACATTTTGATCTCAAGCTTGCTTGATCTGGATCAGAAATAGTGGTACCGACATCATCCGCATACTTTGCGCACTTTTCCTGAGGAACAGAACTGTCAACTTTATCTATGTACACTCGAAATAGCACAGGGCCCAAAACTGAGCCCTGTGGTACCCCCAGCGACACAGACAAACTCTCAGAGTTAATTGATCTTTGCCTACCCTAGCTCAAGTTAATAATTGTAACATAAAGGCGTCTGTCAGACATGAAAGATCTTATTCATGTGCTCTAGATCTCACCAAAACCAATTTTACACAGCTTTCTCTCCAAAATATTGTGATTAACGCAATCGAATGCCCTACTGAAATCGCAGAAGACCCCAACAGGGCACTCGCCCGCGTCAATGCTATCCGCCAAGGATCCGTACATGGCCAGCATTGCAGTGTTAAGGCCGGGACACACTTTTACCGTAATGCTCTTTGTATTCTTCTCCGTTCCTTTTTTCATATTAAAGACCCAACTTTTTAGGATAGATGCAAGTTCGGATATTGGAGTATCTTGATCAAAAGTGTACTTTTTTTCGCCGCAAAATGACATAAACTGCCTCCAAATACTGTTTTTAGATTTCACTGTATTTTTTTGGTTCAACTTCCACTATACTTTCGTCTTTCGTGGATTTCCTCATCTTTCACTTTACCAAACCGATTCATTTTGATTTTTAATGGCTTTTGCTTTCGACAAATACACCAAATACTTGTGTTTCTATGGTTACTATTGATTCTCGTTTCTAATTTACAGTACAAACATCAATTTTTTTGTGTCGTCAAAATGTTAAATTGACTTGTATAGGTGATAATTTCACGTTGCCTAAGACAACGTTGAATTTTCTTATGTAATACCACAAGAGGTTTCAGGATTACCGGATAATACTTTTACCTGTCACGAAACGCGTTACGCAGCAACACCACGACTCCGAAGGAGGAGTGGTGTTACTGGTAATGCGTTGAGTGTTAGGTAAAAGTATTAGGTAATCCTGAAACATCGAGTGGTATTCAAAAGGTTATACAACGAACTAAACTTTGATACTTAATTAATGTTCATTATTATTAATAGTAAATGAACAATATTGCCACCAAGCGCGATAATCCCAAAAGGCTTATCACTTCTTAAGCCTCTCGTGTCATATGGGAATAATGTACAGTGAGTTGTATAACCGCTGTAATTTTTCGATTTGTCACTTCTCTTATGGGAAAATTTATACATGAGTGAAATATTCCCTTAAATCATTTTTTTTACATCTGAAGTTAACCAGTAATTAAATTTTTGTTTTGTAAAGCGTAAAATCAACGGAAATCTTATGTTGAAATAGTGACGAAATATGTCATGAAAGTATTCAAAACCAGAATTGATGTCGGTCATATTGTACAAGTATGACCAGTCTTCACCCATCAGGTCCTGTCTAAAAGCTTCAATTGCCTGTTCGTTAAATGATCGACTGTAATAAGAATTAACCGCGCTTTCGGTGTTACCAAAATCGACTTCTGATAAGACAATTAATTCTATGATCAGAGAGTGGAAAATCAAGGACACAACTGGAGCCTTTGTTTTCGAAATTTAGGTAAATATGATCCAGAGAAGAATGTGTGGTATCTGTTACCCGGGTTGGCCAAAAAACAATGTTTCAAGATGAAATTTAATTAAAATGGATTATCTCGAATGTGGAATAAACACCTCAAATCTCGAATTTCAGAAGTTTGTTGCTAACTTCAAGAAAAAATAACCTAAACAAACATCGATTTAGGGCTCAATGATTAAAGGCGATTACCCGGTCGGTCATAGTTGACAGATAACCAATGAAGCAAACGTCATTTGTCAACCAATCGGTGATAAATGACGTTGAATGCATTGTTCATCTGTCAATATAAACGACTAGTTAATCGCTTTTAATTGACTCTGATAAAAACCTGAAATGTGTATCAGCGATTGCCTTCCATGAAGTTAGGCACAAAGCAATTTGCGCTTGCGCTTTTAACAAGGATTAACACTAATCTTAATCCATTTGATAGTTGTGAAATAAACAATTATGGATAAATAATTCTATCCGGATACAACGAGTGAAATAAACGTAATCAATATGACAGGTTTTTCCAAAAATCCAAACAAGCTTCAAATTTTGTCATATTTTGTGTAGGAAGTCGAGTTTTTATCATTTTGCTGTCTGATATTCTGATCTTTTTCCTCTTATTTTTCTTGAGGGTTTTTCAAAATTTTTCGCCCCCTTTGACTTTCCGTCTTATAATCCGTCCCTGAGCAGAGAGGACCTCGACCTTTGGAGGTGTCTAAATTGCTTTGATTTTTCAAGAAGTATTTACAATTTCCAAAAAGTATGTTGAAATCTCCCTGGATAATCGGTGCTACTTTGTAGTCTCTGTAGCAAGATTGAAACATGATTTTGCATCTTCAGCCTCTTATCATCTATCCTTAGATGCAATCCTCTACTGAGCTCTGCTACTTTGATCTGCGCTTAGAATATGGCCCCCATTTAATTCGTTCTAAATTGCATCAATTTGTTTTTTGAAATTAAATTGTTTGGATCCAGGAAAGCTTGGCAAAACCTGCCCATATTTTCGTGTAGATTTACTTGCTTTTATCAAGTTTCAGTAGATATCTATCCCAGGTTGATACGTTAAAATTTGTTGCATTTGCGCTCATCGCAGTGATTCTTATTTCTTCTTCGGCATTATTTGTCATCACTTTTGTTCCCTCCATATTCATGCTCTTGTCAATGAAATAATTCATATGAAGAGTAAAGGTGATCACTCCAATTTTGACACATTCTTGTATGTCGATTTATTTGGCAAACATTTTTTTTTAAAAAGGTGAATTCCACCAAGTCTGAATTGAATGAGCCTAGTTTTTTCTTCTCTCCTCATTTCCTCGTTGATAATTTTCCATACTAGTTTGGAGGTGTTATCGGATTTGTGAATTTTCCTTGGTTCCTTGATGAATTTTCCATATTTCTTCTTTTCTTGTAGATTTCAAACAGATCTCCATCCTTCGACTGGGTTGCTAGTGGAAGTATAGAGATTTTGAAGATTTTCTCTGCCGCTTCTTAACTGCGCATTATATCTGGCGTTTTGTTGTATTTGCGGTTTTACCTCTTCTTTTTTGGGCACACAAATCTTGGAAGAAAAGTTTTCATTGTCCCTTTCTGGTTTTCACACTTTGAGTTTCCTAGCTTTCTAGACTCAGCGCATGTATTGCATCATTAAGATTTTTATCTTCTGATGAAAGTCTAACTTTTTCAGGTTCTTGGTAAATATTGCCTCTGGCTTTTGTTTTGGTTTAGGAATATTTTCAGTTTGCTGATCTGAGAGTCGTTTTATCGTACATGAGGGAGTGTTTCCATATAACTTTTAAAAACAATTCCAACAACCAGTTATATGGCGACTTTGCATCTGAATATTATAAGCATATATAAAGCATTCAATTATATTTGAAAGGGAACATTTTAAGGCCGCGTTAATGGCCGCCATGTTTAAACTGTGATTGGTTGATTTTTCGAAACTTGGTTTAAGGTCTTTAAAAAAACGGCACATCAGAATTGGCTCAAATTTGGCATAAACATTAGTTGATCGATTATCTACAAGTCCTTATTTTGGTTTTTCGATATTCAGCCTTTTTTTTTAAATTCAAAAATCATGTTCGCAACCAACAAAACAATTAAATGTGTTGGTGGTTGCATATTTGCATGTTTATCAAGCTTGGATCCGTGGAAAGCATATTTTATTGATAACCACGAAAAACTAAAAAAAGCTAATTGTAGAGATTGTAGATAATATATCAAATAATGTTTATGCCAAAGGATATTGGAAATTATTGCGGATTTTTTGAGATGACCTTAAAACGAATTTTGAAGGTGAAAACAGTTCAAGCAATTTCAAGTAGATGGCGCCACGGCAAAAAAGCTACATTGGGAGCATCATAATTGTATATTTGTCTTTCTCTGTCACTAAGTGTTTCACCGACAAACAGATTTTGTTTTGGACAAATAATAAAATATTGAACCCTATGTGTAGAGTGACGCAGTCGTCATTTTCAAAAACTAAATTTAAACATGGCGGCCATTAACGCGGCCGAGAAAATCAGTTGAATAATAATCCAGCTATGATAGGAGTTGTCTGTTAAAAATCGAAACATCTCATAGACTATTTTACTAGAGGCGACTGTCGTAGATTTAATAAATACTCTAATCCAGTTCTCTCATTCAAACAACACATAACAAATATTAACTCAATATCTCATCCTTATCCCATAAAACTTAAAGTGTGTTTTTTTTTTTAAAGATAAAAGTCAAAATGACATTATGTTGGCAATACAATGTAAAATTGCCAATGCTTTCAAATTTTTTATGTAGAAAAGGCTTGTGTTGCCAACATAGTTACTAAATTTTTGACTTGGGGAATTATCTTTAAAAAAGAAACAAACGTTAAATATGCACACATACCGATGCTGTTACCGAACATGCCAATAAGTGAGAAAAAGGAACACCAGCATTCAGTTGACGCTGTGATGATGTGTCATAGTCACTCAGTTTAAAATTGATTTTGCTAGAACTTTTCGCTATAATATTCCTTGTTTTAAAGTTTTAGAAGTTGAATAAATCACGGGATAAATCATTTGCAAACTGACGCCCAACGTTGTGCCCGGAAAAACATCGAGTTTGTTTGAAAGAGAAGCCTTGGCTGTAGTGTGGGCTTTAAACAAATTTTGTGGGACTTGTAACCATATACAGACATATCATCAAGCTTTGAGGTGGCTGTTAGATATAAAGTCTCCAACAGGTAAACTAGCCAGATGGGCATTACAGATTCAAAGTTATGATATTAAAATTAAATATCTACCAGGAAAGAGAAACGTCATAGCTGATATGCTTTCAAGACCACCCTGTGAACATGATACTGTTGAAAATTGTGAGATTTGTAGCTACATCTTCTATAGAAATGCTTCATAGAAGCGCTACGTAATTGCGAGAAGAGCAACTAAAAGATCCCGATATAGTCAAAATAATCAAATGTTTCGAAGATTCGAGTGATGTAGATCAAGAGTTTAGAAAATGGACACAAAGAGGTTATATTATGAGGAGTTTTATACAGATATTCTCCTGAAAGCGACGAAGATGTACAACTTGTAGTACCTATACAGGAGAGAGAAAAGGTTCTTCACGAACATCATGATGATCCAAGCGCTAGACATTATGGTTTGAACGAACATTTCATCGAATATCAAAAAGATACTATTTTTCTGGAAGTTAATTGAAATCATGCACAAATTGTCAAATATACAAGCCAACAAATCAAAAACCTGCAGTATTGCTGCAAACATCCGTTTAGGCTCAAAGGTTTGAGACATTAGCAATTGACGGAGCTGGGGAAGAAACATGGATTTTTATAATAGAAGATACTTCAGCAAAATGGATAGAGTTGTTTCCTTTAACAGAAGCTACTCATGCCTAAAGTTTCGCTAATATTCTTGTTGATGAAATCTTCTTTAGATATGGAATATGCAGGAAATTGATTAGCGATAATTTGTTTAGTCATTTATTTAGCACAATATACTAATTCTATGTTACAATATACCGGTTCCGTCTTATTCTAAAATCTAAAACAAAATATCAAAATCACATTACTTATTAAAACTAACAATCATAGACTATAGACTACAAATCCAGTCATCCTTACAATAAAGTTAACAATTTAAAAAACAAAAATCAATCCAAATCAGAACAATTAACCATCTCAAGGTACATACAAATAATGGAGTACAGTTTATATATGCTATAATGAAACAAGTGTGTTCCATCCTAAAAATCAAACAAGCATTCATACCACCATGCTTCTGCTAATATGGTTGAACGAAAAAACAGAGGCCTTGAGTCAAGACTTGCTATTTTAGTTAAAGGTGATCATGGCTCTTGGAACGAAAAATTACCCATTGTAAGATTTTCAATGAATTCTACTTGGTGTGAAAGTACAGGACAATCCGCTGCTTATTTGAATTTAGGCAAAGAATTATGAACATTAGATGACGTAAGCAACGACATAAAAGCTAGAATTGAATCAGAAAAGTTTGTGGCTAAGCCTTACCTAAATAAAAAGGTTGATACTTGGGAAGGAAGCTAAAGAGTTCCATGAAAAACAACAACATTGTCAAAAGATAAATGCAGATACAAGAAGAAGAGATATACCTAAGCTTAAAGTAGGCGATAAAGTATGGGTGACAGTACATGCTTTAAGCAATGCCGTATAAGGAACTACGTCAAACTTTTATCCTCCACGAGATGGACCATATCAAATAGTAAAAGTGGTCTCTCCAACAAACACCAAATAGCTAAAGAGAATGATTTAACAGTGCCTTTAGGCGCGCATAACATATCAAATTTGGAACCAGCCATTGGTACAGAAATGAGAAAGAGTGCAGCCTATTGTGGCTATAGAAAAAAGGAGACTATAAGAAAAAGAACTTTAAACTGGTCTTTTCTCATTAAGCTTGAGACCAGGGGGGGGGGGTATAACAAATATTAACTCAATATCTCATCCTTATCCCACAATATTTAAATATGCACACATACCGATGCCGCCACTATAACATGCCAAAAAGTGACAAAATGGAACACCAGCTATTGTACAACATTGAAAATACCAAAATGGTAGCCTCTGTAGTATATTTATTTCGGAAACTGAGAGGTGTAATTTTTTTTTTGTCACAGACAGACACCAAACATAGACTACCTAGTCAATAACAAAATTATTATCAAATTACGCGAATTAGACTCGACCCCTACGTTACCCAAAATGTATCATTGGACGATAAGCCCGACCTATTGCGTGAAACAGACAAAGGTATATCGAGATAAGAAAATTGCAATGTATCTTGCAATTCGGTGCAGAAATAAAAAACTGCGAGCTTTGGACTTTGTCCCATATTGTGGCAACTTTGCCACACTTGATAGATAAATTGCTAGACATAAAAATCCATTGTTTGGTCAAATCAAGAGGCTTATTCTTTCATTACACATTTTTTTTTCTGTATTGATTTAATAAAAAAAAAAAACGAATGAAGGACAAAGTAATTATTTTAATATTTATAATGGAAAGCTATATAATTAATTAGTTTTTAGCTTATTCCTGCAAATAAAAATTGCATTTGTTATATATTTCGTTAAAAAGTGCTTAATGTAGGTAAGTGAGGTGTGTTTTTTTATTTATTTTTCAATAGTTTTACAATAGACCCTGTAGTTTGCAAAAACCAAAAACCATATATACCTATCTAATAAAAGAATAATTACTTTATTATCAATAATTGCTAAGATGTATTTTCAAAAATTTGCATAATATATAAAATATTGACGCAATGCCGACGAAAAAATAATCATTGTTATCAAAGTTTCATAACTATTTCCCATGGATAAACAATGTATAAATCACTTAGGGAAGTCTTTTCTGACCTTCAAGCAACCGTTGACCATTATCAGTTAAAATTTGGCAATAAAGCGTGTATCAATGAAAAGATAATGTTAAATTTGCACGAAGTAGTCATCCGAATGAGCACTTTGTTCCGAATTATAATCACGTATTGGATAAAGGACTGAATAATTCATCGGAAATGACCTTGTCTTATCATCATTCTATTTAATTAATATGTTACACCATTCATATGATAAAGAATTATTTAATTATTTTTGAAGGAAGGTATAGAAGAACCTATTTTTTTAGATACATTTCTGAAAATTATTATGAACAATCATTATCTCCTATTTTATCATCCACAGAATTCTAAAATTTTCAGTGAAACTTATTCTAGTAGTCGACTACATAGGTACCTGGACCTGAAAATTTTGGCTTATTTGGCCTTAATGGTTCCAGAGATTTAAATGCTGCAGCCACTGTTGCCAGGTCAAAAAAATTAAATTCACCAGAAATTGGAATGAAAAATCACCAGATTTAAAAAAAATCACCAGAAATCTTGAAAGTTTATTTTTCAGGAAAATTCTCATATCAAACCAAGTAGGCTTTGGAAACATGTATGTATTGCAATTTGCAATGTCGGTATTACAGGGCGCCATATTTAAATTTTAAAATTTTGCAAAGCCTACTTTGTTCCTTGTCAAACAGTGTTGCCAACTACAACTTATAACAAATATTGTGTCAATCATTGAGGCTCGAATTTATACAAAAAAAAAGCCCAAGTAGGCCTTGCAAATTTCAAATTTTCCATATCAGTAATTATATAAACATCGGCAACACTGTTGGGCAAAATGTCAAATATCATTTATGACAAGCGATAAGATTATGTACTACTTATCAAAAACTAAGTGAACCTTGAAGCAATCCTGGGATGGGATCATGATAAGTAGAATTCTATTTTCATGACGTCACCCGCGACCTATTTATCGATAGGCAACCTGACGTCATGAAAATAGAATTCTAGTGGAATTCTACTTGTCGTGTTCCAAGCCCAGCTTTTAATCGATGTCGGTAATACAGATTACTGTAAGCAAAAATTTATCAAATCAAGTAGGTCTTGGAAACAACCCAGCCATTTTAAATTAACTGTCAAAAACTTCAGGGCCTACTTTGAAACGTTAAATTGCGTTATGGTTACTACATTTTTAGACTAGGGTTGCTAAGTTTTAAATTTTTCTTCCAAAACCTAATAATTTTGTGAATTTTAACGAATCCTTTGCTAAAACCAGTTCAGAAAAAATGTATTTCTATCTCTTTTTTATACAGACTAGTAAAAAAAGATACGAATACACTCAGTGTACACTAATGCCGTTGAAAATAATGCAAATGGAATAAAACAATTAAGCAAAAATAGAGCTTCAAAAGACGTAATTAAACATTAAAAATTATAATATTTGGGTTTGACAGTTTGACTATTAGATGACATTGTGGCCCATACACAAAATGTCGGATTCGAAATTCGATAATGCCATATGGTACCGGAGAAAATGTGGCTCATCGTTGCCACATTTTGCACAATATCTTAAGAAGCTTGACAATTGGATATTGTTTTGAGAATCAAATGATTGCTTAAAGGAAATCAGATAATCAATTGAGAATGATATAGGAATCCCCAAAAAAATGGCAATCACCTGGTAAAATATTTAACAATTATAAATAACTAGTTGTAATTCTTGGGAATACATGGAATTTATTGCTCAGTGATTGTAGTAAAATTCAACTTTAAGATTCAATTGATCAAAAAGTATTTGAGCTACCAAATCCAATTTAGCACAGAATTATAGAAAATTTAATGCTCCTTTCAATGAAGATATGGGCAATTGTTCATGAACATGTCAGGATTTTTTTTTTTAAATTTTGATCCAAAAAATGTTTCTTTAAAATTGTCATTTTGAAATAATGTTAGATTTTTTTTCGACTAATTTAGACCCGCTCTATCCATTGGAAATGTTAAAATTACGAAAGTCTGAAAAATGGAAATGTTGAGTTTTTTAATTTTTTTCAAAGGGATTTGGGATTTTTATTTTAAAATTTTCAAAATTAATTTTCTCGGTTTTTGATAATTTTTTTTTGAAATTGTAGCTCCTAATAATGGCTTCAAAATGGTACTCAGTTAAAGTCGTTGAAATTTACGGTTTTGAGAAAATCGAGTTTGAAGTTTTTGACTAAATTTCAACTAAAATCCAACTTCGAGGCTCAATTGCTCTAAAAGTATTTGCGTTATCAAACTCAACCTAGCACTGAATTATAGAGAATTTAATGCTCTTTCCAACTATATAGGTATAATTTATTTTGATTTACTCATAATTTAATGGAAGTTTTGGCAATTGCTCCTAACCTTGTCAGGATTTTAAGAAAATTTAGATCTGAAAATTGAGATTTGAAAATTGATTTTTTTTCTCTTTTGAAATCGAGATTTGGAAAATATGTTAGAGCTTTTTTCGACTAATATAGATCCGCTCTATCGATTGGAGAAGTTAAAATTCAAAAATTCTGAAAAATAAAAATTTCGATTTTTTCAAAGGGCCCTTTGGATATTAATTTCAAAATTTTCAAACTCAATTTTCTCGAAACTCGTCAAATATTTTGGATCATTTTTTTTATAAGATTGTAGCCCTTGATGGGGGCTTCAAAATGGTACTTAGTTGAAGTCGCTGGCATTTACGATTTTTGAGAAAATCGAGTTTGAAGTTTTTGACTAAATTTCAACTAAAATCCAACTTTGAGGCTCAATTGCTCCAAAAGTATCTGAGTTATCAAACTCAATCTAGCACTGATTTATAGAGAATTTGATGCTCTTTCCAACCATATATAATTGATTTGCTCTAAATTTGATAGAAGTATTGGCAATTGCTCCTAACCTTGTCAGGATCCAAAAAAAATTTAAACCTAAAAATTGAGATTTTCTTTTTAATTTTTCTCTGTGTTGAAATCAAGATTTTGTAATGACAGAGTTTTTTTTCGACTAATTTAGACCCGCTCTATCGATTGGAAAAGTGGAAATTCAATAAATATGAACAATAAAAATTTCGAATTTTTCAACCTTTTTACACCCTTTTTACACCCTTTTAGATTTTTATTTCAAAATATTTGATCTTGGATATCTTAAAATCCATTAAAGATTTTGAATTAAAATTTTCAGGAAATGACAAGGGCTTTAAAATGGTATTTAGTTAAAATCGCTAACTCTTATGGTTTTCGAGAAAATCGAGTTTGAAATTTTTGATAAAATTTGGACTAAAAATCAAGTTTGAGATCCACTTGCCCAGAAAGTATTCGAGTTATCAAAACCAATTTAGCATAGATTTATAGAGAATTTAATGCTCTTTCCAACCATATATAACTTGTTTTTATTTGTTCAAATTTTTTTGAAGATATTGGCCATTATTCCTAACCTTGTCAAGATTTGAAAAAATTTCCAGAACAAAAATTGAGATTTTTTAGCTTTTTGAAATCGCCATTTTGAAAGTGATGTTAGAATTTTTTTCGATTAATTTAAAGCTGCTGAATCAATTAGAAAAGTCAAAATTTCGAAAATATGAAAAATAAAAATTTCGAGTTTTCGATTGGTTTGACTGAAACCCCCCATAAGCAACGCCACTGGCCAAACAAAATATATGTTGCCAACTTGAAAATTAACCGGCCAATAGCAACAAGAGCCTGGAATAAACAGAAGTTGAAATATAAAAAGGGAAACATATAAATATATCAAAAGAACAAATACAAATTTATATAAAAATCAAAGGACCTCACACACCACTTATGGGTATTTGGTTTTCTGTCAAACAAATGAAATTTGTATGTTAATGAAGTAAAATTTTAATACATTACGAGGGATGTTTATAAAGTGTATGCCATTGTTAAAAATATTCAAAATTGATCAAATTTCAAAATCATCAGAAATTGCCATTTCCAAAAAGTTTTCCACCAATCACCAGAATTTTCATAAAATCACCAGATCTGGTAAAATTTCACTAGACCTGGCATCACTGCCTGCAGCAAAAAAGTAAGATTCAGCCACCACTTCATTTTCTAGATGAAATTTTGGCTGAGAGTTCAGTAAAGGTAATCAGGATTTCAGCTTGCTTGGAGTGACCGAAACATTATTCCTAGCCCTCAAGTCATTCACAAGTCTCAAAGTTTCCCTTGATCTATTGGAAGAATTATTCATCCTATTCTGAAAGTGAGTCCACTTGGCAAACCTGATCGATCTTCTGTAAACCTTGCGGTATCTGTTAAAATAATTCAAAAATATTAAATTGTTCATAGAGAATTTTCTTATGTAATGAAGGGAGCGCATATCTCTCTCTAAAGTTCGCAGGCCCTCTGTATACCAGGATTTTCTCAGGCAATATCAAAATTACTCAGTAACACACGATGAAACTGTTGCAACGGGCTGACAGTAGCCAGAACGTCATTCCACTCCGATCGGTGGCAAAGCAAAGAAAATTTGGAGAAGTTTGCCCCAGTATAAAGTCTGCCGCTTCTTAACTCACCCAGATCAGTTTCACTGCCAAATGGCACAAATCCCATTACTGGCTAAGAAAAACTGGCATTGAACGTAACACTGAATTTCAATTTGAATGAAATTCGTACAGAAATAGTCCAATATCGAAGCAGAAGATGCGGAAAAGCGGGTTGGCTGATCCACATGCATCTTCAAATCAACATAATCGTCAAAGCTTTATACCTTTTTGTGAAGATAATGACAATATGTTGTTTCAAAAACCTCCTAGAAGCAGAAACTTTGCCAGTGCACTTCAGTGTTTTCTTTGCTTCTATTAATTATGGAATACAGGCCATGATGGGCTATCAAACAATTTTTAACTTTGATGGTCAAATTAGCAACTCATTGACAGAAAATTTTAGAATTCCTCACTTAGAAGGTGATTGATTAAGCATTGTTTTTCGAAGGAAACCCAATTAATATGTGTTTTGTTTCATTTGGCTAACATACAGACGATAACAACATTTTTTTTGAAATCCAATAATAATAATTTTATGAATGAAATTAACTGATCATTATTAATCTGTCACAATAATTATTGGCATTCATAGACTGACGGTCTAATAAGTCCAATAATTTTTTCACAAACGATTATACTAATTTTAAAAGTCGACAAATAATTTTTTTTACTAATAATAAATCATCAACACGACAACGCCTATAAGTGATAGTTTAATTACTAGTGGCCTTGTAGCCTTCAAGTTCATTTAAGTAAAATAGAAAAAAACGTCATTTTTCACACGCTTTTATTATACGTGTGACTCAAAAATGCATAAAAAATAATTTTTAAACCAGTTTTACGTTGAAACAGCGAATTTAAAAAAAAAACCAAAATGAAATTTATGACCGATGTTTCACGGTCATTCAGGATGTAAAATCTTATATTATTTATTTCGGTTACTAACCATATAGGTACCTCAAAAGTTAATAGTTGTTATTGTCGGCTGTAAAATTAGAGCAATCATTATTACCAGCAAAAAAAATAAGTATGTAATTTTGAATAGTTGAATATTCATATGCAAATTGGGCCAAACGTTTAAAAATTCGGTTTGTGCTTCTAGGAATTAATAATGAAGGAACATTATCGAATTCAAAAAATCACATTAAACTTTGACCCAATGAAATATGTGGTTCCTAACTTTGTATCCTGATTTTGAGAAATAGATAGGTAACTAGGATAACCAATTAGAATTTTTTTCTAGACAAAAAAACAACTTGTGGAAATAATTTATAAACGATCAATGTTGCATGACTTATGACTTGCATGACAAATTAATGTATTGTTAATTAATAGGGACTTTAAATTTGGTGCAGGTATTCATTAGTTTCAAAAAAATTCTTTCTGGTGACGTCTTTATACATATACCTACACTGCCTACGTCAAGAAGACAATAGATGAATTTTGATTATGGACTTTTAATCAGTGGTAACAACTTACTTATTATATCATCGGTATTACTTAGAATGCTTTGTCTCAAATATATTTGCTTGAAGGTTTAGGTTAGGGTCAGTACAAATTTGGTTTTTCAGTTATCAATCTTTTTCTATACTTATACACAATGTGTTTTTTCTTAAATCTTTTTCTAAAGTTGCTTTTAGAGTGTCACGAATAATAAATAGGAAAAGGACCTTTTCTGTTGTATTCGATTAAATATTTTGCAGAATCCTAGAACTTCCCCTAAGACTTCAAAATCATCCCTGTATTTCGGATAAAAATACCATCCTTACTTTTGACTATCATCATCATCTAGCAGACTTTCTTCACGTCCATTGTTGAACATATGCCTCCTCTAAAATTTTCCAGTTGTCTCTGTTCTGAGCAGTTGCGATCCAATTTGATGAGATTTTTTTTAGTCCAGCGAGTGGGTCACTCAATGAGTTTCTTCATCCATCTCCCGTCCTTCGATCTTGCGACGTCGCTTGCCCATTTCCACTTTTGTTTTGCGATAGGTTCTACAATATCGTCCACCCCAGTTCTTATGTGGATCTCATTATTCCTCACTCGGTTTTTCAAAAACAATCCAAGCATGAATCTCTTCATTCGTCTGTGTTACTCTCAACTTTTCTGCTGATGCTTTGGTAAGAGTCAATGTCTCCGCACCATAGGTCAGGACTGGAAGGATAGACTGGTTGAATGCTTTTAATTTCGGGGATATTGGAATGTCAACCCTAAATGCATCCCTCATTTTCCCGAATGCTGCCTATCCCAAGGTTATTCTTCTCGTCAATTGGCATGTTTGGTTATCACTGTGAATTCTCATCTCACACAGACTTACCTATTTGTCCACTATTTCTGTTATTATTGCCTATCTGTATTTGCTCACTGGGAACCAGATTTAGTCATCATTTTGGTTTTGGAGTTCATCTTTAGGCCCATTTCTTGCGTCGACTTTTGAAGCTCCTGGAGCATTTCTTTAGAATGTCTGATATTAGGACAATATTATCTGCAAAGCGAAGATAATTAAGACTTTCCCCATCCATGATTATTCCTTTTCTCTCCTAAGGCTTGAAAAAATATGTTCGAGAACTGTGATGAACAGTTCATTATTATTATTATTAGGTACCTATTATTATTATTATTAGGAAGGTACAACAGTAAGCGGTAATGACCGATGAAACTGTTGTTTTAATTTCCGTGGTTCTTTTTTGGCTTTTCAAAATCTTCAGCTTGTTTATTCATAGTTCACCCTAGTCAGCACTTCCCGTTGATTATCCCGTCTGTTTTTGAATGAGTTGATACTTGGAGTGCTCACAGTGTTTTCCGATAATGCATTGCAAAGATAGACAATTCTATTGGTCAAAAAGTTTTTACGGGGTAGTTTTGCATTCTTCTCCTTTTCCAGTTTTTTGCTGTGTCCTCGAAGGTGTACGTTTTCATTCGCATGGAAGATGTTGAGAGTAGCGTTATAATATGGTTTTAAAATTTTGTAGATCTCAATAAGATCTCCTTTCAAACGCTTTTCTCTTAGACTTGTGAACTTTAATCTTTGTAGTCTTGTAGTATAGTCTAACTGTGATAATTATTCTGGTGGTTTTCTTGTAACACGTCTTTGAACTTTTTCTGAAAGCTCGATGTCTTTCACAAAGTCAGGGTTTCATATTGTTTCACCATATTCAAATTTTGGTCTAATATAAGATGTGGTGTCCATTGAGTAGTCGGAAAATGCTTTTTGGATAAAATAAATGAACGAGTTTGCTTTTTTCACTATCGTATGAATATATGGTTCCCATTTGAGGTCTGCGCTGATAATGACGCCTAAATCACTCTGTTGATCGACGTTATTATTTAGATTGGTACCATTTAGTGAATAGGGTGTAATTGCGTTGTTTATTCCAATACTGAGTACCATGCATTTCTCTTCGCTTAGTTTCATGCTTCAGGTTTTTGTTCACTGCTCTATTCTATGAAAATCTTTTTGCAGCTCTTTAGATTTAGTTCTGGAGTTTGCAAACAGCTCAGCGTCATCGGCAAAAAATATTATACCTGTTTTTATTTCCATTGCTAAGTCGCTGATATAAACTGGAAAGGGCAGAGGACCAAGCACTGTACCTTGGGCTAGCCACATGAACGTCAGAAAGTACTCCATTTATTCTTGTTCTTTTTTCCAAAAAGAAGGAGAGACAACCAACCATAGTGGTCTATTTTATGAAGCATTGTATTGAATGACACTTGGTCAAATACTTTCTCAAAATCTAAGTAGACGATGTCGGTTTGTTCATTCCTATCAAAACTTTGTGTCCAGGTATTGGAACAAGTTGTGAGGTTGGTAATGGTCGACTTTTTTGAAGGAATCAATATTGATGATCTGTTATGGCCCCATTTTGAAGGAGGAATGGTGGTTATTCTTTTGTAATGACCTCAAAAGATTTGCAAATATTGGAAATTAAACTCTTTAGTCTATAGTTAGAAGGTAGTCATTTATCGCCCTTTTTGTAAAGTAGGGTTACAATAGCATGTGTCCATATGTCTGGCGACTCTCCATTATCTCATTCATGGCGTCTGCTAGAGGTTTGGTTATTGCTTCGTTGCAATTTTGAAGAAATACTACCGGAATGTTATCAGGACCGGTACCGGCGTCTTTCTTTAAGCAGTTAATGGCCTCAGAAACCTTGTCATTTGTAAAAACCATCGCAGTTAATCTGTTGTTGGATTTTGTTGATTCAGGAAGTTCTAGGAGCTCTGGATTCTTGTCTCTTGAGAAAACTCTGGTGAATTGTTGTGCAAATTTCTCTGCTATCGCGTAACCATCCGTGATTGGAGTTCCTGTGTTCGGATCTTTTAAAGTAATTTCAGAGACTGTTGTATTGAGAGTGTGTTTCACGTATTTAAAAAATTGTTTGGGGTGACATAGTGTCACTCTGTCGGATTCCTCTTGATTTTTCTGGTGGTGGAGTGAAGATTTACGGTTGTTGTATAGTCGTATATGTTTTTAATAATTTCGCGATATCGGTGATCAACTCTACTTTCTTGTAGTGATCTCAAGATTGGAGGAAGTTCTACGGTGTCAAACGCTTTTTGGAAGTCGCACACCAATTCCAAAGGACGCTTGTATTCAATGCTCTTTTTTTATGACGGTTTCGAGACACTAAAAGTACCGAACCCAGAGCGGAATCCAGCCTGTTCCCAGGACTCATGAATGTCCAATTTAGTGTCTTAGTCAATTTACCATTATGCGAGTATATAATTTGTATAGTTGATTGAGTAGACTTATGATGTTATGACTTTGCAGACACAGACTGAAAAGATTTTGAATTTTTCTAATTATTGTGTGCCATCCTATTCTCATCTTCTACCGGAACTTTAAAGTGTTGCTTGTCTTTTTTGAAGCATTTCGGAGTTCATCAATGGAAGCATTTGAAATATCATCTGATCCTTGGTTTTGGACTTTTCTTTGTAGGTGGACTGTTTGATTAATTGTCTGTGGATTGTTATATAAAGCTTCGTAGAATTTTTTGACTTTCAGATTTGAACCTTTAAATTCAATAGGG
Organism: Ceutorhynchus assimilis; assembly: GCA_917834065.1. Classification (NCBI taxonomy): domain Eukaryota; kingdom Metazoa; phylum Arthropoda; class Insecta; order Coleoptera; family Curculionidae; genus Ceutorhynchus; species Ceutorhynchus assimilis. The sequence continues at coordinate 54,453,020 of OU892278.1, forward strand.
TGAAACCTCAAACCTAAAAGTAGTTTCATCCTTAAAATCAACTATAAATAAAGTTCATGTGTGAAATTACATACCTGTAAGAACATTTTAAGTTTACCTCACCTATTGCCTTGAGCTTAAAATTATCATAAGAAACTGAAATGATTGTTGTCTGGTTGAATAGAGTTTTATTTGAAATAAGAAATAATGTTTGATGGTAGAATACTAGTGTCAAAACCATAATCAAGTTTGAATTTTGTCTCAATAACTTGCATAACTTCATCATGAAGAAAGTTTCACTATTTTACAGTCATTTTATCATCTTTGCTGTTGTAAGTACCTTGCTCTATCATTTATATTTTGTTCCTCAAATTTTCCTGTTTCTTGACTGGTTTGGGCTAGATTTTGTCTATAGAGTCAGAGCTTCTTATGCAAATTGTCCTATATTATCTTGCTTTACTACACTCTTTGTTAGGCATTTGCAAAATTTACAAAAGTCAAGATGAATCGCTCTAGCTCAATTTTAACTTTAAAATTGTCAAAGTGCCGATGTTTTATATTGGTTGAGTTCAATTTCAGCTTCAGTAGGGCCAGACATAGAATTTGTGAACTACTCTAGTTCACATTCCAGCTCTAGGAAAGCTGAGAATGGGATTTTCACGCCTCTCTGATCCAATTTCAGCTCTAAAATCTGTCAAAAATTAGTCGCTGCAGCTCAATTTTAAATCTAAAATTATCAAAATTTCAATGTTACATATTGGTTGAGTTCAATTTCAACTTTAGTAGAGCCAGACATGGAATTTCTTAATTCGAAAGTTCCCTTTTCAGCTCTAGAAAAGCCGAGAATGGGATATCCACGCCTCTCTGGTTCAATTTCAGCTCTAAAATCAATAAAAAATTTGTCACTGTAGCTCAATTTTAGCTCTAGAATTATCAAAATTTCAATGTTTTATGTTGGTTGAGTTCAATTTCAGCTTTAGCAGAGCCAGACATAGAATTTCTAAACTTATCTAGTTCATATTTCAGCTCTAGGAAAGCCGAGAATGGGATTTTCACGCCTCTCTGATTCAATTTCAACTCTCAAATTGTCAAAATTTTATTGTTTTATATTGGATGAGTTCAATTTCAGCTTTAGTGGACCAGAAATTGTTAAATTTTCTTTGGTTCACATTTCAGTTCCAGGACAGCCGAGAATGGGGTTTCCACGCCTCTCTGGTTCAATCTCAGCTCTAAAATCTATCAAAGATGAGTCGGTGTAGCTCAATTTTAACTAAAAAATTGTCAAAATTACAATATTTTATACCTATTGGTTGAGTTCAGTTTCACCTTTAGTAGAGCAAGAGATAGAATTTTTAAACTTCTCTAGTTCACATTTCAGCTCTATAGGAAAGCCGAGAATGGGATTTTCCACGTCTCTCTGGTCCAATTTCAGCTCTAAAATTTGTCAAAAATTAGTCGCTGTAGCTCAATTTTAACTCTAAAATTTTGAAAATTCCAATGTTTTATATTGGTTGAGTTGAATTTCAGCTCTAGTAGAACCAGACAGTTTTTTTCAACTCTCTAATTCACATTTTAGTTCTAGGAAAGCCGAGAATGGGATTTCCACGTCTCTCTGGTCCAATTTCAGCTCTAAAATCTATCAAAAATTAGTCGGTGTAGCTCAATTTTAAATCAAAAATTGTCAAAATTTGAATGTTTCATATTGGTCGAGTTGAATTTCAGCTCTAATAGAACCAGACGTAGAATTTTTAAACTTCTTAGTTCACATTTCAGCTCTACGAAAGCCGGTAATTATAGTACCTACCTACTGATTTTCAGCTTGTATTTTGAGATGGTGCTCAATGTCCCTGTAATCCGGCATTTGTTGCTTAAAATGTTCATGAGCCAAAAGTGATGCGGAAATTATCGAATGCATGAATATGAATGAATTATATTCGATGAAACAGACGCCTCTTCTCTGAACACCTTGAAAAATCGAAATGCTTCTTTAGTTTCCAGCCCTGTACAAAAAACAAATTATATTTATGTCCATATCTTGCTTTAGTTAGATATAGGTGACCAATCCTTGGCATTTGGGTTTGTACGGCAAACAAAAGTCTTGTAAAGGTGATTTAGTTATTTCCCACATCAGTATTTTGATAATCTTGAAAAAAGCAGCTGGAGTACTATGTAACGGATAGAGATCGTTATTTCTATCTCTATGGCACTTGGTAAAAACTAAACAAAAAACTATCACCACAAAAAGACATATTAAAATGTTTCCTACGAATCTAAATGTCACAATGCCTGCTTCATGTTTAAATTCCACTGTTTTTGGATCCATAATAATTATAAAAATATTAGATCATAATAATATGTACAAAAATCTTCGAAAATCTCTGTTCTGATGTTATAATTGGACATGATATTCTTCAAAATCATTCAGGAGTAGAATTCAGGTCTTCAAAACTTTCTATCTGTAATCTAGTACCTAACTGCAAATATTCGACTCAATTCGCTGTTTCCAAATTTAACAGAAAATTGCCAGCCTATTGTTATTAAATCCAGACGGTTTTCTAATGATTACCACAAATTTATAGAAACAGTAATACGAATATTATTTAAAGAAAACAACATTGAACCAAGTAATTCACCATGGAGAGCACTAAAACTTTAGTGACAAGCACCTCAAATCATTAAGAAGCGTATGGTTGTTGATTATTCGTTGACAATCAACAAGTTCACTTTATTAGATGCATATTTACTACCTACCTATTATTGATAAAATCGCCAGTCAAGTTTCACAATATGGACATTTTAGTTCCATAGACTTACGTAGCGCGTACCATCAAATACCTATTTTGGAAAGTGAGCGAATTTATAGGTACTGGCTTTGAAGCATGTAACAACCTGTATCAATTCACAAGAATTCAATTTGACGTTACAAATGGAATAGCCTGCTTTTAACTTATAATTAACAATATCATACATAATGAAAGACTATCCGATACATATGCATTTTTGGAGGAAGTTACCATTTGTGGAACAACAAAAGAAGAACATGACAAAAACTTACAAAAATTCATAAATATTACAAGAAAGTATAATCTAACACTGAACGATGAAGAATGTTAATTTTCAATGTCAGTTATCAATATTCTGGGATATACAATAGAAGGAAAAACCATAAAACCTGATGCAGATAGGCTACAACCCCTAATCAATTTAACAGCCACTAAAGATGTTGCTTCTCTCAGAAGAGTACAAGGAATGTTTGCGCACTACTGAAAATTTATATACAATTTTTCTGAAAAGATACATCCTATCCTATTGTAAACGTGAAAAGTTTTCTCATGAACAGAGAACAAATTCAAGCATTCGAAAGGATGAAACAAGATATTATTGATATTGATGCTGTTGTAACTTTCGTCGATGAAAAAGTTCCATTCACATGAAATCATTCCATTATAGAGAAAGAAGCATACGCAATAATAGAAGCTATAAGAGAATGGAGGCATTATTTGATGGGACGACATTTTAGCAGTATAATCACTGATGCGTTGAAAAATAGAATTATCATGCGAAACACAGTGAAACCTAATGATAAATCCGGTCGTGTTATGGTAAAGAGAAATCATGTAGGCCACCTTAATATGTTCAAGATTATGTCAGAAACTGAGCGAGGAAGAATGTTGCATATCTCATTACCTTATTTACTGTGTTATGTCGTATGTCATGTCAGTTATTGTCAGAATAATCTGTACTGAATTTCAGCTTATTAGGGCGGGTATTATAAAACTGCTTTGACAGTTAACTTGAAGTTAACTTTTTGAATTACATGTAATTCCAGAAGTTAACTTTAAGTTAACTTTCAAAGTAGTTTTATAATACTCGCCCTTAAAGCCTTAATTCTGAAGCTCTTTTACTACAACAGTCGCTTCTCCTGAAGTTCTATTTACATAAATTGCTGCCAAAAATACCGGAAGCAAAATCAGAACTGATTGCTGGAGATTCTCATTCCAACGACAGAAAAATGTTTAAAATAAAAACACACACAAGTATTTTTTTTTCCATTGAAATTAATATTTTTGTCGTGCATGTATAATTAAAAATTTATACCGAGAAAAGAATGGGCGACGTAAATTGCATAATTTTGCATTATTTGGTTTTGTTCTCGTTAACATAAGTAGGTACAAATTATTAATTTTATTGAAAGTGTTTTTTTTTTTTCGTTGCAGACAAAATTTAAGAAATGGCACCGAACGTACGCTCTGCCCCTACCGGGGTACTACACGAACAAGACGACGAAATCGCACCAACAATTGTACCACCAAACAACAGTAAACCATCCGAAAGAAAACTACAACTGGTATGGAGAAATATCATTATTTTCGCTTACTTTCACGCGATTGCAATCTATGGAGTTTATCTGATGGCAACTTCAGCTAGAATTTATACATCGATTTTGGGTAAGAATTAGCAAATTATATGATGCAAAACATTCTAATACGTTATTGTTTACTTTAGCTGTTTTTCTATATCAAATGAGTGGATTTGGAATAACGGCCGGAGCACATAGATTGTGGTCTCATCGGGCTTATAAAGCCAAATGGCCGCTCAGATTATTGTTGACCATCTGTAACACTTTGGCTTTTGAAGTAAGTAGTTTCTAGCTTTTGATTTAATGAAAAAAAAAAGAATTCCTACTTCAAATTCTACGATTTCACAATAAGTTCTGACGTTAAATAACTTTAAAAGAAAAGCCATTCGGACCTTTTTTGGCATTGGGGTTGAAATAAATTCCATTTTTTTCTTCTTCTAGAATTCTGTTATTGAATGGTCCAGAGATCACAGAGTCCATCACAAATACTCCGAAACCGATGCTGATCCGCACAATGCCAAACGTGGCTTCTTCTTCTCTCACATGGGATGGCTTCTCGTCAAAAAACACCCTGACGTTATCGAACAAGGCAAAAAACTGGACATCTCGGATTTATACCAAGATCCAATTCTCAGATTCCAACACAAATATTACTTAATACTGATGCCTTTGATATGCTTCGTTTTGCCCGTTCCAATTCCCGTGTTGCTTTGGAACGAAACTTGGCTCAACTCTTTCTGCGTCAACATGTTCAGATTTGTTTTCACTCTGCATGCTTCTTGGTTGGTCAACTCTGCTGCACACATGTGGGGTCACAGACCTTATGACAAGTGAGTATTTTATTTATTTTTAATTAAAAAACATCTCATTGATTGATTTATTATTCTAGATTCATCAACCCATCAGAAAACCTTATGGTTTCAATCTTCGCTTTGGGTGAAGGTTGGCACAACTACCATCACACCTTCCCTTGGGACTACAAAGCAGCTGAACTAGGACAATATTCAGTCAATTTTTCAACTGCCTTCATTGATTTCTTTGCCAAAATCGGTTGGGCTTACGATCTCAAAACCGTATCCGAGGAAATGGTTAAAAAACGCGTAGAAAGAACCGGAGATGGTAGCCACGAAATTTGGGGATGGGGCGACAAAGATCAACCGAAAGAAGATTACGAAGACGCTATTATCACTTATCAAAAATCTGAATAATTATGTGGTTGTTAAAATAAAATTAATACTAATTCGCATTTTTAGATTAAATTAGATTAACAAAAAAGTGATACATTTTTTAATAAGGCTATATTTTTATATGAAATTTGTTAATAATAATTATAGAACTGTTTTTATTTTGTAATTATATAATTATTATCGGAAATATTTTATTATTTTTATTTCACAATTTCACATAATAAACGATGAATCATGGGGGTCTTTTCAAGTAAAACAAGGCGGCTACATTACATAATAATTATAATTGTTTGAGTATTTTTATATCGGGTATCTATAACTATTTTAGTCTTGACAGAAACAGCCATCTTTCGAGTTTTCCAAAATCCAGTCCAAATAACGAGTGACTCTGGTGTAGACTCCTGGATATCCGGGTCTGGCGCATCCATTACCCCAAGAAACGACACCTAAAAATGTTCAATGTTTGATCTTTTTTACAAGTGACCTAAATTTTTATGTCTTACCAATTAATTCATATCTTTTGTCACTTCTTTCTACAATAAGTGGACCACCACTATCACCCTGGAAAAAATTTATAAGTACTAGATTAGCTTTCTTTCAATTAAAAAAACCAGCATTGAAGGAACATTTTGGATGATTATGATAGAGTTGAAGATATACATAATATAGGCACAAAAACCCAGAATTTGGATTTGGGAACGAGGGCAGAGTATTTGTCTCAATAAGAAAAGTTGAGAATAGGGAGAAGCTTTCATAGAATGGTTTGGATAAAAAAAAGAAGAACCTAAACTATGAAGTAAAAATATAGGAAAATTCTTAAGAATTCGGCAACGTGAATCGGATGTTAAACTAAAACGATTCATGGACAGAACCTGCTCCTATTGTAGAAGGTAGCAGAAGCTGCATCAGATAGTAGAGGAGAAACAGAGAGGCTGCGAATATGAGAGAAGAAACAGAATTTGAGGATGAAGAGAAAGAAGTAGAAATTGGGAAAAAAATGAAAAAGACAGTAACAAGATAGAAGACTAATCCGATGATATAAATTCATGAAAAATTGATAGAAAACAATATGCCTATAATAATGAAAATTTGAACTATATTCCTGGCTCTTGAATGCATTTAGGACCCAATTATGGACCAAATGGTAAGTGCCTGGTTGTTTCCTAGCAGGTACTTTCCATTATCTAGAGCATAGAAAGTACCTGCTAGGTAACAACCAGACGTTTACCAGTTAGTCCATAATTTGGCCCTTAGACAAATTGTGAAATTTGGACTATTGAAGAATGTTTACAGAAGTGAATCAAGAGCCGGTCATAATCAAAATTTGGACTATATATCTGCTCTTGATTATATTTATCTAATATTCGAAGTTTTTTGGGACAGTGTTTGGGCTTTTTTGTTCTCAAAAGTTCAAAAGTACAATTCGACGAATCAAGAGCCGATAATAATGAAAATTTGAACTATTGCTGGCTCTTGGATTGCATTAAGAAAGAGTGCAATGACGTTCAATCAACACTTCGATGTTATTCTGAGTTCTACATCGATTGCAATAAGTAGAACAATAATTTAGAAAAACATTTTATTTGATAACAACTATAAACCGGACAAATTTTCAAAAGTTTGGTAGCTTCCTTTGGGATAGCAATTATTCCGGTTACCTACTCTCAAAGTTTGAAAAAAAATTGATTTCAAATAAAGTAGTTCCAAACTTACTACGTTATAAAAATATATACCGTTGCAAATCTCTAAAGCTCACCTGACAAGAATCCTTCTGTCCTATTTCAGGATATCCAGCACAAAGCATATTATCAGAGATCATTTTAGACGAATAATTCGTTTTACGACAATCATCGATACTTATAACGGGAACGCTGACTTCCTGCAAAATACAAGAAGGCTTTCCGTCTTCTTTTAATGTACCCCATCCTGCGGCTGTTGCTATTTGACCCACGTAAGCTTCATCTAGAATAATATAATCAATAAATAACTTGAAATACTTATATAAAGGCTTGTTACCTTTTAATTTAGGTAAACAAACGGGCTTTATATGTTGCGTAATCGGTACTCGATCGTTGAGCCTCAATAAAGCGATATCGTTGTCGAAATTCAGGAAACTAAAAGCTCCAGCTACCGCTCTCAGTACAAATCTGGATTCTGGTCGTTTGGCGTCGTTGCATCTATCGTGTTCTCCTAGTGTTACTTTGATCATGAACCACATAAATCTGGAAGATTCTTATGTTTATACCTATTTAGTGCAAAATATAGGGGAGATTTTGAGTCATAGGAAAAATATTCTACAATCTAAGCCGTATATGGTTATCATGTAAGAAACTGCAAAAGAAAGAAGAGTCTGTTGAGAACCATTAGCAATAAAAGTTTATTGAAAATATAATCTGGTTTTATTTTGAATTGTTTTGTAATAGGAATTTTAAGTGCAAAATGTTCAATGTGCCAAAATCTTCTGTCAGGAATAGGTTCTCTTCTCTAGAAAAACATGGTCCAACTGTAGCTGACTTAGGAAACCTCTCGAAATAGAAAATAATGCGAAAACAGTAGCAGAGGAAAAAGTAGAAACTTTTTCAAAACAAAAGAAAATATTCAAAGAAAACATTTATCGTTGATAAGATGGAAGAAGATAAAACCTTACCAAATAATTATTATGGTGTGTAGGATCTTTAAGATCGGTGAAGAAAGATGTTTCACTTTCAGCTAATATGCATTATCGATGAATTGAAGAAGAAAACTGAAGAACGAATAAAGTGGAGGACAAAACTGAAGTCCAAATTCATCAAAATAAAGAAGACTGGAAAGAAATGGGAGAAAGAATAGCAGCAGCAAAGATCCAAAGTTGCTGCAGCTTTAGATGCACTAACCGTGGGAATAGTTGATGAAGTGATGAATATTGGATTTTATTATGCAATAAAGTGTGGTGAATGTAAGCTTTAGGGAATAGAATGGACGGCAAGGAATGACAGTGCTAGTCTGTCTTCCACGGGTATCGAGTATACATGTTGTTATCAATGATTGTTATTTTGCTTCTCCATTTAAATAAGTTAATTAAAAGTCAGCGTCCATATTATTAGTTTCGTGCCGGCCGGTTTGCAGTTTAATATCAAGCGTCCAGTGTCAAGTAACCCGCATTCGGGATACCCAATCTCGATACGTATCGAGCGCACGGTAATATGAAAATCACTCGGATTACTATACGCTTGACACTCGCATCTATAGGCACGAATATAATTTTAACTTGCCCTGGTTTCTGAGAATATTAATTTAATTTTGGTTCAGGTAGTCAAATAAGAAAATGGATTGGGCTGGAATCTTGGTGTATATAATGTTAGGTGAATTACAACTGGTGACTGAATATTTTCATCAGAAATGCACTGCCACTAGTCAGCCACCAGTTGCAAATTACCTTTACCTTGGTTCAACTGACTTTGTAATAGCTATTTATGTACCAAGGGGATTATGTAGATTATAATGCCCGAAGGCGAAACAGCCCGAGGGCCTATGGCCCGAGGGATATATTTCGCCTGAACGGCATTATAATCTTGAAATCCCCGTGGTGCATACAATGCTTTATTTTCTACTCAACCCAATATTTTTTCATCAATTTATTATTAACAAAATCAGTTAAACTTGTGTGACAGAATATTGATTTGTATTTTGACATGTACCTGTACCTGTGACCTGTACCTGTACCTGCGACCTGTACATAGAAACGAAATAAATTGATATATCTATAAACATCTCATAAGGCAAGGCAACGGTGGTGGTCCTGTGGGTTAACGCGCTGGACTACATGGGAAACGTTGATGGTAGACCGGGTTCGAATCCTGGCTAGACCGAAAATTATTTTCGGTCAGACATTTAGTGGCTGCCTAGGGTAAAGTGCAAATTAATAGAACAACAAAAACAAAAACACTTTAAGGTATTATAAGCGGGCGTTATAGATCATAACGCCCGCAAAAGCGGGCGTTATGGATCAGGTTGTTATAGGTGTGTTAACGTATTTCGTTTCCTAGGTATTATGGATCTTTAATAGTAAAGTAGAAAATAAATACTATAACAGCAAGAATGAGGTTAGTAAAAGGTACCTACTAAATATTGGTATTTGACTAAGCGTAATGAGATTTTCACGTGGAAAGATTTTGTAAACAAGTTCAATGCTACATTTTCGCCTTAAGAAAGGTTGGCAGTGAAATTAAAAAAAAATGGAGAGCAGAGTTCAGGGAAAAAATGAAAGTTTAATTTCATATTTTCATGAGAAAGTAAAGTTATGTACGGATTTAGGCCTAGAAATATGTAGATGAAATCAAAGAGCAAGTGCTAATTGGGTTACATTCTCGACAAATGTGCGATGCAATGTGGATGGAAATGCATTATAGCACAGATGCATTATTTCAAGATTTGCACAGCTACGCAAACATGAAAGTAGGCGTCAGCAGCGTTTTAGTGGTATTCATAGAGGTAACTTCAATAGAACTAACTTGAACAAGGAAAACAGGAATAATGCTCAGAAAACTAGTGAGAAGCAGAACCAGGTACTAAAGACATTGAGCAATGACGAAGCTAAGACACCACTACAAACTGGTTATACGAGAGTAGAGGGTAAACAGCACTTTTCGAGATACTTAACGCCTAGAAATGCTGAAGACAAGCCCCTTTACTACAAATGCAAGAAATATGGGCACATCTCGAAATATTGCTCCCACAATCAACCCTCAACCCCCCCCTGAAGCACCCCAAACGAACCAGCGAATCACAGCAATAGCGTTTAACTCACAAAATGGTGGAATAAAAGAAGAAAATCTAAAGTATTTTCAGGAAGCAACTATCAATGAGAACAGCATAAAATCTTGTGTGGACTTAGGTAGTCAATTAATGCTGAGATTATCATATGTTGAAAACATAAAATTGAAGTATGAAAAATTGACAAGTGACATGTGGTTTTGGCGTAGGAAAAATCAAGCCTTTGGGCATAGCTAGAAATGTTGACATAGGTTGCATGCTAGAACTGATATTCACAATCAGTGTCAGATGATGTTTTAGATATGCCATTTTTGATTGGGCAATGGACAACCTTTCAGCGAACAAGAACATATTGTGATAATACGAAGAGGACTGTTTGAAGGATCTGAAGATACCAGAGTTGCCCAAGCTTAAAGTGAACTTATGGGCTAAAAACTCATGCGTAATACCATCAAATTATGTTGGTTTTATTAAAGTCTATTTAGAAAATAACAAAAATCAAGACTTATTTGTAGAATGTCAAAATTTTCATGAAAGATGCATGTCTAGATGCGTAATTCATTTAGATGATCATGGACAAGCTGAGATACCGATTATGAATATCACCATAAGCAGAGAAATAAAACTAGATGAACATGAAAAACTAATAAGAGCAGAGATATGTCAAGAAAAAGTAGAAGTAGGTTGAAGTGAAGATGAATAAACTGAACGAAGATAATGGTCGAAAGATAACATTTGATATGATCAATGCAAACTCGGATATGACCTTGAAGACTAAAAATTACCTTAGAGATTTGCTTAATCAATAAATTGTCTGTTTCGCGTTCAATTTCTAAGAATTAGGGTGTTGTACTGAAGTTTCGTTTAAAATAGAGATATTAACAGAAGACTTTGCGACCATTTAGACAGAGTTTTAGTGAGAGACAGAAAGCTCACGAGATGGTAGAGGAACTTAAGAGCGCAGGTATCGTTATTGACTCGAATTCGGATTACGCTAGCCAAATGACATGTAATTTTCAAAGGAAAACACCAAGTCTTCTTCCACAAATAAACTTTAATTATTTCATAGAGCCATACATGTTTGGGAACTAGAGACTTCCATCATCAGGGGCAAGTATGCTCAGAAAGTGCTCTTAAAACATACATCATCATCTGAAACATTTTAGATGAGGTCGCTGGATTTGCAAACGGTGGAGGAAAATCAAAAAAATAGGTCAAAAATTTAAAAGAAAAAACACATTAAAATACAAAAAGAATTTAAAAAACGTATACTGAATAAAACTGTTTAGGAACATTAATGAACTTTAATTTGTTTTGTTTTTCAGTCTTATTTTAAATTTAGATTTATGGAGGGGCATCATGTAAGGGCTAGGGCTCTCCGCAAAAAAAAAATGTGTTTTTTCATTTAAATTTTTGACCTATTTTTTTGATTTTCCTCCACCGTTTGCAAATCCAGCGACCTCATCTAAAATGTTTCAAATGATGAGGTTTTGAGAGCACTTATTCTGAGCACTTGCCCCTGATGATGGAACTCTCTAGTTCCGAAACATGTAGGGCTCTATGAAATAATTAAAGTTTATTTGTGGAGGAAGACTTGGTGTTTTTCTTTGAAAATTAAATTTCAACTCCACTTTGAGTCATGGACTACTTCAATTTCAAAAGACATGCAGAGCTGGGATCGTTACTTGAAAAAAGTAACGCGTTACTTTACAGTTACTTTTGCTTAAAAATAACTCGTTGCTTGAAATTTACAGTTACTTTCGAATAATGATAACTTTATTTTCGTTACTTATTGGAAAGTAACGCGTTACTGTAACTTCTTTACTTTAGAAGTACCTAGTTCGTTACTTAAAGGTAACTCATTTGAAAGTAAACCGTTACCTCAACGCGTTAGTTTGAAATAAAGCGCTACTTTTAAATAAAGCATTACTTTTAAAGTAACGCGTTACTTCAAAAATAACTACTCACGTCGAAAATTGCGTTATTCCTTAATTTGACTCACCAACACAGCAGTCCAAACAATCAAATAAGACCTATACGAAATGCCAATATGTTTTTAGTTTGTGAGTCCGACTATGTGGATGAGTTTAAGCGACTAAAGCTGGGTTCGGGATAGCCCAGCGGTGCTGGAGTAGAGTTGGAGTGGCGTTTTTATCACGTGACCAAAAAGCTTTTGGAGTGGATTAGTGAAACCGAACGGCCAGGGTGCATTTGGAGTTTCTTAACTTAACCTAACAAGAACCTAACCCACAAATGAGAAGTATTATTTTAAAAACAACAAACGTTTTTCTAGCCTTTTCTATGAATTTTTGGTATTTGACGCCTATATTTAATTTTGTTGAGTACGTTTATTTCGGAGACTTGTCTGAAGAAGTCATCAAGATTATCATTGAAAATTTCAGTGAAATTACACGTTGCTCGCATGTCAAATAGGCAGTTTAAAATCCATTCCATTCCATCTATTTACAAGGTAATTGCAGATTAAATATTGATTTGTTGACTGTCGATTAGTCGAATAGTCGATTGTCGCAATCAAAAAAATAGGATAAATGACACAAAATCACGAAAACGCAAACACTGCGCATGCCCGCTCTGGCGCTTCCTGATGACGAGGTGGTGCTTTCAGAGTCAGCTCTTTTGACTCCCGCACGTCCTTCCCGAACGCATGTGGAGTTACTCTTTTAGCTCTAAATGACAATACCCGAACGCATCGGGAGTGTTTATTGCACTTGGAGTTTATAGAACAGTCATCCCGAACCCACCTTAAATAGAGAACTTGGTTTCGGACAAACCTGCTTTTTGAAGCGCCCCAGTGTCTGCATATAGTGTCTTTAGAGCAGAGTCGGCGCGTGCCACGCCCAAAAACGATTATTTTGAGCTTTCAGAACAAATTTTCTGTACTACCCACATTTTATTTGACATACAAAGTTTTTGGATTACTTATTTTCCTTTTCCTCAATCGTCAATTATTTGTAAAGAAGATAAACAAATTGAGAGAACGCGTTACTTTCATAGTAACTAGTAATTAAATTACCAAGTTACGCGTTACTTTTAGTAACTCGTTAAAGTAAAGTAACTATTTTTTGTCGTTTCTCCCAGCTCTGAAGACATGTAATGAAAGAATCTGTATCGACTACCGCGGTTTAAATAGGGTCACTAAAAAGATAAATTACCCGCTTCCATTCATCAATGAACTAGATCGTTTATTCGGTATGAAATATTTTACGACATTATAAACTTGCGAAGTGGTTACTATCAAATTCCGTTTGAAAAAGACACACAGCGTAAAATCGCGTTCGTGACGCCAGACGGTATGTTTGAATTTACGCGCATGCCCTTCGGGGTTGGTAATGGACTGGCAGTGTTTCAACAAGTAATAAATAGTGTACTCGGACCTTTGCGATATATCAGTTGATCAAGGATCAAGAAGATGACAATTTAGAGGAAATAGGTACTCAAACTTTTGAGGTGTGCGAACTTTAAGTTAAATTTAAGGAAATGTTATTTCCTTTTCGAGACTATAGATTACTTGGGTTTTGAATTATCGTCAAACGGGAGGGATTAAACCAGGTAGGAGAAAATTGAAGGGTGTTTTAGACTTTCCTGAACCTAAAAGTGTGACTAATGTCAGACAATTCTTAGGACTTTCCTCATATTTCCGTCGATTTATCCGTAATTACGCGATAAAGGACCCTTATTAACACATTTCTAATCTAAAGATGTATAGAATTTAAATGGGACACAGAGCAGCAGCAGGCATTCGACCAGTTGAAGAAAGAGCTAAATGAGACTGATGTTCTGGCACTATATAAGCCCGGAGTGTACACATACAGAGGTACACACAGATGCCAGCCTAATTGGATTTGGCGGTATGATTCTTCAGGGACAGGCAGATAATCTGATGCACCTTGTAGTATATGTGAGTAGACAGACTACACCCGAAAAATATAAATATCACTAATCAGAATTGAAAATTTTGTGCTTAGTTTGGGTATTGGAGAGTATACCTCATCGGCATAGAATTTGTTTGTATATCACCGATTGCAATGCATTGAGAAGTTCATTCACTAAAAAGCATTTAATTCCAAGAATAGGTCGTTGGTGGCTGAAAATGCAAGAGTATAGATTTGACGTAATACCTAGACCTGCGATAAGAATGGCGGATGTAGATGCGTTGTCATGCAATCCGATTGGTGAGACAAGAAACGATTGCTCAGGTGGTTTACAAGACATGATGAACACCTTTGAAGAAGACGATCGGTTATATTTATATCAGAAAGAAGATCCAAAACTTAAGAATATTATGGAGGTACCTATTAGCCAAAAAGTTGAAGACTACTAAAGAGGAGAAGAGAATAGGAAATGAGTATGAGATTAGACATGGTCGATTATTATTCAAGAAACAAAATGAAGATTTATTATGGGTTATACCTAGTAAAATTAGATGGAGAATCATGAAGAAATATCACGATGATTAAGGACACCCCGCTTTTCCAAAAACTTTGGAATAAAATACTTAGTGGAAAACCTCCAGGCAAATAGATCATTGGATGAACCTGGGGCCCTTTTTCAAGAGTACAAAAGGAAAACAATACTTACTAGATAATAGAGGGATTCACGAAGTTTGTGGTATTAAAACCAGTCAGAAATATAAAATCAGTGATTTCTGCAAAAGTCTCAGAAGAAATAATGAATAAAGTAGGTCCACCACTCAGAATTATTACAGCTAGAAGTACTTCATTTACTGGAACTAATGCAGAGACAAAAATGATTAATCATATTTTAAATGCTACGTCGACTCCGCGAGCAAACGGACAAATAGAACCAGTAAATAGATATTTGATTCCAGCACTAGCAAGTATGTGCAGAAGTCGAAATGGTGAAGATTGGGATAAATATGTTGGTAGAATTCAGTATGGAATTAATATTACTTTGCACAGAAAGAACACCTTTTGAGTCATTATTCAGCTTCAAACCAAGACATACAGATAGTGACATCATACAAGATGAGCTAGAGTATCGAGACTTAGTTGGAGACATAGAAGGACGAAGACAAAGGTGCATTAGAAAAGATATGAAAATATCAAGAGAAGCAGAGAGAGTGATTTAATAAAGAAAGAGCAAAAGAGACGAATCAAATCAACTTACAGGCGAATCAAAGAAACTATTGAAGAAATATAAAGGACCTTATGATGAACTAGAACAAGAAGAGTCTGAGAATCACATAATGGTGAACTATAGTGACGATGAGACCAGACGCCCGATTGCGACAATAAATCCAGAACATAGACAAAAACCCGATGAAGAGAAACGACTAAGAAGAAAACCGAAATATTTAGACGATTATTGTTCTATTTTCAAGGACAAAAAAGAGAAGGATGGCCGAATGTTAGGACCTTCAAAAAAATACAATTACTTGGACTACGTAACCTTTCTTTTTCATCAACCTTAATAGACAAGCTTTTTCTCAAAGGTAGTGTTTTTATTGAGACCAGCTTAGAGCAGGTAAGTTCCTAGGTGAGAGGAGTAGGAACATGGAGTGGGAAAATGAAGCCGTTTTTTTTTTCAGGTATTTTGAGATCCAAAATAATGGCGGTATAGCTAATTCATTGCTTTATCTGCCATATGGTGCACAAACACCTACTTAAAACTTGCTTCACTTCAGATTCATAGCAGAATGGCGCGTTCCTACTCCTTATGTCCGTAGGTCAGTGCTTTACCTGCTCTAAGGAGACCAGGGCTCAACGAACATAAAATAAAAGAGACCTTACAATAATATGTCGTAGGTATAGAGCAATTCCAGGCATATAGTCATTTGCCTAGTCATTTACTGAATGCCATGGCAAATAGCAAAATAATTAAAAATTAATAAGATTTTGCTATTTGCCACGTGCCAAGTTATTTGATTCTGTCTCTAACAAACTATCCCAAACTAACCCTAGCGCCTTTAGCATTTTCCAGCTCTAGTTTGAGTTAGTTACTTAGAGACAGCATCATAAGTTACATCTGCCTGTAAACTCCCACAATATGGTATGAGGCATAGTTCAGACGACAACCCAAGAGGAACATCTCTGCTTGAATATTTGGTAAGTAACAACAACTTACTACATATAAATCAGGAAAATGAACCGACTTTCCTTACCGAGAGGCAGAGAGAAGTCATTGATAGTAACTTGGTCACATTTCACATGGTAAACGAGGTTGAGATGAGTATCAGATGAACTGTCTGTATCGGTAAAGGAACTAACGACTTATCGAAACCTGCGCAAGACAAATTGGGAATCATACAGGAGTCAACTGAAGTAAAGTCTAATTTCTGTGAAAACCAACATACAGCGAGCCATAGACATTGACCTGTCAGTGGATCAGCTCCATGATGCGATTATCACAGCGTTCGAAGATAACTGCACTTCCAAGGTGGAAGGAAAAAAAAGGGAGGTCCCCTGGTGGAACCGTAACTTGGGCAATCTAAGAAAGAAATCCAGGAAACTCTTTAATAGGGCAAAGATAACGGGAGACTGGGCACAATACATTCAAACCCTTATTGATTACAACAAACTCCTAAGAAATGCCAAGCGAGACTCATGGTAGAACTTCTGCGTACAAGTTGAGAACACTTCGCAACTGCACGCCTTTATAAAATACTCGCAACCGGCACGTGTAACATCATAGGGACGTTGAAACGCCCGACGGGAGAGAATAAGACTTCTGGAAAAGCAACTCTCAAACACACATTCCAGATTCAAGAATCAGTCAGCAGGACGAACAACTGTCACCTGAGCAAGAACATAGGCCTAGGAAACCTGACTGGATAGTTGCAACCAAGGAAATGAGAAGATCAAATGGGCCATCGGCACATTTGAACCTTTCAAATTTCCGGGACCAGATGGGGGTTTTTCCGGCTCTGTTGCAGCATGGTTTGGAACTGTTCCAAGCTTCTGTAGAGTATACCAATCGTGCGTTGCGTAGAGTTACGTATTATGGGCATAGAGTACGGCAAACGCGGTCTTTATTTCAAAAATCAGACGCGCAAACTATACAGAAGGCATATCGTCCAATCAGCCTAACTTCTTTATATCGGGTCTTCAAAAAAAAACCAATCAAAGATTGCTATGGTTTTTTAAACGTATGTCTTAGCACTATTTTCCTTTAATTTTGTCAATGAACTTTAATGTCAAAATGTTATGTCAAAAATCCTGGCCAATAAAGAAACAATAATACGACATACGTTTTCGCATTCAAAGCAATCTTTGATTGGTTTTTTTTTTTGAAGACCCGATATCTAAAAACGCTAGAAAAAATAATTGATAGGCACATAAGAGACTCAAGGAGAAACCCTTCCACGAACATAACACGCCTATCAAGCAGACAAGTCGTGCGAAAATGCACTGCACAGTTTCGTCTTCAGGACTGAAAGATCCATTCATCTTAAAGAGATCGCTCTGTGTGCATTCATCGAATTTCAAGGGTCCTTTGATAACGCCTCATTTGCTGCGATGGACAAAGCGGCTGAAAGACAGAACCAAAGATAATCCTATTCCGGACTATCTTCGACAGAACTGACATAGAAAACACGACTCTTGGTAGGGCAAAAAGGAAATTGGGGTGCACAATAAGCCAACAGGTCATAGTGCCTAAATCCCTCTTGCAACCAACCAACCAACCTCAGGCTAGGCAAGCACGTTGTTATTGATTTATATTTTGCTTTCTTATCAAAGTTAAGTAAATATAAGTTAATTAAAATCGTCTTGTTATGTCTGAATACCTACACAACATAAACTAAAGTACTCAGGAACTTTGTGTAGACTCTGAATTAGCTATTTCAATGAGAATAGAATGGCCAAATCAAATAGATTCCTCTATAAAAAAATTAATTTTTCATAATTTCCCAGATATCTTTCTCATCATGATTGTGTTTGCTTACTGAAAATATCTTGGAAATTCTAGATTTGCTTTTTGTTCTACAAACAAAACAACGCTCGTTTGTTCAGAGATCTCATTTTAATCTACGCAATCTCCAAATAAACGCATATCTGAAACATTAGCAACTCAAAATCTCCCTACTAAAAACTTTACCCTTTAACACAGTGAGCAGCAGTCAAAACATATCTGTCGTTAATCAACATCCCTCCACAATAAAATCTATTGAAATAGGACAATCTGGCCATCCAAGGAAATTCGTTTTCTAGGGCTGGTTTTCCGCCTACTATCCTGCTGTTTTCGTTCCTTTCCCCACAAGCTAGCAAAAATCTTGTTACAAATTTAAACAAAAATTAAAATTTATACTTACTGCAATGACATGAGGAGGCTGGAGTATCATGTCTTGGAGGTGGATGGTTCTTTGCAGAATCTCCGCCGAATATTTTTGTAAGAGGATTTGTGTAAGCCTAAAAATGGTTTATGCTAGAGTCTATTTCATCGCAGTTGATAGTTCAAATCGAGGTTTAGGAACATAAAGTCACTGTAAACCCTATGGTTTACAATGGTTTTATGGTCCTTAACCTCGATTTCAGCTATCATTTGCAATGAAATAGACTATAAACGGAAATTGGGTGATTTGTTGGTTTGGCAATAACCTTAATCTCGATTTTATTTAGAGTATGAATTTCTATACCTACTTTTGTAATAACTACTAAATTTTTTTGCAAGAATTGCATTAAGTTTTTTTGTCTAGTATTTTTAGAAACTAATACATTTATAATTATTTTATCGGGTAATAATAATTAATGAGGTGGCGATGAGTATAAAAATGTAGTGTGAAATTTTACTTTTACAGTACAATATGTAAATATTTAATACCGTTAAATTAATCGAATATACATTTAAATTAAATGACACATTCAATAAGCAAAAATTGTGTCAAGTCCCACAAGAAATTCTTTGTTAATTTTTTGAATAAAGAAACAATAAAAGAAAAAATATTAAATTAATATCAAATCTAAAAACTCTTAATGATAAGTTGTTTTTATATCAATTTCAAAAGAACCAGTTTGTCCTGTTAATAATAAACAATTTAACCAAAAACAAACTTACGTTTCCAAATTTAATAAACGATAGTCCAATAATGAGCCACAAAACATAATTAATTCCAAAATGCATTGTTTTTAATGTCTATAAATATTTACGAAGAAAGCAATTAATGCCGCACCACACACAATTTCATTGAACTTCTCGCGAAGTAAACCTTCCACTCTTTTGGCTTTGCTGGACTTAACTGTTTAACGAAGAAGCGAGTTCAAAAAGCAGAAACGAAGAACAAATCGGACGGACGTGGTGGAAGTCGGTAGTTACCTGCTGATGATGGTTTTCTTTTGCTGGGACAATTTCCGTTCGTCACCTTGTCAATCGAGTTAGATTTTTGTTTTAAGACGAAATTTGGGTGATTCTCAATAATGACAAATTATGACCTGATTGAGGAGACGGAAAAAAAAACACAAATTATTAATAATTTATAAAGAATCTCCCATTTATTTTCATGTTGTGGTCCGGTTTTTGGGTAGGTGGTAGGTACCATCAAAAATTATTGTTGAAAAATACAAAAAACTTGTTAATTTGCTACTTTTTGGTAGGTAGGTATATATAGATAATATTTTTATAAATTACTTATTGCAAGACCTCCCTCTTTGGATATGAATTTTTGAAAACTTTGAATAATCATAACTTTTTTCCTATTATAGATAAAAAGCTGAAATTACAGCTCATTTGGACTTATAGTTTCAGAAATAAAATCGCGTTAAGCAATTTGGGGTAAAGGACCCCGCACACCTTCTTATGGGATTTCTGACCGTACTAGTCAAATATAACCAAATTTTAGTATATGTTATAGATCTCACCTTTCTGATCAATAACTCAATCCTATGACTAGTTTTTGAGATACAGGTAGTTGAATCTCCAAGAAATGTACACATTTTAAATGCATTTACATTTACCTGTCACTTACCAGGATGGACAGGTATCGTCACGCTCAGATGACAGGAGTCAGGAGGTGACAGGAGGATGTACCATCGTCACCAAAAGTAACTGGGACAGCATCACATTAGCTCTTGTCCTATTATATGAATTTTTGTTGTCAAAAATTTGTCAAACTAAATTGAATGCATTGAAATGAATGACAGTAGAATTAGTCCTGGAGATTATTAGGCATTATTTGTGTCCCAGATACTTTTGGTGACGATGGTACACTTGGCCAGACATAAAACTGGTACAGGCAATATATATATTTTAAATTTGCCTAGTGTGAGTCAGGCTTAACAACAAAAAGTCTGTTCTAAAAAACTTAGTTCAGACAGTTTTTGTCAACGTCAAAGCTGAAAAAAGTGAACACAACATGTTTTTATGTTATGATTGGTTTAAATATGATACTGACTTGACTCTTTTTGTCATTGTTGAGGTGATAAAAAAGGTCGATTCACACAATACAACACAATAGGAAAATGCGTACCAGTTTTATGTTTGGCCAAGTGTAAATGCATATAAAATGCGTACATTTCTTGGACATTAAACTACCTGTATCTCAAAAACTAGTCATAGGAATAAGTTGTGCCCATGGTAGTTATTGATCAGAAAGGTGAGATCTATACCTAACATACTAAAATTTGGTTTAATTTGACCGCGGTAAAAAATGCCATAAGAAGTGTCATAGATTTCAGCTTCAAATCTTAGAATAATTTAGTGTATGGAGTTGGGGGAGTCCTGAATGATCATTTAGACACAAAATTTCAACATACAAAAATTTGAAATTCTATCATTTTAGTACCCACGAAGGCTCCCTTATGTTTTGTATTTTTGAAAATTTTGAAAAATCATAACTTTTTTTCTATTATATACTACGTTTTCATGGAGTTTTCAAATCGTTTTGAATCCAATCCTCTTCTCCGTTTTCATGCAGAGGCAAAATTAGAATTGAAATCGGATTGCATGTTTTTGAATTAAACTCTCGATACGATCCCAAAAAAAGGTGAAACGACCTTGAGACTGAAATCGATTTCAGTACCTGTTTTCATGGCGTTTTCAAAACCAAAACCCTATTCAAAACGATTTCAAAACTCCATGAAAACGTAGTAATATATAGAAAGCTGGAATTTTCGTCGATTTTTATCCTAGTAGAGGACTACAGACCCTGCAAATTTCAACTCATTTGGACTTATAGTTCCTGAGAAAAAATCGCGTCAAGGAATTTGGGGTGAATTTTTGGATTTTTCAATTTTTCAAATTTCCTGAGGTCCTTTTTTTTAAAGATTTCAGTTTCAAATTCCACAATAAATCACTTTATGGAGTTTCTGGTGTCCCAAATGATCATCTAGAGTCGAAATCTCCACAAAAAAAAATCTGAAATTTGATCATTTTGGAAGACCCCCAAGAAATTTTCATTAGTTTCCCAGGAACATACGTACCAGAATGTGAAGTAGTGCATTTTCTTTAATTCAGTTTTTGAAAATTGATTCTCATGAATTTATCTTGTTGCTGTTTTCCACTGAATGAATTCGAGGTTTCAGTATAATGAGTCTTAACTTCCAAAAAAATATCAAAATAGAAGATCGAAAGTTGATTCAACAAATTATACCGAACATCAATGATACCATGAAAATGTAATGTTTGGCTGGGATGATTGATGAGCCAGTATTTATTTTTTTCCAGCAATTCTTGAGAGATCTTTTCACCTTCATTTCTTCAGATATAACTTCCCTTGCTCTATTATTTCCAAATAATATGGATTCCGATTCACATAAAAAATAGAATGATGAATCGGTTTCGCAAGTAGTTTCGTTTAATGTCCATCAAGATGATAATATCTGAGTCCCTGAGGCCACCAACGTTTTCGAAAAAGAGTGGCTTCAGAAAATTCAATAAAAACAAATACAAAAAGATATTGACAGAATTGCTAGAATGTTCTTCTAGACAAGAAGTAACTAAATTGCAGAATGGAAACAGTCCGAAAGGAAATCAAAGAAAAAGATTGAAATTATCAAAGGCAAAATAAGGACAATCAAAGGCGAAATATGGACGATCAAAATTGAAATACAGACGATCAATGGTGAAATAGGAATAATCAAGTTTAGAATATGGACGATCAAATCTCGTCCGATGCTTGAACAGAACGGATGTTTTGCTAATAAAATAAATAATTTTTCTTGCTTCATTCAGTGTGAGAAATCGAGAGTTTTTTGTTGGCACAATCCGAACACAGATATGCCTAGAATTTCCAGCGTCAAATCAAACGTCGGGTAAGTGCTGGATATAGCAATACCCAGTATTTCTTCAGGGCTTTCGCTAGAGCCGTCTAGGCCAAAAATCAATTCAGGAATTTTTTGCTATCAAATTCCTGAAATTCTATAAATTGCCGCAGTAGAAATAAGTAAGGGTAACGGACAACATCAGTTAGGGCCCTGAAAAAAGTAAGGGCACACAAACACTAGCAACCTAAGTACCAACCAAAATCTCTCGCAAAGTAAGGGGGCGTCGATCCGTCAGGGCACGATATCTCCTTACTAAAGGGACGTGTGCTTAGATCGATTCTGAAAATTCCCAACCAACAAAAGTTAGGGGATCTAAAACCAGGCTGCAAAGAAGAACAAGTGAGGGGACGTCTGCTCTCACAGTACCGCTTCGCAAAAATAGGGGACGACGAGCGAAGAGCAGATTTACCAACTTATTCCGACGAAAAGTAAGGGGACGTCAGAAAGTGAGGGCACGTTTTCTCTAACAATATCGCTTCGCGAAGGTAAGAGGACGACGAACGAAGAGCAGATTCTACCAAAGTGAGGGGACGTCTCCCCGCATGTAGGGGACGTCTTCTAAAACATGAGTGGCGACGAAGCCGCCGGATACAACGCTGAGGCTGCAGACACAGATAACGAAAGTGTCAGCTCCACCACCTCGATGGCAGGCACACCAAAACGAAGTGTGCAGAAAGTAAGGTCACGTCTTATTGAAACGGTGCAGCGTTGTAAGAAGTGCCCACGTCAGATCAGCTCACATTTATTTCAAACCGCCACAAATTAAAAGAAAAATGCCTAGCCCAGAGGACTCTTAGGACAAAAAGGGCCTAAATGAAAGACCGACCACACCCACAACAAGCGAGGGCAGACCTGCCTCCCCGATTGTAATTAGGGCTTCGCGAGACCACAAGACTAGTCTTGGTCTTGTCTTGGTCTTGGTAGCAAGACCAAGACCAAGATTTTCAGAATCGATCTAAGCACACGTCCCTTTAGTAAGGAGATATCGTGCCCTGACGGATCGACGCCCCCTTACTTTGCGAGAGATTTTGGTTGGTACTTAGGTTGCTAGTGTTTGTGTGCCCTTACTTTTTTCAGGGCCCTAACTGATGTTGTCCGTTACCCTTACTTATTTCTACTGCGGCAATTTATAGAATTTCAGGAATTTGATAGCAAAAAATTCCTGAATTGATTTTTGGCCTAGACGGCTCTAGCGAAAGCCCTGAAGAAATACTGGGTATTGCTATATCCAGCACTTACCCGACGTTTGATTTGACGCTGGAAATTCTAGGCATATCTGTGTTCGGATTGTGCCAACAAAAAACTCTCGATTTCTCACACTGAATGAAGCAAGAAAAATTATTTATTTTATTAGCAAAACATCCGTTCTGTTCAAGCATCGGACGAGATTTGATCGTCCATATTCTAAACTTGATTATTCCTATTTCACCATTGATCGTCTGTATTTCAATTTTGATCGTCCATATTTCGCCTTTGATTGTCCTTATTTTGCCTTTGATAATTTCAATCTTTTTCTTTGATTTCCTTTCGGACTGTTTCCATTCTGCAATTTAGTTACTTCTTGTCTAGAAGAACATTCTAGCAATTCTGTCAATATCTTTTTGTATTTGTTTTTATTGAATTTTCTGAAGCCACTCTTTTTCGAAAACGTTGGTGGCCTCAGGGACTCAGATATTATCATCTTGATGGACATTAAACGAAACTACTTGCGAAACCGATTCATCATTCTATTTTTTATGTGAATCGGAATCCATATTATTTGGAAATAATAGAGCAAGGGAAGTTATATCTGAAGAAATGAAGGTGAAAAGATCTCTCAAGAATTGCTGGAAAAAAATAAATACTGGCTCATCAATCATCCCAGCCAAACATTACATTTTCATGGTATCATTGATGTTCGGTATAATTTGTTGAATCAACTTTCGATCTTCTATTTTGATATTTTTTTGGAAGTTAAGACTCATTATACTGAAACCTCGAATTCATTCAGTGGAAAACAGCAACAAGATAAATTCATGAGAATCAATTTTCAAAAACTGAATTAAAGAAAATGCACTACTTCACATTCTGGTACGTATGTTCCTGGGAAACTAATGAAAATTTCTTGGGGGTCTTCCAAAATGATCAAATTTCAGATTTTTTTTTGTGGAGATTTCGACTCTAGATGATCATTTGGGACACCAGAAACTCCATAAAGTGATTTATTGTGGAATTTGAAACTGAAATCTTTAAAAAAAAGGACCTCAGGAAATTTGAAAAATTGAAAAATCCAAAAATTCACCCCAAATTCCTTGACGCGATTTTTTCTCAGGAACTATAAGTCCAAATGAGTTGAAATTTGCAGGGTCTGTAGTCCTCTACTAGGATAAAAATCGACGAAAATTCCAGCTTTCTATATATTACTACGTTTTCATGGAGTTTTGAAATCGTTTTGAATAGGGTTTTGGTTTTGAAAACGCCATGAAAACAGGTACTGAAATCGATTTCAGTCTCAAGGTCGTTTCACCTTTTTTTGGGATCGTATCGAGAGTTTAATTCAAAAACATGCAATCCGATTTCAATTCTAATTTTGCCTCTGCATGAAAACCAAGACCAAGACTCTCTCTCGAGACTCTCCTCTTCGTCTTGGTCTTGAAAAGAAAAGTCGACTCAATATTTATAAAAATATGCAAATTCCTATAATCTTCTCTTAGGGCGGGTATTATAAAACTGCTTTAACAGTTAACTTGAAGTTAACTTTTTGAATTACATGTAATTCCAGAAGTTAACTTTCAGAGTAGTTTTATAATACCCGCCCTTAATGTCTTTCAATTGAATCAATTCATCAAATTTATTATTTTTCAAATTCACGAGAGGGTTCTTCAAAACCTTTGTCTGGCCTGAATGCTCAGGTAAGTAAGGTAGGTTTATTCTTATGGTTCAAATAAATATTTATTTTTTTCCTCGGTACAGAATTGCAATTTTATGGTGTGTTTGTCAACTTTCCTGTTCCGTTAATAAAAATTCTAATAATTTAAGAATTGATGCTAATTTGTTCCTCTCAATGCGGTATTTTTTGACATGAAACGCTTTTGCTGGTAAAAATAGCCTGTGAAGAAGACCAAATGCATGGTCGGAACGTCGGCATAATTTTTTCAGGAAGGGAGTTTTATTTTTTATTTCTGAAGTCCTGAATCCATTATCTCTGCTCTGTCGTTATATGTTATGTATATTTTGAAAATTTGGTAGGTATACATTTTTTTCAAGACTATCAAGACCAAGACCAAGACTGCGCCAGTCTTGTCTTCGTCTTGAAACATCAAGACCAAGACCAAGACCAACACCGCATCTATTTTTCGAGACCAAGACCAAGACTGGCCAGTCTTGGCTTTGGTCTTGGTCTTGCGAAGCCCTAATTGTAATTAGGGAGGCAGGTTTTGGCAATTTATTTAACGTGCCAACTAGGAATAAATTCCAGGTCTTGGAGCCGAAAGACACACAACCAGAGGCCACTGCCCTTGATAACTCGAGGGAGGAGATAAGGGCCAAAGCGGCACAAGCCACGTTACCAAAAGCGCCTGCAGCTGCTGCCATAGGCAAAAAGACCCTTCCTCCTCCAATAGTTATAAGGAGCAAATTGGATAACCATAAGCAAAATAATCTTCGCCTCCAGAGTACAGTGGGAAGAGCGAAAAAATCGTAAAGCTCAAAACCCAACCTAGGGCCGAAGAGCGGCAACTATTTTCTGAGTGTCTGATTGCCAAGAAAACGGATGTGCAGAATATCGATTAAGAAATATATTGAGTAAAAGTGTTTACAAAATTGGAAATCATGTGACAACTTGACAAAAGTTCAACACACACTGACAATTAACATTGAAAAACCTGTACAAAGAACAGAGATACAAAGAATAACTGGTAAAAAAAGGTAATAAAGGTAGTTTTATTACACAATCACCACAGGTCACATTTAAGTTGTCAAAACATCGTTGTACCACAAAACGTTTCTGATATTTTAAAATTGGTCCACATTGGGATAGTTTGAACATTGTCCAGACAATTTCGGTAGATATAAGAATGTAAATGTGTTAGCCCAATCCTAAACATATTTTTTAGTGTCAAAGTAACAAACATTCCTAATCTATATGCATGCTCATAACTATACAAGCAATAATTATAGTAAAACATAAAATATCGTTTAACTTTGCTATATCTCTATACGTTTAAAAGCCATTGGAAATCCACCATCCACAGTCACAGCCATGGACATTTTACTCAATTTCAACGGCACCGGTGTCTTTGCAGTCGGCACAACCTCAAAATTTTTCAGCAAATGAAAAATCATAGATTTAACTTCCAAAAGTGCCAATCTGGAACCTATACACCCTCTAGGACCTACACCGAAAGGCATATAAGTGTACGGTACAATTTTGCTTTTATTTTCATCAGAAAATCGTTCTGGATCGAATTTTTTTGGATTTGGATAATATTGAGGATCAAGTTGCGTGCTTGCGAAAGGTATTAGAATGCTTTGGCCTGGCAGTAAAGTGACGTCAATTTCTTCAGGTTGTGTGGCTTTTATTGTATATGGCTTGACGCATAATCTATCAGTTGCTGGAATTGCGGGCCATTTTCTTAAAGACTCTGTCACAACCATATCGAGATACTTCATTGCTAATAAAGAATCATAAGTAATTTTATCGTCGTTTTTTTCCATGGTTTCCTTTATTTCTTCTCTTAATTTTTTTTGTATATCAGGATTTACGGCTAGTTCGTAACAAGAAAAACACATAGCCGAAGACACAGAATCGAATCCAGCTATGAAAAACGTTACTGCTTGTGAAGCTATGTCTTTGGTGGTAATTTGAAATGGGACATTCTCTGGGATATTGTCCTTAACCACAGCAAATCCAGTGTCGATTGTATCTGTTTCTTCTATAGGAGCTTTTTTTTGTGCCTGAAGTAAAATTTGCAACATATCTGGACGTACGATTTTTTGGTCTTCTCTTGCTTTAAGGTTTTCATCGATCAAATTGTAGAAGAAGTCTGAAACACGTTGGGAGAAGAGGCCAATTTTCAATTGCTGAAAAATAATATAAATTAAGAAGGATGTACAGCGGTTTTGGAAGTTGCGGAGAGTATTTTTCTATGGTTCCAAGAGTCAGCGCACCGTTAGTGGGAATTAGTTAAAAAGCTGTACAAGTTTTGATCATTATAAACCTTAGAAAATATTTCGCAATTTCCTAAACCGCATTGAAAATGTTTTAATCTATTTTCCTGGTACTCACTCTACAGATCCAAGGAAATAAAAGTGTCATGAAAAACTTTGTGACAGCAACAATTCCTCCAAAATCCGTAGCTTCTTTGCCCATAAGGTAAAACTCATTATTGGGTTCTTCAAGGGAATTTATTTGAATTCCAAAAGCAGTAGTGGCAATAACGTCATTCGTAAACTTGGTAAAAACATCTTTCAGTTCAACTTCAATTAAATCCTTGTCGGTTTTAGTAAAATGCTGAACAAAATTTACTGATGTTTCTTCTATCAGTTTATAGATAAATTTTATTTTGCTGCTGGTAAACGTGCCTGATAATACTGAACGCATATCGCGCCACTTTTTACCTAAAGTATTATTTAAATTATATTTTTTGTG
Organism: Ceutorhynchus assimilis; assembly: GCA_917834065.1. Lineage (NCBI taxonomy): Eukaryota > Metazoa > Arthropoda > Insecta > Coleoptera > Curculionidae > Ceutorhynchus > Ceutorhynchus assimilis. The sequence continues at coordinate 54,481,163 of OU892278.1, forward strand.
AAAGTTCAAATAATACCTCTCAACGCAAACAAATTTTGCGTCCACAAACCATCCTTGTCTTCTGAAGGGGCAATATCAATGTGATCAGTAAAATGATCAAAATCCTTTACAAGTAATTGTTTTAATAATATGGGATCTCTTATTAAAAGTGAGGGAATTGATAGATGGTATAAGGCCACATACCTATAGAATATTTCAATTTATTTGATTTACAATTTGAGGGTATTCTTACCGAGCATCAGAGTCGATTTTATAAAATTTGTCCATTAATTCGATTACGTTCATTCTCCCTAAAAACATTGGCCAAAAATCTCCGAAAATTATCCATGGGGTTGTGTATTGCTTGACGCCTAATTTTTGCCAGTACCGATATGGTTTGTAATGATAACGATACCATAAAGCCACTATTAGGGCTGTTAATAGAAAAATCCACCAGAGCATTTTGGAACTGAACTAATTTGTTTTACTCAATAACTTAATGAGATCTTTATTTACTCAGTATGCACACTGAAATTTTTTAATATAGCAAGGGAGACGACCGCGTTTTTCCTACCCCGATCGAGTTATGTGTCGACACTATCTCCCAGACTATAACACGAACTGTTGCTAAAATGATGCCGATGATATCATGTTTTGCGCATCATTTATTATTGTTATGTCGGATCGGGATTCTATTTATAAAATTCTCTAGATTAATACAAGAGCGGAGTTTAATTTTGTTTTTATTTAGAGCTCTAAGTGATGACACTAAATATAGAACCCAAATGTGTTCGAAAGTACTCGAATAGTATGACAATAGGAGAGATTTTTTGAGGCAGAGAAGGGTTGTCATAAGTCACATGAGGGCTCGCACGAAAAAACATAGCGAATATGCAGTAACCGCTAGGTTGCCATGTCGGCAAGGATTATGATAATGATGACGAACACTTGTTTCGTAGAATCTTTTTGGTTTATTTCACCACATCATGTCAAGAAATGTTTCAAAATTCGTCCTGGTATAAAGTATGTCAAGTAAGTATTTACTTGTCAAGACTTATTATAATCAAGCTCAGAAACAGATTATCTACAATCTACCAAGAATCACATGGAAACTTTTCACTTGTTTGGATAAAAGATTCTTCATGTTCAAAAGAACATTTTATAGGATTTGAGGGCTTTTGCTAAGTAAGCTACAAAATTCTTAATTAAAGAAATACTCAATATACTCAATATACTCAATATATTACAAATTTAAAAGATTTACAATAATAATTATGGAATGTATAATATACTTCAAATTATATCAACATACTGTGTTGTGGGGTACCTAGAAAACTAAAGGACCCCGCACACTTCTTATGGGATTTTGGTTGAACGCGGAATTTAACCAAATTTTGGTATGTTGTATATTTCGACCTCCTGAGTAAAAGTTCTCATGGGTACAAACCGATCCTATGACTAGTTTCGGATATACGGGGGTTTTGTAATACTACCTCAGGCAACCTGAAAATAATGAATTTTCATGCTTTTGCGTTTATTTGTGGTAGGTAGCTTTAAGAAATGTTGATTAAGTTTAGATCTTTTACAGAAAGGTGCATGTTTTTAGTTAGGTGCCTATACAGGGTGTTCCGAAACTATTGTGCCAAAAATTGAGGAATGATAGATCTCGCCAAAATAAACGTTTTTTATTCATAAACCCATAGGCGCATGCGCTTTGGTTAGGTGATAATAGCACATTACAGTCCGCACTATGGTAGCCACCTTGCACACGGAGAAACGTGTTTGAATAAGCAGAATCTGTGTTATTAAATAATACAGAACCCAAAGAATGCTTGCAGTATTTATTTAAAATAATGATTCACATCAAAAAATGCTCAAAACTACGACCACCCGCCTCAATGCATGTGTAACAGCGTTGTAGCAGAAATATCGAGTAGATTTCTGCAGGAAACCTTTCCCGGATCTGTTTTCCTGTATGCCAGACAAAACATAGAATACCAACACGACAGACCACCACCACATTACTTGTTAGTCTTAAGAGAACATCTCAACGAAACATCTGGAAAGAGTGATTGTTAAGGGGGCATGGACTCCACGTTCACCAGACCTGACGGAATGCGACTTTTCTTAATGGGGTCATATGAAAGCTCTTGTTTACGACACTCCAGTTGAAACAGCTAGAGGAAGTTAGTAGGAAGGATTGTTGCAGCAGCTGCAGAAATTCTCGAAACACTCAACAACGTCCAGGAAGCTATGCTACGGCGCTGTCACGCACGTATGGAGGTGGGTGGTCGTAGCTTTGAGCATCTTTTGCTGTGAATCATTGTTTTTAGTAAATACTGCAAGTATTCTTTGGGATTTGCATCATTTAATAACACAGTTTCTACTTCAAACACGTTTCTCCGTGTGTAAGGTGACTACCACAGCGCGACCTGTAATGTTCTATTATCACATAACCAAAGCGCATGCCCCTATGTGTTTATAAGTAAAAAACGTTTATTTTGGCGCGATCTATCATCCCTTAATTTTTGGCACAATAGTTTCGGAACACCCTATATGTGAATGTACGAGGGTATTTTGAAAAGTACTTGTTTGGTGGGCCTTTGTATGTTTTTAAAACAAACACAAATAGAAGTATGACAAACTATATACTGTATTTTTTCCCAAGAAAGATTTTGACTTGACACTGTCAACTTTGAAACATAAACAATGCCGCTTATTGGTCGCAAGATGCCATTTGCACCTAATGCATTGTAAAACTGATTACAACCTGCAGGGACACCTCATTTTCCGACCAATCAGGGCCAAGCGTTATTGTTTATGTTTCAAAGTTTTCAATGTCAAAATCCACCTTAAGTTCTCAACAATAAGATTTTCATCCTCAAATCCTAACTCGTTTCGACGCTTTACAGCCAATCTACGGACTTCGGCATCTTTCAGTAATAAAACAGTGCGATTTACTCTTACTCTAGTCCTTCATTGCACACGTAGCACATTACCTTTCCCGAATTGCCATTTTCACAAGAAAGGTGACAAAAAAGACAATTCGCTTTATTGACAGGGTCACTATTTTGGTTTCCATGGTTACCAAGTGAAATATGACATATGAAAAAACAATTTTCATTACTTTTCTTCCCATGGCTGTTTAGATTTTTCAAACAAATCACCAAGTGTATGTATACCTAATAACTAAACACTTAAACCCTAGACCAAGGGATCATGAGGCAAAAAGTTTTTAGCACAAGCGTAGCGAGAACTGGAATTCATTGGGTTAGAAAGATACTTTTATCACAAAACGTAGATACCTGAGTACCTACAAGTACACAATTTTTCACACTTTTGAACATTTTTGGTCATTGACTCATTTAGCTTAGTAATAGCCATAGTTTTTGAGCGCCCCTGGTATATAAAGGAACAATTTCTAACTAAAAATATCTGCTTAAATACTAATTAAATATAATCAAAAATTTTTAGTGTACGCCATTACAAAAGAGAAAGAAAAAAAAAGGGAAAGAATTCTGCGCCTGATTGATTAAAAGGTTAAAACAAAGATGAAAACTTGACAAAGTTACTATATATGAAGTCTCTACAGTTATGCATAATTTTTTTTTTGTTAACTGTCATCCTTCTGAGTTCCACTGGTAGGATGTTGTAGATTTTAACACCAAGATATTCAATAGATCTTATATTTAAATTAGTGGCACTGTTAGGTATCTGTAGGTCTCTTACAACATTGGACCTGGTGGAGTAGGAGTGACTGACATGTTCTCCCACTATTTTGACATTTTGATACATATAAGAACAGACACTCAACACATACAAACACCTTACGGAGAGGATTTTATTACTATAAAGTTGACAGGTGGGAAACATTTTATCTTTTCCAAATATAATCTTGAGAATATAATTTTGGACTGTTCTCAGAGGTTTTAGTGCATTTTCATATGAACTTCCCCATACAATCATAGCGTATCTCAAGAGAGATTCTACCAGAGCTCTATAAACACAGATTAAAAGATGTTCGTTTAATAGTCCTTTTATCATATAAAATTTACGAATTAATTTTCTAATATTACTAGTCGACCTAGCCACATGTTGCTTCCATTTGAGGTTCTGATCAATAATTACTTGTAAATATTTAGTATGTTGCACCTCTCTAATTTCTCTTTCAAATCCGTCTACCCTAATGCCATCAAAATTGGGGCGATTTGCCATTGTTAGGGAGAAAGCTATATAGTTAGTTTTATCAACATTCAAAGTGAGTTTAAAAGTATCAAGCCAATTTTTTTATATTATATAGCCCATGAGAGGCATGTGTATATACTTCTTCCCATGTTTCTCCTGTAAAAATCACAGCGGTGTCATCCGCGTAGGATATCACCATGCCATTATCTATCGGAATATTAGTCAAGGAGTTAATGTACAATGAGAAAAGCAAAGGGCCCATAACTGTTCCTTGAGGAATGCCAATCAGAACCTCCGAACTATTGCTTAATACATTATTAATTTTTGTCAATTGCTTTCGACCTGTCAAATAGCTCGCAAAGACACCCAACACAACACCTCTGACCCCATAAATGTTTAAAACATCAATAAGAGAGTCATGAGGCACTGTGTCAAAGGCCTTCGCAAGATCAAGAAAAGCAGTTAGACATTTTTTACCACTATCAAGGGGTTTTGTGATTGCTCTTGTGAGCCTGAGAATAGCATCAACAGTGCTTATACCATTTCGAAACCCATATTGATTTTCTGATAGAATGTTATTCATTTATAAAAAATTACACAGCCTCTCTTTGAGGCATTTTTCAAATATTTTTGCAAAATTTGTGTTAACACTGATAGGCCGATAATTTGTTATTTTTTTTTTGTCACCCGCTTTGAAAATGGGAGTAACAATAGAAGTTTTAAAACATTCGGGCACAGATCCTGTTGTAAATATTAGGTTTATTATATGTGCCAATGGGTCAATAAAATACTTATAATATCTTTTTATCATTTTAGTTTGTATTCCATCACAGCCAGGGGAACAATTATTTTTTAGGGAATTGATATGTTTAATTATTTCGATTTTATCAACAGGTTTTAAGAACATAGAGCTTAATGCGTTGTATTCTATTCGAGAAGCAACAGTCGGTGGTTTCACTTTATTAGCCATTTTTCTGCCTATGTCAATAAAAAAAACATTACAATATTCAGCCATTTGCTTTTCATCTACAAACAATTTGTCACTTTCATCCCTTATTTCTAATTTCTCAGAATATACCTTATTTTCATTTACTGCGTCTGATATTATATTATATATTTTTTTAAAATTATGTTGATTTAAATCTATTTGTGTTTTATAGTAATTAAATTTCTGTTTATTAATAATTTTGTTCAGATTATTTCTATAATTAATGTAATCCTCTTTAGCTTGCGGACTGTTCTTGTTTTAGAGTATTTTTTTCATTTTATCTCGTTTTTTAATTGCTGAGATAAGACCTATAGTAATCCATGGTTAAAGTTTTCTGTTGTTAATATAGTAAACTGTTTTGTGATCTGTAGCTTTTTCTATGGACTGGTTAACTTTCTCAATGAAATTTTGGGCAGCAATATCTGCAACATTTGTTTCAAAAACCTCCTTCCAGCTTTCTCCCTTAATTAGATTTTCAAATAAATAGTCATTAAATGTTGAAACTATTTTAGATATCTGAATAATTTTCTTTTGTATATTTTAATATGAAAAATTTATTATTACAGGGTAATGATCAGTTATGTCACTTTCAAGTATAAATGAAGCTTGCTGAAATAAATTTGTTTTATAACTATTTCTTACGAATATGTGATCTAGACATGAGCCACTGCTTGGTGTCACTCGTGTCGGGCCATTTATAGCACTGTTAAATCCATAGAAATGCAAAAGAGATAAATATATATTAACTTCTATATCCTCCCTATTGGAGATATTGATATTGATATCACCAATCAGAAGCTCAATCTGTTTTTTCCTTCTGTTAGAATAATAATTTCCCAAGTCATTAAAAAAAGATTGTATGTCAGTGGAAGGTGGCCTATAACCACAAACAATTTCATAGCTCATGCCAGAAATACTGAAATTTATGTGACACATGGTGACTTTCGATGAATCGAAATTCAAGTCTTTCACCAAGGCATCAAGGCTCCTTATAATATACACAACAGTGCCATCGTTTTTATTAAAATTTGCATTGTTATAGTAAACATTAAAGTTATTTATGTTATAGAGATTAATATTCTCAATAGACCAACTTTCAGTCAGTATAATAATATCACAATTTTTGAAATCATAGGCCTCCAGAAATATGAGCAAATTATTAAAGTTTTTATGTATGCTACGTATATTTAGATGCAAAATACTCAAAATATTGTTATTTGATTTAATTATAGTTTTAATTGTATCACAGTCAGTTGTACCTTGCAATTCTTCATCCAATAAATCCAATTGTTCTCCAATGTCCACTTCTGATATATTACTTGCCATAGGAACCACCATAGTCTATCTTACTCCTTAATATTTCCAAGTGATACTTATATGTTGGACAATCCGGGCTATTAGTTGCATGATTAATTTCAAGTTCCTGTTTGTATTTTGCATTTGCTCGAACACAATTAATGCACTTCCTATCCTTGTCCTTTGGGCAGTTGAGGGTGTTATGCATTTCTGCACAATAACCGCACGTTTCTGTTTGGTTTTTGCATTGAGTACCTTTGTGATACAATTCCTGACACTTAAAGCATCGCTGTATAGAGATATCTTCAAAAACAGGGTAACTAGTCCACTCAATAAACAACCTCTTATTGACAAGCATCCTATGAAATAAATTTGGTGAAGATTCTCCAAATATTGTGTAGGTATTGTTAGATCCATTTTTTTTTAGGTATGTTACATTAATGTTATCATTTTCATTGACATAATCATTCTGATCACGGATGCAGGTTTCCAAGTCGGTTGCATTCAGGCATCCTGTATAACCAATAATTTTAAATCTAGGTTGTTTCATTTTGGTAATTTGGATTTCATAGTTAGGTAAGTTTTTCTCGGCTTCATCCTTAAAGAGGTTTGAGTCTTGTTTATTGTGACATTTAACTACCACACTGCCATTCTTGGTTGATCTGATATTTTTAATGCCAATTTTTAGATAAGAAGGTTTGACATATGTTTGTAGATCTTTTTTTGTGACTTCAGCATTTTGTGGGTTTCTAGGAATAATTAATATACTAGGGATGTTATTAATAATCTTCTGTTTATTGATAAGTGAATTATTTGCTGTGGATTGTACTATGTTGCTATAGAGCGGAGTGGTATTAGCATTTTGTTGCGCAAGCTCCAAATCTTTTATTTTTCTTTTTAGTAGGTTTATGATTTCATCTTTACCATCTATAATATCAATTTTATCCTTTATAGTTTGATTAAGTGATTCAAACGTTTCAAATTTAGTGCATTTATGACATAGAAATGTCATAATTCGCCCATTACGAAGCTCTAACACTTTTACTTCTGAAGCCGTAACTTTGCTACATTTAGTACATATATTTGAATTACACCCATCACATGGAAAAACTTTTATGTTTACAGATTCTTTTTCCTTACATACATCACATTCCATGGCCCCAGTTGTATTTATTCACATGAAAAACATTACCATGTATTTTACTAGAAAATGTTTGTGTGAATGTTTACAACTTGGTAACAATGCTTGCTAGGTAACCTTCAGTACGGGTAGAACAGGATTGTTTACACTTTATTGGATATTAAAATACATTGTTTTTTCACTTGCTTCCACTCTCACAATGAAAATAGGGCACGATGTTTCACCCTAGATACTTTTGACTATTTAAAGCTATCAAAAAAACATCAAAATAACACCTTTTTGATAGACAATTCAATGAGGCGGCGGCCTATGTTGCCGGCGCACACTGGGAATTGCACTGAGATTGTCTATTTTCAACGTGAATGGATTGGACTCACCAAATTCTGATAAAATGCCTTTCCAGCTCTTGTCCTGCCACTCTTGAGTGTTCACATCTTCTTTATATGTCTTTGGTTCTTCTTCGTTTTCTGATAGCAAACAATAAGCTACATATAACTCATAGTCACTCAAATTCTTTAGTCTTGTTACATTTCTACCTGATCTTGTTGTTCCGGCTCGTGACGTATCTTCATACTCACTTTGATCACTCTCTTCAGAATCGTGAATGTCTCGAATATTTTCTGCCTCATCTTGATTTTGTTTGTTTTCTTGATAACTTACTATTTCGTTTGTGTCAATAATTACATTACCTAATTACATAATTACATTCTATTTTATATTCCATAATAGTTTCGTCAAAGTGAACGTCTCTTAACGAATAACTTTTTCTCCATCTGACAGCCACAACCTGTAACCACCACCAGAGTATCCTACCATCACTGCTTTTTTTGACCTTGGCTCCAACTTATTTCCTTTGGACCAAATATTGTACCATGTTCTGCAGCCAAAAATTCTCAATTTGCTGATATCATTTCTACCATTCCATATTTGCGATGGGGTTTGACTTCTACGTAGTGCTGACGTTGGTGCTCTATTCAACTCGTACACAGAACACTTCAAAGCTTCTCCCCATAAATATTTGGGTATTACCGACTCGATTAGTTTAGTTCTAATCATATTAAGAAGTGTACGGTTCATCCTTTCTGCTTTGTCATTTGCTTGGGGGCTGTATGGCACTGTATATTCTATTTTTATGCTCTTTTGCAAAAATCTTTGAAGACGTTTGAATATTCTCCTCCATTATCTACTTTAAATCCTCTCACTTTCACATTGAAATTTTAATTATTAAAAAATTCAAATAGTCATCTAACATCGTCTGAAAGTATTTTCCGCCATCAAAAGTATTCGGTATAATTGGACCACACACATCGCTGTGTATCAGTTCTCCAATATATCTTGTGTGGTTCTCATTTGGTTGAAAAGGCGATCTGGTGGCTTTACCCTCTACACAAGGTGAACATATTTTATCCATTGATTTTAATTCTAACTGAGAGAGTGCATCTTTACTCGCATCTCTCATCCGTCTATGCCACAAGTCATCAACTGTAACATTATATTCTTCATTCGGTACTATAATTTCATCTAACATCAGAACATACAATCCATTCTTTCTTTCACCTATTAATTCAAAATTTCCTTGGATTGATGTTTCCTCCTTTTCGACTATTATTTTGTGTCTTCAAAAATGACATTAAATTCATTTTTGAAGCTGATATCAAATTGTGTTTCAAACCTGGCACAATAAGAGCTTCAATGGTAGTAATAACATCTTGGTTCTCACACTTGCCCCTTAACTTCCCAATCATATTTGTTTTCAAAATTTCCCCTTTTGGAATATGTATTTCAACATAATTTGGTAATCTCTCTATGTCAAACATATACTACTCTTAACTTTTCTTGCACAAAATGGTTACTGGCACCTGAATCTATGACATAATATATTTTGTGTTGATTTGCATTACCAATACTTGCTGCATACAGCACTATCCCTTCTTCTGCTGCATTAGCATTTAGTTTTGTGTTACTTATTCTATTTTCTTGTCTATAATGGTAATTTCTATCTCTATTTCCTCTAAATCCATCACGCCCTCTATAATTTGATCTATAACCTCCTCTTGCATTTTGACCGTGACTTTAATTATGATAGTTTTGTTCTTATTTTTCTTGGGACAATAAAGCTGTATGTGCAACAAACTTCCACACTTATAGCATCCTTTTGTAATATTCCGAGAAAATAGACTCATAAATCCCAATGTCAATTACTGTAAAAATCAAATAATTAATGAAACAGTCAAAAACTGAATTTCCGTATCTATAAATCTGTATTCGATAAATTAAAAAATAAAACAAATTATCGCAAAAAGTATTGCAACACCGGCCAAGTCAATCTAAATTAAATTCTTAAAAACTGATAAAAACGAGGTGATGTCATCCTAAAATCCGATCAATGAACTTTTTTAGCCAAGGCCTTTCCGCTTAACAAAAATTGAGTCGAATGAATTATGGCATTCTTGAACCCAAACGTGTTGACCTCAATAAATCAGATTATTGCGACATAATTAATTGATTTTAGACTAAAAATAAAATAAAATTCCAAGGAAATTGCATCATCTTAATTGTCATGGACAAAGTGATTTAGGAGCATCAGGGTTTATATAAATAGCGCGTTTTTAAGAAGGAGACAACAGTTGCCAGAAAACAGTTAAGTCGTCCATTTGAGTTAAAGTCTGTCCAGTTTCGCGAAAAGTTACCTTTATGGCGTTTTGCCTCGGGTATGATTTAACTTAGAAAATTACGAAAAATCGTGAATTGAAATTCGTTCAATAAATTATGTGCGTGCTAGCTAAATATTTTGAGTAATTAATTAAGTAATTTTACGTGTGTTTTATGGACAAAATGTAAGTACTTTATAGTGACAAGATTTATTTTGATGAACATGACTTTGTGTGATTAAACTCTGACTTTCATTGCATAAAAACAAACTGAGTGATTTTTACTAGAAATACTTTTGAATTTATAAACTTGAGGATTGTATTACTAGAAAAACTTTTGACTTTTATCTTAACAGTGGAACTTTATTGCCTTAAATAGTAATAACTCGAGTGTTTTATAAATGGAACATTATTGCAAAACTTAATTACCTTCAGATATAATAACATTTAATGGTGAAAAGAGAATATGAAGAGTACTTATAATGCATTTAACAATATACTATTTTGAGTTGGAATTATGAATTAAACAGTTGTATTTATTAGCTAGGCATAGGAATCCGAAAGTAGAATTGTTCTGATAAACTATTAACTGCAATAGGAAATTTTGAAAAGAAATTTGATGTCATAAAATAGAATTGTTTTCTTGAAATATTGGAAACTTGTTAAAAGGAAACTTATATTAGAATTTGTCCATGAAATAGAATTGTCTTAGAATATGGGAAAGCTGTTAAAAGAATTTATTGTTCATGAAGGGAATTTTGAATTAGGGAGTTTATTTTACAAGTAGAAGTTATTGTGAGATTTTATGAGAATAAATTAGTTGATAAACAAATAGGTAATTATTTTGGGTTTTCATAAGCAAAGGACTTAGAGATTTTGAGGAATTATTTGACTAGGTAAAGGATAGTTATTACGAATGATTCGGATGTAGTAAAATGAGTTGAATTATAATTTTGAGAAATAGTATGAAGATATTTGGCTGATTTTTTGGGTTTTATGTGGAGTAAAATATAATTTAGTACACCTCATTAGTTTGTTTCTCTCTCTTGCAAATAGACCCTCTTCCACAGATTTTAGATAGCAAGCTCCAAGCATATAAACACCATCAATAGACCGCTCGCCATTTACCATCTAACTATTTACATAAAGTACTTGGGGCGTTTTGCTACACTTTTGTACTAGCTTAAAAAAGTACATACTTCATTTTCGCTACTCCCAACTTTTGAGTTTAATTTAATTTCTACGTCCAAAAGCTTTGCCTTGACAAAATCCATTTTAACATCTGCAACTGTCTTCATTGCTGTGACAACTGTGTCATATTTAGATGGCTTTATTTTTGTTTTCTTTTATTCTAATTGAATTGCGCATGCTTTATGCCTAAGAATGATAGAGCTTTGCTAAAATTTGGCTTTTAAAAATGCGCGCGTTAAACACTGAAAAAGGATACCGGCAGTCCTTTCACTGCCGACAAGTAAAATCAGTTGCCAAAAACACGTCGCCCGCTTCGTGTGGTTCGAGAAAATAGACCCGCGGTTTTTCGTTTGCCGAGATCGGTTAAATCAAGACGGTTTTGTTGCACTCCTTCGCATTGGACCTAAACTTCCCGAATGAGCTGGCCAGCTGAGTGGAGTTTGGAAGTAGAACATGGTAAGGTGAAAAAATATCCTTTTCAGTTCCGATATCTTTCTATTTCAATTTAAAATCTTTCATCGATTACCATTCTATCAGCAACCTTTGGATTTTCCAGTTTCACTTTTCGCACAATTTACATTATGTTAGAACATATTTTGAAATAATAATTATCCACGCAGATATTTATTATTGAAAATCACATCAGTTTCACGAGTCGATTCGAATTGTCCGTTATGACACTCGATATCGAATACGACAGCTCCGTGTGATAAGTATCGAAAAATCGAAGAATAGAATCGCTATTTTGACAATTCGATACGAATTTCGACTTGACTCGTCTTGTAAAATAGAATTCGGCAGGTGATTATCGGCAACTAGGCATTTCATGCAAAAATCGACCTCATGGATGTTGGATCGCAAATTATTTGTTTACTGTTGAATCTGTCGGTTTTAGTTGTTAATCTGTGGTAAAATCAACTGTTTAGGTTTTACAGTCTGTCAAAGATGCAAAAAAGTAAATTTTCAACTGCCAATATTTCCGAAATAGTTGAAGATAAATATAGGACACTGTAAATGGAATAAGTCTAGAATTTTTCGCAGAATTCAGAAATCTCATACTATACAGGGTGTTACACTATTTTTTTTTTTTCAAACTTTCTGCAACCCCCTGTATTAACAAAACTATGTTTTCTGAGAACTATTCCTTAGTCACTACACCTTTCCTATACACAGTGGCACAAAAAAATTAAGGGGTGTGGGAAAATATAAAAAATGACCCACAAGGCCTAGAAATATTCCGAGATTATTACATTGGAGCCAGCGGAAAACTCCGGGTTCTCAACACTTGGCAATTTCAAAATAAAACTAAAATATGTTAGAGCACTGAATGCTTTATTAAGCACAACACTATTTGAATGTTACAAATGTTGATTGAGAAACACTTAGTTTGGGTTTGAATATGAGACGAATTATTATTAGGTCAAATAAAGATTGTTACAAAAATGTATTCTTTTTCAGGAATTAATGGCAAACACATCGTCCTCAAAATTAAAATATTTCTCCAGAGTACATAATGATGGAAATAATTTAATCTTTGAATGCGATTGAAATCATGTAGGTTGGTATACAAAAATATATATTAGGTATTTATGTAAATGATTTAAATATGAAACATAATATACCTAATTATTGAACCATTATGAAACATTTATTTATTAAGGATACCTATTTTTATTTTATTTTATTTTTTTTTTGTTGAAAAATACACCAAGTATATACGACAATTTGAAAGTTCCTTTACATAGTTAACATCTATAAAATTTCAATACAATTCCATTTATTTTATAGATTTTCAAATAACATTTTGACATCTAATTTTACTAACATTATTACTTAATTCATGGCAGTTTTAATTTCAAAATCCACGTTATTTTATACAGAAAGAAAATCCAGCAATTTCAGTGCCCCTAAAATAATACAAAGAGAAAGCGATTTTTTTTTTCAATTATTGTAATAATAATATTTAAGTCAACTCATTTCAACGTGAAATTATAAACATTAAAATCTTATACAGTCACACTTTTATTTACAAAGTACACCTAAACCTAGAAGGCGAAATCTTGGGGTGTCTGTTCCGTAATTAAATCAGTTTGTGATTTATTTATGAACAAACTTTATAAAGTTAAATATTTCAAGATCACAACCATGTTCATCATGGCTGTTACTGAAATACATTGATTATTCTAGAATGAAGTGCATGGAATGTCAATTCAAAAGCATCAAATATTTTTCTTAAAATTATACTTACATAAATTTTCACAGAATAAGGAGCAGTGCCTACATATACGAACATGTAACAGAAATATCTGATAATTTTTAGTGAATGTAGAAGATTGTGTTATACTAACTAAATATTTAGAAGATTCCATTTTTATTTAGAAACAATTATTCAGCACTACTGTAACCCTTTTCTGTATACACAATATATAATTTCAACAATTATTATTATATTTTCAGTCCATTTAAAGGATTTTCAAAGGCATGATAAATTGTCCATTTAATGAAATTCCATATTATTGATAAAAATAAAAATAAATATTTGGTAATATCATCAACACACATTAGGTCATCATCTTCATAGTAATACATAGGTATTTTTAATATTCATGTTTTATAACTTAGAAATTATTGGTCACAAATACATCACACATAAATATCAACATGTTCAATTTTTGTTTTGATTCAAAATAAATAAAAACATTTCGCATATTTCGAGCTCTTATTATCTAAATTAGTTGCAGTTCAATTCTTCAGAATAAATTTCCAGTTTAATTAATGAGAAGGTTTCCTTATGATTAGTTAAGCTTTTGCAAGAAGTGACGCATGATTTATAAAAAAAAATGTACAGTTTAGGTTAGTTGCTAGAGTTACCAACTTCGGGCCTGTAGAACTTTTTGGTAACTCTTTGACTAGCATGTTTTTATACACTTATTAGGCCTTTTTTATACTGTACCTGCTGGGTGGTTTCATTGACAAGGGTTTTAGTGTCATACATTGCTCATTTCACCCTGTATATTTTATTACGATTGGTTCAAATCAAAAGGAGAAATTGATAATAAAAAAGAAGTTTAAAATGCAAAACCTAATTTCCTCGAACACATCAAAGTTAAGTTAATTTTTACCATCAATTTCAATAAACAAAATCAATAATTGAATTATTCGAAAATAAATTTCAAAAGGAACGTTAACAAAGGCAAAAGTATTGTGGCCGTGGTGTGAGTAGAGCCGCTCACTCGAATGTCGCCCTTTTTCAAAAAGGGCATATCGATGACGTGGATGATCCCGTTGGTGCATTCGACGTTGGGACGGAATACCGGGATCCTCAATTCTTCCCAATGGATAATGTAAGCTATAACACATAAATAAAAATAAAAAGTGCTAATATTGATGATAAATATTATAGTTTTTAAGCGAAAGTATTTAAAATACAGCCATAAGGACCTTATAAATGCATAGTGATTGCTGTCCGAATAGAATTACTGGCAACCAAGTTTAGCTCAGCAATGTTGCCAAACACCAGAGATTAATTGATTGAGGAATTATTGAGTCTTTTTTTTTGTAAATTAACTTAATGGCGAATGTAAGAATCATCATCAAGGCAGGTTGCATAGCCATTTTTCCAATCGCCAGCCTCTTCTGTCATTCCCATATTCTTCTAGACATCTTTTTAATTTTTCTTTTTACTCTAAAATTCAACTTGATGAATATGGAAAACTTGAGCGGAGTTCTGAAAATTTCCAACCTATCCTTAAGCGATTTCAACCAACCTTCTCTTCCCATTTTAACACAATTATAGGATGTGCATCGCTTTTGACAAACACAGGAGGTAAGTTGTACACAGTGTTTTGACACTTCTGGAATTGTTGCCCACATAAGTTGGTATGATCCTCCTGAGTTAGTATCCCTCCCCAGTTAGTTGGCGAAGGTATTGTGTATCGAGGCTGTTGTTCCAGATTCTAACTCGTAGAGCAGCTTGTTTGATGTGTTTTTCAAAGCATCCGATGTAGTAGGAATATTTTCGATTGCCCGATTCATTCTTGTAAGTAACACTCGTCTGCATTCATTGATGTTCTGAAGATCTGATGCTCGATCATAAGGTAGAATAAAAAAACGCTGCAACATATCATGACATTCATGATCAATATCAGAGGTGCCTGTAAATAGCCGCTGCCATACACAATCAATTTCACGAAATGATGTGACACTCGCAAAGCAAAATTTAAAACAAAATGCAATTTGAAAAATCATATATCAACATACTCGGATGAGAAGAATTTTAAATGCAACATATGCGAGGCTAAATTGAAAACCAAGAGTGCTTTAAGAAAACATTTGATGTTACACTCGGATATTTCTCCTTTTGAATGTGACACTTGCAAAGGAAAATTCAAACGTAAAAGTAGTTCGAAAAGGCACCTATTAACACACTCGATCTTTTTGAATGTGACACTTGCAAAGCAAAATTTAAACTAAGAGGCAATTTGAAAAATCACATATCAACATATTCGGATGAGAAGAATTTTAAATACAACATATGCGAGGCTAATTTAAAAACCAAGAGTGCCTTAAGAAAACATTTAATGAGACACTCGGATATTTCTCCTTTTGAATGTGACACTTGCAAAGGACAATTCAAACGTAAAAGTAGTTTGAAAAGGCGCATATTAAAACACTCGAATTTTTATCCTTTTAAATGTGACACTTGCAAAGCAAAATTTAAACTAAAAGGCAATTTGAAAATTCACATATCAACATACTCGGATGAGAAGAATTTTAAATGCAACATAATGCGAGGCTAAATTAAATACCAAGAGTGCTTCAAGAAAACATTTGATGATACACTCGGATATTTCTCCTTTTGAATGTGACACTTTCAAAGGAAAATTCAAACGTAAAAGTAGTTTGAAAAGGCACATATTAAAACACTCGGATTTTTATCCTTTTGAATGTGACATTTGCAAAGCAAAATTTAAACTAGAAGGCAATTTGAAAAATCACCTATCAACATACTCGGATGAGAAGAATTTTGAATGCAACATATGCGAGGCTAAATTAAATACCAAGAGTGCTTTAAGAAAACATTTAATGATACACTCGGATATTTCTCCTTTTGAATGTGACACCTGCAAAGGAAAATTCAAACGTAAAAGTAGTTTGAAAAGGCACATATTAAAACACTCGGATTTTTATCCTTTTGAATGTGATACTTGCAAAGCAAAATTTAAACTAAAAGGCAATTTGAAAATTCACATATCAACATACTCGGATGAGAAGAATTTTGAATGCAACATATGCGAGGCTAAATTAAATACCAAGAGTGCTTTAAGAAAACATTTAATGATACACTCGGATATTTCTCCTTTTGAATGTGACACCTGCAAAGGAAAATTCAAACGTAAAAGTAGTTTGAAAAGGCACATATTAAAACACTCGGATTTTAATCCTTTTGAATGTGACACTTGCAACGCAAAATTTAAACTAAAAGGCAATTTGAAAAATCACATATCAACATACTCGGATGAGAAGAATTTTGAATGCAACATATGCGAGGCTAAATTAAATACCAAGAGTGCTTTAAGAAAACATTTAATGATACACTCGGATATTTCTCCTTTTGAATGTGACACCTGCAAAGGAAAATTCAAACGTAAAAGTAGTTTGAAAAGGCACATATTAAAACACTCGGATTTTTATCCTTTTGAATGTGATACTTGCAAAGCAAAATTTAAACTAAAAGGCAATTTGAAAATTCACATATCAACATACTCGGATGAGAAGAATTTTGAATGCAACATATGCGAGGCTAAATTAAATACCAAGAGTGCTTTAAGAAAACATTTAATGATACACTCGGATATTTCTCCTTTTGAATGTGACACCTGCAAAGGAAAATTCAAACGTAAAAGTAGTTTGAAAAGGCACATATTAAAACACTCGGATTTTTATCCTTTTGAATGTGATACTTGCAAAGCAAAATTTAAACTAAAAGGCAATTTGAAAATTCACATATCAACATACTCGGATGAGAAGAATTTTGAATGCAACATATGCGAGGCTAAATTAAATACCAAGAGTGCTTTAAGAAAACATTTAATGATACACTCGGATATTTCTCCTTTTGAATGTGACACCTGCAAAGGAAAATTCAAACGTAAAAGTAGTTTGAAAAGGCACATATTAAAACACTCGGATTTTTATCCTTTTGAATGTGATACTTGCAAAGCAAAATTTAAACTAAAAGGCAATTTGAAAAATCACATATCAATATACTCGAATGTGAAGAATTTCAAATGCAACATATGCGAGGCTAAATTAAATACCAAGAGTGCTTTAAGAAAACATTTAATGATACACTCGGATATTTCTTCTTTTGAATGTGACACCTGCAAAGGAAAATTCAAACGTAAAAGTAGTTTGAAAAGGCACATATTAAAACACTCGGATTTTTATCCTTTTGAATGTGATACTTGCAAAGCAAAATTTAAACTAAAAGGCAATTTGAAAAATCACATATCAATATACTCGAATGTGAAGAATTTCAAATGCAACATATGCGAGGCTAAATTAAATACCAAGAGTGCTTTAAGAAAACATTTAATGATACACTCGGATATTTCTTCTTTTGAATGTGACACCTGCAAAGGAAAATTCAAACGTAAAAGTAGTTTGAAAAGGCACATATTAAAACACTCGGATTTTTATCCTTTTGAATGTGATACTTGCAAAGCAAAATTTAAAATAAAAGGCAATTTGAAAAATCACATATCAATATACTCGAATGTGAAGAATTTCAAATGCAACATAAGCGAGGCTAAATTAAATACCAAGAGTGCTTTAAGAAAACATTTAATGATACACTCGGATATTTCTTCTTTTGAATGTGACACCTGCAAAGGAAAATTCAAACGTAAAAGTTGTTTGAAAAGGCACATATTAAAACACTCGGATTTTTATCCTTTTGGATGTGATACTTGCAAAGCAAAATTTAAACTAAAAGGCAATTTGAAAAATCACATATCAATATACTCGAATGTGAAGAATTTCAAATGCAACATATGCGAGGCTAAATTAAATACCAAGAGTGCTTTAAGAAAACATTTAATGATACACTCGGATATTTCTTCTTTTGAATGTGACACCTGCAAAGGAAAATTCAAACGTAAAAGTAGTTTGAAAAGGCACATATTAAAACACTCGGATTTTTATCCTTTTGAATGTGATACTTGCAAAGCAAAATTTAAACTAAAAGGCAATTTGAAAATTCACATATCAACATACTCGGATGAGAAGCATTTTAAATGCAACATATGCGAGGCTAAACAAAGAGTGCTTTGAGAAAATATACTCCTGGACAAAATTATCGCACCACTGCTTATGGTGTTTATGTGCAGTAGTGGTGCGATAATTTTGTCAAGGAGTATATTTAATGATACACTCGGATATTTCTCCTTTTGAATGTGACACTTGCAAAGGAAAATTCAAACGTAAAAGTAGTTTGAAAAGGCACATATTAAAACTCTCGGAATTTTATCCTTTTGAATGTGACACTTGCAAAGCAAAATTTAAACAAAAAGGCAATTTGAAAAATCACATACATATTAACATACTCGGATGAGAAGAATTTTAAATGCAACATATGCGAGGCTAAATTAAAAACCAAGAGTGCTTTAAGAAAACATTTAATGATACACTAGGATATTTCTCCTTTTGAATGTGACCCTTGCAAAGGAAATTTCAAACGTAAAAGTAGTTTGAAAAGGCATAAATTAACACACTCGGATTTTGATCTTTTTGAATGTGACACTTGCAAAGCAAAATTTAAACTAAAAGGCAATTTGAAAAATCACATATCAACGTACTCGGATGAGAAGAATTTTAAATGCAACATATGCGAGGCTAAATTAAAAACCAAGACTGCTTTAAGAAAACATTTAATGATACACTCGGATATATCTCCTTTTGAATGTGATACTTGCAAAGGAAAATTCAAACGTAAAAGTAGTTCGAAAAGGCACATATTAACACACTCGGATTTTTATCTTTTTGAATGTGACACTTGCAAAGCAAAATTTAAACTAAAAGGCAATTTGAAAAATCATATCTGAACATACTCGGATGAGAAGAATTTTAAATGCAACATATGCGAGGCTAAATTAAAAACCAAGAGTGCTTTAAGAAAAACATTTAATGATACACTCGGATATTTCTCCTTAAGGCGTCCAGACCTTATACCGCGTTCACGGTGCCAAATCGTGGACTCTTTCAGTTCAAGGTTACCTTTCGGACTTCATAATGCGCCCGCTACGTGGCAAAGACTTATCGGCAATGTTCTGGGAGCGGATTTGGAGCCACACGTCTTTGTGTATTTGGATGATATTTTCGTGGTAGCGCAAGATTTTGAGACGCATTTGAAAGTTCTGGAAGAAGTTTTTAAAAGACTTTAAGAGGCCAACTTGACAGTGACCAGGGCAAAGTGCCAGTGTGGTAAGCCGCAAATAAAGTAATTGGACAAGTATGGTTTGCACGCCGATCCTGACAAAATTAAGGCTATGTTGGAGATATCATCTCCTAGGAACACTACGGAAGTTAGACGGGTCGTGGGAACATTCTCATGGTATCGCCGGTTTATCCAGGATTTTTCGACGGTCGTAGTTCCTATCATCGCCCTGTTACGGAATCCAAAAATTTCGACTGGTCAGCTGATTGTGAAGTGGCGTTTCAGAGAATAAAGGAATGCCTGGCGGCGGCACCCGTGCTAAGTTGTCCAGATTACTCGTTACCCTTTGTCGTCCAATGCGATGCGTCCGGCTATGGAAAGGGTGCAGTGTTAACACAGGCTTACCAAAATGGTTCAGAGAGGGTAGTCAATTTAGCGTCACATCTACTCAGGATTTATCTAGAAAAACCGGAAGCCCAACTTGAATAGAATTCTCCAAATCAAACGACACGCAGACAATTGCACTCTTAGAATCTGGCCGAGCCTTCGGGGCAATTTTTCAACAATAATTTCAGATTAATAACCTCTCTTTTATTAGAGACAGACTCGTGGCCATTTTCCTAAAAAATCCGGTTATCAAAAGTAGTCCAAATGAAAATGCAGAGAAATCTGAATACAGTTAACAAGGGCAATGAAGTGAGTTCAATCATTCAGCGATTGCCAACTATAGAAAAAAAGTTCAGTTTATTGGTTGGCAACATTGCTGCATCAAATATGGCGGCCAAACATCATCAGCACATTTTTAAATGGTCCGATTTACCACAAGCTTATTTCAGGCCAACTACACAATACATACCTGAGCCGTGATTGCGCTTTAAACCTAAAATCAATATTTGTTTATAATAAAACCAGTGTGATGCTTGTTAAATATAAAAGTGCATTGGTGTGGATTTGAAAATAAAACAAATCAAACGAAAAATAAATAAACATTAATCAGTGTGCGTGAAGGTTAGTTATGAGGCTGGTGCAATAATAAAGGCCAGTGAGTCTTAACATTCAGTCAAGACATGTTTTTCGAACAAACATAAAACTTACTTGCGTTACCGAATTCTGAATTAGTTGAGTTGTTTTCTGGATTATGGAAAACAAAAATTTGTTTAAATTATAATAAAAGAATGATGAATTAAAATAAAATATGTTGTGCAAACCAATAAAAATTGATAAACGATTTGGGACCAATATTCAACATATCAAAGTTTTTGGCAATAACAATTTTACCCTTCAAAACATCAAATTCGAATATGAGTTTCTATTATACAACTTAAAACTTTTGAATGTTGAATTTATTATTCTTAAGATTTGCAATGTTAAATATTGTTCCCTGACACCAAAAAGCGTTAGGTACACACTTACTATTATCCATTCTTTCTTCGACAAATATCTTCAAGGATCCTCTCAAAGTCGGTAACTCGACAGCAGGTGGCTCGTGAATGTTTGTCCGATTAGTCTGATTGATTTCCCTACTTTTGGTCATTTGTTTAATTCTTTCCATTGTGAAAACATCGTCAGATATGACCAAGTGTCTTTGAAGAGTTGTGATTGCCTGGAAAATCCAATCAATACATACATACCCAATCTGGATAATATTTATTGTACTTACATGATAAGAAAATTCAGGCATGAATAGTTTTTTAATTGCAGAAGGCATCACTACTCTAGCATTTTGCCAGGCCCTATTGCTCGGGACAAAGTAAGTGAACTTTTTGTTGGTGTCGTTCAGTTGTGAGTTGAACTGTTGCATTTTTCCCATTTCGAAGGAATCCCTGTAAAGATAAAAATTTTAAAAATTGAATACACGAAATGCGAGAGTTTGTCAAAAAAGGCTTTATATATGTATGGTGAAATGTTATATAACTGTAATGACCCGGGAATAATAGATCCGTAATTTACAATGTCTTAAGAGTAAAAATTATATGTAATCAAATAATCAAAAATTGAATTTCCAGTATTTCACATCAGTGTTGACTCCAAATTAATTAAAATATTTAAAATACGTTCAATTTCCAATAGCCAGTCATCAGGCGTGTGTCATCAAGTTAGTTGAACTCATAAATTAAAACCCGGAAAAAATAAAATACAAGGTTGGGTACCTAATTAAATTCGGTCCCAAAATGACAGAAATTTCAAAAGATCGTATAATTTATTGCCGGCACGAGTGTCGAATGCGGTTTTTCCTTGAATTAAAGTGTCCTCTACATTCATTTCCATTTCATTGACCCTAAATAATCATAAAATTTCGACACAGATTTCGTCATTATCCGAATGAGCAAATTATATTTTTTGGAATAATATCTAGGTCGGCCAATAGAATTGAATTTACAGATGGTCAACGACCGCCCATATTGTTGGATGTGGTGGGTAATTGATAGTATAAAAAGGGCGATCATTCAAGTAGAAATAATCAGCATCAATCAATTATCGAGAATTAGACTCAAGACTCAATAATTAGTGGTATTCAGAAGTGGCAAATTATCTCAAGTTTAAAAAAAAATCGGGCCTTGGGAAATGTAAAAATTACAGTAAAACACCCGAATTAAGAGAGAAGTAAACCTATTAGTTTTTATGTGCGTGCTCTAGCTATTTTGAGTAAATAATAATTAGAATAATTAAGTGACTTTTAAGGGCAATAATTTAAATGTAAGTACTCTAGTGACAAGTTTTAATTTTGACTTTATCAATTATTTATATGACTATGATGTGAATTGACTATGAAACTTTATTGCATAAATATTATTAACTTGAGTGAATATAAACTATGAAACCTCATTGCATAAATATTATTTACTTGAGTGAATTGACTTAGAATATTTTACTGAAGAGTTTGTAACGTAGTAGGGCTATACAGGGTGGCTAAATGAAAACGAAACAGAGGTGATTTTGGGCTCCCCAAGAAAAAACCCTCGTACCCGTGGATTTTTGATTTAAGGGGGAACCATTTTTTTGGTATTTCCACCCCCTGGGGGCAAAGCCTTTGCGGGGATGACGGGGCCCCTTGTCCTCGTGAAATTTCAAAATCCATCTAAAAATCTTGCAATATTTTTTTTTTTAGGTTTATCGTAAAGAATGAATATCTAGAAGATCCAGATATAGAAGTGTCGGAAATCGAGCTAATAGATCCAATTGGAGGAATATCTATAAAAGAAAAGGAATATTTGAATGATGCCAATTCATCAGGATCAGATTTTGTTGGGAAATTTCCATGTTATAATGCTTACAATGTTTAAAAAAAAAAAATTTGAAATATCATTTGATATCACATTCGAATATTTTTGTACTTTTGAATGTAACACTTGCGAAACGAAAGGACCCCGCAATATTTAAACGGAAATTGGTTACCCATGATATTTGGATGAAATTCAAATATGTTATTAAAAATGCCGTAAGCAACATTTTTTACCATGGGCACAACCTTGTATATATGACAGGTGAGGCGGTATCGGCTGTCAAATATTGGAATTTCATATTCAAAAGCAGGGTAACTATGGCAGATTTTGATGAAGCAAGTATCGATATATATGATAAGTCAACAAAGGAAAATCGAAAAATGTCAACCATTTTGACATCTGTCAAAACCCTGCCAAACAGCAGCACTCATATTTTTCAGTTTTCAATATTTCATGATGTGTCATTTGACAGTTTTAGTCTATGTCAATTCTGAGTTGAAAACTTGGAAAAAAAAATGACAGAACTATCAAAACCTGTCATTCATTTTAGTAGGAAAAAAGATTCATATCTGGTTCTTTCTTGTTTTAGGGTAGTTTATTGGTAATAAAACATTAAGCTCATAGACATCACATTTTGACAGCTGTCAAAATTAGAAACCTGTGTGTAAGTTTTTTTATGCTTCATAATAAATAAGCATAACTTAAATAATTGGAACAGAACTAGAGTTCAGTTTTTTTTTCTTCAATTAAAGCTAATGTCAGATTCTGACAGCTGTCAAAATTTGATGTCTATAAGTTTTGTTTAATGATTTATCACCAATAAACTACCTTCAAACGAAAAAGGGCCAGATTGGATTTTTTTTTTGTTACTAAAACAAATGACAAGTTTCGACATGAAATGAAATGTAATTTTTTATTTTTTTTTCAATTTCTGAACTGAGTGTTTATATAGGTTGAAACTGTCAAATGACACGACATGAAATATTGAAAACTGAACAATATGAGTGCTGCCGTTTGGCAGGGTTTTAACAGATGTCAAAATGGTTGACATTTTTCGATTTTCCTTGGTTGACTTATTGGGAATTGATAATTGCTTCATCAAAATCTGCCATAGTTACCCTGATTTTGAATATTAAATCCCAATATTTGACAACTGATACCGCCTCACCTGTCATATATTACAAGGTTTTTTTTTTGCTTACGGCATTTCCAATAACATATTTAAATTTCATCCAAATACCCCGGCTAACCAATTTTCCGTTTAAATATTGCGAGGTCCTTTTTCAATACCGTGGGAAAGTCTCTAGATCGGCGGTGCCTTTGGTCTGAAATTTCGGGGATTTGACCCGGGCCAACCCCAAATTTTTCGACGTCATGATGTTATCCCTTTACAGGATGCTGTAATGGTTAATAAGGAAAATTCGTGAATCATCATGGCGCCGACGTTTAATGTGGAAACAAACAGGGGTACCATGTTTCACGGTTATTTTTACTTATAACTGATAAGCGTTTCCATTCTAGCAAAAACAACAAGCTAAGACTGGCATTTATATTTTGTTGATGATAAACATGCATGTATTTTTTTACTGCCGAGTGGAGAATTTCCCTGATAACATAACCTCAAATTTAAAAGATTTTCGAATACTGCCCATGCCCTGGATCTATAGAGATTAACTTCTTTCCTTGAGATTTACCACTATTTCCCTAAGGTTTTCCCCGAATTCCTCAAGAATTTCTTCTTGATTTCTCCTAGTTTTACACCAGATTTCCTTTCCCTGAAAGGTAACTCGCAAGTCAGTTTTTGTGCACCAGGAAAATTTCTCCTGATTATTAGTAAGATTGCCCAAGACTTTCAGAGTTCCCCTAATAACAACCTCAAATTATGAAGATTTTCGAAAACTGCGAATGCGTTGGATTTAGAGATTAACTGATTTTCTTAAGCTTCTCCATAAATTCCTTAAGATTTCGCCCGAGATCCTTGAGATTCCCTTATAATTTTCATTGATTGCCTTAGATTTATTCGGATTTCTCCTAATTTGTACATTAGATATCCCTTGCGGTTTACCCCTGACTCACAAGTCAGTTTTTGTACACCAAATTATAGTTTTAGAAGAAACCAATAATTATTTCCCCAGATTTCTTTTAACTACCAGTAAGATTGCCCAAGAGTTTCCCTACAAGAGGATATCTGAAGCAAATTGAGTTAAAACTCTTAGACAAAAAGACGTAATTTTCCTATTCCTGGCTCTCATATTTTGACTATTTTTTTGAATTTTCTTTCTTTGAAGAAGCTCAGAAGATAATTAAGATTCAAGAGACAGGAATTGACAAAAATCGAGACAAAGAAATTGAGAAATGAAGAGGACATTTGAGGCATTTGACATTTGTTGGACAGAAAGATAGTTTTTCTATTCCTGGTTCTCATATTTTATCTGTTTTTGTAAATTTTCTTTATTTAAAGGAGTTTAGAAGATATTGAAGATTCAAGAGCCAGGAATAGGCAAAAATTGATTCAATGAAATTGAGAAATAAAGAGGAAATTTAAAGCAAATTGAGGAAAAACTGTTAGACAAAAAGACGTAATTTTCCTATTCTTGTCTCTCTTTTTTGACTATTTTTCTGAATTTTTTTTCTTTGAAGAAGCTTAGAATGTATTGAAGATTCAAGAGTTAGAAATAGACAAAAGTTGAGACAAAGAAATTGAGAAATACCCAGATGGCACAAACATATTGCAGGAATACTCATAGGAATATAAAAATATCCGATGCATATGCCATGAAGATCTTTTCAAGTGACAGGAATATCCCAGGCACATGCTTAAGTCACCATTAATGGGGGCACCTGAGCCTGAGAAAGGACCCCGCAATATTTAAACGGAAATTGGTTACCCGTGATATTTGGATGAAATTGAAATATGTTATTATTATGCAACATTTTTACCATGGGCGCAACCTTGTATATATGACAGGTGAGGCGGTATCGGCTGTCAAATATTGGAATTTCATATTCAATTCAAAAGCAGGGTAACTATGGCAGATTTTGAATGTGACATTTGCAAAGCAAAATTCAAACGAAAAGACTCTTTGAATGTGCACATGTTAACACACTCGGATATCCATCCTTTTGGATGTGACACTTGCAATGTAAAATTTAAACAAAAAAGCCTTTTGAGATTGCACATGGTAACACACTCGGATATTCATCCTTCTGAATATGACACTTGTAAAGCAAAATTTGAAAGAAAGAGCGATTTGAAGTGACACATGTTAAAATACTCGGATATTCATCCTTTTGAATGTGACACTTGCAAAGTAAAATTCAAACAAAGATACTTTTTGAAGAAGCACATGTTAACACACTCGGATATTCATCTTTTTGAATGTGACACTTGCAAAGAAAAATTTAAATGGAAACACGATTTGAAGAGGCATATATCACATCGTCACACTCGGATGAGATAAATTTAAAATGCAACATATGCAACCAGGGATAATTTGTGTGGTACCTAGTGTAAATTTCAATGTAGGCAGTTGCTTCGCTTAATTTAAACGTGAAAAAAATGCGGATGAACGAGTGTTTCAATATAAATTTTGTAGATGCAAAACTATATTGAATATTCTCCAAGCTTTTATCATAATGGGAAAATTTTTGTGGACTGGCAATGCTGTCCCATCTATGAGCTCCTAAGTCTTTTCAAGTGTTACAGCTGTCAGGGATATCACCATAAAAGTGCTTATTGTGGAAAAAAAAAGCTTGTGCAAATTGTGCAATTGTGTCAATGCTACCAAAAAGTGTATCAGCTGTGTTTCTGCGAACCAACAATACACTGCTGGATATGATGTGAACCACTCAGCATTTGACCTTAGCTGTCCATCAAGACTGTACTACATAAAAAAATTTAGAAGTAGGGTTGATTACGAGATCATCTAATGGTTCAACTACAACTTGATATTATGAACGACATTGAAGAGGAAGTGATACATACAGAACAGCTGGTAAATGAAAATGAATTGCATAAATTTAATAAATTGAGTGATAAGGTATTAAATTTGTTGCACCTTAACATCAGAAGTGCAAATATGAACTTTGATAATTTTATTCTTCTAATTAAGACATATAATCTGTATTTTGTTGATGATTTTGTTCTGAGTAAAGCT
The DNA here is from genome assembly GCA_917834065.1 of Ceutorhynchus assimilis. Lineage (NCBI taxonomy): Eukaryota > Metazoa > Arthropoda > Insecta > Coleoptera > Curculionidae > Ceutorhynchus > Ceutorhynchus assimilis. Next base: position 54,508,412 of record OU892278.1, read on the forward strand.
TTTTGAGTAACATGTATTATGAATTGTAATATTCAAAATTTTAAATGGAATGAGGGGTCGAGTGATACTTTGTTTTGAAGTTAGTTTTATATAGATTATAACCCCCGAGTCATCGCTAATACCTACCTAGCCATTACAGGGGCTAATTAAAGTAACAAAAACATGTTGGAATATTTTGTATTCAAAAAAATGCTTTAAAAACAAAATCTAACGGGCTTAAATCTGGAGAACGCGGGAGCAATAGCTCCTCTCCTTCGAATCCATTGTCCTGGAAACGATTGGTCCAAATATTGACGAATCACTGCAGCATAGTGGGTATCACTTGACCCTTCATTCCATTTAAAATTTTGGGGGCGCTTGTCATCACCGCTAGGGCTTTGCCCCCCAGAAGGTAAAAATGCCAAAAAAATGGCTCCCCCTCAAATCAAAAATCGACGGTTATGAGGGTTTTTTTCTTAAATGTCCTGAAGAGCTCAAGATCACCTCTTTTTCGTTTTCAATTAGCCACCCTGTATGAAGTACACAGTAGCTGCCTAAGGAAATAATTACCATCAAATACGACCGCTCGCAATTTACCATCTAACCTAAATAATACAGTGCTTGGCGCGGATGCTACAAAACTATGATTCCAAACAATGTATCAAAAAATATTTTCTTACTTGAGCATAGGATCAGTGCTGACTTTTTCCAAAATAGTCGTATAAGGAACTCCCAAAACCCTATCGATAATATGGATAATTCCATTTTTAGCAGCCAAATCGGGTTGAATAACTGTAGCATTAACGCCACCCCCTTCCACGGTCATTGTCCTGTTATTTCCTTCGGTATGGACATTGAAATAAAGATTTTTCCCCTTCACCAGCGTCGGTACTTGATAGATCTGAAAAATTAATTATCTAGTTAACCTTTTCATCATCAATCTGAGAAGGTTTTCTCGTTCATTTATGTTTCATTGAAAGCCGTATAAAATAAAGTGGAAAAAGGATAACGAACTAAAAAGGAAAAAGCGAAACGAGAGTGGCCAACCAGGCAGAAAAAGCTATGTTTGATGTTCGAGGTTTTCCTTTTTTCCCAAGGCGATTTGTACGTTTTAATCTGGTCTGTTTACTGAACTTGTTTTGCATCGAAAATGGCTTTCGTTGCAAAGCTTTATAAAAGGTAAAAATTTCAGATTAAAAAAAATTTATATATTTAATAAGGAAAAATGTTGAAAAATATCTGCAAGTCCTTTTTTTTTAGCTTCTTGTTCTTCTTTATTAGGCTTAAAAAGTTTGAAACAACTTTTAAAAGCTTTTGAAAGATTGTTTGAAGTTACAAAGTTTTCAATTAGGAGTCAATGGTAAAAGTTTATGGATAGTGAAAATGAAAAAAGGGCGGGTAGAAGTTCATTCGAGATGCGAGAATTTACAAAGTTAAAAAATATCTGAATCAGCAAATAACGAATACTAGTTTGGATATCTCTCTTATATAGGTATTTTTTTCAATAACTAAACCACCTTGTACCTTATGTTCATTTTCCTTCATAACAGTCTCAATGTAAAGCCGATTATCTACCACAACGTGCATCTGTAAAATCTCCAAAAACTTCTGTTTGTCCCGTTTAATGCTTCTGACAATGTGACTGTCTAGTGCCGAATTGCACGGAGCAAACAATGTCACTTCTTGGGATTTTTCAATGGTCCTCAGGAAACTGGCTCCTTCTGGCCCTAAGTCGGCTAGTTCGTTGTAAAAGTTGTTCAAGATGCCACCATCTTTTTCCTAAATGTTAAAAGAAGAAATTTGATTAGGAGTTTAAAAGGATTTGAGTAGTTTACAAGTCGGTAAAGTATTTATCTACAATAATTTTGTACAATGTTAGCTTTGGTACATAGCATTTAAATACAAGTCGCCATTGGTGGCTGATTAAATTCTACTATTGTGGTTTAAAATGTGCTGGATTGATATGCATACATTTAAAAAAGTTAGTGGAACAATTAGAGATGTCACAGATAACGTTATATCCAGCAGGAGAAGATTTTTAGAGATATACCTACATATTATTATTTGTTGTTTGTGAAGTTTATTGACCCATCAAGTTAGAAAAATATGACAAATCCAGAAACAATTTAACGTGAATATGCCTTTGAAAAGGATTCTGACAGGGGCAAAAATTCAATTATCCATTTCCTCAAGAAAGGAAAAAAAGGCAATCAATGTTGCCACAAACAATATCCGAACTCCGAATATTAAAATCCAATAAACGGAATTTTATGATGTCTGAGACGTAAGTCTAGCTAAAAGGAAATTTATGCATTGAGAAATGGAAAAATATTGAACCACAATAACAAACTTGGGAGTAAAAGCTATTAGGGTACCTACATAGGGGAAGAGAAGTGTCCCATCAGTTAAATGAAATCTACATCCTCCAGATAAATTTACAAAATCTCTCAGATTGACATGATAATGACATTCTCAATCATAAAGAGCAGAAAAAAATGAACACATTTCAAAATCAATAGGGGTGATTGCAATATCAAAGTAGTGACCACAGACTATTAAGGCAATGATGAAGATAGATACTAAAGCTGCAGGAATGCACATATTGACAGAGAATCAGGAAAAGTACCAGAAGAAGTTTAAGAAAGGAGATAACTAGTCATTTATTCACGGCCGTTCTCAATAGAGTTGGATTGAACTTATTAAATCAAAATATATTTTATTGCCAAAAAAACAGCTCAATATTCATTGACAAAGCAAGTTAACTGAAATTCAAACAATTATAAAAATTATACCCATGTACATAAGTTATAAAAAATACCTACAAAATGACACAAAAAATTAACAAATATATGAACAAACAAAACCTAAACTAGTCCGTTGTATTATATTGTCAGTATAGTCAAAAGAAATATAAAACATACATTGAAAAATAGGCTGTATTCAGGATGAGGAAAACCACCTATACAAAATATTATTTCTTCAAACAACTTTTTAAAAAAACGTTTGCTGAATAAAAGTGAATATTGCAACCATCTATGCGCCGTCAAGTTTAGGGTTGAACGGGGGCGCGCAACAGAAAACGAAAGTACCGAAACCGAAGAGGAGACAAGAGAATGACGGACTAGACCAGAGAAGATGGTCCCTTAGACGCTTGTCTGCCATTGTTCATTATTCAATTTTTATTTTTATTTTGTATGAAACTGATTGTTCAATCCAATTTGTGTTTAGTTTGTGTGTCAAGGAGCATTCACAGGTCAAATTTTTATTTTGGAACGATGTGAGGGTTATTGGTCTGAAGGATTTGGGGTCTGCCCCCCCATCCTTCCTGCCTGCCTTTGGAATGAAAGAGAGACTCTTGCCCTTCTCCATATTTGAGGTAAGTATATGTATATCCCATCGCCATACTGCTTCTGGTTATATCTACAAGGTGCGGCATGATCTCTTTTTTTCCTCTTTTTAAGAGTTCAATTATTTATTCAAGTATTTTTTTCATTTTTATGATTTTTTGTTTGTTTATAACACTTTTTATAACATGTGCAATGTTCATGTATTTAACAAAAATCGTTTCATGCTGCTTACAGCATTTACCCAGTTGCTTACAACACAGATAAAGAGTAAATTAAAACCTAGAAAAATTATGTACTGTCTTTTGTGCTGCAATTTTAATTTTTAAATTCAGGACGTGCATTAGGGCCTTGTTGAATGTACTAACATTTCCCTACCCTGACGAGCGAATATTCTACCAAACAAAGGAAAGAGATATTGGCTCAAAATAACAACTATAGCTGGGTAGCATCCCGTATGGGACCTCAGTACCTGTCGTGAAACTGGCTAACAAAAAAACTCTTCAGTGTTGAATATAGGTAGTGTTTATTGAATTTAGTGTGTGGAATTAAAATGTTAGCACAAGAATAGAGACGTTACCTAATTTAAAGTTTTATTGACTTAAATTATTGAATTAATGACTCACAATTATTATTAAAATGACACAGTATGTTTCGATTTTTGAGGAATTGAGATCGGGGGTTTCTCTGCCTTGCTCTTCAATTCCAGGACGAGAACGGTACGATTTACTTCATTAATAAAGTAGACGTTACCCACGATCTCATGCACGCAGGTGGTAGACAATACTAAACAAAACAAAATTTTTATTTGCAACTTCAATGCCAAATTGATTCGCAGTTCGAAACTGGATACGGATTCAAAAATGAGATGGGCTCTATTTACCATCTGTGTACTGTTAAAGGCTTCTTCACAAAAAGACCCAACAGAAAATGGACCTGAATATTTCGGCCTACTTTCTACATAAAATAAGACATTTTTGGAAACATCTCAGTTGTTCTCAGAGCTCTGAGAGCCTAAAGTCAAACTGAACCAAGGTTTAGCGAAAAATGTTTCTCGCCGCTTAAATCTTACAAAAAACGCGTGAAGAAGAATTTCGAAACTAACTGGACAAGAATCTCATATAGATAACATAAACAAACCAAAAATGCTAGATCAAACCAACCATCATACCAACAAAAAACAAAGTAGTGAAGAAGAAGCCTGCATAGAGATGAAAAACGAACTGTAAAGATTGAACAGAAATGAATCAAATACTAAGAAATGAACAATAATACAAAACACTTTCGAAAAATACAGAGAAGAGCGAAAATGCTTGAAATGCCGAAACCAAGATACAAATCAAATCAAATCAAATCAAAAACAGCTTTATTGAATAAAGACCAATACAATCTTATCAACAAAACACAACAATACAAATTTTTAATAGGTATAGGAAACTGTATGAGTATTCAAAAATTGTGCGTAGGATTGAATTCATACTAATATGGAAAGGTCGAGTGGGTAGTCAGAAACAGGAAAATACCAGTGGCGTACACGCGATCGACCTATGAATGGGGAACCATACGAAAATATACAAAACTGTATGATTACTCAAAAACTGTACATGGGAAACTGTATGATTATTCATAACCTGTACATAGGATGGAATTCATACTAACATGGAAAGAATGAGGGGATAGTCAGAAAAAGGAAAACACCAGTGGCGTACACTCGATCGACCTACGAATGGAGAGCCATACGAAAATATCGAGAACTGTATGATTATTCAAAAACTTCAGGTACTAAATAAATAAACATAAAACAAACATGGTATGATCAATGGTATGATACTAAACAAACACTAGTAGTCTATATAGTTGAAAGAAATATAGAAAGTCAAGCAAAAACAGGTAAGTAATAATAAATTTGGTTGAAGTTTAAGACAATAAATTAACATTGGTGAGGCAAAGTCAAACGAAGTAAAAGTCAATAAACGTTAGTTTTGGGGAGTCATTGAAAAGTTCCGCGATTGAATATTAAGCTTTCCCAACCAATAAATCTTTTACTTAAATTTTGAAGCACTTCCTATTCTGAATGTTTCTTATATACAAAGGCAGATGGTTGAAAAGTGTTTTGCTGTTATAAATTATAGATTTCTTTGTGAGGGTCGAAAAGGGAATGGGGAGCGAAACTACATGAGATGAACGGGTGACTTAAAGCCCCCGTAATTGCAATCTCATCCTTATACTTACTGTTGATTAGGCCAACAGTTTCACATATAAATATACATGCGAGAGCTAAGATTTTCTGTGAAACAAACAAGGGTTTGCCAGATTGCCTGGGACCAACCCCACACATTGACCTTATTGCGCATTTTTTGCAGAACGAAAGCCAGAGTGAAAAGTTGATCAGAACAGGATCCCCAGAAACAGATTCCGTAACGTAGATGAGACTCAACCAACGCAAAATACACATTCCTCGCAGTAGACGAATCCAACTCTCGAGAATACAATAATTATTGATGAATTCAAAAACAATAAATTACTTGAAGAAGTTGGAGTGACAGCTAAAATGCTGGAGGCTACCTATCTTAAGAAGATCTCTACAAATACTTTCATACTTTTGTTACCTCTAAATATAATAGACCTTACTCTAATATCTATAAAAATGCAACAAAATAGCAGAATAGCATGTCTCCTCGGATATATCTATGTCCGACCACAAGTGGATCTGCTTCAAACTGCTGTTTGAGTCACCAAAAATTGTACACCGTTTAAAAATCCACGGAAAAAAAAATTGTTAGTGCTAAAATTTAAAGTCACCTTTATCCCTAAACCTGGGAAGGCCGACTACTCTCATTCAAAATCAAACAGACCGATTAGTCTAACTTCATTCCTGAAATATTCATGAAAAGCCTCGAAAAACTATGCGACAGATACATTAGGAATGTGCATTTACCAATGCAAGCGATACCCCCTAGTCAACGCACCTACCAACCAGGGAAATTAACGAAGACTGCACTGCACTTAGTCAAACGCCAAATTGTGATACAAGCATGAAATTTGGCATAGTTATAAAAGATGATATTTCAAGAGATACCGATACCGCCCTTTTTCCAAAATGGCGGACAAAAATGTCTTAAATTTTAGATTTTTTTTTAAATGGGCGATATTATACTCTATACTATAGAATTCGAAGAGGGAAAAGTCAACTAAAATATTTCCAGGTTGATATGACCTTTACCGACCTTGAAAATTGCTATATTATTTAGAAAATAGAAATGTTTCCAGACTTTGCATTAAAAAAATTTCAATCTGCTACATTGAGAGAATTTGTAGCAAAAAAAAATTAATACCATTTGAGAAGTATAAAAAACGTGTTTTCTGAAATTGAAGATGTCTATGACGATCATGGGCCTACCCTGACGAGCGAATATCCTACCAAACAAAGGAAACAGATATTGCGATTCAAAATAACAACTATAGCTGGGTAGCATCCCGTATGGGACCTCAGTACCTGCTGGTGAAACTGGCTAACTAACAAAAAACTCTTCAGTATTGAATATAGGTAGTGTTGGATTTTTGAAATATTGGTTAATATTTATAGAAATTTATGAAAGTCAACTAAATGAGAATTTATGTTCTTCCAAATGATTTTACGGCAAATAAATAAAAAAAAACATCGTATCTAGTTGATATGATATTTTTAAGCAAAACATATTGATAATTTTAATACCCTATGCACTGCTAGTCTGTATCTGCACGCCGTTCAGAGTTTTAGTGAAAGGTAGGTATTTAGTGTAAAGGTGATATAGTCAGGTAAATTCTATATTGAAGCTCTTACCACAGTTTTCGTGCTCGTAAAACAAAAAAATTGGTAAATAGATTTAAATAGAATGAATTTGCATATTGTGGGTTTTAGATTTTGAAGACTGAAAATGTCAAAAACAAAACCAATTATAGCAGGAAAATCAACAATTGGGTAAACCTGTTCCTGTACATTGTGTAAACTGTTCCTGTACATTGGGAAAACTGTTGTATTTGCCAGGTAAAAGGAGGACGACTTAGAAACCCTCTACACGGAAAAAAAATGTTCTCTATATTTAAGAATATTCTTATTCTTGGAAAAATAAACTTGGCTTGAGAATAATTCCCTTCTAATAACAATAATGAACACTTGGTTAAGGAATTTAGTTATTCAGTTATTCTCAAATTCTGACAGCAATTGCTCTTGAATCAGAAGTTAATATACTTGACACAAAAATATGTTATTGATATATGTGAGAACGTTTTAGTAATCCAATTAAGTCTAAATTAATTAAATTTAGGAAAAAAAGCCTCTAATCTTGTTATAAATATCACATTAGAGTTTCAAATGAAGACGAATATATGCTTAGGCGTAGTTTACATAAACTCACTACGATAATATTATCTTCTTGAACTAAGTAGGTACAATTCATCTCAATTCAATATTTCTTATACTTATTCCAAGATCTAGTTATTCTTAGTCAAACTCCTTTATTATTGGACAAAGATGTATAACTTATCAGAATTATCCCATACGATCACCATTATGCGTGCAGAATTCCAGAGCCCTATGAGCCAATACGCCTGTTGCCTAGTGCTGTTTTACGTGTTATTTAGTGAATTGTGCGCGTTGTTCCCGAAATATTGAGGTTTTTTTTTTTTTTTTTTTTTTTACGGATATGCGCACTCGCAAGGAAATGTCCTATCACGCTCGAGAAGCGGCAAGTGCGCGGAAATGTCGGTGTATGTTGGTCTTGAAACGGTTCAGGTTGTAACCTGCAGGGAAAACCGTCGCAGGGAGTTTATTCCACAGCGATGCTGTTCTCCAGAGATATGAATTCTGATATAATGAGGTTCTTGGTGCCTCTAGTTTGACAGTAAATTCATGGTTACCGTCTGTTTGACGGGTTCGCCTGGTAGGTGCTACTCTCGGTGGAATCATACGTGCCAACTCTTCAGAGCATTTTCCGTGATAGTACCTGTAGAAGAGAGATAAATCGCCCACAGATCTGCGATGTTCGAGACCATCCAAGTTACGAGTAAGTGCGGGGTCATTGATCAGCTTGATAGCTCGTTTTTGCACGGTATTCAAAAGCATTAAGGTATGTTTGGGTGCTGCACTCCATATATGTGAGCAGTACTCCATAGTTGGTCGAATCTGGGCTTTGTAGAGTGTCAGCAATTGGCTTGGTGTGTACAGATGTCTTGTACGAAATAGCACCCCCAGCTTTTGGGAGGCCCTTTTAGCAATATCTGCCACGTGACTGTGCCAAGACATGTTGGTCTCTGCAGTAACCCCCAAGATGTTCAACTGACTCTGTAATGTGACAGCACTTCCAGATAGCATGATGTTTGGCTCACCAGTGCTGGTCTTTTTTGAAAACAGAGCTGCTTGGGTTTTCTGCGCGTTGAAGGTAAGTTGATAAAGCTGGCCTTTCCATAAAGTTTCCACGGCGAGTATTAGGTAGTAGCTACGGTATGGTCCATTATTGGTTATATTATATTAAGAGGGGCGTTTAAATAAAATGTCATTCACAGATCTTCACAAATTTCTGTTCAATTCCAAATTTGGACCACTTTTCAGTGAAATGAAATTATGTTCATAACAATAATAGATTGGAGTATAAGTCGAAGCATTTTTGATTACAAAATATGCAGTCTAAATAGTAAAATTATCAACAATTTTGTTGACAACAATATACAAATTTTAGTCATGGATTTAAATGAAAAAGGGACAAATACCTAGAGTAGCACACCAACAATAAATTTCCAAAATTTCGGATAGTAAAATGCTGGCAAAAATTGATAGGACAACTGCCAAACAACAAGGTGATTATTGTCATTTTCAGCAGAGACTCGAACCAAACGTGTGTTCAGTGCTTCTCTAAAAGATGTCGCTGAGTTCGGGAAGGGTAGTCACTTCTTTCAAACGCCAGTAAAAACTGTTTTACCTAGCTAAAAATGTGAAATACTATTATTTCATTTGCATCTGAATAAAATTATTTAGTCCACTGTAAATTACTGTGTAAATTAATTGATATTGAAGATGTCGCCATCTACTTGTAAATAAGTCAATCACTTACAGAGAATTTGAACACCTGTGATTAAAAAATATTTAATGTATGTCATAAAGCCCAAAATGACGCGCTGGCTCTCATCTGACGCCCCTCTTGAACATGCTGCTCCAAAATGTAGTGTTGCTTTTTTCCGCAGGAATTCGAAAGAAGATTTACTTCTTAACAACCTCTAAATGGCACGAAATCTTGTAGGTATTAAGCGACATCCTCAATCAATCTGATAGTGAAGTGGCACTTCGGCACCCGTGCTGGGAAATTGATATCCATGCTTAATGCTGAATTTCATTTTGTTTATTTTTACCGTACTGCGCATGACTCAAGTCAGCACGCATCGAAAAAGCTTGCAGCTTGCAAGCTTGCACTTCGGAGTCGGCGTACATGCTAGCACGAAATTGAATTGAGGATGCCAACGTTAAACAACATTGTTCTAGCATGCGTGCCGAAGTGTCACTTCGCTACCAGATTGATTGAGAATGACTAGAATGAGCCTTTACGGTCTTTGAGATATGAGCGTTGAAAGATGAACTTTTTTGCGACTTTTTGTGTGGAGAGTATACTGGTGCTATAGGTTTTTTATGTTATATTCAGGATGACCTCATCGAACAAGGACAGACAATATTGTCAATGCCTATTTTGTTTTTATAATTCACACAAAAAGTCGCACAAAATTTCATCTTTCAACGCTTATATCTCAAAGACCTCCTGCAAGATTTCATCCCATTTGAAAGTTGTTGAGAATTAAATCCTGCACAACATGTCAAAAAATGGGCAAAATCCATAGAGCTCAAAAGTCCCATGTTAAATGTGCGTTATACTTTACTAATAAACTGCAAACCACCCAACGAGCAATGGAGAGGGCTATGATAGGAATCACTTTAAAGGATAAAGGCCGCAACGAGGAAATAGGTACGTAGAAGAACTAAAGTGACGGATGTACTAAGGCTTGTGGCACAACTGAAATGGAAATGGGTTGGTCATATTACAAGGCAGGATGACCATAAATGGGCACACAGGATATTAATTCGGCGCCCAAGAAAGACCAAACGGAGCATTGGTAGGCCCAGAGATGGTATCCAGAATGTTGCAAAAGGAATTGGATCAGAACTGCTAGGGATAGAAGAGCGTGGAGAGATTTGAAAGAGGCCTACATCCAGGAGTAGAAAAGCCCGGGCTCAGAAGAAGAAAGAGAAAAGAATACTAAAGCTGCAGGAATGCAGATATTGAGAAAGAAGCAGGAAATAGTACCAGAAGAAGTTTAAGAAGGAAAATAAGAGAACTAATGAAAACACAGTCATTTATTCAGGGCCGTTTTCAAAAGAGTTGGATTGAACCTATCATCCTAAACGTCTGCATTATGAAGAACTATTAACATCCATAGAAGAAGGCGGAGGAACCAAAACGTTTTTTATTTGTAAATCCAATGCCAAATTAGGTCGCAATTGGAAACTTCGGATACGGATCAAAAAATGAGAGAGGAGATGGGCTCTACCAAAATCTGTGTACTGGTAAAAGTTTCATCAAAAAAAGACCCAACAGAAAATAAAACTGAATATTTTCAGACGAAATAGCCTTCCTAGGTAAATCTTCAATATGTAAAGAGAAGTTCTGATATTGTAGCAATAAATTGAAAATAATTAAGTATTGGCATTGGTACAAGTTATTCAGAATAATGAAAATTGAAATAAAAAATAATTAAAGGATCGCCAGTCTTATGACATCGCGAGGTTCCTCAACCTAAAAATAAACCCATAATTAAGGCAATGGAAAATATCAAAAGCAAGGCAAAAGTAATTAAATTGAGAAGGACAAGTGATTGATTCATATAAAAAATCATTCAAAATCGTGAAAGAAAGAAAATTCAATTCGTTCTACATTATGTGCGTGCTCTAAGGAATCAAAAGATATATTTTATTAGAATAATTTATTGTGTTTAGGGAAAAATTGTAAGTACACGTAGAAAAATTGAGACTTTAGTCTTTAACAATTTATTGCAATGACTATGATGGAGAGTGAATTGACTATGCAACATTAATGACTTTTGAGTGAAATGACTTATAAATATTTTTGCTGAGTAAATTAGAAAAATATAATGCGCATGACTATAGAGATTTGAATTAAAATTGACTGTTGAATATTTTGTGTCTAATGAAAAGATTTAAAGTGTAATGATGTCGGCACAAAATATATTAAAGAATTAGAGTTCGAGAAGACTTCCCCTTAGTGCTAGAAAATTGCATCAAGTCTGCTCCAAGCAGCAAAAGTAGCTCGGAGTAGTTCAAGGTAGCAAAATGATACTTAATTCTTAATAGAAAAAGAATATGTTAAGGTATCTTGGGGCAGTTCCTACTTCGGGTATGGTTTCAAGATGTTTATGGTAAATAATCTCGTCTATAATGGAAATATCGGTAGTTTTCAACTATAGATGCATATTTTTTTTGAGCATAGCGCAAATTTTGGGGCTCTCCCAGATTTCTGGAAATCCACATGTAACAGAGGGGAGCTCATGACAAAACAACAGTCCTTCACTGAAATCTGGACCAGAAATGGATTCGTGAAGTTGTGTAAGGTAAAAATCGAGTCTGTTCCTGTTCTCTAATGTCATATAAGTATTCACTTTTCAAAATGGATTTATAGTGTGTTTACTATCAAGCTGCTATTCACTCCTTCCCTTGGCATTTTGCAAAGTTGATTTTTGAGATTTAGTTTAATACAGTCATTTATCTATTCTCTTTTATTTTATCTACTTTGAAAACTGCAAATTTATATCTAGAACGTATAGATTTTGGTACCTACCTAGTTACTAATGCTAACTTACTTTCACAGCAATTATATAAATATTTCTAGATAATTACTATCTGTGACAACTCTAGTCTCTGTAGAATAGAAATGTTAAATATTCAAACATTTACCGCATACTTTTTCATAAAACAAGCAGATTTTAAACTACAAGCAATAATTATTACAATTACTTAATTACACATAAAAAATATTTATTGAATCGGATTTGTTGGCTTGAATAAAATATCATTGAAATTTACCTTGTATTGCTGCAGTTTCCATAATTGATGAAGCAAAAAAGGCATAAATGATAATATTATTTTGATGAAACACTAAGAGTGCTATTATATACATTACAAGTTTGATATAGATATCATTACCGCACTTATATGTGATAATAATATACAGTCTGAAATAAGCGCGCATTTTGTTATGATAGATAGAGTACAATATGTCTCTGTAAATCGTTTTTTCGTTTAAATTTTGCTTTGCAAGTGTCACATTCAAAAGTATAAATATTCGAATGTGTTAGTTTGCATGTAAATGCGTCCGCAAACGTCTTATTGAGAAAATACAGAGTGTTGTAATTTTCGGAAAATTTTGACTTTGTCTTTAAATTCAAAATGCCTTGAGCGAGTTTGTTCAAATTTTCAGAGTGTTTTTGATGTTCGCACGCATCTTTCTGAAAAATCCGTTTGAGTTCCATTTTTCCAGAACCGGACCTAGAGCGACTCTTATTTTTGTTGAAGAAAAAATTGGTACGCCCCTGGATTTTTTAACAAATTGAAAATATTTTTTAATTCCTTGTTTAATTTTAAACAAAAAAGGTTTCCCGAGATAGAAAATAAATATCAATGTTGTTATTCAATACACTCCACTCTGTTCAAAAAATAAGAGTCACTCTAGGTCCGGTCCTGGAAAAGTGGAAATGAAACGGATTTTTCAGAAAAATGCTTGATAACATCGCTAACACTCTCTGAAAATTTGAACAAAATCGCTCAACGCATTTTGAATCTAAAGGCAAAAAGTAAAAATTTGTTACGTTGCATGGGATTGGCTGATTTATGGTGTGGGCGGAGCTTGTGGAGGGTATCGCCGGAACATATAAAAATAGCCGTTTTCAGGCCAGAGTCAGTCAGTTATCTTCAGGCAGTGATTGAGACTTTATCTTGCCTGTCTGCCCCGTTCTCTACGCCAGAGACAATAACAGCTCTCCCCAAATTTGTTCGACAGAAGTGCTATGACATGTACCCGGCACTTAGGAGCGCGTATTAGGCTGGCAACGCTTTGCTGCGGATCACCTTGCCTTAGGGATCACTAATCACAGGTGGCCGGTAGACGAACCTCTCAGAGCGTTGTTGGTGCGAGCTACCGTCATAGGTACGAAGAAAGAAACGAACCGACCCCTCGGGCGCGAAATAAGACCTCCGGAAAAGCCCAGTTCGTCGCAAGGAAACCCGCATTAATCCTCGCAGTGGAGGTTGATGTCAAGGGGGAGTACTCCGCATTAGCTTACCACCAATCCCCGACAAAGTCCTTTTCAGGGCAATTCTCTGGATGAAAAAGAAAAATTGTTTGATTTCTGGTTCTTAATTGAACCTCGCGTTTCCAATTCGGAACATTCGTGCAGCTTTCCATCTAGAAAATCTAGACTCCTCCTCCGCGTTTGTCACTTATACTTTTGGACACCTTCTTCAAAGATTTCCGACCCCTTGTGTCCGTCTTCGACGATTTTCGTGAATTTTTATGAAAACTCTCTTCTGTTCTGCAAGCTCCACGTCGAATTGGAACTCAAAAATCAAATAATCATTTTCTTCCTCCAAAGGCTCACCAAGTTGGGACAGAATTTGCAAAAAGACTAGAAAGTCTAAATTATCCAAGCTTGACTTTTTCTTGAGGCTTTTCTAGGAAAAATCTCAATTTCAATTTAACTTAAAGCCATATTAGCTTCGGCGAGCTGGGACAGAGTTTTATAAGAAGACAAAAGTCGAAACTACCCCTAGCTTGAATTTTTCTTGAAATTTTTTTACGGAAAAATCTCAATTTCAAAACCAAGACAAAGGCTAGATTTGCCGCCGAGTTATAACAGAGTTTTTTGAGAAGACAAAAGTCGAAACTACCTCTAGCTTGAATTTTATGGAGGGTTTTTAGGAAAAACCTCTTTTTCACTACAGTACAGAGGAGATTTTGATAAAAATACACGAACCTTCAAAGGTTAGACTGGTTTTCGGACCTGGTGCACCGTTTCTGTTCCCCCGTGTTTTTATTTGTCATTTAACTTCTCGAAGCTGCTCGACGGTTTCCTCAGAGTGCCATCTGAGTTCAACGCACTGTCGTTGCAACTAAAAGTTTCTAGACACCATGTTAATACAACTTTGGCCCCTCGGACTTCAAAAAACCGAGTTGGAGCCCTGCTCACATATCATACAAAACACGTCAATTCTCACTTCCTTTTTTTTCTGGAGGCTGCTGGTTCGCAAGCTCATTCCTTAAAGAACCAGCGGAACCTCTCAGTATAACTGAAAAGTTGTACAAACACCGGTGGGAAACAAAAAGGGTTGTTGTTTCATCCCAAAAACAACTGGCATCCCAAACCGACTTCAGACAATCGACAAAAATGACGGACAGATACAGTCCAGACCTATACGGCACCACTCTAGATGAGTTGGACATGATTCTAAGTCAAGGCCCTATTCCTGAGGTCGTATAAGAATCTGATTTTAACGAGCCTGAAGTCCCGCTCGCCGCAACAAGCCTAAATCCGCCCAACGCAGCGGAGCTTGATTTTCTACGTTCACTTTTTGCTGAACTCGAACAGCTGTATGCAACATCCTCTTTTAACTTAAAAACGCTTTTCAAAACTGGTACCTTCAAAAATGTTGCATACAGCTGGTAGACTTTAGAAAGCAAAAAGAAGTCGAAGCTAGGCAAAGCTTATTGCCGACAAATTTTCCAAAAATTTCAATACCGTATTTCCTAAACGAGATGTTTGCAGACACATGTACATGCAAACTAACACATTCGAATATTTATACTTTTGAATGTGACACTTGCAAAGCAAAATTTAAACGAAAAAACGATTTACAGATACACAAACTGACACATTCGAATATTTATTCTTTTGAATGTGACACTTGCAAAGCAAAATTTAAACGAAACAGCGATTTGAAGACTCACAAACTAACACATTCGGATATTTACTCTTTTGAATGTGACACTCTATATATTATAACAAAATACGCACTTATTTCGGACTCACCCTGTATTGCTGCCTACAAAATTTTATCTACAACTGGCGAAGTTATTATCTTTAATCAAAATTATACTCTATTATTGTGATTATAACCATTTTTGTTACTGATAAACCAAAAATTTGATACATTACCTACTTTATTCACAATAGTTTATGATTTATGAAACAATTCCTATATGTAGCTGAATGAGTTAAAAGTTACAATCATACCTATTTATGTACAGTGTTAAAGTGGCAAAACTACAAATCAAATTTGTCTGCTTAATTAAAAAGCTTAATCACCAAAAATCTGATTCCCATCATTGATTATTGAGAAAGTTTCAATTTCAATAATTTCCGTCCGTGAATCAAGTCTGATTGCTCTAGAAGCACTCTAATGAATTGGCCACATTTAATCCAATTTGAATAGCATTCATATTTTAATTGCGATTCCGGCTCATAATAATTTATTAATTGAATCAATACGAGCTTAAACCAGCAGACAATTTTAAATTTTGTATATTTGTATGTATTTTCTATATTAAAGCGAAAAAATAAAAATGTATAAGCTGAGCTAAATAAGCAATAATAATGTACCTACTTACTGATGGCAACTTATTCAAAAGAAAACAAAATGTGTAAAAGAAAGTTTAGTTTAAAACTCGGTATCGTTGTCTTGGTGTAAGAAAGTTTTGAATTTTTATTTGAAAACTTGTTTTGTAATTTTAACCAGTATAAAGTGCGGAGTTTTTAAGTAAGTAATTTTGTCAATGGCTTTATTTTTAAATAAATTTTTATTCATAAAAATAATAAAGTAATGTTATATTATTAATATACAAAATAAAAATGTTACTAGCGTTACTATGCCTATAGTTATAGAACCTTCACAACTACATTATAAAAGCCTAAAATCAGCATAATATTATAAGCTCACGAAACACGTCTATAGCCCATTTTTTTTTTTCAAAGCCAGTTAGTTTTATATATGGCACCCATCTAGCCATGCTAAAGACAGAAAAAATTAATAATAGTCACATACATCGTCAAGTAGTATGCGTGGATCGTAGTGTAACGCATTCGGACGATAAAACCTGGAAGGCATCTTTTCAGTTTCCTCCCAAATATTTTCCATTCTTTGCACGTTGCCTACGTTGCAAATATAGTCCATGTGTTCCTGTATGTACAAAATTTGTGTGAAGGCGAAGAAAGACCAGAATTGTTAATTTGATTGGGGACAATTTAATTTTACCAGTTCCATAATTCTATATTTATCTGGTCTAACTTCTACCAGAGGTGCTTGAAATAAATCAAAAAGCTTTTTTTTGGGGGTGTGTAAGCGTGTAGTAAAAAACATTATAATGGTTTTTAAATGGAAACATGTCGATTTTTAACAATGTGTTTCTAATATTGTGCTTTTGGAAATAGATAATAAATCGCTGGGACATTTCTCTGATTGGGACAATTTCCTTTTAAAATCCTTCTTGTGTTCATTGAGTTTAATAATACATTGAATTAGTATTTGAAAACTGAATTATTACAAAATGGATAAACAAGATTTTGATGTTTTAGTTTTTATGTGTTGATTTTTTTTTTCTCAAACTTCTATTTTATAAATTGTGAATCATACCTACATCAATTATGAAGGGTTGTAATTTTTTATTGATGTTGCCACAATTCAAATTACTCCGCTTTCACTGTCATTCACATTAAAGTTAAAGAGCCTTTTTTGAGCCTCAATATTTCACTCGATAAGGCAAAGGTATTATATAGTTAGAAAAGAATAATTGGATTTGTAGGGGGGAGATAATAATTGTGAATAACTGTTATCAACCCCCAATTAAGGCTTTTTTCAGCCGATATATTCATAGAAAAATCTTGCCTATCCTTTTCATATAAATATTTCATCTTTTGTGATACTAATTTAATACACCATATGTGATTGAAAATGTGCTAAAAACTGCAACAAATCGATACTTTTTGTTTGTGTAGAAAAATTACCTCTAAAACCGTATTTAAAAAGAGGCGCAGTAGTTTTCATTCTGGACGTTTCGCCAATGAATGAAAAGCTTTTTTTTCCGGATATAAAAGAGAGAAAATGTTCAAAGGCTTTTTGTTTCAGAAATAGCCTTTGACAGCGGACAAAACGTAATAAAAACTTAAACGCCAATTTCAATAGCAAAACTAACAAAGGCACCCCCGGACTCGGTCATACTGTTTTTCTATTTAAAAACTGTTTCTATGTAAAGGGCTGTAAAATCATTATGTGCTCACCTGTAAAAGTTCCTTGATGGTACTGTCGACGATCATTAAGGGTTTGTGGATCAGATGGATGACGCCATTTTTAACTGGAATGTTTGCTTTTACAATTTCAGCCAGGACCACTCCTTGAGGGTGCTTTCCATCGCCGAAAAGAGTGTGAGATTTTACATAGTCTGAAATTGATTCAAATAGTATATTAAAGAGTAAACATGATACTTATTGAAGCTATTAAAGGTACTTATACATATAAATCAATTTGAGACTTAGGTGATTTTAACTAACTGACAAAAAAGTTTTTCTCAAGATTCCTGGTAAATTCAGTTTTAATAATATTATTTATTAATAGCTTGAAACTAACGTGTATAATATTAAGAGTTATTGTACAATATTATTATAGCGCAATAGTCTCTTTCACATATGTGAAACAGCAATTTTTGAATGAGTTTAGATTTTCACAGTTCTTCACGTTATTGCTGAGGTCTTCGCATCTCACTTCCAATCAGCATATACCAACGTACGTATTTTGGATTTGAGTCCGATAGATCCAGTGGGATTTGCTGGTGTTCTCTCTACCCACAATTTCACTACTGAAAAACTGAAGAAGCTCGACACGTCAAAGAAACAAGCTGTCATGTTGAAAAATTATATAACTTATCTTGCTTCACGACTTCGTCAACTTTCCCAATGTTCATTGGACGGCGGCTTTTTTTCAGGAGCTTGGAAACTTTCCTTTCTATTGCCAATTTTCAAGTCAGGGGACAAGTGTGACAAGGAGAACTATCGTGGTATTTCCATTCTATCTGCTATTCCTAAACTCCTCGAATCTATTCTAACTGATGAGATATTCACTATCAGATATTCACGACTTACAACAGATACATTAACTCTGTCCAGCATGGCTTTTACCGAGGACGTTCTATCACAACCAACCTTGCAGTCTACCAGTTGAACAGAGACATCAAGGTGATTCTATTTATACCGACTTATCCAAGGCCTTTGATAGCGTCCACCATCAGCTCCTCCTCAAGGAATTATCAGAAATTTGGATAATTGGGAACTATCTCAGCTGGATCCAATCTTACTTTGATGATCGCCGACAGCGAGTTGATGTCGGTGGTACACTATCCAGTGAAGTAATGGTTACCTCTGGTGTCCCTCAAGGATCTCACCTGGGACCTGTACTGTTTCTTCTCTGTATCAATGACGTAACGTCCTGCTTCTCCTCTTCTCATATCTTGTTGTACGCTGATGATCTGAAATTTTACAATCAGGTATCTGTAGACCACAACGGATTGCAGGATGACCTTGACAAGTTTTTATCTTGGTGTTCCTTCAATCACCTAAAGATCAATGTTCCTAAATGCAAATCAGTTTCTATACGTGTGAAAATCAAATTTTTCGTAACTACACCATAAACAATCAACTCTTCAACGCAGTCGGCTCATTCAATGATTTGGGAGTGGTTTTCCAGACACACCTCAGTTTCAATTTGCATATTGAAAACGTTGCAATTAAGGGCCTTAGAATGCTGGGCTTTATAAAGAGGAATTCCAAATATATAACGGATACCAAAGCAGTATTCTGTCTGTATTACTCACTTGTCCGTAGTACACTAGAATACTGCTCAACTATTTGGATCCTTAAGTACACTATCCACAAAAGCAGACTAGAATGGGGTTCAAAATAAGTTCACAAAGTACCTTCTATATAAACACCATTTTCCTTCAGACGGACCAACCTATGAAACTAGGCTGATGCTTTGTGGACTAAAAAGTCTTGAACACCGAAGAAGCTATGTTAACCTTACTTCACAAGCTGTGCAATGGAATGATCGACTGTGACACCTTGCTAGGCTCACTACACTTAAAAGTTTCCTTAAGACGCACCAGGCAACATAAACTGTTTTATGAAGGCCAATATCGTACCAACTATGGCCAAACAGCTTTCATCGACAGATTGGTGGTTAACTACAACCGTTTCTACTGCGACTCTGATATTTTTAACTACTTCCTGCCACAAATTAGGAATATGATAATGTTTATGTAATTTTAACTGTGACTCCTATTCATTTTTCGTTTTATATACCTTTGTCTATCTGTTTTTATGAAAATTTTTTTGCGGCTTGACTTTAACTGAAATTACTTCTGTACCTGTGTTATCTGTATATCTATGTTTTTAGTTTTTTGCAGTATTTTATTTTGTTTTTTCAATTTTGATTACTTTTAGGAACTTCCATCTAGAATATGATACTTATTCTGTATTGTACGCTTAAGATAAATAACACCAAGATATTTAAACTCCTTTACTTGCTCGTTCCATTTACCATCACTCCCGGATGTTGTGTCACATCTATTGAGTTTGTCAGTAGATGTGAAACACGGGTTCTAGCACAAAATCAGTCATTTTCCCATGTAAATCTTCATAAGAAAATCTAAGGTCCGTTCTGGCAATTTTTGTACCATTTTGGAGTGGATGTAAAATTTCCAGGAATGAGCCCCGCCCCCTTTCCAGTGCTCGTGTCTTTCATTGGTCGCACTAGCTGGTCAACCACGGCTGCTTCAAGTACCTGGCTCCAAGCGGCTCATCTAACACACATAGCACCTCGTGAGCTAGACATGTCTGTATACAGCTAGACAGGTCTATGCTTCAACTCTGTCGAAATGGCGGCTTGTCAAAGTTAGGAAAAATCAATGGAAAAATGCTGTGTGGTTTTTACCTGTTACCTACGCATAGGTGGGACAGGTAAAAACAATACAGTTTAGATTATCGAAAAAAGCATTTATCCTAACTTTGACATGCCGCCATTTCGGCAGGGTAAATAGTAGCAACTTCAAATTCGGGGATATAGTCTTAATAAAAATGATATATCACTCGACCCCTTTTTCCATTTAAAATTTTTGGGGAACCTGTTGACCCCACTTAGGGGTTGACAGGTAGGGGGTGAAAATACCAATAAAATGTGTCTAAAAAACAAAAATTGACGTGTCTGAGCGATTTTTGATTAAACACCTAATACCTGAGAAACTCTGAGTGGGAAGTTTTTCGTGCCCCACCCTGTATACAACAAACAAATTTTATCCCATCACTGTTCCCTGAGGCACACCGCAGAAAGTATCTCTCGAAGAAGACTCACTCTCTCCAAATCTTGACTTCTTCCAGACAAATAACTATCTATCCACTAAACCGCTTTATTTTGAATACCATCCTTTTCATTTCATCATATAGTTCATTTCTTGTTCCAAAAAATATGATGCCGATTTGATATTCTCCTCACTTCTAGAACCATCCCGTTTGAATCTAGGGTCAAGCAATGTTTCCATTTGAGCTGTTCTTTTCTCGTATGGAAGCAAACGCTTTTGTACAGAATTCAGCAATTTTAGACAAATTTCTTTTCCTAAATCGGTTTGCAATATTCTTTGGATTCCTTGAATAATTGGGATAACAAGCGAAATTGTTACATATTTAGTGCCCGAAACTTTTGTTGTCGCCTCGTCGAAACATGCCAGTTTGATTATTAACAGCTGTCTATCAATTGACTCAAATGCTCTTCGAAAGTCGAGAAATAATGCCCCTATTACCAAATTGTCCCTCAATGAATCCTTCCATTTTGCTAACACTGTCTGTAGTGCACTGCCTGCAAACACGTCAAAATTTTGTTATTCTCTACATAATTTACAAGTTGACTTGTTGGTGACTATCAAATTGATAATCTTTCCCCCTTGTCTTGTCAATTTATTACCTTGTTGGTAAGCTCCTAGGGTTATCATGTTTTCCAATCCTCTTGAATAATAATCATTGCCATATTTATATTGAAGTCTCCAATAAGAATAAAATACCCTTGCTTGGACAGAACTTCATCCATATATTCTTGAAATATTGCATGACTAGCATTGGGGGAATGATACAAACATAAGACATTATATTTGAAATTATCTATTATGGCCTCTATTACCACATATTTGTTTTGTTTTAATTTCATCTTTTTTATAGATCATACTGCCGCCTGTATGCCTACTTTTAAAATGAGCACTGAAGTATTTATATCCTTATATATTCTTGAATGTCTTTTGTTACATGACTTTCTGATAAGTAGACAACTACCGGTTTTCATTGATTGATCAGCCAGTTTAACTTTATTTTATGTGCAAAAAGACTTAGTATATTTAGATACATTATTTGAGATGTTGCTCGTTGCCAGATGTAATTTTCGTTATTTAAATCTGGATAATTGTGTTTCTTCTGTAATTGGGTATAAATTCTTTTGTATTATATGCTGCATGGTTCTAGTTAACACTTTCTACTCCTCTGATTTGGGCTGCATTTTCACAATTAACACATTCTTTTACTAGTGCATTGCACTCATTACTTTTGTGTTCTCCTATGCAGTTTGAACAAACTTATTTTTCACTTTTGCACTCTTGTCCCATATGTCTTCCAGCATTTTTAGCACTGTATTATAGTAACATGGTTCACAAAATAGTCACTTTGCCATCCTATATTAACTGTGTCTCTTAATTTTATTTGTTTATAGTATGTTGTATGATGATCCAATTCTAAAACACCGTTTGTTCTAGGGATTTTTCCATCTTTCTTCGTCTCATATTTATATATCTGTTTATTTATTCGCGTATTGTCTTCGGTTGTTATTCTATTTTGTCTTGTAATATTTTCTATCAATACTTCTTCATCTTCTGATATTTCTTTGTTTACGTTGAAAATCTTGATTCTTGGATTTTTCAATTCGGGTTCTATGACTATGACATTATAATTTTGTCCTACTTTTTCGTTAATATTTGTACAAACTGTTATCCTTGTAACTTATCGCGATTCCCTCATCACGAGCGTGCTTTACTGCAGATATTCCAGCCCCTAAAGTGCTAGGTTCAATTTCATTTTCTAATTGTTGCTTTGTTGTTTTGCTTGTTTGGTCTTTGGGTTTAATTAATAAAACTTTTTCTACGACAGGTGTTTTCTTCAGTATCTTACAATAACTTGTTTGGCTTTCATGATAATTTATTTCTTTAATGTAATTTTTCAACAGTGTTATTATCTCATCTTTACTATTTATTATTATTTGTGTATCATCTATTGTAATCTTTAAAAGTATATATGTATCCAAATCTCGACATGTTGGATAGAGAAACTTCATTACCCTAGAACCAGGCGCGAATCCAGACCCAAATTGAGGGGGGGCCATACAAAATATTGGAAGGTACAGGGTGTCTGGTTATAATTTGACAGCCCACCTTTATAGGTAGATGATAAGTGTAAACACAAAAGTGGAGCAGTTCTAGCTAAATTATTGTCAGAAATTTGAAATTTTGCGTACTTTCAACTTTTTTCAAATAGAATGCCCTATATTTGATTCTATATTCTTGAAGAGCACAATTTTCCGATTCCAAAAATATATAGTTTCTCTATATTTAGTTGAGTCATCTCCACCATATTTTACTTCAAAATTTTCAAAAATACTATCAGAGAAACCAAGTGCCTCAAATTTCACCTGAAGCTTTCATCAGAATGGTTCACAAAATCGTCAGTAGGATAGTATTTTTCCAATTTTTAGAGCCAAATATATTGAAGGCGGCCCAAACAAATATAGACAAACTATATAGGGTGAGTTACTAAGCGCGCGGTCTTCCATATCTCCTGTACTAACGGAGAGCGAAGCAAAAATTAAATACAAAACCTGTAGATAAACATGAGGACTACATTCCTAAATTATTTTCCAGTATACAGGATGGCCCAATAACTAGTAGTGACACAAAGTTATGTTTTTTTAAATAACTTCCCCTGTATATTATGACATTTCTGGATTCTGCGGAAAATTTTAGACATATTTAATGTAAAATGTCATATACCTATCTTCAACTGCTTCGGAAATATTGACAGTTGAAAATTGACTTTTTCGCATCTTTGACAGACTGTGAAACCTAAACGGCTAATTTTAGAGGAAAACGGATTTTACATTCCTGTCATAAATTTTCATAAGCTATCATTTGACACCAACTTTGAATTTAACCGAAGATTAATAATTTAGGAAGTTTTTTTAATCATGGATTAAATTCAAGGACGGTGTCAAATGATAGTTTATGAAAAACTAAGATCGGAATGTAAAATCCAGTTTCGTGTAAAATTAACCGTTCAGGTTTTACAGTCTGTCAAAGATGCAAAAAAGTCAATTTTCAAATGTCAATATTTCCGAAACAGTTGAAGATAGGTATATGACAATAAACATGGAATATGTCTAGAATTTTCCGCAGAATCCAGAAATGTCATAATATACAGAGAGAGTCATTTAAAAAAAACATAACTTGGTGTCACTACTAGTTATTGGGCAACCCTGTATACTGGAAAATAATTTAGGAACGTAGTCCTCATGTTTATCTACAAGTTCTGCATTTAGTTTTTTCTTCGATCTCCATTAGTATAGGAGATATGGACCACCGCGCGCTAAGTAACTCACCCTGTATATTAGAAGCAAATATAGGGCATTTCATTTAAAAAAGTTGAAAGTACGCAAAATTTCACTATCGATTCTGAAAGTTTAGTTAAAACTGCATGTTGGGAATTCTAAAATAATTATTTCCAGCTTTTCACAAATTTCCTATATTTCTGAATTATTGTGAGTGTGCGTTTTTTTAGGTCTCAACACTCACAAAATACGCAGTCAACACAGAAAATGACACACCGTGGTTTCGGTATTTTGATCAGAGTTCTCCGAGCTTGAATTTACCGTTCGTTTATTCAAAAAGTGTACTCGAAGCAAGCTCATTTGCGTTCGTTTATTAAAATTTCGGGCACTCGGATACTGCGTTCAACTGCTCTGTTCGCTCGCTGGTCACGTGATGACGGCTCCGCTCAGCACGCTCTGCTCTTTGAGCAAAATACCGAACGCAAGGACAATATTAAGCCAAGAAAATCTTTTGTGTGCCAACAATCCGTCAAAAAAAGTCACGTGGTTTGGATTGCCTAATGCCCGATTGCACCGTCTCTCTTAACCGAGGCTTAGAGATAACTATTCCTTAAAGTGACATTTTCCCATGCAAAACTGTCAATTTAAGGGATAGTTATCGTTAAGCCTCAGTTAAGAGAGATGGTGCAATCGGGCATAATTCTTGAAAAATATCGCATACAAAATTTGATATGATTTCGAACGCTTCCCATTCAATTTACATTGCTGTCAGTTAAATTCGAATCAAATTTCGTATGCGATATTTTTCAAGAATTGGGCCATAGACACCTGATACAAGTCGCGAGGTGTCTGTATGTATGCTTGCTGCGGTCAATGACCCTGCATCGGCGGCGGCTGGTGAGCTAGCGCGACCGTCCAATGATTACCTGGGCGCAGGAAAGAGGGCGGGGCTTAGCGCTAGGTACTGACGAGCTGGACAAATGACCTTGAAATCAGTGGCGGATCTAACATGAAGCAAAGGACGCAGTCTGCGTCAGGCCCCCAGACCTTAGGGGCCCCCACACAACCGGATTCTAAAGACATCGATAAAAAAATAAATAAATTCATGAAATTTAAAAAAAAATCATGTGCAGCGCAGTATACGTGTTAGAAGTGGAACTTCTTAAAAACTACCCCCCGGCTCCCCTCATGCACCTTTTAGACAAACGAAGTACCTCACACAAAAGGGAGACGGGGGAGACGCACATCTGTAGTGACGTCTAACGGGTATTGGCGCTTGACAATAATAGGCAATCCTCTTTGCGCTTATAATCCTTGGTTTGTGACAATCAATGGTTGACTTTTTCCGTCACTTTTCGTTATACCTTTCTTCTTTCTCGAGTAACGAAATTTGCCCGTGACGCGTTTTTCAAATCACTCTTCATTGTCGTCCAAATATCAAACCGCCGCCTAAGAAGTTTCACTACAAAAATCGAATATTAAATTTTGAAAGTTACGGCAACGTTGTATACCTCTAGGAGGGAAGTCTGCTGTGCTCGACGCGATGCGGCAACCGCGAACGCGCGGGACGTATATCTTACTATTTGTATGTGGAGACTACTACTATACCTATTCTATTTCTTTTTGTTTAGATAGAAAGTTCCTGAATTTTTACAAATAATAATTTTTCTCGTTTAACTTGTTTTCACTTGGCATAATCTTTTCTTCGGCAAATTTATATTTGCCTAATTTTAATAAATTTGTTTTTCAATTAGACTGAAGACACAATGACAAATATAAGGTACAAGTGACCAAAAATATAATAACACATGTATCAATATCAATACTATAACCCAGAATAAATGGATACAAGATATAATTTACTTGCCACGCCACGATACAAAATTTCGAATTTTTGGTATTTTATATCTGTCACTTGTACCTTGTATTTGTCATTGTGTCTTCTAGGCACTAGCTGACGTCACACACATAACCTCAGTTTCGATGGGGGGACAAACAAAGCGTTCAAGGACTATTCACACACATCGGTTAGGCGATAGCTATTTCGTCAAAAATCACATAACGTCACTTTTGATAGGGGGACAAACATGTCATTGACGGCCGTTTCTACCCACTACACCCAGGTGGAGAAAAATGGGCCACCTATCATTGTTTCAAAGTTGGCTATATTTTTTTATCATTTTCGTATTTTTATTTTCACTTTTGAATATATTGTTTTTTGTTTAACCTACAAGGGAACCCTTATCAAATTGTCAATCAAAAATCAATAGTGTTATCTATATGTCATAAGCCAGAATAATAAACAAACATAGTCAACTTTCAAACAATAATAGGTGGCCCATTTTTTTTGTACACCTAAGTGTATTTTAGGGAAGCCTTAATGATAAGTATTTCTTAAAATGACAGTTTTCAATGAAAAAAATCCATTCTGAGGAATACTTATCGTTAAGGCTCCCCTAAAATGTTGATGAAAACGGCCATGAGACAAACAAACGCTTTGTTTGTCCCTCCATCGAAAGTAAGGTTATGTGTGTGACGTCAGCTAATGCCTTCAGCACCACAAGAATAATACCTAAAAGATGGCAGGCCCCAAAGGTCCTAGGTCCGCCACTGCTTGAAATGACCAAAAAGTTTCAATTTGGACCTCAATTTTCCTTATGGAGATTCACATAAGAAAATGAACGATTTTGTACCAGAGTTCTCCTAGCACATTTACTATCGTTATTGGTGCCTTTGACAAAACATCCCATAGGACAGCAGAGACTGAGTAGGCACTGAGTCTATTGAGATGAGCACCACTCGAGGCACTCAGGCCGGAGTATGCGTACTCATGATGTGGAGCTTAGTGATAGATTAGATGAACTACTTGGAATACTGAATAACCTGGACTTGTACTGCGTTGGGTATCCGGTGATATCGTCATCATAGCAAGATGGAAGGTCAAGGACACCCTGTGTGAACCTTATACGTCCGTGACGTATACAGACTGGACTCAAAGCAACGGAGGAATGGTGCTAAACTGTGCGACTGGAGCGATATACCCATCAAAAACCAGCGTAGGAAGAGAGAACTCCCTAGAATGAAGGACATCCGAATAAACGGAGCTACTGCTACACCGGTGACGGGAGTTAGAAATCTCGACGAACGCTAGAATGCAAGCTCAGATAGAGAAAACACCTTCAATGTGGCTACAAAGGCTCTCATGGTGTGCCGAAACCTTGCAGACAACAGACAACATTTGGGGAGGCAAACCAGGGATCATGAGATGGATGTACACCAACCCTACTGGGTATATGTCAATTCGTCGTAGAGGCAATTCGTCGTATACGTCAATTCGTCGTATTTCAGGTATAATGTTAAAAAGTTAAAATGTATAAATTTACACTTTCTCGTTTAATCAGACATTACCAAACTTACCGATAATAACTCGGTTTGGGTAAGTTTGCAATTTTAATCAGACCTATGAAACTTACCGATAATAACCCGGTTTGTTTGGGTTAAGGTACGGTTTCTTAGGATAGTACGCAACGCACAACTTACAACGTAAACGTCGTGATTGGTTCAGGTATGACGTACACCAGTTTTCTGTCAGCGTCAGAAAACTGACGCCAGGTAACGGGTGTACGTCATACCTAAACCAATCACGACGTTTACGTTGTCAGTTGTGCGTCGCGCAAGCTAACCCAAACTAAAGGTACGGTTTGTTAGGAGAGTACGCGTCGCACAACTGACAACGTAAACGTCGTCATTGATCAGGTATGACCATAGGTATGACGTACACCCGTGTTCTCACGTCAAAAGACGGGTGTACGTCATACCTGAACCAATGACGACGTTTACGTTGTCAGTTGTGCGACGCGTACTCTCCTAACAAACCGTACCTTAACCGGGTTATTATGAGTACGTTTGGTAGTCTCTGATTAAACAGAAAAAGTTTAAATTTATACATTTTAACATTATACCTGAGATACGACGAATTGACGTACACGACAATATAGGTCATTCGTCGTTATTATCGGTAAGTTTGGTTATTTCTGATTGAACAGAAAAAGTGCAAATTTATATATTTTTCAACTTTATACCTGAAATACCACGAAATAAAAATACGACGAATTGACTTATACAACAAATTAACGTGTTGATAGTTTGCAATTTTATTCAGACATTATCAAACTTACCGATAATAACCCGGTTAATTTGGGTTAGTTTACAATGTTTGTCTGATTAGCAAACTATTAACATGTTGACTACCACATGAGTCGCCAGTGATGCATAAGATTCAGTTGCTTTTATACCGACAGGGATGTTTGACCCAATACGAGGCAGTGGACGTAACTTAAGGAAAAATTGACGTATACGACAAATTCACTTCACGACGAATTGACGTGTACGTCGAATCAACGTTACGGCGAATTGACGTATACAACAAATAGATTTTACGATGAATT
This sequence comes from Ceutorhynchus assimilis, assembly GCA_917834065.1. Lineage (NCBI taxonomy): Eukaryota > Metazoa > Arthropoda > Insecta > Coleoptera > Curculionidae > Ceutorhynchus > Ceutorhynchus assimilis. The sequence goes on from OU892278.1 coordinate 54,536,950, forward strand.
GGCGTACGATGAATTGACGTACGATAGATTGATTTACGACGAATTGACGCTGACCCAACCCTACTATATAGATCGATAGTCTGGTTCCAAGAAGTTGAGAAGCAGAACATAAAAGAAGCTCTTAACAAACTACAGCACTTGGCGTGCACATGCATTACGGGCACAATGAAAACTTGTCCCATAGCAGCCATCGAGACAGTTGTAAGTCTCGCATCTCACATCGTACTGGAGGGGCCTGCTGGCTTTGAAGGAGAGAATTGGCATCTCTAACCAAACTTATTCCGCTCTTGGAGGCATCTCTAACCAAACTTATTCCGCTCTCCCAAGGATGATCTGATCAAAACATATAATTTTAAGAAACGCTTCACAGTAATGATAGAAGCAGAGAAGGATGGGAAGGAAGCACCACATCCATTCTCAAAATTCAGCAGAACGCCATAAAACGGTATGCTAATGAGTCGAGAACTCAATAAGGGATCGGAGCCGGAGTACTTGGGCCTAGAATTAAGTTCTCAGAAGTAATAGGAAAACACCCGGACACGGGACTGGACACGTGGGGATCGCAGGCAAAGAGAAAGCAGACCAATTGGCAAGATTGGGAACACAAACTCCGCTTTCAGGAACAGAGCTTTTTTTCATGCGGCATAGGGACGCACTCCTATAAGGGAGCGTCCAGAAAGAGCGGACCAGAATAGATCAGGGTTAGGGCAATCAACGATGTTTCTCGGGCTTCTCATCAAGGAAGATCGAAAGACCTCACATCACTGAATAAAAACAAACTTCGCATTTTCACTGCACTCCTCACAGGATCCTTATTCTTGAAACAGGGGAGCAGCGTTCCCAGGGCAGCAAGTGTTCCGTCTTTCTCAATGATATGGAAATGATAATGTAAGTAACAAAGACGAAACACGCCTGGGAACGCTGCTCCCCTATTTCAAGAATAAGGACCCTGGGTCCTTATTCTTGAAATAGGGGCCACTGACGGTTAAGGGGGCACCTTAAGAGAATTAAAATCTAAAAAGAGGACAGATGCCGATTCTATGAGGAAGGGGAACATACGAATGGCCTGTTTCGAATGCTGCACCGTTGAACAGGAAGCATTTCAATTCATAGGACCATCAAGCCCACTTGTTTTCATTAAAACTTTAAAGTTAAATGAGGTGCTTTCAGTGAGAATCCTATCAACTGATGTACTCAGAAGGTGAACAGAATAGATCTATGTGGGTCGCACTGTAACAATACCCCCAATTCCTTCATCAGAGCTCCAAGAAAATAGTGCAGAAATAGGAAAACAGTCCATAGTTCCGTGATAGAAATAAAAAACATGTTTGGAAAACAAAGCTGATGGAAAAAAGCTTAAATTCAAAAATAATTAAAACAGAAGCATATTAGAAATGCCTCTATTCATTTATTCCCAGGCTTAAAAACAAAAGTTGAGAGCATCAAAATGCACCTCTGCTTTTAATTATATTTTCAACGTTAAAAGCTTTCTTTTGCGTTTCTAGTTAATTAGTACCTACTTTTATTATTTTTTGTAAATTATGTTTCCATCGAGTTTTCTCTTTTTATTTTTTTGAATTACATAAAGGACTATGTAAAAATATAAAAGAAAATTGAAAAAGAAATGAAATGAGATTCTGCATTGTTGCATGATTAACAAAGATCATGAAATTTACCAACACATATCAGAACATCAAGAAAACCCAAGTTGAAACCAAATGTCACTCACGAAAAACATCTTTCAAATTTCAAAAAAGCTTCAAACAAAATGTTACTTACTTATAACACTATTGTCCCTTTGTTCTTGCGTAAAAGATATAACAACACGTATAACATTATCCCTGTTAGCCATAGTATCAAATGGCGAATCCTTTTTAGTCGGAGTAGTGAAGAGTACTTCTTTAGGAATAACATGTCCGTCAATAATGTATTCGTCAATCAAACTAGCTCTATTATTCTGAAAAAATTTAATTAAAATATTCGGTTAAAAATTATTAGCATTATTGTAATTTCAAATTTTTACCGCGAATCCTTCATCCACCGGAATAAAAAACGTTTGTCCGCCCTCGGCACGGAAAATATTCTGCCTGTTGTACTGCTGCACTTTTTGCCGGAAATTCCTGCAATTTAAAAGTAGTTTGGGTAAGCTGATTGGATTTTAAAATTTAATTAACCAGGCGTGTAGTAGTTAGGGCGGTTAATTTTAGAATAACAATTAGATTTTGGTTGCGTCTATATGAAAATCTAAATTGAAAGTTTTTCTATGTAAATTTTCACTTACCTCACTCTATGGTTGCCTTGTATAAGGGATTCGTAATTTTCTAAAAATTCCCAAGCATTTGGGTTGAAAACTTGGTTCGTAGAAGATGCTGTGGATTTTGTAGGAATCAGCACTTCGTCGATTTTATGCAGCACCTTTGCACAATGTTTGATTTAATTAAAAATATATTTTTGATTTGAAATATTACTCACTTGCATTACAGGAATTCCTTTATTTAAAGTTTTAATGCCAATAACATTCGATTGACTAGCCAATATTCTTGCGTTATTGACGTAGAAAGCATCATTGTAGGTACCACGGCTTATGGTAATCCATATCGGTGGTCCGCCTGATAATCTTGTATTCAATGACGTATACGATATTCCTAGTTGCTCGATTTTTTTGGGAGTAGTAACTAATGAATAATTAAATGAATATCAACTTCACTGATCTCCTTTGTTCTACTTACTTAAATGATAAGGTACCAAAGATTCTGCGTCTGGTAAAGGGCCCACGATCTTTTGAAAGGCCGCATTGATTGGAGCGAACACTGTAATGGCTTCGTTGCCCAAACTGAAGTTGCACAGATTGCATTCTCCAAAAAGTGCATAGAACTGAAAAAAAAGTAATTTATTAGAGATTTTCTTTTTAGTAGAAATATATAAATTTCCATCAAAAACTATAACCCTTCTCACTTTGAGGCGCCTACTAAAAGAGAGGAGAAATCTCTCGAGAACTGAAAGTAATCCTCTGGATGGCATCAAGGCGAGTCCAATTTTTTCAATTACCTCCAATTTTTTTTTCAAAGGAGTTATCACAAAATTTCTCTCAAAACGTTTTAACGTATATGTTCGACTTTAGTATCTATTTTAACCATCGAATTATTTATCTTTTATCTGTTTTATCCACGTTTTTTTATTTTCTTTTGTCTGTCATTATTTCGCGGATAAGTCCTATAATCTCTAAGGAGACTTTTAACTTTTTAGACAATTTAAAAGGCTGGCTTTGGATTTTTTATTGCAGGTTTTTTGAGTCTTTTCCAACAAAACTTACTCTTTTAAATAGAAGCAGAGATATTTTGCCATTGAACACACACATAGGGTCGAAATGTGAGGGGTGAAATGCGAGGGTAAATTCTGGGAGGCAAAATGATGGGACAGAGTTTCCCGGATTCAACATAGTTATATACCGATTGTTTAATGTCCTGGAGCTAATTGGAAACAGGAAACAGAACTGAACAGAGCTGATATTACATAAATAAATAAATCAATAAAAAAAAAGAGCATTATTCGTTTTCGCTTAATCATCAAGCCCTTCTAAACTATGTGATTTCCATCTCGATTTGTTGCAATAGATACCATAGTTCCCAAGCTCGTCCATTATATATTTTGAGTTTTTTCTTGTTCTATACTTTCTACTTTTCCCGCAACAATCAACACCAATAATTGATATCTGGGATCCTATTTTTCTTATGTTTCAACTGCAGCATCTCTTACCTTTTTTCATGCTCCAAAATTTTTTCTTCAGCCCATTAAACTTTCAGCATTCTATGATGGAAGATCCACAATTCAGACTTAAAATTTGTGCAAAGATATAGCGTACCATGTTTCCACTCAATAAAATATAAAATAACTGATACTGGATGTAGCGAAGCGTATTCTCAAACTTGCTGGCAAAAATATTCCTAAATCTTGAAAAACGATAATTACCTAAGGAACTTATACATTTTTCACATATGGCATAACATACATAATAGAATAACTGGTAGTTTATTTTCAACTTTTGATTGGACTCAGTTAATTTCGAGGACTGGATCATAAAATAACTACTCAATACTTCAAAACCCTTTAACTTAATCCATCAATTATTTCATTACATATGGAGCTATGATACACACTTTGTAAAAAATATAGTTAAATTCAAACCAAAACAAGCCTCAATTATTTTTCAACAATAGTACCTCTTTCAAAGAGCTTTATTATATTTCAACGGTTATTTTTAGCCTTTATAAATGTCAGCTTAATAGTAAAGGTCATTATACAAACCCGGAGATTTATTTAATTTCCACGAATAATATTCATTGTACCACTTATATTAAAATTTCACTGCTAGAATCTAATTTCTGATTTTCAGAGTGTCATTTCTACTTCGATAAATAACTAATGGACTTATAGGGGAAGAAGACAAGCGCAGCAGGGGTGAGTAAACTCCCTCGGCGCCAATAAAACCTTCTCAATTGACAGATTTTTCGATAAACACGTAGCGCAGTGGCTTGGCTTTAGCTACAACGAAACTAATAATGGAATTGCAAACCACTACACATTTGCTTTGTTCCTGTTACACAAGTAATCAATAAAGTTACTTATAATAATAATAAACCTAATAAGCAAACTTTCATGATATTAATAATTAATATATGAAGCCAAACTATATATTATAGTTTAGTTTATATGTTATAACTATAATAAACTTGTTGCTATATAAATTAGAATTTTAAACTCAATTAAGGACTTTTAACTGCAGATACATTATTAATACTAAAACGCTTCGTGCAATTTTATTAAAGCTAAAAATTCGTGTCTCGCCCTTATATCATTTTCATATTCCACCCTCTCTCTGACATTTATCGCATTTTATACCCCTAGAACAATGAATCTAAATTACTGTCGCGCTTATATTCCGAGCCTCCGCCCTACATCTACAAGTACATCGGCTTCTTCTTGAAATTTAATATTCGAGAAGCGAGGAATGTGTTTATTGAATTTGCGCCTTAAAAATGTTGAAGTATTACAAGATAGGAGATTTCGATTTTAGAAATTTGTTTGTAATGAAATGTGGATTCTCTTGTGTGATTTAGTAAAATTAAGTTTGTTGATGTTTCAATGGAATGTATGTCGAAATATAGCAGCCCTAACTAGCACTCTCAGTAATGAAATAATTAGTCCAAAAGCAATTATTTTAATGATGCAGGTTTCCTCTCCTTTAACAGACATTCACAGTTTACTCCTAGAAGTGAACTTCTCATTTTGTTTCCATATGGCCCTGTCTGTGTCAGCTTTTCCAATGTTTATGTGTTCTCTGAGACTTATCGGCATCATCGTATACATTTTATGCCTCTTTGTGTTTTTCTGAGTTTATCATCAAATTTAGCTGTCAGCAACACAGTTACCAATTTTAGAGTTGTTGCTTCTATGTCGATTTATTAAGTCTGGAATTCTAGCTCTGGTTGATTTATTTGAACTATGTTAAGTCTTGATAGATGTTTTCCATTACAGAACGATCCAACTATCATAGTCCCTCGATCCAAGGCAGATAGAGGTTGAACCACCGACTACCCGCCACAAATTGACGCCTAACGTGTTGCCTTCGAGTAATTGTGAAATGTGATTTCTGTAAGAGTTACACAATTTTTCCAAATTGGATGCGTCATCTGCTTTCTCGCAATTGTCGCTAGACTATGAAAGTTCGCTTTTGTGTACCTTTACAACACCGTCTGGTCGTTTTCGGTACTTGAGGCTACCATATGGACTTAGCTGTGCACCAGAGATGTTCCAGAGAGATTTATGAATGAGCTTTTAGAAAATTTACCTGGTCAAATTGCATGTTTTGATGATGTATTGGTGTTTGGCAGTTCTATGGAGTCACATAACAATAATTTGCGTGCAGTTTTGGAAAGGATACAAGAAAGTGGACTTACTTTGAATCTAGAAAAGTCAAAATTTTGTGTTACACAAATACAATTTTTGGGCCACTTTGTGAACGAATTTGGGATATCACCAGACTCGGAAAAAACAAAAGCTGTGATGAATATGAATTCACCAAAATGCAAGAAAGATTTACAAAGATTTTTGGGTATGAATGTTTATTTGGCTAAATTTGTACGAAATTTGTCCAATGAGACTGCAATTTTAAGGCAGCTTTTGAGTGAAAAAAATGAGAGGCCATGGACTCCGACACAACAAAATTGTTTTGAGAATTTCATACATATGTCAAAACTGGTATTCTAACAATAAATTGACATGTTTTGATTGTTGATTTGAACCAATCAGATTGTAATTACGCGATAATTTGCACTAGTGCAAATTATCAGATATTGCTAACTGGTGCGAAAACTGGTGTTTTGACATTTTTTGACAAAAAATTTAAATTTTTGATTTATGAAATTCTCTCATTAAATACAACTCGTGGAATGGAAATATATTTATAATTTTCGACAAATTTGCACTCATGCGTTTTTAACTAAAAAAAAATGCATTCGGGCAAATTTCCCAAAAATTATCAATAATTTCCATTGCACTAGTTATATTACTATTGATAAAATAAAGCGACTCATTACTTCAGCAACAACTCTGCATTTTTTTGACTCAAAAAAGAAAACAGTTATGTCAGTAGATGCCAGCCCCTATGGTCTTGGAGCCACAATTTCTCAGGGTGGATATCCCATCGAATTTGCATCTGTCTCGCTCACAAAAACACAACGCCGCTACAATCACATAGAAAAGGAATTATTGGCCCTAGTCTTTGGCTGTGAACCTTTTTCTTTTTATCTATATGGCAATACTTTTGAAGCCAAAACGGACCATAGACCACTTTTGGGACTACTAAAAAAACCCTTGGATGAAATGTCACCAAGAATCCAGCGTTTGGCCATGAGACTATTGAGATTTCAGCTTACATTTACTTATGTTCCGGGGAAAAACTTACAAAGTACCTGATACACTGAGCAGGGACCCTTTTAATTAGACTTTGAATACTGATTATTTGGAAAATGACCTAAAAGTGTACTGTTGGGTAACTACAAGCAAAGCAAATGAAGAAAAACACCAAAAAGAGATTGATCTTGATCCATGCCTTCAGAAAGTTGAATACTACGTGCTCGAAGGTTGGCCAAGACATAAAAATGCCTTATAAAAATGATATTTATCTTCACAAAGATGTATTATTTTTTAACAAAAGACTCGTGATTCCAGAAATATTGAAGAATGAATTTTTGAATATAATACACCAATCACATCAAGGTGTAGTTTCGTGCAAAAAAAGAGCCCAAGAGTCGATTTTTTATCCAGGATTTATGAGTGACATCGAAAAAGTTGTATTGAATTGCTTAACATGCCAAATGTACACAAAAAGCACAACATGCGCTTAGTGAAGGGAATCACGAAATACTATTTGGTGAGGTCAAGCTTCTTGCACGGACTTCCGGATACCACAATCGTCTGGTACGTTAAACTATAGAAATCCACAATATTGGGAGAGCTTCAACAGGAAAGATGAAACACTAAAACTTAACCAAATTTGGAACCCGATCCTCAAAAACGCAAGAAAGATCCCATTGAGTACAGAGAAAGTTCAGATTAGCCACGTACTGCAAAGCCCCGCCCCTTCTCCACCACAACCACTCACACATAAATACACCTTGCCATCGGAAACGCGTCAGTCTGCTATCAGAATCGGACATGGAAGCACCTCTGAAGATGCTAGCCAGGCGTGCTGACGAAACGTCAGGAAGAAATTCCAACTTACGACGGCCATTAAGCCCGAATGAAAACACTTTATCAATAAACCTGGGCCGCGAAACCCTCACAAACTTTACTAGATCTTCAGTCTGGTTATCATCAGGTATCAGGTAGACCCTGTGATCGAGATAAGACTGCATTAATTTGCCCGTTTGGAACGTTCCGCTGCACAAGAATGCCTTTTGGGCTGCGTAATGCGCCATCTACCTTCCAGAGGCTAATTGACAGATTTCGCTCAGGCCTTCAAAATATTAATGTAAAACAGGACGTGGCACCTCCAAAAAATTTTCCAAGAGCGCACAACCACACTAGGTTGCCACTGGCCGCCACTGCTAAAACGAGCTCTTTCCTAAACAGAAGTCTGGCAGGCAAGTCCTTTCTATTTTTAATAATTTTTGCTCTTAATTTTTGGATTTTCCCTTATACATTTTTCAATATATTTTGCTATCAATGCATATTATCATATCATTTAAGTTTTTACCTGATAAATCTTATCTTATCTGTTATTGAAATATAAATATTACCTATATTTTAATTTTTTAAATCTAATTGTTGGCTTCCATTTTGTGTGAGTGCCGATTGATAGTGCCACGTTTTCCTGAGGTAAGTCAATTCAGACTTTTGGACTTAAATAGGTACTGCTGCTCTGGTTTTCAAAATAAATTGTTAGTGTGGGAATATTGGACCATTTGCTCTAAATAGAGTCGGTGAAAACCAAATTTGTGTGTCCATCCCTATCAACTCTTTATTGAATCCAGGCAGAGGCCTAAATAGCCATTTTCTGTTTGACTCCGTCAATTATTATCTCGACTAAAAGGTGTAATATTTTTTAATAGAAATCCAGACAGGTCAAAAATTCAGTTAAAACGTTTTAATTAAAACATCTCAAGAATTTTGACATATTCTGGATTTGATTGATTTCACCGTCAGGTTTATCCAGTAGTATCTATTGTGGCTACCTTAATTTGAAAGGAATTTTTTTTCTATTTTGGGGAGAATCCAAAGATTTAATTTCTTATTGTTTCACCTCGTGCTTCACCTTATTTTGTTCATATTTTTGCCTGCCAGAGCTACTGTCAGGGAAGCAGCATTTTGCTCAGTTATAACGAGCATTTTAATTTAATCTTGTTATTTTAATTTTATTATTATCTTACCATTATTCTTAATTATTTAATTGTATTTTTTTTATATTAAAATATATATATTTTTTTTCCTTCAACTTGCAATAGCTGTTCATACCTGATTCTGTTGGAAGGGAGTGTCTGTACAACAATCGTTTTATATTAAATTTCAATTTCAATTTCCTTTGCAAGACACTCACTTTTTGACAGAATTCAGGGATTTAATATTCCAAATATTGGTGAACCTGATACTGCCTTATTCTTTTCTGGGTACCTACTCGACATAAAGATCACTGTTTGGAGTCTGGATCAGCTGGAGTGGCGTCACCCCAGCAATCTATCCTCTTTCTGGATACAGGAAACCAGACGAAGAGCTCCAGTTCACGAAAGTGAAACCCCAACACCCATTGAAGAGCTCCGGATTGGAAAGCTACATGGTATCAGATTCACCGGAAAAACGAAGCTGTCAACACTAAAATTTTACAGAAAGTAACATCTACTGTTACTCTATGCTACATATAACATTGTTAAATATCAAATAAAATTATTGTTTGTTCGACTTTGAGTGGTTTCATTTGCACATAAAGCGACTACACGTTATCTTAATTTTTTTGAAGTCCACGACGCTAGGTTATCTTGTCTTAAAGTAACAAATATCAATTAATTTGTAACAAATTGGCGCCCAACGTGCGGCGCCAATTTGCCCCGAAGCGTTATTATTGACAAAGGTGTGCAGTTCGTTAGCTCAATAATGCATCAAGTTGCAGATTGCCTCGGATTCAAGCAGACACTAACTCTAGCCTATCATCCTGAAGCAAACCCGGTTGAGAGAAAAAGTAGAGACTTTGAAAACCCAACTTTCTTTGGTACAAGATGAACATAAACAATGGAAAGATAAACTACCAGCCATTAGGTTTCCAATGAATACTAGCCGATCACAAGCCACAGGTTTCAGCGCCGCCTATCTTACTTTCGGGAGAGAATTAAGAAATCCAGATGATGTGAATCGAGACCTTCGTGCCATTGTAGAAAACGACAATTTTGTGAGTCAAATAACTCCGTACTTGCAACGCCTCAGTAAAACACTCCGAGAAGCCTGTGACCACCACGAGATCCAGCAGAATCGAGCGAAATACTATGCAGATAAAAGCCTTCGTGACGCTCCCAAATACTCATGTAGAGATAAAGTACCTACTGGTCAACGCACATGTCCCAAGTAAGGCTAAAGATTCGTATACCTACTTCAAAATTTGCACCAAAGCGGATTGGTCTCTGAAATAGTATCGGCTACCTCTTATGAAATCTTCTCACTCCAGGCTCCGCATACTATATTAGGAAAGATCAGCTTTGACGCCGTTTAGGTCAGAATGAGGACCCCAAGGTACAACTTCAGTTGCAGATTTATATCTATGGATGGCTCACATGGGTCAGCCTTATGAGTTACATAGTTATTATTATGATTTACAATAGAATACAAATTGTAAAAAGATATTAGTGGAAGAAGGAAAGTCAGTGGCCGATGAAACGAGAGTTTAAGTTGAAGAATCACCTATAAACAAAATTCTGTTGATACAGTTTAGAGAAAGCAAAGTCCATGCTAATAACTAGGATAATATTGAAACTATGTTTTAGACAGGGATCAGTTAGTTTGGAGATTTCAGATAACAGCTTGTCAGCACCAGAGGTTTTTTGATTAGTATAGCATGGATAAACTCCTGTTTTACAATATGATCTTGTGCCTGTTAGCTTCAAAAACCTCTCATGCATTTTTCTAGATTGTTTGTACTTCTTTTGATTTATCATTTTATCAATTTCATTAGATATGAAGCAAATTGTCGTCTTTGCTTATTTATGGCAGCGGATGCTTTCACTCTCTTGTGTATTCCCTTGAGACTTACACAGGAAACATCTGACATCCAATCACAAAAATCTTGGAAAAAATGAAATAAATATCCAGGAATAAATATATTAATGTAACCTAGAAAACGATTCTAACTCCATGATGAAAACATTTGGAAAAAGTTATTCTATTTACGCTCGACGAACTCCAAAAATTTCCATGTAAATTAGCAAAGACGCAAAAGCTAAAAGTTGAACAAAGCGAAAGAATAATTCATCCAGGGTTAAAAGACGTCATAATTAAAAGATTTTACTTCCGCCTCGATTTTAAATAGAGACGGAGCTTGATAAAACTTATAGTAATAAATGCAATATGCAATGAATAAACACTAAGCAAAGTTTCAAAGCACGTTCGGCGATCAAATATCTTCCGCCAGACTTCATTAAACTTTCTAATGCTCATTCTCGTGTTCGTTTTAATGAACATAAATAAACAGGGCGCTTCGCACATTTTAATGTAAATTAATGTTGGCTAAACAAAGTTCCAAAGTGAATCCCGGACTAAAGTTGCGAAGCTATAGGGCACTATAGGCTTCGAATCGATATTGGGGCAGAATGCAGGATTATATGGCGACGTAGTGGCGACGTTGTGGCACCGTGCTGTTAGGCGCCTCCAGCGGATAAGGGTGATTCTCATGATAAATATTTCATTTGAAAAGTTTTTCTTGATTAAAGGTAAACATTAGTGATACAAGGTTAGTTGGAGTCAACTTTGTTGATAAAAATACAGTGTCAAGCAATTTGGGGTGATTTATCAATTTTTCTAAGTGCATTTTTTCATAGATTTCGGCTTCAAATCTGAAAATAATTTAGTGTATGGAGTTTGGGGGATGTTGATTGAGTATTAGGATACAAACTCTCGATAAAATCGTGTTAAGCAATTTGGGGGGATTTATCAATTTTTCAATTTTTCTGAGTGCCTTTTTTCATAGATTTCGGCTTCAAATCTGAGAATAATTTAGTGTATGGAGTTTGGGGGATGTTGATTGACCATTAGGATACAAAATCTCGACAAAAAAAAATTTGAAATTTCATCGTTTTAGTAAAAAGGAAAAATTTGAAAGGTCATAACTTTTTTTCTATTATTGATAGAAAGCTGAAACTTTCACTGAATTTTATCCCAATCACGGGACTACAATTCCTGGAAATTTCAACTCATTTGCTCTTATAGTTCCCGAGATAAAATCGTGTTAAGCAATTTGGGATGATTTATCAATTTTTCAATTTTTCTAAGTGCGTACAGCAAATCGCTTGGGAACAGACCAATCGGAAGCTGCCATCAGTTGGCTTAAAAATTTTCAACTTTCAGTTAGTAATGTTTCACTCTATGTTCTAGCTTGTCATCTCATAGTTCTGATTATGCGTTACTGGGTTAGAAAAAGATGCAAGTTATGATGCAAGGTAAAACATCCACCGAAAAAACTATATGTTTGTGTTTCATTAAGGTTTAACATATGTTTTGTTTACAATAATTTGTATTGTAAAACTACTCCTGTAGGTATTTATGTACTTACCTTTTCTCAGAGAATCTCCTACAAAGTTATCTCTATACCACAAGAGATAAATCCCCAAAACTGCTCCACTTTTGCTTCTTTTTCGGCACGATTTCCTGAGGGTGATTGACTTTGAAGGAGCCAAACAAACTGGGGGTTACGCGAGCTTTGTTCGGTGCCCCAGATCCAAAATTGGCCTCAATTTGTTAAATTTTATGAATATGTTGTTCAAATACAAAGGATCTTTTCCGGATAATCAATTGATTTTTTCGAATTTATTCTCATTGAAAAATTTGTATTACAACACTGTATTTCCCATTGAAGGGTGAAACAGAAGCACGACAACGATTTAATAGGAATTAGGAATTATTCAAATGGGGTTACTGTTGCGTGTCTATTAAAAGGGTTCCCTTTGTCGAAGTTTTTCTAGATATTCAAATAGAAATGGGGTTCAAAAAGTTTTATGTTAAGTCTGTTATTCGTTGGGTGATCGATGATAAGAACACAAGAAAAGCTTGATTAGATATAACTTTTATTCAGCCAAATTGTATATTGCCTTTAATTAAAGCCGCGATGGAAAAGAAAAAAAAAGCTCCTATTTATCCTAATTGTCACACCACCAGCAGGCAGCAGATGGTTTTTGTTTTATTAACGTTTTCCTTTAAAAACTTCAAGATTCTCTTTAATTTTAATGAATGAATGCGACGCCATGCATCATGCAGGGTCAAGGCAAAATCTTCCCATTTGATGGCGTGACAAACAACTTTTAATTGTTTGTAATGAAGGAAATGGAAAGAACTTTTTGCGTGTTTATTACCAGAGCCTAATGATTATATTCTTGAATAAATAAAATGTTGGGGAAGGAACTAGCTATGTCGTCCATCAAAGACCAAATTTTTCTCTTTTATCCTGTTCATTGAGTCAATTTGCTACCATTATATTTTCGAACGGCTATTTATTCACCCGTACATTTACGAATGAATAAACTTCGTTTTTAAGTATTTAATTGCTTTGAATAACTTTTAGAGAATGCATTATTATTATTTTTTTTTTGAACAACGAGCATGTATTTTTACGATACAATGATTAAAGTGGAAAGTAACACTTTTCAGAACGTGTAAGTGTAATTTTTGACAAAGTTTTTGAGAAATTTGTATTATTCACGTATTTAGATTTCTTGGTACAAATCCGTTTAACTGAAATCAGTTATTTCTGATTGACATGACACGAATTGGAGCAACTAGCTGAATCCATTAGCACCTTTTAGGCTTAAGATGGCATACGAACCAACCTCTCAAAGACTCAATCTCTTACGTTCCAAAAATGGCTCACAAGACTGCTTAAAGAAAAAATTTTCATTAGTTCTCGTTGGAAGGAACAGTTTCACGAACGACTTTTTTTTTTCTTTATTTCAACATGATAGTGTCAACTAGCTGCTTAGGAAAGGAGAACCCGGTATCCAACCTTATTAATTTAATTGCGGATTCGGTCGGATGTTTAAACAGATGAATTGCGCTGCAAGCCGCAGCAAAGGCAGACTTAAACAAGTGCAACTACCTCTCATTGGGAAAGCCCCTCTAGAATTAAGTCTCCCCAGTGCAAGTACCCCTCGTTGGGAAAGCCCCTCTGGACAAGGCATAAGGGTGACAATAACTAATCGACAGTCCCCTAAGCAGCGTTGACGTGTGGCTTCCTATAAGGGCTCCAGTGTTCGAAGGGTCATGCATCTTATAGGACTAGCGTACATGTAAGGGCATATTTGGGAAAATATATATCTACACTTTTATATAACTTGAGCGAGTTTCTCTCCATCGACCCCCAAAGCTACAAACCCCCCATGTCACCCCCGTAAAGCGGGCAGTTGTGACAATAGTTAAACAATACAAGTATATACTTAAACTAGAGACCCTGAGCTAGAAAGCTATGTGAGTAATTCAGTATCATAACATTATCACAATATAATATTATTATACATTATACAATATCAGACAGGAGAAAATAGCCAGTAAAAGTAGGTACTGTATCATAAAGTTGTTGCATTTATGAATATATTAGTTCGAAATTGCAGAAAAAGTCTATCAATGTACAGTCCCAAAGTAACCATTCAAGATCAACTGCTTGAGCTTAAACTTGAAGCAAGTTATGTTCAATCTTTTAACAGATTCTGGAATTCGATTGTAGTAGCTTAGTCCTTCTGATAAGATGCTGCGTTGGCCAGTTGTAGTGTTCATTGCCGGACGTTCTTAAGTTTTCGTTGAGTCTGGTATTGTGGTGATGGATTGTGTTGGGTGGGATGAGACTTATTGTAGAGTGGATATTGGAAGTCTTGCAAGAATAGATAAAGACGCATGATTGCAAGATATACAGGGAGTGAATGTCCAGCATGCCATTCCGATAATATAAGTATTTTGTTGGAAACAGAAATGGCAGCTTAAACAATTTTTTTATAGCACGATTTCGGAGAACTGACAATGGATGCAGTATGTTAAGAGAAGCATTGCCCCATAGCAGAGTTAGATATGATATGTGATAATGGATAATGGAATTGTATATCATCTCACGATGCGTAATGGACAGATAGTCCGATAATCGACCAAGTATTCCAATTGCTGGTGTAATCTTTTTACATATATGCAAGATGTGCAGCATATCCCAAGTAAGTTTTGAATCGACAAAGTCAGATCAAGACTCAAACTTTGATATTACCATATATCTTGATTTGTTTACATTTAAACTAAATTTAAGGTAACAGAGCCAATCGCTTATTTTCGGTAAGTCTTCTTCAATGATGATTTTTAAGTTAACAGGGTCCTTGTCAAAATATGTGATGCAAGTATCATTTGCATATAAATTGAGAGATTCCTGAAGAGGTATGTATCACAGCGAGTTCATGTAGACTGGGAAGAGTGTCGGTCCCAGAATTGAACTTTGAGACACTCCGTATACAATGTTCTCCATTTTACTTCTGTTACCTTCACATTCAACATACTGTAGTCTGCCCGATAGATAATCCCTAGGCCACAGTAGTGGTGAACCTCCAATACCAGATTTTTCAAGCACGTACCTCCACAGGAATTGTATGATTTACCGTATCAAAAGCTTTTCTTAAGTCCAGCGAGATAAGTACACACTTATATCTCTTATCAACCTTTTCATAAATGTAATTAAGTCTGTAGGTGCTGAGGAGGTATTGCTGTGTTTTCTGAATCTATATTGACCCGCATACCAAAAATCTATTCTATCCAAATATACTGGTTAATCTCATATTTACACAGGTCGCCAATACCTTAGACATAGCTGGGAGCAAGGAAATGGGTTGTTTCGTTCTGTGCTATCACCACCCTTAAACAAAAAAACAACCTTCGCCATTTTAAACAGACTTGGTACAGATGCAGTATTGAAAACAAGATTTATTATATATAGTAGGCGATATTTCATTTTTCAAGCTTGGAGCTAACAGCTTAGGCATTGATACGCCTAAGCTGTCAGCTCCAGGTGATTTTCCTGGTTCTAATTTGTTTATAACTACAGTGACCTCCTATGTAGTCACAGGTGCCCATTGATTTATATAGGGAATAGAAGTTTGTTGGAGTTGAGGGGAAAACATTGTTGGGGGAATATTTTTTTCTGGTTCTGCAGCAATTCCGGAAAAGTAATGGTTTAGCAAGTTGGCAACATCCTGTGGACAGTGTGTCCTTCATGTACTAACTTGGGTATAGCAAGCAGTCGGAGTTGTTGATTATAATGTTTAGTGTTTGTTCCCCATATATGTTCAACACATTCCCTGCTTTACTAATTTCAGCATTATAATAAGCATTTTTGGAGTCAGTTAGTAAATTTCTATATCGGTTCTTTTTGGGTTGATTTGTAAAGTTGTAAAAAAGCACTGTGTGTCGTTGATAGTGAAAATCCAGCTTCCTCATCATTTAAAAGTGTCTCACATTATAGGAGGGAGCACTTTTGGAACGAAATCTATTTCTATAGTGTCTATTAGGCGAATTTTTATTATAAGAACGTATTATTTGATCATATAATAAATAGGTTTCTTGCATGATTTTTTTTTTTATTCGCTTATTGGAAAGAGGAGTCAAAATTAAGCTCAACTGTACTTTTTTCTGATTTTTTTCGGACTTGCAAAGGCTATAAATTTCGATTTCAAGTTCAAATTTCTTGGTGCCCCGACGTCACGGCACCAAATTTCTGATTGGTCAATTTTATCCAGTGTTGCCCAGATGTCAGGAATTTCATGTAAAATTTTCCTGGCGGCGACAATTAAATCGATCGAATCCACAGATTTGTAAGTATCGGAATATGGAACCGATTCTCATCCCTATGAAAAACTTAACCCAACTTTTTAATTCAAAATATATAATCATTATTTATTTTTGTTTATTAAATTATTAGACTGTCCAAGACTCCAAAACTCCAAAACGGGCGGAGCAGAAGGCACGAAGGCACACAAAGGTTGCTCTGCTGTCAGCTTTAATTTTACATTTTTAATTTCGGCACTGAAATAGGTATATAATTACCTATTAAAATTATTGTTATTTTTCTTCTAAGTGGATTATGGGAAATAAAACAAGAGTATAATTTTTATGTGTCTACCTAACTCCTTTATTCCTAATTTCTACTCTTATTTCGTAAAATATTAGCTATCGATTTGGTCCTGTTACCCAGTTACTTAATTTTTTTCCGGCCACCAAATATATAAGACTAGATTGATCTTCCGTATTCATGGGTTTTTTATTTTAATAGAATATAGGGGTTTTTTATTTCAATATTGTTTTATTTTCAACCAACACAAAATCACAACAAGACTATGAATGAAGCTCTTAGAGCAGGTAAAGGTAAAGGGGTAGTAACATGGAGTTGGAAAATAAAGCGGGTATTTCGGCACCAAAAAAATTGTGGTATAGAAATTGGATAAACCGATAACGCCATCATTTAATAACACGCTGTTAACTTGTTATGAATTAAGCTCTAAGAAATAAAAATTAGAAATTAAGAATTAAGGGAGTTGGGTAACACCAGCCTAGCTTTTCACATTTTCACAGACAAAAACATCCTTTTTCCATTTTATTCAAACTACACACAGGGTGACTCCGGACAAAGTATCCGGACTACCTTTCGGAACCGTTTATTGGTTTATTTTGAATAATTCCCCAGTGTCAGGGACTGTATTTTGTTGTTAATTGATTATTTTGTTTGATAAATTGGTCACTCACCTGACCTAATAGTAAATAGTAAACAAAAATCATCATGACAAATAAAAATCCCTTTAATCGTATTCGTACTTTATACTGCGCCGGATTAGTTCTTTCTTTGTCTAGTTTGTATTTAGACAAGAAATCAAAATGGTGAAAACTCCACAAGTCTCGTTTTATTTTTCATGTCAAAAGTAGAGCTGTACCAAAGTCGATCCACAAAGCGATTTTGATATGTCTATGCGTCCTTTTTTGTTCGATGTGTTAAAAAAGAAAAAAAAAAGATTCGTTTGGAACATGAAAATTTGGCAAACAGTGAGTTTTGATTGGTGGAAAAATATGGCGCAGAATTCAAATAATCGGCTTTTTTTTCTTTTAATTTCTGCCTTCAAGATTTAAAAAAAAAAAAAATAACCAACCATACTGTGATGTAGTATATAAAATACACTTTCGTTACAGATAAATTATGTACCTAATTTCGATTGAGTGCAAGAAGTCCATTGGGATTAGACCAGCAGGTTCGTTTGGAGATAGCCAGGTTTCAGTTATAACAATAGCATCTGAAAAATTTAAACTATTTACCCAAAGCCATCATTTACCTTATCTCTAATGAACTGAGCATTCAAATATTAAATTTTAAAAAAATTATTTTAGA
The DNA here is from genome assembly GCA_917834065.1 of Ceutorhynchus assimilis. Lineage (NCBI taxonomy): Eukaryota > Metazoa > Arthropoda > Insecta > Coleoptera > Curculionidae > Ceutorhynchus > Ceutorhynchus assimilis. Next base: position 54,555,098 of record OU892278.1, read on the forward strand.
GTGTTAGACCCTGGGGTGCGATTTTCGAAACCCTTCGAGTACATTTCGTACACGAAATTTAACCGACAGCAATGTAAATTAAATGAGAAGCAGTCAAATTTCGTGTACGAAATGTACTCGAATGGTTTCGAAAATCGCAGCCCTGGACTGTTGCTATGTTGATTTAGACTAGCAAAATGCTATTTCTTTGATAAATGCAGCTAATTTAAAGGTTTTCTAGCGAATGTCCATTGTTAACGAGAACTACTGAGGAGTCCTGTGTGTCCGTTACCTGTTCCATTTTGCATAGAATCGTAACCAGTAATTAAAGTACGGGTATTTATTAAGGTTTTGCTGGGATGATTATCGTAAGTGTCTATGGAGGACATTATGTCATTATGATTGTCATAAAATATAGATTTCAATAATGTACGAATAATTTTATGGCCGAGCGAGCTTGCGAGCGAGGCTATTAAATAATGAGTCAATAAAGCCTGTTTATGTAAGCGTTATATACATGATTTTATGTACGATTATGACTGGTTTTTATTAAAAATTTTATATTAAAAAAATTTAATGAAAAAAGTTAAATTTGCGTAGGTATACCTGTTTCGCCTTGGCAGGTTGTCAAGACCTGTTTCACCTTGGCAGGTTGGCAGGACCTGTTTCAACTTCTCAGGTTGTCCAGGTAGGCAATAAAGTAGCACTTTATTTTACTAGTAAAATAAAGTAGCACTTTATTTTACTAGTACAATAAAGTGCTACTTTATTAACGCAAAACTGTTCTATAAATAGCACTTTATTGGTCAATCGGACATAAAAGTAATTATCCAAACTCTGCATTTAACTCCTTATGTGAGTATATAACTAACAAGTCCTCACTTTTTCTTAGATAGACTATACCATTCTCAGTCCAACAGAAATTATAGCTTTTTTCTTTTTTGATTTTGCAGGCAAAACTCTAGAGGAATCATCACCTTGCCGTTGGTGGAAGAGGTTAATAACCTTATATATAGCTACTGGTAAAGCCACCTATGCCTGTAAGGTCTCGAAGTGATAAAGACAAAGCTAAGAAGATTCCCACGTAGCGTCTGATCCAAAATGGGCGACTACAAACAGCGTCTGTTCTTCATGTTAGAAGCGGCTGAAATTAACACTCGCCAACCCGCAGCAGTAGGAAGCGTGGCGTTTTAACCCTACACTACCTTCATATGAAAAGAAGAAACCAGAAACTGCCCCGAGTCTCCGGCGACCTGCAAGTTTCCAACCAAGGTAGCGGTTGGTACAAGACACAGGTCAGGGGTGCTAAGAATACCCGGAAGATAGGCTACCAGAAAATTATGAACCTGGCAGTCGCAACAGTAAATGTTCAAATACTAATGAGAGATGAAGATCTGTATGCTTAGAACAACAGTTAGAAAAGATCACTTGGGACATAGTAGGTCTGTGCAAAACGAGGAAACGAGGAGAAAGGGAGAAAACTGCATAACACTGAATTCAGGACATACTTTGTGTTGGATGCAATATCCAACTATATTGGTTGCCATGTGAAACTATACACCAGACGTGACAACTTCATATTTTTGCTAGTATTTATCTCTGGCTAGTATTGTCAAGTCTTGAAAGATGTTAAAACATGAGCATGTCGCTCCTCATTTTCTCAAGCTAATATTATTTCATGTATAAGTTAAATGCAGGTTTCGTACCTCATTTGAAAACTCTACCTTTTGGGTATCTTTCCAGTATAAAATGTATTCATATTAATATATGTTACAATTTAGTGGAGGTGTGAAGGCTTTCATTTTACCCCATGTGCGAGTTTGTATCCCACACTTTGTATACTACAGAGGTGCAGAAAACGAAAGTCAAAGAGGAGTGAGTTTCGTTATAAATAAGAAAATAACCCCGTATATAACAGAATATGACAGCATATCCGATAGGGTTGCTGCAATAATAATAAAAATCTCGCCTAAATACAGACTTAAATGCATCCAATGCTATGCACCAACGTCGACTCACACCAACGAAGAAGTAGAATCATTTTACGAGGACATATCAACAATAATGAATAAAAATAAAAGCACACAAAGAATCATCATAGGGGACTTTAACTCCAAACTGGGAAAACAAAAAGAGGACTTAGGTAAGTTCAGCTTCGATGAAAGGAACGAACGAGGATATATGCTGCTTGACTTTCTATCTCAAAAACAGCTATATGCAATGAATTCATTCTTCAAGAAGAAGAAACAAAGGAAATGGACGTGGGTCAGTCCCATCGGTCAAACTAAGAATGAAATTGACTACATCATATCCAGTAGAAAACAAATAATAAAAGACGTGAGTGTCCTAAATTCATTTAAAATAGTCAGCGAACATCAATTGATAAGAACTAAAATCAAAATAGACCAACGCCTTCAACACCTTCCTAGACAAGAGAAAAGATCAAGGCAGATAGACTTAAATAAATTGAAGGTTAATCGAGAAATGTATAAGGAAGAGCTGAAACACAAGATTGGAGAACACAAAAAGGAAATTAACCCTCCCAGCTTGGAAGTCTTAGCAAGCAACATTACAACATCACTGAAAGAAGCGGTTCAGAAAGTGGCTAAAACGGAAAAAGTAAAGACTGAGAAGCTCAGTAAAAAAAATCAGAGAAAAAATCGATCAAAGAAATAAACTGTCAAGAGAGAACAAACCACAAGAATACAAACAGATATCTAAGGAAGCGAGACAGCTAATAAAAAAAGATCTTCAAAAATACTGGGAAGTTCAAGTTGAGAGGGCGATAGACGAAAATAAAAACCTTAAATGCATAAGAAAGGTTGAGGGCAGAAGACAGATAATATGTCTTAAAAACAGAGACAACTTAGAGACAAGAGACGTAGAAAAAATAATGGAAATAACCGAAAACTTTTACAAGGAACTAAATACTTCCCAAACAAATGAGTATCCCATATATCGAACAACTCAACAAAAGATTTTGAACGTTGGTTCAGAAGAAATGCCCGACATAAATGACGACGAAATAATGCTAGCATTAAAAATATGAAAAACAACAAAGCACCAGGAAATGACGACATAACAATAGAACTTATAAAAGAAGGAGGAGAAGCTATAATCACAGAATTATGCGAACTATTTAATAAATGCCTGGAAGAGGGGAAAATACCAGATACATAGAATATCTACTATTTGAAAAAGGTGATAAATCAGACCTAGAGAATTACAGGCCTATTAGTTTACTTTCTCAGATCTACAAACTTTTCACAAAGATATCGGGTCTTCAAAAAAAAAACCAATCGAAGATTGCTTTGATTACGAAAACGTACGTCGCATTACTGTTTCTTTATTGGTCAGAATTTTTAACATGATATTTTGACATTAAGCTCATTGACAAAATGAAAGAAAAATTTTGCTAAGACATACGTTTGAAAAACCATAGCAATCTTTGATTGGTTTTTTTTTTGAAGACCCGATACTAACAAACAGAATTGCAAACAAACTGGACGACTACCAGCCTGTAGAACAAGCTGCATTCAGAAAGAACTATAGTACATGCGATCATCTCCTGACGATAAGACTGCTTATGGAGAAAGTCACACAGTACAACCTTATCATCTACCTGGCGTTTATAGATTTCTACAAGGCATTTGATTCTATAAAACACTTGGCACTTATGAATAGCTTAAGGGACGCACGCATAGATCACAGATATACCCAGCTTTTAGGAAGTATGTATAATAACGCAACGTCTACAATTAATCTACACGGGAACACGAATAAAATAAACATAAATAAAGGGATCCGCCAGGGAGATACTATATCACCTAAACTATTTAATTTGGCTCTTGAGGGAGCATTTCGACGTGTTCAATGGGAACAGAGGGGTATATTATTCAATGGAGAACGACTTACCCACTTGAGGTCTGCCCATGATGCGGTGCTTATTGCGGAGAATCCGGACGACCTACGGGAAATGCTACTTGAAGTGGACGCAGAGCTGGGCAAGATCGGACTACAAATGAACTTAAATAAGATCAAAATAATGTGCAAAGAAGATTCACAAATAATTATTCAGGACCAACCCATTGAAAAAGTAGAAAGCTATACGTATCTTGGGCACCAACTAAAACTGGGGAAAGAAAACCAGCCTACCGAGATATACCGCAGAAGAAGACTAGCATGGACGGTATTTGGAAGACTTGCGTATATTCTAAAAAACCAGAATATCCCCTTAAGATTGAGATCAAGACTATTTGATCAGTGCATTCTTCCTGTACTAACTCATGGATGTCAAACATGGACATTAACAAAACTAACAATGACCAAAATGGTCGTAACCCAAAGATACATGGAAGACATATGCTGGGAATATCGTTGAGGGACAGAAAAACCAACGAATGGATTAGAAACACCACGAAAGTCAGAGATGTGATCGAAACCATTGCCACTCAAAAATGGAACTATGCCGGACACATAGCCAGATGTACAGACGCGAAATGGAATAACAGACTGTTGCACTGGAGACCATACCTAGGACGACGAAATAGAGGACGACCACCAATGCGCTGGACAAACGACATAAAACAAAACAGCAGGGTTCAATTGGATAAAAGAAGCGCAAGACAGAAGGAGATGGTGTCATATGAGGGACGCCTATGTTCAGAAATGGACTGTGTAGAGAGGCGATTGAGATTGAGGCAAAACTAAATAAATACCTGTTTCTTTAGGTAAGCTCTTCATTAACATAAATTCTACTTTCAATACTTTCTGGTTTGGAGGTGTTGCATTTTAACATTTTAGAATCAATGCTGCGATGTTTCCTTCTGGACAATCAGTCATTTTTTACTTCAATATTTAGAAGCTTCGCAGAAACAGAGAATCACCTCTTTAACAAAATTCCACAAGAACTGAGCGAGGTTCCCAGATTAGAGGAGGTTGAAAAGGCCTAAATCAGACAACTAAAGAACAATAAAGGCCGGTTTATTCACTTTCAGGTATGCAATCTGACGAATAAAAACGAAATCTGTGAGCCCATTGGTCGGCCAGTTATCTGCCGACCAATAAAGTTATAGAACGTTAAATTTATCTTGCAGATAGTTACCAGCAAGTTTATCTGAAGATGAATAAACCGGACCTGTTAGATCTGCAACAAAACTGGGTGTTTGAAAGTTTTTTTATTCGATTTTAAAGCCAAACTTGATATCACAACTTCAGGAAATTGAGCCTCTAAACAACCCTATAAATTATAAGTTATTAATTCTCATGTGATGAATTAGCTATAGGATCGGTAGGTATGTATCGAAATAGATGTGAGTTTGGGTTTGTATTTGGAAGTTGCCTACTGGGTTTAAAAAAAAGCCCAGTTTTGAGATGTTTATTTATTTATTCACTCAATCGGTACCCACACTACAGAATAACAATAAATTTTCTAAATGGAACATACATGAAAATATGGATAAAAAAATAAGATATTGGACACAATTACAGTGAACAACAGTTCGACTAGTAGTACACATAAGCAAATATCACACTCCCTATAATTTCTAGTGTAATTGCAAATCATTCTATCCACAAAAGCTGTGAATCCATAATTTGTTTTGTGCAGGTGCTCATAAAAAGTTGATGTTGTCTGGTTCGTCTAATGGGAACCAAAAATAATATTGATTCCAATAATGTGCTGCAATCTATCCAATTATTCAGGGTTTTGTAAAGAATAATGAGTAGGGCGTGTTTCCGTCTCTGCTCAAGGCTCATCATCCCACACCAAACAGTCTGGTTTCATAACGTATTCCAGATGAAGGAAAGCGGTGTTTATATAGTAGGTATTTTAGAAACCTGTTTTGGACGTTCTCCAATCTATTACCATGGATAGTATAATGTGGGGACCAGATGACGGAGCAAGAGTGCTGCGAAGAAGGGCGTTGTAAAGACATGTAAGTGCCTTGGTGTTGTTGATGTGTTTGGTATTTCGCTTAATGTAACCAAGCAATCTGCAGCTTTTGACAACAATATTATCGGTGTGCATTTAGAATATCAGTTTTTGATCGAACGTTACTCCAAGGTCGTTGATGAATTCCACATTATCAATTTGTTAACCACCATTCTTATATATTGACATGTGAGGAGATGTACTCTTGTGGAATATTTTTGATTTGCATTTGATTGATTTTCAGTAGGTTTGAAGAACACCAAGAGGCAAATCTGTCATGATCTGGTGGTAGTGGGTTGGAAACTCCTTTCCTAACATTATAAAATTTCAGGTCATCAGCATACAGGAGAAAGTGCGAGGAATGGAAGCAGGAGGAAACATCGTTGATAAATAACAGGAAAAGAACAGGTCCCATGTGTGATCCTTGGAGAACACCCCGAAGTGGCCTTGACGTTTTTTGAGGAGTAGCTACGCACTTCAACCTTCTGGGTTCGATCTTCAGGATATGATTTGATCCATGCTCAATAGTTTCCAGAAATACCAATTTCTGCTAGTTTTTTTATAAGAAGGAGGTGGCACACGCTATCAAAAGCCTTGGCTAGATCTGTGTAAATGGAGTCGACTTTGTGTCCAGCCTTAATGGCGGTTATTAAGAAGTTCTGGTAGACTACTAGGTTTGATGCAGTTGAACGCTTGCTAAAGAATCCGTGTTGTTCTGGTATAAGATAAAGCCTATAGGTTTCGAATTATGCCTCGGTTAAAATTGATTCGAATACTTTTGGGATAACAAAAAGTATCGATATTCCACGGTAGTTCCCAACATCGCACCTATTTCCAGACTTGAAAATGGGAAGCAGGAGGGATAATTTCCACTTTTCAGGGAAAAAGCCGCAATCCAGAGATCTTTGAAAAATAATGCAAAGTGGTAAGGCTAAGGAAGACGAACAACCTTTCAGAAATATAGCTGGTATTCCGTCGGGACCTGCTTTTTTGGATATGTCCAGCAGATTTAACTTGTCTGCAATTTCCTGTGCCTGGAAGTTATGAGATGATAGGGTAGTAGCAAACTGGACAGGTTCAATGGATATCATGTTCTATACCATTGTTTATTAGTAGCCTCGTAGAAACTTGAAATATAAATTTTGGTCAAAAATGGCTGTTGGCAAATATTGAATAACTTTACAAAATATATCGTCATCATAAAAAACACTGCTTTTGAAGTCTGTTAATATTATCACTTTATATGGAACTTAATAAAAAACATAATAAACCGCCTTGGATATTTAATGCATTATTTGCATATATGAAGGAATCCTACAAAATTGAATAAAAAACAAAACAACAAAAACCATCGGACGTAATGATATCACGTGTCGAATGAATTTTCCATGGCTTCAGCGAAGTAACTATAGTCGCATTAATTCAGTTAACCGTGAAATCCTATATTAAAGCCTGGTCGGGTTAGTTTCCTGCAGGTCAGGCTTGAAAAATCTAAAAACGTAAATCATTGCGTGATTAAATAGATTTCTACATAAAACAATTATCTAATTATTATAGGCCCGCATGATAGAAAAAAACTCGTGTAGGTGTGTCCCCATCTGGCTTTGAAATTTGTATATATTCTTGAAAGAAGCCGCCGTCTAACGTCGTAATTATGTTTAATGTTTATTTACTCGACACAAGTGTTTGGATTAATTTATGGAACATTTAGCAAATTGCCGCATATTGTGTCACATTTTTGTGGAGTTCGATTTAGTAGATATTGGATTGTGACTGAATACGATAGAAAGAGACATTGTTCAATTGATACATTATTAGCTCATCAGTTTTGGTTACAAATATTCATGGTTACCAACCAATTCAATAACCCCAAAACGAGAGGTCAACCACTATGCTTACAAATGTACAATGATTTCCATATTTGCCAATCACTGATCAATGAATCATGTATTTCCATGCCAAGAATTGCGGCTGATTGTCATTGATTTTCAGATAATGTTGTATGATTATCCTGATTTACATTTTTTCTAGGGATTCCTATATCATTCCCAATTGATTTCCTCGGTGATTTCCTACAATCATCCGATTTCCACCTGATTTTATTACGAAAACGATGGTTTAATTGTTAAGCTTCGTATTTATATGACCAAAATAAATAGTCTTTTCTCTTATAGAAACACGTTTCCACTGAAAAATTGGCAACTTCTATATTTGCAAGTGTTCCAAAAGTTAGCAACTTTCATTTTGATGGTTGTCCACACCCGCACCGATTTTGTTGTAGGTATACATAGTTGTTGAGCCCTAGATACCATTGCGTGTCTACACTGCATATATGGATCTAAAATAATGGATATTTCTCTGATTTCACTAGGATGTTCATCTGAATCAGAGACATCTTCAGTTAGAGTTTCACTCGATAAAATTATTTCTGATTCTGATTCAGATGTGCTATGGTCTCTGGGTTAGTTTGGGTTAGAATGAGATGATATTCCCAGCGATTACCACATGATTCTCAGCGATTGCCAATTGGTTCCTATGTTATTTCCATGCGGATTCCCAGGATATTCCTAGCGAGTCCTAGGTTATGCCCAGGGACTTTCAAGTGATTTCCATTTATGCCTGATTGATTACTATGTGATTCCCAAAAAAACGTAAAATGATTTCCACCAGTGGTTTACCCATCGCGTCGCCTCAAATACTGTCAAGTAGGTACCAAATTTTCTCCAAAAATTCTGAGACAGACTGTACATGAATTTGTAACTGATTTTGCTCAAATAAAAAATCCGTACGTGGGTTTTGCATAGGAATTCGATAATAGCACGGTTGAAAAGATGTATGACGTCTTATTATAATCAAGTCATGGAGTAGGTAAGTAAATAAGTGAACAGACAATGTTACAGTAGTCGATTCTTATTGAAGCAAGTTGGGCTTGGGTATAAAAAAATAATAATAATAATTTCCAGAATGCTGGAAATGTTGAATGGAGTTTAGAACTAGCGACTGAGCAGGCTAGGTTAACAAGATTGCATTCTTTCTTTTTTTTTTTTTTTTTCTTTTTAAAGTGCCATACGGATTCCTGCGTAGGCGTCCATTATTTTTCCTATCAAATATTTGTAATAAATGCAGCGGCTTATAGTGTCTGGAAGTCGTGTATCTCTCTTCACTCATGCACATTCCGTAACCAGGGTTGCTGATGATGTATTCATGTAAAATGTTTTGTGCATTTTGTTTACCCCTCAAAGTATAGTTGTACTATTTTATTTCGGCAAACCTGTATTAACATGTTTCCTATCGCTTTTCCGATTTCAAAATTCGTGTTCAGCGACCTCCAAAACACTTGTGGTCATACCCAGCACGTCACTTTAAAAAGCAACTTTTTAAAGCTTGGTATTTGGGCCCCAACCGGTCGCCATCTTAGATTACGGTACCTCTGGTTGCCTAATCGATTTCTGGTGCTAATTTTTGATCTAGTCGACATCAAAAACATATGTGCCGATACGCCGCACTTGAGAATATGCCAACTTCTGAAAGTTCTGTATTTAGGCCCCCGACGGCCGCTATCATGAATTATAGAACTTCCGGTAACCGAATCGACTTCCGGTACTCATATTCATGTTCAGCGACCCCAAAAACATATGAAACGACATCTCGCCGGTCAATAACGATACACTTTAAGAAAAAATTCATTTAGGCCTTAGTTTGGCCGCCATCTTGGATTTGAGACATTTGGAGGCAAAATTCGGCTTGGCAACATCCGGATTCGGATTCAGCGAGGTCGAAATACCCTAGAAACGTCAAGTTGCCGAATGTTGCACGAAATGCCGCTCGGAGTAGACTAGAATACGATTTCTGGGAATGTCTACCAGTCTATAGGACGCAATAACGTTCTCTGCGTAATATGTGTCCCAGATAAGATATCATTTTCTGTGCTTTAAGGTTTCGAAGAGTTCTCGTTCTAGCAGTTCAGCCCTTCGGATGATCTCTTCATTTGTGATTTGAGATATTCCAAGCATCCGTATCAAGGTACATATTCCTAAAGTTTCGATTTTGTATATGGTGGTTAGGTTCAGTGTCCATGTCTCTATTCAGTATAGGAGAACCGACCAGAGATAACATTTTAGCATTCTGTATCTGAGTTTAGAGGTCAAGTTCTTGTCTATAAGAAATTTACGAAGTCTCAGGAAGGTTGATCTTCCCTGTTCTATTCTGCATCTTACCTTTTTCTTCGGATCCCATCTTTCATTCAGCATGCATCACAAATATTTAAAGTCTCTAACCTGTTCAATATTTTTTCCATCTATGTCTATTTGGGTATTCAAGATATTGTCTCTACTCAAAATCATCTCAACTTTGTTTTGCCAGTGTTAAGTTTCAAGCCCAGTGCCTTGCCTGCTCCATCGGTCTGAATCGGTAATGTCTGAAAATCTTCTGCAAATATTTACTGCTAATATTACGGTGTCGCCTGCATATCTGATATTGTTGATGGAATTTCATTCACTTCAATGTTGAAAGTGGTTCAAACGCTCTTTCTGCATATAGATTGAACAGCACTGGAGACAGGATACATCCTTGCCTGATACTTTTTTTTTTTCATTTCAAATTGGTCCGTTATTGTTGCGTTGCCTAACCGATTTTTGATTCCAGACTACCAATAAGTCATCTTTATCATCCAGTCCTAATTCCTCGAGACATGATATCGAGAGATTGTGTCTAACATTGTCAAATACTTTCTCGATGATTCAATAATGCATATGATGTATGATATCCTTTCTTTGATCTTGACAATTTTGCATCACAGTCTGCAGACTGAATATAGCTTTTCTAGTTCCAAAACCGCTCTCAAACCCAAACTGACTAGTCTGCACTTTTTGTAGGGTCTTGTATGTAAAATTCGAAGAAAAAGCTTCAGAAAGTGACTTATGAGACTAATAAGACAATAATTCTTGCGTGCTTCTGGGTTATTTGATATTGGTATTATAATAAAACTAGAGCGGACCCAATCCTCGGGAAAATTTCCAGTGTCATGTATGTTGTTAAAGAGTTGTACTATTGTTTTTATGTTTTGTTCGTTGATAGTGAAACGTCTCTAAATATAATGTTTTCAGGTCCCGGAGCCTTGTTGCTTCTCATTTTTTTCATGGCATATGGGATTTTGCTTTCTAATATTTTTGATCTCGATAGTTGGAGCTGGAGCTCCCGATAGCTATTTCTTTGAATTTCTTATGCAGATTAAAGCTATCTTCAAAACAGTTCAGGTTTTCGGTCTCTGTGTTAGCCATTTCTCTTTTGACATTCCGATTTCGTTGCGGATTTTTCTCTCTTTGTATTTTTATCCATGTTGATCACCACTCTTCCATTAGTTTCAAAATTTCCTCGGTCATCCATTACCAAATTACCATTCGTTCTTTGTTCTTGTTTAATTCTTTTGGAGAATACCTCAATGCACCATCTTAGGTCCATTTTCCTTCATAATTTACTTAAACGATTTATTGGAGTTAGACGCGGACTCACATAATATGTCTTATGCAGATTATACTGCAGTCATTCTGTCGAGAGAGAGTTGGGCGGGTCTAGAGGAGCAAGCTAACAAGTCAATAAATAAAATAGGATCGTAGTTAACGACAAATAGACTATCTTTAAATACAGGGGAAACTTATTGTATGTTGTTTAGCACTTACTTATAATATAATAATATAAAATTCCTGATAGTCTTGGGATAATTATTCACGATCAGGATGGGGTGTAGCTGCAGACCATTGGATTGTAGGTACTAGAAGTACTAAGTACTTAGGAGTTATAGTGTGTTACGATAAATTTATCATTTACGTAACATGTTCCATATCTTCTCATTTTCATTAAAAAGTTGTATTTTTGTTATTTCAGAATCAGCATAATAATAATTTATAATATTCTAAAAATATCCACAAAATTCAAAATAGTACCAGTGCTGCCATCTATCCATCATGTGCCATCTAGTACCGGATGAGTTTATTTTTTTTAAAAATTGTGATAGTTTTCCTTGGCTATTTTTATTTGACAGTCATTTGTATTTTCATTCAACGAAATTATATTTATCTCACTTTTAGCAAATGGATATACAGGGTATCCACTTAGTGCGATATCGGACGATATCTCCTTACAGGGTGATGCAAGAGAAAAAAATTAAATTACAAGGTTGTTTGATACTCTAATATGCATTAGTTAAAAGTATTTTTGAATATACAGGGTGCTTCGTTTATAAGGAATGCGACAAAACTTTCTTATTTCAAAAGGAACACCCTGTATGTGATTGCATATTTGGATTCTACGTAAAATTCTGAGCATATTTCATGTGATATACCCTACACCTAAGTACAACTGTTTTGGAAATATTGACAGTTGAAAATTGACTTGTTGCAACTTTGACAGCCTGTAAAATCTAAACGGTTAATTTTAGACGGAAACCGATTTTACATTCCTGTCTTAGATTTTCATAAACTATCATTTGACACCAACTTTAAATTTAACCGGAGATTAAATTTAACTGGAATTTTTAATCATGGATTAAATTCAAAGTTGGTGTCAAATGATAGGAATGTAAAATCGGTTTTCGTCTAAAATTAACCGTTTAGATTTTACAGCCTTTCAAAGTTGCAAAAAGTCAATTTTCAACTGTCAATATTTCCAAAACAGTTGAACTTAGGTATAGGGTATATCACATGAAATCTGCTCAGAATTTCACGTAGAATCCAAATATGCAATCACATATAGGGTGTTCCATTTAAAATAACAAAGTTCTGTCGCATAAACCGAGCATCCTGTAGATTCAAAAATATTTTTAACTAATGCATATAAGTGTATCAATTTGTAATTTAAATTTTTTTTCTTGCATCACCCTGTAAGGAGATATCGTCCGATATCGCACTAAGTAGATACCCTGTATTTCTGTCTTTCTCTAACTTCTAATTCTGAAAAAATCATTTTTTGACTTAGTGACCTCATTAATTAGCAGTTTTTTATTTTTGACATAACCTTAATTTAATTTATTATAATTGGTAAACAATTAAAATAATTCTAGTGGATTTTTATCTTATCCTTCGATTTCATTGTAAAGTGAATATGATCTTTTGGGTGTACTTACTCGTCTGATTGGTTGAACTGGTTAAAATGCAGTTAAGTATAAAAAACACAGGATCGTTTTCCTGTGGGGTTTGGTTTCTAAAACGTTCTCTTTTCTCGACAAAAGTCTGGCAGGCAAGTCCTTAATATTTTTAATAATTTTTGCTTGATATTTTTGGATTCTCCCTTATAGATTTTTCAATATATTTTGCTAATCGATGCATATCATCATATCATTGTTAAGTTTTTACCTGATAAATCTTATCTTATCTCTCTCTCTCTCTCTTAAATATAAATATTATATTTTAATTTTTTTATCTAATTGTTGGCTTTTTGTGTGAGTGTCGATTGGTTGTGCCACCTTTATCTTTGGTAAGTCAATTCAGATTTTTAGACTTATAAATAAGGTACTGCTGTATTGGACCATTTGCTCTAAATAGAGTCGGTGAAAACCAAATTTGTGTATCCATCCCTATCAACTCTTTATTGAATCCAGGCAGAGGCCTGAATAGCCATTTTCTGTTTGACTCCGTCAATTATTATCTCGACTAAAGGGTGTAATTATTTTTAATAGAAATCCAGACAGGTCAAAAAATTCAGTTAAAAAGTTTTAATTAAACATCTCAAGAATTTTGACATATTCTAAATTTGATTGATTTCACCGTCAGGTTTATCTAAGGTGGGCTCGGCTTACTAACTCCGTGCACTCCGAGTGACTCCATTCGCACTCCAGCCGTTCGGGTATTGCTTTTTACCGTATTAGGAGTGGACTCCATTAGCTCTGTTCACTCCACTCCAACTCCGCGCTGAATAGCCGAACCCAGCTCTAGTAGTCTCTTAGTACTTTACTTTGAAAGGAAAATTTTGTCTATTTGGGAGAGAATCCAAAGATTTAATTTTTTATTGTTTTACCTTATTTTGTTCATATTTTTTGCCTACCAGAGCTGCTGTTAGGAAAGCAGCATTTTGCTCAATCATAACGAGCATTTTGATTTAATCTTGTTGTTATTATTTTAATTTTATTATTATCTTACCATTATTCTCAATTATTTAATTGTATTTTTTTTAAATTAAAATATTTTTTTTTTTTTTCAACTTGCAATAGCTGTTCATACCTGATTCTGTTGGAAGGGAGTGTCTGTCATTATACAGGGTGTCCCACGACGTTTCTCCCAGGTGATAACTTCGGAACGCGTCATCCAATATAATTGAAATTTTGAGGATCTGGGTAAATTTTTGTGCCGCTTCTACCACTGTCCAGGGCCGGATCTACGAATTTTTCGAGGGGGGGCAAAGATATGAATTGCCGCCTCCTGTTAAATATTATTTTTTATGTATAGGTATAGTCACAAATGAGGTGTTGAATTTCACAATTTATTTATATGTAGCAGTAACAGCTCGTGGTCTATACTGAAAGGGGTTCACACCTAAAGTGATCCAGTAGTTGAAGCCCAGCTCGAGGGATCCAGTAGTTGTAGCGCACCACAGGTGCCACCAAAGGCAGGAACTATTTTCGGGTGCCACGCCCAAAGACGTATTTCAAGCCTCCAAAAAAAATTTATTGGAATATCAAAGATTCATTAAAAAAACTTAATTTCTTTTATCGCTCAATATTTGAGTCCTTTTATCTGAGGGATGGTAGCGCAGAATACATAGCTGTGGCCGGAGCCGGATTCAATGTTGTACTGTTGTACAACAGAAGGCGGTTGATTATTCATTTATGACATGATATTTTTGAATTTATTGTATTTATTTGTCTGCGTGCACATCAAAATTAGAAGCTTATGCCAATATTGCGCATACGCATCTTATTAGCGGGAGCGGGCCAACCGAATGGTGCGCGGACCAAGCGTGTTACAACGTGATGATGATGAAAACACATCTTCATACTATCGGACAGCCAAGCTGCCTTAAAAGCCTTAAGAGGGGCGTTTAAATAAAATGTCATTTACAGACCTTCACAAATTTCTGTTCAATTCCAAATTTAGACCGCTTTTCAGTGAAATCAAGATATGTTCATAACAATAATAGTTTGGAGTATAAGTTGAAGCATTTTTGGTTGCAAAATTCGCAGTCTAATAAATAGTAAAATTATCACCAATTTTGTTGACAACAGTATGCAAATTTTGGTCACGGATTTAAATGAAAAAGGGATAAACATATAGAGAAGCACACCAACAATAAATTTCCAAAATTTCGGATCATAAAATGCTGGAATAAATGAAAAGAACAGAATTTCCGTTAATTTATGAGTTTTTGTTCCAAAATTAATCAAAATTTGCCAAACAAAAAGGTGATTGCTGTCATTTTCAGCAGAGACTCAAACCAAACGTGTGTTCAGAGCTTCTCTTGAAGATGTCGCTGAGTTCGGGAAGCATATGAACTTCTTTCAAACGCCAGTAAAAACTGTTTCACCTAGCTAATAATGTGAAATACTATTATTTCATCTGCATCTGAATAAAATTGTCTAGTTCACTGTATACTACTGTGTAAACGAATGGATATTGAAGATGTCGCCATCTACTTGTAAATAAGTCAATCACTTACAGGGAATGTGCACATTTGTGACTAAAAAATATTTAATGTATGTCATAAAGCCCAAAAATGGCGCGCTGGCTCCTATCTGACGCCCCTCTTAAGGGCTTTCAAATGCACGTCAAAACTAGTCTGGGAGTGTAAACAGACCCTAAAAACACTAGCGACACATAACCAGGTAACGCTGATGTGGCTTCCTGGTCATTGAGGCATAGAAGGAAAGAAGAAGCAGGTGGCCTCGCAAAAGAAGGAGCTTCAACACCATACCATAGACCAGAGCCCTACTGTGGCTTAATGAAAAGCCACATAATGAAGAACTCAATAAATGGTAAAAAGACCAACTGTTTTTTTTTTTTTTTTTTTT
Source organism: Ceutorhynchus assimilis (assembly GCA_917834065.1). Lineage (NCBI taxonomy): Eukaryota > Metazoa > Arthropoda > Insecta > Coleoptera > Curculionidae > Ceutorhynchus > Ceutorhynchus assimilis. The sequence goes on from OU892278.1 coordinate 54,571,006, forward strand.
TTTTTTTTTATGCTTTCTAGTCAGAAACCACCACTGTGGTTTGTCGACAAAGCCTCGAACATCACATTCAAACCAAATCAAACAAACAAACAAACAAACATCCATGCACCTAGCCGGGATTCGAACCCGAGACCCACTGCATGCAAAGCGAAGACACAACCGCTGAGCTGCTTGGGTCTGTCATCATATTGAAGGCACACTCCGGGACACAGACAGTCAAAAAGCTTTATTACCCTTTCAGCAAAAAGAGCTAAACAGCTCCTAAACATGAACAGACCAGACATCAGATTGGTGGTAAGACTGCTCACAGGACACTATGCCTGGTAAAATACTATTTAAGGTTAATGGGCAGAGCAGAAGACGATCTCTGCAGATTCTGCTCAGACGCAATAGAGATCGCAGAGCACCCAATTCTGCAAGAGGCTCGAATTCCTCGAGGGGGCAACACTGTCACCAGAAGAAGTGGGCCAATTGACACCCACGAAAATAGCTTTCTTCGGCAGATGTCTACGTTTCCTGGAGACAACCTAAGGTGTAGAGTCATGTACAAAATATCTGCAAAGGTAGCAGTGCTGAGCGGCTGAAAAGCCGAAACGACTCCCCCACAATCTATTAATCTACGTGATCGAACGTCAAAGCTCTATTTCTTCCGGAGAGGGCAGCATAATACAGGGAACCTTGAGTAAGGTTACTGTGGGGTGGTCGGCTGTTCTATCAGAAGATGTGTTACAAGTTGGCACAATATTAGATAATGATTTTTTTTTTTTAAAAATCGCTAGATATGTATGTTTTATGAAAAAAAGTTAGGCAGTGTCTTCTCGTTTTGCCGCCCCCTCAAGATGCGAAGGGGGGCGCGCGCCCCTGTTCGCCCCCCCTAGATCCGGCCCTACCACTGTCATCCAATTTTACTATTTTTGCTTCAATTTCGGTCAAGTGACGTCAACTTTCGAATCTTAAATGTAACTCATGGTATATTATGGTATTTTTCGTTAGAAAATTAAATTACAAAATCGGCTATGCCATATTTGTTGAGGCTTTGTTAAAGGATATGACAGAAAATTATACAGTGGAACATACGATGATGCGTTCCGAAATGATCATTTGGGAGGAACCTCGTGGGACACCCTGTATATTAAATTTCAATTTCAATTTCCTTTGCAAGACACTCACTTTTTTGACAGAATTCAGGGATTTAATATTCCAAATATTGGTGAACCTGATACTGCCTTATTCTTTTCTGGGTACCTACTAGACATAAAGATCACTGTTTGGAGTCTGGATCAGCTGGAGTGACGTTACCCCAGCAATCTATCCTCTTCCTGGATACAGGAAACAGCACGAAGAGCTCCAGTTCACGAAAGTGAAACCCCTACACCCATTGAGGAGCTCCGGATTGGAAAGGTACATGGTATCAGATTCACCGGAAAAACCAAGCTGTCAACACTAAAACATTGTAAACAAAATAAAATTATTGTTTGTTGGATTTTGAGTAGTTTCATTTGCACCTAAAGGGACTACACGTTATCTTAATTTCTTGAATTCTACGACCCTAGGTTATCTTGTCTTAAAGTTTCAAATTTCAAGGTAATTTGTAACAAGTGGATAATAACATGAAATGAAAGAAACATATCATTCATTCAAATAAGAAACTTAGATATTTAATCTTTGTTTTTAAAAACCTTATACATGTAGGTACCTATTAGACATAAAAACTCTTTTGGTGATTTATTACGCCCTATTTCAATGTGTGGCTACATATGGTATAGTCTCCCATATAGCAATGTGATAAGTTATGTGCAAAACATACAGAATAGAATAAATAAAATCATTTTTGGGATAGGAAGTGCAAGCGTAAACCAAATCTATAAAAATAAGGTGATATTGACGATTAGATAAAATTACTAAATATTATAGCTAAATCATTAATCACAAGCTATGACTCTTTGAAAAATCAATATGTAAATAGACAAACAAACACCAGAAATAGAAATATCCCATATATACAAACACTATTAGAGGTGGGTAGAAAGTCATCCGAAGTAAATGCTATATTAAACTCTCTAATTTATTACCAAACGATTTAAAAAATAAATAAAATGTGTTCGTTATTATGAGATCTTTCTCTTTGAATTATTGAATTTACTTCCGCTCTCTCTCATTTTTCCCACCAAGACCGTAGTCTCCGACTGCAGGTTCTATTCTTCGTTTGCCAACCTTTGCATTGAAATCTCCCAAAATCAAGTTCATTTCATTGGGCTTTGTCAATTTAAGAGCTCGGTTAACTTGTTTGTAGAAATTTTCCGTTTCTTTGTCTGATTTATCTGATGTGAGAGCGTAAGCTTGGATTATGTTAATGTTAATGGGTTGATCTAATAATTACACTATGATAAGCCTTTCAGGAAAAAGGACAAAATTTCTTACTGGTTTTTGCAAGTTCTCATCTATGAAAATACCAACACGTCTTGATGATTTTGATCGGCGTCATTACACCACTGCCCGAGTAATAAAATTTTTTACCCTTCGGTTTGAACATCCCACTGCTGGGCCAGCGGACCTCACTAACACCAAGAATATCAAACTCCATTCTGTTCATTTCTTGGACCAGATTGTCAAGCTTTCCAGCTGCAAACAATGTTTTCACATTCCACGTCGCTATATTCTTCCCGGGACTGGACACCATTTTTCTCTTTTTCCCAACATGATAAAAAACTTTGGATAGATATATGAAGATCTTAAATGCCCTCTGCATGGCCTGGTAATTCCTCCACCCGAAGCTGTTGACCAACACAATAGGATTACTTATAGGTTTCCAGCAGATTTATTTATTTATAAGGAAACCCGAATATTCGCCTCTCTCTACACCTCAATGACGAATTATAATAATGCCGAAGCGCGTCTGTGTTTGAATCCAGTTTGACATGGATTTGTATCTACAAACAGTGACAGTATATTGAATAATCATGTGCCACATGATGCTGTAATTCTCTTCTTTATAATAATGTTAAAGAAGCTGTATTAAATTTCACTCACTTTATGATGGATAGGTTTAGGGAGACGCCAACCCAATCGATTTCCGTCATACGTTTCCCATTAGGGATTATCCGGTTTTTTCTTTTTTATATTGGATTACCCGCCTCATTTATCAGACAAATTACTCTATATTGGATCGATAAAATACCTGAGAAAATGCTGGCACGAAATTGTTGAAAAATAACAAAGAAACGTTATCGAGTTTTAATTAAACGTCTGAACAAAAATGACAAACGTAACCGATTTGTTATAGGGGTTCGAAAGGGTTTTACACAAAATTGCTTTTTAAATTAAAACGTTTTGTTTTAACCATTGTTGCATCAGAACAGATAAGTGAATTCAAAAAACTGATTAATCCCTGAAATATTGTGGTCCAATTTTATTTTCAGTTTTATTTTAATGCATTTTCAATTTTGAAAACATATTTTATAAAATCGGTATTTTTTTTAGTTTATTCACTGACAATTGTTGGTTAAATTAACATGCAACTGTATTAGCAGCCCCATGGGCCCAAAATGCATTCAGGGACAAGATTTCGAGGCGAACGCTTCCTGTATTGTGTCGAGTAGAGGCAAATTGTTCAATTTAAATTTAATGACCTGCGATAATTGACCGTTTCAATAGACACGTCAAGTGTGAGGACGAGAAGTACCTACTTTACAAGTGATAAGGCATTATCAACTCGCTATTATATGGATAACATACTAATGTGAGAAACTTCACAACTTTAAATACTTAATTTGATAAAGGAATCTGTTTTTCAGTAGGTGCGTATGAATCTTGTAGAAATGATAACCCACTTCTCGTTTCAACAATACTGTTGTTCTCTTGGAGGAGATCCAATCAATATTATAAGTCATTATTGTCAAAGAAGGTGTCCTGACTAGGAGCCACTAAACATTGAAAGCCTATTCAACTTACCGCCTTCGTAGTGCTCAAACTGAGAAGAAATCATCTTTATTGTTAATAGAAAACATTCCGAAAACAATTTGAAAAGTTGCGTTTTTCCTTTTATTTCCTTTGAAAAATGTAGAGGAAATAATGCTTTGAAGAGGAAAGAAAAGTTCCATTTTCTTCTTATAATCGATCCTTGATATTGTATAGTTCAGACACTCATTTCCTAGTATCAATTATCAATTTTAATGAAAACCTGCTCCAACGAACTTTGGAACAGAGAGAGACTTTGATGTGACAAACATTAGAGAAAGTTACATAGGTAGGTACTTCTTTTTTTTGCTGTATAAGTCTAAAACATCACAATTAAACTATGTGTGTGAAAATTAGAAAAAAATTGCACGATCTTCCACATAATTTTCTGTTTCATTATGACTAAAAATTCCCGCAATGAAGGAAATATTCCATTACGCAGAGATAGAAGCGGTTCTTCGCATCGCCGATTTTATGTCACGTTTACCTCCGCAGCATTATATTATTGTGTTCCTCTTTTGTGCTCGTAACACCGTTATATTTTTTGTGGTCAGGGCTGTGCTACACTAAATTCTGTTTCTAAACATTGGAAAGTTCAGTTCGCGTTACACCCCTAATGCAAATCGATCAGCCAAAACGAGCTGTAAAGCCCCGAGTTGGCTTCCTATAATAATTACTGTTATTTACCTTAGCAGGCAGGTGGGTGGGTTGGTGACCGTATGGTAAATCCCCTTTTATAATTAGATCGTGACTCATTTTTGGTTTGGTTGATATGAAAGTTTTGTTAGCAAGGGTTGAAACACATTTCCATCTATAAAGTATGCATGTTTGAAAGTTTTTTATTACCTACATAAAGGTGTAGGTAAAGTTGCTACATAATATAGCAAATGTAGGATCAATAAATTGCCAATGTTTCGAATTATATGAAACTGAATGGTTACTAAAAAATTAAAGAAACTAGCTAAGCAATTATCTTTCACATTTAACTCTTGAAACCTTTCCATAAATTATATAATTGTAGTAATAAATTTGATAGTGCATATTGTTCCGATAGTATTTGCCCGACTGTATAATCCGAAACGTATTTGCTCCGAAAAGTACGGAGCTAGTTTGATTTTGGTTTGATATGTCGGGATTTCTAAGGACAGTACCATCTGGACAATTATGTTTCGGGTTTCGGTGCAAAAACGACGAATCAATCAAATTAATGTATATGACAAAGGTAGGATTTACCAATCAAAAGAAAACCTGCTTCATATCTTTAATCATTCGCTTGGAGCCTCGAATACCACGTTGCCAATACGATGGAGGTCATACATTAGAGTTTGTAAAACTCTTCCAGGTTCACACATTCAACTTCTTCTTTGTGAACTTCAGCTTAAGCTGAAAATATGTTTACGTTCTAAGCGGAATCTTTCAATACCGATAGTTGACCCTGCCTCTTTTCGGTCAAAATTTTCTCAGCTTTTCCGGAGTGCTTCGATAACGGATGAATCTCCTTCTAATGGTGTTTGGTTAACATTTAAAAATGTTCGCCCAAACAACTCAACCGAAACGCATCACTCAACCTAAACTCCGTTGGATTATCACCACCCATACATTTTTCGTCATTGAGACACGTAAAGAGCTTAAGATCTCAGGTCTGGATTCTGATGTAAAGCACGATCGGTATAGACAATTAACACGTGAAATCCAAAGACTTTGTCATCAAGATAAGAACTCCTCTGTTCAGGAATATTGCAGAGAGATACAGGCCTACGCTAATACATTTCCTCTTGGAAACATGTTCCTAAAGATAAAATGTCTCTGTCGAAGTCATTAGGATGTGGCATATATATTGTGAGAACCTGTATTCCGATGTTAACATTGAAGCTCCTTTTTCAATTACGAACGTGAGCCGGATATTCTTTTTTCGAACGTGAAATATGTCGTTAGGAAACTTAAAGCCGGTGATTGATTGCTGCCCTTTCTGCCGAAACTCTGAAGTTTGGTCCTCCGGTGTCTGGCCAGACAAATGGAGCACTTCAATCTTTGTTCCATAAAAAGGAATCTCCGGTAAATCCAGAAAATTATCGTCTACTCTCATTCAAGTAAAGTTATTTATTTATTTATTGACGGGTCAAGCCCATTTAAAATTAACAAAGTGTACAAGTAAACAACAAGTAAATCCAACCATATAAAAATAAAAGCATGCCAATCAAAATAGATAAAGCAGAAACAAAGAATGCAATAGGTGCCAAAAAATCAGAAAATAAAATAACAATTTTAACTTGAGACCAGTGACAGTTCTCGCAAATGGTTCATAGGGCCCAAAAAAATCAATGTCTCCCAGCTCATTACACAGTCTGAGGGTACGAGTACCTAATGAAAGATGCTATGCATAGTTGGTTCTGTGAAATTGAAGATGAAAAGTTTGCATTGTGCGGGTGCTACGTGATGGGACATGTAGAGCTATTTTAGAAGTCAAGTAGGGGCAGTCAATTGTGGAATTTATGACTTTATGTATATCAGTTTGAGGTTTTTCTGCTTCCTTCTTGAGCTAAGGGTTAATAAGTTCAGTGCGACACAAAGGAATGCATAATGAAATTCCTCATTATTAAAAAAATTGTAATTGAAATAACAGCAAAATTTACGCTGCACACCTTCAAGGCGATAAATATGACAGGCATAGTGTGGACTCCAAGCAGATGCAGCATACTCAAAATGTGTACGAACATAATATGAGAAGTATAAGGTTTTGATCGAGATGATATTTGCAAATTCCCTTGTACTACGCTTCACAAAACCCAGCATCCGGAGTGCTTTGCTCACTATGGCAACGATGTGTGAAGAGAAATCAAGATTGGAGCTCAGCAAAACACCCAGATCCCTGATCTGATTCACGCAGTCCAATGGCGTACCATTGATGTGATATATGCAGTCAATAAAGGTTCTAGATCTGTAAAATTTCATAACTTTACACTTCGTAATATTAAGATCCATGCCATTAGTTTGACACCACTTAATTAACCTGATAAGATCCTCTTGCAGCGCATGGCAGTCATCAGGAGTAACGATTTTCAAGAATAATTTCAAGTCACCGGCAAAAAGAAGAAATGAGTGTAGAAAACAAGAATAGATGTCATTGGTGAACAGGTTAAAGAGCAATGGGCCTAAATGCGAGCCTCGTGGAACACCTGATGACACCAAGATTTGGGAAGAGATAAAGTTGTTAATATAAACTATCTGTGTCCTTCCAGGGACCGAATTCTCGTAACCGGGGAACAGCGTTCTCTCAAGAGAACGATTGCTCTGCTGACGGCGATTCTCGAATCGTGTGATCCCTGTTCTCATAGGAAAAGTAGGCGTGGTTCTATTAAAATCTATTACGATGTATTCTCGAAATTAGGGACCGTTCACTTCCTATGAAAGTTGAGAGAATTTTATTCTACTGCTTTTTTTGAAGAGAACGTCTGGTCTCGGGAGAACCAAACGTCAAACATGCGATTTTTGTCAATTCTACAGTCATCATCCATGGTATTTTTTTGTTTGATTTGCAAATAATGTATTATCAGTAATTGCCAATTGGCTACATTTGCATATAGTGTTGAAGTGGAAAATACGGTCCAATACGAAAACGTGGGGTGGGAAACCATGAAAGCTGGGGTTATAGGAAGAATTCTTGTACTTAATGATCTACTAGATGCAGAAGAGCAAGAAGAAAGGCCTATAAGGAGATTTCACAGAAGAGAAAATCCTTTTGATTTAACGGATAATAAATTTATAAAACTATTTAGATTAAGCAAAGATCTTGCTCGAGATTTAATTGATTTATTGTCACCTTTTACACGGGCCCCAACTAGAACTTCATCATTAAGGTTTAAAGTCAACCCCCATTTTCAGAACCTTGTGTTCAAAAATTCCAAAAAAAAATATATGTTTTATGGTTATTGATATACTTTAATCCATAATTTTTTTAAGCAAATTTGACTCGCCATTTTTGAGTTATATCGCAAAAACTGGAAAAAAGTGGTTTTTCACCATTTATTTCAAAACGAATAGATGAAGTTTCCCGTTATTTTTATTACGAACTACTATTGCAATTCTACGCGACATATATTTTTTTCAAATTTTTTGAACTTGTAGTTTTCTCGCTACTGCAAGAATAGTTGGAAATACGCCTGTAGCTACACTGTTTAAAAAAAAATCCGACGGATGAACGTTCAAAATTATTTGTGTTGGTCCAAACTACAACCCGGTTTATGTAAAACAGAATAATACTTCGAATTTCCGCAAAAAAAAGAAAAAACTTTCCATCACACAATTTAATCAAATGCAGATTTCTATTTTTTCTGACTATCAACTTAGGGTACACTATAGGGGCGACAGTACTGACATCTCGCGTTGCTGTAATAAACTATAGGCCTGACTTTAAACCCTAAAAACTGTGGTAAAATCGGAGGTAAATTTTCCACTTTGAAGTTTCTCATTTTGCCTTACAAATTCAATGAGCATTTCTTTTTGAGTATGATGTATAGGTGAACATCTTGATTTTTACAAATTCATTTTCCACATAAACAAAACACGAAAATAAAAATTGGAAATAAAATGATTAATTAAAGAATGAAGGCTTTCACGGCAAGTCAAATCTAGTAAAAAAGTTTTTTCCGGGCTATAATGCCTTGATCTAGTAGTATTGCTACCTAACGTTTCATCTAATGCTGCGGTAGACATCTTCAGAGGCGGTGTGATAGAGGACGAAGTGTTCTCTTCCGTGTTCCTCCGATGACTGGATTCGACGTTGTCGGACCTGCGTTATTCATATCCAGGGGTCTAACGCAGGTCCAACAACGTCGAATCCAGTCGTCGGAAGAACACGGAAGAGAACACTTCGTACTCTACCACACTGCCTCTGAAGATGTCTACCGCAGCAGTAGACGAAACGGAGCTTCTGTCAATAAATGCTTAAGTTGTGTCAGAGACTCTTCATGTTCACTTGACCAGATAAATTCAACCTCTTTCCGAGTTAAATCCCGTAGTGGAGCAGTCACTTTTGACATGTTAGACATAAATTTATCAAAAAATTTTGACATTCCAAGCAATCTCAAAAGATCTTGCTTATCCTGTAGTTTTGGCATGTCAATAATAGTTTTAACATAAGACTGACAAGGTTTAACACCGTCCCTTGAAAAAATTTGACCCAAAAATTTCACACTTGAGGATTTAAACTGAATTTTGTCATGGTTGAATTTTATGTTAAATTTTGTAGCCCGCTTTAAGACATTTTTTAAATTTCAATCATGCTCAGCCTCTGTGGTCCCACTAATAATTAAATCGTCAAAATATATTTCCACACCCTCCAGATCTCCAAAAAGTTCAAAATTCTTTTTCTGGAAAACCTCGGGAGCAGAAGTAATTCCAAATGCAATCCTACAAAATTGATAACGACCAAATGGTGTGCCAAATGTGCAAAAGTCAGCTGACTGGTCATCAACTTTAACTTGGAAGTAGCCGACTTTCATATCTAAAACTGTGAAAAATGCTTTATTGGACAGTTTGCTGGCAATTATGTCTGCACTTGAAATCAAAAAATGCTCTCGTTGAATATTCTCATTTAATTTTTTCGGACAAAGACATAACCTCAAGTCACCATTTATTTTTTTCAACGATTACCAAGGGATTAAGCCATTCCGTTGGCTTTTCAACTTTTTTAATGATGCCTTGACGTTCAAGATCATCCAATTTATTTTTAACTCTACTGTTAAGTGCTGGAGGTATGCGTCTGACCATTTGAATTTGAGGAACAGCATCTTTTTTTAGACGAATCTTATGTTCCCCAGGAAAACACCCTAAACCCGAAAAAACTTGGGGATATAGCTTTTCCAAATCATTTGAATTTTGAAACCTAACAATACAGCTGTCAACTCTACGCAAAAGATCTAAATTAAAACACCCTTTTAACCCTAGTAAAGGCATCTGATTTTTGCCGTCTACAATAACAAAGGATATGCATGCAGATTTTTTAGCAATTTGACACAGGGTCTAATTTTGAAATTTGGATCACCATGAGACACGAGTGTCATATTTGATTTTTTAGCTTCTGTATCAGGGTATTCTATGATCAGGGTTAATCTTCTGGAAAGTATTAAGTGGAATAACACTCACCTTTGCTCCGGAATCTAATTTGAAATTTACCTACGTACCTGCAACATTGACCTCTTTGGTCCACATGACCTCAGCATTCTCCTGGACTCCATCGACATGTTTTACCACAGAGCTCACAAAAAACTCTTCTTCAGACTCACTAATTCCACTAGAGCTCTCTTCACTTTCCTCTTTTTTCACTGTGTGAACTCGCCTATTTTTGTATTTTTCATTCCTTAATTTCTCTTCAGTTTTTCTTCTCGATTTTGCCTTTTCTTTCTTCATGCAGATACTGGCAAAATGATTTTTTCTTCCACATTCGCTGCAAAATTTGCCATAAGCCGGGTACTTGCCTTTTTTGTGAGAGAATCCACAATAGCTACACTTTTTAATTTCTTTTCCATGCTTACTTCTTAGGGCACTCACTGATGCCTCCTCCTGCATTTCTTTGACTTGCTTTTGTCTCGCTTCTACGCCTCTGCATAAGGCTATAGCCGAATCCAGCTTCAAATCTGCCTCTCTCGAAAGCCTCTCTTGGGTACTTTTGTCCCTTATTCCAAAGACTATGCGGTCTCTCACCATATCATCCTTGTCATTATATTCTGTTGACTTCACTGCCACTTTCAACTCGGTCAAGAAACTATCAAACTTTTGCCCTTCCTTTTGCTTGATTGAATTGAACAAAAATCTTTCATAGATCACATTTTTTTGAGGCGCAAAATGGGCTCCCAATTTTTCCTTAATAGACTTTAAGGACTTCTTTTCTGTGGCACTCAACGTCAGCGTATTATATACATCCAAACCATCTTCTCCAATACAATGTAAGAGTACTGCTATTTGCCTGGCTTCTTCAGTTTCAGTGAAGGCCCCAATGTGATAGTTATTCACATCTATATTGCAACGAGATTTGTCCAGCTTTGTTCTGAGACCGCGATCATTCTGGAAGTATATGCTATAACTCACTGGTTTTCTTCTACGTTCAGCGGTGGGGTTGGTGCTGCTGATGTTTGACCCCTCGGGCATACTGTATATTCTGCAGTCTTGTTTGGATGGTTTCGTGGACTGCTAAATATTTCCAGAGCCAGGCAGGTTTCGTAAAGGGACGTGGCGAACAGATGTTGAACTTGAGCCAGATTATTGAAAAAGCCAGAGAGCATTACTTTTCATTCTATATCTGCTTTGTGGACTACTCTAAGGCATTTCACAACATTAAGTGACCTAAGCTATGGAAAATTCTCCAAATGGGAATTCGATTCTCACCACATGATATTTCTCATACAACACTCTATGAGACTACAACAAGAAGAAAAGGAGTTGTGTGAGAAGTGTGTTATCGCCGATTTTTTTAGCATCTATTCCGAATTTGTACAGGCAGGAAGTGGATGGTTGGCATGGTGGTGTAACTCTTGATGGAATCAAGAGATCTCATTTGAGATTTGCCAACGATACCACTCCTATCGCTTTTTCTCAGGGTCAATTGTTAACCTTACTTAACATCTTAGAACAAGATAGTGCAGCATGTGGTCTCAGTATCAACTACAATAAGACCAAGGTCATGATTATTGATAGGTGTAATAATCAGAGTTATAACTAATATATTTTATTATCATTTGACAACTAACTTCAATCTAACATACACATCATAAATCTATAGGTACTGGTATTCAGGTAGATATCACACCATCTCCCCTCTAGGTTTCGGATTATCTTCTTCCGATTTTTCCTCCGAAAAAGGTCGTAAGAAAATTCTATTTCTTCTGAATATTCTTCCGCTCGATGTTTTTAATGTATAACATATAACATCTATTTCTTCCCCTTTCTATTATTATTCCAGCTTTATTCCATTTTTTGGAAATAGGATCTTGTATTTTAACCTTACTTCCAACATGGATCTCAGGTAAATCTTTAGCATTTCTATCTTAATAACTTTTATTATAATTTGTAAGTTTTAAAATTTTCGAATCGTATTCATTTTTTATTCTTTCCCACTCCGGAGTAAATAATTTACAATGTGCTGGAACCAAAGAACGAATGGGATGACCATATAAAATTTCTGCAGGTGATTTACCCTCATCAGTTTTAGGTGTATTTCTCCACTCTAAAAGTCCTGAAGCATATTTTTCTTCATCCAAATGTCCCCCTTCTAAAAATTTTTTTAATAATGTTTTCATGGCTTTAACAGCTGCCTCTGCATGACCATTACTTTTCGGATAATATGGAGTGGATGGACATCCACTGATATTCATTTTTTTTAAAGAAATTTTTGATTCTGATGGTGCAAATTGTGGACCATTGTCTGATCGAAGTCGAATTGGAACTCCAGTAACCGAAAAAATTATTCATAGATTACTTATAATTTTGCTTGAATTTGGCATTCTATTATGATACTGACCAACAAAAGGCCAACCTGAGAGGCGGTCCACGTAAACCATATAATGTTTGCCAGCACAGTTGAAAATATCAGCTAAAACATCTTGGAATGGGTAATTTGGTAAAGGATCCACTATATTATAAGTTTCTTTACATTGTGATGATCTTATTTCTTGACACTTCTCACAATTTTCTATAATGTTTTTTATATTATTTGATATTTGTCGCCAGTGAACTGCTAGACGTGCTCTTTTTTTTGTTCTTTCAATACCTTGATGAGAATCATGCAAACGTTCTAAAACTAATTTTCTTACGTTTTTTGGTATCACAATTTGATTTCCTTTTAAAACCAAATTATTTTCGACACCTAATTCATCTTTATTGTTCCAGTAAGGCCTAAGCTCTTGTTTTAATAATTTTTTTACTTCTGGAAAACCATATCTAATTTGTTCTATTAATTTTTGGTGATGTTCGTCATTTCTCGCTATTTGCTCTATTTGATCTAATATTGGGTCCTTGAAATGTGAATACTAGACACTTTCTTCGAAATTATCAACCAAGCCAATTTGAAATCGAATAAATGAAATTATGTGCGTTTGTGCTTCTTCCGCCAATAAATCGTCTTCACCAGGAATCAGTACTGGGTGTCTTGAAAGGGCATCAGGAATTTGATGATCTTTTCCTTTTATCCATACACCTGTTAAAATTATATCCAATTAATTTTTCTTTGGGACGTTGCAAGCGTGGATTTTCTATCATGTCCATTGATTGATCATTAAGTAATGAAATAAATGGATTATGGTCTCTAACTAGTTTAAAATTATCAAGTCCTAGTAAATAAGTTCTACATTTAGATACAGCCCATACAATACTAAGCATCTCTAATTCAACCATTGCATATCTTGATTCAGTGTCATTTATAAATCTTGATCCGCTTTGGATCATTTTCCAATTGTCATCATGTTTTTGCATAAGAATGTATCTTAAACTATGTAAACGCGAAGCATCTGTATGCAATTTTGTGGGTAATGACGCATCATAATGTGCCAACACTGGTGGCTCAATTAACGCTTTTCTTACATCATCGAATGCTTAATTATGAACTTGTGCCCACAAGTACTGGTTTTTCTTTTTCAGTAAATCCCTCAACGGAGTTGCTGCATTACTAATTTCCGATGAAAAGAATCCCAGTTGATTTACCAGTCCCATAAAAGATCTAAGTTCAGTTATATCTGCCGGTTTAGGAAAATTCTGTATTGCTTCAACTTTTGTTGGGTCAGCTTTGATTCCCATTTTGCTGATTCTATAACCAACATAAGTCACTTCATTTAGCAAAAACAAAATTCTTTTCATTAAGGGTTATTCCAGCTGATCTGCAACATTCTAGCAACTGTACAATTCGTTTATAATGTTGAAGACTAAAATTTGTATCGTAGACTAATATATCATCGACTACCTTTTCTATATTTTCCATATTGGATAAAGCTGATTCTCCTCTTCTGCAAAATTCATCTTCAGAACTAACTAATCCCATTGGGGCTCGCAAAAATTGCTATACCTTCCCCACGGTGTTAGAAAAGTTGTTAAATTTTTACTTTCTTCGTCAAGTTCCATTTGCCAATATCCCGAAGTAGCATCTAAGGTGGAAAATAAAATTAAATTGTTTTTTACGTGTGATACTGCTTCCCAAGGGGAAGTAAACGGGTGGACAGACCGCACAATGTATGTATGTATATTATTTATCTTTGTAAAGTCTACAAATACTCTTATTTTCCCATTTGGTTTTTGAACCACCACTAATGGACACATTCTAATACTCCATCTTCCACTAGCTTAATTATATTTTTTGTAACCATACTATCAAGTTCATCCTTCACTGCTTCTCTCCAGGCAAATGGTATTCTTCTAGGGCATGGTATAGCAGATGGTACGGCATTTTCTTTTAAATAAATATGTACAGGTGAACCTTTCATAGGTTTCAATTCATTATCAGAATTAAATACCTACATCTGCATATTTCATTAAAAGTTCTTTTTGTATTTGCTCTAATTCGACTTCTGTCGGATTTTCGGGGATAATACCACGAGAGCTTCAAAATTACCAATAACTTTTCACGATTGCGTGTTTTCTATAATTTCACGAGTCCGTAGGACGAGTGAAATTTGCAGAGAAAACACGCATGAGTGCAAAATTATCTGGTTCATTTTAAAGTTCAAGTGGTATTTAGAGGATTATTCCACTCATGTGTTAGAAATCCCATAAGACAAGTGACGATTTTCAGAATTACAGCGAAAATTCCCTTTTCCATTTGTTTAACTAGAGAGAATTACAGCGATAATTATCCCATGTTATTGTATACATGGTTGTCATGCTAATTTTTGATACAAACAAACGGTTCCTGATACCAACCATTTATTTGTATTGATTGTTAAAATGTTCAAATCGTTTAATACATATTTATTTCCATATTTTTTGCATTCTTATATGTGAAATAATCCTCTAAATACCACTTGAGCTTTAAAATGAACCAGATAATTTTTCACTCATGCGTGTTTTCTCTGCAAATTTCACTCGTCCTACGGACTCGTGAAATTATAGAAAACACGCAATCGTGAAAAATTATCGGTAATTTTGAAGCTCTCGAGGTATTATCCCCGATTATTTCACGTATGAGAATGCACAAAATATGGAAATAAATATGTATAAACGGTTGCTATCAGAAACCTTTTGTTTGTATCAAAAATTAGCATGACAACCATGTATACAATAACATGGGAGAATTATCGAATGTAGTACCACAAGAGGTTTCAGGATTACCGGATAATACTTTTACCTGTCACAAAACGCGTTACGCAACACCACGACTCCGAAGGAGGAGTGGTGTTGCTGGTAACGCGTTGAGTGTCAGGTGAAAGTATTAGGTAATCCTGAAACATCGAGTGGTATTCAAAAGGTTATACAACGAACTAAACTTTAATACGCTGTACATTATCTCCATATGACACGAGAGGCTTAAAAAGTGATAAGCCTTTTGGGATTATCGCGCTTGGTGGCAATATTTATAGCAAATTATATTATAGAAAAAGTTTTGTTTCATTTCTTGCCACCAAGCGCGATAATCCCAAAAGGCTTATCACTTATTAAGCCTTTCGTGTCATATGGGAATAATATACAGTGAGTTGTATAATCGCTGTATTTCTCTCTAGTTAAACAAATAGAAAAGAGAATTTTCGCTGTAATTCTGAAAATCGTCACCTGTCTTATGGGATTTCTAACACATGAGTGGAATAATCGATGCTATCATATTATATTCCAGAGGATTTATTGATATTTTTAATAATTTTTGGAAAATCCGGATGTAAGATACCCAATTATATCATTCATTCTCGGTTGATAAGAATTTCTTGCACGCCAGAACAAATGTACATCACCACCTCGGATTCTCGATTTTCGTAATGAATTTTACATTTCAGTGTTCCCAAAAATGTGAATTTTGAGCCATCAGCTGACTGTAGTGTTTCATTTGATTTCCGCAATGCAGTTTGGGACATGATAATTTACGAAGAAAATTCTCTCCAGCAATGCAAACTTCGGCACCAGTATGAGGAATAGCTTCAAAATGTTGTTCGTAGTTGCCATAAAAAAACTTCAATTTTGATTGAACATCGCTGTTTTTCTTTCTGATCTGTTGTTAATGTATTCAAAAGACCAATTCTTTGATTATTACAACTCTTATGTCATTTTCTTCATTATTTCTGATCGGTGCCTTTTTGGATAAGCAGCAATCCGTAAAATATCCTTTCTTATTCCATTTCATACAAACAAAATTTAGGCAGCACAAGTATTTATATCTTGATGCCATCCATTATTACATCTGTAACATTTCTTTTTATTTGTAAATATTTTTTCATCTATTTTATTTATGATTCTAGATTTTTGTTCTTCATCATAAGCTCTCTCTTCTTGTTCGCATATCTTCATAACTTCATCTATTGAAGCAGTGTCTGGTAGCAATCTACATTTTCTTCTTACTTCAGGATCAGCAATTGTTGCTATTATATGATCTGTTAAACATCTTTGGTAACAATTTGCACATGGATCGGTAAGCTGAAAGAGTTTGATTTTCTCTCTGTAAAATGACAATAAAGGATTCTCCCTCTTCCTGTTTCCTTGACATGAATTGGATTCTTCTTATTCTCCCATTTTCCTTTTTTCTAGAATAATTTTCAATTTTATCCAGTATATCTGTGCTAGTTGTATTTTTAAATTCTATGTTTAGCACAAGTCGTCTGATATCGAATATTTCTTGTGTAAAAAAAAGAAAAGAAAAGTTAGCATTGTTGGTTAGATGCATTTTTCATGTTATGAAAAAATGAGTAATTTTCGTACTTTCTACGCCAGTCCAAAAACGGTCCCAAAGTGAGATGTTCTACAAATTTTTCAGGACCTGGCACAGCATTTGTGAGATGATGGAAGTTTTGTAATGAACTATTTTCTGGCATGATTGAACTTTGTGATTTATTTAAATTATCAACGGACATACTTTACTTGGACATAAATTAAAAATTAAATAAATAAATAAAAATATTTGTTCAATAATTTCTTCGTTTTCTGAAGTTGATCCGCCTGCAATAGCGGAGACGTTTCCAGTAGTGTTATTGGAAATTCTTTGATTATCCAATAAATTTTCTAGCATATTTTGCATCTTGTTTAGTTTTTCAATGAAACTGTTTTCTAAAGCTTTGATTTCATCCTGATTCGAAGCAATTGAATGTCCTATGGATTTTAGCTTATTTCCTAGGAGAGCTCCGATATCCGCAGTGTCTTCCTTTTTTCGACAAGGCATAATTATTATTCTTGATAGGTTTAAAAAACTAACGACTGCGCCATGTAATAATCAGAGTTATGAGTGATATATTTTATTATCAATTGACAATTAACTTCAATCTAACATACACATAATAAATCTATTATAGGTACTGGTAATCAGGTAGATATCACACCAATAGGGAACGTGATAATCATCCTGAAATAACATCAGCAGGCCGTTGTCCAGAGGATTGTATGCCTCGGTTCTTTGATCGACAATTCAGGTAGCTGCGACGTTGAAATCTGTCGGTGCATTCAACGAGGACGGTCAGCCATGATCTCTATTTTATATTGCACTGCCTAGGAATGTGCAAACATTAGATGACAAGACCTTTTTAAAAACCATAAAAAATCACTTACATAGGCATGCATTTTACAATGTCACTGACTTTTTGCGTTATGAAATTTCATAGGAGGGTGATTAAGGCGGCAGAGTTTATTTCTATTTCTATGTCTATATTGTGATTGCTTGTGATATTTATGTAGAAGATTGTGATATTTATGTAAAAGTTATTATTTGTATATGTCTTTGTAAATGTTCATTATAAATTTTAAACAAGTGAATCTTAAATTTTAATTATAATATTAGTATAGTGATTTAAAAAATTAATTGCTGTGATTTTAAATGTCTGTTCTTAGAAATAACTAATCATAAACTGGGGTCGTATTTTCGAAACCATTCGAATGCCGTTCGTATACGAAATAAGGCGAAATTCGCATGAAAATTGAGGTTCCGTATTTTCGAATCACTTTCGAACGGTCCGTACACGATTTGGTTCGTGTACGTTTACTCGAGTGGGTCTCTACCAGTCGAATGTCACATTTCGCATACGATTTTACTTGATTCTGCGCAATGTTTGGAATTTTGAAGTGCTAATTATTTTGTTTACATACGTTATATTTGCTGTTTATGTACCTACCTACACCCTACCTAAATATGTTGTGCAAATTGAAAATTGTGTTCGATGTTCGTTCTCCTTTTGACTTTTCATTCGTTTCCAAATAATTTGCGGATTAAATTATCCTGCTTTATTAAAAGACAGGTTTTGGAATGGCTGGATCGGATTATTTAATTGAAAAAAATGTTATTGATGCCCTCGAAGAATTTTGATTGATGTGCTTACTTTGCGCCAATGTTTCTATTTTTTTTAGCTCCTGAAAGCTGAATTTTCCTGATTTTTAGTTCTGGATGTTCCTCCATGAAGCTAATCAAATCTTTCTTTTGTTCAGCAGACACAAACCCTCCAAAAACGATGATTGTTAGTTAACGTTATAAAAAACAAGGACGTTCAAGGAAATCCCAACGAGCAGGTGCACAAAATTTATTTCAGCAAGATCTATACCAACAGAATAGACTAAATAATACTTGATAAACTCAATGGATAAACTCAATAAACAGCCACAAAATACAAAAAAGAGTTAAGCCTATTCAAAACACGTAACTTTGACAAGCAAAATATGGCCGGCAGGAGGAACACGAACTACTATTCACATACACTATTTAAATACGCTATTTTTGACATAAATACAACAGTTTTAAATATAACAACGTAGATAATTCACAATTAGCACTATTTAAAACTCATAACACCATTTGATAACACCTAAACAAAGAGTTTGTGTGCCTCTTGGCAGACATTTTCATTTAAGTTTGACAGTATTTTGGATAATCTATAGGTTAACAGCAAAAGTAGGGAGTGTTATGGTATTTTTTAAAAGCCAAATGTCAAAAAATACCTCTTCGTTTTTGTATCGGTCGAAATGGCTATTACCAAATACTCGAATTTGCGACGTTGTTAACGCAAATGATACTCGTATACGATATCATTTTCGGAAGGCCTTCAAAAATACGCAATTTAGTTCGTACACGACTTTTTTCATTCGAATTAGATCGCATGCGAAAGAATTCGCATGGTTTCGAAAATACGACCCCTGTATTTTTCCTGTTGACGTGTGCAAACAATGGCATGTAATATTGACAGTTGAGTTGAAAAGGGCGCTTCTGTACTTGGAGCTATTTAAATTTTAGCGCGTACATAATTGATTGTAATTTTAACCTCAAAAGTTAAGTCTGATGTGTAGTTTCAAGACAAGCTGACGCTGACACTTTTAAAAATATTCTCTAAGGGCCACTGAATGCTTTGGAAGATATTTTAACTTATTCATTGCCCATTGTTCATATTGTAGTCATCTTTCCTTCTACTCAGTTTAAACGGCTTAAAACTATTGACATTTACCGCCAAAATTTGAAGCACTCCAAGTGCACTCGCGCCCTCTACAAAATTTTGGAGAACTTTACTGGATATTTGCTGCCATTATGTATTGTAAAGCATGAAAATAAATTTGATTTGATTTGATTTGATTTATGACTAGACCATAATATCACGAAAGCCACCAAAATGTCGCTTGTCTCTCTTGTCTTTTCCATATTTTTGTATGGTTCTGAAACCACCGCATAGGCAGATTTGAAATGTGAACTTGGAGGAGGGTGCTAAGAGTTCCTTATACAGCTCACCGAACTACCGTTTTCATATTAAGCGAACTCGGAAATCCAAAACGACTATCCTTCATTAGTTATATTCCTTTCACACCTAGGAGGAGCTCCGGAACAGCGAAACAGCTCCGGGGCTTATTCCTATCGAAAAGTGTTTATTGCACCTTGCATCTATTCCTTACAAATCGGGGGCGACTGACACCGGAGCGAGTAGCTCGAGTGTTTCAAACTCCTGAAAGGAATACAACTATAGTTTCATTGTGACCGAATTGACAAATAATCGCAATGCGGTTTCCAAAGCAGTTGACAACCTACGTGTCAGCAATCCTCCAGTATATTCTAAAAGTTCACAACATATCTGGCAAGAAATTGTGACTATGAAGATGATGATGATGATGAATATTAAGTTAGCGAAAGTAATAATAAATTTGCTTAGTGCTTTTTAATTTGATAAAAGTTCTGCTTAACTTAATAAAAGTTAAACTTAACACGAAACCTATTAAGGCAAAATTATCGATAATAAAAAAACCCATCAAAATAATTATTATCAGTTGCTTATTATTGTTGTTCCAGTAAGCCATAAACAACATAATAAACAATTATTAATGCACATATTTTACGAAATGATTCACTGAATTAATTTCTGTCAGATATTTTTCTTGTGAAACATAAATGAAATTAATTATTATAATATTTTTTTCCCTCCCAGCCATAGTCTCGTATTTTCTCGCTATCGTATTTGCAGTTTTCTTTTCTCTCGAATTGATGGCTATTTCATTATTTTTTTCTTTATCACCGTTATCTGGTCATAAATTTAGGGAAACTATACTCGAAAAGGTTTGCCAAGAGATTGGAGGCCTTTTAACCTTGCTTCTGGTTGTAGATTGGTGGAGGAGCTAATGGGTTATTTTTCCTTGAATGTCCTTTCCTGTAGATATAGATTTGTCTAAATGTTCCTTGTCTTTGGTTTTTCAAATTTTCTTTAGATTCCAGATTTATCTAAATATTTCTGTTTCCCAGAGTTTCTTTTAAATTTAATTTTAAAGTAAATCCTTTGTATTAACATCGAATTCAGTATAAGGGTTGAATTATCAGAAACCCTATATTATTGTCACCATTACATCATATCACAACCCATTTCCTATAATAAATTCACCTTGATTGAACCCTGCCCTTTCAACTATCCCCAGGGATCTATTATAGCATCCATGTTTGAATTCAACCCTCCGAAAGGTAAAAAAGATCAAATTTCCCAAACAAAATGTATAGAAATCGAAATGACAATAATCTTGTTTGTTGCCAAACATGCATCGGTAGGCTTCTGTGTTAAGGGGATTATAGACGAGACATTTGTTGGGAATATTTCTTTTTGTTTGTTTGTAAGGGTGATTTTCGGTCCTCGGACCCTTCTAGTTAGGCGATTACCAGCGGTTTTATGGTAATGGTTACTGAATGAAATTATACTTAAGGGACTTGGCAAAGTTAACTGTATTAAAGGGAAATTTTTCTATACAAAATATTTAGTTTTTTTTTTTATAAGTATTTCAACTTTAATTTGTAAATGAAATAAAGACAAATTGTTGTCCTACGTTCGAACCAAATTTAAAATTGCCTGTTTTGGGGTATTTTTTGTAAAACTTTTAAAAAACATACGTATACCTACTTTGAAATCTGTTCTTTCAGACGTTTGAGAAAGTCCTGGTATGTTTTCTATTTGGAACTCATAAATAGAGAATAAAAGGTCGGGTAACTTGGCTACAATGGCTACCATCAAATTTTCGATTTTTTTTTATTACACTTAAATATCGCAATAATATAAAATGCAGTCCTTCACGAGAAAATTCGTAATTTAAAAAGTCTAAACGATAGGTAGGTAGGGAGTTTCTACAATTAGAAAGAGTCCGATTTGAAAGTATACTTCTTGAAAGTTTCAGTTCGCCAGCTGTTTCTAGAAAAGTTTTACAGAACTAATTTGAAGAAAAGGTACCCCAAAACAGTTATTTTTTGAAAAAATTCAATTTTTCATCAATTCACAGATCTTTCTCAATGCCAGTCAAAATCAACTAACCTCCTAAGTATGAAAATTTCAATTTTTCGCCATTTCTCAGACCTTTCTCGAAATCTGTATACCTAGGTACATATTTACCATTTTGAGGTCGTGAATCGACAATGACACGTCAATAAATTTTCATTGAAATCGTGAGAAAATATACGGGAAAATTCGGAATTAGAAAAGTACGATTAGAAAAAGCACATTTCAAGGTACCCTTTTTGAAATTTTCAGAAAAGTTTTTAACAGCGCTATTTTTGAAGAACAAATACCCCAATCTCTAATAAAAATTTCTATTTTTCATCATTTCTCAGATCTTTCAGAAAGTCATCAGTCAACAACGTACTTACTATATAATTTATACATTTTTTTTTATCGGAA
Source organism: Ceutorhynchus assimilis (assembly GCA_917834065.1). NCBI lineage: Eukaryota > Metazoa > Arthropoda > Insecta > Coleoptera > Curculionidae > Ceutorhynchus > Ceutorhynchus assimilis. The sequence goes on from OU892278.1 coordinate 54,593,250, forward strand.
AGAGCAGGGATGAAATTGAATGAGCATTCTATTAGGTATTATTATCGATTGGTATTGTTATGTAATTCTTATTTTTGACTTTTTATTTCCACAAGTTTTTGGAATTAATTTTTTTTCTTCACAGAAGTATTCATTGTTTCTTTATTCTATAATTTTCATTGGAAGTGTTTGGTAATTAGAGAAATGAAAAATATATATGTCTGTGAGTAATAGAAAATTAGCAATTTAAAAAAAAAAAAACGTCATTTGGCGCCAAAAATCTACAAAACCTAGAACTTTTACCTCCGAAATATCCGGATCAATTTTCATTTTCCCTTCGATAGCCTCGTCACTTTTCACATTTGCCAAAAGGCAACTCAGCCAAATCCAAACAACCAGAAAAGAACCGAACAAATTTCCACGAAACCGGCAATTTTCCATGATTTTTTCCGCGATTTTCGTCGTTTTCTACTACTAAAAACCCCCTTTTTCGATAGTCGAACGCACCCTCCTCGGACGCGAAGTTTCACGCGATGCTTTCCGTACTGGCGCCGGGCGACGCGGACGTTCTTTGGATTCCGCCGACCGAACGAATTTTACAATTTTGATAGCCGAAGGGCGTGCGCCGCTGACTTATGCAATAACTATGCTACAACAGAAATGAGGCTTGTTCCTGACTCAACTAGAAACTGTTCAGGTACCTGTTTTTATTTCTTGTACGAAATTATAGAAATATTTTCTTTGAATCAAAGATTTTTCCTTAACAATGCAAGTTTACTCGGGCATGCTGTCCCTTGTAGATGAACTTTCTGAGAAAGTTTTCAAATTCGCTGTGTATGCGTTTCTCCCTAAAATGCCTCTGAAACTTCTAGTAGCTAGAGATTCTTAGAGATTCTCTTTTTTGATGACCTTTGAGTTTCTTCTCCTTGAACTACAGAAAGTAACTTTTTCTGAAGTCTATTTTTTTCAGGTTATTTTGCTAATGAGCTAGTTTTGCTATAGATTCTCGAGGCTCTACATCTTACAGAGGTTCCTCCACAGTTTCTGATAATATTGATTCTTAGAGATTTGCTTTTTATTGGATTCTTCAGGGCTAGCTTTTTCTCTGATACCTATACTTATAGTAGGTAGGTACCTTGATTTTCAAGGCGCCTCTTCCCAACTTGCTTCTTCTGAAACTTCGGATGAAGGTCCTTGGAGCCCTTTTTTAGAGACATTTAAGTTTTATAATGAGCTTAGTGGCTTTTGCTAAAGCTTTGGTCATTGATTAGAAGGCTTTTTTCTTGAATTAGTTCTTCAGAAAGTTTTAATGATTCTTGAAGATCTTTTTATTTATTCAATAGGCTCGTTCAGTGAAGTTTCATTAACAACGTTTTTTTTTATTCTTATGGAGTATTACTCACATATAGCACACATAAAAAATTTCAAGTCAATTGGAAAAATATTAAAAAAGTTATGCGTCTTTCAATATTAAAACACTATGCCTAGAAATTCATCGCTGAGAGATGGTATGACGTCATCTTTCGAGTCCAGTCAGGCTAATAGAAAAAATGCTAAACTTATTCTCTATGTGCCAAACCTCTATGTGCCAAACTGAAACTTATCAAAACAATGCCCATAATGTCGTAGTGATGGGCGTATTAGCACAGCACCAAGATGAGAGATGCAGTGACGTCACGGCGTGTTTCAAATTTGGAGAGTTTTGATAATTTATTTAAATATGAGCAAGGGTTCGGAAAATAATGAAATTTTGCACAACTGCTAAACTCAATACGCTCTTTTAGGATATTTAATAAAAAAACATGCTGTACGAGCCTATTCCTCAGATTTGATTGGACTTTTTCTCAAGAAATTTCTGATATGTAAATGTTTTCGAAGTTATTTTTAAGGGATTTCTACCTTAGTTTCAGCTTACAGACTATGTAGTTGCTTTTTGTAAAAGTCCTCGTATTGATTATTGAGGCTATAGGTATACTCTTAAATTCATTTTTCGTAATTTTTTAGTTCAGAGTCTTGTAGCTACTCTTATTTATTCATTCACTCAGTGTTTGTTACTTTTCTAAAGGTTTCGGTATGGACTCTGAGCCGCTTCTTCTTAAATGACATCCCACCTACAGCCTTTACCATTACAGGTAGAAGAAAGGTGTAAATACAAAAATTGTACAGTTTTGGCTGAATTTTTAGAAACCGTGGTCAGAAACAAAATTTGAATGTCAGAAATGTGAAATTTTGCATGCTTCCAGCTTTTTTCAAATGGCCGGAATGCCCTATATTCCATTCTGTATTCTTGAAGACCACAATGCCCATTCCAAAAATATATAGTTTGTCTATATTTGATTAAACAGTTTTTCATATATTCGCCTCCAAAAATTGTATTTTTTTTTTACCAAACTAGTAACATAATGTGACAAGTTATTCAAGTACAAACGAGTGAATTGTTGCAGAGCTTATGGGTGGACTATCTATTCATCAATATTTTGTTTAATTACGATACTAACCTGACTCACTCAAATGTGAGTTATTCTCATTAGTTTAAAAACTACCCACACGTTTCAGGTGGATGTCTTACTTGAACAGTTCAACAATATATTGGTGAGTAGATGGCTGCGGAACTAGCTGCGCTCATCCCGCATAGGTCCACCCATAAGTTCCGCAACAATATACTTATTTGTGCTTGAAAAATAACTTATTATGTAAAGTCGGAATTTGGAAGATTATCCACTTTTTGTCAATTCTCCTTTCAACAGGAATTAGTAATGTTACTTTACCAAACTAGTAATATATTGTGACAAGTTATTAAAGTACAAACGAGTCGATTGTTGCGGAACTTATGGGTGGACCCATCCATCTATTCACCAATATGTTGTTCAAGTACAATACTAACTTGATTCACTCAGTTGTGAATTTTTCTCATTAGTTCGAAAACTACACGTTTCAGGTGAGTGTCTTATTTGAACAGCTCAACAGTATATTGGTGGGTAGATCGCTGCGGAACTCGCTGCGCTCGTCCCGCAGAGGTCCACCCATAAATTCAACATTCTACTTATTTGTACTTGAAAAATAACTTATTATATAAAGTCAGAATTTGGAAGATTATCCACTTTTTGTCAATTCTCCTTTCAACAGGAATTAGTTTTGTTACTTTACCAAACTAGTAACATAATGTGATATGACATAAGTTACTCAAGTACCAATGAGTGAATTGTTATGGAATTTATGGGTGTACCTCTGCGGGACGAGCGCAGCGAGTTCCGCAGCCATCTATTCATCAATATGTTGTTTAATTACGATACTAACCTGACTCACTCAAATGAGAGTTATTCTCATTAGTTTAAAAACTACACGTTTCAGGTGAATGTCTTACTTGAACAGTTCAACAGTATATTAGTGAGTAGATGGCTGCGGAACTCGCTGCGCTCGTCCCGCAGAGGTCCACCCATAAGTTCCGCAACAATCCACTTATTTGTACTTGAAAAATAACTTATTATATAAAGTCGGAATTTGTAAGATTATCCACTTTTTGTCAATTCTCCTTTCAACAGGAATTAGTAATGTTACTTTACCAAATTAGTAATATATCTTTTTTCTCTCAATTTATTTGACATTAGCATATTTTAATTCTGAGGGAAAATAACCTTCCTTCAGACAAAAAATAATGGCATGTACTAATGGTGATGCTAGATAACTCTACTGCTTCTTTCATAATTTTAACTGAAATTTCATTTTTTCCTACAGATTTTTAATAATTGTTTTTATTTCTGTTTCAGTCACTGACTCATGTAGTTCTTCATGTTTTTTTTTCATTATGAAGCTTTTGGTAATAGTTATTGAAGCTCGTTTTTTTCAAAATTATGTGCTTTCTGTAAGCTCCACAAGTGGCTTCTTCTGATACATGTTCTTGAAGCTTTTTTTTAAATATGACATTTCAGTTTCAGCTTATGGGCTAGTTGCAGTTTTTGAAGCTTTTTCGTCGATTTTTGAGACTTTTCTGCTTGAATAATCTCTTTTAAATCGTTTCTTGATTCTTCAAATAATTCTTAAGAAATAGCTTAGGTACTTATGTCTGATGCTTTCTTAAAAAGCTTTTTGTATCAATTCTTGAGGCTTTCTATTGGTGCTTCTAATGCTCCAAGGAATAATTTTCGAAGATCTGCTTTATTAAATTCCTCATCAGGATCAGGTATTTGATTTTTTTGTAGCTTCTGGCATTGGTCATTGAAGCTTTTCTTCCTAAATAGCTTTTATCTGAAATATCTAGTAGATTTGAAGCTCACTTTTTCTGCTGTTGGTACTGATTCCTGAACATCTTGTTCTTGAGTTCTTCTAAGATTCTGGTAATAATTCTTGGAACTCTTTTTATTGAATCGATTCCTGAGAAGTAGCTAATGGGTCAGTAACCGTTTAGTTATACCCTATCGTTAAGCCGAGGGTCATTTTTTGTACACCAGATTGCGTTTTTCCGATGATTTCCCCTGATTTATTCTGATTACTTACCAGTAAGATTACCCAAGAGTTTGCCTAATGATATAACCTCCAATTATAAAGATTTTTAAAAACTGCGCATGCGTTAGATCGAGAGATTGACTGATTTCTTTAAGATTTCCCATGATTTCCTCATGATTTTCTCTGATTGCCTTAGATTTTCCCTAGGTTGTACACCCGATTTCTCTTGCAGTTTACCCCTCGAGAAAATTATTTTACATGTTTTTGAGAATCACATGGCCATCAATCAGAAATACATGGGAATCGATTGGGAGTCCCTGAGAATACCCTGGAAATCGCTAGGAATCTCCTAAGATTCCCTGGCGATCACATAGGAATCCATTGGCAATCGCTCATAATTATATGGTAATCGCTGGGAATAACATCTCATTCTTACCTAGAAATCGCAAGTCAATTTTTTTACACATTTTGAAATTTGCCTTTTAGAATATGGAAGTTGATGGAACATTGAGTGTTAGACAATTTGATTTTCCAACGAGTTTTCAATAACCAAGCCAATAACTGAACCCGAGACTACAAAGAGTACAAAACTTGAAGAAGGAGAAGAACGAGATGAAGAATTGTATGACAATGCTATAGATTATAAAAAAGCAAACATAAATCTTGAAACCTCTCTCGAATCCGACTTAAAATAAAGATGATAGCTCATCTGAATCAGAATCAGAAATAAGTTTGTCAAGTGAAACCCTAACTGAAGATTTCTCTGATTTAGAAGAACATCCCAGTGAAATCAAAGAATTTTCCATTATTTTGGATTTGTATAATGCAGTGTATTATGACACGCAATGGTATCTAGAATGGTATCTAGGGTGAGTACCTAATTAAATGCAAACCAGAAAAACGTTAACCTAAATGTTCACAAAATATGGATATTTCTAAATGATGCCTAGAAAAGATGATGTAAGAAGTTCATCGATATTTTATTTTATATGGACTTATCCAACACGTGGCAGTTATCCGTTTACTATGAAAAGATGTGATTGCAATTTAAAAAAAAAAAAACTAAGATTTCAAATAATAGCATATTATGTTATGCACGATCGGGCGGTAAATTTAACTTACCGCACGCATTTACCGGCAGTAAGTTGATCTTACAGCCTTTTTCTTTTAGGAAATAGGACATAACTCATCAATGCGAAGCTTAACAATTTTCGTGATAAAATCAGCTGGGAAACGAATGATTACTTAAAGGAAATCAGTGAGAAAATCACATAATCAATTAGGAATCATATAGGAATCACCAAAAAAATGGAAATCACCTGATGGTAATCATACAAAAATTCTTGACAATTAATGGCAATCAGCCGGCGCAATTCTTGGGAATACATGGGATTCATTGATCAGTGATTGCCAAATATGGAAATATGTACATTTGTATTCATAGTGGTTGACCAGGGGTTGACCCCTTGAGTTCTCCTGATAACATAACCTCAAATTATAAAGATTTTTGAAAACTGCGCGTGCGTCGTTAGATCTAGAAGTTGACTGATTTCCTCAAAATTTCCCATTATTTCCTCTCTATTTCCACCAACTTGTATACAACAGATTTCCCTAGCGGTTTACCCCTCGCCTAAAGCTTCTGGTCCCCTTCTGAAGTTTCACCGTCTAAATATTTTTGTGAACTGTCAAGCCGTCAAGCCCCAAAGAAAAACTCGCTAGATTTTTCGCCTAAATGAATGTATATAATGAATGGACTTTTCAAGTGTGCTATTGGAACAAACCTTGCTGCGTTGGGTGGCCCCTCCTCCAACACCATACCTGGTCAATGCAGTACTAAAAAAGGGGGAGTAAGTACCTCTTGTACTACCGCTTATTACGAGAGGCTTCGAGGCGCGACCAACATGCAATTAATTTAATTACTGTACATCAGATTGGTGTCATTATTTTACCTTTTTTGTTATCATTACCTGTTTTGGGACTTTGATGGCCTATATTCAAAGGTGATCAAGGAACAGATTTATAAGCTTAATTATATGTAATTTATAAGCTTTTTTTAGATCTGAGGAAACCTCAAGAAGCGACACTAAAATCAATTACTTTCCTTTATTACATACAAAATTTTCAACTGAAACACTTAATTGATTTCTTTTTTTCAAGTAGCCCTAAATAATTATTAGTATATGTGGTTGGATTAAGGATTGGTAACAAAATGAAACAACTAACTTTCAGAATTTCTAAATCCTTTAGACTAAAGATATAGCGAATTCAATTACTGTCGAATTCTTCGAGGATATAAAGGTTTCTTTCAATTATGTTTCCTAATAAATACCTCAAACTCGATTGAAGCGTCGGTAGAGCTTCTCTTTCGTTTTTCTTATTTGTACCAGCTTATATTTCCACTCTCATTTTCTACTGGAAATTACGATTTTCGCACACTCATGTAGCACTCCGCCCAAGTACTCTATTAATTAGTTGGATGATAATGAAAAAAAAATAAAAAATTGAATAGATTCAGGAAACTGTTAATTTGGGAATAACAAAACCTGAAGATTGTTTCCTATTTGCCTATGGCAACTTTGACAGTGAATATCTTGAGAACTAATCATTCGATTTTCAAAAAAAGTACACAGTTTTGACGAGAATCAAAATACCTCTAAAACAAGGTACCACTCGACCCATCTCCCCTATCTAAAAAAGAGGGGCGAAAGTCACCCCACACAGGGGGTTTACCCTAGCGAAATACCAATGGGGTCAAAAAGTTTTCCCCTTGAACTCAAAATTGACGTGTCCCAGCGTTTTTTTTTTAATTCGACCTCAAAATACGCTAAAACGCTTCTGTTCCGATGTTCGTGAAACACCCTGTATATAATTGGACTCAGGAGGAAAGGATCTTTCATTTTATCGCATAATATACAGGGTGTTCCATTAAAAAAAGTAGAAGTTGTCTACGTTTCTCCATTTTCCGATGCGATTTTATTTTCTGATAACGTTAAAAGAAAATATAGAAAAAAACAGTCAACTTTTGTTTTTATTATTTTTTTTTTAATCTTGAATAGTAGAGGCTGTAGGTATGGGCTTAAATAATCAAATACCCTGTACAAAGCCATTCAAGTACCAGGAATAATTGAAATTCATGTGACATTTTATTCCTATCCCACTTTATTTCTGTCTTTTTCTCACTTCTTGAATTTCTTATATTGCTGTCTTTTTATTATTTCAAGCAGCAATCAAGCAGCGCCGGGAATAATTAAAATTCGTGTCACACTTTTTTTATCCCACTTTATTTCAGTTTCTTTCTTACTTTTTCTATCTTTTTATCGTTCCAAGCTTTTGGCCACTCAAGACTCAAGCGCCGGGAATAATCAAATTTTGCGTCACTATTCAATTTATCCTAGTTTGTCTCTATCTTTTTCTTAACCGCTAGGTTTCTTATGTCATATTCTTTGTTCCTATTTTAGGCTTTTCATTGCCAGACACAAAAATTACATACAAGCTAGCCCACTCATGCGCCGGGAATAATTAAAATTTCTGTCACATTTCTTTTCTCACTTTATTTACGTCTCTTTCTCACTTATTATATTGCTGTCTCTTTATTATTCCAAGTTCTTGGTCCCTCAAGCGCCGGAAATAATCAAAGTTTGCGTCATTATTTCTTATATCCCACTTTATCTCTGTCTTTTTCTTAACAGTTAAGTTTCTTATCTCGTTTTCTTTGTCCTACTTGCCTATTCTTGGGTCTTCACCCACATAACAGTGAAAGAACATTCATATTCTCAGAATATTCCCTCAAAGTGCTTTTTGGAATGTTCAATGAATATTCTAAGATTGTTTCGATTGAAATATTCATTTTTGAACGTTCTATTTATGTACTACGAATGTTGCTTCTATGCACCTACCTGAAAGATTGTGCTAAGAACCTACTTTATATAACATTATTCGAATATTCTCATACGAACATTATTATAATGTACCCTAAAAAATGTTCTTTCGGCTAATATCTGTATCAAGTATTAAGAATATACCTACCAAGTTGTGCTGGGAAGTTTATGTAGGTAGGTAACCATGATAAGAATATTTTCATATTGTTCACCTAATTATCTAAAGTACCTACTCAAAAATCTTGATTGAACAGTTAAACAATAATGCTCTATCTAGAACCTACTAAGAGTATTATAGGTATATTCTTTTTATTTTGCTTTGTAGGACTTCCAAGAGAGTGAGCCACGCGCTATTAAAGATCTACATCTTGCCTCGCGTTTGAATCACCTTGGAACCTGTTTCTCTCAGTTGGCGTGCTTCGACGATAGCATAACAAGCTCGAAACCGGAGCTTTGGTTAAACACTTGTGCTTTCCAGAGAAGTTTTCCAACAACTCATTCACTGCCTTTAATATAAAAAGGCTGAATGGAGCATTATTTGGAAGCGAAAATTAACATTCCAAGTATATCCTTAGAATCAAACAAGAATGTTATGTCTAGGATGCATATTGAGAATGATATATGTAGATATATTCTAAGAATATTTCAAGCATATTGGTATAATATTCTTTTGAGAACATAACTATAATGTCATAGAAACATTCTTTGAATGTGAGAATATACATTTCGAGTATATTTTTAGAATCAAACAGGAATATTCTTTTCAGGATGTACTGAGAATATCATAGGTATATTCTAGGAATATCCTAATGGATTTCCCAGGAAGTTCTTGGGTATTGCAAACAGTATTTCTACAATCTTTTCTCATAACATTCTCAGGACATTCGCAATGGTTTTGGCGAACATTCTAGGCACATTCCTCCTGAAAAAAGAACATTCATAATACATTCTAAGGATGCAATTTTGTTATGTGGGTATTGGCCAGATACAAAAATTACTTACAAGCTCACTCAAGCGCCGGGAATAATTGAAATTCGTGTCACATTTTAAATCCCACTTTATTTCCGTCTCTTTCTCACTTCTTGAATTTCTAATGTTGCTGTTATTATTCCATGCTCTTGGCCACTCAAGCTCCAGGAATAATCAAAGTTTGCGTTACTATTCAATCTATCATCTATCCCACTTTATCTCTGTCTTTTTCTTAACCGTTGAGTTTCTTGTGTCGTTTTCTTTGTTTTAGTATATTCTAGGCTTTCTTTATTGGCCAGACACAAAAATTACAAACAATCTCACTCAAGCGCCGGGAACAATTATTAAAGTATGTCACTATTTAATTTTTCCTACTTTATCTCCGTCTTTGTCTTCATCGTTGAGTTACTTATATCGTTTTCTTTCTCCTACCTGCCTATTCAACGCTTTTTATTGGCCAGACACAAATATTACATACAAGCCTAATCAAGCGCCGGGAATAATTCTTCCATTATCCCACTAAATCTTCTTGAAAACCGACCAATTCCAATTAAATTTGTTATTTTATCGGAACAATTAAAATGCGGAAAATGTGAAATTCTCTCAATCAGTTTTCCATGGCTTTCTTTGACATTTTTCCATTGACAGTATTGCCAACGACACGCGAAATTTCTTGACAGTAGCCTCTAATCTGTGTTAGGCGGCGTTCCGTATCTTAACCAGAGTTACCGAATGGTTACCGATCGGTAAGAAGCGGTTCGTCTATGGTAACAGTCTGTTTCCTGAAAATGCGGTTTATGCGTGGAACGCTTCGGTTCAGCTTTGGTTTGGCTTTGATGCTAGATGATAGAATATTATCCTCTTAAAAATATATTTGTAATAAGCAATTGTCAGGAATGAATGTAGTATTCACCGCTTGTCCCATTTTTACCGCAATTACATGTTCAAAGCGGAAGAAAAATAAAAAAAATTAAAATATTATCACCTAACCTAACAAACAAATATCAGAAATTGAAAACAAATCGAAAAAACCAAGCTTTTTGATCGGTAGATTGGGTTGACAGTTGTGACCGAATTTTTCAGGAACCGCGTTTCATAACCTAACCAGATTACAGGAGTGGTTAGGTTACGGAACGGAAACCGGAAAAACCAAGAATCTTGGTTAACTTACGTAACGTTGCCTTAATTTTGTCACAGTGTTGCCAACTTCACACCTTAAATAGTTTCGTTCTTACACACAAGTCCACTATAGACATTTTCGATTAACTAGCGTTCTTGGTCTCGGTTGACATATAAATGAAATATTTTTGACAGGGGTTTTAAGTGGTCCTAAAATAATGACGTAGTGTCATTTCATAAAACTAATACGATTTTCCGGTTTCTAGTCACATTTTTGGTAAACAAGCTACAAGCTAGACAAATTTAGTTTGAGCGGCAACATTGATCAAATTTACAGGCAGTGAATTATACATATGTACACTGCCAAGCATAAAATTAGGGTCACCCCATAATTTGCAATTATTTTTAAAATTTTTGGTTTTTGCGAATTGTTTTTTTTTTGGTGTAAAGTTCACTAACTTTATGCGATGATTTTGTCGTAGTTGCTTGAATTTAAAAAAGTTCTTGTTGTTTTGCCCCAAGTTTTGCTTGCAAATTATGGGATGACCCTTATTTTATGCTCGGCAGTGTATAATGCCGCACATATAGGATTTTTACCCTATATTTAGGATGACGTCACATTTAGTAAATTTCTGCTGCCAACCAAACAAGACTAAAAGTACTTTTCGACGCATTTAAAGTAGGGGAATTTCAGCGCGCGACGTCGCATCATTTTTATAAACATTTTCAAATAAATAACGCGTGTCGATTCATTTCGTTATTTTTAGCTGTCAGTGGTCTTGATTATTTATTATGACATTCTGGTAAATTATAAGAAAACAAATAGGCATTGACAACATTATCTGTCCTTGTTCTTTGATGTCATCCTAAATATAACATAAAAAACCTATACCATAACGACCGGTGCCAAATTAATAGTATATTATGCAATGATCATGTAATGATAGCCATTAATACACGAGCATGTTGTAGGATACGAAACGAGCCGCAGGCGAGTTTCGTATATAACATGCGAGTGTATTAATGGCTATTACATGAGAGTTGCATACACTATTTTTTCTACTGCCATTGATAAAATTTATGATATTTAGATATACCTATGTCAACATTATGCTTAACTTTGAATAGAGATTTCATAATTGAGTAATCCATACAGTTGAAGGTTTAATTTTTTGTTGTAATTCTTCAAAATATACTATCAAAACATTTTCTGAGAAGGATGATGTGTTTTTGGTGTTTCCAATCCATAAATTGTCCATATAATTCTTTGTAAATTTTCTTGGACTTCTCCGGTAGTATATTATTACCTGCATTTGTCGCCCTTTCTGTAATTTCTGGAGGTGTTAGTGAAAATTCTTCGTTATTCGTTATCGCTCAATATTTCCATAATAATGCCTTCTCCCAAACTTAAGGTATTAACTTTTAATAACATTTGAGGTATTTTTGTTTATAAAGTTATTGTTTCTTGCTAAATTACCATGGAAAAGCTATAAACAGAGTGCTGCCAACATTCAAAAAAAAAAATTAATTTTTTTTTAACTGATGGCGCCATCTATTGACAATGTACAATAATGACAAAAGTAAAAATTCTTCCTTATCATTCATTATTTCCATAATAATTATTCTTTGTCCCAAACTTTAGGTAACTTTTAAACAATTCGGTGTCTTTCTTATAGTTATCAAAATAATTGTTTTATGCAAAATTGCCATTTAAAATGTTTAATATCTTAACTAGTGCTGCCATCTATCAACATTGTATAATATTAAAAATGAGTATTATAATGAAAATCTGTATCGTAATGAAGCTCATTATGATACAAATTTTAATCGTTTAATAGCGTATTATGAAATGTCAGTAGAAAATAGTTATTTTTGTATCTAGTGCGCGAAATGCCATTTTGGTGAACGAGAACGAAAGTTTTTTGACGACGCGAAGCGGAGTCAAAAAATCGTTCGAGTTCACCAAAAACATTTCGCACACGAGTTGCAAACAACGTTTTTTCTACACAGACAGAATTAAACTAATTTTGGGTAATATTAAAATTGAATAATTCAAGGAAATTCTATTTCAGAACAGCCTGTTAACTGGTTGCTACGGAATTTTTTTTTAACAAATAATGACACACCATGACACACTGCTTGTCAAAGTTTTTTCCCAAGGTCTGACCGACGCGGAATCATTTCGGCAAAAAATGTTGATAAGAAATAGAAACTGCAGAAGAATTTGTAGTTCCCAATATAATAATACAGCTACTTCTCAAAAAACGATGATGTTCGCACAAAACCGTCAAATAAATGATTGAAACCATAATTCTAATGTATTTCGAGGGTGAATCGAAAAAGTTCAATATCCTGCACTTATTCAATTTGAGACAATTTGAGTGGGTAGGTACCCCAGAAAATATGGGTTTTTTTTCTGATATTTACACTTTGTCGTTAAATTTTTTTCCATTTATGTATTTTTAAAATATCACCACTGAGCGTGCACGAAGTATTTCGTGCCCTAGTGCGCGAAATATTTCGTGCACGTCGTTAAGGTAAATAAAACCAATGTGACATTTTTCGAACGGAAATCAGTGTGAAAATGTCATCATTTTTTGACGTCTGTAGAAAAATAATATTTATTTACATTACAAGTGCGTTTATGAACATGATTACAATAACGAGTGTGAAAGATTAGAACGACGAGGTCGTAGACCGAGTCGTTCTAGTCACACGAGTTTTGTAGTCATGTTTAAACGCACGTACAACGTTTTATCTTCAACGCGAAAAATTAGAATATTTTTTCAATTATTTTTCTTTATAAGTACCTAGTTGTCTACCTTCATTCTACCTCTACAGGTTTAACTTTGACATTTGTGAAATCTCCAAAAATAGTTGTGTTATAAATTCATAACGACATAACCTAGTGCATAACACCACTAGTAGGGCAATCCAAACAAAATGGCGGCCAATGCCAAAAACTTGACACCATAAATTTAATTCAAACAACCGTGACATTTTGCATCAAAAAACTGTTTTTTGTGTATTTTGTGGTGTTTTTCTAGTGCTTGGAAGGATAATTTTTGTATTTTAAGATGGAGAGTTTTTAGTTCAAGAAATTATAAGTGGAAAACCCGGATATTTGCAAAAGTTATGATTTCTTTGTGACAAACCTTTACCTACTAAACAATTATTGGTAGGTACTATCGAGTCTATCCACGATTTGTTTCCTGTTTATTTTTTTCTTAACAAAATACTGAATCCTGATGTATATTTTATATTTTATTTGTCTGCTATTCAAGGTATCGACACAATTTGATGTGGAAGATAGTAATTAAATGGCGTGGATCCATATACCGTTTATGTTGAGAGACTTTTTGGTTTTTCAATACGGATTTCGTCAGATTTTTCCTCTTTTGCTACAATCCATGAAACCCTTACAAAGTACAGACCAATCGTTTTTCTCCGTTAAAAACCTGTGTTTTGTCTCTGCAGGAACGGCATAAAACGAGATTTTCTCGCGATTAGAACGGCTTCCACAACTAAGTACAATACATAACGTATGCATTTTCCAAAAAATCAACACTTTACAGGCTTCATACAAATCAAAAATCGCAATAAAACGGAATTTTTTCAAATAAAACTTTGACCTCCATTTTGAATTTCTTTTTGACAAGTCGTTGGATTGCCCTGTTGTGTTGTGAATTCATAACCTAGTCCATAAGACCACTAGTTCTGTTATGTCTCATGACATAACTCAAATACTAGAAAAATGGTTATGTAAAAACGTCATAATCAAACGCTTGTAGATAATAGTATATTATATACCTAGGTAGCGAAGTTGGTCATTATAATGCGTAAGGTATGTAATGACATTCTCTACCGAGGAATATATGGAATTTTTTTTACTACGGCGAGTAGAAAATAAAAAATAGGTTTGAAATCTGTGCTCAAGTTATTTTTTCTTGTCGAAAGTGCTGCCCTCTATCAACAGCTTATGGTAATTTTCTATGATGTACTTACAGGAACCTGTTTTTTTTCTTCAAAATTGACAGTTTGAAACCTGGTAAGTCATGACAATATCCTTGCGTCATGACTTCATTTTCATTATTAACCTCGGTATTTTTTCATTATTTTCATTATTAACCTAGGGAGAGAAATTCAATTTTTTCCTAAAAAAATAGATTGAATAATGACTACTTCTTAGATTAGAAGTAAAAAAAGCTATTTATAAGGGTACCTCTAATAATCGAATAAATATACACGCCACTGGAATAATTTTTCCTGACGTCTCACAACTTGCAGCGTTGTTGTATGTGAGAAATGAGTCACTGTCATATACAGAGTGGTTCCAAAACCGTTTTTGAAACGGTTTTTTGGCGGGTTGGAACAAACCTAAAGTAGCAACACTATTTGAATCAATACACAAGTCCAGTGGGTTAAATATTCAAGAAAAAAATATCAAAATTCAGGAAAAATAAAAACACTAAATTACCAATGCAAATTAATTAAGATTTATTACCGAAACAAACACAGAAAACCAATAAGATGTCCCAAATTAAGAACAAAATCGCCTCAATCGCCACATGTTATGTTTTCCATTTGACTTGTTCAATAATTCGGGTTCTTCTTTTTAACCCCAGTGGGCGCCGTGTCCTCCATGACCCCAACCGCCGGCGGCGTGACCTCCCCAACCTCCGGCGTGACCTCCCCAACCTCCTCCATGACCCCAACCTACTGGCAAGGGTTGGGGTTCGGGTTCTGGATGAGCCATGACGGCGAATACAGCCATGAGGGCTACAGCCAAAAATACTAAGAATTTCATTGTTGATGCTTAAGTAACAAGTTGTACTGATGAAAAGTTGCTGGAAGGCTGGGTATTTATATAGTGCATTCGAAAGGGAAAAAAATTATACAGGATGCTTAGAAATAATTACTTACTCATACAATTTTTTTTTTATTTAAGAATAGGTATAATTAATTATTAAAAAAGAAAAGGAGCGGTTTTTATATGTGTATTATAATTTATTTCCAAGTTGAATTTTCTGATTCAACAAATCTTAATTCTTGCGTTATTTTTTTTTTTTAACTTACCCAACAATAACTTATAATATAATGTATGTACCTATGATACATTGTCGAATTACGAATTAAATTTCCTACCAAAGGGAATAATAAGAAATAATTTTTAAAAAAATCGCTTGGGATGGCATTTTTGTAGATAAATTATAGTATCAGGGAAAAGCAATGGCCAATGGAGCAATTTTTTACAATATCTCGAAAGTTATCAAATGTATCGCAACACTGTGAGTACCTATTTGAGGAGTGGTCAGTAAGAATTGTAAGTTTCTCCCAATTCAATAGACGTTTTTACGTATTTTGGTAGGTACCCTGTATATTTATCTGTATTTTTATATAGAGAATTTCATACATCTGTCAATACTGGTATTCCAACAATAAATTGATATGTTTTGATTGTTGATTTGAACCAATCAGATTGTAATTAAGCGATAATTTGCACCAGTGCAAATTATCAGATAATTGCATACTAACTGATGCGAAAACTGGTGTTTTGACATTTTTTGACAAAAAAATTAAATTTTTGATTAATCAAATTCTCTCATTAAATATAACTCGTGCAATGGAAATATATTTATAATTTTCGACAAATTTGCACTCATGCGTTTTTAACTGAAAAAGGCACGCTCTTTTTCAACTAAAAATGCATTCGGGCAAATTTCCCAAAAATTATCAATAATTTCCATTGCACTAGTTATATTACTATTGATAATACGTTTCACTAAACTTAATGTGATCGTGACATCAGTTTTTTACTTCTAAAGTTTTTTTTTCCCTACATAAAGCAGCTTTTTTCTTTTATAAATTATTCCTGAAAAAAAAAGCATAATTAATACACAACCATCCAATTAATTTTTCTTCTATATTATATGCAAATTTCCATAGAACGCTTCAAGTATAAATACTAAAGCCCTACATCAACTTTTCATCAGTACAACTTGTTACTTTTTACAACCAATCAACAATGAAATTCTTAGTATTCTTAGCTGTAGCCCTCATGGCTGTATTCGCCGTCATGGCCCATCCAGAACCCGAACCCCAACCTATGCCAGTAGGATGGGGTCATGGAGGAGGTTGGGGAGGTCACGCCGGAGGTTGGGGTGGACACGCTGGAGGATGGGGAGGTCACGCTGGAGGTTGGGGTCATGGAGGACACGGCGCCCACTGGGGTTAAAAAGACGTACCCGAATTATTGAACGAGCCGACTAGGAAAACGTAACATGTGGATTTATTGAGACAATTTTGTCCTTAATTTAGTACATTTTATTGGTTTTCTGTGTTTGTTTCGTATAAATCTTGATTGATTTGTATTGGTAATTTAGTGTTTTTATTTTTTTCAAATTTGTAAATTTTTTTCTTGATTGATTCAAGCCTATAGTGGCCTTGTCTGAAAACTATTCAAAGTTTGAAGTTGGCAAGACTGTCAAAATTAGCCATGGGGCATGGAATAGTATTAATCAATAGTCCTGTTCGTTTTTGTCATCTTTTTCGTCGATTTGCTCCGAAATTTTGACAAGCACGTGATTTGTAAATTGAAACTGTCTGATTCAGTCATGTGCCTGTCAAAATTTCGGAGCAAATCGACGAAAAAGATGACAAAAATGAACACGGCCAATGTCCAGAACACGTGATTCAATTTGGCAGTTCAGGTCATATATTGTGGTGACGTTCATAAGAAAAGCATTTGTGTTCCTGTGTTGTTGTATATACCAAATATGACAATGCCAATGTCAAACCTAAACGTACAGAATGTGTCAGTCATTTTTCATTGATCAGTAAACTAAATGTAAACAACACGGTGTTTGTCCTAAACGGCCATATTGAATTTCGTTTGACAGGTCAATGGATTGCCTTCATTGGATGCAACTGTCAAGAAATTTCGCGTGTCGTTGGCAGCACTGTCGATGAAAAAATATCATAGAGAGCGTGGAAAACTGAATGATATAATTCCACTACATTTTCCACATTGAATTCCGATTTTTCGTTCAATGTAAGGTCAATGTTCTGCCAAATTTTGGTGACTACAAAAACAAATAATAGGCACAAGTTGTATTAATTTTAATGTGACACGAACTCAGTGTTGCCAATCTTACGGATTTTTGTGTAGATTTACAGAATTTTTACTTTTGACTATTTTCAATTTATAAAAATTGGATTATTTGATTCAATTTAAATTTTTCCAGTTATAATTTGACAACTTTGAAATTTTTCTATTTTATTGCGATTTTTTTTCAACAATTTTGTATATCGAACATTCAAAAATTTTCCATAAATGACACTGACACAGTTTTTGCCTCACAGCTCTGTTAATTTCCATTGGATTTCAACGTTATTACGCTTAAATTAAAACTAATTAAATTTTCTACAAACCTATTAATAAAGATTTCAATTTGATTTCAACAGTTTTGCACTTGCTGAGAAGCTTCAAAATTGAATTTATCGATCATTGAAAATTTTCCAAAAATGAGACTGAGACAGTTTTTTTGCATAGCAGCTCCGTTAATTTTCATCCGATTTCAATATAATTAAGCGCTAATTAAAGCCAATTAAATTCTCTACGAAGCTGTTATTTAGGATTTTAATTTAGGTGTACTATTTTCAAATCCAAACGGCAGTAACGTAAACAACTGGTCCTTTTCAGAGTCATGTCATTGTTTTCAGGTCAGGAAGGCAGGACCGAACTAAGACAATGCTGTACTGGACATTATAATTATTTGAGGTAGATCTCGAAAAATACCACTCAACGTCATTGAACTGCCGCATGGATTTGAAAATAGTATGGTGTCAACAGTTTTGCAGCTGAGAAGCTTCAAAATCGAAATTATCGTACATTGAAACAGGTCAGGAACATACAGGTAATTTGCTCACTTAGGTGCCGCTAAAATAATCTAGAGATAGAAAGAATATTTGTGTAAGTTAAAATAGTTGTTGATTGTAATTGTGTTTGAATAAATTTATTATTATTATTATTATTATTATTTCTGCTTCACATATTTTTACTCTGGTATATTTCCAATCGACAGGCGGTTGCCAAGTCCATTGGAGAAAAGGTCACTACTGGTTGAGAAAGTATCTTGTGATATTACAAGTTTGCAGTATAGTGGTTTTTTGAGCTTGTGAGTGTATGTTTTCATTGAGACCCAGTTGATGAAGGTGTTTAATGAATGTGTTCGGCGTGATACCTGTTGCGGAGATAATAATAGTTATTTGTGTACCAAGGCCGTAAAGTTGATCTTTTTTGGCCGAATCAGAAATTTGCGGCCGAGGCGCAGCCGAGGCCAAGCAAATTTCAGGTGAGGCCAAAAAAGATCATTCGGCCGAGGTGCACACAAAATTTTTTAGGCGAGTGTTTGTTCTTGAAAAAAGAAGAAAATTCAACAGTAGCTTTAAACTTTATTGATCAAAATAGCCGACTTTTTCGCCTGGTATCTTACATTGAGCTTTTTTTAAAAAAGCAATCAATTTTGAAAACTTGCTGATATGTTAGGTATTTCCGACTATAATTGTAAATTTTAACATAGAGTAACATAGGTGGACCTGAAGACCATAACGTTGAGGAATATTTAATTTTGAAAATACTTCTCCCAAATTTTTAATCATGCCGCTTTTTTTAGCATTATATGTGGAAATTTGGATAGAGCTAAAATTAAAAACTTGGTTTCATTGTGGTTGCTAACTAATTGTTTATTCGTTGTGTTGATGGCTACGGCACTGCGTTTCCGATTGTTTATTTTCACCAAAGTAGCGGTAGCGGCCGTAAAGTAAAAGCGGCCGTGAAGTAAAAGCGGCCGTAAAGTAATAAAGCAAATGCGGCCGTGAAGTAAATGCGACCGTAAAGTAAATGCGGCCAAAAAAGATATACTTTAGGGATGATATTGAATCCGTAAAACTGATCTTTTTGTGACAGTCGCCTAAAAAAGGAATAATGTGAACTTGTTGCTGTTCCCATATTATTTCCATTTCTATAGCTAGTTCTTGATATTTATGTTTCTTTTCGGTTTATTTTTTGGAAGTAGTATCACAGGTATTATGGTCACCCGGCACAGCCATGTCTATAAGATAGGTTTATTTTGTCCTGAAAAGTTATATCTGGTCTGTTGTGCATTATCTGCCGTGTCTTATCCGAATGTATTGTCAGGTCCCAGTATAGTTTGTAGTTTCTATTTTCTGTTATAGACGCGGGGTTATAGGTGTAGTAAGGTTGGTTTTCATCATGAAGTTTGTATTTCAGTGCAATTGCTTGACCAATACCTGCTAACATTTTACGCCCAGATATGATGTCGTCTATTGTTTCGGGTTTCGGGAAGTAGTTGACATTTCCTCATTTGTCGTTTTTCGCAGAGCCATCCTTTATGATATATTTTCTATAGTTTTGGGTGGCTATCACTTGATACTGTGTTGCCAGGACGAATTCTTCTCTCAGAATGGAGCTGGCCCTTTTTAAGGAACACATAGGTAACTATTTTGAGTTTTTATCGATGTGCTCCTAATCTACATTGTTATGATGTTTGCCGTGAAGCGGCTCACTTGACCATATTTATAACTTTTATTATGTAGTATAGTGTTTTATATTTTGTACTTCCGCTGCTAAATTAAGGGATGTATAGTGTTTGTCGATTTTTACTATAGCTTTGTGTGATGGGTGCTCTCTACTATGGAAGTACGTCCTCAGTATGTCATTCTGCTTAGCATGTAGTTCGTGAAGGTCTGCCATTCCTCTACCTGGTCTCACTTCAATGTTATCCTTTCCTTGCAGGAATTTCGATGCAATTTCCTGTGTTTTGTTATTTGTGATCTCGTCAGAATATTTATATTCTCCAAGTCTGGCTGTGGACCATTCCATTGTATCGAGGGAGTAGGTAAGGACAGGCATTGCGAAAGTGTTGATGGCTTTGAATAGGTTTATTGAGTTTAGATGGGTTTTGAGGAGTAGGTAGTCTCAGTCTTTTCTTGTAGGTGTCTCGGAGTTTTTCTTCAATGGAGGCGTGGTTTAATACTCGGTTTTGTTCAAACCCAAGGTATTTAAACATTTCATGTAACATCGTCACCAAAAGTATCTGGGACACAAATAATGCATAATAATCTCTTGGACTAATTCTACTGTCATTCATTTCAATGCATTTAAATTATAGTTTGACAAATATTTGACAATGAAATTTATATAATAGGACAAGAGCTAATGTGATGCTGTCCCAGTTACTTTTGGTGACGATGGTACTTCTATTTTTTCTACCCTTTCATCACTTAGGGTGTTCTCTATTTGGTCTATTTTCCATTTTCCCCGGTCAATGTGTAGAACTTTGAATTTGCCCATATCGAACTCCATGTTGATGTCCTTGGATATTATTTTGGTTGTGAGTTGTATAGTTCTTGCATGTCTGTAGGTGTTGGAGAATAAATGTTTATGCCATACATGTATAGGAGGTGGTTTATTTTATGTAAAGTAGTGTTTCCTTGTTTGAGTTTATATCCATATTTGGTGTCATTCAGTGCGTGTGATAGGGGGTTAAGGCACAATGCACTGAGGACATCACCCTGAAATATTCCTCATTGAATCTTTATGTATTCGGTTCTGATATATTTATCTGCAGTTTTCAGATTCATTTTTGTTCTCCAGTTGGACATTGCTGCAGAGAGGAAGTTTTGGATGGATTTCATAGATATCCATTATTTATTTTTAGCCTTCCGTGAGGCACCTTGTCGAAGGCCTTCTTATAATCTATATACGTCATGTGTAAATTATGTTGTTTGGTTTGGACGTGTTTGAGCATGGTGCTGTCTATTATCAGTAGCTCTTTGCAGCCTTTGCTCCCTTTCCTACATCCCTTTTATCCTTCTGTGAGTATTCTGTATTTTGATAGATGGGCATCGATCTTATTTAAAAGTGCTGCTGTGATGATTTTATAAATTGTGGGTAAGCAGGTTATGGGTCTATAGTTAGGTGTTTATGTGTAGATGAAATTTTTTTATACCAGTAGTTGTGTATCTGGTCTGCACCTGGACATTTCCAGTTATGCGTTTTACTTAACGTATATTTAAACTCTTCTTCTGAGATTGTGTAATTTGTCTGTTGCGGTAAGTTCTGCATCCTTTCTGTTTCTTTTCTTATCCAAGTGGCGCGTTTATTGTAGTTTTTGGGTTGGACCATATATTACTCCAGTACTCTGTTATTAGGTCGGCATATACACGCGTTATTTCACGCGGTTTGTCGTGGCATGTTAGGATGTGGCGGTTAGCATGCGCGAAAGAACGGCGTGGCAAAAAAAGCGTCATGTTTTATACATTTAACAAAGTATTCAAATGATTTAGCACGTGTTTACCCGTGGCATATCAGTTTCAAAGGAAAAATCGTATATGTGTGGGCAAAAGGTGTCATTTATCGTGTCGTTTGGAAGTGCATGTGGTCATGTAGTAATTTTCAACGTGATAGTTCGTAACGCGGCGTTCATGTTTTCGTACTAGCCTCAAAAACGTGACGCGGAATGGCGTGTGAACTGCACTATCATGTACTACTGAGTACTGACGCCACATTCCAGATGAAAGCACGTCTGAAATCTCTTCCCTTTCTATCATTGCGTGCAGCCCACCTCACTCACGCACATGATTTTTCATAGGTTTTTGCAGATGACAAGATAAACCGCGCGAAATAACGAGTGTGTATGCCGGCCTCGCTTGGTGGTGTTGCTGGTGTTATGCTGCTGCTCGCTTTTTGTTATAGAATCGTTTTTCTCCATGTTGGAATAACGTGTTCTGCCATTTTATCTCGTTTGATTCCTTATAATTTTTTTCAGACGTGCTGAATAGACTGAGAGCTTCTGTTTCAAGATTTCAAGAGTTTTCTTTACTGTTTGGTGCTTTGTTATCAGTTATATGTCTGATATTTTTCAAAATGGATTTTATATGTTTTCCTTGAAAATATTGTGTTGTTCTTCCTATATCTTTTCTAAGTTTGTCTATTTTTTTCTCTAGTCTCAATTGCCATCCTGGTTACGCCATTCTTGTCTCTTGTACATGCCCTCTATCTATTACTTTCTGTTTATTTAGTTTAATGGTTGCTGCTGCACATGCGTATATGATGAGATGTGTATTTTCTAAGTCTGTATCTTATTCTAAGTATATCTGTGTTAAATTGTTTACCGCTTTTTTTGCATTGTCTGTGTACTGATTTATTCTCAGTATAGGAAGGCCTGATCGATTTATGGGGTTACTTCCCTCTACCATTTGATGTTGGACTTCTGTTGGACTTCCATTTCGATTACGTCAATTTCAATAATGGGTTCAACATGTTGGTCTATGAATTTTGGTTGTTCCGTGATCGGATTGGTAGTAGTTGCTTCACTTCTCAGGATCGTTTCTATTCCAAGATCTTATATTTCTGCTGGTATTGTCTCCATGGCAGATATTTCTTCAGCAACTTGTTTTTTTATTTGTTCTAGTTCTAACTGGGTGAGCCGTTTGTTTTTCATTATTGTTCGTTTTTGGTCGATACGTCGTTATTCTGCGACTCTTTCTCTTAATTCTGGGTATACCTTAAGGAATTATTCATGTAAGTTATGTTTATATCGTGTAGATATCGTCTCCAGTAACATTGCATGACGGTGGAATTCATCGGCTAAGTCCATATCATGCGCTGTCTTTTTTTCCCTGACTTAGTGGTCTCCGGTTGTCCCGGGAAAGCACGTGGGGAAGGGTTCACGATTCCAGTATCGTTGTGTTCTTGCAGATGTTCGAAGTGTTCGGCCTCTGTGTCACCTGTCAATAATAGGTATTGTATAACCTTAGGGTGGTTGTTTTTACTAATAACTGTTCTAGTTCTTCTGTGTATGTGGTATACATTGAATTTTATTTTTAATACTTCTAATAGGCAGAAGATCTCTCTAGGCTTGTTCCATAAGTGCTAGTTTCTTTCATCAGATTATATTAATTTTCGAAGTCTTCTAGGTTTTGGTCATTTATGAGAGCAAAACTATTCAACTCTGGCCAATTCTGTTCCTGTACCTGAGAGCATCTTGCCTTAGTCTTTGTTGGTTGTCTTGATGGCCATATAAGAAGAGACTTAAGGCCAGTATTATAAAACACTGAACCGATGGTTGAGTTTCCTCAATAATAATAATAATAATAATAATAATAATAATATTATTATTATTATCATCATTCAAATGTTGTCTCGGATTCAACCGGTTTCTCCCTAGGCAGACGGATGGGTACCAAGTTTACCTAATGAAATTACTACCTACTTGAGGAAAGTTCGGTTTATATTGCATGTTTTTAGTATTATGGCTTTCTGTATGTAGGTACTCATGTATGACTGTATCTAGCTGCAGACGTTTTAGATATCGAGTAAATGCTTTATGTGTTATGCCTTTTGCGGACAATATAAATGGTATGATGTAGACTTATTTCTGTTTCCAAATTATTTTAACTTCCATTGCCAAGGGCGTATATTTTTCAATTTTTTTTGCGTACTTTTTGCTGATGTTCTTATCTGTAGGTATTGCTATGTCTATTAGATATGTGTTTTGATTTACCTTTTCTATCAGAGTGAGATCTGGTTTATTAAGGTGTACAGTTTTGTCCGTTCGTATATCTATGTCGTAGTAGAGTTTGAAACTCTTGTTCTCAAGTATACTGTCTGGCGTGTAGTGGTAATATGGTGTTTCTGTGGTGATAAGGCCATATTTATGGGCCAATGCTTGCTGTATTACTTTAACTGCAATGTTGTGTCTATCTGTGTCACAGATTACCTACATACAGATGCGAAAGAGCGGCGAATTCGTGGTTCAAAATTAATTTGTTAGACATAGACTGGCCGCACCAATTCCACATCAATGTATTTTGAACATATTTATTATATGAATGCAGAAGCTCAATAATATAATATTATTTCTTTAATTGGTTCACAAACAGCAAAAATAAATAAAAATTCTACCCGCAAAAATATGTAAACACACAGGCTGGAACATGCTCACGCACTCGGCCACGTTAATTGTCCTGACGCGGGCGATCTTTATCTATGCGTGGAGTTGCTGGCAGTCCGGCTTCGTCACAGAATATCGTCGACGGCAAGTATATGTACTTACGCATCTGTGTTAGGTGATCTGTGTCTGTGTTTGACATGTTTGCCAGTATTTTACAGCCTCCTTGTGTTGGTGGCATTTTCTGCATAAGTCGCTTACCTCTGTATTTTTCAATACATATTTCTGGTAGTTCCTGGTCGCTATCACCTGATTCTGTATGGCGAGTATAAAGCCTTCTGTTTCTGGGTGGAGTTGTCCTTTCTGCAGCCATCTATATGATTCTTGTTTTGAATCTGTTCGTTGTTCATGATGTACAGGGTGTCTGAATTTGGATGGTTTTAATAGGAAACGTCAATTTCTGAGCGAGATACAAAAAAATGAACCCCCCACTCCAAGGCTCAATTTTCTTGAAATTTTGATGCAAACCGCATTTTGATATCTTCAACCGTTTAGCCGCTAGAGGGCGATTCTCGATTTTGAGCAATATTGTGAAACCTTCATAACTTTTTTGTTTATGAAAATAATTGATTTCCGTAAAAACTTCCTGAAGGCACATTTTCAAGCAGAATTCAGTGACGTTTTCAGATTTTCTATTGGGCGTCGATTCCAAGATATTGACCAAAATCCGATTTTTTTCAATGGGACACCCTATATATTAATAGCTCTCTTAAAAGCTTTCCTTTTCCTGATTTCAATGATATAAATTTCGATAGGTTTATCTCTAACAGTTTTCGATAAAAACGATTTTTTCGTTTTTTTCCATAAGAAACAATGTGTTAAAACAGGTCTTTATATTTGTAAGGAAAATGAGAAAGGTCTCTTTCTAACTCATTGTTTCTTATGACAAAAACCGAAATAATTTTTTTTCTGGAAAACTGTTAGAGATAAACCCATCGAAATTTGTATCATTGAAATCAGCAAAAGCAGAGCTTTCTAAAGAGCTATTAATATATAGGGTGTCCCATTGAAAAAAATCGGATTTTGGTCAATATTTTGAAACCGAGGCCCAATAGAAAAAAACTGAAAACGTCACTGAATTCTGCTTAAAAAAGTGCTTCCAGGAAGTTTTTACGGAAATCAGTTATTTTCATAAACAAAAAAGTTATGAAGATTTCACAGTATTGCTCAAAATCGAGAATCGCCCTCTAACGGCTAAACTCTTGAAGATATCAAAATGCGGTTTGCACCAATCAAAATTTCAAGAAATTTGAGCCTCGGAGTGGGGGGTTCATTTTGTTGAATCTTGCTCAGAAATTGACGTTTCCTATTAAAACCATCCAAATTCGGACACCCTGTACAAGTGTTTTCCGTGTAGCTTCTATTGTGACCATTCCTCCATTCTTTGTTGTTGTGTTTGTATTTGTTGTGATTGTGTTTCAGACTGAGAAAGGTTAAGTGGTGTGTATTCTTTATCTGCTTGTGCGACTGCTGAGTGTAATGAAGTTTGCTTGCTGTGGAAGTATTCTCTGAAGGTTTGTATCTGCTTTGCATAGAGTACGTGAATGTCTACTAGTGTCTCCCGCCTTCCTTCAATTCCTTCCTGCTCATTGTGATTCTCTGTTTACATGAGTTTGGGTGTAGTTTCCTATTCCTCGTCTGTTCAGATCTTGTGAGGATGTTTATGTTTTCCAGGTCTGTTATTGTCCATTTAATTATTCCGAAGGAATATGTAAGTAGCGGGATGGCGAACGTGTTAATAGCTTTGAACAGATTCTTTGAGTTTAATTTTGTATTTAGTATAAGAGTTAAACGATTCTTGAACTCCTTAGTTAGTTGTTTTTTTTATTGTCATGTGATCTATTCTTGTGTTCTGTTGATATCCCAGATATTTATATGCCTCATCAATTTGCATGTTATCAAGCTTTTCATTGTTTAGTGTTTCTGTGTCGACTTCGTCCTTCCATTTACCCCTTTCTATATATAATGTTTTGCATTTGCTGATTCCGAATTCCATTCCGATGTCTGTTGTAACTTTTTCCGTTATTCTCAGTAATCCCCTCATTTGTGTCTGTGTTGGTGCATATATTTTGATGTCGTCCATATAAAGCAGATGATTGATTCTGTGTTTCACTCTGCTTTGGTGTTTAATCTGGAAGCCGCATATTAATATTATTATTATTACTATTATTATTATTGAAAATTTGCCAAAAATTACATTGAGACAGTTTTTGCCTCAGAACTCCGTTAATTTTCATCCGATTTCAATGTAGTTAAGCCTTAATTAAACCCAATTAAATTCTCTACAAACCTATTAAGATTTTAATCTACGTCGATGTCATTATGACACATTTAGCATTGTCATTTGAATGTCCTTCATAATAGCACTAGTGCGTTTAAGAATTCATAAAAACACCCAAATTATGAAATGAAAAATATACAAAAAGAAAGCTAGTCACCAGAAGAACCTTTTCATTGATGCTGTCTCGATATTCGAAGAGACACTTTCGAACTCAGAATCACCAATATTAACATTATTTTCCACTATAAAACTAAATTTGCGGCACAAAAATTGGCTCCAATATTGAAGCTGCCAAAGTCAATAAAAATCAACAAGCAGGTTCCCGACTAGTACTGGTACCTGCTAAATTTTGAATTTTAATTTTAAAATTATTTGCAATTTCAAGGCAAATCAAATCTATTTGTAGATTAAATCTGTATCGTAGATTAAATTTTGAATGATACACGTTCGATATGAACTTTATTATTGAAACTTGTGTAACTAAACCACTCGGCTAACGCCTCGTGGTTTAACGTTACACGCGTTTCATTATGGTGTTCATATCGAACTAGTATCATTAATAACTATAATTTGGTTTCAATTATTTATTCACTAGTTTATTAATTATTACAAATTATTTTTTCCGTTACGTTACTACTAGTAGTTATCTTGAAAAAAGTTACTTCTAATTTTTACTTTTGTATTCAAGAGTTGTTTGATTTAAAAAACCTATTAGGTGACTATTTTTCCTTAGGATTTTTATTTTCTTTAATGCAGAAAAAAAAATGCGAAAAATCTTAGGTTTTGGATTGATATTTGGTACTATTGATAGGAATGAGTTCTGTATGAGTTGGGTTTTAACACAAAAAGCATAAAGTCCAATGGGTTTTGGTCAATATTGATGGTGGGTTTTTGTGTCAAAAGTCAAAACCCCACTGGGTTTTTGTGTATGCCAACCCTGAAATCAATACTTCATTTTTCTGGATCGTTACACTTATGTACGGAAGACTATTATCAATTTAGAGGGAGTTTTTTTTTCGGACTTTCAAATTGTGAATCACCACTGGTGTGAATTTTTGCAGTTATCCTGAAAGTCATATCACGTTCACAATAAATGTTGCAACCCTGTATACTTATTTTTGTCGGATTTTTACAATGTAAATAAATAATCCTAAATTGCCAATTATTTTAAAGTTGCTTGACACAACATAATCCGCCACTTTTTCTGCAGATATCGAAAATATAAAGATCAAACTCAAGATCAAGATTCAGCTTAAGCTCCTCAAACCCAACCACAACTCCAATGCCAACAATTCCACAACTTTTTTTCAATTTCTTCGACAGACTTCATATTTATCTACCTCATTTCGCCTCAGCAAAGTAAAGTTATCTTTCCAGTTATTGTTCTCTCTCCACTCATTATGGCTCAGATTTATGGTTGCCGAGAAAATTGACTTGACCGTCTCAATTTTCGTAGTTCATAAATAATTCCCCCAAAGCCTCGAGACACTTTTACAAAAAAAACTCTTTGTAAACGAAAAACCCACTCAGCCTAGACCGAATCTTATTCACCATCATCAAACTTGAAACTTTCCAAAAGCGATACGAAAGTCAATTCAATTATGCGGCCTAAAAAAAAAAAAAAAATATAAAACCATCCAGGCCGGACTTTATTTTAAAGGCAAACAAACGATCAATAATGGAAATGGAGTTTTCGGCGCCAGCCAAGCCTAAACAAGGACAACAGTCTAGGGAAAACTTCAGGGATTCGCCTTTTGACGTCACACAAGGGTAAATGAACCCCCCCGAGCCCCAAGGCGTCTCGAGATATTACACATTTTCAGCGCGAAATGAAAAATTAAAAATAAAACACACAAAATTTGTCGGCTACAATACTTTTTATTACCATCGTGTAAGGCTCTTATCACTACAAACTACCATTAGATGCGTTATAATGTCTTCAAATGAATATATTAATATTAATTAATTTTTTTTTTGTCGATAATTATTTGTATATAAATTAATAATTAACTTAAAAGTAAATAAATCTGCAATTAATATTTACAACTAAATTCTGGCACAAGGATGAACAAAAAAATTAGTCTCTTGAACGTGGTAAGCTATTTTATCACCAATCAGAAGCTACATATTGTTTCAAAGCACACGAATTTATATTTTTGTTCATCTCTGCAAAATAAAATTAAAAATCTGAATACAATGCACTCAATAATCCCTAACATTGTTATTTTCCACTTTTATTAATGTATTCATAAGCAAAACAATATTTACACAAAAATCAATACTCCATCAATGTGAAACCATACCTCTGGGTGTTACGAATAAAAAAAAATTGATGAACTAATTTGAAACGAGTGCTAAGGCCCGTCATTTCGGTTTTTAATTTTAAAATCACATATTTTCCATTATACTTATTGAGCTGTTGTTTACATACGTGATGCTAGAATTAGTTGAAAAATATAGGTACATATTTGTTTTTTTTTTTTGGCCAATTGGATGTCAGGTTGAGGTAGAAAGGATTATTTTATGAGCATTTTAGGCCAGAAAAACCAAAAACGAATCCTCAAATATTTTTTTTATTGACAATGATAATGAAGTTTAATTAACATGAGAATATTAGTGAGTAACGAAAAGAGGAGAAATAGAAGACTCAGGAATGTAAAACGAAACATTTATTGAGCAAAGATTCAAAAAAACTGTTTTAAAATGATACTCTAGCAATCAGTCGCAAGCAAAAATATGAAATATTCAAATCCTGGTGGAGATACGTCGAAGCAAAATATAAAATCAAAGAAGGCATGGCAGATGCAAATTGGAAATTTAAGATTCTCACAAAAGCATATGACAAATTTACAGGGATATTGGAATATCTATAGGTACGAACTTTTATCTAAATGTGAACATCTTATCCTGGAAGATGAAACTTCAAAAAACAGATAAAATTGTCGACGAATCTGAATTTGAAATAAACGACAATCTGAGGATGAACGTCAACCTAATTATTAGAACAAGTTTTCATTTGTAATTTCCAACTAAAGAAAATATTTGAGGATTTAAGTTCAAGAAAAGTACCTGCTGTCTGGTGTATATTAATGAAGGCAAAGTTGAGCAACACTTACCTATAAGACGCGATCAAAAATTATTGACTAGAAAATAATGGCCAAATAAATTTTCTTTTTCTTTGGTTGATTTAATTTAAATGAATTTTTTCGAAATGCCCAAGCTCTAATTTAGAGGTATCTCACACTCAGAAATATTGCACGTGGAAAAGTAATTTTCCGCCAACTACAAGTGATATAGTATTTGACAGAAAATGACTCATATAGTATAATATAAGCTATACCATTAAATAATAAATAATAAAACAACCTATAGTCTTATGAAACTAAAATAGTAGAGGTGAAAATTTATACGCCCGGCGTGATGATGCAAAACACTGATGATGAAAGCTGAAACGTTGTGTGAGGCAGATTAAGCGCGCACGTCGCGTATGTAACCCACCAAATAGTTTGATGGTCGTCTTGTCGTACGATCGACGCGAACTGAAAGAGAACACATATTTATTAATAACTTAAAAATTATAAAAGTTGCAGCGTGAAAAGAAATATTGAAGCTAAAAACTGGCAAATAATAAAAAGAGTAGGCAAATAGTAAAAATAGTAGGCAAATAATAAAAAGAGTAGGCAAATAATAAAAAGAATTATAAGAGTAAGCAGCAAAAAAAAAATACAAGGTAATAATTTCAAAAATATGCTCACACATAGAGGTTTCTTTCTTTTTGCCACTGTTTCTGTTGGTTCTTTAAGCAATAGAATAAAGACACAATTTTGTCTTATCTCTTTCGGAACTTTGACTGACTGGGTCTCATCGCTTTTCAAAACGAATGAGAAGAGAAAGAGGAATATCGGTGAGAGTGAGGCAACTTACATCATTATTCCGTGAACTTTTGTTTGAACAAAAAATATTGACACGAATAAATTCGAAGGAATTGATGACAATTTCTGAATGGCATCTAAATGGGTTGCAATTTTACATAATAAACAAAATTTAAACGTGCCTAATCTGTCGGGGTGTGAGGGCTGTTTGCAAGGAATGTTTTCGCCCAAAAGGCAACGGGAAGCCATCATATTGTCAAGCCAAAAAATATCACCCCTTACAACATTATTATCTCAATACGAATTAACCTCGGAATTAACCAAAGTTCATTGACAAGTAATGTCCCAATTTAGTTGGGCAATAAGGATGTTATATAAGATAAAGCAAACGCATCAGGATGTTAGCAAAAAGTTTAGAGCCAACGACCTAGTCAATGATTTTTGCTGACATTCCTGAATCGATTTGGATCGATAGGGCGTCATTTTCAAGTAAGTTGTAAATCTAAATTCGGGCGCTAAAGTTGTGCTACGGGCGGGCTACGCTACGTGCTACAGAAAGATGGGTCTCCGGTAAGTACCGCGTTATTTACCATTTAAAAATTATGTGTAATTGTGTTCTCATCTATTAATCATAATTCCTAATGTTTTCGGACTTATTGTTTTAATTCATTAAAACCCCAAAAGATCCCAATCCCCCAGACACATCAAAACAGTGACATTTGAAAATAGCGACATTCGAAATAGCAGCATCTAAGCAAAACAGCGTTATAGCGAAAGAATAACATAATAAAAGAGCGACATCTAAACAGAACAACAGCATATCAAAAAAGCGATAGTTAAAACGGCGACATCTAAACAAAAGAGCGACACATCAATTTAAATCAATAATAACCAAGAAAATGCAGACTTACTCAAACTAACCCGTCCGCCTAGTGCGATCTAGTCTTCGTAATTTAGCATTTTATTTACAAAAAACAAAGTTGATTTAGCTAAGCGGACTGGTTATTTTGAATTAGTTTGAGTAAGTCTGCATTTTATTGATTCTTATTGGTTCAAATTGGTGTCGCAATGCAGACTTACTCAAACTAACCCAAAATAATCAAGAAAATGCAGACTTAGTCAAACTAACCCGTCCGCCTAGTGCGATCTAGTTCTCGTAAACTTTTTATTTTAAAAAAAAAACAAAGTTAATTTACTTATAGCGTAGCGTGTCTTGAGCGCGCTTTGTTTTTCAAATAAAATGCTAACTTACGAGGACTAGATCGCTCTAGGCGGACGGATTAGTTTGTGTAAGTCTGATTTTTTTTGTAATTCTTGTTGATTCAATTTGATGTGTCCCTCTTTTGCTTAGAGGTCGCTGTTGTGAATGTCTCTCTTTTAATATGTCGCTGTTTTAAATCTCGTATTTTACATATGTCGCTCTTTTGATATGTCGCTGTTTTTTTCACATGTCGCTGTTTTGAATGTCGCTATTTTGATATATCGCTTTACCAATATGTCGAGTTTTTGATGTTGCTATTTCGAATATCGCTCTTTTGAACCAGCGCTGTTGGTATGCCTATTGACCAAAAAGACTACTCCATTTCAGTGATGCGGTAGGTTGTAACCGGAGTAGTAAAATGTCGTTTTTATTCAGTACATTTACCATTTCCTGGTCGGCTCCGGTTCAAAAGAGGGATAATATCAATGACATCAAAACACAAATAGACGGATCATCCCATTCATAAACTGATATTTGTTGTGTTGACAAGACCAACCATGGGCCAGGGGAGGTGAGTTGCTCGCGGGGTCGGGGTGGGGATACATCAATGTTCAAAATGGCGAAAAAAAAACCCTGCCCACACGTGGATTTATCTTAAAAATTAATTGGATGAATAAATAAAATGACAATTTGACAAATGAACTGAAAATATTCAATACGAGCACTTTATTCTGGGAGTACCAATATCGCATTGGTCGTTTCTTGTTCACCGCTAATGAATAATCCCTGTGTGCGATAAAGATAGCTAGCTACTCCAACCAACAACTGCCTGCCATCGAACAAGCCGCTTCTGGGCGGCGTTTTGCTACAATCCGCTGTTGCCAAATTGGGTTCAGAAATAAAATTGAAAACGTTTATTAGAAAAGGAGGTAAATATATTATTTAGGGATTCAAGACAAAATTTGGCATTCTCAGTGGTGGGGCTAGCACAAAGGCCCAAAAGAGACAGAGAGATGTTGTCATACGAAAATTTTGTTTATTGTTCGGTCTATCTGTGTTTTGATGTCATCGGATAATATTAGAAATAGCGACATCAAAAACGCAACACATTGTTAAAGCGATATATCGGAATAGCGACATACAAAACAGCGACATATCAAAATAGCGACATTCAAAACAGCGACATATCAAAAGAGCGACATTTACAACGACGACCTCTAAGCAGAAGAGGGACACATCAAATTGAATCAATAATAATCAAAAAAATGCAGACTTACTCAAACTAACCCGTCCGCCTAGAGCGACCTAGTCCTCGAAAGTTTGCATTTTATTTGAAAAACAAAGCGCACTTAAGAGACGCTACGCTGTAAATAAATTAACTTTGTTTTTTTTATGTAAAAAGCTCACGAAGACTATGTCGCACTAGGCGGACGGGTTATTTTGGGTTAGTTTGAGAGAGTCTGCATTGCGACATCAATTTGAACCAATAATAATCAAGAAAATACAGACTTACTCAAACTAACCCAAAATAACCGCCTAGTGTGATCTAGTCCTCGTAAGTTAACATTTCATTTGAAAAACAAAGCGTGCTCAAGGGACGCTTCGCTATAACTAAATCAACTTTGTTTTTTCAGCGCGCTTTGTTTTTCAAAGTAAATGCTAACTTACGAGGACTAGATCGCACTAGGCGGACGGGTTATTTTGAGTGAATCTGCATTGCGATATCAATTTGAACCAATATTCTAGTCCTCGTAAGTTAGCATTTTATTTGAACAACAGTGTGCTCAAGGGACGCTACGCTATAACTAAATCAACTTTGTTTTTTGTAAATAAAATGCTAACGTACGAGGACTGGATCGCACTAGGTGGATGGATTATTTTGGGTTAGTTTGAGTAAGTCTGCATTCTCTTGATTATTATTGATTTAAATTGATTTGTCGCCCTGTTGTTTGGATGTCGCCGTTTTAACTGACGCTTTTTTGATATGCTGCTCTTCTGTTTAGATGTCGCTCTTTCAATATGTTGTTTCTTCGATATATTGCTGTTTTGATATGTCGCTGTTTTGAATATCGCTGAAATCAGACCGCTGTTTTGAATATCGCAATTATGGATATCGCCCTTTTGAACCGGAGCCCAATAGAGAACTTTGTAGCGTATTTCGGATAGAGCAACGCTGCCACAAGTCCAAGCGGAACCGGTTAATCTCAACATAATGCCAAAAGTGGACAAGGCCGTGTTGAGAATACAGTGGGTGACTAGTGACTATATTGCAACACAATTCTGCTAGGAAGAAAAACTAGTAATTTCTACCACAATTCGTGCCATCGAGTAACTTTTTATTCGTAATCGGGGGACAAAATTCATATAGGCGTATAGATTCCACCTCGGCGAATTCGGAAAAAATACTACAAAAATTTCATGGCCTTTAACAACTTTCAACTTCCAAAATATGATAAGCAAAAAGAAATTCAAAAAAAGAACTCCGTCACACACCTTGATTTCCTTAAAGCGATTCTAAATCACCAGGCGAAATTTTTTTGACAGCTGTCATGCGACCGGAATTTGAGTCAATAAGGTCGTTAGCCTTTCCACACGCTTTACCTTACAAGCTACACAAAACTGAAAAATTTCCATGGCCAATTTTAGCAACTGTCAACTTCAAAAATATGACGAGCAGAAAGAAATTCAAAAAAGGGCTCTGTCTCACACCAGATTTTTTTAAAGCAATTCTAAATCACCAGGGGAAATTTCTTTGACAGCTGTCATGCGACCGGAATTTGAGTCAATAGGGTCGTTTGCGGTTCCCACGGTTTACCTTACAAGCTACACAATACTAAAGAAATTCCATGGCCAACTTCAACAACTGTCAACTTCAAAAATATGACAAGCAGAAAGAAATTTAAAAAAAGGGCTCCGTCTCACACCACAGTTCTTTAAAGCGATTATAAATCACTAGGGGAGTTTTCAAGCGATTGACCAGTCAGTAACTTTGACAGATGAGCAATGCATTTTACATTATTCAATACCAATTGGTTGACAAATGACGTTTACTTCATTGTTTATCTGTCAAGTGTAACCGACCGATCGAACGCTTTGATTTAAATCGATAGTTTATACTGTAGAATATCCATATGACCAGTTTTCATTTACTTAACTAATACCGCCCTTGTTACACAAAAAATAATACTAAATTTGAAATAAAAAAATTCCCGCCAAAACAATGCTTCCATGATGGCCCCTTTTTTTGACGTCACGATTCTGTAAACAAGCTTGTCAAAAGAGAACTTGCAAGTGAAATTAAACTCCAAAAGGAGTCCTATACAATATTCTTTAACCATCGCGACAATTTTCACAAAAAGAAAGCTTTTCCACTTTTGAATAACACGAAAATAGCACTACGTCAGCAGAAGTTCGTTTGCTGCGTTTGTTGTTTACGTTACCTCGCGTTTTCGCGCCAAAGTTTTTAATTTGAATTTCAATAATTATTTTTTCGTACAAAGTATAAATTAAACAGGAAAAAAATTGAACCATGTAATATCTGATTGCTAGAAGTATCTAAAAATAAATAAATTGAGAAATATGAAAATTCCCTATTATGAAAATCTTTCCTTGTCTAAAAAATATTATATTTGAGGTTAGGAATATACCAAACCTAACAGCAATGAACTAGAGAGAGGAAGCTATCCCCATAAGCTACCTTTGGACGCACTAAGAGAGATGACAAACGCCATACAAATGCCATATCCGACAACGGTCGGTGTCTTTCCCCACGCTTTACCATACAAGCTACGACCCCCAAACTCGGTGCATATGTATATGATTATCCGACGTGGGCTACCTGTCAGTGTCAAAAAAATTCGACAGCTGTCAATGTCAAAAAAGTTTTTTTTCCAATTATCCGGAAAAAATATATACGATGGTCGGAAAACGATCCCCCGACCCCTCAAACCCTAAAAATAATTGACAATGACGTCTTTTTTGACACATGTCAAATTTCGAGGGCGCATTCGGATAGAATTTTTGTCGCCCCAAACTTTGGTAATATTGACACATGTTAGCTGTAATCTCACACATGTTTGCCTACCTCCCCGCTTTACCATACAAGCTATGACCACCAAACTCAGATACACGACGTGAGCTAC
Source organism: Ceutorhynchus assimilis (assembly GCA_917834065.1). Lineage (NCBI taxonomy): Eukaryota > Metazoa > Arthropoda > Insecta > Coleoptera > Curculionidae > Ceutorhynchus > Ceutorhynchus assimilis. The sequence continues at coordinate 54,629,170 of OU892278.1, forward strand.
CTGTCAGTGTCAAATTTTTTTAACCGCTGTCAATGTAAAAAAAAATTGTTTTTCAATTTTCGGTTAAAAAAAAAAATGGCGGGAAAAAATTCCCGCACCCCGAAAACTCCAAAAAAAATCACATCGATATATGTCAAAAATTGACGGTTGGACACATGTCAAATTTCGAAAACGCAACCGGATATCATTTTTGCCGTTCGAAACTTTGTTGACAATAACAGAAGTCACCTGTCATTATATCATATCCACTTGTCATATTTTTAACGCTGACAGCTGTCAGAATTGGCGATGGATTTTTTTTCAGTATTTTTCACGTGTTGTGTAGGTTTTGTCAATAAATTGTGAAAAAAATAATTACTCGATAGCGTGGTTTGCCAATTTCAAAAAGTTTACTCACTTAAAAAAAAAAAAGTAAAAAGGTCGGAAAACAATCCCCGGACCCTGAAAACCCTAAAAAAAAAAATTACAACGATATGTGAAAAATTAACAACCTGACAACGCCGAACGTCTTTTTTGACATATAGAGAGATATCAGTGAACCAGATAGAGCGTATGAACCGTAATAACGTCAGGAGTTATTTTTTTTTTACGTAAAGTGGTATCATACTTTTAAATTACAGTTATCGGAAAACAGTTTTACGTAAAATTTCCTTATTCGTATGCGTTATTTTATAATCTCAACCTAACTTGTACCTTGTTTTGATTTGGTCAGAATCATATGGGGTCACATGACTTGAATTGTCAATGCTTTTTTATTATTTTTTAAACATAAGTCAAAGTGAGCATTTTTTAGGTGTTATTCGAAATAGCGCCTAAAGTAAATGTTGGGTAAATTACGTTATGCGGTAACGTTATTTCAGTACGTCGTGTTAAAAATCAAATCGCGCATACGTTTAATGTCAAAATAATGTTGGCGCTAATACTGCATGATGCTATTTGGGTTACCGATATCTCTCTATATGTCAAATTTCGAGGACGAAGTCGAATAGAATGTCTGTCGCCCTACACTTTGGTAACAATAAAAGATGTTACATGTCAAATCTGACAGCTATCAAAAGAAATTTGAAAAATAAAATAAAATCTGTGAATTAAAGTAAGGTAGGTAGCTCAGGTTTTTTTTTTGAAAATTCAACCATCAATTATTATTCGAAAACTATGACAGATATTGAAACGAAACTCATAGTTTTTGAAGATCTCGACGAGATCTACAAACCTGTTTTAGTTTTAGCTGGCTAAGATTTATCGTTTCCGAGAAAATCGAGTTTAAAAATTTTGAAAAATTTTCCATCAAATCTCAAATTTGACAGCCCGCCTCTTGAAAACTATCAAAGCGATCATTATGATTTTGGCAGGGTCGGTAGTCCATTTAATCCTCTTCCGAACAAAGAAAATTTCAACCGGATCGGTTGAGAAATAACAGAGTCAAAGTTTACTAAACAGATATTTATAAGATTATTTTTTGATATTTTTGGTATCACAATAACTATTTGTCCGTTACTAGTTTGCAATTTTACAATGTAGAATTGAAGATACGTGTAACGCTGACGAGTCCAAGAAAGGACCAACCAAATGATTATTTGTTGTTTTATCGAGACGATGCCGAGACATCATACCGCTGATCCGAACTAGCGCGAACTAACACGAACTAACCCAAACCCTATCCAATTTAACGTTAGTATAACAATTGCACGAAGTACAACCAGCCGTCTGTAAGACCGAGGTCGCACCCCGAACTCGTTATTACAAACACATGGTTCCAACTACCGCCAAGAAGACTCTAAACCTGGAAATCTCCTCAAAATATGAACGAGCACCTTGCAAGAAATCAATGCTGATCAACCAAAGATATAGGAATCCATTGCACAGAGTAAAGACTTACCCACGGACTGACATAGGATCAGACCACAATCCCGTAGGCCGTAGTGGGACAAATTAATAACATTCAAGAAAGTTAGGCGCAAAATCGATATAGACAACATAAACAAAATTGAAGTACAAATAATAATTAAGGAGAAAGTAAACCGTGTCCCCGGATCAGGGACCGAGTAGCGTAAAGGACAACTAGAATAGCTTCAAGGACTGTCACGAAAAACGAAATAGGACCACCAAGGAACAAGAAGAAGAAATAGGTGACAGGGAAAATATTGATACTCATGTATAAACGAAGAACTTTTAAAAACAAGGAAGAAACTGAGTATAAAAGAATCGACAAAGAAATTCGAAATGAGATCCGGAAAGCCAAGGAACAATGGTTACAAGAAAGGTGCACAGAACAGGAAGAATTGGAGAAGCATGACCACTTTAGGCCTTGCAATTTGAGTAACATAGTAAAGGACAATAGTATCATCTCCGATCCCAAGAAACTCCTCTCGCAACAACTTTATGCGGAGAATACCGAAAGAGATTTCAATGAAGAATATGCAGCAGAACCAGACGATGTATATACAGAGATGATAACGCTGTTGAATGACGAGGACATAGACTCCCTGGTGGAGATATTCAACAACATATATGAGACGAGCGAAATACCTCAGGACTGGTTCCAATCAATTTTTGTACCAATCCCAAAAACACCAAACGCAAACCACTATGATTAGTTCGATGATCAGCTTGATGAGTCAAGTCTTGAAAATTTCCTGAAGATAATCCATACGAGAATTCACAACAGAGCATTAGTGAGAGTGGGAAGTGTACACTACACAGAAGAATTTGCATAGAAGAAAGCAGAGGACGGCATCAAGAATAATGAACAGGTTGTCAACAACATACGTAACGCTGATGACACAAGCATGATAGCAGACGGCCAGGAAACATTACAACGCCTTGTTGATAGAATGGCTATCGAAGGCAAACGACTCGGCCTTGAGATTAACATAAAAAAACTAAGGCTAATGATGGTTAGCGGACGGAGAGTGTGTCGAAGGAAGAAGTTCTAAATAGAATGGGAAAACAGAGTGAGTTGTCACAGATAGTGGAAAGAAGGAAAACTGCATAACCTGGGTCATCTCTTCAGAAATTCCAAGTACCAACTCCTAAAGCTGATGATGGAAGGAAAGATCCAGGGTAAGAGAGGCATCGAGAGGAAGAAATATTTGTGACTAAAGAATATAAGAGACTGGACAAACCTCGACGCCCATACACTTTTCAGAGCCGCGCAAGTTCGAAACGAATGTCGCATATTAACATTCATGAATGGATAAGGCACCTTTAGAAAAAGAATCTGTCGTTTTATACCCCAAACCTTTTTTAAATTTTCCCTTTTTCCAAAGGTACAAAATACCCTTCTCAGCGAACTAATCAAATCTTGCCAGAAAAAGATAAAATCTGTGTTTTACACGTTTTGCTAATTAGGTGTATCGCCCAAAGGGCTCGACTTGCGGTTAAACCCCACGGAAACTTTCCGAAAAGTAATTTCGTTGTTTATTAAAAAAGGTTTGCAACTAAAAATATCGTTAATTACGGGCTTAATTAGTCACCATCCGAAAGTTTTCCAGCCCGTAAGTGTGCATATATAAACGAGGTTAATTCCGTGGGGAATGTTTTCAGCTTAGTATTAAAATTTATGCACTTTAATTATGTAGGTGGTATTAAAAATTTGTCCATTTCAACTTGGAAATATTTATTTATACACCTTGTATAAATCAGCCAGAGACAAATTTCTAAATTATTTGCATATTTCAATATATGTTTTCCTTTTAAGTTTCCTTACATAGGCCTCAAGCAACAAAATCCATTTATAAGGCGCGAGTGCGAATGTCTTTTGAAAAATGCATAAAGCAAAGTGGAAGAGCAGAGCTCCACTGTAAATATTGACGAAGACAAAAAGGAAAATGTAAACCGAAGCCGCCCTAGATATTTCTTCGATCCTGGATGGAATTTCACAATGAAAAAAAAAAATCCAATTATACATTCACTTATACTACTCGGCAGCTAGATTTTGGTATAAAAAATGCAAAACTAAATGTGGCAAAGCTGAGAAGTGAGATAATTACGTTACGCTGTTTGAAATAAAAGCAACCAAAGCTAAATAGCACCAGCACCAGCAAAATTAAGCAAAACCCCATTTATGTAAATGTTCTTACACTTCGTACGTACGGATCTTCGTAGCTTACTGACTAGTCGACCCCAATCGGGACAGGCGACGTTCTGTGAAAACATTTTATTCAATAATTAGTAAAATTTTACAAAAACGAATATAATTTTAGTAGACAAACAACAATTTACATTTCAGTTCTCTTATACAGTCAGGTTAATCGTGTTAGACATAATCTGTAACGAAGCATTTGAGTTTCAACGTGCTTACACATCTATTGTAATATGCAAGGGACCCTCGACAACTCCTTAGTAGTGCATTAATGATGGCTACAGTGAACAACGACATAAGACAACGGGGTAACAACATTGCGTCTACTTACTTATTCAAGTAACAAGGGTGGTTGTTGTAACCTTAGGAGTAATTTGAATAAATTAAGTTCATACACTGGGACTAAATTTGAATCAATAATACACAAAATAGCTCAGTTCTGGCTGAATAATCCAGCACAAACAGAAAAAAAAATAAAACACGGAAATCCATATATTGCAATTCCTAAACGGTATATTTGCAATTATTTCAGCTGTAATTGGTTTCATTTTACGAATTCCCTCGCGAACTCCGTTGTCTTTTTCACTAGCGGAATTTCTCATTACTGCCAAAATTAATGGCGAACAAACACACATGGTTAGGTTAACAAAAACACAAACAAACAAATTATTTGGGGGCAACATTTTCGTTATCCCCAATAATTACCGGTTGTACCTTGTTTTTTTGTCATTTGATAAGTTGCCTGTTCCTATGGTTAAAGAATCGGAACTGCAGCCGCATTTTTAAGTCTTTTCGAACTGTGAAAAAGGGGAACGGAGAAAAAATAACATCACATAACAAAACTACAATAATTTTATTTTTAAAAGGCTATGTTTGGTAAAACAAATTATTCTTATACTCACATAATCATAAAATACCAGTCAGCAATTATTGGAAAGTCAGGCATTTCGCATACAATGAGTAATTTGCAGTTTCCAAAACCTTTTACCTCCTACTTGAATTTAACATACTTACACGGTGTATGATACACATATAATAACAGGACATAATGTATAGGTATGTACACAATAAACAACAATGTCAAAAAATAATGTTTATTTTAATCATGCATATCGAAACAATAACAATTTTTTTTACACACGTATAAATATAACTAATTAATTATATTGTTTAATAAATATACACAAGTAATGAAGTCGTATTACATGTCCTAATATTGGATGCGGATAGGTTTTTATGTTAGGCTCTCATTCTATTGAAAATGTCTTCATTATATTATACCTCTCTGAAAATTCTACCATGATTTCATGTCAGTTTAGTGCAAAGAAAATTGGGGTTTCGGGGACGCACCGGAAATTCCCGCGGTTAGGTTAATTAACATTAGCTCACCTGCTCGCGGAAATTGCCTGCAGATTAGCTTTTGGTGAATTATTTTTGTTCGAAATTCCAGAAAAACCACCATGTAGACCACGACTAATCGTTCAAAATTAGAAATAAACAAATTAATCGCAACGTCGCTGTTATCGAAGAAACATTCTTTATACGCTTTTAATTCGTTGGCAGAAAAAAACTTATAATTCCCAGGAATATGTCACTACTTCCCAATTAAATAAAGTCTTCCAAGAAGATTGTGTTTTATGGTGTTTCTGTGATTTATATAACAGAAACAATACATAAAATGAATAATATTCTGTAGAAAATTGAAAACTTCCAGAAACAATGCCGGGGGCCAAATGCAAACTTGCTTTGTTGTTCACTGAGTTTTGAGTACCAAAGTTGATCATAGATGTCGCCTACTTCGGGGCCTTTCGCGAATAGGGTATGAACAATACAGAAGTGTATATTCTGGCCTAAATCTTTCCTGAAAGAATACATTGCTTTTCAGGAATTAAACTATGCGGAAAAGTTGACACGAGAATATTCGGAAATTCGTTTTCCTACAATCGCCCTAGAACGCAGGCTTTGTCGATTAGATTTGTGATCGTAAAGTAGGCGTTTCCTGATGACCTTTACTTTGCCGCTCTAGTACTAAAAACGCTCGCTTGTAAATTTTGTATTTTCCCAATTTTTGATTCCCACGTTTTCTCCCCCTATTTTTTTCCGGCTTTTTTTTTCCCGAGTTTTTTTTGTCACTTTTTTTTTCGAAGTTCTTTTTTCCCGACTTTCTGTTTCCCGACTTTTTTTTTCCCGACTTTTTTTTTCCCGATTCATTTTTCCCGACCATTTTTTTTCTTGACTTTTTCTTTTCCCAACCATTTCATCTTTTCCCGACTTCTTTCTTCCCGACTTTTTATTTCTCGACTTTTTTTTCCCGGCAATTTTTTTTCCCGATTTTTTTTTCCCGACCATTTTTTTTGGTGGGGTTATAAGACCCATGGTGACTTACGCTGGGTTGCGTTCGAGAACCTGGAGTTTCCTATAAAAATCACATAGTTGCCGTTCGAAAAGGCGAAGCGTGGATAAAAATCACACGGTTTTCGACGTTCGGAAAGGTGGTTGTCACGTACTGGTGCGCGCACCGGACACTCTAGTCCTGACTAGAGTGAAAGGACCCCGGAATATTTAAACGGAAATTGGTTACCCGTGATATTTGGATGAAATTTAAATATGTTATTATAAATGCCGTAAGCAACATTTTTTACTATGAGCGCAACCTTGTATATATGACAGGTGAGGCGGTATCAGCTGTCAAATATTGGAATCTAATATTCAAAAGCAAGGTAACTATGGCAGATTTTGATGAGGCAAATATCGATTCCTGATAAGTAGACCATGGAAAATCGAAAAATGTCAACCATTTTGACATCTGTCAAAACCCTGCCAAACGATAGCGCCCATTTTTCTCACAATTCGTCGTTAATTTGACAAAGGGACGTATATGAGAAATAGACGATTCTTCGTTTTCAGGGAATTTATGTCGCAAAACATCAAATTTATACGCCTTCTAATTGGCGCATATGAACTGCTACTAGTTTCTGAGTTATACACATTTTTCTTATGACGTATGTTTTGAAACAAGAAATATGCATCTTCCTAAAAGGCGTATATCATATACGCTTGTAAAATTTGAGAAATTCAATATACGCCCATTAGTGAAATTAACGACGAATTGTCACTTTTGAATATTTCATTATGTTCAAAATATGGAAAATTCAGAACTGTTAAAACCTGTCATTTGTTTTAGTAGAAATGAAAATTTAAACATGGTTTTTTGTCGTTTTAAGATAGTTTAGTGGTGATAAAACATTAAACAAAGCTTTCATAGGTATATCAAATTTTGACAGCAGACAGGATCTGACAATAGCTTCAATTGGGAAAATACTCTAATCTAGTTCTGTTCCATGGCATTATACGTAGGGTTTAGATTTTGACACCTGTCAAAATTTGATGTCTATCCAATAAATTACCTCAAGAGAAGAACCAGAGTGGAATCTTTTTCTACTTAATAAACAAATGACAAGTTTTGACAGTTTAATTCTTTTTTTTTTTTCAATTTTTGAACTCAGAATTTACATGAGTTAAAAATGTCAAATGACACATCATTAAATATGTATGTATATTGATTTTTAATTTTCATAAATTTCTATGATTTTTTGTGAATTTTTATGATTTTGATTTTTGGGAAATTTCATTTTTCTGAATTTCTATGATTTTTGAAATTTTCATGATTTTTGTAATTTTTGTTAATTTTTATGATTTTTGTAGATTTTTATAATTTTTGTAAATTTTTATCATTTTTTTAAATTTTTATGATTTTGTAAATTTCTATGACTCATGATTTTCTGAATTTTTATGATTCTTGTAGTTTTGTTCAAATTTTAATTTTTTAAATTTTTTCAAGTTTTTATAATTAGTTTTTCGTGCATTTTTGTAGTTTTTTGTGATTTTCCATAATTTTCTAGGTTTTTTGATTTTCTAAATTTTTATTTTAATTTATTTTTTCAGATTTTTATGATTTGTTTTTCATACATTTTTGTGATTTTCGTAATTTTTCAAATTTGTATGATTGCCTTGAATTTTTGTAATTTTCAACATTTAATTAATTTTTATATTTTTTGCGATTTTCTTATATTTTTATAATTTTCTGAATTTTTATGTTTTTTTGTGATTTTTATGATTTTTTGTCATTTTCATAATTGTTGTGATTTTTGTAATTTTTTGTGACACAAATTATTACGAAAAACTCAAAAAATAATAAAAATTTTAAAAAATCATAAGTCTGAAAATTATAAAAATCACAAAAATTTACAGAAAGAAAAGTACAGAAAAAATCACAAAAAGCCACAAAAGTTTACAAAAAACAAAAAAATTGAAAAATTGCAATTATTTACAAAAATCATAAAAATTTAAAAAAACAAATCATAAAAAATTAAATTCAGAAAATCATAAAAATCATGAAAATTTACAAAAATATAAAATTTATAAAAATCAAAAAAATTCAAGACAATCATAAAAATGTTAAAAAACACAAAAATTTACGATCACTAAATGCCAGAAAAGTTTACTAAAAACACAAATCAAAAATTTGAGAAAATCATAAAAATGTTAAAAAACAAATCATAAAAAAATAAATTATGGAAATCACAAAAAACCCTAAAAATGTACGAAAAATATAAAAATTTGAAAAAATTACAAAAATCATAACAATTCAAAAAATCATAAAGATTTATGAAAATTACAAAAATCTTGAAAATTTACGAAAATCATAAAAATCATGGAAATTTACAAAAATATAAAATTTATAAAAATAAAAAAAAAAATAAAGAAAATCATAAAAATTCTCGAAAGTCACAAAAATCATTAAAATTTAAAAAATTTAAAAAATTATGAAAATCGCAAAAAACCACAAAAATGTACGAAAAATATAAAAATTTGAAAAGATCTCAAAAATTATAAAAATTTAAAAAAATCATAAAAATTTACGAAAATTGCAAGAATCATGAAAATTTACAACAAATTTAAGTGTGGATCATATAAATTTAAAAAAACACAAAAAATAATGAAAATCACAAAAAGCTACAAAAATTTGAAAAAATTACAAAAATCATAAAATGACAAAAATCATAAAAATTGAGTAACGAAAGTTCCAAAAATCATAAAAATTAAGAAAATCACAAAAACAATGAAAATCACAAATAATCACAAAAATGTTCGAAAAATATAAAAATTTAGACAAAATTTCAAAAATCATAAAAAAATCTCAAATTCGTGTTCAGCGACCTCCAAAACACTTGTGGTCCTACCCAGCACGTCATATTATAGCAACTTTTTAATGTTTGGTATTTGGGCCCCAACCGGTCGCCATCTTGGATAATTCTACTTCCGGTTGCCTAATCGATTTCTGGTGCTAATTTTTGATCTAGTCGTCGTCAAAAACATATGTGCCGATACGCCGCACTTGACAATATGCCAACTTCTGAAAGTTCTGTATTTAGGCCCCCGACGGCCGCCATCTTGAATTATGGTACTTCCGGTATTCGAATCATATTCATGTTCAGCGACTCCAAAAACATATGAAACAACATCTCGCCGGTCAATAACGATACACTTTAAGAAAAATGTCATTTAAGCCCTTGGTTTGGCCGCCATTTTGGATTTGAGGCGTTTGGAGGCAAAATTCGGCTTGGCAACATCCGGATTCGGATTCAGCGGGGTCGAAATACCCTAGAAACGTCAAGTTGCCGAATGTCGTACGAAATGCCGCTCGGAGTAAAATAGAGTACGATTTCTGGGAATGTCCTCCAGTCTATTATGGAAAACGAACAAGATGCAGAAGTTGACTCGGTAAGTTCACCACTCGGTCACCGTTCGAATACCTAGAGCAAGATTCGCACACCGAAAGGTGTCGGACCTCCACTCCTTGAAATAATTGATACCTGTCCAAGCACTGCAATGGAGTTTATGTTGGGCCTCCCCTCACTAGATATATTAGTGCGGAGCTTCGAGAATAATACAGTACTTGAAACTAAAGGAAGGGGACTTTGGCGGACACATGAGCATTATGAAAGAATGCATAAATGTGAACACAAAACCAGTTGGTCAGAATCAACACAACTACGAATTTGAACACTCCTGCAAAGTGACTATTGAGGGCCACAAGGGAGAAAATATTGTACCTTTGATAGGAAGAATCGGCTATTTTCAAGAATCGAATGCCGAGGAATCGAGTGCTTTGTGGAGTTGAATATTCCATTGAATACCAAGTACCGAGTACTTCCACCACCGATCGAATCCAGTGTAGTGAGTGACAGTGTCGGTCAATTCGCTCGCACTTCCCAGCAGTATATGATAACAATATTAAAGTTTTGTTTTGGTTTGACTCAGAACTAGTTCGGAATCATTCTGCACAATCTGCACATGCGCATGTTATAAAACGCGTTTTCGTTATTTCGGAATCGTACTCAAACTGTATTGACAGCATTTTGGTTTATTTAGAACCGAGTTTAGAACTATATAAGAACGATAATTCTGGGATTGTTCTTGAACTCAGTTCTTGCTCTGAAGGAGAAACTGTTGTAAAATTTTGTGATTTGCGGTTTGCTTTGTTTTTTTTTTGGTTCAGAATTAGTATTAGAACTATCCTCCATTATTTTTTGTGCGCAAGCAGTTCTGCGCAATCCCAGAACCGTTCCAAATTTCGAACGGATATTACCCGATTCTTGTACATACTCCCATCCCATCACTACTGTAGTACCGAACAAACCAATTTGTAGACGATTGACTGCCCTAGGAGAAAGCCGAACCATATTTCAAGCGCAATAGAACTTGGCGCTAGAAAGTGTCTTGAAAGAGACCTGCGAAGAGCGAAGATCTATATCAATTCCGACAGTCAGCCAGCACTAAGATGCATGAAGTCCAGCTGGTATGGTACTGCCAACAACTCCTAGAGCAATTGGCGTCTCGCAATAGAGTCATTCTGACATGGGTACCAGCCTGAAAAGGAGTCGAGGGGAGTGAAATAGCGGACCAACTTGCAAGACGAGGACGTGCAACAGCATTCCACGAACCAGAACCTTTCTTTGGCTTTACAAAAAGCCATATATGTAATAGGGGAAGTCCGGAAACTAGATCACATTCAAAGAATGCCATGACTCAACATAACTGGTGCAATAAAAACCACACCAACTAGGGCTTTGGAAGTAATTCTATGTTTGACGCCCCTGTAAACTTATGTCAAGGAGGTCGTTTCAACCACAATGATGCGTTTCCGCACTGCTAGAATAGAAGCAAGTGCAAAAGTCGGTTTACAGAGAGCCCGCATATGGCGTGAGGCAACGAACTTTCTTCCATTGTTGGAGGCCACAGTAGACTCTGCAACACCATGCTTCATCTTCAAAAAGCACAACGCAATCAACAGGAAAGGCATTGGAAACAACACAGTGGCAGGGGTAAGTAACATCTACAGTGATGGTTCCAAAACTCAAACTGGCTCGGGATGCGAAGTATACTCCAAAGCTCTCAAACTGAACCTAGCTATAGCCCTTGGCTCCATGCCTAATGTCCTCCAAACGGAAGTGCGGAGAGGTCCATAACCTAAACACACCAACCATTATACAATAATCAATCTACAACAACATGGTTTTGGTAAACTGCATAAGAACTATCATGCCCATTCAATGCAAGCATAATATCAGCTTGGAGGAGTTCCTGTAAGAAGCCTATGATTTCAAATGGATCAAGAATAGAGTTTCGAACAGCTTGAAAGTGATCAACTAGAAACCAAAGGAAACAGGCAACAGATAAAACAGGAAAAAAGAAAAACTGAGCCAGTGAAGAAAAAAAAACATAAAAAACAAGAGGAATGACTGCTGATCCAGGAGTCAATATTAGTCTTCAAATATTAATATTGCTGTAAAAAGTTAGGTTAAACCGACAATTGATTGAAGTCGATTACTTCTTTAAAAATAGTCGAGAGTTTTAACGGAATTCGTGACATTATGCTTTATTTTTTGCATAAACTTCCACCATCAAAGACTTTTTGTCACCTACCTTGGAAAAGAAAATTGATAAATCGTGATATTGATTAGGCCCATTGTCCATAAAAGAAATAAAAGGATGAGAGATAAGGCATTACATTTATTTCTTTTAGTGCACAGCTTTTTGCGCCAAAATATCTAGCTTTAGACAAAAAAAAAATATAAATTAAAACGGAAGAGCATAAGCTTTACTAAGCCTCTGAAGCTTAGGACATGTAATACGACGTTCAAAAAGAAAAATCTCACCTCAAAAAGAGTACACTTTTTACACTGGCATACTTTTTGTTACTTTTTCTAATTTTCTCTAAATTCTTCATTTTCGTTTTCGGCCTGGATGTCGAGAAGAGAAGAGAGGTACGCCTGCTACATGTGTGTGTACGAAAAGCGGATTTCCACCAAAAACCTACGGAGATTTTATACGCTTTGAAGTTTTTTTTTTTTGTTAAGGTGCATTTTTGAAAATTCTCTAAAATCAGAAAATATGCTTTCGCCTGGAATAACAAGGTGGAAGGGATTTTGCTAGCAAGGGAAGCAAAGAGGTTTTCGCTTTTGAGATAAAATAAAAAATAGGTTTTGCAATAAATCAAGCTTGTATGAACCATTTGCAAATTGCTTCATAAGGATCATTGCATTAAAATTAAATTGCAAAACTTCAAAAAGCCAACTCCCTATAGTTCCGCATTAATATGATCGATTTTGCCAGGACTGCGAAATACCGTCCACAGCACAAGGTAACTTTACTTTCTGATCGACGTGTAGTTTGTAATTAGGCTTGTGTGCGGTCTCTTTTATGCAAACAATGGTCTTGCATGCTTTGTTTTGGAAAAAAAAAGTTCTCTTTATATTTTGAATTTAATTGGCTGCGCAGGGACTTTTAGTAATAAAATAGCATTATATACAGTCTTTATTATGCCTTGCCTATTGAAGCACATTTTTCCAGAATAATTGAATTGAATTTATAACAAAATGTAACTTTTCCTGGGGTTTTTCTTACAAACATCAAATTTTTTTCTCGTGTGTATCAAGTTAAATCAAGTATTGCAGTCATGTCGACCAAACCCCCCTTTAATATCGATTCGGCCTATTTTCTTTGGACTAGAGCCAAATGGGTTGAATAACTCTCAATAGGATTGAATCTGTAATAAAACCGACTATTGACAAATCTATTTCAAAAGAGATACGAACGAGTGAGCAACTAAAGCCCACAGAGAGACGCCGAACATCTAACAGAAAAGTTGCCGGGTAATTTGAGTAATGAAAAGTCTTTAAGAGCGGATACGAGAAATGGGTTTGTAATATTAACGTAATAGAATTTCAAAAGGATAATTAATTTTAGACATAATGAATAACACTTACCTAGTGTAATTTCCCTAGAGGTAATTATCTAGATTAATCATTTGAAAGCTCTTAAACAAGGCAATCCCATTGTATTAGGTTACTTTATTTGTCATTTCGGAAAAACAACCAATAACAACTAGAAACTCAAAATGTAATCTAGGACAGTCAATTATATTATGTGGGACACAGGTCATAAAATGCCCCATAAAATGTTCGATTTTTGCTGTAATTAATTTATGCTAGCGAGAAAGGTCAGTCAATACCTAAGCTAAACTACTGGACGTGAAATTAGCCATCGGCAGAGGGAAATTGCTTTCCACCTGTTTTTATTGACCTATTTTGCTATGCCAATTTATTTAGATTAACTTCTCTGTTGAAAATCATGCTTGAGGTTGGACTTGGACTATTATTTCAAGCTTGAACTGATAATAATAAATAATAAGAAAAGGAAACAATTTAGAAAGGATACAAAGCAGGGCTTTCCGAAGATGATAGAAATATAATAGGATTGAAAAATGAACAAATGGATCAGTAAGGAGTAAATCCTGCTATAAGAAAAATAAAATATGGAAAATCTCCAAGACCGGACGAGTTGCCCTTTGAAATCAATAAATTATTATACAGGGTGTTCCTAAATATCATGTACAAACGCAAGGGGGTGATTCTTTGGCTTATTTCATGACTAAAATTTCTAATGAACATAGGTCCGCAAACGCGTCGTTACCGATCTACAGGGTGTTGAAATTTTAATATTTTTTCAGTTTTCTCTTTATAGCTCCCTCAATTTTTGAGGGATTTAGCTCAAATTTGAAATATAGGTTACGCAATAGGAGCTGAATGATTGCACATGTCACACGTTTGCCAGAATCTACAGGGTGATGTTTTTTCAGGGGTCATGCCCCCTTTTCTGCCCCTGAACTTTTTCGCAGTGCGCCGCTGGTCGATTCTAAGACACAAAATAATTTTTCTACCTTATTTAGAAACTTTTTGTTCTCTTGTAGTTTTTTCGTATCACCGACCCTTATCGAGAAAAAAATTAAAAAACAAATCTCTGTAATTAGCTAGATGAAACTAAAGTGACTCAATAAACCTTTTCCACCTACAGTAACGACAATAGAGGTCCCGCAGCCATATTCTTGGTAATTTTTAATAGGAATCTAAAAGTAAGACACCTCTCGCCGCCATATTGTTGCTAATTTTCAATGTTAATACATTAAAATTTCAACACCCTGTATATTGGTAACGAAGCGTTTGCGGACCTATGTTTATTAGAAATTTTAGTCATAAAATAATCCAAAGAATCACCACCTTCTGTTTGTACATGATATTTAGGAACACCCTGTATAGTATAGTCAATCTAGGCAGGTTTATGCAGGTGAGGTAGAAAAAATTAGTAACAAAGTGATCTCTGCGAAAATGAGTAGTCGATAGGGTCCTAATTAATCCCTCAAAAATCGCACTTTGTCGCATCGGTGGAACTTGAAAAAAAATGGCCGCCATCTTGATTTTTTTCGGATTTATTGAATATTTCGTGAAGTATGCATTATATCAAAAAAACTCAAGAGTGCTTTTTTGTGGAGAATAAAAAGTTACTTATAATAAAAGAAATTTCAACACTATAAGCTGGAAAACAAAAAAGTTATTGGGAATTAATTTATTTAAAAATCTGTACATTTTTGAACTTTAGGTAAAATCGCGAAATGTATGGATTTTTCTAATAAAACTTAAGAATGCCTGTTAGTAGAGGATTAAAGATACCTAAAAAAACAACAGTAATTATCGAAAAGTTTGGTGTCAAAGGTTTAAAGCATGTTCTCAAGTTTTCAGTCTTTCTCTTTCTCTACTGTGAAGGTTTAGTGATTTTTTTATAAACCTTAAAGTATAGAATTTAATTTATTTGAATTACTTAGTGTCTATCCAGACAATACACAGACATCTTAAAGACGTCCCTAAGATGTCCACAAACGACATTCAGGACGTCTTTCAGACGTCGGCTTACGTCTTCAAGGCGTCTTAAAGACATTTTAAAAACGTCGTGTTACAAAACCCAACGTCTTTCAGACGTCTGCCTAAAGACGTCTTCAGAACTAATATTTTATTATTATTACTCATTTTATAACTTTCAATTTTTGTCTATTCTAAACGCTAGGGTCTTAAATTATTGATTTCTTTAAATGGAAACATACGAAAAATTCACTTTGGTAGAAAACTGTTTGAAGAAACAGGGCTGAAAATTGAAAAACAAGTCAAGAGCCTGAAATTCTGAAATACAGGAATAATGAGAATTCAAGAACATGGCAAAAAAAATCTAAGCCAAAAGAAAATTAAGAATTTAGGATAAAGAAGTAAGGAAAAATCAAGAGCCTAGAATAGAAAAAATTATAAAAATTCAAGAATTTGAATTGAAAGAGGAACATTTTCTTGTTAATATTTCATTATTATGTATTACTCATTTTATTTTTATTATTATTATTTATAAGGCTCTCTGGCAAAATTCTGAGGTTTGTCTAAAGTGTTCCAAGTTGACTGGGTTCTGGAGCATTCTAGAAGTTTTTCAGTAATTTCTAAATTGGGAAGTACGCTTCTTCGAAGGATCCATGTTAAATTTCAAAATGTTCATTTGACAGATTTACAGATTTTTAAGTATTTTAGAGCCCTATTGAAGTTCCAAAGTGAAGTTGAATTGGTTTAAAAGCATTCTAAAAGATTTCCAGTTCTAAATTGAATCGTTATTGTTCTAAAATATCTCTGAAGTTTCTAAATTGTTCCAAAATACTCCATTCTAATATGGTTCTGAAGTTTTCAAAATGTTCTGAAGCGCTACACAATACTGTTGGAAATTATGAGTTGAATTTTAAGTGTTTTGAACTTTCGAAAAGGCTTATTATTGAAGTTCTAAAGTGTTCTGTAGGATTCTAAATGGTTTCAAGTAACTTCTAAAATTAATTGAAAAACGAATTCTGTGGGAAATCTTTAAGGCGTCTTAAAGACATCTTAAAGACGACGTATGTTACAAAACCCAACGCCTTTCAGAAGTCTGCCTATAAAGACGCCTTTAGAACTAAGACATTCTTCATCTCCAACGAAATTTTTAAAAGAAGTCTTCAAATCTCTTTCCAATACATGAACCATTATTCACTTCTAGGCCTGGCTGAACGAAATAGTGTGGCTCAGTTCAGTTATCCTTGATATGTGAATTTAGGACATCTGATTATGAAAGTTTTTAGACGTTTTTTTTTGGTCTTCAGACGGTCAGATGTAATGCAGAATGCAGACTTAAAAAAGACGTCTTTAAGACTTTGTGTGCTGCCTGTGTCTGGGTAGTTTCCTGCCCAAATGTTTTTCTGGTCATATGCGTTTTTGCTTCCTCTCAACAAAAATATTTAGATCATTAAATTTATTGAATTTTTCTTCTATTAAATGTAGTTTTTAATTCTGCACCAAAAAAAAAAAATAATACTTATTTGAGTTTTTTTCAGATGTTTTGAAAAATTCCATGTTGCCAAATGAAATAAATGTCAATAACTTTTTCGTTTGCAGCTGATGGTCTTTAAATTTCTCCCATGATAGGTAACTTTTGATTCTCCACAAAAAAGTCCTCTTGAGTTTTTTTGATATAATGCATACTTTACGAAATATTCAATAAATTCCAAAAAAATCAAGATGTCGGCCATTTTTTTCCAAGTTCCACCAATGCGACAAAGTGCGATTTTTGAGGGATTAATAAGGATCCTATTGACTACTCATTTCCGCAGAGATCACTTTTTTACTAATTTTTTTCTACCCCAACCCCCTATTTTGACTAGCCTAATAACCGGGACAAAGGTTTCAAGCAGAAGTCCACCTGAAAAGTTCCTTTTTTATTTCTATGTTTTTTAATAATAGAACTTTTGCGATACTACTTCTTTTTCAATTGTAATTATATCAGTATTTATATTTCCTTGTGTGTGCATTGTAAATGTTTATGCACGGTAATGTATCATTCTACCTGCACTATTATCGAGTTCTTTGTCTAGTCTATTTTTGAACGCGTTGACACTTGGTGCTGATACTGTCTGCTCTTCCAGGGCGTTCCATGAATAAACAACTCTGTCGCTCAGAACGTTTCTTCTGGGTAGTTTCGCGTTTTTTTCTTTTTCTAGATAAGATAGTTGTGATTTTGTAACAAGATTTCTCTGGTATTGCAGTTATAGTAGTTACTGGTTATTTTATATGTTTCGATTAAGTCTCCTCCGTCCTCTCTCCTCAAAGTTTTCTGCAATGACAAAGCGCATTCAAGTTTGGTCGTATGTAATTTGTATACAGTTTGCCTATCATTTCTATTGAGTGGTCTTCAAATGCTTGTTAAATGAGGGATAAAAGAATTGGCTTTTCTAGCAATCTTTAAAATGTGGTTCTCCAATTTCAGGTACGATGTTATCATGACTCCTAGGTGATATTGATTTGTCACAGATTGTAATGTCACATTGTTTAGTTCATATACTTCGTTTGAGCCGATTCTTCAACAGTTTTTAAGTCAGCCCTTGGCTGCCCTGCATGTACTAGCGAATTTTTATAAAGCTTTCCATCATCATTCGAAGTTTCCATTTTAGATTCAATGAGACTGACAAGATCAAACAAATATGATGTGAAAAGTAAAGGGCCCATGGCCGAACCCTAGACAATTCGCTACTAGCAAGATGTTGTTTTGACAGCACACCTTTCACTCTAACTTGATAAAATCTCTCATACAGTAGGTCCTCTATTATTTCAATGAGTTGACGTCTCACTCCAAAGTGTTTCAACTTTCCTAGAAGTAGATTATGTAGGACTTTGTCGAATGCGTTTCTCATAATTGAGATAGATCACACTTGTGGGTTAAGAATTATCATGGTTTTCTGTCCAGTCTTGGAAGGATTGAAGTAAATTTGTTGTTGAAGAACGTTTACAAAGAAATCCATGTTGTGACAGTGGTACGAGATGTTTTTCAAAGAAAAACGCTATCAGTTCCCTAACCATTATCTTTTCCATGCATTTTAGTGGATTGCATGTTAGACTGATAGGCCTATAGTTTTCTGGTCTATATCGATCACCCCTTTTCAATAGTGGAGTCACTATCGATTTTTTCCATTGCCTCAGCTAGTCGAGAAATAATCGATTCAGCACAGTTCTGCAGTAATATAGAAAGTATTTCATCTGGGGCTGGACTGGACCCTTTCTTCATAGCTTGTAGGGCTTCTTTGACTTTTCTTCATTGAAAGATTGAAAAGACTCTTCAACCCACGTATGGATTAGTAAAGCAGAGTAAGGTTCTGTTGAGTGAGGGCTTGGTCAAACTGCTAGGCAAACTTTTCAGCCATCAAATTGCTGTCTAGAACATCATTTGTTATGGGGTCTTTCAGAGTAATTGTCGTTAGTTTCGAGTTCAGGTTCTTGCTTATATATTTAAATATTCTTTTGGGCGATTCGGTAGTGACTAATCCATGTTCATAACTTTTATTGGCCTCAGTTAATTTCTGCTCTAAAATATTGTTCTGGATTGTGTGGACACTATAGTTCTCTACTGTTTTATTGGCCCCTATACTTGTCCCATAATTTACATTTTACATTGTCCTTTGCTAAACACACCCTCGAGTATCCGTATTATTCATCATTTTTGTTGAGAGAAAAGTCTTATTTCTGAAGTGAAACTTCTTCGGCAGCGGCGATCTGATATTTGGACGAGAATGTAGAGTGATTTGAAAGAAGCATTACGTTCAGGCTCATTTCGTTCGAGCTATATCTAAAATACAAGCTTTCGTTCCAAGACATGGTAGAGAAATATAATGTTGAGAGTAGGAAAAAGAGAGCTATAGCTTGTATATATCTAATACAAAGTTTCGGCTATTCGCATCTCCTTTTTGTGCGGTCCTTCGTCTTTAACCCCCACTCGTGCGCTCAGTCCAAAGTCCCCGTTGCTCGGAGGGGGAATAGTTTCGGGAGCATTGTACAAACAAGAGAGAGCCACGGATTCACTGAATACTAGGCAATTGAAGAGAAGAGAATGGAGTGTGTGACGCGCATACGCGCAGTACAACTCTGATGCCATGATTCGTGAAAGCTCCATCGCAGATTGCCTATGACACCCTTGCTGAAACTCTGGTGGAACTCAAGAAATGGGATCCGAAACAGGAGCAAGATGCACCGATACTTACTTTAACAGCAGACCAGTTACATCGTATAAAATAAAAGATATGAAAGTGAAATGGCACCCTGAATGTTACAAAAGAATTTAAAAAAAAAGATTCTTTGGAACGAATGGAGAAAAAGTATAATGCCCAGCAACAGGAAGCTTCAAGTAACTCGGAATCGGTGCCGATATCACAGGAAGTTTCAACGGAAAAGCTGAAATTAGTTTTTGGAAGAAGTTTTTGGAAGCAACCTCATCCATGCTTCAGGCGTTGGTATCTTTGGGCAAAAATTAAACGTTAAGTTTCGACCGAAAATATGTACCCTACTCGAGCAGCCTTGAAAAAGGCAGTAGAGAGGTGCCACTCAGTGCATTAAATGGAATCGGGATACATGGGCTCACCCCAATTTACCACCTGCAACAAGTTACGGTTTGATTACAGAGGTTATTCTAAGGCTTTTTTCCTTTTTTTCCACTGCACAGAGAAGTAAAGTGGAGCTATGATGCCGTCAGCATAAAAGTAGTTGAATCTCTCATAGAATTCGTCACCGAAAGGCATGAAATGGACGCTGGATAAGCTATTAGTGATAAGAAGCTGACGCTTGCTGAATTCTGAGTTGGTTAACTTTTCAACCAGTTCTTCGGAATTCCTCAATGCAACTAAAATTTTCGCACATATCTTGAATGCTAAATCGCATAGACTTATAAGTATCAGCAATACATTAAAAAACCTATCTCGAAGTAGCTTGTCAGTAGATTCTGAAAATAAATGGGATCCTCGACAAGCCATTATAGTTTGGTTAAATAATGCGCCAGCACAGAGTCTAGGAAACTGCACAGATGGTATAGTATTTTTAATCTGACTTGAAACACTAAAAAAACATCAAGTCGGCATACAGCAAACAAATAAAGGACATGGGCGTCACATAATTTTTATTTCCTCAAATGGTGATAATCAATATGAAACAACACAACTAAATAATAAGTGGAATAAAACAGCAAATATTGAATAAATTGGGATGACACTGGTTATAGAAATCGCGTAGTCTAGTCAGTAGGTTTATCTACATCGTTCCCGTGAAGACGTAAGTAGGCCCACCCCAATAATTGAACCTATAGGCGCGTGCCGACCTAAATTATTATTTTGGGCTACTGTAGCGGTATTTCCTATGAAATTATTAGAAGAGAGCGACGTGATGTTGAAATATCCTCGTATAATGCAGTGCTTCAAGTCAGAATAAAAATACTTTACAAAGGTATTTATGATGAAGCCAATGCTAACGACAAGGATAAGACAAGGGGAGAGTTTGGAGATCGTTCTGAGGGAAAAAATACCAAGACATTCTAGAATAAATGTATTGATAGTGCCATTGTATTCTCATAATGTAGCACATTATGTCAACTATATTATTTCTAGTTTGTTCTGTTCTAAGTTTTTTGTTTGTAATAAATGAAAAAAATAACTATACACGGATTTTAATTTCCTACTGCACGTTAGAATAACCTCTGGGTTGGAAATTTGGCACTAATGGATTGGAATTAGAACCAATAATGTATAGCCTTCCCTGCGCATCTGAAGAAATAAATAATCTACTAAAATGTTCTTGGTAAAAAAACAATTGTTCTCAAAGATGCAAATGTTCAGCACAAAATATACTTTGCACGGAAATGGGTGAATGTGAAGCTGATCCAGAATGTTGTTCAAATACTAAAGCAGATGAAAAATGAACCTATGACACAACTTTTTAAACTTGATTGAATTTTTTGAGTAAAAAAAGGATTCATATGTTGCTAAACTAACGGGCTTAAAATCTGTGAAAAATAAGTTATATGATATATGAAACATTTCAGGTATCAGCAAAATTGATTTAATTTCCATACATATCCATAAAATGTTCAGTTTTTTTTATCGATGGGGAAACCATACCATTACATTTTTCCATTTCATGTTGGGATAGTTGAAATCGCCCAATATGAATGTTCGAGTATTACCATACTAGTATAAGCAATTTTAATTGCATTGATCATCTGGGTATTGGCTTGCTTGTGTGTAGTATTTCCTGGCCTGTAGATACATGCTACAGGTTTTTATGAGAAACTTTTGATCATCGCTGGAAAAGTTTCAAATTATACTTTTGTCGAAAATCCGTCTCCCCTGCTAACTATTCTCTGGTTCAGACATGCAAGAAACTTCTATTCACAACCAACGGCTGATTTACAGGTTCTTTCATCTGCCATTAATTTTCTTCAATTTCATTCTCTTTTTGCTCCATCTAATTCAATTTTGAATTGTCCTGTGGTACTAGCATCATCACAGGTTCACTCCAAATAATTTTATGTCTGGATGCTGATTCTACTCTGAATGAACTTCAGAACTCGCTAAAGTCCAACAAATACCATTTTAAAGTCACGTGATTTTTCTCTATCCTTGTTGAATACATCTCAAACTGCGGTGATAGTAAAATTGACAAAAAAATTGGTGTCTAATTATTGTTCATAATATTCTTACCTGAAATAGAATCCGTTACTGTCATCAATTAGTTTGTCAAAGTTATTTTCGAAAATGGTACAACGAACAAACACAGCTAATAATTTTCAATATATTAGCCTTTTTCCAACTCGAAAAGAAGCAAATAGAAAATGGGTACCCAATTCAAGTTCAGAATGTACTACAACGGACAGCAGATGCGACAAAAATGAGTCTCGCAACAATTGCAAGTATTAAAATTTCCATCTGATTGGTCAATACTACTTCAGAAACGCGTTTGTAAAATGCTAGTGGGAACATATCTTAAAATTCAATAGTAATTAACCACCAGTAGCTTTTTGTAGGTGATGTCAACGACATAATCAATGAACATACGTTTTTTTGCCACCAATATCACGTGACTTTAAAATGGTATTTGTCGGACTTTATCAAGCAGATAATATTTTTGTTTACCTTATTATTTATTGTGATATGCCATTCTATTAGTCATAGCTATTAGTTTATATCAGTGATTTTTTTCTGCTCTAATGTCTATAGAAAGGAGGACACTGTTTCCATTCCAGTTTTATTTTGTCACTATCAAAGTCTCTTCACTGGCCCGTTTAGACATGTTTGAAGTGAAATTTCTTCACTAGCCAAATACAGAAGGAAGAACTTAGGGCCTAGCTTCGGAACTATCTCCCAGTTTGCACCAGAGATATGGGAGAGTTGTTGGTGAGAATAGAATAAGGGTCCATCCTGCGCAACTGGCCGAATTTGAAGGACCGCCATTTTTATCA
This sequence comes from Ceutorhynchus assimilis, assembly GCA_917834065.1. Taxonomy (NCBI): domain Eukaryota; kingdom Metazoa; phylum Arthropoda; class Insecta; order Coleoptera; family Curculionidae; genus Ceutorhynchus; species Ceutorhynchus assimilis. The sequence continues at coordinate 54,651,983 of OU892278.1, forward strand.
CTTGTCAAATTAAGTGTTGGAAAAATAGGTCATGAACAACTCATAACTCCAAAAATAGGCAAGAATAAATCTTTTAAAACACCGTTCTGATAAAAATATCTCAGAAAAAGCAGGAAAAATCGCCAAAAACAACAATCTGTAACCAATTCTGTAAACGACCAAATGTAAGGTGATGTTGTGAAAAATTTGTCAGATATAAGTTGTCACCGTAAAGACCATTGAGGTAGAATAATAAGGAGGCGACATGAGGATAAAAAAGCGTATCCACTTCCGCCATATTGCTACGACATTTCTGTCTGAGATTCTGTCACCTTTGTCATAGCAACGCGTCAGAATTGCATCAGGGCCGCATTTTCCATCCGAAGATTTTTTAAATGCGAAAAATTTTTGAAGCCCAGAATTTCTATTTTGGGTCTTGGAAGGATCTCCTGTTTCAGTATGTTGAAGTTCCCGTATCAACTTTTCCTTTCTTGATCTAATCTCGATTTTTTTATGTTTTTAGATAAAAATTATAAAGAATCCATTTAGTTCGGCTCTGTTTGGGTAGCCATATTGTTCCGACACTTAGACACGCCTACTCATGCCGTTTTCTATTGCACTATTCAAATGATGACAGCGTCTCCTTATTTATTTTACCCAATGAACTATAACCAAAAACTGGAATGCGAACACATATTGACGAACGTGAAGCCTAGTGCCGCTGCTGCGGAGGGGATACCTGTTTTTGTCGCACTCATCATGTTAAATGGCGGAAATTGCTTCCAACACGTATTCCAATTGATGAAACCTGTGAAGGTAAATATGACAAAACTTTCCAAAACGCCATATGTCAGCGAGCAACAGAAAAAAACAACATTCCCCTTTGTGGCATCTGTCTTTCATGGCTACATTTTTTTGGCAGATATGGCAATGTGTGCGCATTCCAGTTTTTGACTATAGTTCATTGATTTTACCTCAATGGTAAAGACTAATGGCGTTTCCGATTGGCAGATTTAATGCGCACTGAGTGTATCCTCATCCTTTTCCATTAATCTGTAGAAGAAAAAGACAGAAATAAAGAAAACTGCATTAGATCTACTAATCGGAAACGGTGTAAGTGAAAAGTGATAAAAATGGCGGCACCCTATGCGTTACCATAAAATCGGATGCGCAGTCGTCTAAGCGCATTCTATTTCCCTCACATATCTCTGGTTTGCACCCATTGAGAAAGTCTCAAACTTATTGAAAGATTGCTTATTGTTTATATAAGAAAAAAAATGGCGATCAGATGTGTAGTAAAGTTTGTTTCACCAGGGTTTGTACGTACTTGCCACCAGCATTTGTCTTCCTTGTTTAAGAAATAAAAATTGACTGAAACAAATCAATGACGTCAAAAACGATCGTCGGTTCTTAAACCAGACGTCATTCATTTTAATTTGTCAAAAAAATTGAACGTGTCATATGAATTATTCTACGACAACCCTTTTTTGTCAAGTTTCAAGGTCAAGTATGAACCCTGGTGAAACGAACTTTAGTGTAGTTGTGCTCCGTGTTTTTTGCTATTTTAACCGGTGTTGCGCTGGGCTCAAACTTTTTGAATTTGGGATCAGTGTGTGCGCAATAATTTGCTGACTTTATGCCGAGACGCTTAGGGACTCTTTACCTAAAATTGGAGGCATTTATTGCTAAAAATAGATCCTGTAGTAATTCAATGAACACAAGACGACCCGCTATTTTTTGCTGTACCTGCAAAAAACAATTTCACACCAATTGTGTTTCCAATACCGATTACCTTTCCGATTTATTGAACAGTATTACATAGAGGTCTATTGTGGAAGTGCGAGGACCGCGCTGATTCATTTATTTGCGCTAATCAATATGATGTTGAAACCCGTGTTAAGGAACAGGTTCAGGTTGCTATTTCTGATCCAAAAGCCATGTTCAAGTCACTAACTCTAAACTTTTTAAAGTCAGTTGAATCCAAACTTCAGCCTGCTTTGGCCAAACAACAACCTGGTTCTTCTGCTACAAAGAAGCTCAATTACGCCCAAATTGCCCGTAATAATGCTCAGCCTGGAATAATAATCAAAGCAGAGGATAATAAGCAAGAGTGTTCCAGAACTAAATCAGATGTGGTAAGAGAAATATGTCGTGCTGATTCTAACATCCAGTTGTCCCAATTAAGAACGGTCAAGAAGGGTGGGTTGTAAAAACACCATGACAATAAAAAAACTTAAGAAAATGGTACAACAGAAGATGTTTCAAGTTCGTGGCGTTAATCCCAGAATTCGTATTGTTGGAATCTACCGAAGGCTAGAAAAACAAAAACTTCTGGATACTATAAGGAAGTGTAACTGTGATATTTTTTCTGACAATTCAACTTGTTCATTAATTAAATTTTGGCCGACTAAAAAAGAAAAAAATGTATTTCAGGCCACCCTATAGGTGGATAGGTGTACTTTTGAGAATGCTTTTGACTTTGGTAATTTATTTGTCGATCTTGACTGTTGTAAGGTGTTTGTAGTACAGTAAATAGGGATATTTTACTAAAAAAAAATACTTAATGGCTGAAATTTTGAGGGTGTGTTCGGGAGCATGTCCTGAGTCTAAAACTGAGTTTTCGTATTCGAGGGGGTGGGGGAAGATACTACCCCCTCTTTATGTAGGGTTGAGTTCGTTTTAATTCCTTATCTTCGGTGCTATTGCCCGTACCGTCAAGTTCGAGAGATCAAATTTATGGGAAATGAAATTATCTATCTAACGATAATAAAATCAAGGTCATAGGACGATTAGGTGAATCACAATGGCCGGTCAAAGGTCAAAAGTGGGGGGTAGTTTTTGGTTTTTCGTGAATACCGTGAAACCGGTAGGTTTTTTCGCATACTGCTTAGATACCATTTCGAAGTACTTGAAATTACCTACAAAATGAGTGCTCAAACACCCATCTACTGTGAATAGTTTGCCGTCAATGCCCCCGAACACACCCTCAAAATTTCAGCCATTAAGTATTTTTTTTTAGTAAATGCGATTTATTTGTCTCTATTTACTGTACTATTGATGCAATTGAAGTTTTTAGGTGTTTCACCTGTAATGAATTTTATTTTTAACCATATATGAAATGTTGTCATTACTGACTTTTCAAAAATTTGAAAATGTCACATTTCTGTCTTTTCATTTTCCTGCTCCATTACCTGTCCCAGGACGGGAAGTGAGGACGGGAAATTTTTTCCATCCTCATTTCCCGTCCACGGACGGAAAATGGAGCAGGGAAATATTTCCCGTTCTCATTTTCCTCTTCATTTGCCGACCTCATTTGGTTGCCCCGATTTTTTTTTTTTCAAGAATTTATGGTTAAAAATAAAATAGTATACAACCCTCGACGGGAAACTTCATTGCTGTCTCTCGACCAGTAATGAAGCAATTCCCGTCTCGGATTGTAATATACTATTATCATGCCTCGAGTGACTACAAAAATTCTGTTTCTTGCCCCAGGTGTGGTCAGGGCCATCAGGTTCAGGATTGTAATGCTGCTTCTTTGACTTGTAGTACTTGCGTGAAACTGAATGTGTAACTAAGCGGATCTCTTGATACAAACTTGGGATTTGTCGCTGTGCACAACCTACTTAAAAGCTTGCAATAGACTTGGATCGGATGTTTTGGCCGATCGAAAGCCACTACTATATCCCCTTTTAATTCATCCACATGTGGTGTCTGGTGAAGGTCGTAGCGATAACAATATTTTTATTTATTACCAAAAACCTAGAAGTATTGAAAATTGCACTGCAGATATTTTTAATAACTTGACTCACTTTGAGTATGATATTGTCGCTTTGATTGAAACTTGGCTTGACCCAACAGTTACGGATGCCAAAGTGTGCCCCGAATATTTTAATTTATTTAGATCTGATAGAAACTTCGCTGCAATTAACCGAGCACGCGGGGGAGGGGGAGTTTTGCTTGCCATGCGTAATAATTTTTTCTCTGAACAACTTAACATAAACCTGGCAAATGTGAATGTATCGCCACTTATCGATATAGTGGGTGTCAAGTTTATAGGTTTGTATATTTCATTATTATACAGTGTGTCCGAAATTCGAGTCTCTACATGGGGATTTTCGCTTATTATGAGAGGCTCAAATTAGGAAAGTTTTAGGGAATTTATTGCTCATTTATATCCTGTTGTTAAATTTGCTTCAAAGTTTTCTGTTTCCTAGAAATCCGAGAAAAACTGAAAATAGCGAATTTTGTTTTTTGTCAATAATTCATAAACCGTTAACTTTAGACTTTTCTAACTTTAACATTATTGAGACACTTTTCTGAGATCGATATTTTCATGATTTGAAAACATTCCGAACGTCGTTTGTTTTCGAGTTATCAACCAAAACTTTCTTATTTCTGATGGCGGCCATCTTCGATTTCAACAAAATAATATTCTGCGAAAAAAAAACCTTTGAAATGATGTATTACAAGCTATGAAAACGTTTTGCAAGTCCTTCAAAATTACAGTTGGAACCGATATTTTGCTAAATTTGGCAACAATGCTCATAGTTATAAGAATAAACCAAATAAGTATGATTTAATACCTAGAATCGGTATTTTTGAAGTCTTCTGGCAATTTTACTGGATAAAGAAAAAATAAGTAGGTAAGATATTCCACATGTTTTTTTTTTTTGTAATGTAAACAACATGAATTACAGCTTTCCTCCTTTCTTCTTTCGGTTTTACGCCTTACGCCTCGGAAAAAATTATACCAATTTGGATATTCCAGATACAATTCTGAAGGACGGCTTTGCACTCTCAGATTTTCAGTCTTTGAGAGACTATTCGACCTTGTATTATTATTTTAATAAAATATTCTTAAATTCGATTATCAAGACAATAATATTACGATGGGTCGCTTTTTTGGCTTCTTTATCTATGACGTGGACTGATAGGAATTTCCTATCAGTCCTTCACGCAAAAACAGAATTGTATCTGGAATGTCCAATTTGGTATAATTTTTCCCGAGGCGTAAAACCGAAAGAAGAAAGGAGGAAAGCTGTAATAGACCTATCTATTTTTACCTGGTATGCGCGCGCAACACGAGGCAATGCATTTTTATTGGCTACCTAGTACAGGTGAGAGGTGATCGTTTTGCACGCTGGGCATCTCCTTGTCCTTGTTCATTGCCCGTGGTCTGACAAGAATCAACGTACAGTTGATATTCAATTTGACAAATGTCATTCAAAAGTTGTTTGACATTTTCATTGACAAATACGTTGCACAACACGCGGTCTTTCTCCTTCCCTTTTTATCCCGTGCAAGTAAGAAGGACGGATTGCTATACGTAAGTCTAACATAATTTGGTATGTTTTGCCTCGTCTTGCGCAATGAGCATTCTGTGTCTTTTTTTATCTAATGAAGTTTTCGTATTATTACCTCTTTGTCTGATAAAATAGATAGGTCTATTCATGTTGTTTACATTACAAAAAAAAAAAACTTGTGGAATACCTTACCTACTTATTTTTTCTTTATCCAGTAAAATTGCCAGAAGACTTCAAAAATACCGATTCTAGGTATTAAATCATACTTATTTGGCTTTATTCTTATAACTATGAGCATTGTTGCCAAATTTAGCAAAATATCGGTTCCAACTGTAATTTTGAAGGACTTGCAAAACGTTTTCATAGCTTGTAATAAATCATTTTAAAGGATTTTTTTTGTAGGATATTATTTCGTTGGAATCGAAGATGGCCGCCATAAGAAATAAGAAAGTTTTGGTTGATAACTCGAAAACAAACGACGATCGGAATGTTTTCAAATCACGAAAATATCCGTCTCAAAAAAGTGTCTCAATATAATGTTTAAGTTAGAAAAGTCTAAAGTTGACGGTTTATCAATTATTGACAAAAAACAAAATTGGCTGTTTTCAGTTTTTCTCGGATTTCTAGGAAACAAAAAACTTTGAAGCAAATTTAACAACAGGATATAAATGAGCAATAAATTCCCTAAAACTTTCCTAATTTGAGCCACCCTGTATCTCTCATAATAAGCGAAATCCCCATGTAAAGACTCGAATTTCGGACACACTGTATGTGCCTCCTGGGTTGGGTGTAGAGGAATTTAGGCGGTTTTTCGACTATTTATCTTTATTTGAGCCTATGAATGGTTCAGATACTCTCTTGCTAGGAGATTTTAATGTGAAAGTTATTCGGATTATTCAAAAAGCGATCAACAAAATACTGGCTAACCAGAGTAGATGATCAGTATGATCACCACCCGGCACCCACCATTGTCTGTGACATTTGTGTATAATGAAGGTATTAATTTGAGTCGAGAAAAAAACACAATAGGTGCAACTTCAGAAAGGCGAATTTTCCGGCTCTTTATGGCATGCTTCTTGATGTTGATTGGGCTTTTCTTGATGACATAAATGATATTGATGAGTGTTGCAGAATGTTTTATCATAGGATGCATACTATTTTTGATGAGTGTGTTACCAGGATTGGGTTATCAAATCGACAAGTCTTTATACGCCTTGGTTTCATAATGATATTAAACGTAACATAAGACTTGAGTCTATATCCTGGAGGAAATATAAAGCATCGAGTGATATATCAGACTATGAGGATTTTTCCAGGTTAAGGCGTCAAATCAAGGTGGATGATGACGTCTCCTATAGGAATTATATGCGTCTGATCGAAGGTGGTTGATGACGCGAGTAAATTCTGGGCCTTTGAGGGCTCTAAGAGGGGATCGACTTGTGTGGGTAGGGCGAGGGGTTATTCACTAAGGGAAAAATGTGACAAGATTTCGGATTTAGAACGATTTTGAGGGATTTCGGGTGATTTCGAAGGATTTCGGGTGATTTCGAAGGATTTTGGTAGGATTTCGGAAAGATTTCGAGGGATTATTCACTGTGACAAGATTTCGGATTTAGATCGATTTTGAGGGATTTCGGTTGATTTCGGGTGATTTCGAATGCATGCATCATGCATTCGCTGATTTTTTTAGTTGTTCCTATCATGCACCCTCTGGTTAACCTTTTGCCACCTCCACCACTCTCTTTTTCTAATACAGCTAATGACATCACTAGTTTTAGTTAGATGGAGGTTTCTGATGCAATTAAATGAATCAGGCCGAAGTTGACGACAGGTCCTGATAATGTTCCAGCATTTATCGTCAGGGATTGCGCTAGAGTTTTTGCGCATCCGTTGTCCGTGATTTTTAATAAGTGTCTCGGTGTGTCGGAAATATCCAGGGTTTGGAAATGCACGAAAGTATGTCCCGTTTTTAAAAAAAGGAAACAGACTGGATATTTCAAACTTTAGACCAATTTCTTTGATTCCTATCTTTTTCAAAGTGTTTGAGATACTGTTACATGACGGTATATAACGTCTAGAGTGAAAAATCTGCTTCAGAATGGATTTTTCAAGGGCCGTTCAACTGTCACATATGGCTTGTATTACTGAATTTGTCGCAGAGGGAATTGATCGGCGTAGGCAGGCAGACGTTTATACTGTTGCATGAGTTACTTGATTTTGGATTCTCTAATAATTTACTCTCATTATCAACATCCTATTTGACGAATAGAAGTCAATTTGTGACTTATGATGGGGCTCGGTTGATTGATTATCTTGCACGGTCTGGAGTTTCTCAGGGTTCAGTCCTGGGACCATTGTTTTTTACCTTATTTATCAATGATATTGTAGAAAGTCTCACTGTTCCCTGTTTGCTGTATGCTGATGACGTTGAACTATTTTCCATTATTTCTTCTCAGGACGATTGTCGGTTACTGCAGCAAAATTTAGATTTGCTGAATCATCATCTTAATATTTCTAAGTGTAACGTTATGTCTTTTACATCTACTACTTACTACTCTCGAATTTGACTATGGCATTAATGGGGATATTCTGACGCGGCCTAATGTTTTCAGAGATCTAGGCATTGTTTTTGATAAGCAAATGTCTTTTGTTCCGCACATAAATCTTCTTGTATCAGATGCGTTTAGGATTCTTGGCTTTGTACTTCGCAATACACACAATTTTCAGGGTATCGTTCCATTACAGAAGTTATTTTCTGCATTGGTTTTGTCCAAACTAGAGTATGCTTCGATCGTTTGGTGTCCGAATTATGAGGTTCATACTGAGCACATTGAATCTGTCCATCGAAGATTTGCCAACGCATTATGGTTTAGACAGGATGGTATTTATTCCTCTGTTGGTTTTCCTCATGATCAGCTGTTAAGCAGATTTTCTCTGGTCAGACTGGAGATACGACGCGAATGCTTCTCACAAAATTTTCTGCATAAAATTATTCATTCTATCATAATATGCGAATATCTGCTGGCTAAATTAAACTTTCGAGTTCCTGCCTTGTGTTCACGTGATCGAAGCACTTTTTATTTACAACCCTATAGGATGGATGTCTTTAGGTACTCGCGTACTCGCCAATCAACACAATGTGCATCAAACAACAATATAAACAATATCACTCTGGTGTATTGCACCTGTTTTGTAAATGGGGTGACACTGTTAAACAGTCTATTTAAATAGATAAATAAAAAAATAAAATGATCTACTGATTTATGAGCATGATATATGAACGTGATATTGTTGATGGTTCCAGGGCCATCAACAGAATTAATTATACTTATTTTTATGGCTTAACTAAAGCAGCTTAGAGGGTCCATAGTTTCAAAAGTGATTGTGGTACAACGTGCCTTAAGGATCCCACTATGGTCTTTTATTTTACAACTTTAAACTGGTTCATCACTCTATGTATAATCTATAGAATGTAAACGATAAGTTTTCTTTTTCCAGAAAAATTTGAACTAGTACAAATTATTAGTAGGTACAATTAATTATTTATCTCTACAAAATAAACTAAAGTTATATTGTTTTTTAAACCATCAATAGCGAAAAACTCTGTTGTGCGTTCTATAAGCATTTACAAGCAAATTGGATTGGATTTTTTTTATAGGTTAAAACGTCGAATTCACCTGCGATAAAGCCACTATATGTAACACGTTTAAGCATTTTTGTAATGGGATTTTTTTTTTAGTCACACCAACAGGGGATTAGGTAACAAATGAGTTTTATTTTAAAGCGCAAATTTTGTCAAAAATTTGATACAAACTTGTAACAAAAAACCATTTAAATTTAAAGCCAAAAAAGACTCAGTTTAAGCGGCAGGGGAACACAGCAAATAATGGCACAAAACGGGATTAAAAATCCAGCTACTACTCACAATAAAGACGTGACGGGACGGAAAGTATAATTTAATCGGGCTACTTTTAACTTATTCCGTCCGAATGATTTTTGCTTTTCCTTTTGCAGCCAAGTGGATTTGATATTTTGCTTTAATCTTTTGTCGTTCTATAATTACAAAAAAACAAGTAACAGCGTTATTAACAATCAAACTGGGTGTGGGTGTGCATTTTTTTAAAAACAATACAACAATAAACCATCCATGAATTTAATAATAATAGCACAAAGCTTTTCACAAAATGGTCTATCAGGCTTAAATTTTAGTTACCACGAATAGAGAGCTCATTACATTTGCCAAACTGATTTGAATCCAGACACTAATGATGATAAATCGCATAATGGTGCATTGGAGTTTGATTTGTTATATGGGATTATTGAATGTGTTTTGTAAATAATCTAAATGCATCTCGCGTCTGAATAATCCCTTTAGTCGGATCTGGCAATTTAATGGATATGTTGATGTGTTAATAGAATTTAAAGTAGTTCAATGTAAATGCCCAAAGAAAAAAAGTTTTACAAAAAATATTGATCTGAATTTAAAAAATAAAAATCTCAGCAAACACAACAAATAAAGTAGAGGGGGCTTGAAGTTGCTTAAAAAGTATATGAGGAATTCCACGTTGCACATACAAATATCAATTCTAAGTGTATTTAAAATAAGTGTTAATATGACTGTGAATTTGTGGTGTGCATTTTTATATAGCTTACTGTCCATGTTTGTGAATTTGAATGTTGATAAATCGTATTGATGAAATACACTGATTCTAAGAAGTTGATGATATACAAGGTCTGTTCTCACAAAATTCACAAACCACTCAGAGTGAATTTCATTGGTTGAAAATAGTCAGAAAACTAGTTGTTGGCGATTTGCACCAATCAAAAACGCTCTGCCTGGTTTGTGATTTCTGTGACAAGAGACCCTCAAACAGACCTAATTACATACATACAAAATCACAATTGAAAATGTTCCAATGTTTAGTATTTAGCTATTTTAAATAGTTTACTGCTTGGTTTTTTTGATAAAACGAAAATATGTATAACTAGGTATAAGTGAATTAGAAGTTTCCTAAATTTTGCTACTTCAATAATTATAATAGTTTACTTAATTACATATTATGTAATTGTATTTAGTGGCAAAAAATAGGGAAATTCAATTTTAAAATATTTATAGGTTATTGAATAAATAGTTTCAAAAAAAATATGCTGCCTCTCCAATGCTTTCCTGGGATCTGACAAAATACCTATGTATATGAATATCAACCAAACATAGCCTTTTAAAGATAATAATAAACAACTTACATAATACAAAAACATGAATTTGAAATATGTTACAGGTTTTAAAAAATTTAGTTTCTTTTATCCATAGGATAAAACAGAAATGTTGTGGACAAAACAAAACGTTATACTAAAGAAAATCAACAGAAAATTTACCTTTTCAAAACCGATTGAAACAAAAATAAAATAGAATATCTAATAGAAAATCCTGTAATACTAAAATTATGTATAATATCTTTGAAAAAAAAATAATAATAAAACTAAAAATTTGCAACTTACTTGTGTCAATATTCCTTTGCAAATGTGTAGCAATCCGATGTCTTGCATCGTTATATTCTAAATGCAAACCCAGCCTTAATATTGTTGGATTTTTCTCAATCAGCTGCGTTATCTCCATTTCTATTTTATTACCCAATATTTGACTTCTCTAAAATAAAATAATAAGTAAACCTAGTTGAATCCAAGTCATATAATATTTTACCTGATTGGTCGCCCGAAATTCTTCCACACTATTTTGTTTCAACAGAGACTTGATCAACCGCACAATGGCTTGAGGAGAAATATTGTTGCTCTCCACATTGACCACCCTCACTTGACTATTTTTCTCTATCGCTTGCGCCAGCTTGTCAGCAATGTGGTCTGTCAGACCAGTGTTGGACAGCGATAACGTTTCCAGGTGAGTATTTTGTTCTAAACCCTCAAAGAGATTGGTCAATTTCTCGTCAGAGATATTCTGAAATTCCATATAAATCAGCTTATTGTTCGGACAATGTTTTGGTCAAAAAATTTTACCTTAATATTGTTCCAATTGAGATCAATATATTTGGGGTCGTCGTTTTGCACCCGTCTTATTGAATCTTCCACGTCAGTACTGTTTGGCGGATCCATGGGGAATATTTTTTGTTTGGGGGCTTTTGTAATGCCGTCCCATCCCAGACCCACCGGTTGGCCTTTGTTCAGCAATGACGCGTGGTATTGGTCTTGGTTCATCATCGAATGGAAGCCAAGGATAGCTAGAAAAATGGAAATTTCTTTAGTATTGGATTTTTTCCTGGTGAAATTACACTGCAAGCGCTTTTATAAGTTCTCAAGTTATATCTTTTCTACTAATATTGAGATGCGCTGTTTAGAGGTTTTTGTAGAGAGAAAGTCGGTACGATTAAAAAAATATTAACACACACCAGATATACAATAGAAAAAAATATCATGACCTAAAACAGTAGGAGACAGGCAGTAGGAAGATCTAGTCTGGACACCATAGCAAATGATAGAAAAAGAGTAATTTTGAAAATCAAATACAACATTAGAGAGAACATAAGAATAAGAAAATTAAGGGACTTTGGCCATGTGATACCAAGTGAAGGGATAGATAAACAAATCATAGAAACGCAGCTATAGGAGACAATCTGTGGGAGGAAAATGAGAATAGAGAATCATTGTGAATACAAATTTTAAGAAACAAGAAATGGCTAATATGTACAGGGTTATTGGTTATAAATGTCACCCCCCTCTATCTTTTTTATTTGACATTTAAAAAAAAAGTGTCCCAAATAAAAGTTTTATGGTCGAAATTAAATTTTTTTAAAAACTCACTTTCGCATATACAGGGTGTTTCAGAAAAGCTGGTCGTGCTCCAAATTTCTTATTTCAAATAGAATACCCTGTATATTATTGAATATTCGGATTCTACGTAAAATTCTAAGCAGATTTTATGTGATATACCCTATACTCGACCCTATACCTAAGTTCAACTGTTTTGGAAATATTGACAGTTGAAAATTGACTTTTTTGCAACTTTGACAGGCTGTAAATCCTAAACGGTTAATTTTAGAGCAAAACCGATCTTACATTTTTATGTGTACAAAAACTGTAATTTTCTGTAAATTTCCGTAATTTTTGTAAATATCAGTAATTTTTAGTAATTTCTAGTAATTTTAGTAATTTTCAGTAATTTCTAGTAATTTTTAGTAATTTTTAGTAATTTTTGGTAATTTTTGGTAATTTTTCAATAATTTCCCAGTAATTTTTTATAAATTTTAAAGGGTATTTTACACAAACGTTTGTAAAAAATTTATTCTTGACAAAAGCAATCCTACAGTTTGATCTATAATAAATGTCACCCTCTTCTAACTTTTTCATTCAACATTTTTGACAAAAGTGTCAAATACAAAAGTTTCAAGAAATTGTCGAAAGTTTTTAACTAAGTCAGTTTCAGGGTGCGTCAAAGAAATGTAGCAGTGTAAAACTATATTTTTTTAAAATGATACACCCTGTATATTGTATGCTTATTCGTTAGTTCTTTTTAACCTTATTTCAACGATATATCGTTTAATGTGTTTATCTTCAATAGCTATAGGGAAAAACATGAAAACCCCTTTCAAGGTTTCACATTGAATTTATTGAAATAAGAAAAATTATACCATTAAAGTATTACAGAAATTTTTTTATCTTTTTTTTCTTATCTTCCCCTATGAACGTGGAATTTTTAAATATTCTCATAAAATCTTAGTGAATTCCGAGGAATTTTTAAGAAATTACATGAAATGTCAATGAAATTCCGAAGAATTTCATGAAAATTTTGTGGAATTCCGGGATATTTCAGTGGTGAAATTTTGGGGAAGCTAAAAAAAAAATTAATGGAATTTTGAAATTGAAATTTTAGTGGAATTCCGAGGAATTTCATGGAATCCTATACTGTAATTCCGAAAAAAAATTGTCTAAGAATTCCATAAAATCTTCTGGTGAAATTCTAAGGAATTTCTATGAAATTAACTAAAATTTTCACGGAATTCCCATGAAATAACTTGAAATTTTAATGGAATTCCGAAAAATTTCATGAAATATCATAGTGCAATTCTGAGGAATTTTTGTGTAAGAATGCCATTAAGTTTTATGGTGAAATTCCATAGATACTTTTCCGAATTTCATCATAGGATTCTATGATGAAATTCGAAAAAGTATCATGAAATCTTATAGTGAAATTTCTAGGAACTTACATGTTTCCATTCAAATTTATCACTTGGATGGAATTTCATAAAATCTTCTCGTGAAATTGTGAGGAATTTCTATGGAATTGACTGAAATTTTCGCGGAATTTGCATGAAATAACTTGAAATTTTGGTGAAATTCCGAAGAAAAAAAATTTCTAAGAATGCCATTGAATTATAATATGGTGTCAAATGTGACATGTGAAATTTTTGCCGAGTTTCCATAGAATTCACATTGAATTTTAGTTCCTCTCGAATTACATGAAATTTCCAGAAATTACATGAAATTTCAGTGGTATTTCGATCGAAATACATGAAATCCTGAATGTGTTGCATGGAGGAATTCTAAACAATTAGTACATGAAATTACACCGAATTTCCTAACATGAAATTTCAGTGCTAACTACATAAAGAATTTCAAAAAAGTTTAAAAAAAAACACATGAATTCCGAGGGAAATTCCGAAAAATCCTAATCTAATTACACGAAGTTTTATTTTTATTCCAAGGAATTCCCAGTTAAAAACATGGCATTTTAGTGAAATTGAAATTCCGAAAAATTCCCATCGAATTATATACTGAATTTTATTAAAATTAGAGAAAATTTCACAAGTGGAATTCCGAACTATTTCCGGCTAAAAACTTGGAATTTCGGTGAAATTTGGAAAAATTCCCATGTAATGATATGAAATTTCAATATATTCCGGAGGAATTTCGGTGAATTTTCAAGAAATTACTTGAGGTTTCATTAATATTCCCAAAAATTCCTGACTATTCAAAGAGATTTTCACTGAAATTCCGAAAAATGGAAATAAATGAAATTTTTGAAAAAAAAATTGGAATTTCGAGACATTTTCGACTAATAACGTGGAATTTCAGTGAAATTTCAAAAAAATCTCACAAAATTTTAGTGAAATTCCGAGGAATTTCCAAGAAATTACAGGAAATGTCAGTGAAATTCCGAAATTTTTAAGAAACTTTGTGGAATTTCGGGATATTTCAGTGGTGAAGTTTTGGGGAATTTCAGTACTTAAAGTTTTAGAAAAATTATGGAATTTGGTATTTATATAGAATTTTGGAGATTTTCAGTGGGATTTCGAAAAAAAAAAATTATGAAATATTCGCAGAATTTCCATCAAATTATATATAATTTCACTTTGTGTCGACTTACATAAAGTTTCGATGAAATGTCGAGTAAAATTCCAAGGAATTCTCGTCGAATTGCATACATGGAATTGCTTGAAATTCTACTGTGGAATTCCATTGAAATTACATGGAATCCGAAGAATTCTCTTAGAATTATACCGAATTTCCGTGGAATTTTCATGGAACCACGAGAAATTTTGGCGGAATTCCGAAGAATTGAATTAAATTTTAGTGGAATTCTGAGTAATTTCGGTCGAATTACATAAAATTCTAGTGGAATTCCGAGAAATTTCATGAAATCTTTTACTGTAATTCCGAGGAATTTTTGTACAAGAACTCCATTGAATTTTATGGTGGAATACCATAGAATCTTATGGTGAAATTCGGAAAAGGATCATGAAATCTTATAGTAAAATTTCTAGGACTTTCTGTTTTTATATTCGAATTTGTCATTTGAACGGAAAATTTCCGCAGAATTCTCATGGAATATTTTGAAATTTCAGTCGAATACCACAGAATTTCATGAAATCTCATAAGTAGTGTAATTCCAAGGAATTTTTGTCAAGAATTCCATTGAATTGGTGGAATTTCATAGAATCATATGATGAAATTCGGAAAAGTATTATGAAATCCTATAGTAAAATGTCTAGGAATTTTCGTTTTTTCATTCAAATTTGTCATTTGAATTTGGAATCTCTAAAAAATTTTCGTTTTTTCATTCAAATTTGTCATTTGAATTTGGAATCTCTAAAAACTTTTCAAAAACCCCTAAAATGCTCCAGAATCACCTAAAATCGTTTAAAATCTTGTAAAATCATATGAAGATTTTCAAAATCCTCAAAATATATGAAGATTTGAAATCTGTGTACATATTTTAAGGAGTTAACAACCCCTCGATAAAAACTAAAGAAATGTTCGACTATGTAGACATTGAGGTAGACACTATAGTAGGCTATCTTCTTAAGTGAGTGTTTATTAAAAACGACCTGCTAATAAAATATGTACTTGAAAAACATAATATGACATCATCCTTATTTGTGTTTTAACTCGATTTAAAAATGTGTGCAGAAGTGGCAATAATTAAATAAATATCTAATCTCCAACAAATAAAAGAATCTCTGCGAAATCCTATTAGGTACCTATTCAAATAAGGTTTCACAGAATAAAGCTAATAGTCTATTCAGAACATGAAAATAAAGCACATCCTCTTTGTTTACTTTCACTTAAAGATTCTCACCTGCCAAATCAATAATTTCCTCTTGCGATGCACTAGTCAATGCATGCTCGTACTCATCGCCTAAATCTATTTGAATTTTTTCATCTGCATCTAGTTCGTTCTGAGCCGAAGGTGGCGGGATCCATTTTTTGCCTCGCACCGTGCCCGCCACATAAGGTTTCAATTCCGGCCTGTCCGGCGTTTCTATTGCTTGCCTATTGATGTGCTCAATTAATTTTTTCCTATTTAAAGGTCCTGTCGGGTCCTTATCACAATCGTAGCTGGTCCTTTCGGATGGCGGTAGAAACGAATCGTCTGGATCTACTTCTTTGGCTAATATGTTAATTTCTTCTGCTGTTAACTTATCTAAGAGGGTGTCTACGTCGACGTCATCATACACACTGAGATCTTTGCCATATAACTTGGCTGGGGTTGTCATTGTTGTGGTGGTTGTAGTGGACGAAGTCTGTAAGAGAAAAATAAATTTGTTTATTGAAATTTCAAACTTGTAGGTATAAGAATATTGGGTTATCGATTGTTTTTGTGAACAAATATTTATATTAACACAATAAAGCACATTTTGAGTTTGAGTTTGAGTGAATGCAATATCATTTACGTAAACAATGAAGAGTAAGGGTCCTAGATGTGACCCCTGCGGAACACCTGATGGAGCTTTAATTTCGGTGAACTGAAAGTTGTGGATACGTACAATTAGTGTTCTATCTGTAAGGTATGATGTTAACCATTCTAAAACCTCTCCCTTAATTCCATCCAATGTGTCTCAGTTTATTGACAACATGACTCTTTTTCCAATGAATTCAAGAGAAAATCTATAAATGTAAGCAAGTTTAACTCAGAGAAGCGGTGGGGGAGTAATCCAAATTGCTAGTTGATGAAGCAATCCTTCAGACCAGCAGACAAATAGTCAGACTAAACCTTCAAAAACTTTTGGAATACAACTGAAAATACTGATCTAATATCCAAACTTGATAACCTTTCATAAATTGATGAGATTGGTATATTAAAATGGGAAAGACTGATGTCACCAAAAGGTAGAGAGTCATTCAGGGTACAGTCCTTGTCACTATATATTTTTGATAAGTATTCAGCAAACAAATTGACAATATCCTCTCCCACAGAACAACTTACATCATCAAAGTGCATGACTGATGGTATACTTATAGCTTTTTTCCTTTCTGCAATCCACAAATTTCCAAAAATTTTCAACATTGTTCCTGAGAGACGATTCAGTTAAATCTAGTATAGTCTGAATTTAACCCTAAATTGAGATATTTTTTGTGTGTTTTCGTTTTTTCTATTATAACGAGTATTATAACTTCTTTAAGTTCTTGAGAAAACCAGATGGGAAATTTTTTTGCTGAAATTTTCTTTAAAGGAACAAAAATATGTTAACTGAGCAACATCATAAAATATGTTGACCATGTTATCAAGGGATTTGTTATTGAATAACCTGTCCTATTCGAACTGGGATAAAAAAGTAATCACTGCGTCAAAGTCTACTGATTTAAAGTCCCTATAATAGCGGTCACCCTTGAGACCACAGCTGTTATAATGAATGGATTCACATTGTATGAAAAAAGAAAGTGGTGAGTGGTAAGGTTCCATTGGCAGTAAAGCAATCTCTGCCTCACAAATCATGATGTCCCTCTTTTGTAAAAACACAAAATCCAAAAGGCCGTTGTTTCATTTCGGACAGTGTTTAATTGAAACAGGTTGTGGTAGGAGCAAAGGTGAGAAACTACCTGAATGGACCCAAATTCGTTTTGGGTGCATCCTACTAAGGGGGTCGCCACTGAAGCCAATTTTTCCCTGGTCCAGAGACTGTTAGGTAGGTTGAAGTCACCCAAGACACACAACCTGCGGTCTGGGTATTTCTTAATGATTGTGTTCCTACCTATTTGATAAAACCAGGGAAAATTGTGAAAATCAATTATTTTCAACTTTGATTAACTATCTATATCTTGACCTATGTGATGAATTTTTTGACCGAAAAACAATGTTACGAGAATTATTATTTTCACATTCAAAAGCCATGAAACCTGATATCATATCAGCTCACAGCAGCCCGCAGCAGCCTATTGCAGAAACGGAAAAATCTACAGGAAAAATACTCCCAATCAGCCAGCCATCAGGACGAGATGTGAACAAGATCTCCTTAAACAGCAAAATTTGTAAAACAAGTAAGTCAAAAGTTGCCTATCAAATAATACTCTGTAGTAAATTAGTACAGAGTATTATTTAATGATTTTATTGTGGAATTTCAGTATTTTATGTAACATCACTCTTACAAAATCAAATGGAAGAATACACTTGAGAATACATAGGAATACAAAGGAGTACATATGAATACATAAAAATATATTGGATTGATGCTTATACACTGAAATAAATTGGCGATTTACCCCTCATTAGGCAAACTACTATAATATACCCTCAAATATACCAGGATATAATGCAACCTATGACTGTAGCGAGGACTGCAGGGACAAGAGAGGTGGAGGATGTTGCGTTTCTGTTAAAAATGAAATAAAATTTAGCCCTAAAGATGCCAAATTCACTTAAACTTACTGTAATTTTGTGGTTACACAAATAAATAAGTTTAACAGAACTATAAGCTGAGCTGGATATACAGAGCGCAAAGAGACAGTACAACCTTTCTCGCGTTGCCAGCCAGTGGGACAGGGGGGGCAAGATGAAAGAATTGGGAATCTGGATTAGGGATAATACTCGGGGTAATATGTACTAAAAATTCTTATAAAATTTCTATTCATTGCATTGTGCAGAAAAAACCTACTGAATTAGATTTTTGAAAACTTTGAGAAATCATATCCCAAATTTTATTATAGATAGAAAGCTGAAATTCCTTTTTTTATAGAAGTTCGCATCAAATCCCACGATAAATCACTGTATGGAGCGAGGTATGGAGTTTCAGGGATCCCAATTCATCCTTTGAAGTTAAAATCTCCTCGGAAATCTGCACATAAAAAAATTTGAAATTTTGACCGTTTTGGAAACGGGGAGGAATTTTTTGTGAACAGAAAATGGTTTTTTTGGAATTTTTCGCACTTTTTTAAGAATTTTTGGGATTTTTGGGATTTTTTGTGGAATTAACGAGGGGGTAACAACTGGTGGCAATACATGTACAAATTTTATTGCATTACAAAGCATTACTGGCATTACCGCAGAGTTACGGCATTACGGTGGCATTACTTTGGCACCATGGGACATTACTTGGTATTACCAGGGATTATGCTGGCATTACCTACGAATATCGCGGAAAAGCGTTTGCATTCAATGGAGTTACGGTTAATTTTTAACCCTCGA
Source organism: Ceutorhynchus assimilis (assembly GCA_917834065.1). NCBI lineage: Eukaryota > Metazoa > Arthropoda > Insecta > Coleoptera > Curculionidae > Ceutorhynchus > Ceutorhynchus assimilis. The sequence goes on from OU892278.1 coordinate 54,671,177, forward strand.
ATTTTCCAAACATTCACTGGGAGATCATATTCATATCACCAACACCAACTCCAATATTAAAAACAACTTTGGGTAAGTTTGTGTATCTATAAAATGGAAATAATTCCACATAAACAGGGTGAAGCAAAAAAAAAGTTACAGTACTTAAAATATAAGTATTTTTGTTTTAAATGGAACACCCTCTATATATTATAGGTCTGTTCTCACAGAAACCATAAGCCGATTTCATTGGTAGAAAATAGTCAGAAAACTTGTGTGTTAGCGATTTGCACAATCAAAAACGCTCTGGTTTATGATTTCTGTAAGAACAGATCTTATATCATTTTTGAATTGTAGGCAAAATTCTCGGCAAAATTCTACACCATTTCAACCTCAATTTCGGAAAAAATAACTTTTATTTAGGAAAATGTAAAGTCATTTTCAGAAAAAGTAAAATTAATTTCGGAAAAAGTGAAGTTAATTTCGGAAACACTAAATTTAAATTCGGAATAAGTAAATTCAAATTCGGAAAAAGTAAATTCAAATAGGGAAAAAGTATTAAGTACTTAAACATAGTTCTACATATCTACTTAGAAAATCTAGCCGACATCGCTATTGGACGAATTAATGCTGGAATCTGTGTCCGATCATATAACCATGTCCAGAGGCATTATCCTGCAGTTATGAGACTGGATGATTTTTATTCAATCCGAGAACATAATATTAAGGAGTACCTACATGTAATTTCTCTTATATATTTTCAATAATGTGTTTTTTCTATGTACCTAAATAACTTATCAATTTTTCCGAATTTGAATTTACCGTTTCCGGAAAAAGTGAAGTTATCACTTTTTCCGAAATTAACATTACTTTTTCCGAAATTAACTTTACTTTTTCCGAATTTAACTTTACTTTTTCTGAAATTAATTTGACTTTTTCCGAAAATGACTTTACATTTTCCTAAATAAAAGTTACTTTTTCCGAAATTGAAGTTGAAATGGTGTAGATGTGCGATTAGTGAGAAAACAACTGAAGATAGGAGAAGACAAGTTTCACTTTCCTGTCCTAACTTGACTACTTGAGAGATACTCAAAGGTTGGTATAATGGTGGTACCAAATTTGGTATCCATTGTACCATCATCAAGACCACCATTATCAGATAGCTATTGAAAAGTTAAGATAAAACTCGAGATAAAACCATTCTAAAAGAAGTCACCAAATATAAATATTTGGGTATCTGGGTACACATAGAAGGCTTGATTAGCAAGATAGTTCCCTCGTTAGTTCCTATGGTAAAGTAAAATAAAAAGAAAAGTGCTGAACTCGGTGCTGAATATTTAAGTCAAAATTCTATGCTGGTAAAATACTCTGGTTATATGTAGAGAGATTGCAAAGAGGCTCAGAACAAGGCAAATTTTTTAAATAGACTTTTATACATTGACAAAAATCTGGGTCATTGAAAAAATTTAAACTATAGTGAACAAACAAAATGTATTAACAGTGTAACAAACTCAGTAAAAAATAAAGTCATAAAGGTTAATTCTCGGGTTAATTCACCATAAACTTAGTTATGATGTAATAAGAGATCTTATGGTTAAGGCTCGGGTTAAGGTTAAGACTGTAAATACTCAGAATTTTCCACTCTACGGAGGAATCCAATATAATCAAATATGTAAGTACAGTACATATGGAAATGAATACCTAATATGAAAAAACTTTGGTATTACCCTAAGTAAAGGTAATTTTTCACAATTTGATCAGTTAAATTCATGGATAAATTATTGAAAATAGTAACAAATTAACATATTATAATCGGGATTATAATGTAATAAGTAAAAAGAACATTGTGTAGAATTTATTATTGTGAAGTAATTAGATAAATACCTTACTGTACAGGGTATTTGATTATATTTAGCACCATACCTACAGCCTTTACTATTTAAGATAGAAAAAAAATTTAAATACAAAACTTGACAGTTTTTTTCTATATTTTCTTTTGACAGTATCAGAAAAAACAAAATCGCATCCGAAAATGGAATAACGTAGGCAACTTCTACTTTTTTCAATGGAACACCCTGTATATTATGTGATAAAATTAAAGATCTTTTCTTCCTGATTCCAAATATATATATATATATATATACTGATTATATTTGAGTGAGTCGTTTTTGATATTATCTTAGCTTAAATCTATATATATAAAAATCAAAGTTCACGGGGTATCCGGATATGCACTCCAGAACCACTTATCCGATTACGATGAAACTTTGGTAGGTTGTTATGGCCATCCCAAGGAAGGTTTGTGGATAGGTTACGCATCTCGGAAAAAAAAATTAATTTTGAATTAATTATTAATTTAATTGTAAACAAACTCATTCACATTACATATCAACATAACCAACTTTTTTTGACAGCATGAAATAACGTTGCTATATTTTATTTATTTAGGCTTGCATTCAACCGACGTAACTTTATTATTTTTTGAATTCAAGAACGGCTGGACCGATGTTGCTAAATATCATGTACAAACGAAAGGGGGTGATTCTTTGGTTAATTTTATGACTAAAATTTCTAATAACATAGTTCCGCAAACGCTTCGTTACCGATCTACAGGGTGTTGAAATTTTAATTTTTTTTTAGTTTTTTCTTTATAGCTCCTTCAATTTTTGAGGGATTCAGCTCAAATTTGGAATATAGGTTACGCAATAGAAGCTGAATGATTGCACATGTCAAACGTTTGCCAGAATCTACAAGGTGATGTTTTTTCAGGGGTCATGCCCCTTTTTCTGCCCCTGAACTTTTTCGCGGTGCGCCGCTGGGCGATTATAAGAAATAATAGTTATTTATGATGTAAGGTTAAAAGTACATTTTTAAGGCACGCATGTGAAAGTTTGCGGAATGAGCGAAGCGAATTCTGCAATTCACATAAGTGCCTTAAAAATACTTTTAACACAAATAACATACAATATTTTTTCTACAAACGGCATTAACCAGTAACAAATTGAATTTTTAGAATGAATAATAAATTGGAAGCATCTTTCCTAATAGTTATTTATGATGTAAGTGTTAAAAGTACATTTTTAAGGAACGCATGTGAAAGTTTGCAGAATGAGCGAAGCGAATTCTGCAATTCACATAAGTGCCTTAAAAATACTTTTAACACAAATATCATACAATATTTTTTCTACAAACGGCAATAAAAAGCGATAACCGGTAACAAATTGGATTTTCATAATGAAGAATAAATTGGAAGCATCTTTTTTACATAAAATTATTGAATTTGACATTTGTCAATAAAGCCAAACAACCAGCACCTTGTTTTACAGGTAATAAAATATCTTGTCAGTTTCGTCAGTTTCTTGAAAGTCTGTCGTGGTCAGTAATGCTTTTTGTTAAAAATGCAACAAAATACAGAAGAAAAAGAGGGCTGCATCGATCTCTTGAAAAATATAGATGAGGCGGCCAATCGGGCTACCTCAGTTGTTCAAATTTTACTATTAATTTTAATGTAAATAACTAGAAATACAAACTTTTTTTGACGTTCGCTCTCAAAATTTGATGTTTCATTTTTAACACTAGTGCTATAAAGACTTTATGGCACTAGTGCGATAAAGTAACATTTTTAATGCTACGGGGGGGTGTTAAAAATTGCATTTTTAACACGTTTGTAGAAAAAAAAAATTATTGAATTTGACATTTGTCAAAAAATCCAAAACAACCAGCACCTTGTTTTACAGGTAATGAAATGTCTTGTCAGTTTCTTGAAAGTCTGTCATGGTCAGTAATGCTTTTTGCTAAAAATGCAACAAAATACAGAAGAAAAAGAGGGTTGCATCGATCCCTTGAAAAATATAGATGAGGCGACCAATCGGGCTACCTCAGTTGTTCAAATTTCACCATGAATATCAATGTAAATAACTAAAAATACAAACTTTTTTTGACGTTCCCTCTCAAAATTTGATGTTTCATTTTTAACACAAGTGCTATAAAGACTTTATGGCACTAGTGCGATAAAGTAACATTTTTAATGCTACGGGGGGGTGTTAAAAATTGCATTTTTAACACGTTTGTAGAAAAAATAATTTTTCTACCCTATTTAGAAACTTTTTGTTCTCTTATAGTTTTTTCGTATCACCGACCCTTATCGAGAAAATAATTAAAAAACAAATCTCTGTAATTATAGCTAGATGAAACTAAAGTGACTCAATAAACCTTTTCTACCTACAGTGGCGACAATAGAGGTCCCGCAGCCATATTCTTGCTCATTTTCAATGGGAAACTAGAAGTAAGACACTCCTCGCCGCCATATTCTTGCTCATTTTCAATATAAAAAACATTAAAATTTCAACACCCTGTAGTTCGGTAACGAAGCGTTTGCGGACCTATGTTTATTAAAACTTTTAGTCATAAAATAAACCAAAGAATCACCCCCTTCCGTTTGTACATGATATTTAGGAACACTCTGTATATACAGTGCCCGCGGAAAAGTCTGCACCATATGGGAAATTTTTTTATGCTCATCCTTACTTCAAATCGGTTTTTGGCATTAGGTTCTGCATGACCGAAAACCAAAAAAACACCTAAATTTTTTGACTCGAGACTTGCCTCACACCTGTCAAATGCCATTTGAAAATTTCAAACAAGGAAAAGTGGCGTTTTTATAAAAAATATGAAAAAATTTTATAAGAAAATATTGTTTCAAATGACATTTAGAGTCTAATTTGATATTTTTGCTTTGAAAAAAAAATATTTATTTTTTTTTATTTTTTTTCGAATATCTACGGAAAAATAATATTTTTAGGATTTCTTTCGCGACCGTTCCTCTAAAATAATTAGTTTGTATCCGACTAATGGTTTTTCAAATCCTAATAATCTAATTAAGAGTTTAAACATCAAAAAGAAATATTTCTATTAAAATCTTGATCTGGACTATTTTAAAAATTTTATGCTTTGAAACATATTTTTTTTGATTTTTTTCAAAGCAAAAATATCAAAACAGACTCTAAATATCATTTGGAACAATATTTTCCTATAAAATGTTTTCATATTTTTTATAAAAATGCCACTTTTCCTTGTTTGAAATTTTCAAATGGCAATTGACAGGTGTGAGGCAAGTGTCGAGTCAAAAATTTTAGGTGTTTTTTTGGTTTTCAGTCATGCAGAACCTAATGCCAAAAACCGATTTGAAGTAAGGATGAGCATAAAAAAATTTCCCATATGGTGCAGACTTTTCCGCGGACACTGTATATTTGGAATTGCTGCAGAGACTGCAGGGGGGATTGCGAACTAATTTTTGAGATTGCTAGGTGATTTTTGGGATTGCAAAGTGATTTCTGGGATTGCAAATATGATTGCGGAACATATTTCATTCAAATTTTTCACTATCTTTTGAATTTATATGATTTTAATTTTAGTTTTTCATTCATAAGTTTATAGATAGAGGTATCTACAGGGTGACCCGTTTTTGATGTTTTAATAGGCTATATCGAAAACCAGCAGTGCAGAGATATAAAAATGTAGGAGCACATTCTGGAGCTCTTTTCTAAGAAAATAACAATGGGAGGACAAACCACAGCTAACTTGATATGTGTTACGGAAATACAGGGCAGTTTCCAAATTTTGTCCAATTTTAAAAGTTTCTAATTTTTTTATTAATCAAGATGTCCAAAAACCAAAAATACTTTCTAGAAGCAATTTTGTTTTCCAGATGCCTCCGATTTTGGAATATGTATTAGCCAAAGTTGTGTTTTTTTTTTTAATGGGATACCCTGTATATTATTTTTCCATTGCATAGCTCTTTTTCAGCTGATTCCAATGATATAAGGTTTTATAGCTTTACCATCAATAGTTTTTAAAGAAAAAAATAAATTCCGTTTCTCCACAAGAAACAATGAGCTAGAAAGAGATAAGTCATGAAATAAATTATGTGTTGCTTATTTATCATTATAGCCCCCATTTCATAAAGTCTGTTTTTTTTTAAAGATAATTCCCCAAGTCAAAAATTTAGTAACCATGTTGGCAACACAAGCCTTTTCTACATAAAAAAATTTGAAAGCATCGACTAGTCATGCCACTGGATTCTACTTGAAAAACAATTCAGCCATGAGCTGTCTTCACCATTGTTATTTTCTCAAAAAAAAATCTCTGCTGGTTTTCGATATAGCCCATTAAAACATCGGAAATGGGGCACCCTGTACAGGGTGTCAAGTTATAAAGTACCACCATCTGTAACTTTTTTATGTACGATCAAAAATAAAAACCCTGTATGTACATGTCCTACTGCCACTTTAAAAACTTGATTCAAGCAAGTGTCATTTTACAATGATTCTGAAATACACCTAATATACAGGGTGTCCCAGGCGAAAGTGACCCATTTTAAATGCTTATAACTTTTAAACCAGGCGAGCTAGCTACCTGCGGTTTGTGCCATTCGATTTCTCTTGGTCTAAAGTTTTTTCTAGTAGTTTTCAATTTTTTTTAAAACTTATACAGGGCGAGTAAAAAAAAATCCGTTTTTCAACATCGAAATTCTCCACTATTTTCAATAGAACACCCTGTATATCGCAACGTCAAAAAATAGATTCATGTTTAAGGTATCCATGTACCAATAGACGTCGTCCCTAAAACTTGAAGTTTTAGCTGTAAAAAATCAAATTCGAAATCTTGGTATTTTTGCAAACACCTATTTTCAAAGCTTGGGCTTGGACCTTATGTTTAACTAATAAAGAGTTAATAACAACTGCATAAAACTATACAAAATGCTGTAGGTACCTATATGTATATGTTAGCCATTCTGTTCCAGGCATTTCTGGATCAATAAATAGTTGAATGAATTGTGTAACATTTCCTGGAGAATCGCTTTAATGACATTACAAATGTTCCACTCGAGGGGGTAACCACTCAGTAAATATGGTGTACAAGAACTGTAATTTTTTGTAATTTTTGTAAATATCAGTAATTTTTAGTGATTTCTCGTAATTTTAGTAATTTTCAGTAATTTCTAGTAATTTTTAGTAATTTTTAGTAATTTTTAGTAATTTTTAGTAATTTTTAGTAATTTTTGGTAATTTTTGGTAATTTTTGGTGATTTTTCAATAACTTTTCAGTAATTTTTTATAAATTTTGAAGGGTATTTTACAAAAACGTTTCTAAAAAAATTATTCTGGAAGTTCTGTGGAAACTTCCTCACGACAAAAGCAATCGTATACATAAAATCTATACCGGGTGGGTCAATGCTCGAGCTCAAGCCAATGAAAAGAAAACAAAATAAAACGGATTTTTCCGAGGATTTTTCATATTTATCGTCAGTTAAGAAAACAGGCTTGGAACTGTTAATTTCTATTTTTGAGGGGGAAACTTTTTGCAAAGAATTTTAACTCGAGGTTTAGGGGGGTACCTATACGTCGCGTCGTATACGAAAAATTGTAGGTACGGGTGAAGGGTGAAACCATAGATAAGGGTGGAGCTCACCCCCCTAGGGGATGGTAGCAATGGATTGGAGTGATAGTGTTGAAAATACGCACAAAAGTGTTCCCTGCGATAGAAAAATTGACGATAACATATCGATACGGCTGGAAATCCCTAATTACCGGAAGGCGGTCTTCATTGACAACAACGTGTGGTTTTTGCTTTAAAAACTGAAACTCCACGTAAAATTAAATTTTTGAGGTTAATTACACTCTGGCTCTGGCACGTACCATCGTCACCAAAAGTAACTGGGACAGCATCACATTAGCTCTTGTCCTATTACATGAATCTTATTGTCAAATATTTGTCAAACTATGAATTAAATGCACTGAAATGAATGACAGTTGAATTAGTTCAGGAGATCATTATGCGTTATTTGTGTCCCAGATACTTTTGGTGACGATGGTACATGCCACAATTTGAAGAGCTCCATTGAGGTATAGAAGCAAGGATAATACACACTACTACCACAGATCACCTAATACAGATGCGTAAGTACGTATACTTGCTGTCGACGATATTCTGTGACGAAGCCGGGCCGCCAGCGGCCCCACGCATAGATAAAGATCGCCCGCGTCAGGACAATTAACGTGGCCGAGTGCGTGAGCATGTTCCAGCCTGTGTGTTTACATATTTTTGCGGCTAGAAAAAAATATTTTTTTGCTGTTTATGAACCAATTAAAGAAATAATATTATATTATTGAGCTTCCGCATTTATATAATAAATATGTTCAAAATACATTGATGTGGCATTGGTGCGGCCAGCCTATGTCTATCAAATTAATCTTGAACCACGAATTCGCCGCTCTTTCGCATCTGTATGTAAGTAATCTGTGCTACTACTACTGTACTACAGGACATAGAGCTACAGGATGGCCTATCCTCATAAGCCAGTGTGTAACAAATCCCCCACCTCTTCCCCACCTTACCCCAAACTACCAGTTGTGACGTAGGCAGCATGTTATTTCTCGCCTTGACGTAGGCTCTCTAAACAGCTGACGACTTAGTTATGACGTCGAAATGGTAACACACCAATATGGCGTCGATTACCAAAAACGAGGCTGATAAGCAATCCTGTAGGTGTGTATCATCCTTGGTACAGAAACGCCTTCTACAACTCAACTGTCAATATTACATTCCTTCCTATAACGTGTGAGTTTTGAACTAATATTAGGCGAGTTCGGGTAATCCTTCGCTAGTTAAAAGATGACATCATCGACGGAAGCTCACGTGAGCTTCCATTTGAAGTCATAGAAGATCAAGAACGATAAACCATAAGACGATAGTCGCTTTTCGTAAGCGCCACGTTCGCCAATTTAGCCGACCGCATAGGTTAATGACCAGACGCGTGACGTACTCCGGCCCACCGATCCAAAGATTTGGTACTAGTTACATTGCTCGACATTTCTCTGTAATGAAAATTCGAGAAGTTTAATATAAAACTTCTCGAAATTTATTGTATTAAAAGCCTGTTTTGGCATTGGCACATCATTGAATGGCTAAACCCAAGGTTGTTTGAGAGAGGCCGGTTGCCTGACAGCTTCATGACGTCATCCGGGGTGCCTCAACACAATGCAAATTTCCATAGGGCTCCCCAGACGCGTCATCAGGCCACCCATCACAAGGCAACCCATAAACCACAGGAACCTTGGGTTAAACCATATTATCCTCCTATAGCAATAACAATAACGCATAAAACTTGTTTCGAGTGAGCCAGGTGACGTCCCTAGAGCAGCGCGTGCCCCCGCTAAACTGGCGGAAAAATATCACCGATGTAACCATTCTCTGTGGTTTATCGTTCTTGATTAAAGATCACCTGAGCTCTATCCAAGGCTCCTAAAGTTGATAGGTTGTCCGGCAATGGGCAACCTGACGACGCATCTGGGGTGCCAAATGGAGATTTGCATTATGTTGAAGCATCTTAAATGACGTCATGCAGCCATCCAGGCAACCTGCCTCTCTCAATAATAACCTTGAGGTCTATCGTCTTTTTGCTTGCGCAGGATTAACTAACCGAACTTGCTTATTCTATAAACGAGCCCTATTTGAAATCATTGTGAATGTGCCTCTGGTCCCTCTTGCGAATTTTCCGCTTACAGTGCGGTATCTTTATGCCATTTTGGTAACGGGTCTTCAAAAAAAAACTAACTCAGAGAGTGCTTTGATTACAAAAACATATAGTTTGTCGATTTTAATCTGATACTCCAAAGGAATATGAGCTCGTAGCTTCCTACATTAGAACGCCAATGGTTACCTGACACTTGTTTTTGCCTTATGAAACATCTCCTCGCTCCTCATACGGAAAGTAGAATAAAAACGACGGACTTTACGTCGCATTATTATTTCTTTATTGGTGGAGATTTTTGACCAAGTTTTCGATATTACAAAATGCAATGACAAAATTGAAGAAAAATATTGCTGAGACATACGTTTAAAAAACCCGAGAAAAAACCATAGCCCATCTCTGATTTTTTTCTTTGAAGACCCATTACAATTGACACAAGATTAATTTCTTCTATCATAATAAAAATTCCAGAAAAATTCAAAAATAATGTTTTAAAAATATTTTGTAATTTTTCAAATTGACAGTAATTTATTTTACTAATGAAATAAAGTGCACTTTAATGTACTAGTAGGTACCTTCTATATAAAAACTACTTATAAAATCAAGTTAGAAATGATGTTAAGGGGTTTTAGTAATTTTGGTAAATGTGTGTAATTTCAGTAATTTTAGTAAATGTGTGTAATTTTTTTGTAATTTCAGTAATTTTAGTAAATGTGTGTAATTTTTTTGTAATTTCAGTAATTTTAGTAAATGTTTGTGTAATTTTTTAGTAAATATTGGTAATTCTGGTAAATGTGTGTAATTTTCGGTAATTTTGTAAATATCATTAAATATTTTGTAATTTTTTGTAAATATTTTTTTGGTGTACACGATTGTTCGCAGTGGTTACCCCCTCGGTTCCACTTAAGATCGTCCAGGCTAATTTAGCAAAGTATAACCGCATCTTTCCTTGACATAACGCCAGAGAAAAAAGTCTAGAACTCTCAAGTCAAGAGAGTAAGGTGTCCAATCTATAGGCCAGCTCTCCGTATCCGTCTTTCCCCAAATGTCATATCTAGTGATTCCCTTGCTATTAATGAATAATGAGGTGGGGGCACCATCCTGCTGAAAATAGATATCATCAAAGATAACCTCCTGTCTTAACTATGGGAAAAAGAACATATCAGTGTATACATTTTCTGTTATTGTTGGTTCATCAATGGAAATGGTCTGTATTTTTTTTTTTCAATAGAGATTCAACACCAATCTGTTACAGTTGGGGTATCTCTATTCAATGAGTTCCAGAGAAAATACTTTGGAACTCGTTAAATTTTCTTGCAAAATGTATCTTAACTTAATTGATATCTAACTAGACAGTTACAAAATTGTTTGCCATAGTGATATCAAGTTCCTATAACATGAAGTTGCATGCGTTTGCAAAAATACCAAGATTTCGATTTTGATTTTTTTTCGGCTAAAACTTCAAGTTTTAGGGACGATGTCCATTGGTATATGAAAACCTCGAACATGTATCTTTTTTTTGACGTTGTGATATACAGGGTGTTCCATTAAAAATAGTGAAGAATTTCAATGTTGAAAAACGGATTTTTTTTTACTTGCCTTGTATAAGTTTAACCTACTGGAAAAAACTTTAGACCAAGAGAAAACGAATGGCACAAACCGCAGGTAGCTAGCTCACCTGATTTAAAAGTTATAAGTATTTAAAATGGGTCACTCTCGGCTGGGACACCCTGTATTAGGTCTCCTAAAGAGCTGCATAATATTTTTCATTGGATAACATTTCCACTTGTTCCACATCAGAACCAGCATTTGATTCTTCAAAAAAAAAAACACTGCTGAACTCGAAAATGAGAGCAAGAAAAACTTGATGTCAATTATCAATGAACTGCAAAATCCCAATCAACAGCTGATTTTTTATCCCCACTAGAGTTGATTTTGAGCGATTTCAGAGACTGCCAAGGTGATTGCATAGGATTTCAGCGATTGCGGAAAACGATTTCGGGACTGCAAGAAGGATTTTGGATATTGCGAACTGACTGCGGGATTTCAGAATGATTTCGGAGATGATTGCAAGTGATTTCAGGCCAAATGTACACGTATTGCAGGAAGTGGTCGCCCCCTCGGAAATTTCATTAACGACAATTTTCTAATAGGTACATTTTTTCTCACAAAATTCTTACCTAGGCTAGATGTAGGGGTAATCACAAAAATCTATAATTTTTTTTTTATATAAAAAGGGCAGAGTTGGTTGGGTCGAGGGTTAGGTATTCTCCGAGGTATTCTCTATAAGACCATAAAAAAGAAACTGTGGGTATATCTACAATAGAAAAAGAATTTCTATTGCAGTACTTATGGTACTAATTAATAATAAATCTGTAAACATTCTATAGTGAAGTGGCTACCTTGAAAACTATCTCACACCCACGAAGCACAATTATTACTCATGCAACAGCACAATCACTCTTCGCAGTTCACAGTACCAGTTCAAACAAAATACTGAAAAAAAATCCTGATATTTACAAGATTACAAAAGACTTTCAGGGCGTTGCTCCACATTAACCTAGAAACTAAACAATAGGAACAATCGCTCTTTCTATCAGTACCAATTATCGAACCTTATTGTATTTTAATGGACAAAAGAAGAATTGTATTTTTACGCACCTTAAAAGCACTGATTTGCTGAAAAACTCGGAAAAACACCCGGAAAAAAATACACAAGAAACAAGTGTGTGAATGAATAATGAATGAAGAAAAAGTGAAATGTTTACAAAATGAATTGTCACTTGTGACGCATGCGAAATAATGACACTGGTGAATCGATTATGTTGTTATCTTTGTCCCTCGTACAGTAATATTCATGTAATAAAAAAGGATAAAGAGATAACATTCTCTTATATTATTTTTGAAGGTCCCTTTAATAAGGCCTATAACTATCAAATAGAGAGAGGCCAGAATTCAGAAGTTTTATTTTAATTTCAATAAAATGTTAATTGTTAAATCTGTATTAATACAATTACAATTATTAATGCAGATAGATCAAAAACTACTTGTCTACTTTCGTAGATAGAGAATATAATATCTACCTCATTAAAATGTAAAAAAGAAATGATTTCGCCTAGGAACCCTAATATGACTGGAGAGTTTTTAAGTTTTATATGTAGCTTCTCAGAGATTTAACGAACCTGAACAATTAAATTGTTAATTTGATTACCTACCTTCAACTTTCTTTATAAGCATCGTAATAGGTATTGACATTCTAATGTTTAAAGAAAAAGTGAAAACTGGGTTGTTAGATGTTAATACATTTAGGTACTTTACTAGCAATCCTACTTTATTGTGTTGGCTAGAGATTCGAATGTATCACACAATTTTTTGTTTTTAACCCTTTCAACTATTAGAAACTTTGAACTACTGAACTGAAATAGTCTATTTAAAAATGCAATGCAGTTGTAAATCCATATTAGACTCGCCATAAACGTACCATATGAGTATACCTCCCGAATAAGTAAAATATTTAATTTTAAAATGTTTACAAGATTACCATTCCATCTACGTACTTATATCATAGAGGTACAGTCGTATTGGATAGGAAAAAGCGTACATGATTAGAATGAGAGGCATGTTTTGCCTTTGCCATTTATCAAACATGACAATATTATTAATAATATCTCTTTGTTAGGTTTTATTAGGCATACGGCCGTACCTACCTAAACTACAGGTAGGTACTAATAGAAAATAGAATTTTTCATTTTTAGTACCTGCAAATCGTACAGGGTATTTGATTATATTTTGCACCATACCAACAGCCTTCACTATTTAAGATAGAAAAAAAATTTAAATCCAAAACTTGACAGTTTTTTTCTATACCTAGTTTCTGATAACGTTATCAGGAAAAAACAAAATCGCATCGGAAAATGGAGAAACGTAAGCAACTTCGACATTTTTTAATGGAACACCCTGTATATTATGCGATAAAATGAAAGATCTATTCTTTCTGATTCCAAATATACCTATCTATATTGATAACATTTGCGTGAGCAATTTTTGACATATCTCAGGTTAAATTATAAAGAATTTGCAGAGAAGTTCGATAAGGATCTCTATCTTAATAAAATTTCTTTGTAATTTAGTTATAATTTAAGCTAAGATATGTCAAAAATGGCTGACGCAAATGTGGTCAACATATATATTCGTAATCAGGAAGAAAAGGTCTTTCATTTTGTCGCAAAATATACAGGGTGTTCCATTTAAAAAAGTCGAAGTTTTCTACGTTTCTCTATTTTCCGATGCGATTTTGTTTTTTCTGATAACGTTAAGAGAAAATATAGAAAAAAACTGTCAAGTTTTGCATTTACAATTTTCTTCTATCTTAAATAGTAAAGGCTGTAGGTATGGTGCCAAATATAATCAAATACCCTGTATGTACAATCAAAAGTGGAAAAATGAAGAAAATTATCCAGTATTTGTATAAAAGTTATAGAAAGTGCGTGATCGTGAATTTGAAAGAATCTACTGAAAAATGGCTGGTGCAAGTTTTTCCGAATTTTCTGCTGTCACAAAAATATCCATCGGATCACTACTAATTGTCTTTTTATACTCCTACAGAAAAGGCAATAATTTTAAATGTGTACAACGCTCTTGACCACCAACATCCTCAAGCTACCATTGTTATAGAATTACATTACAAATATAACGGTAGGTACCCACTAACCATGTAATGTTGCAAAATTTGTCTGCAATATTGTATCGACCTTACTTTAGAAAATTTATTACGTAATGAGACGTTAAGCTTTCTAAAATATTACTTATCCAATGTGAAGGGATTTAAATTTGATATAACTTCAATAGAGAAACATTCGTTTTAGTTATCAAGTAAATGTTGCAGTAGATACAATAATGTATTACATTTGAAACATTATAAAATGTAAGTAACGCAAATATTATAACAATGTTATGAAATGTAACTTTTCTCAACTCTGTCGCTTTAATTTTGCGGAAATATTTACGTTTGTAACATTGAAAATATATAATAAAATAAATGGTTGCATAAATATTATAAGCTCAACTTTTCCTAAAACTGTCCCTGTAATGTTGCAGATACCTTTACATGCGTACGTTAACAGTTTCAAGAATAAAAAACGTTACCTAAATATTTCAATATAAACTCTAGCATAGGAAACATACATTTTCTCAATGTTGCATAAAGCTTGCAGTCGCAGATAGATTTTATTTGCAATATGCTGTCTTTGTCTCTGTCATGCAAAAATATATTTGACTGACAAAGACGGGACAATTATTTGGGAATTCGGAACGGCGCAGACGCACCACCCATTTGTTGTTGACCTGTTGACGCCACGCCACCAAAAGCCAGGACGCTAGGACGGAGGACGCAGACGACGCTTCTTTTTTCTTGGCTTGATAAATAATACAAGAGAATTGAACAGGACGAAAGGGTTCATCAGGATCTTGAGATGTTGGAAGAGGAAGATAATAAAGCTAATGTTGTAAGATTTTAACATTTTAATTTTTTGTGATATTTTAATACTATTTAATTTTTAATTTTATGTGGCTTTTTTACAATACCCATGTTGGAGGAATCGAGGCATGTATGATAAGATCAATTGGAAATTCGAAGTTTATTAACTAACCATTGTGCCCGGTCTGTACCTAGTTGGACTGGCAGAAAAGGGAATTTGAAAATAAAGGATATTGCATTAATGCAAATTCTTACGATATATGAAATATCTATCATATATACAATATTTCAGTATGTAAATTTCTGTAAAGTACCAATAAAAATATTGCAAATGTAATATTTATCTAAGTGTATAAACAAAGTTGAATGCAGGTTTCCGTAAGCTAGCATTTCAATCTTACAAACGTAATTTATTTTTTATGAAAATGCAAGTTTGAGTGTAGTTAGAATAAGTCCGTTTCAGTAATAGCAACAACCTTGCACTTATACTTATATGTATAGCAGCAATAATAATAATAATAATAAAGGTCTTTTATTTTCAAAATAAAGTATAAGAAATTACAAGATATTCATAAAAAAAAGGGCGAGATTCAGTTTACCGATTTTTAGAAAAAAATCGGTATCTGTTCTTCCACCTAACCCTGTAGACAGAAAAGTTAGATTGCACTTAAAGGTCCTTAGAATAGATTTAATATAAAAAACAAAAAAAATAAAACCCTAAAAAAAAATATCAATTTTGTTTATACCTACCAAATAAAAAGCCCGTACAATATCATATTTTTCAATATGCGTCCTCAGTTGAGTCTCGATGATTTTTTCTAGGATCTTGGACATCGTCGGTAGAACGCTAATTGGTCTGAGATTATTGAAAGATTCGGGATTTTTTATTTTTGGAAGAGGGGTTACCTTCGCTTTTTTCCAGGAGGACGGAAAAAACGGATTCTCTCAAGCAATAGTTTATAATATGCGTTAAATAGGGTGAAAGGAACGGTAAGCAGAGGCTTAAAGTTAAAATATTTATACCGTCCAATCCTGTTGCTTTTGACTTAATTTTCTTAATAATATTCAAGACCTCAGATTCTGTCACTGGACTAAAACGAAAGACACTTGATATGTTATCTGTTATCAATAAAAAATGAAATATTAGAGAGATATCAGTGAACCATCAGATAGCGCGTATGGACGGTAATAACATCAGGAGTTCTTTTTTTACGTTAAGCGATATCAGACTTTTAAATTACAGTTATCGGAAAACTTTCCTATTCGCCTCCGTTATTTTATAATCTTAACCTAACTTGTACCTTGTTTTGATTTGTCAATGTTGATTCTGTTGTTTTTGGTCAGGGTCACATGGGGACACAGGATTTGAATTTTCAATGCTTTTTTATTATTTTTTGAACATAAGTTTAACATTACATAACCTATAATATTCAACCAGCCCGTTGTCAAAAACCTGCGCATGCCTATTTGAGCATTTTCAGGCGTTATTCGAAATAGCGCTTAACGTAAATGTTGGGTAAATCACGTTATGCGGTAACGTTATTTCAGTACGTAGTGCTAAAAATCGAATCGCGCATACGTTTAATGTCAAAATAACGTTCGCGCAAATACTGCATGATGCTATTTGGGTTACCGATATCTCTCTATTACAATATTATCTAGAAATATTACTAAATTATTAAAGCGATATTAAATTGCTTAGTGGGTAGTGTCTAAAAAGTGTATAGGTATAGAATTGTCCTGGCATTAGAAAATAGTAATATCACTTCCTCAACGAGAGAAATCAAAATTGTTATTAAGAACAGGAAAAACATGCAATCAGAAGAATAGTTCACTCATTTTATTTTAAAAAAGAGATCCCTAAATTAGACAAAACTCATAGTGGTTAAGACCAATAAAGATTTACCAGAAATAAGTAGAGACAAGCTTTGAAAAATATGGAAAGAATTAAATTTTGTATGGGATAAGGCTACCCAAAATTCATTTTTGATAGAAAATGGAGAAATAATTTGCTCTAGAAGGAAATATTTAAGGAAAATTAAACAATTTCGAAATGAAAAAAGAAAGATCTATTAATTAGATAAAACCTGGATAAACGCTGAATATACAGTTAAGAAAATATGGCAGCATAAAAATATCTCAAGTTCTTGGCAAGCTTTTTTAGAAGGTTTATCCAGAGGAATAAAACCTCCATGTATAAAAGATTAGTTATCACCTATATTGGTCATGAACCAGGATTTGTCAAAGATGGCTTGTTAATGTTTCAATCTAAGTACACGGGAGACTACTATAATACCAGGGTCCTTATTCTCGAAACGGGAGAGCATCGTTTCCAGGAGAACGAGTGAGCATCGTTTCCAGGAGAACGAGTGTTATTCCGTCTTTCTCAATGAAATGCAAATGATAATATAAGTGACAGAGACGGAAGACTCGATCTCATAATGGGGAACGGTGCTCCCCTGTTTCAAGAATAAGGACCCAGGACATGAAGGCATGTGTTTGAGGAATATTTCGAGCAGATTTTAGATTTGATTCCGCCAGGATCTGTTATAGTACCTACTTGATATTGCTCCTTATCATTCAAGACAAGCTGCTCAAGTACCAACCACTGCATGGGGGAAAGTGGTTTTCTGAGAGAATGATATATGTTAAAAAAAAGAGCTCTTGGCCCTAGTGATCACAAAAAAAAAGCAGGAAAATGCCAAAAGTAACATTGATGATATGGCGGAAAAGTGACAAATTATTGTACTTGGAACTCCTCCATGTCACTGTGAATCGAATCCAATAGAGTTAATGTGGGCACATATTAAATATTTAGTCGTACCAGCTCAAAATATCACCATATAAAAGAAATGATGTTGAGAAGATTTTTCAAAAAATCAACACGTCAAAAACCGTCCCATGAACGATTTCAAAACCACTCTGTATACGAGTTTCGGGTCCTACGCACAAATTTTTGGTTTTGCGCAGAATCTTGACGGTACATTATACGGTTTCTTGACGCGTTGGAACAAAGCTGTAGAATCCGAAAAATGGCAGAAATGTGTGGGACAACTATTATAAGAAGAAAAAAGATGTGGCAGCTAGACTCTGGAAAAAGAAATACAGCCCATCATGTCAGTTCTGGTAGCAGAGAAGATAAACATAAAGAGATAATACGAAAATATTGGTTTTGTTTATTGATTTCTTGATTAATCTACTAATATAAATGTTTAGAAAGTCTATACCACCCTTTTTTAAAAATTAAATACCCTCTAGTCCTCTGTTATGCGACACCAATGGTTGTAGAGTCCCTGTCAAGAGTAAAGAGTTCGGTGACGTCAAATGCGCACAAACCCAATTTTGAAGACTAACCGAACTATCGTATTGTTCGGTGCTGCTGCCGAACGCCAAGCACGTGGTTCATTGTCGTACGGCCAGCAGGCATATTCATTTAGTTTAATTTCTATCCAAGTTTTGTCTAAAAAGATACCTCGCTGCTGGTTTCAGCTCATGTCCGAGGTCACGGTAGACAGCGAGAGATAGACGAGGGAGAGAGATCGGACCCGCGTCGCGCAGCTTTCCGTGTCGTCATCGTACTCTTTACTGCTGACGCGGACTCAGTACACATCTGTATATACCGGATCCATTCGCGTTGCATAGAATCACAAAAATGCAGGGGTGGGTCAAGTTTAATCGTAATGATTTGGTGAAATCTTAATAATATTCTCATGAAAAATAAGAAATTTAGTTTTTCCAAAGGTATACACTTGGACCCAGTTTTGCATAAATTGACTCATATTTAATGGTCCTGAAACAAATGGACTATACTTAGTTGTTCCATTTGATTAAAACCTGAGTTCTTTCCCAGTGATAAAGATTTCCTTTGAACCCTAGGAATATTATTATTTTTATTTGTCACTCATTTGTAAAACGTCATTTATCAAGTCAAAATATAAACAACGAAAATTGATTTTTACCAGTTACTGGCTCTACTGACTTGTAAAATTGACAGCTAAACTGTAATAGTTATTTACCTAACAAATGCGGAAAGTGATACGCAACGGCAGTTGACCGAACGACGCGGAGCGGAGTTCGGTCAAGCCGTTAAGGGCGGTAAAGGCACTTTCCGCATGTGTTAGGTACAAAATTTTACCTATGAGCATCTACATCTCTAAAAAAAGGCATTGATAAAATTAAATATTGAATCAGATTAATTAATGAAATTAGATTAGATATAGAAATGATCAAAAATCCATTTTCTGAAAACGAGAGGATTTCTGATTGAAAATATTAAATTTTACTTTACCGCACACTATGCGGTAAAGTGCACTTTACCGCACACTTTCTAGTCCACTTTACCGCATACTATGCTGTAAAGTTAACTTTACCGCACACTATGCAGTAAAGTGCACTTTACCGCATAGTGTGCGGAAAAGTGATACTTTCCATTTGCAAATACGTGCGGTAAAGTCCACTTTACCGCACGTATTTGAAAATGGAAAGTATTACTTTACCGCACACTATGCAGTAAAGTTAACTTTACAGCATAGTATGCGGTAAAGTGGACTACAAAGTGTGCGGTAAAGTGCACTTTACCGCATAGTGTGCGGTAAAGTAGAATTTGATATTTATAATCAAAATTTCTTTCTTTTTCAGAAAATGGATTTTTGATCATTTCTAAATTTAATCTTATTTCATTAATTAATCTGATTCAATAATTAATTTTATCAATGCCTTTTTTTGGAGATATAGATGCTCATAGGTAAAATTTTGTACCTAACACATGCGAAAGTGCCTTTACCGCCCTTAACGGCTTGACCGAACTCCGCTTCGCGTCGTTCGGTCAACTGCCGTTGCGTGCGGTAAAATATCACTTTCCGCATTTGTTAGGTAAATAACTATTACAAGTCAGTAGGGTCAGAGAATTATTTATTAAAATTGTATTACCTATATGTATTAATTTTTTATTTATTATTCAAGATTGTTTACAAATGAGTAACAAATAAATTATTGTACATCATACGCCAGGTATCAGTTTTTACTGGCTCTTGAAGGTGACAAGCTCGCCTGACGGCTCGCTAGTCATTTCCTTCAATCACCAGTAAAAACTGTTTTACCTGGCTAATAATGTAAAATACTATATCAAGTAGCTCAGAATTTTTCATCATCTATAGTTTTTCTGAGGGAAGTTGAAGTTATCTGGGAGCGGCAGAAAAATGGCAAAAATACTTTTCGAAATGTTTTATGAATATCATCACCTTTTTGTAATTTTGTGTAAACAATATTTAGGTAAGTATTCAGGATTTATACACAAATCTAAAGATCATAAAACTATCTATAAAATGATATGAATATGAACTTTTCTTCAATCACTCCAAAAGTTTCAAAGTTATGCGCTCTGGGCTGAACACTCAGAAAGTATAGTTAGACAAAAAAGTAGAAAACTTATGAGTTACGTTATTAGTCAGCTTCAACTTCAAATTATCATTTAACTCAGTTGGCCCACTCACTCTTCTTTCTCAGTCTTACTCGATCAGACCATCCTTGTGCTCTTCAATTTAAGCTTACTCTGTCAGCGTTACAGCTTGATCAATATCGGAACCCAAATCCATTCAGTCTTCCTCTGTTCACATTTGTACAAGAAACCCTGGAAACTTCTTACAATGCCCACATGTAGGTACACCTCAACAAATACCTACAGAATTCAAAATCTAGGTTAGTGCCCATTTTACATCTGATCAATACATCAATTATGCGGTAATTGTGTGGATTATTGATCAAAATGCCTATTCCAGAGATTGCAGAAAAATCGAGAGGCTAAAATTGCAGAGTCGCAGATGTCTTTTAAATGACATTACAAAGGAAAATATGCTGATGTCCGCTATTCCTTGCTACTGCTGATGACATGAAGATTTGGAGAATCAGAATTTCGTAAAGTCGTCTTCTGTAAAAAATGTCGGAGCTTGTAGGAAAAATACCCCCGTAGCTCGAAAAACATTTAAGCTTTTGCAGGTATTGCGAATCGACCAAATGTATTATCAAAAGCTCGACAATCTCATTGGGAAGAGAAAAGACAATCATGATGAAGACATGAAGATCATCAGGTATTGTGGATATACAGGGTGTCCCCGTTCAACTGATCAAAAATGCAAGGGTATATAGAGGAACCAAAGAGAAGTAGTTTGAGATAGGACACCGATAGTCGGAAGTGCATCGTTTCCAAAATACTGGGTTTTGAAATTTAAACAACCCCCTTTCATATCATCTGAAGGGTTAATGCTAGGCTGTTCAAATTTTCAGGGATTATTGATGTAGGAATACCCCAAAAAAAAAAAAAAAAATGAGAAAAAGAAACCCCTCGTTTTTATTCTAATCGGTGACTTCACCGGTGAGTTAGCTATCTTTGTTTAGTGAATGGAAATTATGGAAAATGACAATGACCGACATAGAATGGTGGATCTATCGGTAAAATTTGATGAGAATAAAAACGCAGGACAATTTGTTTCAATTTTTTTTTTTTTTGGGATGGTTCCAGGTAGAAAATGGAAATGCATTATACGAACTCTTAAATATCATACCCAAATTAATAATCCCTGGAAATTTGAACAGCCTAGCTTTATCCTTTCAGATGATATGGAGGGGAGTTGTCTAAGTTTCAACACCCTGTATTTTGGAAACGACGCACTTTCGATCATCGGTGTCCTATCTCAAACTACTTCTCTATGGTTCCTCTATATACCCTAGCATTTTTGACCAGTTGAACGGGGACACCCTGTATAGAAGTATGGTAAACATGGACTTGTTCCAATTTCCATACTGCAAAACTCTGTACCGCCGGTACCGCAGAAACTCCTATAGGTATTTAATATTTTCAGTAGTATTAACTGATTTTACAGCAAATCTCACCCCAATCAAGATGCAAGAAGGCTGGAAGTGGGAATCCAGAGAGCACAAAGGCATCTTAAAGACGTTTCTAAGATGTCCACAAACGACAATCAAGACGTCTTTTAGACGTCTGCTTACGTCTTAGTGACATCTTGAAGACGTCGTGTGTTACAAAACCCAACGTCTGCCTAAACACGTCTTCATTTTTCATTATTATTAGGTAGGTACCTACTCATTTTTTAACTATCAATTTTTGTCTATTCCAGGAACTTTTTGAAATAATTCTGAGGTTTTTAAATTGTTCAAAATGTTGCTGGAAAGTGTTTTGGAACGTTTAAAATGCTTGTTGCAGTTTCAACTTGGCTTGAAGTGTTTTGGAGCACTTTAGAAGTTTTTCAGTAATTTCTAAATTGTTCTGACAGATTCTTAAGTATTTCTATAGCCGTATTGAAGCTCCAGAGTGTTCTTAATGAATTCAAAAGAGTTCTGAAAAGTGTCCAGTTTTAAACTTGAATCCTATAATTGTTCTGAAATAACTCTGAAGTTTCTAAATTATTCCAAAGTGTTCCGGAAAATTCTGAGTTGAATTTGAACTGTTTAGGATAGTTATTAAAGGTTTGAAGTTCTACAACAATTTAAATTCGCTCTTGAACGTCTTCTGAAAGGCGTTTTGTAACTTTTAACCTGAATCCTATAAGATTCTGGCGCTTTTCAAAATGTTTCTGGAGTATTTGAGCGTTTTGGAGACGTTCAGGCGCAATGCAGACCTAGAAAAGACGTCTTCAAGGAAGACTAGAACAGAAGTGAGGAAGAAAGCGAAAGTAATGAAACAGAGAGTGAAGGCATCTGAGATAAATCTACAAAATGCCTCAAAAATTCTTACTTTTTTGCAATAATGAAAGATTTGAATAGATTTCTTTTCTTTCAGGTAGGTAATTCTTGAATTTCAATTTCCTAAGAAACCGATAGCTGTAATAACTTAGTTTCTGCAATAAAAACATCAAATAAGCATTATTACTGAGGATAAAACGACATTAGCTATAATAACGATACAGTCAAGTCCAAATCAAATTTTCCTTTTTTTTCCAAAGTCTGGCAACCCCGTTGCCGCAAAATAACGGAGGCTGGCTCACCTCCAACACGCTATACTTGGACATTCTATATCTATAGGTTGTGGCAGATTATTTATTTATAGAGCAGTTGGGGGTCCCACTGGCCAATGGCCTTCCCATCGCCATCGCATTTACCGCTATTAAATGGCTATCGGCCATATAAAATAGATATTATAGGCGTGATGCTGTTCGACCATGACCTAGGTCAGGTTTGAGAACCTGGACTAGGTGATTTGTGTGGATGGTGTGCCATATGTTTTCAAGAATTTCGGAAAGATTCTTTATGTAGTGCTGGGTCTTTAGATTATTCGACTTTGGCCTTGTTGGAGTAACCTCAATTATTAAAGGCTCATTTCGTTGGTACGATGTCATATGACGATTTGCCTAAAGAAGTATGCATGACCAATCCTCATCAACAAGATCAAAGCACGTGCATCAAGTTGGACTTTCACGAGAGTCAAATGAAAAAAGATTGAGGAGAAATCTCAATTTTTACGATTAGGTACAACTTTTGTCCTACAAAATGTGCCAACTTGTTTCAATAATGAAAAATAATCCTAAAAGATAATGATGGAGGATGTTAAAATCCAATTTTTCTTCTGAATCTGGAATCTAGAGAGTTTTTTAATTGCCCCAATTTGTGGAAGTCAGCGACAGCCCGTTTTAGGTACAAGAAACTATGAGAGATAATTCATTGCATCTTCTCTTGCTTCTTAACTCGACTAATTTACTTTTGTCTGACTCAAGGGCGGTTTTGTTATCCAAGATTTATAGGTTAAACCTCAAAACTAAGTAATCTCGGGTATATTCAAATTTTCACTCAAAAGCTACAAGGAGAAAGACGAATTTGGGTTCCAAAGGGCCTGTTGCATATTATAAGAATTCAGAACATTCTAGATTGGATTTTAATAAATCATTTTTGTTGAAGTTGAGATGACTGGAGTTTTTTCGCTTCAAAACTATACAGGGGGAAAATTTGATATTCCAAGGATTTGAGGGCTACAAATAGGAAATTTGTAGATTCTTAATTTTTGATAAAATCTGGCAAGGGATTTTTTTTAAGCAATACTCGACACCGTCTCTAACATAATTTTATCACTCAAAACCCAAAAATAACAAAACATTGAAGATTTTAAGGATTTTTAGAAGAAACTCTAAAGCAAAATTTAGATTTTTTAATGTCTAAGATCAACATTTTTAATCTTAGAAGCTGAATTTAGGAGAATCTACACTCTACAGTTCATTATTGGTCTATATCTGATCTTGTTTGGACTAAAAATAATATCTACATAAATTCCAATTATTTGTCATTCCTCAACCTAAATATTAGTGCCTATGGCTAAGAAAATGAGTGGTTGAAAAGCATCCACAGAGCATTCACCTCCAACATTCATATAATATCTTTAATGGAATTCCAAAAATAGATCATTGTATAAACATCGTATTTTAAAGAGTCAAACACAAATTTAATGCATTAGAAAATTTGTTTATGGGTTTGGAAAATTATGTGGAAATGAATAAATTGGCAGTATTTAGATATTAATGTTTGTCATGTGGAACAGTAATCTATTCCAAATGTCTTTTCAAATTGCCTGGTGCATTTTTTTTTTAACAGGGTTTCATTAGTTTTCACTCAAAGATGATGCTATTTTCTTATGCTATACTTAGCACAAGTCTGTGATGAAAATATTCGGGCAAGCAATAAAAAACATGTGATTTATGACACAAATATCAAAATCCCACTTCCACCGTTTCCAAAAAAAAGTTGGCAAATGGTCACGAATCAGGTGAATTCGAAAAATTTCAATGTCATCTTTCATAAGAGACACGTGTGGAATTGCTTTAAGTCACATAAACAAATTTTGTCGGAGCTAGTTAACTATTTAAATAAGAACTTGTTACAGGATATGAGAAAATATTACCAATTTTTCGTGGAAATATGCGGTTCGTAATACTTGGCAAACGGTATGAGTCCTATTAATCCCTCGGGATAGGACGCCCAATCAAATCCCGTATTTCGCGCCGACCTTGGGACCAAAAATAACAATTTTTTGGGAAAACAGACAAGTGTTTGTTTTGGTTTTTCTGCATATTAAACATATCGTGGCTCAAATGAAAATATTTTATTCGGAATTTTTAACGATAATGAAACATTGAATGTAAAATTATAAGATGACTGAACTGTCACTTAAACATACACATACCAACAAACATAAATCATACACCACTTTACTGTTCAGAGCCAGAATTAATGGGTTTTCAAATTTTTTAACCATAGCTATTTGATTGTTTTATAAATATCTCAGATTTTTGGATATTAATCTTTATTGAAATACCTATTCTAAGATAACAGTAGAAGACTCTCAATAGTCTCAATCCCTTTGAGTAATTGGGCTTTGGCAATGATTGTTTGGTGATGAGCATCCTAATCAAAAATAACTCTTTCTGTATATGAACAAATTTTTGTATTATATAAGCTCTATATATAGGAAAACTTTGTAGTATGTTTTTTTTTTCGCTGATTTATCTTGTCCAAACTTTAGTTTTTCGCTTGAACAGGCTCGGTTCCAGTGTTTGCAAATATTAAATAGAGCATCGTATAAGCTCGCCGGCAACAGCGAGCCCAATATCTAATTTCGACCTGACTGTGATATAGTTTGATAAATTGCAGTTAAAAATAATTGTTTGGAGGAAGCTCTTTTGTGTGCCGAAAAAACTGAAGTGATAGAATAATATACAATCCATCAATAACACATTGGATTAGGTACAAGCTTCAAAGCTGACATATCGCAAGAGGGTTTAGGAAAAATTGGATCTCTCTTTATTTTCAATCAATACTTGAAGTCAGTTGAAACTATGGGTGTAAACTGTGGGCCAAATTTATCTATGGCATTTTTCAGTCATGAGCAATTACCTAATTTCTAGAATTATAAAAAACAATAAGATAAAATCACAATAAATTTCCAAGCACACGAAAAAACTGGTCTATACACGATCTTTCCCCAGCGCAGAATACCATATCACCACAATGGTATTCTAAATTAAGTTTAACTTAAGCTAGGATCTTATTTCTTGTTACAAAAACATGCCTAAGTTATAATAGTGATGGGTGTGGATTTCAAGGG
Organism: Ceutorhynchus assimilis; assembly: GCA_917834065.1. Taxonomy (NCBI): domain Eukaryota; kingdom Metazoa; phylum Arthropoda; class Insecta; order Coleoptera; family Curculionidae; genus Ceutorhynchus; species Ceutorhynchus assimilis. The sequence goes on from OU892278.1 coordinate 54,697,268, forward strand.
TGGTAGATGGCGTGTAACCCCTTTTGTTAATGAATTAACAATGGGTCCATAATATGCTCAGTTAGCTCAGCAAATAATAGTATTTAGATTATGCAAATATCACCATAATTTGAAATAGGTAAATAAAGGGACTTTAAATTAAGTGTAGTGGAATGGAATATGTTACCCAATACGCTTCATTTATTCAGCAAGATACTTCCAGAGACGGATCGAGAGGAGGCCGGTAGATTTGACAAATCGCCCTTCAAAAAAACTCGTGGCGGTTTGCCTGTTGCACCACTTTGTACTAGCAAGTAGCAGAATTGTCAGGGTGGTCCAACATGGACACACGTGAAGGTTTTCTTCTGGGAAGAAAAAAAAATAGCCTCGGAAACAGCCAATTTGTATCTTCGAAGGAAAGGGGAACCCACTCCACGAAAGACTCTAACATAATAGAAATATTCCCCTAAATAAAGATCGCTTTTGGATGGATTAAAAACTTACCACATTGTGTGGGTTAGGATAACCACTGAATTTACAGGAAAATCGCCATACTTTTTGGAATTCTTATTCCGGTAATCGACTAAAGATCGCTTTCGGAAGTTAATTTCGGAAAAGAAATGCCCAATGGCAGTACTCGGTACTCGGCAAGGAAACTTTTTTTTTTCCTTTTCTTAAAGGAACCAATTATGGCGGCCAGTTGGTTCAGCAACCAAACCGGAGAAGGGCCCCTCAATTTTCTCTTCGAGAATAAATAGCTTTCACATGACAGTCTTGAAGGAAAATCACTGTCAACCTGTCGACCCTCAGCTATGTAAAAATTACTACGTTCGAAAACTATTAACAAGGTTAAAGAGCAACGAAGTACCAAGTCGAGCAGATCAAGATAGTATAAAAGAAAGCGCCTATGTCCTCTCGAAGGCTTGAATTCACCGATGAAATAATACATTCAGCCGGTAATAGATGCAGCAATATGGCTGAATAATTATATAAAATTTAAATTTAAAAATTATTTATATAAAAAAAGCAAGTGACATTTGCAATGTTACACTGCCCTCCTTCAAAAAAAGAAAAAAAATATACGAAGTGTATATTTTTTTTTTTGTTAAATTAAAAAACTAGGTAAGATAGATATGGATGAAAAAGATAGACAGAAGGAAGAAGAAGGAAAGTTGGAAGCGGTTGTCAATTTTTTTTTTTTGTGTCTGATATCTAACGTGTATCACTCGTCCTTACGGAAATCATTATTGGTGGGTCGCAATTGAGAAAAAAGTTATAGTAAGTAAAAAGTCAAAATTGTGAAAAAGTCATAATTAGGTATGGTTTTAATAAAAGAAAAAAAACTTAACAGAACCTTCAACTTTGTTTACCATTATTTTGCCATAAACATAAAGAAGAGAAACGGTACAAAACAGCTACACAGGGAAAGACCCCATGCAGTGAAAAGATGAAACTCTAATTTATACCTGCGGTATTTCGTTCTGGGCGGAGTTCCCGCAGAGGAAGTAAGAGAGACCTTTCATCCCTTGTATACAACGGGGATCAGCCGCCATATACAAGTTATCCGTAAAAAGGCTCAATGATGAAGGGATAGAAAAGAAATCAGTGTGCGGACGAACACACCTAGGAATGAAATTATCCTAAGAATGGCTCTTTTCATTGAAATTACCGTTATTCCTCGAGGAACCATCCGACTCTAACTCCTCCCACCAAGCCTGTGCCAATAAGGTGGTAGGCAGCAGCCTGTCTAATTGATTCCTCTCAACGGACAAGAGAAATCAATTAAAACAGAAGTCGGCACAGCCCTTATAGAGGAAAACTTGAGATAACTTCACCCCGGAGCAAAAGTGAGTAGTCAAATCGATAATTAATTGGATAATTAATGCAAAATTTTGGGTTTTGGTTGGTCTTCAGTGAAGACAAAATCTTCAAACGAGAGAAAAGAATTTACAGAAGGAGTGGTCCTACTTTTGGAGAAAGCTCTGAGAGCCCTTTTTATTATTATTTTTTTAAAAATTATTTTAGGAAACCGTTTTGGGTAAAATCTGGAGTCCGCAACATTTCGTTTGCGCCAGTCCGTCCTGCAAACATCTTTTACAGGATTAAGGATTCTTCGAAAAGCGCGAACAACTCTATTGGGAGTACTGTTTCGAACAGTATTTGGCTCCGAGCTGTTCCAAGTGCAACGGAAAAATCAAAGGAGTGAGCTGAGCTTGAGATTAAACTAGTGCAACTCGAAATCCGCAAAGTGACGTCATTCTGATATCCAGTTGGCTAGGTATATGGAAACCATCCAGCGCTTCCTTTGCAAATTCAACGTCAAATATCTACTTAATTTTGTATTTATCACAAGAAATCGGTTTACGAATGTTGATAGCTCAAAATAATAATAATTAATCAAACGTTTTATCTGAAAATTACCACATACATGGGTTGAAAAATATGCTGCTTTCTTTAGCCTCAGTTAAATTGTGTTAATTCGTTAAATGTCGAGTTTAACCGAGAAACAAAAATTCCAAGCTTTAACCAGAGATGAAGACACCGGCCCTAAATGTGTTAGCACATCCATTGCATGATTTTGTGCCTATCCCACTTCAATAACTAACAACAAACACACAATAAATTTAGACTCGCAAATCCCTATAAAATTTTGTGTCAGGGTGCCAACCAAACAAACCGCACAAAAACATTGCACCTATAGTCAGAAAATGATTCAGAATGAGCTCAGACCCTCAAATTATGTTATTTTTTTATTCAGATTCGGAAAGTATGAATATTTTCATTTTCAAGGAATGTATGTTGAAATAATGATATACACAAATCTTTTAAAAACAATATCATTCAAAACTGACAAAAGTTATTTTTAAACGTATTTCACCTTTACCTCTAGTAATCTTCTCATAATGAATATCCGATTTAAAAATAAACATCTCACCGGAATTTATGGCGTCATAACTATTACGTCAAAACTCACAAAAATACCTAGTCGTTTTGGCACATGGTGCATGTGTTTTGATTGCCGAAATCCTCTTAATTTTGCATTTAATGCATAAATAATTTAACGTGCATCCAACAACGACCAACCGACGCCATTTTTATTCTGTTGATCATATTTATGTACGTCAAAATAGTGCCAAGAGATACATATCAGTCATATATACTAGTCGAGGAATATTAACAAAAATATAGAAATTCTGTTTTCACGAATCTAATGATAGTGAGTGACATTAGAAAAGTATCCTAAATTATTTTTCTTAAAAAGCCTCTTGACTTCTGCTTTCCAAGGGCAATTACATTTGAATGTGTCCAAAAAGTCATCTGGCTCTTAGCCATCATGTTTCCGGATACTGATTTTTAAAACTTTTCTGTTGTTCTTTTCTTCTCCAATTCCTCAATACACGAATAATGGCGGTTTGTTTCCGAACAAGACAAGAACAGAATTTGAAGAGTTTGCAATCAGTCCCAAATCCAGACTAGTTTATTTTAATCTCCATTTGGGAGGAAAGTTGATAACTTTGGATGATATCCTTCTTCCATCTTGTCCTACTGACAAAGTTCTTTGTCTTCTTTTCTAGGATGTCTACAAAATTGGTGGTATTGGCACAGTACCAGTAGGTCGTGTGGAAACTAGTGTCATCAAACCCGGTACCGTTGTTGTGTTCGCTTCAGACAACATTTTCACTGAAGTAAATTCTCTCGAAATGCACCACAAAACTTTGCAAGAAAAAGTGCTTGGAGACAGTGTTGGTTTCAACGTTAAGAACGTTTCAGTGGAAACTTACGTCGTAGTTAAGTAACTGGTGACTCCAAAAACAACCCACCTAAAGGAGCTGCTGCGACTACTTGGCCCAAGTTATTGTACTGAACCACCCTGGTTAAATCTCCAACGGATAGACACCAGGTACTTGACTATCACATTGCCCACATTGACCTTTCTCCTCATTCTCTTAAGGCCGAATTTTCCCCTGTTACTGGATATTATTTACGTTCTTTTCCCCTCTCAGGCTCAGGCCTATCTAACTTATTTTCCCCATGTAGCAGTGAAGCCTGAGAAGGCTTATTGCGCTTAGCCTGTTCGCTTTATTCCAACCACTCTAGTATTTTAGTGCCCTGTACAAGGTTTTACAGGTCATTTACTGGGTGGTTCCATGATTGTTTCCAGGACTATGTTTGGTCGCCCGGAAATGCCGTGTCTTCTGCGATCCATTGCCTCGCAGTTTACCAATATGTCTCTGGCTGTCTGGGATTCCTTAATGCAGAGTCTGCAGTTAAGGTCTCCGTTATACAGTTTCATCCTGATCAGGTGGACCTTCACTGGAATGTAGCCTGTCATTATAGTCCTTAGTCGGTTCCTACTCATTTGTAGCAGTTCTGCGGCCCTTTTTCTGCATGTTTGGTCGATGAGCTTCCTACCATGATTCTGCCTAGAACTTGTCCAGTAGTGTCGTTGTTCTTTACGAACCCAACCCAGTCTTTGATGTAGCTTCTGGTCATAATTTTTGGTATCCCTAAAGCCGTATCTGGGGTGCGATTTTAGAAACTATTCGAGTACATTTCGTACACGAAATTTGACTGACAGCAATGTAAATTCAATGGGAAGCAGTCAAATTTCGCGTACGAAATGTACTCGAATGGTTTCGAAAATCGCACCACTGGCCCGTTAAGTTTTGTCTCTGATACTTTCTCTGCGAGTTCGTTAGATTTCTCGTTGCTTTCGATTACTCTTTGTCCTGGCTTTCAGATAAATATTACTTTATTTTGGTCCGCCAGGGCTCTTAGTTCTTCCTGGCATTCCCATACTAGTCTTGATAACTCTGGCTCGGAAGAGCCTTCAGTGCAGCTCGACTGTAGGACATTATAAGGATCTGCCTGTTGACTACAGCTCTTCTGTTATTCTCTGCTGCGCAAGATGCACTGGAGGATGGCATAGATCTCTGCCTGAAAAACAGACGCATGCCCCATACCGCCAGTGCATAGTGATTGCTGTAGTTGGCGGAGTATATCTGTCCATTTACCAGGTCCGAGCCTGCTATTTGGTCTCCGGTATGCCCTGTTCCCATTCAGTTCTGCTTGGGAAGCTGACGTCGAACCGTCTGTTGAGGCAGTGTCCCATGTCTTCCATTAGTTCCATTATAAACTTGAAGTAGATATTTTCTTCTGTCAGTGACATCAGTTGTTTTTATTAGCTCTTCAACGAATTGTCTATGTTGGATTGGGACAGAATTTCCAGAGACGGTATTGCTGGAAGAATTAAATGGAGAATAATTCCCCATCCAGAAGCTTAGTGGGAAGGATTGTGAGAATGAAAAATTCGATTTCTTAAGCGGCTACCGAGGAAGATTTTGGAAAAACCTATATTTTGAAGAGTTCAATACCTATCATTGTCTAAGATTGTGAAGTAGTAGAAGATCAACGACCTTTCACTAGTTTAACCAAAAACCATGGAGCAAGTGCAGAATCAAATCCAGGAACTGTCAAAAATCTTGAGATGTTTTAATTAAAACTTTTTTAAATGAATTTTTGACCTGTCTAGATTTCTATTTTAGAAAATTACACCCTTTATCAACACTTCTCTTCGAGAAGATAATAAATTGACGGAGTCGAACAGAAAATGGTTATACGGGCCTCTGCCTGGATTCAATAAAGAGTTGATAGGGATGGACACACAAATTTGGTTTTCACCGACTCTATTTAGAGCAAATGGTCCAATATTCCCACACTAACAATTGATTCTGAAAACCAGAGCAGCAGTACCTGTTTATAAGCCCAAAAATCCGAATTCACTTACCACAGAAAACGTGGAACCACCAATCACACAAAATGGAGGCCCACAATTAGATAAAAAATTAAAATAAATATAATATTTATATTTCAAGAAGAGATAAGATAAGATTTATCACGTGAAAACATAACAATGATATGATAATATGCACTGATGGCAAAATATATTGAAAAATGTATAAGGGAGATTCTAAAAATGTGAAGAAAAAATTATAAAAATAAAAATGACTCGCCTGCTAGAGAAAGAAAACGTTTTGGAAACCAAACCCTATGGGAAAACAATCCTGTGTTTTTTTACACTTAACTGCGTATTAACCAGACCAACCAATCAGAAAATTACACTCAAAAGACCATATTCACTTCACAATGAAAAACCACGTGGAATAAAAGAGAATAGATAAAAATCCACTACAATTATTTTAATTGTTTACAAAATATAATAATTTAAATTAAGGTTATGTTCAAAACAAAAAAACCGCTAATTAATTAGGTCATTAGGCCAAAAATTTAAATTTTCTTTTGATACTTTCAAATTACTTAAATTAGGAATTATTATTTTACTGGCAAAAATACAACTTTATAATGAAGATGGAATATCTTACGTAAATGATAAATTTATCGTAACACATTATGAGCTCGTCAAATAATATACAGGGTGTAACAGAATAACACCAACACACATTTAGGGGTGGTAGGGTAGGTCAATGCAAGTAATTTGACATAGGAAACATTATGGGGTCGCAGATGCACCTCTCCGGAGATATGAACTTTTAAAGTCTGACGCCGACCGGATGAACCGTATGCAGAGATTGAATGCTTGTAGACGCTTATGATAAACTTCAAAACGAAAAAAACCTTTGTTTATTGCATTCAGCCACGACAAAAATTAGGCAAGCTACTTAAACAGTAAGAGATTTACAGAAAAGACTCGAAGTGACGACAACCTTTCTCTATGTAAATATGGAAACGGTTATGGATCGATCTCCTTACTCCTCCCAGAATTTCCACCCTGTTATCAATTAGCTCAAAGGCAGCCATGATTTTGCCAAGTAATTCCTCTTGCGAATTTACAGGAGTTTCGTAAGCTAACACTTCACCCCACAAGTAAAAATTTTGTGGAGTCATATTTGGCGATCAAGCAGGCCAGTGTACTGGGCCTCCTCGTCCAATCCATCGTTGCGGAAAGATCAAGTCAAGTTACGCCCGGCAATCTAGTCCAAAATAGGCTTGTGCACCGTCGTGTTGGTACCACATGTCCCGACGTACGTCAAGTGGTACTTCTTCTAGCAGCTCTGGTAGGACGTGTTGCAAGAATCGAAAATAAACATGAGCGTTTAGGCGTAGGGGCAACAAAAATGTTCCAATTATGCAGTTATTTAGCCCATATGTTAACGGCAAATTGGTATTGAAAATGATGCACATGCATTGCGTGTGCGTTCTCCTCAGCATAAATGTGGCTATTTCGACTGTTAAACATACCATCCCTAGTAAAGCAAGCTTTATCCGTCCATAACACAATGTTTGCAAATCGTGGGCTCTGCGTGCCCTTGTGCAAGTACCATTGGGCAAACTGTACCCTAAAAGGATAATCATCTGGCAAGAGCCCTTGGGCCTTTTGAAGATGATAGGAATACAGGGCCTGCTCCTTGATGATGCGATGAACGGTCATGTGATCGCAATTTAGAGCGTGAGCAACGGCTCGTGTGCTGATGGAAGGATTGCCTGTTACTTGATGGAACACTTCTTCCTCAAAATTAATCGTTCTTCTAGAGCGAGGAGTACCGCCATCAGGCTTACGTACAGTAAGTGAACCAGTTTCCCTTAAACGACGGTCCAGTCACGCAAAAGTAGGTACTATGATGTGGAGTATGTCTGTTCGGAAAAGTTTGTTCATAAATACGGCAAAGCTTCTCGACTATTTTTATTCGCGGCGCCTTAGACGAGCTGCATTTTCGCTAACTTGTTAAAAGAGAAACGATGCATGGTTTATAAAAAAAAAAATTACACACCAGAATCAATTTAATAATTGGTGAATACGTTGTTTACAACTTGAAACAAGTCTAAACAGCACCAAAAAAGTCTTCTGATAAAGCTACTACTAATTAACATTTTACCTACTGATAAGGGCATAAAAGCTGTACTGAAAGATGAGGAAATAATGCATAAGCCATATCGCATTTTTTTATTGATAAACGCTTTTTCTTATACCTCTAGCGTCCATAAGCATTAAATCTCGACATATGGTTTATCCAGTTGGCGTCCAGACTTAAAAAGTTCCTAACTCCCTATTACTTGAATTGACCTACCCTACCACCCCTAAACGTGTATCGGTGTTATTCTTTTACACCTTGTATATACAATTTTCTTTTATTTAATTAGGTATTAAATGCCTAAGCTAATTGAGATAACTTCATAAAATAAATAAAACCTTCGCCAACTCTCAGTTTATTTCAGTCAAAAAACGACATGTACTCAGCACTTATATTTATTGGCAATTTTGGTACTAAATACGAATCCCAAATTGCATCATATTTATTCCTAAATGCTATCCGCGGGCACTAATGAGCCTCGTAAAGTTATGATTTAATCGACTGTTTGTGCCGTTTTGAAAATGACTCCAGAAATAGCGACCGCGTACAAAGTTTCAGATTGTTTTTGTACAAACTTCCTGAACGAAACTATCGAAGATAATCGGTTTTAAATCGACAAAGCTTAAAATAGATGCTGGAGTGGTGTTTTGTTTTCTGAAAGTATAAAAATAAAGTGTCAACTGCGTTGGAGAAAAAGAATTTTTTGACGGTGATGGACAACCAACATGGTTCTGGAACATTTTCATTCAGTAAGTTGTTCTTTAATGTTTAAGTAGTTTTTTTTAGGATTTGCCTTAAGTTGATTTGAGGCTTTTTTAAAGCCTTCTCAAAGTCAGTTTTAGTTTAGGATGGCGCTAGAGTTTCGTTTTTTCCGATGACATGTATGACATAGAAGAACGAAAAGAAAGAAGTCATTCGACAGGATCAAAAAGGAGTCAAAACATTAATCTTGGAGCATTAACTTAGAAAAAAAAAACGTTTACTGAATAAAAGTGAATGTTGCTACCATGTAATGCGCTGTAAAGTTTATGGGAACGGGGCGCGCCGCAACGAAAAGCGTACCGAAAGGGTAGGTAGAAGAGAATGGGGAACTAGATGACTGGACTGGAGAAGAAGCTGGGCTGGCCGTTAGACCGGATGTCTTCCATTGATTATTCAATTTTTATTTTGCATTAAACTGATTGTTCAATTCAATTTGTGATTAGTTTGTGTGTCATAAGGAGCGATCACAGGTCAGTTGAATGATTGTTATTTTGTTTTTGAGAGTTCAATTTATGCAAGTATTTTTCTGTTGTTTTTTCATTTTTATGTTTTTTTTTTGATTGTTTATAACACTTCCATTGTTCATGTATTTAACAAAAATCGTTTCATGCTGTAAACAACTCAGTAAATTAAAACCAAAGAAATTATGTGCTGTCTTTTGTGCTAGGATTTTAATTTTTGTTATTCAGATCGTACATTAGGGTCTTTGATGAATCTACTAATACTTTTCTACCCTGACGAGCGAATATCCTAGCAAACAAATTGAAAAATCAATCTAGAGACATTGGCCAAAAATAACAGCTATAGCTGAGTGCTCTCCCGTAACCAGGGACCTCAGTACCTGCCGGAGATGGGCTAACTAACCAAAAACTCTCCAGTATTGAATATAGGTAATGTTGATTGAATGTAGTGTGTGGAATTGAAATTTTAGCACAGGAGCGGTATCTAATTTAAACTTTCATCATTGACTTAAATTATTGATTAATGACTCAATTATCATCAAAATGACACAGTATGTTTTGATTTTTGAGGAATGTTCGATCGAGGGTTTCTCTGCCGTTCTCTTTTCCCTCGAAAATTCCAGGTCGAGAATGGTACGATTTACTAAAAGTAGACTTTTCACAAATTTTCCTTTTCTTTTACATATCACAACTTCCCTTAAATTTCCCTAATATTTGCTAATGTCGGGCGCATGTCCAGTAAGTAAAATTGAGTGAGATTTGTTAAAAGAAGAGGAAATAAAAAATTCACACCGTTCAATCTTGCTGAACGAACCTGTGTGTTATACTACAACTTCTTATTGCGACTTTACTGTACTTGCCATTATAAAGCTGACATATTAACTTTGAAATTTCTTATATTTAGCAAAATTAATAAAAATAATATATGTTGGTCGACAAATTGCTCAGAGTAAACGCACACACCAGATGATTCATGTCGTCCGTTATAAATAAATTTTTGCGCCGGCCAACCTTTGTCTGTTATTTATCCATGGTGATTTTTTTAATTTTTGCGAATTCGCAATCAAAAAGTAACGAAAAATGTTTGGATTTTTTGGCAAGCGATCGCGGTTTTATATTAACAACACATCTTTTGGACGTCAACAATTAAAAGAATTCTTGTTTCTATGCCCATTACATAAATGATGAAATGTGAAATCTTGGTAGCAGACTCTAAAGTGGGAAACTAGTAGATCCTCATTATCTCCATTTTGAAGAAAAGAGTAGGTATCAACTTGGCATTATCAGCACATGAAAGCGATGCCTGGATCTGAAATTCACTCCAATAGTACTGATTAAAATAGGTAAGTAGGTAATCATCGTTTAAATTTACTTAAATAAGTTCTGTCTCGCTTATTATCATCTACAAAATATTTTTCTATCACAACTGGCAATTGAGTTTTTACAAATATTGGCACGAGCAAGCTTTTGTTCCAACGTGACGACAGGTGCAATGTTTTTGAATCGCACCTACGGACAAAAATCGTTTAAAGTAGACCCATTAGTGCGGTAAAATTAATGTGAGGACGAGACAATAACGAGCTGACTATAGAAACCGAGAAGCGATAAAATTCAGTCTGACTAAAGAGTAGGAAATTTGGAAGAAATCTAGTAACCCAAACTAACCTGAATTGTAACAACTGTGATTGAAGAGGACGCACTTAACTAAAGTACCTGAGATGAAGTCTACTGCCATAATGGAAACAATGTTTCCACATGAAAATACTTGAAAACCAAAGGAACATGCAGCAAATATAACTTTGGATGAAGTACTCACAGCTAAAAATGAAGTATGACATGAGAAGCTGCTGTAGCTTCAATTTCACTGAGAGATTTTATAGGGAAATTTTCTGACAAAGCAATAAATACTTAAACATGTCTTCCGTTATACTTATAGGTACCTACCTTCCAATTGGTTTTTCACGTAATAATTTTAAGAGTTTAAGAGTGTATAATGTATAAAAGGAAAAGTGCACCTGATTTTTGGCAGAAAGTGAATAAATACCTAAATACCACAAAGCTTGATATCTCCAATTTACATTATATTCTGTGACATTGAGGAAAAAGAAGAAGTTATTGCATGTCTCAGAGAGACATTTTCAGATTTTTCAGTCGGCCATATTGGGCATGATTTTGTTCGGTGAAAACCAAGGGTGAAAACATTGATATTTTTGACACACACTTCAAGAATTGTTACTCTGACGACAAGGATGTTGAGAACAATGAAGACTACTCAGTCCCTTTTGGAACATACCTCTCCGATCATCTCTTTACAGTCGAGGAAATATAGAGAAAAATTCTGGATCTCGATGCCTCGAAGAATTATAGAATCCATTCTAACAAACGATGTGTATTCATGCTTCAGTAACTACATTGCTGCAAGGCAAAATCCACTGCTACAAATCTTGCTGCACTACAGTGAAATGTGTAAAACGTAGAGACAAAGTACAGAATTCAAGCATGTTAATGAAGTTGACTCCTCCGACTTATCTGCAGACTGAAGTTGGCGAAAAAGTCGAAGAAATACAGAGTGGGTCGAATACTGCATAGAAAATAGCACTAAAAGTTTCTGAGGAAGAAATATCTTTCAAGATTGACACAGGTGCTGACGTAACAGTTTTGAGTGAGACATCGTACGATAATCTAAAAGGAAAACCAACACAGAAACGTACTAAAGTTAAATTATAGCGTCCAGGAGGATGTCCAATAAATGTTATTGGAAAATGTACACTTCAGATCAGATATAGGGGTGAAAATAATAAAATGAAGGTATATGTCATGGAAAATCATGAAAATTTACTTGGCAGACCTGCAATAGAGGACTTGCACCTGCTAAAACCGATTAATAGCATCAATGCCCGGAAAACTGTGAGTACTGCACAACAATGTTTGAGAAAAATTACAAAATCTATCAAAAGAGAGCCACAGAAAATGATAGATCAAGAGATAATTGAGCAGGTGGATTACAATAATCCTACTCCATGGTGTGCACCAATGGATGCAAAAATATTTTCAAAATTAGATTTTGAATCGAGTTTGTGGCAACTTTCATTATCAGAAGATCCGCCTGCCTTGTTAACACCTTCTGGAAGGTACATTTGCAAAAGAATTCCTTTTGGAATTACTTTAGCTCCAGAAATTTTTCAGAGTACAATGAATAGACTTTTCAATTACCATGAAGGGGTATTAGTACACATTGATGACATAACAGTTTTTGGAGAAAATGTTGGACAGCATGATGAAAGGTTAAAAAGGGTGCTTAAAGCGTTACGAGACAATAGACTCATTATTTAAAAATACTTGCCACAAGTGCACTAGTTTTGAAGGCTAAAGGAACAAGAATTCTCGCAGACTCGACTTCTTTTGGAATTGGTGGCCGTTTAGAACAATTACAACTAGATGGGAGATGGGCTCCTGTTATTTATTGTTCAAAAAGTTTAAGTGAAACACAACACTATGCTCAAATTGAAGAGGAAGTATATGCTATTGTATGGGTACCTATGTGAAAGACTGGAAGAGTACCTAATAGGTAAATAATTTACTATACAAACTGATATTTACCACTTTTGAGTATCTCAAACAAGAAATCTATAATTGATTTGACTGTGAGATTGCAACGATTTAGAGTTAAAATAACTAGATTTCCATTTGAAATTAAACATGTCTCTGGAAAAAAATTCTATGTACCAGGTACGTTACGAAGACAGCCACTGAAACAGATAGATAAGGAAAAAGAAGAATTTGAATGCTATATTAATGTTATAAGAAAAGAAGCTGAAGATAACTTGAAGTTCACACACCAAATGGTTTAAAAAGCACAGTAAGAAGAGTTTCAAAAACTAAGTGAATATCTAATGCAGGGATGGCCAGAAAAAGCATCACAGGTAACTGAGAATTGTCAAAAATATTTCAAGTATCGTAATGAAATTACATATTATGACAGTTTGTTGTATTACGAAGACAGGCTTATAATTCCTTCATCTATGTACACAGAGAAACCTTTTAAATCAAACTCATATTGGACATCAAGGCATAAATAGTTGACACTTCGAAAATTGCCAGAAGTTATTACCAGATGGAAATACATTGTCATACAGGATGTGTAGGTACTCAAAATATCCAGAAGTTATTAGATACACTAAAGAAAACTAAAAGTGAAGACCTTAGGGAGTTTTCGTTGCTTACAAAATGCGATTCCGGTTAACGCTATCTGACAACTTTGACATACGAATCTCGTTTGTCGTATATCTTAACCGCTAAATGCGGTTAAGGTGTACGGGTGTACGGGCCGTAGATATAGCCGTTAACGGAGCGAAACGCATGCGCGGTACACATATAAAAAAACTTCATAACCCATTCAGGTGACAAGTTGTCAAGTTGACCTAAAAATTTGCAAAAGTTTTCGGGGATTATACAACTCACTGTACATTATTCCCATATGACACGACAGGATTAATAAGTGATAATCCTTCCCATATGACACGAGAGGCTTAATAAGTGATAATCCTTTTGCACGGTAACTGGTGTTTTGACATTTTTTGACAAAAAATTTAAATTTTTGAGTCGTGAAATTATTAATTAATAAAGAATTGAAGTTTAGTTCGTTGTATAACCTTTTGAATACCACTCGATATTTCAGGATTACCTAATACTTTTACCTGACACTCAACGCGTTACCAGCAACACCACTCCTCCTTCGGAGTCGTGGTGTTGCTGCGTAACGCGTTTCGTGACAGGTAAAAGTATTATCCGGTAATCCTGAAACCTCTTGTGGTATTACATTCGATAATACCACGAGAGCTTCAAAATTACCGATAATTTTTCACGATTGCGTGTTTTCTATAATTTCACGAGTCCGTAGGACGAGTGAAATTTTGCAGAGAAAACACGCATGAGTGAAAAATTATCTGGTTCATTTTAAAGCTCAAATGGTATTTAGGGGATTATTTCACGTATGAGAATGCAAAAAATATGGAAATAAATATGTATTGAACGATTTGAACATCTTAACAATCAATACAAATAAATGGTTGCTATCAGGAACCGTTTATTTGTATCAAAAATTAGCATGACAACCATATTTATAATAACATGGGAGAATTATCGCTGTAATTCTCTCTAGTTAAACAAATGGAAAAGAGAATTTTCGCTGTAATTCTGAAAATCGTCACTTGTCTTATGGGATTTCTAACACATGAGTGGAATAATCGAATGTAATACCACAAGAGGTTTCAGGATTACCGGATAATACTTTTACCTGTCACGAAACGCGTTACGCAGTAACACCACGACTCCGAAGGAGAAGTGGTGTTGCTGGTAACGCGTTGAGTGTCAGGTAAAAGTATTAAGTAATCCTGAAACATCGAGTGGTATTCAAAAGGTTATACAACGAACTAAACTTTAACAGCTGTATGCAACGCAACATCCTCTTTTAATTCAAAAGCGGTTTTTAAAAGTGGTCACTTTTAAAAATGTATATTCTAAACCATGCAAGTTTTTAAAGATACCAGTTTTAAAAAGCGCTTTTAAGTTAAAAGAGGATATTGCATACAGCTGTAATACTTTAAAATTTAAAAAAGTTTCTATAATAGAATTTGCTTTAAATGCCACCAAGCGCGATAATCCCAAAAGGCTTATCACTTGTTAAGCCTCTCGTGTCATATGGGAATAATGTACAGTGAGTTATATAACCAATATAAACCAATATATAAACCTATACAGTGTATTGAAAATGATAAATGATGAATAGCAGAGTTCGTTTTACAGAAGAAGGTGACCAAGTTTCACTAACTTTACTAGTCACCTCAGCAAAATACAAATTCCTGAGTCTTTATGTGAACTCTCTGTATCAAACTCGTTTGAAATTTTGAGTACTTCTACAAATCGAAGCGAAAATAAAACTTAACACTCGTTTTCTGACCACACATCTAGGTTGAACCGCCCCTAAAGATCGCCTCTGTATTTTATGTTGTTTTCCAACACTTCCAACAGGATTGCCTAATCAAAATTAGCATTTGAATCATCCCTGGAGTCCAATAAAATCAATTCGTCTATCATTTTGTAGCAAAATGTACAGAAAAGCAATAGTAACATAAATCTATATGATAACCATACAAAAACAAGAAATACAAAAGCCAAACTAAAACGAGGCTTGGGGCTACGCTGATAGTTTTTCTTGACTTTTTGTTGGGGTAAGATTTATAGTTTACGGTAACGGTATGCAAGTATCGTGTTGGTGTCGTTGCTCCGAGAACTGTTTTCTTATCTGTCAAATAGCGGCTATGGCTACGTATTCGTTAACCGTAGCGTTGAAGATTCCAAGATTAACGGAAACTTCCTATTATTGAAAAATTTAGGGGCACATTTGGACGTTATGGAAAATTGAATGACGACCTGCTTTACATAAAAGATATAAAACGTAACGGAAACATTGTAAGATGTCGAGAACCAAATTCATTTATGGTCCAGACCGAAGATAATTTTCTAAGGAGAAACAGAAAATTTTTGGTAAAACTACCTGAAATCAAGGGAAAGGATTTAAACATTAAGAAGAGAGAGAAAAGCGAAAATACTACAGAGATACAAGGATATGTAGAACCTGAAGGAAGACAAAGACGAGAAAAACGAAGACCAAAAAAAATTGATGACATTATAAGTCGCAGTACGCTACAGAGAATTTTGAAAAAGTATTTGCATCTTCCATGCCTACAATATACAGTTGACACAAGAGCTGAAGTATCTTAGACAGCGCTGATGCTTTGCCAACTGGGATATTGGAACAACACGAAGTTGACGATTCTAGAACGAATTTGGGTACTTTTGACTTGCCCTTTTCTCTTTTGTTTTGGGACCGAAACAGGTCGTCCAGATTTTTAGAATTTTAAAAATCCTTTATCTTTGTTTTTGGTCATCGAGTCCATATTCTTGAAAATTAACTAGCCAGAAGAGTACTTGATCGTGTCTACTAGAAAGTTTCCTGGAAAATCAACCGCTTGTTGATTTTTGTGAAGATTTGTGAAAGTGAGGTTACTATCGGCCGTTCAGGTATGTAAATTCCTTTTTCTCTTTGATGAATGAGTCCTTATATCCCCTCAATTCATACAGGCACCTTCGGCAGGACAAAAAATCCGTGATTGCACTTCTCCAAGTGAAAATTGACAAATTTGAGACCACGCTGTTCCGAAACTCAGAGTAAATCTGGGCCCCCTTTTCGAGGAAAGTTTGTGTCCTCTGAGAAGTCGGTCCTTAATCATTATTTGGTTGTCTCCAGTCAGTTTGGTACCTCCAGAGCTCAAATTTGTGAAAGCTTCCGAGGCTTTACAAGGATTCCGTCCAGGCTTGTATAATTACTTACCTATGGGTGTCTTAAACGTGCCATCTTAACTACTGTAACTTATTTTTACCTTTTCTTTATCGACCTCTATCGTTTAGTTCTATTAGCTAATTGACATCTATGTAAATTCAATTACCGACCTAAATTGTTTACCGTATAGTAGTGTTTAGCTAGAATGTCTAACTACTGTTTAAATATGTTTATTTATTTAATTAATTAATTATTATCAGAGTCAGATATTATCTTTTATTATCGTTTTTTATCATTTATTATCCAGTAAGTATGCATTATTATAATTATTATAACTTTATTTCCTTGATATTGAGTACTGGTCGATATAATATATTGTGGATTCATTAACCTTTGAAAGGTTTATTTAACTTTTAATTTCAAATCAATAATGTGGTAGTTTTATCAGGTAAACTTTTTTAAATTCTTTAGGTAGTCAAATTTAAGTTTTATGTTTACCTATTTTGAACTTTAAAGGTAAGAAGGTTGAGCTCTTCCGGAAACCCCGACCCCTTGATTTCACCTAGCAGGTTTTTGATATTTAAAACTGTCTAGGGATTATTTATTACCTTTCCGCAATGATAATTTTTTTATTGATTTGATTGACTTACAGTCAAAAATTAAATGTTATTTTTATTTTGATTCAACACTTACAATTAGGTAATTCTCATTGTAGGTATTGTTTTTAAATTTCAATTTTTATGTATACCTATTTAAATTAAGTTTTGCTTCCAGTAAGCTGCTTAATAAAATTGGATACTGAACAATAATCACCTTTAAACAATTTATTTGTTTCAATGTTGATGAACAACAAGTTCGCCATCCGGTCAATAAATTATTGTTTTTAGAATTCCAAAACTAGTGTTTTTTTTTGAAGGGGTTAAATGTCAGATATTTATTGGATTTATTTTACCTTTTCAGATTTTTGCATTTATCTTTTTAAATATTAGCTAATTATTTGAATAGTGTATAGTTTGGCTATTCATTGATAACCAAAATAATTTTATAGAAACTAGTGTCACCCTCTCTTTACTGTACCAACAAAAAGGACCAGCCCAAGCTAAAGAACCACTGAGCATAGTCGAGCACAACAAAAGAATGCTCATATTCTTTTGTTCCGCCAAAAGAGCGTTACAATTTCTGTAATAAGTTTTTACAATTAATAAACGTTTCTTAGGAGTGTAACGCGGCATTTTAGTTAATGTGAGTAATAATTTAGTAATTCAAGTTCTTGTTGAGACACGCTTTATAATATTCCAACTAGAAAAAGTCCTTATGCTGTAGAAGAGAAAGTGATTTTTGAAATAAATAGACTTAAAGCGAGTGGAAATCTCTCAATGATTTTGAAGTTTGATGGTTCCACTGCTGATTAAAAAAGTAACAATAAATAAGTAACTTGAAAATAATAAATTTTCAATGCCTCCTTGGAAGTTATCCACCATATATGATGGAAAAATGTTCACTTCGGATTTCGATAATAAAGAGGCACGTTCATAATATGTTATGGAAAAGATATGTAATAACAAGAGCATTAGGAGGAATTTCTGGAGTTGGGACGATACCAGAATACAAATAGAAAGGGTTTAACATGTGGTAAAGAAATTGGATGACATTGGCTTGAGAATTGGCAGAGTGATAACTTTTTGACACTTCTGATTGATATTGGCGACATCACATCACAGATTATGGATGACGGCTCAGAGATACCTACTGGAATTTGAATAAAGTTTTCAGATATCCATATATTTTGAACTGATAACTGAACACAAACCATTGATATCAATACAATATCATCCTGAGAAGTTACCTTAGATGATGGCTAGCAGAATGCGTTATTATAACAAGGTTTAAAGAAATTGTTCACAGATCTACACAATAATCATGCAAATGCAAAATGCTTTTTCCAGGAAAATCAATCGGATACAGAGCCAGTATTTGATCCAGTGTCATGATACCATCTCTGCTATGGTGTTTAGGACCTGGTTCAAGCAAAAATGTTTTCATATATGCATTCAGTTGTTCAATGCAAAATATGAATCACTTAAACTTCAAATGTACAACTTCAACCGACCTTTTTGGTCTTCTTCGTCCGAGTAGTGGTTGTGGTTGTTGTCTCCGTATCGTCCCATTCTTGGAAGTACTCCATTTTCCATATCACACCTTACACAGTAAGTATATAAAATCACACACAATTGTCCCGCGAAAAGTTCCGAAAAAAGTCAAAACAAAAAGTTCACGAAAATCCAAAACCGCAATCACTATAGCGAGCGTTCGCTGAATTCGTACACGCGGCGTCGCGACGCACCTACTAAAAGCGTCTCCGTGTTTCGGGAAACCGTAATAGCACCACTCGGGTATAAAAAAAGGGGACTCTGATTCATATGTATTTTATTAATCGCTATTTGTAGCGAATTGTGTTGCATTTCAGTACTGATTTCAGTCGCCATTGGAGTACAAGAGAGTGCAACAGAAGTGAACATGTGTTATTTCCCCTAATTTTTTCGCCACGGGCGAATTGTTGAACATGGTATCCTGTGTTTTCTGATGTGATCCTGTGAGTACTTTATCATCGGACTTTGATGCAATATTACAATGTTTCATCCATGCTTCATTTCGTTTTAACATACCAATATACATTGGTAGATGTCTTGGTCTTCTATACCGGGTGGGCCAGCGAAAACGAAACAAGGTCGATATCTCGTATTGATCGTTCATTGAAAAAAATCGCTCGGACCCGTCGATTTTTATTCGGAGGGGGAAATCTTTTGCACATATTTTCAATGTTGTTACTTCAACCCTCTCGCGGGGGTAAGCGCCAACCCCTAAAGCTTAAATGGCAGTAGGGGTCGAGCGATACCTCATTTTGAAGGTCATCGAATTCTCTTTTCAACGGTGCCTAGTTTTTTGAATTTACCAAGTTTTTTTTTCAAAAAATATTTAAAATTAGAATGTATTTAGTTGAATTTTATTGAGTGATAAAAAAAACCTAGACTTAAACCTTGTGATTTCATCAAATTCGCTGGCCCACCCGGTATACCTTTTTTTCCAAATAACCTGTCAAAAATCAGTGCCAAACTGTGTGAAACAAAAACCGTTACACACAGTAGCCAACAAGTTATACATGTTCCAAATATCTACTGGAATTATTTTGCTAGGTACGCCAAATTTGCTCAAGATACTTCAAACATTTCTGACCAAAGCTAAACAACATCACTCTTATAAGTAAAATTATTTGAATTTTCCTTTCTCTGTAAATAAATCGGTTGTCCTTCGTAAGCTTACAAGAGGCTTTCTTCCGAGTTTAACGACTGTCTAAACTCGGACATAAAAATAAACCTTTTCCAAAAATAGCTTGCGCGGCTTGCAACGGCCGACATTGAATATTAAGTCTGGATTAGTTCGGCCGAGAATAGAACTCTGGATGGATAGATATAATGCACCGGTTGAACGCCTTTTCCAGAGTCTATTTTCGGGATAGAGCCGACTCACCATTCTGGAGTGCACGGAATCTGAAGGAACGACCTCTTTGGTTGGGTACTTTGTTTTTTTATTTGGGGGTGTCGTCCTCTCATCGTCAAACAAAGACGTTCTTGTAGGGCAATATTTGATATTATTGATTTTTGACATTTTTAAAGTTTGTGAGAATTTCGTATGATAAGCTAAAGCGAATGCTTGCCAAAATATATGTGTCAGTAGGAGTTTTCAACAAATTGTTTGAAATAAGACTTTCTCAATAATTTACAAATTATTTTCCGAAAACTGCGCATATTATTGTCTATGGTGAATTTCCGCCTCAACGAAGTAAATATGTTTTTGATCCGGTCGAAAAACACACTAATTTGAGTGGTAATGGATGTATTTAGGTAATGAGCTTAAAATTTATATGAATCAAAACCAACTAACAAATTTAATTTATTGTACTTTTTGAGTACATAAGTAGACCAGTTGTTTTAGAAAACTTGTTACGGGATGATTTTTCCCGCACCAAAATAAAAGGAAATAAGCTTATTCACCTCTCTGAATAGCATACCTTCCTCAAGCCACTGTTTTCTATCCAATAGTTGTAGCCACACTTTTCATTAAACTTTTCATTCTTCCCAGAATCATTAAGTTAGAGGTTTATTAATGGAATTGATTTCCTGTTAGTAGGGTTAAAATAAATAAACAATTAATTTATTAACAAACAAAATCACAATATTTACACTAGAACAGCTGATTGTCTGATCCGAGTAGATTGTCTAGATTGACAGCGCTCCAAATAGAGTCAATGACCGGTACTAACTTAATTTGAATAAGTCCCATGCCCCAACTACCATCAAAATTCCCCAGTACCTTCCACCTTGGAGTTTTGACAGAGACTTTTTAAAGGACATTGCAGGGACAAGCAGAGGTCATTCAGGTAGAGGACTTTCCACGATTAAGTGTTCGGGAAAATTCCTCAGGCACATTTTGCCGATTTTCTGAGTTGTCTAGTTTTCGCTCATAGATCTAGGGTGGCTAATCCGTTATTTTAGCACCCAATCGCCTTGTGCGGATTTTTTTTGTGAGTCGAAAAAGAGCAACGTGACCAATTGTTTGTTCCTAAAGGCCAAAGTAATTTTGGTAAGTGGTTTTTCTTATTAATCTTCTCTGTGTTTCTCTATTTCCTATGTAAAAGCATAGTTTTCTGTTAATTATACGGTTAAATTCCGAATATCGGACATACCTACCTATATTGCTCCACGCCCTGTCTCATAACGTCCATTTGTTTCAGGCCTTTATTCATCACCCCTAGAAGTTACACTTTAATCTTCAGTTTTAGACGTTACGCTTTAAACGTCACCTTTTATTCGTCACGCTTAGTCCTTAACTTGAGTAAAGAGTTAAACGTTGAGCTTACTGTGTGTTTCAAGTAGTACCTCCAATCTTCAGCCTCCTCTAGACCATTGGAAGCTTCAGTGACTCCTAATTGCTGAACTTCGGTGCCCAGGGCCAGTGGCTTCTTGTTGCGGCCTTGATCCAGACCCAGGCCATCGGAAACACTGGAGATATTAGTTCCATCCGTCAGGTTCCCCCAAGAGTTTAGGGACTACTCAGGTTTGATAAGTGTGTTGTATTGTCTTAATATCAAACCTTACCAACCCCTTGTTGGAGTAAATCACCACAACAACGCAGTTCTACTATATTAAAATTATCCTTCAGATTAGATGTTATTATTTCAGTTTTAATCAATTATATATCTTACCTTTACTATATGAAATTTACCATTCAGGTTGGGTATTGTTAGGTACTTCAATTTTATTAGGTATCTAGGTATCTATACTAAGTACCTATATTGTTACATAATATTAAAGCCCTTCAGGTTACGTATTGTTACTACAACTTTGATTAATGCTGCACTGAATACAGGTAAATACTTGTTTGTACACTGGGGTTAAATGGCCATTTACGAAGGTACTGCATTGAGTGAGCTTATTTATTAATTAATATTTCAGGTATTATTGTTGTTAATTGTTATTACTCTTTATTTTTTTTTATTTAGGGACTCAAGTTGAGTATAATTAATAATTATTATAAATACTATTGTAAGAACATATGGTTAGACGATTTCTTTTCTTGTTCTGTTCTGGTTCCAGTGTAAAAATTTTCAGTGTTCCAGGGCGTTCGGAAAACTCACTCCGAACCTGCTCTAGAGTCAACCTGTTCTGGTTCTAATTAAAACCCGTACCTGATTGTAGCAAAGCGTTTCACTTTTGTCCTCCCCTCTTGTTTACGTTTATATTTCAGGTTGTGCTACTATAGGTCCGTAGAAGTTTCCTGCTTTCGTTATATCAGTTGATTTCGTGTACTACAGGGAAAAAGCAGGTGGAGCTCTATATTTAGTTATTTAATTAACCCACACCCCTCTCCGTATTGGAAGCTAGTCGGCAACCTTTTACACGAAATTACGTTTCTAGATTTCAGCCACCAACCAACCCTTTCTTTCTATTCTTTTTTTTTTGTTTTAGTTACCCATTCACTGTCTCCCTTCCTCAAATCTTATCATTAACTTCTCCCTTACGTTTTGCGGGTAACAAAGTGGCAGTGTCCGTTTTGCCACGTAATAAACTTACTTTACCATGGTCACTGTTTTTAAGATTTTTCACTAAATTGGATCTATACCTAATAGGCAAATTCAAGAACCAGAGTTGGAAGTTACAACCAACCGATGAGCTCTCGACCCAAAATTACCAGCAGTTAACGGAGTGTTTGTACCAAACTTAGACCTACAGATATTGGATCAAAACTTCCAGTTGAATCCTACTCCAGAACAGAAATCAACACCATAAATTTCACCCCAGAAATGGTAGAGATCGCCATGAAGTGCCTAAGGGTGAACTCTAGCCCTGGACTTGATGAGATGTCTCCTATATTTCTCAAAAATTGTTCACACACTCTAAAGGGGCCTTTGGCAGCACTTATGAATGACATAATATCTACAGGATATTTTCCACAATGTTGGAAAAAAACAGTTGTTGTACCTATATTCAAAAAAGGTAACAAATAGTTGTATACGTCTATTCGTCGTATTGTTATTTCTTCGTATAGGTAATTCGTCGTATACGTCAATTCGTCATATTTCAGGTATAATGTTAAGATGTTAAAATGTATAAATTCAGCACACTTTTTCATGCAATCAAACATTACCAAACTTACCGATAATAACCCGGTTAGTTTGCAATTTCAATCTCACCCAAACTAACCGGGTTATTATCGGTAAGTTTGATAATGTCTGGTCAAAATTGCAAACTATTAATACGTTGGCTACCCTATGAGTCACCAGTGATGCATAAGATTCAGTTATACTGACAGAGATGTTTGACCCAATTTACATTTACGACAAATTGACGTATGCGACAAATTGACTTTACGACAAACTGACGTATACGTCAAATCAACGCTACGACGAATTGACGTATATGACGAGTTGACGCATACGACGAATTGACTTAACGACGAGTTGGCGCAGACGACGAATTGACTTTACGACGAGTTGGCGCATACGACGAATTGACTTTACGACAAATTGGTGTACGACGAATTGACACACAATAAATTGATTCACGACGAATTGACGATGTACCCGTCAGCCTGACCACCGCCTTATGTAAATGTATGAAAAAAACATTGCTGAAGAACCCACAAGCTCGATTGTACTAAACAACATGGTTTTCTCCCCAAAAAATCTACTTTACGAACTTCGTAACCAGACTCAATATGTGGACAAAGGATTTGATAAGATACCAACAATATACTTAATGTACAAGCTATCTCATTTTTGAGTCAGAGGCAATTTACTGCGACTTCTTATACTTGGATGTATACCTTTCAGGTTAGGACAGGAATTCTCACCTTTGCTAACATATATCCTGAGCACCCCGAGCATACTGAAAAATGTCAACAGAAAGATGAAGCACTAATTCAACCACTTTCTAATGAGAACCTGAACTCAGAGACTCTCAACTCTCAACCCCCCTACACAAGAAAGAAAAACCCAGCAACAAAACAACACAGAGTCTCCAGTCAACCAATTTACAAGCCTAACCACACCCCCACAACATATTCCCGAATCACCTCTTCTAAAAAAACTTAAAACAGAAATGGAGATACGCCTAAGTCAATAGTCAGGTTCTGACCCTACAATCTACAATGAGAAAACCAATTCCTCGGATAGTCTTCAAGCAGAACACACAACAAATTCTTGATACAATCAATAAAGATGTAATACCACAGTACATAACAAACGCAAATATAATTGAAGATATCCATACAATAATCTACTCAGTAACTATCACCTCAATCGCACAGAATAATCAAAGATTGCCACAACAACAACTAAATCCCAACAAAACAAAACCTATTTTTAAATGGCAAATAAGACTGGAAAATGAAATCAGTAAAATCAGGCAAGATCTAGGGCGACTCACCCAATTCACAAATGGGAATACCTCCAAACATGTTACACAGGGAGTAATGAAAATAAAGTCAAAATATCCCACCCAAACAATGCCAGAAATCCTTGATACGCATAAGCAAAAATTATCTGTATATGCGTCAAGACTCCGGAGATACAGAAAGTCAAACAAAATGAAAGACACTAACAACCTCTTCCTAAGAAATGAGAAGCAGTTCTACCGAAGAACCATGTCCAGCCAAGAAGTAAGAATAATAGAACCACCAGACAAACAAGAACTAATCAATTACTGGAAGAGCATGTGGTCAGAATCAAAACAGCACAAAAACACCTGGATTAAAGCCGAAGAAGAAAGACACAAACATATACCAGAACAACCATATTTCATACTTATAGTAGAAGAAATCACAAATACAATCAAATACATACACAACTGGAAATACCCTGGCATAGACAACATTCAAAACTTCTGGTAAAAACAGTTTACAGCTACACATGAAGCTCTCACACACCAATTTAACAAAATCATCCAAGAACCACATAGGTTTCCCAGATTTCTAACCCAAGGCATAACTTACATCAAACCCAAAAATTTGGACACCAAAAACCCCTCAAACTATAGACCTATCACCTGTCTTCCAACGCTGTATAAGATCATCACAGCTACAGTCTGCAAGAAAATCGAACATCACCTCACAATTAACAACATACTAACAGAAGAACAAAAGGGATGCAGGAAAAACAGCCAGGGCTGTAAGGAGCAGCTGATTATAGATAGTGTCATCATGGGACAAACTAGAAAAGATAAGAGAAACCTCCACATCAGGTACATAGATTATAAAAAGGCCTTTGACTCCCTACCCCATAGCTGGCTGATGAAAGTTCTTGAAATCTACAAAATCAACAAGAATCTCAGAGAATTTCTTGTACAAATCATGAAATCCTGGAAAACCAAAATCCGATAAATGCAGAAACCGAATACATCCAAACTGAAGAATTCCATGTCAGACGTGGTATTTTCCAAAGTGATTCACTTAGCGCTCTATGGTTTTGCCTCTGTCTTAATCCACTCTCTAATACACTTAACAATACGAAGCACGGAAGACAAGAAAGAAAACCAACACCAAATAAACCACTTACTGTATATGGATGACATCAAACTCTACGCGGCCACGGAAACACAGTTGAAAAGCCTCCTCAAAATTACAGAAACATTCACCTCAGATATCTGTATGGGGGAGCTTGGGATAAGTAAATGTAGGCTACTCCACATAAACAAAGGCCAGTGAAAAAAACATCATGATGTCCAAACCGTCGATAGTGAAACACTAGACAACATGCTCAGGAATGAAATATATAAATACCTAGGATTCCATCAAAGTACCAAACTCAATCACACTTACATCAGAATAGAGCTCAAAACTGAATTCAGAAATAGACTCATCAGGCTATTAAAAAAGTAAATTAAATTCCGGAAATCTCACTAAGGCCATAAACACATACGCCATTCCTACTCTTACATACTCATTCGGTATCACCAAATGGTCCGAAGCTGACCTAGAAAACATTAACATCCTCATGCGCTCTGAGCTTACCAAACTCAGAAAGTCACACCCCAATTCATGCAAGGAAAGGCTAACAATCAAAAGGAATGAAGGAGGAAGAGGAATTGTAGACGTAACATCACTACACGCAAGGCAAATAAAAACACTTAGGAAATTCTTCCATGCTAGACAGACAGGGCTCAACACAGCGATAAGCATAGCAGATAAAAACTATACACCCCACAACCTATCCCAAACAACACATCCAATAGACATAAAGGTAAAACAACACGCCATTTCAACAGGGGAAAATGAACACCTGGTCAGAAAAGATTCTGCATGGACAGCAGAGGACAGCACAGATACCACATGAAACAAGATTATATTGATCAAAAATCATCATACACCTGGTTAAAGGATGGTCAGCTCTTTCCCGAAATGGAAGGATTCCTGCTCGCGATCCAAGATAAGGTCATAGTAACCAGAAATTATCAGAAATGTAGTATCAAAGACCCGGCTACTGCAGATGATACACGCAGGAAATGCCACCTCCAAAAGGAAACAATTGAGCATATCCCAAGTGGATGCAAGTCCCTAGCTGGCTCAGAATACACAGCAAGACATAACGCAGCAGCAAAAGTAATCCACCAAGCACTGGCCACAGCATTCAAACTTATAGAAAACACAGAGCCATACTACAAATACACACCATCGTCTATACTCGAAGGCAAGGATTTCAAACTATACTGGGATATCAATATTCAGACAGATAAAACAATATCCGCCAATAGACCAGATATCACCTTTCAGTTAAAAAGAGAAAAAATCACAAATACCTAATTGACATAGCTATTCCCAGTGATAAAAACATCCAGACAAAGAACAATGAAAAAATCTGTAAATACACAGACCTAGCAATCAAAATGAAGAGACTCTGGAAGCAGGAAAAAGTTACTATTATCCCCCTGATTATGTTAGTAACAGGCCTCACACCCAAAACATTAAAATCACACCTGAAACAGCAAGGACTCAACACTAACATACACAAAAAATTTCAATAATTATAATAATAATAATAATAAAAATAACTACCTAACCCAAAATTCAGCCAAGAACAAACTAATTTATTAAGGAACAAAGACATTCAAACAGAGACTGATTTATCAAGGTTCAAGGATCTCAACAAAGGAAATGAGAAGAACTTTCAGATCAGGTCTATATATCTCCTTCCTGAAAATGTGCTATGAATGCCCTTATTACCATTACAAGAGATGAAGGAGCACAAAACAGAAGCCATCAGAAACAACTCGATAATGGTGTTTATTTAATTAAATCCATCGATTTAATCACACCTGAAACATGATGATGAGGTAATTCTGTCAGCGAAAGATATAGGATCACAGAAACTGTACAGAAGTTTTATTGATAAATATACTAATCCAAGTACCAAACAGGTGACATCTAAAAAATATTTACAAATTTTCTAAAGTAGTGAGAGTAGTGATCGAATACACCAATGGATGGCGCCATACTCTATTTAAAGCTCATTTAATAATCAAAAATTATTATAACATAAACAAAACGAGACTTTTCCTAAACATCTATGTGAACTTTGCTTCACATTCTTGAAAGTTGTGTCACTCAAATAGGAGATGATGATGATGATGATGAGACACCCTCTAGTAAATTTTCATTTCATTTCATTCATTTTTTTTTTTTTTTCATTCACTATCTAATTTCATCATCTAGTTTCTCATCCATTAAAACTGTTCCTAAACGTGATGTCGTACACAATTTTTTATTCCATTAAAAATCCGGTAATGCGACGGCGTTTATTTTTAATCTCATTAGTTCCAGTCTAAAATTTTGCGGCGTGATGCTAGTTTTCCTGGCTCAGTAAAAGAACCATTAAATGCGACACTTTGGTCGACCGATGAAGATTTACTATCTTTTTATGGTCCGAAATAAACTGTCCTCAATCAAACTCTCATGTATAAAAATAAAAAGAAATTTGGTTCATTTGTGTCTGAATCAAACCGTAGAGAACAATGTGTATAGTCTAATTTCGACTCCCAAAACCTATTAATATCTTTCACAATCCTATTTGTTATTCCTATTTATAGCCAACAGCTACAATCAATAACTTGCAGTTTTGTAAACCGTGTTCTCCGAGTGTGATTGTTGTTTTTTGGCTTCGGGCCAATAAACAGGACCCCTTTTAATGTTTAATGTGAAAAAGCCACAATTTTGTTACGATTTTTTTCTCATTTCTTACTCCGGGTAACTCTAATACCCTAATAGCAGAGAAATGTTTAAAAAACACCTGAATCCAATCAGCCGTCAGAAAGTTTTAGAAACGTCAGTTAAAGTACCTACCTGAGATGAGTCCAATGGACGTTTTTTTCTAGTGCAAATGTCACACAACTTCAAACGTCATATAGACGTCGGAAGCGGACGTTTTAGAAACGTTTTAAAAATATTTTTGATACCAAATACCCAAAAAAAAAATTTTTTTGGAACGTTTTTTGTTGAAAGTTCTTAGAGAATATGTTGGTATTTTGTATTATGGCAGGCCGCGACATTTATGCGTCAAGTTTGTATCTAGCTTAATAATGTTATACATATTATGTCATCAAGTATGTCATGATTGTGTGTTACTGTAGTAATATATTTTGTTGTTTTGTCATTGTCTCTAAAAGTGGGTGCGTAGTGCGTTTTATCAGGTTATGGGCCCAGCAATTCGAAGTTTTTGAGTATTTTTCGCGGAAATTTTCTTGGAAATTGATCGGAAACACTTGAGAGACATGGCGGTTAACTTTCAGGCTAGTGTACCGAAGCTAAGGGCAAACAAGAAAAATCAATTTATTAAGAACACTGATCTCTACAAGGATGGAAATTGTCAATCTATGGGTGGCTATGTCAATAAAGTTGTAGAAACTGCACAGAGATTGAAAGTACAGGGGTTGCTATAGATGATGTGTGGGTAGGTTCTTTATTGCTAACTGGTCTGCCTGAGAAATACTCTACAATGGTTAATAAGCGTAGCGGGCTACAAATAACTATTGATACCATTAGGACGAAGCTCTTAGATATGAAGGTAGAGCGTCACACATCTGGAGTGGCTTTTACTGGTGGAGAGGGAAGAGATAAAAATTAAAAGAAGAAATATAGAGGTTCTAAGTGCTATGGATGCAAAAAATATGTTCACATAAGATCAAAATGTCCCAAGATGACAGGGGAAAAACATGTAGAAAAAGCTTTACGTGAAAAACATTGGAAAAAATCGCATGCTTTTGGCGCAGTTTTCTTGAATGGCCAATTTCAAAAGACCGAATGGTACATATAGTCCAAGAAACGGAGATCTGAAAAGCGGGGTTACCTCAACATAATTAGAAGTTGAAATTTTTTTGGGGGGATCGGTTCATTTTAATATGCTAAACAACATATTAAGTTTGCGACCTTGTACTTCCATAGGGTTTTCAGTTAGGGGTGGTTTTTAGGGGTAATTTGCGGTTTATGGAGAACGCTGCTCAAAGGGATGGTTCAATAGTAAAAAGTTTCAAATGAATGTTGTAGCTGAAGTTTTTTGCTATAAAAAACTCAGCGACAGCACCCCTCTATCTTCTATAGTTTTTTTTCTGCAGCTTCTTGAATAGTAGCATGTTTTTGTTCAAGGTCACTGAATCAACGTTTTGCCATTTTACGCGCATTTGTTGCAGCAGCGGCCGAATGCATAATCCGATTTCAATTTTTCAAACACCACATTATTTCTAATGAAATGCACTCTCCAATGCTTTTTTGTTCGAATTTTTTGCTTGAAAATTAAGCGAGCACGGACTTGTCTAATGTGCGAGGAAGTTGTAAATTGCATCGAAAACTACCCCTTTCTTGCATTCACTCCAATTTCTAAACGGGGCCAAATATTTGGTGACAGTTTTCGACAATCGGCAGCCCATTTATTCCTCTCATAATGCCCCAGCGGATTTTTTTTTTCGTTAATCACTTAATGACTTATTGGCCTGAGAACGTCGCGCGGGATTTTTCAAAAAGTAAAAAATAATTAAAATTGTCGCATAGCGCAGAAATTTGGTACGGTGGCCTTATTTATTGTTCTTACGAATATACTGCAATTTTAATTGCTTCACATGATATAAAATTGCAGTATAATCATGAGAACAATAAATAAAGCCATCGTACCAAATTTCAGCGCTATGCGACAATTTTAATTTTTTTTTACTTTTTGAAAAATCGCGCGCGACGTTTTCAGGCCAATAAGTCATTAAGCGATTAACGAAAAAAAAAATCCGCTGGGGCATTATGGGAGGAATAAATTGGCTGCCGATTGTCGAAAACTGTCACCAAATATTTGGCCCGTTTAGAAATTGGAGTGAATGCAAGAAAGGGGTAGTTTTCGATGCAATTTACAACTTCCTCGCACATTAGACAAGTCCGTGCTCGCTTAATTTTCAAGCAAAAAATTCGAACAAAAAAGCATTGGATAGTGCATTTCATTAGAAATAATGTGGTGTTTGAAAAATTGAAATCGGATTATGCATTCGGCCGCTGCTGCAACAAATGCGCGCAAAATGGCAAAACGTTGATTCAGTGACCTTGAACAAAAACATGCTGCTATTCAAGACGCTGCAGAAAAAAAACTATAGAAGATAGAGGGGTGCTGTCGCTGAGTTTTTATAGCAAAAAGCTTCAGCTACAACATTAATTTGAAACTTTTTGCTATTGGACCATCTTTTTGAGCAGCGTTCTCCATAAACTGCAAATTAACCCTAAAAACCACCCCTAACTGAAAACCCTATGGAAGTACAAGGTCGCAAACTTAATATGTTATTAAGCACATGAAAATGAACCGATCCCCCCCAAAAAATGTTAACTTCTAATTATGTTGAGGTAAACTTCCTTTATTGCTTGGACTAATAGACTCAGGAGCAAGTGTGAATCTTTGTGTGAATGAAGAATGGCTTGAAAATGTATCTACCGAGTGTGATCTGAATGTGATTATTGTAACTAATCAAACTAAAGTACCAGTTACGTGCACGGGTGACCTAAAGCTGACAACACTGTATGAAAATGGAAAAAATGGAAAGTCAACTGATACAAAATGGGAAGACTGTAGAATTTGGGGTTGCCAAATACACAATAAACATAAGGAGCTAGTAGCGACAGCTGAGTTGGAACAAAATGTCTGTAGATTAAATAGACAACTGGTGAAACTTGGCACAGGAGATTTGGACACATAAACTTGACAGATTTGAATAAAATGAAAAATTCTCTTGATGGGCTGGATTTCACAGGCAAGGCGAAACTTTGCAAGCAAAACTGCAAAATTTGTTGTGAAGGCAAACAACACAGGTTGCCATTTCCTAAAAAAGGAAGAAGAGCTCAGGAGAAGCTGGAACTGATACACGCAGGCTTGTGTGGTGGAATACTTTGCACTGTTTGAAGATGATTCAACGCGTAGGTATGGCGTTTGTGTATTTACTGAAAACCAAAGATCAAGTTTTAGAGAAATTCTTGGAATTTAAAGACATGGTTGAAAATCAGACAAATAAAAAAGATAAAGCATTTCAGAAGCGACAACGGTGGTGAATACTGTTTGCAGGAATTTGAGAGTATTTTCAAGAAAAATGGGATCATACATCAGAAAACATATAGTTATACTCCAGAACAGAACGGAATGTCTGAACGTATGAATAGGACACTAGTCGAGGAAGCAAGATGTCTGTTGTAAGATGCCAGTCTTGAAAAGAAATTCTGGGCAGAGGCCATAAGTACGTCAGTATATTTGAGAAACAGGTCGTTAGCAGCTGGTTTGGCTGAAATGACTTTTTATGAAATTTGGCACCATAGAAAATGAAATGTCAAACATCTACGAATATTTGGCAGCAAAGTTATGACACACATCAAAAGCACAGCGTACCAAATGGGACAAGAAGTCGGAAGAATTGATACTGATAGGTTACGGTGAAGAGATAAAGGGTTACAGGGTGTATAATTCTGTTACGCATGAAATCGAAATTAGTAGAGAAGTCATAGTCATGGGAGAAAATGTTCAGATAACAATAAATCCAGAAATACCCAAGCAACAATCCCACGTCATTTGACGCATTATTACGTTACAGAATCTTCTACCTGATGAACAAAATTCGACTACAATGGAGAATGAAATTTAGGTTGATTCGACGTCGGAATCCGACTTTGAGTCCTTAAGCGGACCTAAACACTACGTAGCTTGACGTTGAGAATGCTATACCATTTCCGACTTAAAAAGTCTTAGAGATCTAATTATTTATACCTAAACTGTACTATTTAAAAATTGGTCTAAAGATTTTACCTTATTTTCTACCAAATGCGGATATATTATTTTGGAAACATAACAACACAAAATGACGTCAACCATTTTATTTCGTTGTAATATATCTAGGTTCTTGCAACTTTTTATTGCATTTCAGGAGTTCCTCTGGTCAAAATTTATAAACGCAGGTGACTTTATTGATAAAAATAACTGAAGTAGGACTAAAAACACGACCGCCTGCCCAAAAATCAGTAAAATTTAGAAAAATGTCAATTTTTGTTTAATTTTCCAATTTTAGTTTTTTGTTTAATATGGGTTCAAAGATACTTGTGAAGCTCCTATTTGATGAACAATTGTGAAAAAACACACTTATGAAGGACTAACTTGACGATGTCACGCCAACGTTGGCAAATTACTCGTTAGCTACCTATTTTAATATGCTTAGGCGGCTTGCGTGGTCGAAGCATCGTTGTGCTGACGTTGTACTGCGACTGAAGTCGTAATACGACTAATATATGAACCTATTCTAAAGTTGAAATAGGTGCAGATAACGTTGGAAGACGGAAAAATGTTACTTGGGTACCACCGGAAGTGGGGGAAGAACATTCTGAAACGTCATCAGAAGGTTCAAGAAATTATTTTGAGTGCACACATGAGAAAGAAGTCGATGAGAAGATGGATCATGACATCTCAGATAGTGACTTCACATGTGAAATCAAAGATTCAGGAGCGAAAAATGTGAGAAGGTCTGGAAGAGAACATAAGCTTAAACATTTTGAAGACTATGTAACTTTTTTGTCAGCCAGTACTACGAATACTTCGAAGAATTTAAGATTGGAAGAAGATTCAGTGACAGTAAATGATGCACTATCTAGGCCAGATAGTGAAAAGTGGAAAAAAGCTATGGCAGAGGAGTTTATGTCGTTTGATGAAAATGAAGTAACGGGCGTTGTGGATATGCCAGAATATGGTACACTGCACTGCAAGTGAGTGTTGAAGCGAAAAAGTGAAAGTGATGGTTCAGTGCGATATCGGGCTACGCTTGTGGCTAGAGGCTTTACTCAGGTACCAGGTGTGGACTTTGACGAAACCTTCAGTCCAGTGTTAAGACATTCCATTTTAAGACTATTATTTGCTATTTCTGTTAAATCTGACCTAAAAATAACGCATCTAGATGTGGCAACAGCGTTTCTAAATGGTTATTTAGATAAAAAGGTTTTTATGAAAAGTCCACAGGGCTTAGAGATAGATGACAGTAAGGTTAATAAACTTAAAAAGGAAATCTATGGCTTGGAACAAAGTTCTAGGCAGTGGAATGTTAGAGTAGATCAGGTTTTATTAAAGCTGGGTTACGAAAAGTTGGAGTATGAACCATGTTTGTATGTTAAGAAAAATAAGGATAATTTAACCATTGTGGCGTTAAATGTTGATGATTTTTTTATTTTTAGTAATTGTGACAAAGAAACTGATTTTTTGAAAGAGAAATTAGGGTCAGAATTCAAGATCAAAGATTCAGGTCAGGCAAAACAGATTCTAGGAGTTAGAAAGAGATATGATAATGATGGTTCTATTATATTAGATCAGGATTATCTTTGCCAGAGTGCGCAAAAGTTGTCAATTAATCCAATAGTGCATAAGAGATCGATGCACATTGATGTTCGTCATCATTTTATTCAAGAGGCTGTTTCTAAGAATTTGATTTGTTCAAAATACTTGCCTATGAATGAAATGACTACTGACATTTTAACTAAAGGGTTAGCTTGTGTTAAACATAATTGTTTCATTAGCTTTGACATATTTTCAAGAAGTGGGGTGTTGAAAATTCTTAGAAAATATATTATTATTTTATATGATGGCAGGTCGCTACATTTATGCGACAAGTTTGTGTCTAGCTTAATAATGTTATACATATGTCATCAAGTATGTCATGATTATGTGTCACTGTAGTACCACGTAGTACTATAGTTTGTTGTTTTGTCGTTGTCTCTAAAAGTGGCTTCGTAGCGTTTTTTCAGTTTTCAATAGTGGCTTTGTGAATGATTTTTAAAAAGGTTTAAGGACATCTCTTGTATGAATTTTTATAAAAACATACACAGACATTAGAATAACGTTTAGTAGACATTTGCTGTTGTCTGTTTTGGAAACGTCCTACAATAGTAGTTTTCAAAACTTGTTTTTCAAGAATTTTATGTTAATAAATGTTTTGTGAACATATTTTGAACCTTTTCCATGTCACTTTTAAAAACGTTCTTAAACAAACGTTTGTAAAACGTTTTACATAAACCGACGTTTCGTTTGCATTGCGTCTGAACGTCTGAAAACCAAAAAAAGACGTCTAGAAGCCGTCTATAAAATGTAGTTGTTGTGAAAATGATTCGTATTCAACAGTATATCATTGTTACCAGTTGGATCTTCTGGTAAATCATATAGCTCCTAATGTGTAGGTATGCATTGGTGAGTGAATGTTCAACATATGATTCCGCTGTAGTCATACTAGAGAAAACTTATGTCAAACCTAAAAATGAGGTCTATGTTAGACATACAGGGTGTCCCAGGGAAAACAGTCCACCCCGGTTTATTGGATTTGGGATGAAAATCTGGGAAAATGCTCGGACACGTCAATGTTTGATTTGAGGGGGAACTATTTTTCAGTTTTTTTCATCCCCGTGGCTTCAAGAGAACAACCCTTCAAATTTGGATAGGGAATAGGGGTCGTGTCATACCTCTTTTTAAAGGTCTCAACGAGTTTTTTATGGCCTTAGAATTTCGTCTTATTATTTTCATCCGTAACGGAATGACAGCTTGTCAAAATCTTGAAAATAGACTATTGTTTTAGTGGGAGAAAAAAGCGATACTTACCTCCCTTAATAAAAATACTTGAGAATGAAGTTTTTTATTACTATTATCATTTAGGTGTACACGGAAATTGTAAATTGTAAGTATTTTTATCAAGGGAGGTAAGTACCGCTTTTAATCCTACTAAAACAATGGTCTATTTCCAAGATTTTGACAAGCTGTCATTTCGTTACGGATGAAAATAATGAGTCGAAATTCTAGGGTCATAAAGAACTCGATGAGACCTTGAAAAAGAGGTATTGCATGACCCCTATCCCCTATTCAAATTTGAGGGGTTGTTCTTCCCCTAGCTAGAGGGATGGAGCTACGAGGATGAAAAAAACTGAAAAATATTTCCCCCTCAAATCAAAAATCGACGTGTCCGAGCGTTTTTCCAGATTTTTATTTGAAATCGAAAAAATCGGGGTGGACTGTTTTCCCTGGGACACCCTGTATATTAGCGACCCGTCAACAACAAGCTTCCGAATCTATCGACCAATATCTACAATCCTTAAACCTTTTAGCTACTGAATGTAATTTTCAAGCTGTTACTGCGGAAGATCATAAGAATTGCTACATCAGGGATGCTTTTATAAAAGGCCTAAACAACTCTATACGCACTCGATTGCTTGAAAATACAACCCTTAGTCTCAATGAGGCTAATAATCAAGCTCAATCTTTAGAAATGGCTGAAATTCACTCACAAAGCTTCGTACAAAATTCTATCAATGCAACTTCAATTGATTAAAGTTCAAATTCTAAGTTAGATCATTCGAATCAAATCTTAGCTACTTCTACCGAGAATCTAGCGAAATGTTGGTCTTGTGGAGGATCACGTCATCCTAGATATCTTTGTCCAGCTTCAAATGCTACTTGTCAAAAATGTTCCAAGAAAGGACATTTTGATAGAGTTTGAAACAGTAAAAAGCGTGACTCTGGGACAACGTCAGCTTCCATCGTTAGTGCAATTATCGAGAATGCAGCTTCGACACCAGGACTTGGAAAAGCTACAATTGATGCAAAAATGTGTGAACAACCAGCTAAAGCTCTTATTCACACAGAAAGCACATCAAGTTTCATAAACGCTTCTCTTCTTGAGCAACTTAAGATTCCACAAATTCCTGCTCAGCAACGAGTGAATATGGCGTCAATATTATTGGTCTCTCAAGTTGAAGGAAGTTGTACTGTGTAACTAGAAACAAATACCCGTACATATAAAAACTTGACATTACTGGTTATGAAAAATCTTTGCTCAGATATTATATTGGGACACGATTTTCTACATCATCATTCTAAACTTGAGATGTCATTCAATGGAAATCTGGATACTTTGAAAGTATGCGTTTTGATGCAAGCAGATATTACTTCTGCATCTCTATTCACGAATCTCAATAACACTTGCAGACCTATAGCTATTAAATCTAAGAAACAATCACTAGAAGACCTGAAATTTATCGAACAAGAAGTCTGGATAATGCTTTCTGAAGGTATCATTGAAAAGAGTAATTCGCCTTGGAGAGCTCAAGCTTAGTCACTTCCAGTACAAATCATAAGAGATGAATGATAATCAACTATGGCCAGACTATAAACGAATTCACTGAACTAGACGCATATCCACTTCCAAACATAGAAGACATTATTTCAAAAGTATCAAAGTATCAAGTTTTCAGCACTATAGATCTAAAGAGTGCATATTACCAAATTCCAATTCTCGAACATGAAAAATCTTATACAGCGTTTAAGGCGTGCGGCGAACTATATCAATTCACGAGAATTCCTTTTGGTGTTACCAATGGAGTTGCTAGTTTTCAAAGAGTTGTTGGCAGTATAATAGAGAAAGGAAATCTTCAGGTACATATGCCTGTCTTTATGATATCACAGTAGGTGGTAAGACCCAAGAACACCATGACAAAAATCCTCAAACATTCTTCAAAATTGCTGAAAAGTATAAACTCACTATAAACTCCACTAAATCGAAGTACGGACTTAGAAAAATAAATCTCCTAGGATATGGAATTGAAAATCAACAA
The DNA here is from genome assembly GCA_917834065.1 of Ceutorhynchus assimilis. Lineage (NCBI taxonomy): Eukaryota > Metazoa > Arthropoda > Insecta > Coleoptera > Curculionidae > Ceutorhynchus > Ceutorhynchus assimilis. The sequence continues at coordinate 54,734,374 of OU892278.1, forward strand.
ATCAAACCTGATCCTGATCCTGATCGTCCATTCTTAGAATTGCCTCCACCAGGAGATTATTCTTCATTAAAACAAGTATTGGGAATGTTTTCCCATTATGCGAAATGGATTCCCAGATTTTCGGATTAAATCAGACCACTCGTACAAACACAATCATTTCCTATGTCACAAGAAGCTCTATCGACTTTCAATGCTCTGAAAGAAGATATTTCAAAAGCTGTTGTCACTGCCATTGATGAAAATCTCACATTCACAGTAGTAGAAACAGACGCATCAGACTATGCCATTGGAAGTTGCTTATCACAAAATGGAGCTCCTATAGCAATTTTCTCGAGGACACTGTCGGAAAGCGCGAAACGTCATTCGTCAGTCGAAAAGGAAGCCTATGCTATAGTTGAATCGCTTCGGAAATGAAGACATTATTAAATCGGACGACCTTTTCGACTTATAACAGATCAACACTCTGTTTCTTTTATGTTTGATGATAAGCATGCAGGAAAAATAAAAAATGATAAAATACAACGATGGTGATTGGAATGACATTGTATATAGATCCGGAAGAGAAAACATAGTGGCTGATACTTTATCAAGGGTTTGTGCCGTTATAAATACTAAAGAAGAACAACAAAAACTGTTAAATCTGCACTACAGTGTATGTCATCCAGATGTCCCGAGAATGATTCATTGGGTTCATGGCAAAAATCTACCGTATTCAGTTAAGGATATTAGGAAAATGATTGCCCAACTGTTCAGTCTGTTTACATATGTCAAATTCTTTGCCTAATAAAGCCAATATTTTGGTATAATTCGAAAGTTCTATTCATTACAGTAGTAAATTCACATCTCAAACACAACGGGCCTAAGAGTAAATAAAGGTTTAGGTATTGAAACGAGATTCAGAGACGTCTTTAAGACATCTTTAGAATGCCATATTTCCTGAGATCGAGATTCTGTGCTCTTAGTGTTGCCATAATAGTAGGTATAGGTTTTTGAAGTATTTTTCCAATTAATCTTTAGTCTGGATAAACCCGTTTTGACCATCTTTCTTCTGGACTTCACAGAGATCGCGGACATTTTTGTCCTGAATTTTTTTCAATATGTGATATCCTTGTCTTCGTTTACTTGATAACAATTATGAGATACTTAACAGAACTTTTTCAAATATCAGCACGCAATTTTTCTGTAGAAACTCGAGAAAAATCATAAGAAATTTGTAAAAAAAAACCTGGATCAATCCAGTACAGACAGATCCATCTATCGAAAAACGTTGAAACCTCAACACAATATTTATCGAAATCTGTTCGGCGAAAAAATCCCTGGACAACGTCCAAAGCATAGGCGCCGCACAATCGGGATCAAAACCGAAATAAATATATTCAACCGAACTGAAGGCGATTTTTCCGTTAATTTGCAGAGTGTTATAAATTATATGCACATTAATCGAGAAATACAAACAAACAAACAAAACCAAATTAAACCATTTATTGTAACGAGGTTAAATTATTAATAAATTTATTTTTAATCGCGGAACCCAAAAAAGCCTTAACCTATAAACATGAATTATTTAAATACGATATATGTATAGTCCCCCAGCGGAGAATTTATAGATCTTGCACATCGTAATAATTGAAAATAAACAGACGGACCCGACCAAACCAAAATGATCTTGATCGAAAATAGACCCTGTGGTTAAGTTCGAATAACTAGTAATTGCTTGTTGAGTTTTATTTTATTAGCCTCAATCTAGGTTAAGATTTAAAGGTTGAACCATAAATACCATAATAATATGTACGAAAACAAACAAACTAACTTTGAAACCGGAGAAAAGGACGAGTGTGTATGAGCCCATGAAAAACTATTGTCAAAGTTGGCGACTTTTTAGATTAAGGCCTAGAATGCATCTTGGATGACATTAGAACTTGAACTGGAAGACAGCTAAATAAGTAATAGGATGATTGAAAGATATGAAAAAGTAACGAATTATACGAATATGACATCAACAATAAGCTGGAATGCAAAAGACTGTATCTGGAAGAATCCAGATTAAAAATGGAACGTAGGCTGGGCGAGAATATAGAATTAGATACATAGGTACACCTAATCATCGAAAGCTTGGAAATTCATCAAATTATGAAAATCAGACAATACGAACACAATAAATATACCTCCCCTATCAGGTTATGGGCTTCTGTACCAGCTTCTAGCTGTTCAAGATAAGTTGATTTATTCACCTAGTTCAAAGTGGAATTTCCTTGTAACTCTGTCGATGCAAAATTGATTTTCATGTTGATGAAAGAAGAGAATGTGAATTGATACAAAGCAAAAGAAGGATCTAATTACTCTGAAACATGTGCACCAATTTGGAAACGGCGAATATAATCTTAGCCATTATCGTAAACGAAAAAACACTTAATTTTTCATCGGATGAATGTTGAGGATGCATTTGGTCATATGAATAAAGAGGTGTGCATCAAATTTCCTGATAGATTTAGATGGATATGAACACAAGGTACAGAAATCGTTTTATGCGGTCTGAAATAAGCTTCAAGAGCTTGGAATAAGAGATTTTTTGGGAATCTGAGAATAATAGATACACGATCTCTATTACAAGCTTGAAGGCGAAACCTTGGAATAATAGAGAGATTTTGAGCCGCATAAATTTTGAAATAAGTTACACGCTAAACGATAAACTGAGCAAGCGTAGTCTTTGAAAAATAGCGGATGACATTTACCCTTTTTCTAGTTTTTGAAGCCAAAACTTGTTAAGGACGTTATACGCTAAACGTTAATGAAAATTTGTGGTTAGGAATTTGAATTTGTGTAAATAGCGTCAAATTTTATGTTGTCTGTTGTTTATGTTAGGACGGTTGGGTATTTATTTGTGTTTTGTTTTGTGTAATTATGTACTGCACTTCATGAATAACATTGAAAATATAATAAGACGTCGAAATGCTGAAACGTTATCGGTTAATAACGTTCCGTTTATTTCCACATAATTAGCGTAGTACGTTACCGCTTATTAAGCGGGCCGGTTATTTTTTCACTATTGCGCATGAGCAAAATAACCGATAACGTATAACGTTGATCAAATAGGTGGCTCAAAATCTCTCTAATAGTACAGTCATACAAGGATTCATCTACTGAAAAAATCCGAGTGAGCCTAAATTTTGTCTACACCTTTATTTTACCTCAATAATTAATATGTATTAATAGTCCTCATCGATATCTTGTTTGCGTTCCAAGATATTCTAGGACAAATATCACAGAAATATTTTGCTTTCGGTATGTCCTACGACTATTTAGGCTAAAAATATTGGGAAATTCTCTTCAAACAATGTTATTCACATATTTTACGTCATACCAACCGTTTGCACCTGATACGCCAGAAAAACAGAGGGTAGCACCCGTTTCTACACCACCCCAGAGGCAAGATGCAAGGCGCGTTTTTTTTACATTGTATTTTTACTGTAGGCCTAATCCATGATCTTTTTTGTTGTGATGAGATGTAGAATGTGCGATCTTCATTCTCGTAATCTGTCCCCTCTTCCACTACGTACAAATGTTAATATTAAATACAGCATCGGCCCATAATGCATTTGGTGTTAACATTTGTACCGTTCAATTCTGGCTCCGAACGTACGGACATAGATCAGTTATACTTTCTACCCCGCTGAGACACGCGATTCTGAATTTCTCTCTAGAAACTTTCGGAGACTGGTGCTGAACCTAGGGCTTATTTCTTCGATAGTTGTTTTATTCCTTTATCTGCGCCCTGGTTTTTCTTTCGCAACTGTTACAAGCTATCTGGTGCTAGTGGGCCCTCAACCACTATAATCTTGAGGGTGGCGCTCGAGATTACCGCTGGATTAACCAAAAGATAAATACCGACTGTTAAGCTGCCACAGCTCAAGGAAAACCCGTTACAAATTTGGCGCCCGAGCAGGGACCATTTCGCGCATCAGCAACTGACCGTAAAGATTACGTCATCATCCGTCCTCCGTTTCACCGAGAGGCCGTTTATTTTGGTATCGACCGATGGGTTGACCGTTACATCGTGGTATATTTCTTCATGGATACTTTAGAAGCAACGGCGCTGCTTGGTGTTACTATTTGAAAAAACCACATAATGTGAATCATGTTGTGGCCATCTATTGTGTAGACATTGATATCTGCATTGTCTGCTGAATATTGAATAAAAGCGTGAGTTTCAATAAATGATAGAATACCTGGTTGTGGATGGTAGACAGCAGCAACTTGATACATTAATGTTTCTCTATACAACGCGCTGAATCCAAAAGTTGACAAAATATCTAGAAAAGGTGAGACGTGAAGGATCGTGCACGTATCGTATCCATAATAGCATGACAAATAGCGGTACACTTACACTTAAGATGGTCAGTTTTGCCTCTTTTATTTTCCAGAATTAATTTTTCAATAAAGTATGAAAGGCTCTGTGGGATGTTTTCGTTGGGATTATGAAACATTCTACTGGGAGGAGGATAAGATTGACAATCAACAGTGAAACGTGTCTTCTCTGATAATTGAAGAACTGTCAAAACCTGTCATTTTTTGACAGTTCTGTAATTTTTTTTTCCAATTTTTGAACTCAGAATTTACATAGGTTGAAATTGTCAAATGACACATGAAATATTGAAAACTGAAAAATATCAGTGCTGCCGTTTGGCAGGGTTTTGACAGATGTCAAAATGGTTGACATTTTTCGATTTACCTTGGTCAACTTAGTAGGAATCGATACTTGCTTCATCGAAATCTGCGATAATTGCCCTGCTTTTGATTATTAAATTCCAATATTTGACAGCCGATACCGCCTCACCTGTCATATATACAAGGTTGCGCCCATGGTAAAAAATCTTGCTTACGCCATCACCAATAACATATTTAAATTTCATCCAAATATCACGGGTAACCAATTTCCGTTTAAATATTGCGGGGTCTTTTTGTATACACCTTTATTTTACCTCAAGAAATAATGTCTTGAAAGTCCCCATCAATATCGCGCTTGCGTTTTCAGATATTCAAGGTCAATCAAAAGGCGTTTTTTTTCTGTGGTGAAGAAGCCAACGAGGAAACAGACAAAAAAAACTAAGAAATATCAATGTTTAATTAGAGGTTTCGCAATGAGCGGAGAACTACGCAACTTCCTCTTACAACACCAATCAAAAAATCAAAAAGATCTGTATGGTCATGGTGGCTTAGTTGGTTAGAGCGTAGCACCAGCAATGCTGAGGACGTGGGTTCGAATCCCGCCCAGAACCAAAATTTTCAATTCTCCAATTTTCCTTAGCTTTCATTTCATTTTCAATTTCCACGCTTTTCGGTTGGTGTAACCGACAAAACTTCATTCTTTTTTGACCATGATTTGCTTCCGCGATACTCAAAGTGATATTTTAAGTAAAGCTTGGTATGAAAATAAGAAATCTCAACCGGCAAAAGAACGCCTTCGAATTGTACAAACTGTGACCAAAATTATCAGAGAAGATATTCGTTTAATGACTGTTGATTGTCAATCTTATCCTTCTCCCAGTAAAACGTTTCATAATCTTAATGAAAACATCCCACAGAGCCTTTCATACTTTATTGAAGAATTAATTCTGAAAAACAGAAGAGGCAAAACTGACCATCTTAAGTGTAAGTGTACCGCTATTTGTCATGCTATTATGGCTACGATACGTGCACGATCCTTCACGTCTAACCTTTTCCAGATATTTTGTCAACTCTTGGATTCAGCGCATCGTATAGAGAAACATTATTGTATGAAGTTGCTGCTGTCTACCATCCAGAACCAGATATTCTATCATTTGAAACTGGCGCTCTTATTCAATATTTAGCAAACAATGCAGATATCAATGTCTACATAATAGATGGCTACAACATGCTTCATATTATGTGGCTTATTCAAATAGTAACACCAAGCTTGCTTCTAAAGAAACCTGAAGAAATATACCACGATGTAACGGTCAACCCATCGGTCGATACCAAAGTAAACGGCCTCTCGGTGAAACGGGGTCGGATGATGACGTAATCTTTACGGTCAGTTGCTGATGCGCAAAATGGTCCCTGCTCGGGCGCCAAATTTGTAACGGGTTTTCCGTTTTCCTTGATCTGTGGCAGCTTAACAGTCTTGATGTATGTATGGTATTTATGTTTTAGTTAGTCCAGCAGTAATCTCGGGCGCCACCCTCAAGATTATAGTGGTTGAGGGCCCACTACCATGGGCGCAACCTTGTATATATGACAGGTGAGGCGGTATCGGCTGTCAAATATTGGAATTCAATAATCAAAAGCAGGGCAATTATCGCAGATTTCAATGAAGCAAGTATCGATTCCTACTAAGTTGACCAAGGTAAATCGAAAAATGTCAACCATTTTGACATCTGTCAAAACCCTGCCAAACGGCAGCACCGATATTTTTCAGTTTTCAATATTTCATGTGTCATTTGACAATTTCAACCTATGTAAATTCTGAGTTCAAAAATTGAAAAAAAAATTACAGAACTGTCAAAACCTGTCATTTTTTTGGTAAAAAAAAAGATTCCAATTTCGCTCTTTTCCATTTAAAGGTAGTTTATTGGTGATAAAACATTAAACAAAGCTCATAGACATCAAATTTTGATAGCTGTCAGAATCTGACATTAGCTTTAATTGAAAAAAAAAGAACTCTATATAGTTCTATTCCAATTATTTAAGTTATGCTTATTTATTATGAAGCATAAAAAGAATTTATACACAGATTTCAGATTTTGACAGCTGTCAAAATTTGATGTCGATGAGCTTTGTTTGATGTTTTATTACCAGTAAACTACCTTAAAACAAGAAAGAACCAGATATGGATATTTTTTCCTACCAAAATAAATGACAGGTTTTGACAGTTCTGTATTTTTTTTCCAATTTTTAACTCAGAACTTACATAAGCTAAAACTGTTAAATAAAACATCATCAAATATTGAAAACTGAAAAATATGAGTGCTGCCGTTTGGCAGGGTTTTGACAGGTTCCAAAATGGTTGACATTGTTCGATTCACCTTGGTCGACTTAGTAGGAATCGATTCTTGCTTCATCGAAATCTGCGATAATTACCCTGCTTTTGAATAATAAATTCCAATATTTGACAGCTGATACCGCTTCACCTGTCATATATACAAGGTTGCGCCCATGGTAAAAAATGTTGCTTACGCCATCACCAATAACATATTTAAATTTCATCCAAATATCACGGGTAAACAATTTCCGTTAAAATATTGCGGGGTCCTTTAGGCTCACTCGGATCTTTTCAGCAGATGCTGCTTTTTCCGGAGTATATAACTGGAGTATAAGAGATTTTTTGAGAATCTGAGAATATACACAATAAGTGTTTCTGTTGCAAGCTTGAAGGCGGAAACAAAAATCTTCTTAGTGGTTCACGTCGATAATTTGATTTTGGAAAATTCATAGATAGTCTGGGCATAGAATTCAACATGAAAGATATGGGCGTGTTGAGAAGTTTTCTGGGCATCAAAATTCACTTAACATCGGAGAGCATCTTTCTGAGTCATATCTGAAAAACTTACTAACGCGATTTGAAAGTGAGAAATGCAATCCAATCAAGACACTGATGGATTCAAATAGCAATACTGGATCAGGACGAAGACTCTGACTGTCAACCAAATATCCCATATATTTTAATTCTGTTCTGAAAAAAACTACATTTTTTCAATGGAAACAATGAGGCAATAGCCTCACGCAATTTATCGAAGACAATCCCTAACAGTTCCGGATGTTCAGAAATGGATTGGGATAAGATGACGACATCATCCAGATATTCCATATAACATTCGGTTCAAGTTCAGGAACTAAAATAATGTCAACTATACGTTGATAAGTTGCAGGGGCGTTAGATAGACCAAAAGGCATCCTCCTAAACTGTATCAACCCTCTTCCAGGAACGGTAAAAGCTGTATGCTCACGAGAATTTTCTGTTAGAGGTACTTGCAGATGACAAAACCGTATTTTAAGTTTTAAGAATGTTTAGGAAGCTGGAAACCTATAAAAAAAATCACACTTTTGTCTTTGTCCCAAGAACTTTAACCTCAAAGAGTATATCATTACTGGTTGAGTAGATGTATTGTTTTTTTTTTGTTCTAATAAATAAATAGTCATACAAAATCAATAAGATTATGTACAGGGTGTTTTTTTATATATCACCTCACCTATAGCCTTTACCTTTACAGGTAGATGAAAGGTGTAAATACAAAAGTTGTACAGTATTGGCTAGAATGTGCTTTTCCACCGAAATACACATACTATTTTTTCTGCGATCGGTTAAATACCTATTAAATGTTTGTCTTTTGGTTCCAATTATTCAGCAGTACGAGAATCACTTTCCCGGCCTAGGCCGGAAAAGTGTTTCCCGTATTGTTATTCCTTAGCAATTATTGAAACATAATTGAAATACCAGAATAATGAGTTTTGCGACCTGTCAACCGGTCAAAAATGCTGATATTTCTTGTCAATCGCAGAAAAAATCAGTAGTAGGATAGTATTTTTACAATTTTTGGATCTGAATATATGAGAGACTGTTCAATAAAATATAGACAAACTATATATTTCTGGAATCGGGGCATTGTTCTCTTCAAGAATATAGAATGAAATATAGGGCATCCTATTTGAAAAAAGCTGGAAGCATGCAAAATTTCACATTTCTGACATTCAAATTTTGTTTCTAACCATGGTTTTTAAAAATTCAGACAAAACTGTACAGCTTTTGTATTTACACCTTTCTTCTACCTGTAAAGGTAAAGGCTGTAGGTGGGATGTCAATATATAAAAAAACACCCTGTACCTACTTGTATGGGAATTCCGCAGAAATTCTATGTGATGTAATTCCACGAGAACTTTTCAAAATGCCATTATAAAATTTCATGGAATTCCATTATAAGATGAAATTCCTTGATATTCCATTGTAATTTTACGAGATTTTATCGAAATTTTACTGTAAAATTTCCATGTAATTCAATGGGAATTCCGCATAAAATCCATTCAATTTCACGAGAAGTTTTCGAAATTCCAATAAAATTTCAAATTACTGCATTCAATTGTGTAGACATTTTTATAATTCCACTGGAATTCCATTTTAAAATTTTCTACAATTCCTTTGAATTCCACTTAAGATTCCATGAAATATTTTTAAATTACACCAGAAGATTTTATGAAATTCCTCAGAACTTTACGGAAATTAATGGGAATTTTACTGCAAGATTTTATGAAATTTTTCGGGATTCCATTATAATAAATATTTCAAGAAATTCTTTCATCAATATCTCAATTAACAGGTTTGTAAAGAATTTAACTGGCCTTAATCAAAGCTTACTTACGTTGAAATCGGATGAAAATTAACGCTGCGACGCAAAAACTGTCTCGGTATCATTTTTGGAAAATTTTCAATGTTCGATAATTTCAATTTTGAAGCTTCACAGGTGTAAAACTGTCGGAACCAGATCCAAATAGTAATAAACAGGTTCATAGAGAATTTAATTGGAGCCTAATTATGTTGAAATCGAATTGAAATTAATGTAGCTGTGAGGCAAAAACTGTCTTATTGTAATTTTTGAAAAATTTTCAATGTTTGATAATTTCAATTTTGAAGCTCTTCAGGTGTGAAACGGTTGAATTTAAATTGAAAACTTAATTGACAGGTTTGTAGAGAATTTAATTGGCTTTAATTAAAGCCCAATTACGTTGAAATCTAATCAAAATTAATGTAACTGTCTTAGTGTAATTTTTGAAAAATTTCAATTTCGAAACTTCTCAGCTGTTGAGACCAAATCAAAATTGTAATCATTAAGTTTGTAGAGTGTTTAATTGATTTTAATTGAAGTCCAATTACGTTGAAATCGGATTGAAATTACTGGAGCTATAAAGCAAAAAACTTTAAATATCGACGGGAATTGTTTGGAATTCCACTCAAATTTCATGTAATTCCCTGAGAATTTTACGGAGTTTCGTTGAAATTATATTTAATTCAACGGAAATTCTTCAAAAAAATTCATATAATTGCATAGAAAAATTATGGAATTTCACTGAAATTCCATGTTATTAGCCGGTACATTTATTTTCATTATTCCAATAAAACTTCATGTAACAACTTTGAAATTTTTCGGAATTTCACTGAAATTTCTTGTATATCAACAAAAATTGTTGAAATTCCACCTAAATTTCATAAGAATTTTATGGAGTTTTACTGAAATTACATGTATTCAACCGGGAATTTCTCAAAATTTTACTAAAATTTTATGTAATCACGAGAACTTTCGAAATTTGACTAAATATTCAGTCATCAAGAAGGAATTCATCAATATTCCAATAAAACTTTATGTGATTAAGTATATGGGATTTTTCCGAAATTGCACCAAAATTCAATGGAATTCTACGGGTATTCCAATAAAACTTTTAATAATTTTCCCGAAATTAACTGGAATTCCATGTAACTCGACGAGAATTCCTCGGAATTTTAATAAAATTTCATGTATGTACAGGGTGTTTTTTTATATATTGACACCCCACCTACAGCCTTCACCTTTACAAGTAGATGAAACGTCTAAATACAAAAGTTGTAGGTACAGTATTGGCAAAATTTTTAGAATCCATGGTCAGAAACATAAATTGAATGTCAGAAATGTGAAATGTTGTATGCTTTCAGCTTTTTTCAAATGGGATGCGCTATATTTGGTTCTATGGCACAATTTTCCGATTCCAAAACTGTATAGTTTGTCTGTATTTGGTTGAGCCGTCTCCAACATATTTGGTTTTAAAAATTTTAAAAATACTATCAGAAACCAAGTAGGTACCTCAAATTTTACCTGAAGCTTTTACCTGTACAGGTAGAATGGTTCACAAAATCAGTAGTAGGATAGTATTTTTACAATTTTTGGAGCCGAATGTATGAGAGACTGTTCAATCAAATATAGACAAACTATATATTTTTGGAATCGGAACATTATGCTCTTCAAGAATATAGAATGAAATATAGGGCATCCCATTAGAAAAAAGCTGGAAGCATGCAAAATTTCACATTTCTGACATTCAAATTTTGTTTCGGACCATGGTTTCTAAAAATTCAGCCAAAACTGTACAGTACTTTTGTATTTACACCTTTTTTCTACCTGTAAAGGTAAAGGCTGTAGGTGGGGTGTCAATATATAAAAAAACACCCTGTACCTATTATGTATTCCCAATCCGATGTCCAAAGGTAAAGGTAAAATTTATCACCTTTCAGAGCTATTTGATAGGGAAAGGTGATGAATTTACCTTTACCTTTGGACTACGGATTGTGAATAGGAACCTTTTGATTTGGATTTTTGAAAATTTTGAAAAATTATAACTTTTTTCTATTATCGATAGAAAGCTGAGATTTTCAGCGATTTTTGTCCCAGTAGACTACAATCTCAGAAAACTTCGGCTAATTTGGACTTATTAGGTCTGTTCGCAGAGAAATCACAAACCAGTCAGAGTGAATCTTATTGGTTGAAACTAGTTTTCTGACTGTTTCTGATTGTTTTCAACCAATGAAATTCGCTCTGACTGGTTTGTGATTGCTGTGCGAACAGGCCTATAGTTTCAGAAATAAAATCGCGTTAAGCAATTTGGGGTAAATGTAGGTATCATTTTTCAATTTTTCTAAGTGCATGGCTCATAGATTTCGGCTTCAAATTCCAGAATAGTTTAGTGTATGAAGTTTTGGGGGTCCCCAATGACCAATCACTTAGACACAAAATCTCAACATAAAAAAATTTGACATTTCATCATTTTAGTAGGTACTAAGGTCCCTTATGATTTGTATCTTTGAAAATTTTAAAAATTCATAACTTTTTTCTAATATAGATAGAAAGCTGAAGTTTTCAGCGATTTAGTGTAAGGAGTTTGGGGGGTCCCGAATGATCATTTAGACATAAAATCCCAACATAAAAAAAATTGAAATTTCTTCTTTTCAGTGTACACTCACGAGAGTTTTCGGATAGAGGTAATTGCCAGAACGCAGATTTAATATCAATGGAACTGATGTAACGAGTGTCTCATGTAAATGGTCCAAGATATGTAGGGGATCGGGTAGGCATCATTTTTCTTTTAAAGATTGAGTTTACGAAAATCAATTCAAAGCCTAAAATGTCTGTTTTTTTTCTAACTAGGCACACAGGACTTGACCACAAGGGCTATTAGATTGCTGAATAACACTAATATTTCCTCCACTTCATCATCTATATTTTTTTGTTTATAGGTAGAAACGGGATAACACATTTGTTCAGTTGGTCTCGTACTAAAGAAAACTGGATTATTGAAAAGAAGCTGTACAGAGAATCGATTCGTTGTTTGATGCAGGCCATACTTTGCACTACACCAGGATTTAAGCTTACTGTTACCATAACTCATGGAACAGAAACATAATGGAAACGACTAGAATGGATTCTCAGATATATCAAGCACACAGTTAAGCTTGTTCTGGATGTTTAGAAAAAAATTATTCCATGAAAATCTAATCTAATGCTAACTGGGGAAATAGCATTAATCGAGAATCGACCAAAGATATCCATGTTTTCAAAGTTTTTGGGTCAATAGTTTGTTGAATATCAAAGAAACAAACGGCAATTCTGATGGGTTTTCGGCTTTGTTGAATTTACTCAGAATTTTGATGTCAGTAAGTAAGTATAACAGATGGTGGACTTATATTTTCAAATAAGTTGTCATTCTTGGAACATAAATATAGCTTTTACAAAAATATCTCGGACTAGAGGATGTTTAAATAATCGAGACAGGTGGCCTTATGGCTGGCATCGATTATTTCAAATATCTCTTCGAGTTAGATGAAACTGTATCAGACTAAGTGGTTTTTGTTACAATTTACTGATGTCACTAACTAATGAAACGCATCATGATGGAAATAACTCTTCATTATTTTACGAATCGCACCTGGTAGAGTTTAATAATAAGATCAAACGTGTGGCTCGTATATCAATGAATAGTGAGGATGGTTAGTCGTGTTCGCTGCAGCATTAAGTAATAAATTTATAATTTAAGTTATCGAACGCGTAAAGTATACCGTTAATTTGTTTCCAACTATCCTAAATGAAAACAGAACGGGCCCGTTTAAAAATAAACCGAAATTATTATTTTGTGACTTTTATCTTCCCACTTGTAGAGTATTATGGCGACCTTCGAAAAAATGATTTGTAACTTTTTTTCTTATGAAATTAAAGACATTTTTGCATTTGTGGTTCTATTTAGGTACTTGGCCAGTACAACAAAAATTACTTTTTAAACATAACTTTGGCTTTGAAACGCAATTTGTTTTACGTTCGTAACGGTTTTACACATTATCTTTGGAGTAAAAACAAGTTGCTTGATCCAACAACAACAAAATCGTTAAGGTCAACAAACAAAAATGGCGGAAAGAGCTAGTTTCTCTTTAATTTAACCATCATATTTCAGTTAATTTGTTGGATCAATCAGTGCAGATACAAAAATCATGATTCGGATATATCAAAACATTATTGTCCATTTTTCCGAGGACGTATCATAATTTGCCTTTTTCTTGATGAAACATTGCTTGATTTATGCTCATTGGTAATACACGCAGTTACGCAATGGCAACTGCCACATAAACGAATTATTCATTGCGAAATGTCGGAAAGCGTTCCACCGTCTAATGAACATTGCGGTAATACTACTTGCTCTATACGCGCTTTTGATTTTGGAAAACTCTATTCGCAAAACCCAGTTTTCAGCTTGGAGAAGCTTTTATTTATATCAATTGACTCACATGCACTTCCATCAAATATATTCTAGTATATTATTCAGTGATAATAAAGTCTAGTCTAAGAGAATCCATTCTGCAGCACCCATAAGAATTAAGGATTCTAATCATAGTATATTAAAGTTCTGCTTGCAAGAGTCATACGTTATTCGGGTAGTTAAACTGTCCAGGATGATTGCTTTTTAGCTGTTGCGGCTGCAACAACATTAATAATTAGAGAGGAGACTCGGATGGGATATTCTCGAGAGCGTTAAAGCGAAATTTTATGTTTTGGTTTCAATTTGATAACACTTAAACGCTAGAGTATCTGTATGTTCCAAAAAAAAACCTCGGAAAGAATTTCATATCGATGAAGCTTCGCAATATTCTGTATGTATGTACATACAGGCCCAACTGCATATTCGCTTCATATAACAAATCGCTAATTTCACTCGTTCGTCGTAGTAACACTGAAGACATCGGAAGAATAGTTAGGAAGAGAAACACAGATAGAAAAATTCGAACAAGAATCAAGAATAAATTTATACCGAGATGGAAACAGCATCATCATAGTACAAGGTGTATCAGGTTTGACTACAAAAATTTTAATACGTGGAAAAATGGCCAATTTTGAACAAAAAAGTTTATACAATATGGGGTTTAAACTCAACCATTTTTTTTTAAAAGAAAGGCCTTTGAAGTTTTGACATATTCTGACGAATATTTGAAAGAAGAAAATTTTATTCAGTATGAGATGTAAAAAAGTTTAGTTTATTCAATTATTGAGTAATTACACATTTTAAGTCAACAACAATAATAAAAAATTGAAAAAACAACATGATAATTTCACTCGTAAATCGGTATCTAAACATCTGGCAACATAGCACAAAAAAGAATAGGGGCTTGAACCTTATTGATTAAACTGATTAAGGTCCGGTTATACGAACAATGGTTCAACACAAGTTCTGTTAAACTGCAGTTCACTGTTGTGATTCGAGTGTTGTACCACTGCAGGTTTACCTGAACTATCATTTGCAATGCCCACAATAAAAAGAAGAAACAAAATAGGCACAACTAAAGATGGCAAATTCTCGAGAATTTATTTTGAGAGAATTTTCTCGGAGAATATTCGGGAACATTGGAGAATTTTGGAGAATTTCGAAGAATATAGCTTCTTAACATCATTTGGGGCTTTTTGCATTTTTTTGGTATCTAGAATCACAAAATTGACATGGAAATTTTGTTTTCCTTATTTTGTCTGGAATATTTCCATATCGAACTTCTAGTAGTCTTGGTTTCATTTTCGAAGGAATTCCTCAAAACTAATATTAAGGGCCGGTTTATTCATCTTCTGATAAACTGTCAGGTTTGCAATCTGACGGATAAAAACGCAATCTGTAATCTCATTGGTCCGCCAGTTATCCGCCGACCAATAGAATTTTAGAACAGTACATTTATCTTGTAGATAGTTACCTACCAGCAAGTTTATCTGGAGATGAATACCTAAACCGGGCCTGAATATGTAAGTTAAATTATTAAATATTTCTTCGCACACACTCTGCACTCTGCACAGTGCAGAAACAATGAAATAACTTATGGCCATGGCGCTTCCAGTTGGTAGAAATATCTAGTGCAAAGAAAATGTGTTTGTTTTTCTATCTGTTTCTTTAACAGGCTGAGAGAAAGAGCTGGAAATACACTCAGTACTCAGTCGCGCCAGTGCGCATTAAATCTAATCTACCAATGGAAACACCCATGAGACCGGATTGACCCGGTCATTATTCTTGAAACTAGGGGAGCAGCGTTCTCAGGAAAAGGAGTGTTCCGTCTTGTTACTTATATTCGAGCTTATATTATTAGTTGCATATCATTGAGAAAGACAGAACACTCGTTCTCTTGGGAATGCTGCTCCCCTGTTTCCCTTTCAAAAATAAGGACCCCGCGGCCCGGACTCACTGTTTTGTTTTTCATTTCAACTTAACCTCACTACAAACCTGGTGCCATCTGTATGTGAAAGGTGATAAATTTAAAGATTAGGAATAATTTTCCATAAATTCTCGAAAATTACCGTATATTTTTATACATTCTTGAACCTAAAAAATTTATTAATTCTCGAGAATTTAAGTCCAAAGAATATTCTCGATAAATTCTCTGTTCTCGATAGAAGTTCTTTGGAGAATATTCTCAGGGCCATCTCTAGGCACAACCTAACCCATAACCTATCAAAGGATTGTTTATTTGTTGGGTGTTTTCCTAATTTCTATTCATTTTCATGTTTTTGTTACACACAGAACACAACCCGAATCTGTCCTTGAATTATTTTTTATCAATCCAAATGTTCAAATGATCTGGTCGATTTCTGAATACCTGTGAGGCTCAAGGGTGTGCAAAATTATTAAATAATTTAAAAAAAACCTTCTACGTGTGTAATATCTTCCCACAGTTTCCACTCAAGATCCATATTTAATTAAACATGAATACCGAATATCAACTTGAAAAAAATATATATTTTCAAAAGCCAATGTGATCCTTCATCAAATAACAAACAAAACAAGGAGAGTGAGGTTGGAAAAACCCAAAAAAAAACTTGAACTCCCCATGAACGTCGAAAATTGGACGTTCAAGATTAACCTCAGTTCACTACAACGAATTTTTTCCTTTGAACCACTAGACAGTGTGAACTTCAGTTGAACGTCCGTTGTACAACCGGGCCTAATTGATTCTTGATTTGTCTTGTCATGTCAGTTATTTGGGAAACGTGCGTAATTCATTCTTTTTTTTTTAAATAAAATGTTTACAAACGTCGAACATGCAGATACTTGTTCAGGCAGAATCGCTGCAAAATGTTCATTTAGCCGTCCGAATTTAGAGGGAAAGATTATCCGAAAGAACGCAACCACCTGATGAAAGAAAATTATGCCCGTTTTACAAAGAGTGCGTGATACGGGAAGCAGGAATGTGCAAAATCTGCATGTTGATTTTAGTGTTTTGGGAACCTTTCAACAAAAATAGTTAATATTTTCATAATAAGGATTTGGCAAGTAGCTGAGTCTGTATTATTTAATTTTTCTCTTGAATGTTTAGTGCAAAAATGTCATTGAGTGCATTACATTATTTGAAAGCCAATAACGAACAAAAACGTAAGCAGATGGAGATAAATAAACTCCTTGCAAAAAAAAAAACTTTTAAATTTACCAGTTTTATTTTCATTTATATCCTGGCAGAGATAATACCTGTACAATGTTGTACGTTCTTAACATTTTTCTAAATTTAAATTCTACGATAACTCCGAAAATACTAATAATTTACCCATAGATAATACAACAATTTTAGCTTGAAATAAGCCATATTATCTCATGCTGAAATATTTGCACCTATACCTGATACACCCAGTATTATGTACCAACCTACTCTCATTTTTCAGATCACCCGCCAAGTAAATTCAGGTCACGTGAATCAAGCTTAATAAATCTTTGGTTTTACACCCTTATTGAGGAATTTAAGGGCTGATTTTGTATATATGC
Organism: Ceutorhynchus assimilis; assembly: GCA_917834065.1. Classification (NCBI taxonomy): domain Eukaryota; kingdom Metazoa; phylum Arthropoda; class Insecta; order Coleoptera; family Curculionidae; genus Ceutorhynchus; species Ceutorhynchus assimilis. Next base: position 54,751,681 of record OU892278.1, read on the forward strand.
CTCTTGCTTTGGCCTGACGATTACTCCGATTTTTCAGAATTTTTTCTCGTTTGATTGGTAGCTCCTCATCAGTTACCAGTTACCGCAAGAAATATCTGTGGTGGGTTCCTGGATACATATTTTTCCTAATCTTATTGCATTTTGCTGATAGCTGACTCCGGCGCATATTCCTGTAATACTTCGTGCCCATGCACCATTGTTGGTCAGGAGTACCTACTTTTTAAATTAGGTATTTGTAAATTGTAATATCTATTTTTTCCTCGGAGTTTTTTCTACACTGCAAACTAACTTTCGGCTCCAGAATCCAGCATTCCAGAGGTACAGCATAAATAGTTGGGTATAGACATTGAGCAAATAGCTCCCTAGCGAAAAAGAATTCCTTCTCTATTTTACTACCTTTGTTTTTTTCTTTTACGGTTTTTTTTTTATCTCCTTACTAAATTATTTGTGATCGATTCTTATTGATTTTCAATTATATGCATATATTTATTGTTTGATTGTGAATTATTGGTTATTCTATTTGACTGAATGGATCACAACCTTGTTTATATTACCTAAGTAGGGACTTCATAACTTCATATTTCTCTTATTTGGATCCAGATTTGGTTCAGTGTACCTACTTATTCTGGCCACAAACCCGGTGAGGATTCCTGGAAGTACTTAGAAGATCATTTGCGGAAAATTGGAAATAAACCCTGGGTGCGGCGTTGGACTAACACATATTTTTATTGGAGATAAATCAGAAAAATCATTCGTTGTAAAGACAGATAAGCGACATTTTCTGAAACCAAAATTGGATACCAGAAATATTGAAGCAGACTTTGAAGAAATCATGAAAACACCTCGATCCAGATAAACTTCAAGAAGCCACAGATTTCATCTTGGAAGGAGCAGACGTATTTGTGATGGATAATCAAACCGGACGGACCAGTTTAATTCAACACAAAATTGATACTGGATTGGCACACCCAATTAGACAACCACCTAGACGTATGCCAGTAGCTAAACAACAGGAAGTGGAAAAAAAATTGATAAAATGCCTCAAGAGGGAATTATTGAGGAGTTGAATAGTCCATGGTCTGCGCTAGTAGTATTGGTTACCAAGAAAGATGAAAGTCTTAGATTTTGTGTAGACTGCCGTAAGCCTAATGACGTCACCAAGAAGGACAGCTACCCTCTCTCGAGGATAGACGATAGATTAACAACTCTTTGGTTTTCCACTCTGGATCTTGAAAGTGGATACTGGCAAGGTGGCAAGTGGTAATACACAAAGATGATAAAGAGAAAACCGCCTTCATGCAGTACCAGAAGCGGGCTATACCAGTTTACCGTAATGCCTTTCGGATTGTGTAATGCTCCAGCTACGTTTGAGCGACTGATGCATCCTGTTTTGCGAGGCCTTACGTAGAACACTTACTTGCCTGGTATATTCAGATAATGTCATGATCATGGAAACTTCGTTTCAAGAACATCTCAATAACCTGAAAGAAGTTTTTGACCGCTTCCGGAATGCCAACTTAAAACTCAATCCAAATAAGTGTTTTCTATTTCAAAAGAATGTAGAATTCTTAGGTCACGTGGTACCTAAAGATGACATACAAGTTTTGGAAGGAAAGATAGATGCTGTCAGGGATTGGCCAAAACTACGCGACAAACATGAACTAAGTAGTTTTCTAGGATTATGTTCTTATTATCGGAGATTTGTGGAAGGATTCGCTAATATAGCTGTTCCGCTTCTTTGATTAACGGAAGAAAAGCCAACATTCAATTGGACTGGCGTCGATCATTTGGGTTAGTTTGAGAGTTCCTTTCAACACTCCTTCATGTATTCTGAAGGGAGCACCTGAGCTTGGGAACTTTTTAAATACCGTGAGAAAATCTCTAGATCGGCGGCGCATTTGATCTGAAGTTTCGGGGGTTTGACCCGGGCCAATCCCAAATTTTTTGGGGTTAGTTCAGAGATTTTCTACTGATAACGTATTGGCGTCGATCGATTGGGTTAGTTTGAGAGTTCCTTTCAACACTCCTTCAAGTATTGTAATGGAGGCACCTGAGCCTGGGAACTTTTTAAATACCGTGGAAAGATCTCTAGATTGGCGGCGCATTTGATCTGAAGTTTCAGGGGTTTGACCCGGGCCAACCCCAAATTTTGTGGGGTTAGTTCAGAGATTTTCTACTGATAACGTATTAGGGAATCCAAACCACGTGACTGTTGCCAACCAGCCGGTATTTTGAAATTTTTATGAGGTTAGAATACGGGTTGTTACATGTCAACGATGTCAGTATTGATAAAGCCTAGTACTCATAACAGCGAAATTCGCTGTTTTTTGACATTGCTTCGACAATTTGACGTTTTATGTGTGAATCTAACATCAAAAACGAGCGAATTTCGCGGTTATGAGTACAAGGCTTAATCCCGTCAAAATAAAACATATGTTTTTTTGTTTATTATTTTTCAACCAGACGCCATTTGGACAGGCCGTTGGATTGCCTAATTGGCGTCGATCATTTGGGTTAGTTTGAGAGTTCCTTTCAACACTACTTCAAATATTGTAACGGGGGCACCTGAGCCTGGGAACTTTTTAAATACCGTAGGAAAATCTCTAGATCGGTGGCGCATTTGATCTGAAGTTTCGGAGGTTTGACCCGGGCCAATCCCAAATTTTTTGGGGTTAGTTCAGAGATTTTCTAATGATAACGTATGCGATTCCGCTTGAGGAAAATTCGAAAATTGAAAGGAGCAATATGTATGTACAAGCCCAGTGTTGTCCTATCCCGATCAGAAAGTCATATTGATTTTGGACGTAGATGCAAGCAACACCAGTATTGTCGTAGAACAGAACCTTATCAAAGCCGGAACAAAATTATTGTGTCACCAGAAGAGAGTTGCTACAGACGTAAGTTTCTAATTCGAACAGATCACGACGCTCTTAAATGACTTTTAAAAATGACAACTCCCGACGGACAGCTTGCTAGATAGATTGAGAAATTGCAGTAATACGATTTTCAAATTCAACATCGACCTGGAACCCTGCATAAAAATGCTGATGCTCTGTCTAGACGGCCATGCAAAGAAGACTGCAAGCATTGTCAAAGAATCGACATGCTTAAGAAAAACACTGATCCGGCTGTGAGAAGAACAGGTCTGATCGTTGGTGATAAATTGACTACCAAACAAATGAGATCACATCAAGAAGCAGACCAGGACATTGGGCAATTTCTATATCTTAAAGAAAATGATGAATGTAGGCCAGAATGGAGGGAAGTGTCGAACAAGAGTTTGATTTACAAAGCGTTGTGAGCTCAGTGGAACTCTCTGGCCATAGAAAATGGAAAGAATTTGAGAAAGTGCCGATGGAAAATCTACTAAGAGCCAACTGGTTATTCCAAAAGATCGAGTAGAAGATTTATCAAAAGAAATATACATGACGGAACTTCAAGGGCACATTTTGGTTATCATGGATTACTTCAGTAAATGTCCAGAAGTTTTCGCTATTCCCAATCAAGAAGCCATCCCTATTGCTCAGGTGCTAGTGGACGAAGTTTAAAGATGTCATGGTGTGCCACTAGAATTACATTCAGATCAGGGACGAAACTTCGAATCTGCCATCTTTAAGAAAATTGGTGAGATCATGGGCAATCGTAAGACAAGGACAACACCTTTACATCTAGAATCATTTTTGGAAGAGAACTAAGGTTACCTTGCGATCTGATGTTTGGGATACCTGAAGAAGAACGAAAAGAAATCTGAGATTATGCCGACGAAGTAAGGGTACGACTTCTGGGTATCCATGATTTTGCTCGGGAGCATATTTAGCTGGCCAGTGACCGAATGAAAACTAGATACGACTTGAAAGCCAATTCGACCGGATTTCAAGAACGTGATTTAGTGTGGCTGTATAATCCAGCAAGAAAGAAAGGAGTGTCGCCGAAGTTATCTTCAGCATGGGAAGGACCCTACAAAATAATCAAGAGAATAAATGATTTGGTTTATCGAGTTCAGCGCAACTCCAGGAGTAAGATGAAAGTTGTACATTTGGACATCAGATTGACGAAATATCATGGGCGTGAAGTTGATCGGGACGATCAACCTTAAGAGGAGGGAAGTGTTACGCCGCCAGGATGTCAAGAATCCAATTAAGATCCGGGATGTTTGCGGTATTTTTGAGAAGATGAGTTATCGCGTCTATTGTAGATTGTACAGGAATAGATTTAGGGATATATAAAGGCCGGCATTGGTTTGTAAGTTTAAGTTTAAGTTTGATTGTGCTGTGATACGATTTAGATAGTGATTATTGTTGAGAGTTGTAAAGAGTTTATTTGTTGAGTTAATTATTGTTGAATTACTTAGTGTCAGAGTGTATAGTTACGTGGAATAAATTATTGCAGTGTTAATTGGACTTTGATTTTGGAATAAACGAAATAACATTTCTGTCAGGCAACCCAAAGACTACAATTTTAATTGCTTCACATGACTGTTGGCTTAGTGAATGGCGAGAACAATAAATAAAGCCATCGAACCAAATTTCAGCGCTGTGCGATAGTTTTAATTTTTTTTCACTTTTTGAAAAATTTCGCGCGATGTGTTCAGGCGAATAAGTCATTGAGTAATTAACGAAAAAAAAATCCGCTAGGGCATGAGAGGAATAAATGGGCTGCCGATTTTCGGAATCTGTCACAAATATTTGGCCCCCTCTAGAAATTACAGTGGATGCAAGAAAGAGGTAGTTTTTAATACAATTTTTAACTTTCTAGCACATTAGGCGAGTCCGTGCTCGCTTATTTTTCAAGCCAAAAATTCGAACAAAAAAGCATTGGAGAGTGCATTTCATTAGCAATAATGTGGTGTTTGAACAATTAAAATCGGATTATGCATTCGCCGCTGCTGCACCAAAAGCGCGCAAACAGGCGAAACGCTGGTTCAGTGACCTTGAACAAAAACATGTTACTATTCAAGACGCTGCAGAAAAAAAACTATAGAAGATAAAGGGGTGCTGTTGTGGATTTTTTTATAGCAAAAAAATTCAGCTACAACAATCATTTGAAACATTTTGCCATTGGACCATCCCTTTGAGCAGCATAAACCGCAAATTACCCCTAAAAATACCCCTAACTAAAAACCCTATGGAAGTACAAGGTCGCAAACTTAATATTATATTATTTAGCACATGAAAATGGACCGATTCCTCCAAAAAAATGTTAACTTCTAAGTATGTTGAGGTAAAATTCCTTCATTGCTTGGCCTATAGAAAGTTGAAACCGAAACAAGAACGGAACTTATTTCAAAAAAATCTAAATTACCCCGTTGAAATTCCTAGAAACTTTGGAAAATATGAAAAATTGTACTGTTAAACAAAATATCAATTTTTCTCATACAAGTGCCATAAATCCAGTGGTGTGCACTTTATTTTTTTGCTTGCCGCTGGCAAGTGCAATCGAACTTATTACACGACGGAATAAATAATATTGAAAAGTACCTACTCAATGTAAAGGAGTGTCAGGGTGTTATACCAAAATTTACAGATATACCCATCTATACCAAAATCTGCTCCTAAAAGTACAGGGTTTTGGACAAAAATCATAATTTCGAAAATGAACAATTTTTTTCTGTTGCAACAGGGCACTTTGTTTGGAAAAACTCTCCAAAAGAAAAGCTTTACTTATAGCTCAAGTTTTCAAACATTTTTTGATTTGTTCCAGAGTATTATAGTCTGGATGAGCATTGATTATCCGTTTGCGAAAATTACATGACGCCCGCATCTATAAAAATACCGTTAAAAATAGACACAAGACGGCCGGGGATTCGCGTACAATTGAAATGTTTTTCTCGTATTTTTGTTGTCGGTGCGTGGCTGTAGTAGGTACCCAGCAATATATTTTTCTAAAACGATTTTCACTCACCCAAATTTATACCCATTTACTTTGCAGGATTTCAAAATAATGTTTGCCACCAAAGGATTTTTGAAAATTTTGTCATTTATTCCGTTATCATTGAAACGGCGGAAAATATATGGAAAAATTTAGTAATTAGTGGTAGTGTTAATGTACCTATATATGACACCGTTCTAATAATAACTTGAAAAAATATCATCCGAGATGTTCACAGAAGAATATTTGACAGGTTGTCTGGATGCATTTTCTTTTTCCATCAACAATATTTACTTTCGATCGTCCATTGGCAAGTCTGTGAAATAATATCGACGTCATTAATGTTTAGAGTTATTTATGAGCGAGCCCGAAAATAGAACCAGAAGTAATTACATGGTGTGTGCAACAAAGTCTAAATTTTTCCACTCTCTGGAACAAAAACCAATTAAAAAATCGCATGTTTGTGTTCATTCAAGGAAAATTTCGAATTTCCTGAACAACAATATGAATTTAATGGTGGAAATTTCATACAGGCGCATCAATACAACTAAAAGTTTGTATTTCCCTAGTTTATAAATAGCTTCGCAAACATGAGATTGATTGAAATATTTGTTATTTATAATTATTATTTGGGTGTTTTCTGGGCAAATGAATGTCAAACAAAAATAGAGGACAAATTATTTTATTATTTATTCAATTTATGAATGTAAGACCTCAGAAACTACCTACTAAGTAATTCTTAGCATTTTTTTTTTCAAATTTTCACACCACCCGCAACCTACTTATTAAAACAATTTAAAGGTCATTTTATTCAAAATATTTTGATATTGCTCAATGAAACTGTTGCATCTTATTAGTTTCACATTTAATGAGGAGAAAATTTTGATAAGGTTACAACTGCAATGCTAAATGCATCATCGCGTGAAATTGTGTGGGTATATAATTGGATTTTTTTTTTATTTTCCACTAACCAATGGTAAAAAAATACCTAAGCTATTCAAATAAAAATATCGACATCTACTGGATATAAAAGCTATTAATGTCGGAAAGTTTCAAGGGGACAGTTGCCAAATATTGAAAAAAAAAAATCTATAGAATGTTTGTCTTTATTTCAAACTTCACAAGTTTGATTAGCTTTTTTTATAATTGATAGTGCCATACCTACTTAGATGAAAAACCAAACTTTTATTAAAAAACAAAAACATCCATTCTATCAGGACTCCATAGAACTCATTCAGTCATATGACTAAAATTAAGCAAATGATTTTACTCTATCTCCGTCACTGTTTGCTGCATTAAAGCTGGATATGTTCATCTCAAAAAACTTAAGCAAAAGCATCTGCTCCAGGTTTATGCATACCTACTGGCGATTGTTTTGTCTTTCTCAATTCTCCGTGATTACTTTTCTATTATACAAATCATATCTAGCGCTAATTTCTCATAATTGAAGATTATTCAAATCCAGAAGATACATAAATTAACCTCTAATTATGGTGGACACGCCTTGGCAACCTACAGTTAAAATAAAACAAAATTAGCGGTGTTTCTGGCAGAAAGTCAATAAACCGAATGCATGTTTAACCAGAATTTCCTTTATTTTTGAATGTCGTTTTTTTTTTTGCAAATCTGCGGTTTCTTTATGGTATTACAAAACTACATTATAATTACGAGAAGTAGGAGAACCACATCTATCTATGCTTTTTTGATTGAAAAAGATGTAGACGTCAGTCTCATTCCATTCACGACTGGCATCGATCATAAAATGCATACATTTCTTTCACTTTTACACCTCTAGTTTCTTTTCTACTAAACCATTTCAATTGACCATAAGACAATTTCACAATACCGTTATGGGGAGATAACTATAAAGAGGATGGAGAGTCCTTTTACAATATTGTGGTGTTCGTGGACATGTTTTTTTTTGTTCTTTGCCTTTTGCGAGTGTTCTGTGTTGGCCTAACGAGATTTCCACTATCCCTACCCACATAACGTTGGCTGGTTCGCTGGTGCAATGCGATTTATCGAAAAAAGGGTTTTTGCGAAAATATGGACATTTCCACCCTAGTCTTGGGCACAAACAGTACTGTACTTGACTTGCAAATTACTTTTTCATTCTCCCCCCTGCGAAAGTAGATTTTTTTATCTTGCATAGGCGAGCGAAAGTGAAAGTGAAACATGCTAGTCGTTACTCTCACTTTCGCTACTAGCATGTTTCACTTTCGCATGCCTCTATTCACGATTTTTGAAGGGGAAGAATGAAAAGTTTAATATATTACACGCTGCAAAAGCCTTTTTAGGTGCTCGGAGGTATTCAAATAGCCTCGGCTGCGCTTCGCTTCGTCTCGGCTATTTGAATACACCTCGCACCTAAAAGTACGCTTTCGCAGCTTGGAATGTAATAGTATATTACATTACGAGTGAAGAAAGTGACAAATTTCACACGAGTGTTTTTTCGCGCGAGGCGGTAGCCGAGTGCGAAAATCACATGAGTGTATGAAAGACGCTTTCTCACAAGTGATGTACACAATTTTTCCTACGACCAGAAACCGATTTACACCAATTTTCTCTTATTTTATTTCTTTTTATTTTCAACACATGTGCTGAAATTACTTTCCACCCATGTATTGAAAGTAAATTGTGACGTGAACCACAAACTATGTCAACCATGTCAACAATACTTTCCATACGTGTGCTGAAAGTACTTTCGGCACGCGTGTGATATTTAGCGCTTTCCAAAGAACCAACTAGTGGGGATTTTGTCACTTTCGTATGTGGTCGTAGGAAAATAACTATGAGGGTGGTTTAAGGGGAAAAAAACTAATAATTACGATTCATCGAAAAAAGGGTTTTTGTGAAAATATGGACATTTCCACCCTAGACTCGGGCACAAACAGTACTAAAAACTATAGGCAGTACCAAAATACATCGTTTGGGGAAATTCACTTGACGTTCTCCGTCCGTAAACAGCAAATTACCCCTAAAAAACACCCCTAACTAAAAACCCTACGGAAGTATAAGGCCGCAAACTTAATATGTTATTTAGCATATTAAAATGGACCGATCCCCCCAAAAATATGTTAACTTCTAACTATGCTGAGGTAAACCCTCTTTTCAGATCCCCTTTTCTTGGACTACTACACGGTGGCCTTAAAAATATAGAAAAATTCTAAACATTTATTAGGTAGCGTTATTGAACAAACACCCAATTTTATCCCAGACAGCACACAGTCTTAAAGACGTCTTTTTTACGTCTGCATGCATTGCGACTGAACGTCTGAAGACCAAAAGAGACGTCTAGAAGACGTAGGTACAGGGTGTTTCCCTACATAATGACCCCTCCCCTACAGGAATTATGTGAAGGGATATCAAAAAATTGTAAATATAAAAGTTTTAAGATTTTACCACGATATTCAAGACGTTTTTTAGAGGTCTGCTTCCTTGTTCACATCTTAAAGACGTCGTATGTTACAAAACTCAACGTCTTTCAAACGTCTGCCTTAAAACTTCTCTATGACATTTTTCTAAGAGATTCTAACGATGTCTTGAATACGTCTTCGAATCTCTCTTCAATACATAAACCGTTATTCACTTTTAGGCCCGGTTGTACCAAAAGATGTGAGTTTACGACATCTCATGTACAGGGTCTTTCCCCATATATTGACTCCCCCCCCCCCCCCCCCACTACAGGGGTTATATGAAGTGATATCAAAAAATTGTGAATAAGTACAAAAGTTTCAAGGTTTTACCTGAATTTTTTGTATCCGATATCAAAAACTTTTATGCTTTTTTAGAGATATTCGACAGATGATTAGTTTTTTTCTTATGGAACACCCCATATATTACTTCAAAAGAGTCGAATTTTCTGATTTCAAATATACATACAGGGTGTCCCAGGGAAAACAGTCTACCCCGGTTTATTTGATTTGGGATGAGAATCTGGAAAAACACTCGGACACGTCGAGGTTTGATTTGAGGGGGAACTGTTTTTCAGTTTTTTTCATCCCCGTAGCTTCAACCCCCTAGCTAGGGGGAGGACAACCCCCCAAATTTGAATAGGGAATAGGGGTCGTGTCATACCTCCTTTTAAAGGTCTCATCGAGTTCTTTATAGCTCTAGAATTTTGTTCCATTATTTTCATACGTAACGAAATGACAGCTTGTCAAAATCTTGGAAATAGCCTATTACTTTTAGTGGGGGTCATCACATCCATAATAAAAATACTTGAAATTGAAGTTTTTTTTTATTATTATTAATGAGGTGTACACGAGAATTGTGAATTGTAGGTATTTTTACACGTATTTTTATTAAAAGAGATAAGTACCGCTTTTACTCCTACTAAAACAATAGTCTATTTACAAGATTTTGACTAGCTGTCATTTCATTACGGATGAAAATAATGAAATGAAATTCTAGGGCCTTAAAGAACTCGAATAGACCTTTAAAAAGAGGTATGACACGACCCCTATTTCCTATTCAAATTTTGGGGGTTGTTCTCCCCCTGGCTAGGGGGATGAAAAAAACTGAAAAATAGTTCCCCCTCAAATCAAACATCGACGTGTCCGACCGTTTTCCCAGATTCTCATCCCAAATCTAATAAATCGGGGTGGACTGTTTTCCCTGGGACACCCTGTATATGATTTAACTACTCTTAATTAAGCTGTTTTGGAAATATCGGGCTCTAAACTTTGGGAAAATCGAAAGACCTCCTGTGTCATGTCAAATAATAACAATGGCACCGCTTACCAAGGTATTTCAATGTATTTTTCTTAAAATTTAGAGCCCGATATTTCTAAACCGGCTTAATTAAAAGTAGGTACATAGTTAAAACATATACAGGTTGTCGTTATGTATGAAAACGGTCTAATATTTCAGAGCCGGCTTGAAAAAAATTTACAATATTTCCTACCTGAGGGTTTTTGGGAATGCCCGATTCAATGGTGATATTTGCAATGTTGCCAAGTTTACCGTTTCTAAGATGCCGTATGTAACTAGATTTTTTTAAATCGATGTCCCTCTTTATTTTTATTGTAATTAATTCAGCGTTTCAACATTATTAAAACTCCTAAATGCCAAAACTCCATTTTACTTGGTTTTTGAAATATGGCAACACAAATTTTTTGTTGAAATGTATGGAAACACTCTTGTATTTCAGAAAACACTCTAGCAAAATGTACAATATAGCCTACCTGGGGGTTTTTAGGAATGCCCGATTCAATGGTGGTATTTGCAATGTTGCCAAGTTTAACGTTTCTAAGATGCCGTATGTAACTGCCGTAGATGGGGCATCCATTTAAAGAAAAATCAAAATACATACGGCATCTTAGGAACAGTAAACTTGTCAACATTGCAAATATATCACCATTGAATCGAGCATTCCCATAAACCCCCAAGTAGGGAATATTGTACATTTTGCTAAAGTCTTTTCTGAAATACGACACTAATTCCATACATTTCAACAAAAAATCTGTGTTGCCATATATTGAAAAACCAAGTAAAATGGAGTTTTGGCATTTCGGGGTTTTAGTAATGTTGGAACGCTGAATTAATTACAATAAAAATGAAGAGGGGCATCCATTAAAAAAATCAAGTTACATACGGCATTTTAGAAACGGTAAACTTGGCAACATTGCAAATACCACCATTGAATCGGGCATTCCCAAAAAACCCTAGGTAGGAAATATTGTAAATTTTTTTCAAGCCGGTTCTGAATTATCAGACCGTTTCCATACATAACGACAACTCTGTATATTTGAAATTAGAAAATTCGACTTTTTCCAACTATGAAGGGTATTCCATCATAAGAAAAAACTAACCATGTGTCAAAATTTGATATTCCTAAAAAAACAAAAGAGTTTTTGACATCTGATTCAAAAATTTTAGGTAAAACCCCAAAACTTTTGTAAAGTGCGTTTTTTTTTTAAAGATAATTCCCCAAGTCAAAAATTTAGTAACTATGTTGGCATCACGAGCCTTTTCTACATAAAAAATTTGAAAGCATTGACAATTTTACATTGTATTGCCAACATAATGTCATTTTGACTTTTATCTTTAAAAAAAAACGCACTTTACTTATTTACAATTTTTTGAAATTTCTTCACATAACCCCTTTAATGGGGGGGTCAATATATGGGGAAAGACCCTGTATAGTTTGGCAAGTGGTAACTTGGTAGAGACGAAAGGGGGAAGAAAAGTGGGGCGTAACCTCAGATTAACACATGAAATAGATAGGTTTATTATGATTAAAAGATGCCCCAAACATTGATTCCCATTCTAAGATCACTTGCGGACACTTACTGCAGATGTGCCATATGTATAAATTGTCCTAAGTTGCAGGGAAAATGGAATTGGAAATTGAAAAAAATATATCGTAAATATAAAAACCTAGATATTGTTTGCCCATCGGTTCTGAGACTACGGTAGGAATTCGGACGTAAATGTGCGATGTTGCCACGTTTAATTATAAAAAAAGCGAAAATACTAGGCATGAAGGTAAAAATTTTCTGAATATACCATCAGCTTTTGACAATTAGGCAAGCATCAGGCCTGGATGAACCTGATTGGTGGAGTTTTTGGCAGGATGGCCGTTGCCACGGGTAACCATGCGGTTGTCAATGGGCTAACGTCATCTTATGTCTCGCTATTGGCCAGGACTTCCGTCATTTTATCCTCCTACCTTGGAATATCGATTTATATTGAAATATCCAGTGGCGGGGGTTTGGTCATTGTCGATTTTCGTGTACGAGTTGCAATACGATAACAGTTCCAAAAAGTTCCGCACGCAGCTGGGTATTTTATGAATGAAATCAGCCATTTTTTTTTACAACTGTATTCCCCTTACCGTTGCCCCGTAGACACAGATTCGCTGGGCTGGCATTAGGTATATGTATACACAATTATAACATAAACTATCGGGTTGCTTTCCAAAATTGAATAGGAATAATTATTATAAAAAATAATCATCTTTTGTCACAATAAAATTTGAATAAGAATTTGTGCCAGCTGAAAATGGCAACACTGCCTAAAATCTCGAAACTGTTGTTGTATTCGTCTAGGAACGCCCACCTGAATCTTTGTTAAGATAACCAGATAAAGAAGGATGCAAATGTTTCCAGAGCAAGCCCGACCATAATCGCGAATGCGCTGTAGTATTCATAGTAAGAAATGTCAAACAGGTTTTGTGTGTAATTGGCCCGCATTGTCCGCAATCTTATCCCCACTCCATGTAGTTCATTCATTAATCCACTATTGTCGTTTAGGATTGTTGGCCGCAGAAACCAAACGATTTTATGAATGACTTGCCCTCTCTATTTATGTAGTGTTACCACAGTATATACAAAAACAATTAGCAGGCTAACTCTCACGCGCATGTTTTCTGCGCACGCCGCCATTAGGGGATAGCATCCTGTCATTAAACGGCAGGGACGCCGACATTTTAATTTATTTGTTTATTTCTGACGGAGGTCATAGGCGTAGTCCGACTCTGTTCACGGCCCAGGATTCGTTGTTTCCGATCAATAATGCGCAAGCGCGAAATATAGGGACATAGAATTTGGCTTCAAAAAAATCAATGGTTTGTCAACGGAGTTGAACAACTGTATCGGTACGGTATAAACTGTGGTTGAGGTGTCAGTGAATATTATTAGGTTACGCCCTCAGAGTAACACCACAGCATATACAAAAACAATCAGCAGGCTAACTCAGGTGACAGCCCGTGTAATAAAGTAATTCATGGTCGGGATGTCACTAGCGGCCATTTTGGGATACGAGACAGGACCTGACTAACAATAATTTAGATTTTTTCTTTCGGGTCACAGAGTCGTATTGGCTTTAAATAAACGAATTTAATATTACTTACATATAATAATATTTTTCTCCAAACGTCAGAAAAACGTCACTTTGTTAACCCCTGTCAAGATGTCAGAAATTTGATTTCTATGCTGCTAGGCAAATCCAGCTGGTTAACACCTGTCGAGGTGGTAGAAATTTTATTTCTATGCTGCTTGGCAACCCCAGCGGCAGCAAAAGTACTTTTAGTGCCGCTGAAGCGGCAGTAGAAGCACTTTTAGTGCCGCTCGTACTTTTACTGTCGCGCAATCATTCACTTGCCCCCGAGCTTACCCCATTCGCTTGGAGAAAAAATAGTGTGTTGCATACGGAGTAGAAGCACTTTTTCGTTCTTCAGCAGTATTGCAAGCCTCACTACGTTCGGCTCGCAAACCTACTGCTTCAGCACAAAAAAGTAAAGATTCTACTCCTAATAGAACAATATACTATTATCCTTATTAATTTATTATTATTTTAAAACATACAAGAATGATAACTGATAACACCATAAATGACAACACGAATATACTAAAATCGCTTTGAAAATCATAATTAAAATTCCACTACACCGCACAGACGTTTGGAAGACGTTGGGTTTAGTAACATGAGACGTCTTTAAGATGTGAACAAGTAAGCAGACGTCTAAAAAACGTCTTGAATGTCGCTTGTGGAAATCTTTAGGGACATTTTCAAGATGTCTTCAAAAACTTCCCACATAATTCGTTTCTCATTCAATCCAGAAGTTACTGGAAACCATTTAAAATGCTACGGAACACTTTAAAACTTTAATACGCCTTTGGGAAAATTCAAAACACTTAAAATTTTAAAAAATCATTCTGTAACGCTTCAGAACAATTTGGGAATTCAGAACCATTGTAGAATGCTTTAAAACATTCAAAAACCTATTTACAATTTCCAAAATCATTTTAGAACAATTCAGAAGTTTGAAACAAATTTTGGGACGCTCTAAAACACTCTAGAATTTCCAGAAACACTTTGAAAAGCGCCAGAATCCTAGGATTCAGGTTAAAAGTTCCAAAATGCCTTTCAGAAGAGCAAATTTAAATTGCTGTAGAGCGTTAAACCTCTAATAATAAGTATCCAGACCAGTTCAAATCCCAATTAGAATTTTCAGGAGCATTTTATTGGAACAATTTGGAAACTTCTGAGTTATTTCAGAACAATTATAGGATTCAATTTAGAACTAGAAACCTTTTAGAACTCTTCTGAACTAATTTAGAACACTTTGGAGCTTCACTAGGGGTCTAAAATGCTTAAAAATATGTCAGAACAATTTAGAAATTATTGAAAAACTTCTAAAATGCTCCAGAACTCTTCAAGCCAAATTAGAACACTGTAGAACTTCAATGAGCGATTTAGAACGTTCCAGCAGCATTTTGAAAGGCTTAGACAAAATTTGACAATTATGTTTCTCCTTCAATTCAAATTTTTGAATTTTTATAATTTTTCCTATTCCAGGCTCTTGATTTTTCCTCATTTCCTTATTCCTTATCCTTAACATTCTTTTGGCTCTTGAATTTTTTCATTAGAACTTCTTGAATTGTCATTATTCCCGTACCTATGTTAAAATTTCAGGCTCTTGATTTGTTTTTTTAATTTTTACTCCTAGCTCTTCTAATGTTTTGCTTTCAAAATGAATTTTGTGTATGTTTTCATTTAAAAGAGATCAAGAATTTAAGAGCTTAGCGTTTGGAATAGACAAAAATTGGAAGTTATAAAATGAGTAATAATAATAATGAAATATTAGTCCTGTAGACGTATTCAGGCAGACGTCTGAGAGACTTTGGGTTTTGTAACATACGACGTCTTCAAGTTGTCTTTAGGACGTCTTCAAGACGTAAACAGACATCTAAAAGATGTGCTGAATGACGTTTGTAGACATCTTAGGGACGTCTTCAAGATGTCTCTGTGCTGTCTGTGATAGAGCCCTAAACTATGACAATCTTGTTTAGAACAGTCTGTATAAAATTCAAATTTTTGAGACTTTTCAAGGAATTTGAAGCCAATCGTGAAAATAGGATCGATTCTACTTGCCAGCAACAAGCAAAAAAATAAAGTGCACACAACTGGAGTTATAGCAGTTGTATTAGCGACATTTTGGGCCGATTTATTCACTTTCTGATAAACTATCAGGTAATGCAATCTGACGGATGAAAACGCAATTTGCAATTCCATTGGTCGACTAGTTATCCGCCGACTAATAGAATTATAGATCGGTTAATTTATCTGGCAGATAGTTACCAGAAAGTATATTTCAAGATGAATAAACCGGGCCTTAAACATTTTACCATTCTAGAACAAACTTTCTTAGCACTCTCAAGACACCCTGTGGAATGGTCAAATATTCAAGGTTTCTAGAAAATTTCAACGGCCTATGAATAGGTAATTTAGATTTTTTTGAAAAAAGTTCCGGTTTTGTTTCGGTTACAACTTTTATATGGTGGCTTTTAAAAAATAGGAAAATTCCAAACATTTTTCAGGGTTATTGAACATACGCCAATTTTTGAGACTTTCTAAGGAATTTCAAGCCAACCGTGAAAAAAAAACTGTCATGATTGAGGTGGACCTCTGATTGGTCTGTGTAAAGTTGAAGTTACATATTCAAAAGAAGCACTGTGAGTTTTACTATTTCCACTAATAATTTAAACTTTCCACAAGGCGACATCAAACATCAAGAAAACAAAAAGTTTCCAAAGTTTCTTCAAGTTTATTAGCATATTCCTGATCAAAACAACGTCGTTTATTAGAATTCCTAGGACACCCTGTAGAATACTTAAAATGTTACAGGGTTCCTAGAGAATTTTGACAGTTTTCGAATAATTCGTTTTTGCTACAGATTTTTTGCAATGCAAATTTTTTAATGAAACTAATTCAGAAACGACATCAGGAATTTGAATTGTATATCCTTTCAAATCTACCTGCAATTTAGGATGGGCGGTTAAAGCCTGAATTTTACTGCAAATTCAATAAACTATTAGAAGCCCTACTTAGATAATTTTAAAATGTAATAGCATTTTTAGCACTAAAACGCTAATAAACATCATGGATTGTGATTGTATTTGAGAATAATTTTAAAAAGAGCTTCTGCAAAACAATGGTTACATGAAATCAAAAAATAACTAGAAGGTCTTTGGAAGCTTAGTTGAGAAGGGTTTTTAATGTAAAATATTTCTCAAACATCCAATATTAGAGACTCTTTTTAGATCTTTCTGAAAAAAATTAATTGAGCAAGTTACAGAGGGGGTTTTTCGGAAATTCTTTCCGAAATGATCCAGAGCTCATGCTGCTGAAAAAAACCTAAAGTGTATGTCAAACATTTTTTGTGACAAATAACTAAAGTTAGAAATAAGAAAGTTTCACGATTATTAAAAAATAATTACTAATAACTGCTTAATCATCATGTTGTTCCATAAATTAAGCTCACTTATCCTAAACAAATGTGGGCTCAAGTTTAAAATCCAAAAATATAGATTCTCTCAGCGCAGAAAAACAAAACCTCAACTAAAAAGTTGGCCGTAACAAATTCTATTTTATTATTTCAGGATGTGCTTAAAAAAATCCACATTATAATAGGTGTTTTTATTGTTTCAGTAGCATATTATTAGCGATAGGTTGTAGAGAGTCCCACTTGTCCATATAGTGCATATACGTGTCTAGTGTGTTACATAAAAACAACTCTCCGGACTTACTTCTTGGATTTTCATCTTGGTTTTGATGACCTTACGACGGACCTCAGTTTCGTAGGACTCCTCTACCGTCTCCACTTCCACCAGGCTCTCGTCGCCGCCATTCTCGGACATTTTTACCGCCTCCGGTCTGGCACTAAACCGCGTTTTTTGGACACTAATTCCGTCCACTAGTACAGTATAGTCGAGTCTCGGGTTATTTCAATCCTGATTCAACTGAACGCAGCGCTCACTTGCCAAAGACTGGCTGAGCGTGAGTGAATCTATATTTAATTTTCTTTTGCAGGCAACTAACTATAGTAAGTTAACAGACACGTCGAAACGGAAGTTTGTTGTAGTCTAGAAATTACTGTTCTTCTTTGGAGGTTTTGGTTTTGTAACTATTTCTAGTTCTAATTTAGATGCTAATCGAAGCCTATTATTATCGCACTGTTGCCTATTATTCAACTTGACGGATATAATGTGCTTATGTACCGTTTTGGCACGTTCAGCTTGTTGGCTTTATTACTGATCTTGCATCAAGATTGTATTGATCAAAACAGTAGTTACTATAACATCCGTTCTTGAATAAATAAAAAATGGTATGTACAAGAATAAGAAATAAAAACAAATTAACGAAAATAAGATTATCGAAAAGCATTTGTGTTTTTGGTGGTGACTTTGCTATCTTCAAACTTCAAGAAAATCCTACTTCCAGATCTTTTTCATGTATAATATTCTCTATAGGTACCTACCTATCTTCAACTGTTTTCGGAATATTGATATTTCAAAAAGATTGCAATTTTGCCAATATTATGCTGCATGAGCTGGAACAAAATACAATTTTTTTTTGATGAAATTGTGTGGACCGATGAGTTGAATATTTCAACAAGCAGCATCTCTAACAGAAAATAATGCCACTATTGGTGGCAAATTGTTGTGATTACACTATGATTAATAATATTAACTATTCTGTACAATATATAATAAATACAATTGATCAAAGTAGTAAAAAAAGAAGATGATTTCCTCAGCCCTAAAATGGAATCATTTACAAAGTTTGGCATTCTGCGTTCTCTTCTAAATCTAGGGGTTGCTGTTCCAGTGTTTAAAATCTCTATTTCATTTGACGTTCCATTGTTGTTAGTGTCATCATTTTGTACATTTTCTTCTGAAATGTTCAAATCTTCTGCAAATCCATTATCCATTAACTGTTTGAGAAGATGTTGGAGTAGAATGCATTGATAAATTTTCCCAAATATTCATTCCTATTTGTGGGTCATGATTTGGTATATGGTATATTCATTTTGAAAGTTTCCAATCACAAATGTAGTGGAATTCCATTGTTGATTTCTTCAACTTGATCATGATATTTCCTTCTCAGCTGATTGACGGGATGTTATCTGAGAAGACGTCGACGATCACCTGGTAGGTACGTACATGGACATTACACATAAAATTTCCAATTTTTTCAATGATTTCCCCTGGTATTCAAGTATAAGAAGTTTTTTCTATATATTTTTGCAAATATCAAAGCTTCTGGTTGAAATTCTTTATGATGATGAAAGTGATGATCATCATAGGGAATATTTCTTCTTTCTTGTGTTTATGGTATTCATCTACAATGCTCGATTTGTCTTGTCCATTACTATCCGCATTTTTCTTCCCAATAAATGTTCTGCTAGGGATTTTCCATTTGGAAAACTGACACTTGGTGAATACCCATATGCTGCTAGAAACTGGCTTATATGTTGGATGTTCTTCCCTTTTCATTTTCATCCATGCTCTTCTCAATGTATCCATACATTTTTTTCAGCTTGACCCATTGGATTGTGGTTAGTATTCTGTCTTGTCCGAGATCTTGCTCAAGTGCTAAACCTAATATAATAAATGTTAGGTCGGTCTTGAAAGTAAGAAAGGTAATTGATCAGTGCTCGGCAAGGGAACATGACTTGAAAAAGAATAACTTACAGGAAGAACTAATTGATGCACAACATTTTTTCAAACACTTTTTTCGGTAACATTATTGCTTTTAAATATCCAATCTGTTAGATCAAGTCGACGAGATGGACTTGTTTTTGGAAGGCTTGGATTATCCTAAGATTGTCTTGCTAACTGAACATTGCTTAAGCGAGCATGAACCACTTTGTTAACTTAATTAACTAACCCTGTCTTATTTAACACCCTGTCTTATTTAACATTTACATAAATGATCTATATAAGGTTGAGAGCAAAGCCGAATTGGTCAGTTTTGCAGACGACACTGCCATCCAGTACCAGGCTGATTCTTGGGAAGAGCTTTATAATACTATTGTTGGAGATTTTCCAAGGTTTGTGAATTGGTTCAATAACAATCTCCTTAGTATAAATTTTCAAAAAACCTTATTTATGCCTTTTAGCAGCTATAGTCATGGCCTGCCGAATTACCAGTCACTACTCTACTCTTTAGATTCAAAAAATATTGAAATTAAGCGTTGCTCCCATTTTGAATACTTGGGAATCTATGTTGATAGCCATCTTAGATGGAACTACCATGTAGAGTATGTAACAAAAAAGATAAGATCGCTTTTACCCTTTTTTCGATCATATAGAGACATTTTTTCAATGAATCAATTAAAGACATTATATTACGCACTAGCACAGTCACGCCTCACATATGGGATCATAGCATGGGGTGGAGTCACGAAAACACATCTTAGAAGCCTTGATGTCGTGCAGCGATGGTTGCTTAAAATTATATTCAGAAAAGATCGCTTGCACCCAACAGAAACACTTTTCTCGGACACAAATATTTTTGATGTAAGAGTCTTGTTCTTCCAAATTATGTCAATAAGAATCTATAACAAGAAAACTATTGTGACTTCTATTGAACACAGTTATAACAACACTAGACATCGAGAAAATGCAGTGGCTAAGCCTTCTATGAAAAAAACAGTGGATCAAAGATGCTTCATTTATCTAAGAACTATTGTCTTCCAGAAGATCTGTCATCTTGTCAGAACTGC
The DNA here is from genome assembly GCA_917834065.1 of Ceutorhynchus assimilis. Classification (NCBI taxonomy): domain Eukaryota; kingdom Metazoa; phylum Arthropoda; class Insecta; order Coleoptera; family Curculionidae; genus Ceutorhynchus; species Ceutorhynchus assimilis. The sequence continues at coordinate 54,772,064 of OU892278.1, forward strand.
ACAGTCGGTTTCTATATTAAAAAAAAAAGAATAAAATATTATTTATTAACAAACTCAAGAGTAGATTTTCACGTACTGCTGGACTAATATAATAATAAAAAAGGGGAAGGATTTAGATTTATATTTATGTATTCATTCATAATTTTATATTTTAATTTTATCATTATCATTTTGTTTTTGTAATTTTTCAACTAGTAACTAGGTAGGTACTTATTCTTCTTAGTTTTATAGGTGTAGGGTTAGACCTAGGTATGCTTTGTACTATTGGTGGATACTTTAGTCCATATTAAGTGCTCACGCGCAAGATTACTCTTGTGGGCTAAATCTGTATTTATTGTTTCTGCTATGATATATGTACATACATAAATTGTAAGGATCTAACAATAAATACTTTATAATAATAATAATAATAATAATAATAATAATAATAATAATAATAATAATAACTACAGTGAGCTTCCAACATTTTGCACGACATACTTCTTGCATGGAGGAAGTTTAATTTTGGTACACAATAGTAGAGTGTTTTCACAGCTATCAAACCACATACCCACCACGGAAAACCCCCCTCCAGCACAGTCATCATATCACTACCCACCACCCCTTTCCGTGAAGCTCCTACCCTGAGCACTTTTTTGCCTCAAGTGCCCACCTCTACTACGTAAATGGTCCACCAGATTCACAAATTTTGGGGTTGGCCCGGGTCAAATTCCCAAAGGTTCAGATCAAAGGCGCCGCCGATCAATCTAGAGATTTTCCCACGGTATCGAAAAAGTTCCCACGGTTAGCTCGGGTCTAGAGATTTTCCCACGGTATCGAAAAAGTTCCATCGCTCAAGTGCCTTCAGCTATCAGACCAATACCCACACTCACCTCTACTACGTTAAAAAGCCTCTATTCTGAAGAGCTACCTATTTCCATATCCCTTCACTTTCTTGAAAACTAAAGAATATTTAAACAATTCCTGCATTTGTATTCGTCAATAGTGTTTTGAACTCCATGGGATGTAGAAGCTCTTGAAAAGATTCAAAATTGAAAGCACACCGTTATTGTTCAAGGACCCTATCAAAGTAGTAGAGTGTTGAAAACCCTCCATTAATGTATTTTTAAAAAGCTCCTACTCTGAAATGGCACTTTTTCATATCCCTCCACTTTCTTGAAAACTAAAGAATATTTACATAACCAATTCTTCCATTTGTATTCGTCCATTTTGGGGTTGGCCCGGGTCAAATCCCCGAAATTTCAGATTAAAGGCGCCGCCAATCTAGAGATTTCCCCACGATATCAAAAAAAAAGTCCCAGGCTCAATTGCCCCCGGCTATCAGATCAATACCCACCTCTACTACGTAAATGGTTCACCCTTAGAGCAGGGTCCACCAGATTCACGAGCAAAATGTTTATTCTTGCAATAAAATTAATGCACCTGTTTATGACCAATACCTATCTCACCTCACACCTATCAGATCAATACCCACCTCTACTACGTCAAAAAGCTTCTACTCTGGAGAGGTACCTCTTTCCATATCCCTCAACTTTCTTGAAAACTAAAGAATATTTAAACAATTCCTGCATTTGTAACCGTCAATAGTGTTCTAAACTCAATGGGATAATTTTATTGCAATAATAACATTCTGCTTGTGAATCTGGTGGACCATTCACGTAGTAGAGGTAAGTATTGGTCTGATAGCCAGGGGCTCTTGAGCCTGGGAAGTTTTTCGATACCGTGGGAAAATCTCTAGATCGGCGACGCCTTTGATCTGAAATTTTGGGGAATTGACCCAGGCCAATCCCAAAATTTGTGAATCTGGTGGACCATTTACGTAGTAGAGGTGGGCACTTGAGGCAAAAAAGTGCTCAGGGTAGGAGCTTCACGGAAAGGGGTGGTGGGTAGTGATATGATGACTGAATACAAATCGAAGAATTCGTTAAATATTCTTTAGTTTTCAAGAAAGTGGAGGGATAGAAAAAACTGGCATCTCAGGGTAGGAGCCTTTTGAAAATAGATTAATGGAGGGCTTTACGGAAGGGGGTTTACAGTGGAGGTGGGTAGTGGTATGATGGCTGTGCTGGAGGAGGCTTTTTACGTGGTAGAGGTGGGTATTGGTCTAATAGCTGTGAAAACACTCTACTGACAATGAGGTGCGTGAGCAGTGCGATTTTGTTGCGGTAGATGGGCTCAACTCATTGTGCGTCAAAAAGCATTTTGAGTTTTTGGCGGTGTTTTCTTCTCGCTTGAATCTTCATATAATTTGCATTTACCGCTCCCCCTGCTCGAATCTGAATGTATTTTTCAGTGGGATGGAGATGCTTCTCAGCAGAATTCCTCTGCAGTCATTTCTGATATTGGCGGGAGGCTTGAATCTGAACTTCTGTAATCAAACTCAACCAAATGTCCAGTACCTAAAGAATCTCCTGACTTGATTTGATCTCTAAATGCACGTTGACGATTTTACACGGGTCGCGGCCGTCACGGCATGGCGACTACTCTGGATTATGTTTGCTCCAATTTGCCCACTGAGTCTCTAGACTGTTGTGTTGAAAACGCTGGTCTATCAGATCATCATGCTGTGTATTTCCAATTTGAGCTGATGGGAAATAAACCCCCCGCCAGGAAAGGTCAGGAAAATTGGGCGGATTTTTGGGGCACGCAATTACTTGCGCTTTCAGGAGGGCTGGAGCGAACATGACTGGAACAATGAATTGAGTAGTGAGAACCCAATTGAGTCTTTTCATTTGAGCATGTCAGGGATTTTTGATAGTTCATTTTCTCTTTGTACCATAAGGCACAAACCTCAAAAGACCTGGTGTACCAGTGGACTCAAGGTTTCAGCCAGAAATCTGAGATCTTTGCATACTCTGAGAAAGTTTTTCTCTCCCAAATTTTTTTCTTGGCATATTATAATAGATATAGGAGTATCTACAGGAAAACTATTAAACTTGCTAAGCATTTGTACTATGATGGGAGGTTGGCAGCAGCGCCTAAGAAGGAGAGGGAAACCTGGAAGATAGTTAACGTCCTGCGCGGTCCTTTCCCAAACAAAACTACAAACATGACAGCAGATGACATTAACAACACATAATACTGTTCAATAGCGCAATGTCTGTCCAATGGGGTTAAGCACAGGGACGAACCTGTGCAATATCTCCAACACCAGACTGTACCAGACTCTTTCTTTTTTAAGCCTGTGGTTGCTGAGGAACTAGTGTCTGTTTTTCGTAACATTAAAAACAAAAAAGAAACTAGCATGAATGATCATATATGTCTATAAAGATATTTTCTTCCCTAACCCCTCCTGCTGTTAATGCCCTTGCTGGTGCCATTAACACTTCTTTGCAATCTGACAACTTTCCACTCTCCTTGAAACAGGCAATTGTAATACCTTTCTATAAAGCGGGGGAAAAGGAGTCCCCATCAAACTACAGCCCAATCTCCTTGCTCCCTACGCTCAGCAAGATCATTGAAGGCCTCTTTAAGACTAGAATGCTAGATTTCTTAAATCATCATCAATTGCTTCCACCTTCCCAGTTTGGATTTCAGTGTCCGAAGAACACAAATGATGAGAAAAGCGTGTCCTGGAATGTTTCAGGATTTGAATAGAATCTTCCAGGAATATTCTGATTGTCCCAACTAAATATTCTTTCAACATTCCTGTCCTGGGAGGTCTTTGTGTTATTAGGGATAAATACGGAGCACAGGGACCAAAAAATATGGAAAAACTTACAGCAAATCAAGACTGCCACAGAGGAAGACCAACGGGTTGCCCCTCATCATTTAAAGACAATAAGCCTAATTACATTTAGGAAAATGGTAGAAGCCGTTTTCCGCGACACCAAATCAAACATAGCAATCTACACTACCAAACAAGCAATGAATGCAACAAAAGAAGGGAGAACGGAACTCTTGGCAGAGCAGAAAACAGGAAGGAAAAGAAGACAAACCTACGCCTTAATTGTGGACAATGAAGATGAACAGTCGAAAGAAACAATAAGAAGTAAAGAGCGAGTCAGAAAAACCGACCTGCGAATAAACATCAACACGGTCCGAGAAACCAAGAAGGGATAGATTTTGATAACCATGGAAAAGGATGAAGAAAGGCTGAACAAGTCGAGAATGGAGTTAGTAAAGATACTAGAAGGTGTCAAGATTAGAACTTCGTGAGTGAACAAACAACAAATGGCACTACATATAAGGGAAATGGATTTCACAACCACCAAAGAGGAGATTATCGAGGCAGTTACTGACATAGTCGAACAAATGGAACCGGACGAGTGTAAGCTAAGAGGCATCAAAGGGGGCGTGACCCTAAAAAACGACTTAATAAGGGACTTACATCAAGAAAAAAATTCTAAGATCTCTCTTGAAAACCGCAGTCCTATATCCAAAATAGTCTCCGAGAAAATTCCTTGTGAAGATAAATTAAGCAGGAACTTGTGATGTCACAACCGCCGAAATCGCAGTCTTCTGTTCGTTCAGTCGTCAGTGAACCCTACCCTATCCTTTGAGTGGTTCAGTAGTTGCAATTCGCTTTACGAGATAATTGTCTTTTGTCTTGAAAAATTCTTACACGTGTTAATGCTGTCCCTGATAATCCAGTTTGACGTCACAAACACCTAGTTGTAACTCTAAACCGCCCTAACTCGAAAGCGAACCATCGTAGCAAGATGCGGTTTAGATACTTATTCTTAGATTTTTTGCACTAAAACTTTCATTTTTGGGTCACACTCCCTTTAAGTCCTAACAGGGACGGAACCCAGAACGCAACCATAGTCGTTATTCCCGAAAGTAAATGGCAAACACTACTTAGAAGGAGAATCAGGATAGAGCTGTCCATGTGCCACATGGAAGAAAGGCTCGGAGTGAAAAGATGCCATAGATACTCGGAGTACAGTTACGAAGCCAAGGAATGCAAAGGGGCAGACCTCACCAAACAATGCTATAGGTGCGGAAAGGAGGACCACAAACTAAAAGAATGCAAGGAGGCGCCAGAAAGAGCACAAAGCTGGATCGAGCAAGTGTGATGCCTTCCGCAGAGCACTCTCGTTTGCAAGGAAAGAAAGGAAGGCAGAGAAAACAACAAGACGGAACTCTGTGAACAGAACTATCAATAAAATGTATGCAGGTAAACTTCAATAAAAAATCGAAAAATTTAAAGGAATTTTAAAAGAAACCTAATTGAGACAAAACGGTGCAAGTGAGCATTAATGAACCAAAGATTTAGACAGTGCGAAATTGACGTAATATTGGGGCAGGAACCAAATAGGAAAAAAATCAGTAACGTAATCTGTCGTACTAACTGTGATAGCTTTGTGGATGTTGTGATAAACTACCACTGTGATCGGGGATATGTGTTTGGGGAAATGGAAAAAGCAGCGGTGATAACCTGCTACTTCTCGCCAAATGGCGAGATCCGAAGATTTTGAGAGATTACTAAAACGGTTAGAAACAAGTATAAGGCCAACAGACAAAGGAATTATCATGGGGGGCGACCTAAACGCCAAGACGATCGCTCTTGGCTCTACAACGACGAACCAAAGAGGCACCATCCTAGAAAAATGGCTAGCGGTTAAGGATCTATACATACTAAACACCGGCGACACAAAAACATTTAGTGGACCAAATGGAACCTCAATAGTCGACTTTACGGTGGCGTCACCAGCGATAAGCACACAAATTTATGACTGGAAAATCGAAATCGAACCGGGAAACCTAAATGACCACCGCACCATAACCTACACGCTCCAAGCGGAACCCAAACGAACAGGGGAGGGAAGATTCAGAGGGTGGAGAACAAGCGCAAAGGCTATGAAGGAACTAGTGAGAGAAAGCAGCATAATTTTCTGGAACATCGTCGATATAGATGCGAGAACATTGATACAGGATATCACGAGGGCGTGCAATAAGCACGTTACTAAAGCAGGAACAAGAACAGACGAGCACAAACCAGTTTACTGGTGGAACCAACAAATTGCGGAGAAACGAAAAGAGTGCAACGGGCGGAGAAAAGAGCTTACAAAGGCGCGAGGACAAACCAACAATGAGAGCATACTGGAAAAACGGAGAGAGAAATACATGGAGGCCAAAAGGCAACTGAAGAAGGAGATAATTGGGAATAGCAAGAAACAAAAAGTAAAGGGGGTATGCGAGGAATTGCAGGTAAAAATCTGGGGCAAGGCTTACCAGATGGTAACAAATAGATTTGAACTCAAGAAACGATACCAAATTGATGAAGAGACCATAGATCAACAAGTCCAAAAACTATTCCCAAAATACCCCAAAACACCAGTTATCAGAGTGGAGATAACCAGTAACGAGGTAGACAAATTTAAACGACCCAAGGACTAAAGCAGGACGCGCACTGAATCGGCTCGGACCAGTCGACTCGGCGAAGAGTTTTTGAAACTCATGAAATTAAATGAGGCTCCGCGCACGGCATCGGACTCGTCGACTCAACGTGGTCGACTCGACACGGCAACGACGGAGATTGCTTGAAGGGGCAAAAACTGCCGGGAAGATTTTTGTGTGAAATTTAGTGTAGCGTTTAGGACGTTTCGGTTTGTACTGAGTTTGTGTCCTGCTTCTGGAACAGTAGTATCTTCAAAACCTCATAGAACTTCCCACTAGACATTCTAGGATATTAAAAAAACTTTTCCTCATTTCCAAGCAAGTCGGAAAATAAATGGTAGAATCGAGTAGAATTCTTCGTATACAAAGTTCGTATACCTTTCTTTTCAAATTTATATTATGGACTCAGAATCTTGGTCTCCACATTTCTCTTCCAATTTCATGACACAGAAGTCTACCATTGACGCCCACAAATACGTGAAAAACATATGGGTAGACATCGACAGCAAAGCGGTGAAAAATGGCGACTTCTGCGTCATGATATTACTGGATAAACAAAACGCAATTAATTCAGCACCATGGGATGGCATCAGAAAAGCCATAAAGGACGGAGGGGTCAGTAAATATCTGAGACCGATAATCAACTCATACCTATCAGAGAGAAGCATCATTGCGCCAAACAACAAAACATACGAGATGACATGCGGGGTACCCCAAGGATCCATCATAGGACCTTTCTTATGGAACATTTTCTATGACCAGATCCTAGGCATCGAAACAGATGAAGGCGTGGAGCTGATCGCATATGCAGACGATCTTGCTATCGTGGTGAGAGCAAAAACAAGAACAGAACTAGAGGTCAAAGCACAGTACGCGGGCACGAGGGTGACCGAAAGGCTCACAGAAATGAAAATATCTGTCGCAACTAGGAAAACGGAGATGCTCATTATGGCCGGGAAGAGGAAGGTGCTAGAAGCCAAAATCAATTTGAATAACATAATACAGAGCCAGAGGGCGTTAAAGTACCTTATGGCTGGGAAGAGGAAGGTGCTAGAAGCTAGATGCTGAATAACATAATACAGAGCCAGAGGGCGGTAAAGTACGTAGAAGTATATTTTAAAAAGGACCTGAGGATGACATGTTAACGAAATAGCAGAAAAGGCCAACAGGATGCTAAACTTACTTATGAGGATAATGCCAAAGGTTGGAGGACCAAAAAGCAACAAGAGAAGAGAGAAGGATTGTAGCTAGCGCATCCGTGACCCGTGACCTCTGCAATACTGCACGCTGCACCACCGATATGGGAGTCAGCGATAAAATATAAAAATCACCTCAGGACTTTAGAAAGAGTGAATAGAAGATTGGCTATAGGAATGACCTCTACCTACAGAACGGCCTCGATGGCTGCAACGCAAGTGCTGGCGGGATTACCACCGACCGACCTAGGCATAAAGGAAAAATGCAAAATTTTTCAATGAAGGAGGTGACGCGAGTGGCCAGCTGTTCAACAACTAGCAGGAAAGATGGGAAGCATATGATGGGTTCGCAAGGCACTTCATCAAGACACAATCTTCGTGTGCATGGAAGCTGAAGACCTTAGAGAGGAAGCTGCAGAAAAGTGCGGGTCGGAAATAACTATAGAGAATGTTGGAGAGAAAAGAGTATCTAGAGGCAATTCAGAAAATGTTGAGAAAAATAATGACGCGAAAGGAGACAGGGGAGAAACGACGAGAGAATGCAGTGGCATATAGGCCAAATCCCCCGAAATAATGCTTAACGGCGGTCCGGGAAGAGTAGGGGAAGGGTTTTAGTGGGTGCGAGTCCCACACTCCCTCCACTATCCACAAATCTTTCTATTTGACCATTGGATTGTGGTGAGTATGGAGCTGTGCGGATATGTTTGGGCAATAATGTAGAAAGTTTTCACTAGTAAATTGTAAACCATTATTAGATACAATAGAATTAGGAATTCCAAACATGGAAATAATTTCTTCTAGCTTTAAAATCGTGAATTTTGAACTTATATTTCTTGTTGTGAAAACTTCTGGCCACTTGAAACAGGCATCTATGATTACCAAATAATAATTTCCATTCACAGGACCTGCATAGTCTATGTGAAGTCTCTCCCAAATATTCTGTGCAATAGGCCAATGTGATATCTTTTTTCTTGGTGTCCTTGCAGCTTCTGCACATGAAGAGCAATTTTGAACAAATTTTGTGATGTCGTCATCAATGTTAAGGTCAGTAAACATAACTTCGTGCTATTGATTTCATATACGAGTTTGTCCTTGATGTAACTGTTCGAGTACCTATTTGATAAAAATGAAGTTGTGGAACTACTATTTCAAAAAAACTTCATTGCATCTGCATTTTGTCAATGTTTATAAGGCCATGAATATCGAACGTAGTGTAAAATATGTCTTAATACATTGTTTCTGCGTGTTTCCTGATAAATATTTTTGAATGTGATTGGTGATGATCTCAGAATTTCATCAAAAATATGACAAACCTCCGACTGAACTTGCACAGAACCGATTACTGTATCTTCTCTCTCATCCACATAGCTATTCATCAATCTTGACAAAGCATCTGCATGACCAAACTCTGTGGTTTTGATATATTCAATTTTTAAAACGTATGCTTCAACTTTCAACACTAGAACCCCCTCTGCAATCTGTGTATGAAGGAACTCCTTATTTGATCCAAAAATTGCTAATAATGGTTTGTATGATCAGTTTCGAAAATGAAAAATCTTCCGTATATCATCTTGTAAAATTTCTCAACTACAAAAACTAATGCTAAAGCCTCTTTTTAAATTTTTGTGTATCTTTTCTTTGTTTCTGTCAGAGTTCTAGAAACATGATAGATCGTTTTTTCTATTCCATCTTCAAACCTATGAAACAAACCATCCTCCAATACCCAGATTGCTTGCGTCTGCTGCTACAATTCTGTTGTTGTGGACTGTAGTGAGTAAATAGAAGATCTGACTGAAGAATTGTCTTAAACTGTTCATATGACCTCTGACAGTCTTCTATCCTTCGATTCGCTGGATAGCTTCTGTTTATAAAGGGTTTAGCTTTATACCTTGCTTAGTCAGAATATGTCCCAAATATCGAATTTCCTTAACTTCTAACATACATTTCTGAACTTTTATATGCAAGCCGAAATCCTCAATTCGTTTGAGAACATGATGTTTGTCAGAATTCTGTCCAAAAACGAGAATGTCATCGATATATGCTGCAGTAAACCTTGTAATCCTACTATCATAGTATCCATAATCTGTTGAAAAATAGACGATGCTACTTTGATACCAGAAGGCATTCTATTTTAGTGAAATAGATATTGATATGTATTGTATTAATAGCTAAATATTGTTCAAAATTTTCATCTATTCCAATTCGAAAAAATGCGTTTGCAAGTTTGGAAAATATTTCTGCAGCAGTTGGTAATGGATAATGATGTGATTCAATCCAGTATTTCACTCACATTTTCCTAGACCTTTCTGGAAACACTTCAGATATGATGGACAAATTTTGCAATCTTCCAAGTTCCTCATCGACTTGATCCATTACCGCATAAGCTACTGGTCTTTTGGGACAAAACACTGGCTCCACTCCTTTGTGAATAAAAAAATCTACTATGAGTTTTACATAATTTTCCAAGAATGTCTTCAAATAACTTGATTTCAATGAAAAACTGGTACCATCGTCACCAAAAGTAACTGGGACAGCATCCTATTAGCTCTTGTACTATTATATGAATTTTATTGTCAAATATTTGTCAAACAATGAATTAGATGCATTGAAATGAATGGCGTTAGAATTAGTCCAGGAAATTATTATGCATTATTTTTGTCCCATATACTTTTGGTGACGATGGTACGTTCTTTAAATTTAATTTCTTAATCCAGTTGATTCCTAATAAATTGAAATTTCCGATAGGTGTGACAAAACATGTTCCTGTATATAACTTTCCTTTAAACGAAACTTTACAACTTAATTCTGATAAAATACTGAGATATTCCTCAGATGCATTTTTTGCCTTATGATTAGTACCGTGAACTTTGGTTTTTCTATATCAGCCTATGTATTATCGGATATCAAGATAATATCTGAACCAGTATCTATTTGCAACTGCACTGGATTGCTATTTAGTATTTAGTAATAATGTAATGTAGGTACTTACGATCTTGCAGTGAGTCAATAGCATCTACTGTATGAATCGTCTTTACTGTAAATGGAATATTTTTCATTTGAAATCTGTTTATGTATTCTGAATTAGCAAAACCGTGAAAAATATTCTCTGCAGTTCCAGCATGTACTCTTCAAAATCATCTTTCCATTTTCTTGCTGACTTCTATTACTGTTTAACTGATGCTGACTTCTAAGATTGGCTTGAGCTTGCAGACTGGGAAAATTGATGTGATATGAATGACATTGATATATTCATTTCACTTTGAATTGGAGCAATTTTCAATTATGTAAGTGGTATTTTGTTTTAATGAGATTAGCTTTTGACATTCAAGTAAGTTAAATTTTTATCAGTGTCCATTTATGAAAGAAGTTTCGTTCTAATGTCCACATCTTTGCCTGAATTGCGTTCGCAAATGTATATCAAACATGTAAACATTTCTGGAGTGGTTGGAACATACCAAAGCCGTACGCGGAGGTCTGTTTCCCATAAGCAATAAGCTTGTAAAATACAATAACACCCCAGCAATGGGAAGAGTACTTTGAAGAATTACTGACAGACCAATGAGCAGAGTTTAAAGAAGAAAAAAGGAACAGACACGAAACATAAAAACTGCAGGATCACCAATAAGAGTTATACAAGAAGTTAAAAAACACTGTTGCTTTTTGAAAAATGGTAGGGCACCAGGCCCAGGAGAAATTATGGAGAAATGATAAAGTAAGGACCAATTAACTCTAAAAACATTCAACAAAACTATTTCGAACATGTATTGATAAACATGAAGTACCAGAAGAGTGGAAAATAAGCTATTTAACAATGATATATAAGAAAGGAGACAGAAACAAATGCGAGAACCACCGAGGAATTGCAGTAACAAATACACTGAGTAGACTGTATGGAAAACATAAAAGCCAAAAGAACGAGTACAAAGATAGTGAGGCAGAACAAACCAGTAACTGTAGACCACTTATTTAGTCTGACCCAGGTAATGGAAAAGAAATTGGTGTATAACCAAGAACTCCATTTATTCTTTGTAGATCTAAAGAAACCATATGACAATGTTCCGCTGAAAAAGCTTTGGGAAGCACTGGAAAAGACCAATATCAACTTAGAACTACTAAAGGCAGTAAAAACGCTCTACAGTGATGCAAAGACCAAGATTAAACAGGGATATAATCAGTAAAGGCTTTATAGCAACTAAAGGACTTAAACAGGGATGCTGCATATCACCAACACTTTTTAAAATATACTTAGAACTAGCGCTTAAGTGTGGAAAAACAAATGCAGACACATAGGAATACCGCTCAATGAATACAATCTATATACTTTAAGCTTTGCAGGTGATTAAGTATTAATTGCACGGGACTATGATGATTTAGAGTATGTGACTCGAAAATTCATAGAGGAATACGGGAAATGGGGTTTGGAAGTAAATCTTACTAAAACAGAACATATGACTATGAGGGGGTTGACAACGAACTCTGAAATTGAATAACGGTCAAGAAATAGCACAATGTACTGAATACAAATATTTGGGAATGAATATCTCACATGAGGAAACCCTAGCGAAGCAATTAAAGATCGGAATATACAAGGACGCAAGGAAATATCTCTACTAAATGGTGTACTAGGGGACCAAAATATCAACAAAACTAGCAAAACTATATAGAATATACAACACCATAGTCAAAATCATAGTCACATATAGTTCAGAGGTCTGACCACTAAAGAACAGAACCGCAAAAATACTGGAAGCAACTGAAATGGACTTTTGGAGGAGAGTGGCAGGCAGGTCAAAAATGGAAAGGATAAACAAATCAAGATTATGGACGTAAAATACACAATAGTAGATGATATGAAGGACAAACATCTGATTTGGTTAGGACTAGGACATGTACAAAGAATGACAGATACAAAAAAACCAAGCAAATTATTGAGTGAAAGCAAGGGGGAATAAGAAGACGCGGCAGACCAAGAAGTTGGAGAAGTGGAGTAGATGAACAAATGAGAGACAGAGGCTTAGAGGAGGATGCCTGGCTTGACAGAAATGGTTCGAGATCGGGAATCAGAAGACGTATAGATAATAAGCTTGTACTATATTATTGTATATTTTTTTCCTGAAAATTAGACTCAAAGTCACTTCAAATTAGCCAAAAAACAGTGAGTTTGTTATTTTTTCGGGTTCTAAAAAAATTACCAAAAAATACATACCTAGAAATGTATCAAAATCAAACCAAATTAGCTAGATAACATTTTTTTCAAACAGTTAAAAGTTGGGATCAGGGATTAAAAGAAAAAAAATATATATAGAAACATAACATTATGGTCCCAATAAAAGCTTTTAATTTCACAAATTCAGCCGAATGGGTAACACAAAATCAAAAATTAAGAATCAAAAATAAAAATTAATCAACAAAACTCAAATGATATGTAAATTCTGCTCAAACAAGTGGAATAAATAATTTCAAAACAAAAATATTTAATTTTTTTTTTTTCAATGCAAGCTTAAAATAGTTTAGTGTCTTGGTTAACGTCTTTTTTTTCGCTTACAGGACAATTTGCAATTAATAAGTAGGTACAACCTGAAAGGCAAATAAATCAACAACATTCTTATAAAAAAATCCCGATAAATTTATACAGTAAACAGTAAAAATCATCCAAAAATAGTCATTATTATATTTTTGTCGATAAAAATCCCTACCAAAATTTAGGAGTTGTGATTCACGGCCGCAAGGGCTTCTTTTAGCTCTTGTGGCCTGTACACACCTCTTTCAGTAATAATGCCGGCAATTAGGGAAGATGGGGTGACGTCAAAGGCAGGATTCCAACATTGAATCCCTAAAATGTGTTTATTTAAATCAAATTCAACTCATAGATTATTGTCTTACCTTTTGCTGCTATCCTATGCTCTCCAACGTGAGTCATTTCTCTATCAGGCCTCTCTTCAATCACAATGTGCTCGCCAGTCGAAACTTTGGCATCTATAGACGTGAACGGGGCTGCTACATAAAATGGCACTTGGTGATATTTGGCTACTACGGCTATTTGATAAGTTCCGATTTTATTTGCTGTATCACCGTTTGCAGCTACCTAAGAAAAGAATTTCTTTTTTTCTTCATCAAAATATGTACACAAAAGATCAAAATTATTAATAATTAATGTTTAATTGAATGATTTCAGAATGGATTTATCATTGTCACTTGATTCAGATTATTTTCTACTGATATGTTCTGTAAAGACGTTCTCGTTACTCTCTTTTCTGTGCACTAAAGCTTTTTTGAGTTTTTGCTTTCGAGGAAATCCTTAATGATATTTAAGTCAAGTAAGACTATAGAGTTGCTTTTTCAATTGGTGCAAAACCCAAGGCAAAACCCAAACAAACCCCAATTCGAAACTCAGAGGGTCGAAATTTTATGTGAATAAAGAGTCCATATTAGCCTGTTATAGCATATTTAAATCCTCAAGAGTTCTCAGATGATTTTTCTCTTGAGATTGTTTTTCGTTTTAACTTAATTGTAGGCTAGGATTTGACAGGCGATGGCATTTTATAACTTGACACATATTTAGATTATGTTTGGAAATAGATATAATAGTTGGTGTCTTCATTTGTGAAGGCCTTCTAAATCTAAATAAATTATTACCCTATCAGCTCCAACGACCACAGCAGAAATATTTCGAGACTTCATCAAGGCCGACACCATACTATCACAAATGAGAGTAGCGGGAATTTTTTCGTGTATCAATTCGTAGGCTGTCAACCTCGCTCCTTGATTATATGGCCTTGTTTCAGTACAGTAAACGTGTTCAAGTCTTTTCTTTCCCTGTAAACTCCTAATAACTCCTAAAGCGGTGCCATAACCTGCGGTAGCAAGAGATCCAGTGTTGCAGTGCGTAATCACTCTCACTAAGCTATCTCCGGCGACATGAGAGAGGATTTCTTTGGCGCCATTATCACCGATGGCTTTATTATCAGCTATGTCTTTTGCTAGCATTTGTTGAATTGTTGATAGGAACCTAGAAATAAATATTATAATAAGTCATTGCAGACTTTTCTTTTTACCTTGTAAGTATAATTTTTATCTAACTAAAAAATATATTATTATATTATTATAACAGGATATTATGTAATAAGTTTGAAATAAAAATATTTCCCTATACAAAATTTTGCCAATGTTTCTATTGAATTGAAACGAGCCAGAATCAAATTGAAACATGATGATAATAATCAGCAAATTAATAAATTGTCAACTATTGCACCTGTGAAATGACTACAAATTATTTAATTTAATTACAGCCAGCTATTATTGACCAACCAAGATGATCCCAGATATTCACATACATATTTAATTAGTTTATATTATAACTCTATCAGCAGATATTATTAGCACGTTTACACGTTTTCCAAAAATATATAAAAATAGCAATCTTCATTCATTATTAATAAGATAAAAAAATACTGATAAGCACTGATAAACATTGTGTAATATGTTTATCAAATTAAAAATGTTGTTCAATCAATTTCAAAAACAATTTTCAACAACTCACTTATTTTTCATGTCGTCTAAACCGACACATTCGTCTTTGCTGAGTTGATTGGCCAAATCGATGAGTTCTTCGGCGGCAGTTTTCATATTGACAGCGGTCGGACGAGACGAAACCAAATAGTTTAGTTTACCCTCTACTTCTTGACGAAATTGTTTTTTGGTTTCGAATTTGTCGTTTTGCATCTCTACCGCTAAACTTAGACAGCCAACTATGGCTATAGCTGGAGCCCCACGAACCTGAAACATTGAAAACAACTTTTGTTATAGTTTAGGTAAACTGAATATTAACAGGATGAGCAACTAGACCAATTAAAGAACAACAAAGATATATTTTTTTTTTCAGGGGTGTAGTGTAGCTATTCTCAAAAATGGTTGATGAAGCGATGCATTCAAAATATTATAATGAGGAAAACAATTTGAAATAATTAATACTAAATTTAAGTAGTACTAAACATTCAACAATTTCATTCTAATTTACGCGATTCTGGCGTAAAATACACAATTGAATTATCATAACTCAGTAAAAATAATTGGCAACAGCAGAACAAATGTTGTCTCTGTTCCATGCATTTAAACTCGGTCGAATTCTCCCTTACACCTAGAAAGTATCCAATATATTTGATCTTATTTAACAAACCTTTTAATTTTTTTTACCTACTTTTTTTTAGAATTTTTTCTGTTTATAGTTATTTGAATTTGTTCTCAAAATAGATACAAACAATGTCTTTTTAAGCACACAAATATTTAGAAATATTAAGTTTCAATGTGTAAAATTGCATTTTAATGACGCCTGAGATCGTTCACCTTTTTTCATTTGGCATCCAAAGTAGACTTGAGATACGCGTTTAACCAATAAACAACCAAAATTGAAGCTAATAGTCATACAGATCCCTTTATAGATGTATTTATTAAATTTGTCCTAAAAGTGCTACCAGCTTTTCTCTTGAAATATCTCGAAGAGAAAATGTCTAAAATGAGGATAAAATTGCATTTTTGTCAACGATTTTCCACTTCTTTTCATTCAAAACCCTTCCAAAGTAGATTTCAAGTACATGTTCAATGCAAAACAACCTAAATCGAAGCTTATAGTCATACAGATCCTTCCGTAGTCGCTTTTTGGTTCAAAATTGCATTAAAAAAAAAAACACAAAATGGTTCAAATTTGTCCTAAGCTTCCTTGTAGTTTTTTCAAGGTTTTTTCTTTTGAAATATCAAAATGGGTGAAAAATTGCATTGAACAAGCTCGAAATATCCGCAAAAAGGATAATTTGGCAACACTGGAAAAATCACATCTAGGATAGTGCGGTGATGACGAGCGTGAACATTAGAATTTTGGAGGAAAACACTCGAGAATACACGAGAATACAAAAGAATTACATATGAATACATAGGATTACATGAGCAAATAAGAATACAGGAGATTACATGGGATTACATGAGGCTTGTACAATGTATTACATTGGAGGTTTAGAAAAAAAAATAATGGATTTTTAATTTTTTTACTTGCCAGAAGTGGAAAAGTGGTTTCTCAAAACTCACCTGTTTTCCCCTAACCCTAATGTATTTTTTTCAAATTACGAACCTACCTTATATTGCACATCGTTGGATCGCTCGTTGCTTTCCTTTTACAGTCTTATATAGCAAAATAAAATAATCATATTTTTAAGGAGGCTTGCCCCCCTAATGATTTTTCTAAAATGAGAAACTACCCCGTGTGATACCTCCTTTGAAAGGTTTTTTATTCCTCTTCAGAGGCGTCGGCATTTCATTCCAGCTGCAATATAGAACATGATCACTTGACTCTTCGTGTGGAAAACACAAAAACAATTTTGCTTGGCAAAGTTGAAGAGCATTCAGCTATTCTATTAAAGCCCCATTGGGCTGAATTCACTTGAAACCACGTTGTGCAGCTGACACCCAACAACAAATCATAATTCAGCCATTTCTCGCCGATATTCGGTAGTGCCCCACTGCTACACTTACCTTTAAAAGTATAATCGTGTAACAAATGAGATCCTTACCTATTTTGGCGAACGGCTTCCCCGGGGGACACCAATTAGGTACCAAAAAGAATTAATCAAACCATGATTTGTTGCCCTGGATATCAGTGAAACACAACTTCAATTGTTAAGAGGAAGTTATTGAAAACATCTACAGCCAAATGCTTAAAGTCTAATACCAAACATGCTCAACTAGAAGTAGCTTACCAAAATTCTGATTTGAAGGGCAGTTAGGATCTTAGTTAATTATTATTTTTTAATAGCTTATTCCTCCACAATAGTCTACTGCCGAATGACGAATATAAAAATAGATAAGAAAAGAAAGGTACAATAGCTTGTTTACATGACCCTGGTCTTTTTTTTTCTTAAGGTGCGTTTACACATGCATGGATTTAGTGGCGCCAATAAAAACTGGCGCGCCAGTAAATTTTATTAGCAAGTGTAAACATGGACTTGCATACACATTTTATATTTGCATGCATAGTCCAAAAAAGTCTGCATCCTTCTGAAATCACTGGCGCCAGTGGTGACAAATTCGTACAGAAAATCAAAACTTGCAAGTGTAAACAAGTGCTTGCACGTCGGCGTCCGCTCGCCAGTTTTTCGTTTGATTTTCATTTCGGTTGCTGCCAGTTCTCCTAGAAGTTTTGCAGAAGCAGCTAAAGTGGGTCGACGACCAATCCATGGTTCAACCCAGAAACGGCCATTTCGTTGGTTGCGTTTCTTTTTCTGTATTTCTTTTCTCTTTTTTTTTTTCCTAAAAGTTTAGCGACTATTTTACAGGCTTCGGAAAATTCACTCGACATAGTGCACACTGAGAAAAGTACTTTAAAAGTGAAACTGGCGTGCCACTTATTTCTGTTTTTCGCACAAAGTGTAAACCTTTACTGGCGTGCAAATAGAACTGGCGCGACCACTGGCGCCACTAAATCCATGCATGTGTAAACTCACCTTTACTTCAGTCACAGATTCTTCAGTGATGATTCATCAATTAGGTATAATAATATTGAGATAAACAAATCCTTCCATCTTTACTTGCTGAAATGCACAAAACACCAATTTCAGATTGTTTCGAGAATGTGATGAAAAACCTTACGAGAATTATCATTATTCGAGTGGCAAAAATTGCCAAAACTACGCCCGTGCAAATCATTTTTTTCTCTATTTTTTTATGTAGGTGCCCACTGTATACTTATTATACATCAGATAATATGTATTGGTATAACTATGTAGATATATGTAAGTATAACTTTTCGATCGATTCACTCTGTCCAAATATGCATCCAATTCAACGTCAAATGAACGTTTCATAGACATCATAATACAGGGTATTTTTTCTAAATAAGTCATATTGGGTTTTACATGGTAACTTTTAAACCTGTTGGTTCATGTCATGGTCAAATAAACGTCTACTACGTGACGTTCCAAACAAGTCATATTTTGCAACCTCTTTAAGAAGAAAGACTTGCTGGAAAACATCCTCCAAAATTTCAAATGTTTGGATGGATTTGGATCAGACGACTTTTTCGCACATGTTTTTGGCCTGGTTTATTCATCTTGAGATAAACTTGCTGGTAACTATTTGTAAGATAAATTTACAGATCTTTAATCCTGTTTGTCACTGGATAATTGGTTGACCAATGGGATAACATATTGCGTTTTTATCCGTCAGATTGCATTACCTGACAATTTATTAGAAAGTGAATAAACTGGCTCTTGAAGAACCGGGAATAAACAAAAATTTGAAAATTGAAAGGCAGACATTAATTTAATTTGTTTATTAACGGACTTGCCATTAAGGGAAAATGGAGTAGTAGACTTAAGTACCTACATATTGTTTCTATTCCAGGCCCTTGAATTTTCTTTATGTAGAGATATTTAGAAATAAACAATTCAAGAGCCAGCAATAGACAAAAATTTAGACTGAAAACTTTGAGAAGTGAAAAGCAGAAATTTAGGGAAAATAGAGTAGTTAAGTAGACTTAACACGTTAACCGCCGTGTAGGTCACCGGTGACCTACGGGTAGTCGTGCCTGGGGCGCCGCGTAGGTCACCGGTGACCTACAGCAAATTTTGCCAATAACTTTGTCGAAACCCAACGTTAAATGGGATTTCAAGGCGGTGTGGTGACCTACGACGATTCTTCATGTGCAGGAATATCATGTTTTTTCTGTATTGTATGTTGCATACCATTTAGGTTCATATCATATATTTGCAAAGGGATTTTGTTGCCTGCCACGCCGCGTAGGTAGGTCACCAGTGACCTACGCCCTGAAATCAAGATTACGGTCCCATGGAGAATGATATCACTCTATTTCAAGTACTGGTATTCTTCAAATGCCATTCTCTATCCAAAAATTCAAATGGCCTGGGAAGAATTTTTTTTGAAAATCGGCACCTGACGTCACACCTGTTTTTGCCATATACTTCATATACCCCTTGCTCCTCATACGGAAAGTGTCAGAAACGAGGGACAATAGATGAACTGCCAGATAAGTAAAAAAATAAGGATGAGATTGATCAATCTGCCGACAAACTTCGTGAACCAGAGATAAGGTCAGATATTGAGCTTCAAAGTTGAAATTAAGTCGCCATTTTGCCCAAAACTTCAAACTCGATTTTCTCAAAAACCGTAAATGCCAAGGATTTCAGTGAACCACCATTTTGGAGCTTTGATTGGACAGCTACAATTAGAGATAATTTTGTCCCGGTACTACTTTGGTTTACCGAGTTATTTAGGTTTGAAGATTTGCAAATTAAAATTCAAAAGGTTTACTACTTATGAGTACCCTTAGGAAAAAGTACCAAATACTGAAAATTTTTATTTTTGGATTTTTCTCAATTCTGACTTTTGTAATTGATAGTCCAATATTTTGATGTGATCTACGCCTGTAAGGGTTAAAGATGTGAGTATGATTTTTTTTTATATAGATCAAATAATAGCAAACTAAACTAAACCAAAGTACTATTAACTCGACTATTGACCATTTACAATTATAACAATGTATAAAAATGCCTTTTAAACATAGCATTAAAATAATAATATTGAGAATTGAGACAAGATGTTCCCACATCCCTAAAAAATTGAAATCTTCCCAACGAGGGGGAGATAACTCTGTTAAGAGCCAGTTTGTCAATAGCGAGTCACCTCCGGGTTGGCTTAAACGGGTAAACGTGTCCAGTTGCAATGTTTACCCTGAAATTATGCTGACCTTAACGGCGGGGGTGACTTACTATTGAGAAACTGGCCCTAAATCGGTGTAGAAACCTGTAATCCTGAATAAATCTATATGTAAATCATCTCATTTTTTCCTCGATTTTTTTCTTTCACCAGATAAAATCCTCGATAAAATCAGCATAAATCAGTGAAAATCTTTTCAAATCACAATACATATGGTATCACTTAGCTTCGTTTTAGTTCGAAATTTGAAACGGTTCTGGGATTGCGCAGAACTGCTTGTGCACAAAAAAATAATAGAGGACTGTTCTAATACTAGTTCTGAATCGATTCGGAACCAAAAAAGCCAAAATACAAAATTCTGAAACAGTTCCTCCTGCAGAGCAAGAACTGAGAGAACCGTTCTAGAAGAATCCCAGAATTGTTCTTAAAAAGTTCTAGATAAACCAAAACACTGTCAACACAGTTGGATTACGATTCTGAAAAAACCAAATCGTGTTTTATAAAATGCGCATGTGCAGAATGATTCCGAACTAGTTCTGCGTGAAACCAAAACAAAGCTACTAACAATCTAGTATCAGGATAAATCTCTAAAAATCAAGAGAAATATGAAATTTCCAAGAATCAAGATAAAACACCTGTAAATCAATCTCAAAATCAATATAAATCAAGATATAGGTAAATCCATTTAAAAATCGTTAAACCGCCAAAAAATACAATTGGATAACAAAATCCCAAGGTTAAACATGAGATATATCAAGAGATAGATTGACGGTGAGAAACTGTAGATCATTGATCATTTTACATCTCCATGAATCCCACACATAATCACAATAAATCACTTACTTCATCACAAATCTCTGTTCATCATCTAAAATTATTATGAATATTTATAAATCTTAGCTTGAATCCTATTGAAATCAGCTAAAAATATTGATAACTCTCCATAAATCAGTTGAAAAAAAAAAAAAAACTATTTAAATCAGTAATAATCTCGGTAATAATCTAGTCTTGAATCTAGTTAAATTGGGATAAATCTCTAAAAATCAACAGAAATTATCAAAAATCAAGATAAATTGCCTGGGAATCAATGTAAATTCATTTAAAAATTATTAAATATTTGCCACAAAATACAACAGAGTCCCAAGGCAAAACACTCAGTGAAACATGAGATATATTGACAAGCAAACGGTGAGAAACTGTAGAACATTAATGAGTTCAAATCCGAGTTCAAATCTACATAAATTCCATACAAAATCACAATTAATCGAGCAATAAATCACAACATATCTCTGTTCATCACCTGAAGCCATTATAAATCTTCATAATTCACTTTAAATCCTCGCTTAACTTAAATCCTATTAAATCAGCTTAAATTTTATTAAATCAGCTAAAAATATTGGTAAATCTGCATTAATCAGGTGAAAATAATAAATCTGGATAAATCAGTTATTAAATTTCATAGATCAGTAAAAAAAAATGATCTGTGTTCAAATTTTGTAGAGATAGGAAAAACAGGTTACAAGTTTAATTATGACCTACACAACCTATCACAAAATGAGCGTTAATAACAAACAACCTCGTTAATATTTGCCGTAGTAGGTATTAACATGTATTAAGTACTGAACTATTAGGTAACAAGTATAAGGTAAGTACTTTGCTTTGTAGTAGATATCTGGTATTAACAAAATATTAATAGTAATAATAGTATTAAATTTTCAAGTATTACCAACACATTACAGCCAATTTGTACAGTGATTGCTTTGGGTAGTTTACCCCCTGCCAAATTTGCATTGCAAATCAAAGAATAGTCTAAAAGAATACCAATTTAAGCAGAATTATGAAAACCTGGAAGATAAATTTATTGCAAACAACTAAATTTTTAACTCAATTATTGTAATTGCCCATGCTTTTATTATAAGTTTTTGGAAGTGAACTCTGCGCATACCGGTAGGTCTCATTTATTTCACTGATTGTGTGCCGACCGTATGTATATCGCTCAAATATTATGGTAGGTCCCCAATTGTCACATGATATAACGCCTATTGGTAGGTACTGTTTGTAACATATATGTGCATTTACGTTCGATGGGTGATATATTTGAAAAAGGGTTTCCACGTTTTTGGTGGATTTAAGCTTCCCAGAATCTTCTCTTTGAAGTTTGGCGAGCGGAGCGAGCACTCTAGAGGCTCAAAAATATTTTAAATTTCAAGGTGTTATATTTAATAAAGGTTTTTCAAGTTTTTGGTGGATTCACCGGCGAGCAGAGCGAGCAATCGCACTCAAAAATATTTTAAACAAGAAGGTGAAATATTTGGAAAAGGTTTTTCATGTTTTTGATGGATTTGTTCTCCCGAGGATCCTCTCTTCGAGGTTTGGCCAGCATAGCGAGCAATCGAAGACTCAAAAATAATTTCAAGGTGTATGCAGAAGGATTATCAATAGGTTGTCATCTAAAATGACGCAGATTTCAAACATCAACAAGTTTAAAGTCCAAATTGGAGAGACGTTAGTTAGGTACTAATAAAGGCTTATTACTCAGTGGATGAATTTCTAAATGATAATTTTGCAAACAAACAAAATTGTATTAACGCATTTAGGTAGCAAGTGCTGACTGGTAGGATATACGGATTCTAAAGTAATAGAACACTTTCAGTAGGTGCTTGATCAATTTACGAAAAAGGACCTACCTACCAGTTGGCGCACAATCGGTGGATTAAAAAGGGACCTACTGGTAGGCGTACCACCGTTGGATAACAAAGGACCTACCGGTAGGCGTAGGGTCCACTCCCTAAGTTTTTTTTTAATTCTAAAAGTGCTTCATTTTGCCTTTTTCCGAGCCTTTTTCTCTTGAAAAAGCAAGAGAGAATGTCCAATATCACCTTAAAATCCACAAAATGGTCAACATCTGTGCCGAAAGTGCTCGTTTTCAGCTTTTCTGTAAGCTTTGGAAACTCTCTCGCAATTCTTGAAAATCTAGCTGCAATCCGAATCCCTAAATTCTGCAATCTTGTAACATCATTGTTCTCGGTGGTAACCTCCTCACTTGAACTACTAAGATTCTCAAACATGTAATTTTGTAAAACATTCATTACAAAGCACAAGTTTTTCATAATAAATAAAAAATTGCATAGAAAATTTAGAAGATTTTCATTGGGAATTTCTCAATGTAACAAGAACTTTTCTTGAACTTGTGGCTAAGTAAAGAATGTGTTCGTTCATATTTTTATTACTTAAGCTGGATTTATAGTGTCAGTATTAGTAACAGTAGCAGTAACAGTAAAATATTAAAACACGGCCTACTGTAAAGCCATTTATAATTCACTTAACAAACTTAACAGTAAAACTTAAGAAATGGTTATTTTCATATCTGTTCTTAAGTTTTAAGTTTTACTGTTACTGTTACTGATACTGACACTATAAATCCAGCTTTAGGTATGTAAGTTAAGTTCTTGTCTCATGGTACCTATTCTTGGAAGAGAAAAGCTTTCCAAATATAGTCCATCAAAGCAGAAAACTGATACTGACTGACTTTTCAATCATTACCTTTTCGTTCTAGCATATTTCGGCCACAAAGTATGCATTTTAAAAAGAAAAAAAGTGTGTAGGACGCGCAATAAACGTGAAATCCTGGCAAATATGCAACAGATGAATGATGATAATTACTATGGAATGGATCCTCACCTGCATTTTGTTGATAGCCTTCCATCCGTCCTCGACTCCTCTAACTTTAACATACCGAGTTGTAGCTGGTAATAGCAGCTGATCTAAAATTTCCAAATTGTTCGTCTCTGGATCGTACTTGATGGATTGCAAAGACATCTTTTTAAACTGGTGTGCCCCACTCGCTCGGACCTTCTGCTGGACGTTGCACAAGATCTCCGTTTCGGAGCACCGAAAAACAATTATGTTATCACAGCGACATTATCAGGACTGCCGCAAATCGCTTTTCTTAACCGAAAAACAGGATGCTTGCTTATCTAATAAGGAAAATATAATCTTTCTGGATGCCGGCAAGAAAAAAATACTTGTCGTTGCCCCCAATTTCACTGAAATTCTGTCATTTGTCATAATGAATACGATTCGGTAATTCTTATAAGAGTATTAGAGTAGTTTCAAGTATTTGCTCTCTTTTTTTGATGTTTAATTGAAAAAAGACAAAAAATATTTAGTATATGTCAAGATTTTGTTACATTTTGTACGAAGGCGCTATCTATGAACTATTTTAGAAATCTACTCTGTTTCATTAACAGAAACCTGTATTATTTTACAAAAATATACCGCCACCAGAACATCAGGAACGTTTATTGAATAAGCTCTGTTCGAACCATTGAGTTCCAACCAAGTAATTTCCAGTCGATCACGTAGAGGATAAGGGTTGAAATCTGGTTGAACTTATTGAAAAATAGGTGTGCAACTGGAAATTACTGGTTCTGGAGGAACGGTTCTCGTGTCGGTTAGAACAGCTAGAGCTTAGAATCGTTGATTCTACGATCTACGAGTGACCGTAAAGAAGTTACTTTGCGCACATTTTTATATAGGTACCTGTAGTCCAAGAGCCCAGAGCCGCCAGACACAACTTATTTTCTAAAGGACAGAATATGTGTGATTGAGTAGCACTTATATGTACTATGAACGTATGCATACCCGCTAAGTTGGCTAGACGGCCAATTTATTGAAACCAGGTGCGAAAGGTGAGAAAAAATAAGACTAACTTAACTCAGAGCCGGTTTAACCAGGGGTCTTTTGGGTGCTGTAGCACCGGGCGGCAAAATCTTGGGGGCGGCGCGCAAAGCGCGTAACGACCCTCAAAATTTCAATGTATCCTCTTTATCATTACTTTTTATTTCTTGAACCATAATACGAAAAAGTTAGTTTAGGGATTACTACCCATACGTATAGAAAAAATAAGTAAGTACAATTACGCCCGTCTGTATAGCTATGCCCAGCTCTACTTAAATTCCTGGAACCGTATTACTCGTGCGATAGCCGACAGCGATAACATACAACAGTCAGCTCGCATCTCACTTCAATTATTCATTTCAAGATAATTATGTTATAATATTGTTTGGCGGTGGCGTCGTTGACAAGAGTCTGGGGAACAGACAGACGGAGTTCCGAACTTTCCCGAACGTCAGCGTGTCGCGGTCGAAGAAGAGGGCGTCGAAGTTCCATCCGCCGAACGTATTTTATTCACATTTTATTATTATTTAGTAATAAGTACGAGAGAAGTTTTTTTCTAAATTCAGGTCCATTATGTGATTATAGGTTTATAAATAAAACACGGTGTCATTCAGATAAGTTACTTTTTTTTCTACGAACGTACCATCAAACTTTGGTACCATTTTTGATATTTTCCGTACGACCATACTAGATAGGTATAATTTCCGCAAAATCTCGTATGTATACACGATTTTCCTATACCTAAGTAAGGTACCCATATATTATGTATATGTATATTTCAATCATTTTTGGACAAAATATTATTTAAAAATGACTAAAATAAGTGTTGTACGCAACAATTTTGCATTTTAATGTTCCTAATATTTTGTATGCAGCAAAGATGTAATATTGATGTTGTATAGAAACTAGAAAGAAGCTTTAAAGGCTCAAAATTCACATACAAGCTTTTTTTCATAGCTGATGATCTCGGAAATAATCCCGACGCACAGACTCAACATAACATATTAAACAACATTAATAAATATAATACATTTAAACTTGTATTTTGATAATTATCCTTTTATCCGAGCTTGATTTTCTGCACTAAATATAATTATTTTTATTACAATTATCGAATATTTACACGCAATCTTGGTGGCCGTGGCCTATTCGGCGTCGGCGGCGCTCGTAGCGATGCTATGATATCGTTCGGCATCTTTCGGAGCTCCGTCTGTCTGCTCCCCAGACCCTTGGGCGGGGGGCGCTGCGTTTTTGTAGCACCGGGCGGCAAACCTCCTTAAACCGGCACTGACTTAACTTAAATTCTAACGGTTAATTTTTATATATGTTTTATATAAAATAGTTACAAACGAATATTTAACACTGCCAGACACCTCCCGTCGGCCAGAGCTTCCGCCAGACGCTTTAAAGCGCGCAAAAAAAAAAATTATAAAAATTTAACTTTTTTTCTAACGCTTGATTTTTATATACAGTGAGGACATAAAGTCCGTCGCCCCCCCTCTAACTTTTGAACCGCTCGGTATATTGCAACGAAATTTTGAATGATGATATGTGACTAGATTCTCCATGTTTTGAAAATCAAATGACAGCTTCAGCTGTCAAAATGACAGCTAGGTGCAGTTTTGGAACGTTTTTTTAAATAGAAGGCGGATTAGACTGTAAGCTTGAGAGGAGGAAATCAATTGACATAGATATGTCGCTCACTCTCAAACGCATGCATAGTTCCCTCATGCTCACACACACGGAAAAATTATTATTGCATCTGGGGGGATGTTTGGCCGGTGCGATTGGTCTGGTTGATCACAAGTAGTTATGAAATAGTCTCCCCAATAACATATATAAAAATCAAGCGTTAGAAAAAAAGTTAAATTTTTATTATTTTTTTTTTGCGCACTTTAAAGCGTCTGGCGGAAGCTCTGGCCGACGGGAGGTGTCTGGCAGTGGTAAATATTGGTTTGTACTAATTTTATATAGAAAATATATAAAAATTAACCGTTAGAATATAAGTTAAGTTAGTCTTATTTTTTCTCACCTTTTGCACCTGGTGTCAATAAATTGGCCGTGTGGGTGTGCATACGTTCATAGTACATATAAGTGCTACTCAATCACACATATTCTGTCCTTTAGAAAATAAGTTGTGTCTGGCAGCTCTGGGCTCTTGGACTACTACGCAAAGTAGCATTTTTCCGCACACTTATTTTAGAGCAAAATTACCATGGGCGGTATTCTGTAACGGATAGAGATCGTTATTCCTATCGCTATGACTTGCTGTCTTCTCCTCTCTTTTCGAAATCAATAGATAGGTAGGAGACGTCAATAGAGAGAGCGAACATATCTCTATCTATATATATAAAAATGAATGCCACTTTTCGTTATAATTTTATAACTCTAGAACGGCCTCACCTAGCCAAACCAAATGTTTAGGCTTTGTTCGGACTATTTATTAGATGGTTTATGTGAAGTTTGCACAAAATCGGTCGAGAGGTTCTTCATTTATCACATTTTTTGTAATAAATGAATTATTCAATAAATGGAGGATCATTTTGTTGATGGGGATTTTGCTGTCAAATTGAAACTTTTTTAGCGTTGACAGTACCAGCATGTTGTTATGTCATTAATATGGTTATTTCATTACTTATTTTATTTATTTATGAAAAAAATTTACTAAGCCCGCATACGGCGCCATCTCTTATAACCGATACCAAGTTTATTTTGTATTTTGTATACCGCGCCATCTCTGATACCTGGAACGAAGCTCGACATTGCAGATACAGTTGAGTAGAACAATGCTGCTCAGGAACTGGAGTTATTTCGAACAGAACTATTCCACTATTCCGATCAAATAGAGTGGCGCAGAAAGAGTAGATCAGATAGAGTAGTGCAGATAGAGTAGAACAGATGGAGTAGTTCAGTAACAGCTGACGACTTAAAGTCAGAGATTTTAATATACTTGGAAGGAATGTGAGCTGGTGGCACCCTACATTAGAACGCCAATGGTCACCTGACGCCACACCTGCTTTTGCCATATACTTCACCTTCACCCCCTCACTCCTCATACGGAAAGTGTCAGATAAAAATCGACGAACGATAGTTATGACGACGGAAATGGTAACATAAAGTGTGTTTTTTTTTTTATAGATAAAAGTCAAAATGACATTATGTTGGCCACAGAACATATCACCTATAGAAAAATATCTCAAATGGGAGAATCGCGACGAAGGTTTTTAGTTAGGTTTTTAGTCAACGATGGCGACACTGTCGGGAGATAAGAGAAATTTACAGGTATCTGTGGTGTGGACAGTGATTTGTGTTGGTTGGTTTTGTCATTTATTTTGTCATTTTAAAAGTCAAAATTTGAATTTTTACAGTCTGACAAGCAGTATATCAGACTGATAAGCAGTTAGCGGTCGTTGGTGAATACGGCCGTAAGTCGACCAAGGTAAATCGAAAAATGTCAACCATTTTGAAATCTGTCAAAACCCTGCCAAACGGCAGCACTCATATTTTTCAGTTTGAAAATATGAAATTTTTCCGGTTTGGTTCATTAAATTTTGAAAATTTGTTGTGATCACCCTGTATCCTATTGGAACAAAAATTCGTACATTAGAATTTTAGACCATTCTAAACAAGAATCTTCTATCAGATTTTTTCTAAAAAAATCCCTAATAGTACTTATTGAAATTTGAGCCTATAAATGTGGACACCCTGTAAACCAGTGCAGCCGTAGAAATAAAATTATGAGCCTAATCAGTGCCAAATTCGAGTAGCTACAAGACAAAAAAAAAATTAATTGAATCGGTTGAAAAATAAAAATTTTAGAAGGGTGGTCAGTCCTTAAGCGGGACACACTGTATACAAGGTTGCGCCCTTGGTAAAAAATGTTGCATATGGCATTTTCAATAACATATTTAAATTTCGTCTAAATATCACGGGTAACCAATTTCCCTTTAAATATTGCGGGGTCCTTTAATAAGCGCATAAAACTAACACACAAACTGCTACTGCTATGGAAAAATTTTTGAAACCACATAAGGTCCCTTAGCAATCTTATACGTTCAATGTCTCCTAAAGATGTTCTAGAACAAAATCCACTCCTCTTTGCTATAGGATTCTCCAAAATTGGAACATAACTTGATTATTCCCGGCAATCATCAGCCGGGAATTGCCAAAAGTTGAATGCAACATGCTTGGATTCGACTCGTGATTATTTCCGGCTCTTGATTGGATCTTTTCAAAATCAAAGTGAACCAAACAAAGGGATTGTAAACCAAAAATTAGTTTTGGTATATAAAATATAAAAAAATCCAAGAATTCTGTGAAGTAGGCAGGCATACTTGAAACACAAAACCTAAATTTTACGTAATCGTTTAGCGCTTCGTTAGTGCTTCAATGTGCTTCAATCCCCAAATTAGCAACCCTTTTTTTTCAAAAATATTTCGGTTTTTTGAAATCGCCTGCTTACTTCACACCCAGCAGGAACAAGGAAAAAGCACTAACGTCCACTTACAGATAAATAGTTACCTAGTGTTTCGTATGTGCTTCAATGTGCTTCAATCCCCAAACTAGCAACCCTTTTTTCAGAGATATTCCGGATTCTAGAAATCGCCTGCTTACTTGAAACCCTGCAGGAACAATAAAGTAAAGCACCAACGTTCAGTTACAAATAAATGCTTCAATGTGTTTCAATTCACAAATTAGCAACCGTTCAACTTTCAGAGCTATAACAGTTTTTAGAAATCGCCTGCTCAATTCACACATAGGAGAAACATTGAAAGCACCAGCAACGTTTAGTGGTTGTAGATAGATGGTTTGTGCTTCGTTAGTACTTCAATGTGCTTCAATTCGCAAATTAGCAATCCTTATATTTTCAGAGGTATTTCGGTATTTAGAAATTGCCTGCTCACTTCACACCCAGCATAGGAACAAGGGAAGCACCAACGTCTAGTTATACATATAAACGATTAGTGCTTCAATGTGCTTCAATTCTCAAATTAGCAAGCCTTGAATTTTCAGAGATATTCCGAATTTTAGAAATCACCTCTGCTTAGTTCATACATAGCAGGAACATTGGAAGCACCAACGTTCAGTTACAGATAGATGGTTAGTCATGATCTATATAAAATTTGTGATAAGATGAATATAACGACTGCTCAAAAGAGATACTAAGGCCCGGTTTATTCACCTGATAAACTATCCAGATTATCTGACAGATAAAAACGCAATCTATATTCCTATTGGTCGGCCAGTTATTCGTTGACCAACAGAATTATTGATTGGCAAATTTGTCTTGTAGTTACCAGTAAGTTTATCGGAAGATAAGTAAACCGGCCTAAGCATTAAAGGAAGCAGTTTTTACCTACTATAATCATATTTATAAATAATTCAGACCAGTCGAAATATCTCTGGAAGTATAAGAGTTGTTAAAAGTTGAGGTGTGCATAATGAAGCACTAACGAAGCACTAACAATTTATCTAAAACTGAACGTTGGTGCTTTCCTTGTTCCCGCTGGGTGTGAAGTAAGCAGGCGATTTCAAAAAACCGAAATATCTCTGAAAATAGAAGGGTTGCTAATTTGCGGATTGAAGCACATTGAAGCACTAACGAATAACCGCTACACGATTATGTAAAATTCAACTTTTGTGCATCAAGTGTGCCTGCTTACTTCACAGAGCCGCCTCTCTGCTGGATTTCTATCAAACTTAGACATCAGTCTTCAGAAATTCCAACAAAACGAAGACGTGACGTCACAACCGCGTCGAGCCCTACAGATTCTGCTTTTGAGAACTTTGTTTCAGAATCAAAAGCCATATTTCACCTATTTGAGTCAACCTGTATTCAAGCGAGAATCGCAGGTTTTTTTTTTAGAGTCTGAGTCTACGGTATTCGAGCGGTTGTGACGTTACGCTCCCATGGTTGTTTTGCGAATATCTTCAAAACCGTTAGGCATAAAATCGTGCGGCTTGAAATATTGTTCTTAGAATTTGTTATCAGCGTTGTTGGATTCAACTCTTGATTATTCCCGGCTCTTAATTAGGTCTTTTCAGAATCAATGTGAATTAAACTTAGGTAAGTAACCAATCATAAGGCCGAGAACAGCCAAAAACACGAATGCGGTGTTTTTGAATTCAACTGTTGCTCTTAATTGGATCCAAAATCAAAGTGAACCAAAAACTGAATGCGGTATTTTTCGATTCAACTCTTGATTATTTCCGGCTATTGATTTGGGTAAGTTCATTATTTGAGAAATTTCAATCAAACTTATCCAAAATAACTTATTCAAGAGCCTGGAAAAATCAATGATAAAATTATTTTGATTACTCCTGGATATTGCTTGGTTAGATTTGACTATGATTACCTACACCCAAATATTTTTGTTTGAGCTTTAAATATTACTCCAAAAGAAGTTTTTTTGAGATACCTATCGATAAAGTTCTTCATCGCTCACTTTACCTAGTCCCAAAGCTTTTGTCATTAGTTGGTTGCTCTGAAAAGTTTAATGGAATCTCGAAAAAACAGAAGGCTCCATTCGATAGGAGAGGTGAAAAGAAACTGAAAAGGTCTCCTGATAATTCTAAGTCTAACGCCACCTAATGCAGTTCCAGAAACAAATCCACGCCTTTTTACTGGGTTTCCCCAAAATTGGAACTTGACGTTTTTCGAATTTCGAGAGAACGATTTGAAATTGATCCCATTACGGCCGGAAAAGAATGGAAACACTGGCTGCAGACAGTCAAAAACTTCTTGGATGAATCTGATAACTGCAAATAGAAAAAACCAACTGACGGTCAGAAGCTCAGACTCTTAGGACCTGTTAACCAGTCAGTGGATGGTCATTTAGTTTATTCGGTTAACGAATGATAAGTATTAGTTAACCAACAACTAAACAAAATAATCTTTTTAAACATTCACCTTTTTTTTCCAAAAAAAAATGACAAGATTCCACTCTTGACTCTTCAGTACTATACCACCAGTCACCAGTGGACAAAAACACCTTCTTTTTTCTGTTCCAAGTATGTACTATTAATATCTGCTACTATTGTAGCTAATTGCAGATAAATAATTGAATACTTAGGTAGGTATATTAATAAAAAAACTCTAGCTTCAAGCAACTTTTTTCCTATTTTCAAAAATACCTAGGTATCTTTCGAGACTTTGACCGTAACACGAGATAAACTATTATTATTGAAGAAAATATGTAAATAATTTCCGTTGCACAGTAATTAATTAATCTCTCTGAACTGAATTTATTTTATTTTTTGCTTTGGAATAAAACGAATTTGTAACTCTTATACATACTTAATTGTATTAATAATTAATGACTTAAGTAACTTATAAAAAAACATCACAATTATTATCATATCACATTTTTTCTAATAACTAATTAAGTACAAAATTCCCTAATAAAACTTTTTAATATAAGAAGTTTCTCTAAACTAGACCCGTAGGTATATTCTAAATTACAAAAATAATCACTCCTTCTTAGTCGTACTAGTGATATCCAAAATCCTGATACTCTTCAAAAACCAAAAGACACCAGAAATCAAAAAGAAAACTTCGGCAACAATTAAAGTAGAACCATCAATATCTGGAAATTTCATTCTTTGGACTGCAGTGACCAGAATCATGCATCTGAGAACTTCATAGATTGGAGCAAACTTGTGATTCTCAAAGAGCAAACCTATGTTGGTTAGTGAGGCGATAATGTAGATCACAAACGTGAGGACTGTCATAGGACTCAATGACTATAATAAAAAATGTTAGTTAGAAATTGAAGCGATTAAATTTTGGAAAAAGACTCACCAAATGTATTGAAGCTAATTGATGGAATCCATAAACCATAACAGCAAAATGGATTAAAAGATAGATGTTGCACCATAAGGGTATTTTGACGTTGAATTTTTCTCTTTTGGTTACTTTCACTTTGTCCTCTTCAAGACCTAATCTTGGTTTGCCGGGTTGCCAACTTGGACCGTAGAAGATTGCAGCTAATTTGTGTTTCCAACTGTTCATTGTTTGAAACTTTTCCATTACGTATCTTGTGTAGAATATCTGGAAAGAGATATAGTTGGGTGTTATTTTTTTCAGATTTTGAATCGATGAGATTAAATTATATCTAGTGGTTTCATTTGATTCTAAAATTAATTCACCTACCTGTAGATGTAGAGGATTGAACGAAGGTTGATTATAAACCAATCCATAAACGATTTCCTCGTCTTCACGTTCCGCAGCAAAAGTACCAAAAATCCTATCCCAAATAATCAAAACTCCACCATAGTTCGTGTCCAAGCAATAAATATTACTGCCATGGTGTACTCTATGATGATTGGGTGTATTAAAAATCCACTCCAATGGACCCAAAGTTTTTACAGTTTCAGTGTGGATCCAAAACTGATAGAGCAAATTGAAGTATTGATGAGTAACAAACTGAGATGGGGGTATTATCAGTGCTAAGGGTAAATAGAAGGCAAATCCACACCATCCTTGTAAAACTGATTGGCGAAGTCCCACAGCTAGATTGTAGTCTTCAGAACTATGATGGACTTGATGCTGTGCCCACAAAATATGAACTTCTGAAAAAACAATTTTTGTAATTTTTGTTTTTGATTAAAAATGTATATTATCTTACCATGACATGCTCTATGCACCCAGTAGTAGCAAAAATCTACGCCGATTGCCGCAAGATACCAAGTTATCGGTGAATCCCAAGGAAGATCCAAGAGACGAAAACGATTGTAGATGTAAAAGTACAGATAGCTTTCTGAGCTTCTGAAAAGGAGCTTTCCGCATTGTTGGAAAAGTCCGTGGGCGAGGCTAGTGATGCTATCGTTTAGTCTGGCTGTTGGTTTTCTTTCGATCCACAAGAGGATGTTTTCGATGATCATGAATAGGAGGAAATATGGCCAAGACTAGAGAAAAAAAAACAGCAATTATAACTAGTATAATACATAGGTACTTAATTAAAGAAAATATGCACTTTTGAAATGTCTTACATATTTCTTAACATAAATTGTTCTACTTTGATTGAATAAGTAAAGAAATGTGCCTTGTCCTCTTGCCAAGGCAAAAAAAAAACTAGTCCAAAGATTGTATAAAAAACTCTTCTAGATTTTTCTGGCAAAAATTCAAGGAAGTTTCAATTTTTTTTACGATCCAATTAAATAACCTTTCTAGTTGTAAAAATAAGTAGGAAATTAATTAATTACTCATTGATAAGAAACATAAATAAATTGTGTACCTACATTTAAAAAAATAATAATTATGCAATCTTCAAGCAGATAATACGCAAAACAAGTCACCATATATCAATTTTAATAAGGCCAACAAGTAAATAATTAAATATGTAATAAATATAATGCACTACTTACATTATAAAAATAATTGGGAACATCCTTATCATTTTCATAGCTACTTTCCGAAGGTTTGACAATATAAAACAACCTCCCAATTCCTTTGATAAATTCAACCAACAAGCTGGATACCAAATCTGGACCATTTTCCCCAGTCATATTCGTAAAGTTGTTGTGAGCCAGATTCACAAATACCGAAGTGATATTTTCACACTGATTGCTATTATTGCACATTACCTTTGTTGACGCCATAATTCAGATAAAATTTACAATGATAAGTATTAAGTAAATTGTTCTTTGAGAGTAAGAAAACTAAACAAACAATCATTCATTGGCTAACCACCAAAAACTATATTTAAATTGAAATTTCTATAAGTCGCAACTGTTTGAACTCAATTCGAAATTGATATTGCAAACAGCAGTGCATGAGCTTGGAGCTTTATAGTACCAATATTAAGCCGGTGTAAACAAAACGTGGTACCCCGGTCAAATGAGTGGGGGATGAGATTAGTGTTTAAAATTAATTAAGTTACTTTATTTGGTTCTCAAGCGAGCAAGTAAATATACAGGAAATTGCGGATGCAGTTTAGTGTATGAGATCCTTGCATTCTTAGCTTTACTGCTAATTGGTTTCGGAACTCGGGGGTTCCGTTTTAAGTATGATGGTAGCCTTGTATCGCTTTTTTGATGAAGGTCTTTTTGGGTCGTTTTATGACTAAATTTAGTTCCTATAGCATAGAAACTTCAATTAGCCAAAAGTAATATTAAAGTTTGAATTAGACAATTTGAATTAGCTAGGCTCAACGATAACAGAACATTAGTTTCGAAGATGTAATGGAATTTGAGCAACTCAACATAATCCAGAAAGCTTATCAATAACAAGAAGAAATTGCTCAAATAAGCCTCTACCAAAACTTCATGGGAAGATTGTGCTTTGGAATCAAACGCCAAATTGAAGGTCAAGCCTCTATGAAGTGTCCGAAAAGTAGGTAGGTACTTGAAGGCTTATATTGATCTGATTTACTTTTCACGACTGTCGACACATATTTGGTATCTTCGTTTTCTTGATGGTTACGTCTGGAACGTCTGAAGGCCACAAAAAGATGCCTAGAAGACGTTGTTTTGAAGATGTTCATAAGATGTAGATTCACATCCTAAAGACCACCTTTTGGTACATAACCAGGCCTAAAAGTGAATAATGGCTTACGTATTGAAAAGAGCAACGACGTCTTCATAAGACATGTCGTTGAAGACGTCTTTA
Organism: Ceutorhynchus assimilis; assembly: GCA_917834065.1. Classification (NCBI taxonomy): domain Eukaryota; kingdom Metazoa; phylum Arthropoda; class Insecta; order Coleoptera; family Curculionidae; genus Ceutorhynchus; species Ceutorhynchus assimilis. Next base: position 54,807,611 of record OU892278.1, read on the forward strand.
GAATGTCTTAGTCCTAAACACGTCTGAAAGATGTTGGGTTATGTAACATAAGACCAGTGTTGCTAGGTCATATTTTGTTTTGTCAGTAGATTATACCAGTCTAAATATGAGTAGAAATCAGTAGACAGATAAATTGCCTTGTTAAAGGGGTAAACCATTAGGGTATACTCAATTAATTAGTTTAACTACGTTTCTTCAAACCATTAAATCATTAGACTGTGTATTAGACTATGAAAACTTCCATTAGAAAATCAAACACCAATACTACTTATGAGAAATAGTTTATTAAGATTAAGACACATGAGATATTCCTTTAAATATGCACTACCTACCTATGGGATGCCCTATATTTGGTTCTATATTCTTGAACAGTACAATTTCCTGATTCCAAAATAATATAGTTTGTCTATATTTGGTTGAGCCGGCTCCAACATATTTGGTTCTAAAAATTTTAAAAATACTATCAGAAAAACCAAGTATACCTACCTCAAATTTTACCTGCAGCTTTCATCTGTACAGGTAGAATGGTTCACAAAATCAGTATAGTAGGATAGTATTTTTACAATTTTTGGAGCCAAACATGAGAGACTATTAAATCAAATATAGAAAACTATATATTTTTGGAATCGGAGCATTGTACTCTTCACAAGAATATAGAATGAATGAAATATAGGGCAACTCATTTGAAAAAAGCTGAAAGTATGCAAAATTTCACATTTCTGACATTAACATTTTGTTTCTGACTATGGTTTCTAAAAATTCAACCAAAACTGTACAACTTTTTTATTTACACCTTTTTTCTACCTGGAGGTAAAGGAGGTAGGTGGAGTGTCCATATATAAAAAAACACCCTGTACAAATAAGTGAATTGTTGTAGAACTTATGGATGGACCTCTGCGGGACGAGCGCAGCGAGTTCCGCAGCTATCTACTCACTAATATACTGCTAAACTGTTCAAGTAAGACATTCACCTGAAACGTGTAGTTTTTGAACTAATGAGAATAACTCACATTTGACTGAGTCAGGTCAGTATCGTAATTAAACAACATATTGATGAATAGGTGGCTGCGGAACTCGTTGCGCTCGTCCCGCAGAGGTCCACCCATAAGTTCCGCAACAATTCACTCATTTGTACTTGAATAACTTGTCACTATACCTATATTACTAGTTTGGTAAAGTAACATTACTAATTCCTGTTGAAAGGCGAATTGACAAAAAGTGAATAATCATAATCTTACAAATTTTGAGTTTATATAATAAGTTATTGTTCAAGTATAAATAAGTGGATTATTGCGGAACTTATGGGTGGACCTCTGCGGGACGAGCGCAGCGAGTTCCGCAGCCATCTAATCATCAATATACTGTTGAGCTGTTCAAGGAAGACATTCACCTGAAACATGTAGTTTTTCAACTAATGAGAATAACTCACATTTGAGTGAGTTAGGGTAATATCGTAATTAAACTACATTTGATGAATAGATGGAGGTCCTCCCATAAGTTCCGCAACAATTCACTAATTTGCACTTGAATAACTTGTTACAATATATTACTAGTTTGGTAAAGTAACATTACTAATAATTCCTGTTGACAGGCGAATTGACAAAAAGTGGATAATCTGACAAATTCTGATTTTATATAATAAGTTATTGTTCAAGTACAGAGTGTTTTTTTATATATATTGACAAAAATTGAATGTCAGAAATGTGAAATGTTGCATGGCATGCTTTCAGCTTTTTTCAAATGGGAACCTATGCAATAGTCTAGTCTTATAAAAACAGGTAAAACAGGCTGCAGTAAGTTATACAGCATAACGCTATATGACAACGGCTTTTATCAGTAGAATTTACATTGATATCAGTATATCAGTAGACCAGTGGCAGTAGATCTACTGGTAAATCAGTAGACCTGGCAACACTGCATACGACGTTTTCTAGGTGCCTTGGAGACGTCTTGAATGTCGTTTGTGAACGTCTTAAAGATGCCTCTGTACTGGTTTGGGCTTTTTTTCCAGCTGGTAGATCTACTAGATCCAAGGTTTAATTTTTGATGAAAGCCTTCTATTCACTTCTCATCATTGCCCGAAATCATATATTCTTATCTGACTTATTTGAAGCTCCCTCTACGGTTAATGGATCACCATTATCTACTTCGATAATGACTGAATATAAAACATAATTGTGCTCCTGCACTGTAGATCCCTATGCTTGGTGTTTTTCTTATACGATGTTTTTGGATTCGAGCTACATTTTCTACTCTGAAGTGTAATTTTAACCACTTTCCCCGAATTTTTAAATTCTGTTTGAATAATCTATGTAAAAATGCTCATATGGAGCAATGCTTGAAATTTCATCTGCAATTTCATGCCTAATTTGTTCATGCCTATTTGCTCATCATCAATAAGTTCGATGTTTTCATTTCTTCAATTTTCTCTCTAGATCAGAAGACCAGAAAAAGACGCCTAGAAGAAGTTGTTTGGAAGATGTCCATAAGATGTCGTAAATTCACATCTTAAAGACAACTTTTTGGTACATATCAGGCCTAGAAGTGAATAATGGCTTACGTTTTGAAAAGAGCAAGGACGTCTTTAAAACATGTCGTTGCAGACGTCTTTAGAATGCCTTAGTCTTAAAGACGTCTGAAAGATGTTGGGTTTTGTAACATGACGTCTTCAAGGCGCCTCAAATACCAAAGCTAGACGCCTAGAGACGTAATCAAGACGTCTTGAATGTCGTTTGTGGATATCTTAGGGACGTCTATGATATATCTACAAGATTAATGAAATAATAGTCCTGGAGACGTATTTAGGCAGACGTCTGAAAGACGTTGGGTTTTGTAGCATACGACGTCTTTGAGGTGCCTTGAATGTCGTTTGTGGACGTCTTCAAGATGCCTCTGTGCTAGTTTGGGTTATGTTTCCAGCTGGAAGATCTACTAGATCCAAGGTTTAATTTTTGATGAAAGCATCCTATTCACCTCTAATTGCTCGAAATCATATATTTTTATCTGACTTAGGGCGGGTATTATAAAACTATTCTGACAGATAGTAAAAAGTTAACCTCTAGAATTACTATGGGAAGTAACGTCATTCCAGAAGTTAACTAGCTAGGCTCAATACGATAGTAAAACAACGAAGAAGTAATGGAATTTGAGCAGCTCAACATAATCCAGAAAGGTTATCAATAACAAGAAGAGATTGTTCACATAAGCCTCTACCAAAACTTCATGTGTTGGGAATCAAACCCCAAATTGAAGGTGAAGCAAATAAAGTGTCCAAAAAGTAGGTACTTAATTAAAGGCTTCTATATTGATCTGCACTGGAACCACAAACAATCGCTATCGATAAGTTCTCGACAATTTCCCCTCATTTCTCACATCGTCCACCCATCGCTCAACGTTAGGGTCCAAAATTGCCACTACAAACGAACATTTGCGGTGCAAACGAACGTTTGCGGTGGCAATTTTGGCGACTAACATTGAGCGATGGGTGGACGATGTGAGAACTTGTCGAGAACTTATCGATAGCGATTGTTCGTGGTTTCGCCTCTGATTTACTTTTCACGACTGTCGACACTTTGTATCTTCGTTTTCTCAATGGTTTCGGTCTGCATTACATCTGAACGTCTGAAGACCAGAAAAATACGTCTAGAAGACGTTGTTTTAAAGATATCCATAAGATGTCGTAAAATCAGATCTTAAAGACAACTTTTTGGTACAACCAGGCCTAAAAGTGAATAATGGCTTATGTATTGAAAAAAGCAAAGACGTCTTTAGAATGTCTTAGTCCTAAAGACGTACGTTTGAGAGATGTTGGATTTTGTAACATATGACGTCTTCAAGATGTCTTTAAGGCGCCTCAAATACCTAAGTTAGACGCCTAGAGACGTAAGCAAGATGTCTTGAATGTCGTTTGTAGACATCTTAGGGACCTCTATGAGATGCCTACAAGATTAATGAAATATTATTCCTGGAGACGTATTTAGGCAGACTTCTGAAAGACGTTGAGTTTTGTAACATACGACGTCTTTGAGGTGCCTTGGAGATGTCTTGAATGGCGTGTGTGGACGTCTTCAAGATGCCCCTGTGTTGGTTTGGGTTTTTTTCCAGCTGGTAGATCTACTAGATCCAAGGTTTAATTTTTGATGAAAGCATCCTATCCACTTCTCATTGCCCGAAATCATATATTCTTATCTGACATTTGAAGTTCCCTCTACCATTAATGGATCACCATCATCTACTTCGATAATGGCTGAATATAAAACATCATTGTGCTCCTGCACTGTAGATCCCTATGCTTGGTGGTTCTCTTGTACGTTGTTTTTGGACTCGAGCTACATTTTCTACTTCTCGAGTGTAACTTGAATCACTTTCACCGAATTTTTGAATTCTGTTTGGATAATCTATGTAAAAATTCTCATATGGAGCAATGCTTCAAATTTCATTTGGAATTTCAATGTTTTTTTATACTTATTTGTTCATCATCAATAAGTTCAATGTTTTCATCTCTTTAATTTTCTCTCCTGGATAGGCTTACATTCAAAAAATCGAAAGAAATTTTATCTCTATTTTTGTTTGCATTTGACTTTTGTGCAACACATACATTTAATAATATTGCCAGTAGTTCCTTATAAATCAAGCATGAAAACTTAAACTTCGATAGGTAGTTTCCTAAGTCATTATCTAAGAATTCACAGTTACGATATCGTGCAATAGCATAATTTCCATTTTCCACAGGCAACACATATTGGATAATCTCACCCCCTAGCGACAGGGTGAGTGATTTTTAAAACAAAAACCAGGGATCGTAACCTACAGTGGTGTCACCTGCGACACCTGTTCACGCTCGATATTCTCTCAGGACTCTGACATGACTTTTTGCTATGACGTCTTATCGTTTTACACTAGTCATTAGACTATATGCATATTTCAATGAATATTAAATCATATGAGCCAATTAAGCATCATTTTCATTGGGGATGAATATTTAATTTATGTCGCAATTGAGTTATTATTTACTTTCATTGGTTGGTTTGTTGACCTGATCAAGTACAAAAACTATTAATTGGTTGCGACAAACAATAGCAACGTGCAATGAATAATTAATGAAAATCTAATAATATCATGCACACAATAAGAAAATTGCAATGTCACACTAGCAAAGTGGCTTTGCTCTCAGGCTGCAAATCATAACAAGCATTACATCATTAAAAAAGTAAATTCCAATGCAAATTTCATATAGAAATTTATTCTCATTTTCTAAAATCACCCGATATAAATCTAACCCTTGACCCTTTACAATAGAAAAATAATATTTTCACCGTTAGCATTTTGAATAATAAATAGGCATCAACGTGGAAAACAATAGTTATAGATGTGGGCATAATGACTTTGAGTATTACTCCGCCATAAATAATGGGATATAAACTGTTATCTACGACAAGGGAAAATAGGAAAAAATAAAGCGGAGCATATTCATGAATAAATCAGCATGAGCAAGTGACAGTTGGTCACCGCGTGCATAATGGGATCTATTTATTGGAAAATTTCAAATTATAATAATTGGGAACGATGTATGATCCTGATTACTTCCAATTATGAACAAGACAAAGATAGTTCTTTATGCTAGAAACAACATATTTTATTCACTCTTTTGATACCTAATTAACCAGAAACCCATTGTCCCTTTTTTACTTTACAAAGAAAATTATTAGAACAAATTGAGTAAGTAGGTATGTTAAGACAAAAAAAAAGAGGCTTCTAACTACGCTGCCCCATAATGACCCCTTTTCTCAAATAATGCCCAAAGTCATAACAAAATTCCATTAATTTTTGATACCATTCCTACGAACCAAAACATAATTCTCCAAAAGAAAGATTCAAGAAATTCGCCCGCATACAAGTCCGCACTCTCAGCAGATGAAATGGGATTAATGGACACCAAAACCCGTTTGTTCAATATGCCGATCTATAAAAAAATAGTACTTTGGTACTATCATCATTTCGAATCAGACAGAACCGCACCTTTTTTTCCATATAATGATTGAGCAAGTTTTAATAAATGTATGCGACACTGTCGTACAAATAGACTATTTTTTTTACATAGGACCTGTCAATAGAAGCAACATTCCCATTGATTACATCAGGAAGCATGCAAATTAATTTTTTGGAACCTGTTTTTTTTAAATGCTTATCTAGTGCAATAAGATGAAGTTAATGCGTCAGATTGATGCTAATTTTTTAGATGATTTAACGCTGAGATAAATTTCATGAAAATCAGGTGAATAAATGCATTTTATTGCGCACATTGTCATATTTGCAATAACTATTTCGGTTATTAACCTCTATTCGATCGTCATTTAATATGGCATGTCTAATTTGTTGTTGCATTTTTTTTTTATTTGCGTCTCCGTTTTTTTAATGAATTTTGTTTTGTTCTTGTTTGTTATTATGGTTTTCGTATTTCCGAGAAATATTTTTTAAGATGCACAATAGCGTCTGCAGCAAATGAGAAATAATGAATCCAATTAATTTAAAAAAAAAATCCATCTCTCAGGTACATTGACATCCCTGAATTACGGAACGTCTTCTTAATCGAATACTCGTTTTTATCGAAGAAAAAAACGACTTGGCTCTAGGTACTGAGTGATGATTTGATTCTCCAATATCAGCCTCATTGTGGTTTCACATCCATTCCAGCATTCTAACTTGAAGTTCTTGTCCTGAAATTGATTCCATCAAATGAACAGTTCATCAGATTCAGATACTGGCCTACATAATTTTTGGACGGAATTTTATGGTTTCCATTGACCATCCTAACTTCAAGGTCTTTAAGATTCCGAGCTCAAAGCCAAAGACTTTCTAGTATCTTTCGCATTTGCCACCCAGAGTATAGAGTGGTAGATGGGAATGAGTTCTTGAATTCTTTGAGAACAATCCTTAACCTTGCGCAATGCTGGTGGATTGTGATGGTTGAGGTGTTCAGGTTAAAACCTCTTCGCACTACGACCTGATTAGATCTATTTTGCTTCCCCTTATATCTAGTCTAGGTTCTCAGATTAGCCCTGGGATTGGCTTCTTTCACATCCGCAGCCGTTAAATAGGACTGCTCCAGATGAATAAGTCTTCTGCGGCACAATGCCTCGCAGTTACAAAATATGTGTACCGCAAACTCAGATGCTTTTTCACAAAAGCGACATAGGTCTGAGTATGTTTTGCCCATCTTTTCCAGGTATGGTAACCCAGAGGGCAGTGACCCGGAAGTGAACCTGTTAGCAGCCTCAGATCCGCTTTCCAAGGTCAATCGACATTAATTTCCTTTGCCTTAATTGACTGGAGCGAAATGAATTGTTTCGCCTAAGTCCTGGAAATGTGTTTTGTTGAGTCTTCACCCAATTCTTGAGTTCCCCTATTATCTGGCTGCCGAAGAAAGGTTGTGGTTCAAGGAATGGTGTTGCAGCTCCTTGTCTTTTTCGTAATTCCAGAGAAAGGTTCTGATCCAAGGAATGGTGTTGCAGCTCCTTGTCTTGTAAGTTGGTCTGCTATTTCATCGGTACCCATGACAGGGTGACTCTGTTGAGAGACGCCAGTTGCTTAAGGAGTTGTTGGCCCAACCCAGTCTGGACTTAGTGTCAAAGCTACTCAGAGCTCTTACCCAAATAGCATTTTCGTGACTACCCGAATTGTTCTTCACCAATCCCAACGTCGGCTATTGGTTGGATGGCGACTAAAACACTATTCACATATCTGCAACGTCCGAATGCCGTTTGTCGGACGTTGTAATTGCAACGTCTAATAAACTGTACCTTATTGAGGTAGTGCCTACGTCTCTCACACGACGAATTTATCATCGTTGTTTTAAACTAGCATCGCGAAGTTATCTGACGTTGTCCCAAGTAGCATTTTGACGACGATAATCACATAATACACCAAAATTAACGTTGTACTTAGTGTAGAGTTTAGGCATTTAAGAAACGACGCTCTCTAAACCACTGGACAACGTCGTCTTAGTGTTGCGCAGGACTCTAGTTAAACTACGACGTTGTGACTACGTTTACGCAACCGACTACAATAAGTTAATATTTTGGGAATGGGAATAACGTTCTGACAACGTTCAGGTAACAACTTTAGTTATGTTAAACGTTTTCTCGACAGAGATCCGACCTTGTGAGATTTAACTAAGCAGTAGGAATGTTTTTCAGTTTCACTGAAAACGTTTCCGCGGAGTCACCTATTCAACTAACCTCAAAATAAAAAAGTCGTTCGACCATCAGACCATCAAATTAAAAATGAAACAAGCGTTGAGCCTTCAGATAAACTGCCTCATATTGACAAAAAAAAATTATGTCATGAAGAAAATTCAGGAGCACAAGCCTACATGAAAGCAGACAGATCCGAGAACTTACGTTTAAATTCTTCAGGAACAAATGCCAACCCGAGGGCGCATCTGAATGAAGAAGTAATATTAGTAGGGGAAGCAACTAATTTTCCAGAGAACGAATAGTTGATGCAGGATAAATAACTCGTTCCAACCAAGGAAATAACTCAATAATGAAGAAGAGATCAATGTAGACTAGACTAGAGAAAGAAATAATAATAATACGGCAACTGAACTGCACGGAGAGGCACGTAGGCGCGATTGAAAATTGTGTATTTTGGAGTGATCGTAAGTTAAACTCAGTTTAGTTTTTGGTCCGATAAGCAACTCCAGTCTCGCCTCGGGAAAAAGTTAGTTTTCTGGCAGACTAACGTTAAAAGTTAGTATATTTTTTAGTTATCTGATATCTTAAGTAGCGTTGACGCCTATTATACTCCTACGCCACGTTGAAAGTGTATTCTGTTTGGAAACATGCTCCCGGCCATTGACATTTGGTGCATTAACAGGTGTAAATAAAGGATTGTATAGCTTTTTTTAGTTTTCTAGGAACCAATCATATGCCCCCGTTTAGCTCGCATTTGGAGCGGTATCAACTTCAAATATTGGTTATCTATTTTTTTTTTTTTTTTTCAATTTTTATTTTTATTTTTGAGTTTTGAGAAATTTGCAACGGATTGGAGGCGCGCGTGTTTTTTGGCATAAATCCATAGTACATTTCTCAGTAAAGTGATATGCGTTGCTGATTTCTGTTTGTATATCGTCTTTTTTCGGCAATATAAATAAAGTATTTGAAGCATAAGAATAACACATTAAGATACAGTAGTAAGTTTAAAGAAAGTGTCCATTTTGACCATCAGTGAATATTTGGTTGAAAAATTTACCATTTCCTAAACACAACAAAAAGTAAACTCTCATCGCCATGAGAGAGGGCGCAGGTGTGTAGTTGTTTATAAGTAAATTTAGCAACGTTTAGGAAACGACCAACTGCTACCTACAGTTGAAACTGAAACGTTTCAAAAACCCGGAAATGATTGACCAAATTGGCGCAAAACAAGGTTGTGACAAAGTTGTAACAAGGTCGTTTACGCAACTTCTATTTGGTTGCGCAACTATTTCAAACACGTCGCCGCAACGTTAAATTGCTGCTTGGGGTATTTTTAAATCTTCTTTGGAAGTCGGATTACTAACAAGACCCAACGTCGAGATGTCATATTATCCTACGACCGATTTTAGTTTGTTCATTACGTCGCAAATAAGTTGGGAGCAGTCTAGTTCCAGTGTTATCAAATTTGAAAAATAATTTTTTTCTGGATCATCCTATGCAGGTAGAGCAGAAACAAATGAAAAGTTAAAGACAGGACCTCACCTTGAATATTCATTAGGTAGATGTCGGTGGTATAACATAAATTATAGAAGCCGAAGCTTTTCACAGTTACCTGTAATTCTGTCATCGGTTTCAAGTCGGATTGGTATATATGAAAAATTTTACTCCATTATGAAAATAGAGTCCTTCTAGGTTAGATTATTTTCTAAGACAAAAAAAGCATTTTAATCAGTTTTCTATAGAGTATTAATGGGAATATGATGTTTTTCAGGTAAAGGAAGTCTAAGAAATATTTTATGAGTAATTACGAAACTCCTTTGACTTTGAGCATCTTAATAATTTTGTTTTTTGGAGAAAATTAAAAATTCGCAAAAACACAAAATAAAAGGGGCGCTCGAAGAAATTTGGAGGTAAGGTCAACACATTTGTCGATAAAACTTGCAGGGTTTGGAGTCTCTTTCCCAAGAAAATCCGTAAATGATTTATTTACTCAATCAGTACCTACACTACAGAATAACAATAAGTTTTCTAAATGGTACATACATGAAAATATGGTTAAAAAAATACGATATTGGACAAAATCACAGTGAACAACAGTTCGCTAGTAGTGTACTACCTAAATACCTATAAATTAAAATCTAAAGTTTAGACACAACGTTTAATCGACAATAAGGAACAATTTAAAAGATCACATTTCCTATTAGTGGAGCGAAACAGAGGCAAAAAGTCGCTTATTTACCGAGATAAAAAAAATCAGCGTACAACCAGGTGAAATGTTTATATTATTGTTAAGTATCTTAGTGGCTATTTGAAATGGTGATTTACGATATTTTTTAGTGGTCGAGAGATTTTTTTTTTAGGAAAATAGCACCAATTTGGATAAAATCGAAAAATGTAAATTTTAAGTTCACCCTCTAATATCTCTAAAACTAACAAAGCTAGGAAATCGTCTTTTTTTACCAAAATAAAGTCCATTTATTGGGCTTTCTAACAGACTAATATATTGCTGTACCGAAATATGTTCTATATTTTTTAAATGACGTTTTAACTGTTACGTCACAAAATATGACTCTAAAATTTCACTAAGCGACAAACTTTTTTATTTTCAACTTTTTCCACATACATGCTGCGAAGCAATGAAAGAAGAAACATTCAAAAAGTTTTTGAAGTGAAAATCTTTTATCTCCGATGTATAGTTTTTTTGCTATGAATTTTACAAAATCGCGAAATCTTGAAAATTCAGGCGCAGCGTGCACGGGATCGGCCGACGTCAGCGGCTTGTCGTTTTTACGCCATTTAATAGGTACGATTTTGTAGCTGAAAATATAAGGTCTGTTTCTGCAGAAATCACAAATCAGTCAGAGTGAATTTTATTGGTTGAAACTGGTTTTCTGACTGTTTTCGACTAATGAAATTCGCTCTGACTGGTTTGTGATTTCTGCAGAAACAGACCTATATTTATAATATGCAGACGGGTCAGTTTTTTTTTTAAATTAGAAGAATAAAAATAAAACCAATATTTTTTTTAATCCCTATAATAAAGTAGGTACCTTGTGCTTAGTACCTATTCAACCTCCTCTTCTTCATTTTCAGACACCTCCGTTTGTTCCATGATTTATTTTTAATTTTTGCACTGCTTACAGCTACACTCATAACAACATTTCAGCCCCTCCTTAATGCAGGTGCATTTTGAATTTATGCATTTCTTATCTGCACAGTACAAGTTTAAACCTTGTCTTGTCTTATAAATTGGCGCACTGGTTTTGGCTCGAAAATACTGGATTTCAATTCTCATTTTCCAGGATCCAACTATTACATTGGGGATCATTAGACTTCATCTTTGCTACGTTATTATAAAAACAAAACCAAATTCTCAGCTGATACATGCACCTAAAATTTTACGATAAAAATAAAATCAAACTTTGTATGAATAAATTAAATGATCTACGTGAGTAGATCAACTCAGGTGACTGAGAAAATGCTGATAAAATGCCGCGTTAGTTGATGGTGGCAGTTCTGATGATGGCTTATCGGTTGTTGTAGTCATACGCAAGCAAATTCATTAAGTGGGTATTGTTATAGTTTTATATTTATTTTTATATAGCAACAACAGTATCTAATTTTGTAGCCAGCTATCCTCTGAAAGAAGGGGTAAAATTGCCAAATCTTTTAGTTTAGGAAGGTTCTTTTTAAAGATGTCAAAAGCAGTCACCAACCAACTTTATAAAAAGCACTAGTAGTCTCACATCCGGTTAAGCAGTGAATTGCCAAAAAACACGAACAAAGTTTCTTTACCTAAATTTACCTGAATTTTACGAAATATCTGAGGGACTTGTATAGTAATCAAGAAGGAGCTGATATACGAATGATTTTTTGTGTAAAGTTAGTGTATGAATCCCAATAAGCCAACGAATTTTGATAAAATCTATAGATACAGATGTGTTAGTCTTATTGATTAATTTTTATTGCTCTTTGTCTACTTTAGAAGCAGTTGAGTTATTTATCGAATTGGGCCATGGTGCGAAACGAGACGATATGTTCCACCAACACCACTGTTGAATATTCAGGTAAAGAATTTTGTTCCTGTTTTTTGGCAATTCTCTGCTTAACCGGATGAGGCGCTACTAGTGCTTTTTATAAAGTTGGAAAAAAGACTGTTTTGACATCTTAGAAAAGAACCAGCCTAACTAAAATATTTGGCATTACCCCTTCTCTCAAAGAATAAAGTATTGAAGCTGGCTACAAAATACGTGTTTGTTGCTATATAAAAACACTCAATGAATTACGCTTGCGTATGGCTACAACAACGAATAAGCCATCATCAGAACTGTCACCAACTAACACGGCCTTTTATCAACATTTTCTTAAGTGAGTAAATAATTTTATTTATCATTCAAAGTTTGATTTTATTTTTATCATAAAATTTTAGGTGCATGTATCAGCTAAGAATTTGGTTTTGTTTTTTCACTGTGAACCCATGAACCCGGGCCTCCCAGTTCTTACGGGCGCCGGGAATTTGTCCCGTCTTCCCCCCCCCCCCACTCTCTTGTCGGGCCTAAAGATGGGGTCTAATGATCCCCAATGTTCGATCTTGGAAAATAAGAATTGGAATCCAGTCTTTTCGAGCCAACAACCAGTGCCCCAATTTATAAGACAAGGTTCAAGTGCATTGAGGAGGGGCTGAAATGTTGTGATGAGTGTGGCTGTAACTTCTGCAAAAATCAAAAATAAATTATGGAACAAACGGAGGTGTCTGAAAATGAAGAAGAAGAGGTTGAATAGATACTAAAAACAAGATACCTACTTTATTATAAGGATTAAAAACAATATTGGTTTTATGTTTTATTTTTATTCTTCTAATTAAAAAAAAAAAAAACTGACCCGTCTGCATATTATAAAAAATATTTACAGCTACAAAATCGTACCTACTAAATGGCGTAAAAACGACAAGCCGCTGACGCCGATCCCGTGCACGCTAAGCCTGAATTTTCAAGATTGCGCGATTTTGTAGAATTCATAGCAAAAAAACTATACATCGGAGATAAAAGATTTTTACTTTAAAAACTTTTTGAATGTTTCTTCTTTCTTTGCTTCGCAGCATGTATGTGGAAAAAGTTGAAAATAAAAACGTTTGTCGCTTAGTGAAATTTTAGAGTCATATTTTGTGACGTACCTAACAGTTAAAACGTCATTTAAAAAATATAGAACATATTTCGGTAAAGTATAACCATTATCAATTGAAAATCGCATCTCTATGGTGACTACTCAAAATTAGAAAAATACCCCTTATAATAATATAAAATAATTTTTATATTTTTATGCCTAGTCCTGGTACACTATAACAAAGACACCGCACGCCGGCAAAAAAACTTGAAAATTGTTGGCGATGCCGCTAGGCTTTGTCACTTGCCGACAAAGCTAAGCCGCTCTTGTTGACAGCAGTGGCGACGCGTGACCAGTAGTCTGGGAGGGGTAAATGGTACAGGGGGCTGAGGAGGCGCCCTCCAAAAACGCGCCGCAGACGAAATTTTTTGCAAACTTCAAGGTCATTCACTTTTCCAGAACAATTATTTCATTTGTGAGAAAAATAAAACAAAACAAAAATGTATTTTCTTCAATATATTATGTATTTTCTTTTTGGCATCGTGATTTTTCTCTTGATAATTCGATCCTGTGGGGGGTAATTACCCCCAGTACCCCCCCCCCCCCCCCCCCCCCCCCCGACGCGAGGCCCCTGGTTGACAGTGTGAGATATTCCCTTTAGAAGTGGACAAAAGTATAAAATTACACAGATAATTGAATACAAATCAATTTCAAATTTGAATTTTTAATAAAGGAATAATAGTCCCATTCAAATATCTATATTTGATTTATTTCAATAGTTTAAAACGGAATTTTAAGGATTACCTACTATATGAATTTTGACCATTTATTTAACATATTAACTCCACTGTATTCTAGAGGTAAATCAGCTAGAATTTCGGGGCAATGGCGTTCGTCATTTCAGTTTTTATAGAAATATCTGGAGTATGTTTATTCTTTATTAACCAATTTGTTTTCATTTGTCATGATAATAATATTTAGACGCCTATGGATTCCCACGTGACTTCAAAGAGATCAACTGAGCCGCCTTTTTTATAAAATTTCAATTAATAATGGTTAAACTTTACAGCAATGTATATGTCTGTTAGAAAGCCCAATAAATGGACTTTATTTTGGTAAAAAAGTCGATTTCCTAGCTTTGTTAGTTTTAGAGATATTAGAGTGTGAACTTAAAATTTACATTTTCCGATTTCATCCAAATTGGTGCTATTTTTCTAAATAAAAAATCTCTCGACCACTAAAAATATCGTAATTTGCCATTTCGGATGCCCCCTAAGACAGTTAATAATAATATATGCATTTTATGTGGTTGTACGGCAAAAATTTTTTTTTTAACATTTCATAGGCTATTTCGCTCCACTATATAAAATCTGTTGTAATTGCAAATAATTCTGTCCACGAAAGTTGTGAATCCATAATTTGTTCTGTGTGGGTGCTTATAAAAAAGTTGATGTTGTCTGGTTCATCCAAAAATAATATTGATTCCATATAATGTGCTGCAATCTATCCAAGAATAGTGAGTTGGGTGTGTTTCCGTCTCTGCTCAAGGCTCATCATCCCACACAGCAACCAGACTGGTTTCATAAGGTATTCCAGATGAAGGAAACCGGTGTTTATAAAGTAGGTATTTTAGAAACCTGTTTTGGACGTTCTCTAGTCCATTAATATGGATGGTATGATATGGGGACCAGATGACGGAGCAGTATTCAAGAGTGCTGCGTACAAGGGCGTTGTAAAGACATGTAAGTGCCTTGGTGTCATTGATGTGTTTGGAATTTCACTCAATGAAGCCAAGCAATGTGCAGCTTTTGAGAACAATATTATCGATGTGCATTTTGAATATCAGTTTTTGATCGAACGTTACTCCAAGGTCGTTGATGAATTCCACATTATCAATTTGTTGACCACCAATCTTATATGTTGACATGTGTACTCTTGTGGAATGTTATTGATTTGCATTTGCATTTGGATATGTTGATTTTCAGTAGGTTTGAAGAACATCAAGAGGCAAATCTTTCGAGATCCGGTTGCAGTGGGTTGGAAACTCCTTTCCTAACATTATAAAATTTCAGGTCATCGGCATACAGGAGAAAGTGCGAGGAATGGAAGCAGGAGGAAACATCGTTGATAAATAACAAGAAAAGAACAGGTCCCATGTTTGATCCTTGGGGAACACCCGAAGTGACCTTGACGTTTTTTGGGGAGTAGCCAAACACTTCAACCCTCTGGGTTCGATCTTCAAGATATGATTTGATCCATGCTAAATAGTTTCCAGAAATACCAATTTCTGATAGTTTTTTATAAAAAGGAGGTGGCACACGCTATCAAAAGCCTTGGCTAGATCTGTGTTAATCGAGTCGACGTTGTGTCCAGCCTCAATGGAGGTTATTAGGAAGTTCTGGTAGACTGCTAGGCTTGATGCAGTTAAACGCTTGCTAAAGAATCCGTGTTGTTCTGGTATAAGGTAAAGTCTATAGGTTTCGAATATTTCCTCGGTTAAGATTGATTCAAATACTTTTGGGATTGCAGAAAGTATCAATATTCCACGGTAGTTCTCAACATCGCACCTATCTTCAGACTTGAAAAAGGAAAGAAGGAGAGAAAACTTCTACTTTTAAGGAAAAAAGCCACAATCCAGAGATCGTTGAAAAATAATGCAAAATGGTAAGGCTAAGGAAGACGAGCAACCTTTCAGAAATATATCTGGTATGCCGTCAGGACCTTTTTTTTTGGATATGTCCAGCATATTTAACTTGTCTGTTGTATCCTGTGTTTGGAAGTTATGAGATGATAGGGTAGTAGCAAACTGGACAGGTTCAATGGATGTCATATCTAAGTCATCGTGGCTGGAGTAAGATGCTTGAAAGTGAGTGGCGAATGCGTCAGCAATGGAATCAGAGCCGTCCAATATGCAATCTTAGTACTTCATCTGCGTCGGCAAGTTCGAGTTCGTCTTTAAATTATTGATGTGACCAAAAATGTTTCACATTTCGAGGGATCAGGTGCTCAGTGTTGGTAACATATAACAAGTAGCACATGTCAATGCGTACTTTAGTCTCACGACGAATTTTAGTGTAGACTTCATAGTCACCTTTCAGTCCTGATTTTTTGTATTTCTTATATAATCATTTTGCGTGATGCATTTACGAAGTCCTTTGTCATACCATTTAGGATATTTATCGCTTTTTATTGTTTTCTTTGGGACTGAAAGGTTAATACCCTGAAAAAGGGTTTCATAGAAGAGAGTGATCATTGTATCAACGTCGGTTATTGAGGACAAAAAAGACCAGTTTGCTTGCTCATAAAAGTGGTTAAGTTCCGAGTAAGGCACGATGAAAATCAAATACTTTGACCTCAGTTCTGACACTTAACCTCTTGATCTGTCCCAGGGAGAAACAAGTTTCGATGGCCGGGTGGTAAGCACCCATTGCCACCAGAGGGTCAGCACTGGGTGTGATGGAGAGATCAATGAAATCGTCGACGGAAATTAAGTTCAGAGTTCTGCCCAGATGATTCTGAACGATGTTCATCTGTTGCAGTTCAAGAAAGTACCTACATGGTATCCATGAGCACCTCGGCAGAAACTGATGGTAGTTCTTTAGACAATATTGTGCTTCAAATACCCATTTATTTGATGGCAGGTTTAAATCACCAAATATAAGAAATCTGTGTTTAGAATAAGTGTTCTTAAGTTTCACAGGTGTCACAGAAAGACTGGTAGCAATCGACCGTAGAGTTGGGGGAAAAGTAGACACAGCCAACAAATGATTTTACTTCCGTCGTGATCCAGCTGAACCCAACAACTGTTACGGGATGATTTTTCCCGCACCAAAATGAAATAAGGAAATAAGCTTATTCACCTCTCTGAATAGCATACCTTCCTCAAGCCACTGTTTTCTATCCAATAGTTAGTTGTAGCCACACTTTTCATCAAACTTTTCATTCTTCCCAGAATCATTAAGTTAGAGGTTTATTAATGGAATTGATTTCCTGTTAGTAGGGTTAAAATAAATAGACAATTAATTTATTAACAAACAAAATCACAATATTTACACTAGAACAGCTGATTGTCTGATCCGAGTAGATTGTCTAGATTGACAGCGCTCCAAATAGAGTCAATGACCGGTACTAACTTAATTTGAATAAGTCCCATGCCCCAACTACCATCAAAATTCCCCAGTACCTTCCACCTTGGAGTTTTGACAGAACCTTTTTAAAGGACATTGCAGGGACAAGCAGAGGTCATTCAGGTCGAGGACTTTTCACGATTAAGTGTTCGGGAAAATTCCTCAGGCACATTTTGCCGATTTTCTGAGTTATCTAGTTTTCGCTCATAGATCTAGGGTGGCTAATCCGTTATTTTAGCACCCAATCGCCTTGGGCGGATTTTTTTTGTGAGTCGAAAAAGAGCAACGTGACCAATTGTTTGTTCCTAAAGGCCAAAGTAATTTTGGTAAGTGGTTTTTCTTATTAATCTTCTCTGTGTAGAAACACAAATTTCCTATGTAAAAGCATAGTTTTCTGTTAATTATACGGTTAAATTCCGAATATCGGACATACCTACCTATATTGCTCCACGCCCTGTCTCATAACGTCGATTTGTTTCAGGCCTTTATTCATCACCTTTAGAAGTTACACTTTAATCTTTACCTTTAGATGTCACCTTTTATTCGTCACGCTTTAGTCCCTGACTTTCAGTAAAGAGTTATACGTTCAGCTTACGGTATATTTCAAGTAGTACCTACAATCTTCAGCCTCCACTAGACCATTGGAAGCCTTAGTGACTCCTAGTTACTGAACTTCAGTGCCCAGGGCCAGGTTGCTTCTTGTGCGGCCCTGATCCAGTCCCAGGCCATTGGAAACACTGGAAGATATTGATCCCACCTGTCAGGTTCTCCCCAAGAGATTAGGGACTACTCAGGTTTGATAAGTGTGTTGTATTGTCTTAATATCAAACCTTACCCACCCCTTGTTGGAGTAAATCACCACAACAACGCAGTTCTACAACAATAATAAATTATCCTTCAGATTAGATGTTGTTATTTCAGTTTCAATTATGGCAATGTAGTCTCCTCACTCATACCACCCACAGGTCTTTCCGCACGTGAATTCCATCATCTTAGACTAACTCAAATATCGCAGATAAATAACGACCTGGAGATAATAGAGGACTGGGGTAACAAAAACCTTGTACAATTCAACGCGCAGAAAACCCAAGCAGCTCGGTTTTCAAAAAAGACCAGCACCGGTAAGCCAAACATCATGCTATCTGGAAGTGCTGTCACATTACAGAGTCAGTTGAACATCTTGGGGGTTACTGCAGAGACCAACATGTCTTGGCACAGTCACGTGGCAGATATTGCTAAAAGGGCGTCCCAAAAGCTGGGGGTGCTATTTCGTACAAGACATCTGTACACACCAAGCCAATTGCTGACACTCTACAAAGCCCAGATTCGACCAACTATGGAGTACTGCTCACATATATGGAGTGCAGCACCCAAACATACCTTAATGCTTTTGAACACCGTGCAAAAACGAGCTATCAAGCTGATCAATGACCCCGCACTTACTCGTAACTTGGATGGTCTCGAACATCGCAGATCTGTGGGCGATTTATCTCTCTTCTACAGGTACTATCACGGAAAATGCTCTGAAGAGTTGGCACGTATGATTCCACCGAGAGTAGCACCTACCAGGCGAACCCGTCAAACAGACGGTAACCATGAATTTACTGTCAAACTAGAGGTACCAAGAACCTCATTATATCAGAATTCATATCTCTGGAGAACAGCATCGCTGTGGAATAAACTCCCTGCGACGGTTTTCCCTGCAGGTTACAACCTGAACCGTTTCAAGACCAACATACACCGACATTTCCGCGCACTTGCCGCTTCTCGAGCGTGATAGGACATTTCTTTGCGAGTGCGCATATCCATAAAAAAAAAAAAACACCTTTATTATATGAAATTTACCATTCAGGTTATGTAGGTACTGTTAGGTACTTCAAATTTAAGTATTTATCTATACCTTCTATATTATTCCATAATATTAAATTTGCCCCTCAGGCTATTTATTAATACTTCAACTTTAATTATTGATCTATATTTCTCTAATAACTATCCCATAAATACATGCTGCACTGAATACAGGAAATACTTGTACACTGGGGTTAAATGGCCATTTACGAAGGTACTGCATCTAGTAAGCTTATTTATTAATTTATATTTCAGGTATTATTGCTGTTAATTGTTATACTTTTTATTTCTTTATTTAGGGACTCAAGTTGAGTGTAATTAATCATTATTGTAAATACTATTTTAAGAACATATGGTTAGATACTTCTAGACGATTTCTTTTCTTGCTCTGGTTCCAGTGTAAAGTGTAAATAATTTTCAGTGTTCCAGGGCGTTCGAAAAACTCACTCCGAACCTGCTCTAGAGTCAACCTGTTCTGGTTTCAGGTTTCTTGTTCTAATTAAAACCCGTACCTGATTGTAGCAAAGCGTTTCACTTTTGTCCTTCCTTCTTGTTTACGTTTATATTTCAGGTTGTGCTGCTATAGGTCCGTAGAAGTTTCCTGCTTTCGTTATGTCGGTTGATTTCGTTTACTACAGGGAAAAAGCAGGTGGCGCTCTATATTTATTATTAGTTATTTAAGTGACCCACACCCCTCTCCGCATTGGAAGCTAGTCGGCAATCCTTTACACGAAATCACGTTTCTAGATTTCAGCCACCAACCAACCCTCTCTTTCTATATTTTTTTCTGTTTTAGTTACCCATTCACTGTCCCACTCCCTCAAAGTTTATTATTTACCTTTCAATCGGTTTTGCGGGTAACAAAGTGGCAGTGTCCGTTTTGCCACGTAATACAACCTCGTAAAGGTTCGTTTGAGATGTAGAGATACCTGAGGAGTGAAGGTGCCCCAGTGTAGCAATCAGTATTCTGCCCCCACGTTGACTGCTTAGCTTATTATAGTTCCTATCTCTCGAAAAACTGTGTAATTCAGCGTTATGTGATGATATAATGATATAATAACATTAAATATTTTCTATAGGGTAGCCATGTCTACACCCAATTCACATCATTTTCAGTTTACATTCACCATTCATGTTTGTTTGCAAAAAGTCCGGTGCATCGAACCTCAGTAAATTAGTGAAGTTTTTTTTAACCAAAATTCAATTGTAAAATCGTACCATTGCAACGGTTAGCCGATGTCGGTCAGTCCCATTGTCAAAGCGACGCCGGCACAACGTTGGACTTAAGTCATACACAACGTCGACGTGACGTAAAAATGATTCACCAAACTATGCCAGATTACGGTTGCCGAGTGGTTGTCACTACGTAATCACCCGCAGGCCTTTTCTCTAGGAACAGCAATTACATAGCAACCAGCAACCGAGTCGCAAATGCTTTTTTAGAATAGAAAACTCGCGTTTGACAGCGACTTGACAATTTCGCAATTCAAAATCCGATGTCAAAGTTGCGTAGAGCAACGTCGTGTGGACGTAGTGTTGCTGCTTGGATAGTGCTGCGTGACTGTCGGAATATATATAAACCTTCGCTATTCGCAGATCTCTTTCGAGATACATCCCAACGCAGAGTTCTATGATTGATGATTGATTGGGCTTTCTCCTAGAGCCTTTGATAGTCTACAAAGTAGGCCGTACTTATACCCCTGCTCTAGAGTCCCTTGTTCTGTTTTCGATCCGTTTGCATACCAGACAGATGTCCCGTTGGGAATACGGGTACGATATTTTCTCTCTTGCGGCGTTCAATATTCACTTCGAAGTAGTGTTCAGTGATCTTATAACCATTATAAATAATGTCCAGTATGTGGCTATTGCCCGGTCTGTTACTCTTTTAGGATGTTGGTTCCAAGTAAGTTTCCGATCCAAGATAACTCCCAGATACTTAACCTCACTTGCGAAGTTGATTTGTATCTAATTTAGGGTTGGGGCTGTAAGATTTAGCGTCCTTTTCCTTGTAGAAAGCACAATTATTGTCTTGTTGGGGTTGACGCTTTTAAACCCTCGGGTGACAATATTTTGGTATATACCATATATACACATCATCGATAAAGTTTCATGCTAAGGATAATAATTGCATGGAAGAATTTTTCTCATAAAATAGTTTGGATTTTTTCAAATATATTAAGGTACGTAAGTATCTAATAATAGTAATCTATTGGCCGGTATAATACCCACTCAAAGCATGCAGGCACTTAACCCCTCCTTAGTTTTGAATAGGTACAGAAAAAAATTCTATTTAGATAGAATATCACTGCAATAATTATTAATCTATGGCTTTGAGCGTTCTTATTTTCAATCTGAAACCTGACAATTTCCAACAACACCCTTCGTTATTTCGATCATACAATTATTATTTGATTTTGTTAAATTAAAGGGTTGAGGGTTATTGTAACAGCGGCAGCCAAAAGAATATATTATTCCAAAAGCCTCTTTGAGAATTCACAAAAAAGACCGAACCGGTAATAATTAATAGGTAAGACTTTTTTTTTAGCTAAATGAAAAGGACTATCCATTATTAAATTATGTGATGCTCTATTTTTAAAAGTATGAATTTTGCTTTGGTAAGGAATGGTTCGTGCTTTGTTAATGCCCTAACTTATTAAACAGCTTCTCTTCCCATTGTTTTTTGAATTCATCCACAATTTTTTTGTGATGCTTCAATCAAAAGCCAAAGAGCCGTGCCTCATGATTATTAGTAATCAACTTTCAGGCGATATGATGGTCTTATTGCACCTCGAACGGTGAGAAGTATCAGGTGGTCGCGCCCTAACTTTGTTATGGAAACAAAATTGCCATTAACCCGATCATTACGGTTTATTACTATTTTTGATACCCTGCTGCATATCTAATGAAAAATGACATACAATTTCTAGAAACATTAAAACATTTATTTAATAACTTCTGCTTTATTGAAAAAAAAACAAACAATTATTCACAAAATTTTAATTTGCACTGAATTGTATCAATAGTTATAGTGCAATTATTGCTAAAATAAAACTCATTATTGAGTAGAAAGAACACGTAGTTGAGCATCAACAGCAGGAGCATCAAACGGTTTGCGGTGCAACAACATTTGTCTCAACGACGAGGCTTCTTCTCTTAAGGTTACCACTTGCGCTCTCAAAATTGCATTTTCGTGCTCTAAAATAGTAGCTTTAAGAGCAACCTGTAAAAATTACCCCTCCAAAAATCTATCTAATTTTATTCGTGTGAGTTCTCACCTGATCCTCTCTTATTTTTCTCGCATCTCTCGACTTCTTAGCAGCCTGATTATTTCTTCTTCGTCTCTCAAAATATTTATCATCTTTTTGTTCTTCGGGAATAGGCCTTTTTTCACTACGCTGCTTTTTGCTGAGACTTGAGGACAATCCAGGCGGTTCTAAATGCAGGCGCGATCCTTAATTCAAAAAAATTAGAGAATATTGTTTTTTCTATAAATCAAAAATTTACTTACGAATATGATCAGATTGAATTAGTTGTAAGGGATGCGAATAAGGCAACAAAGTATCTCGAGAAAATATATGTTTTGGTAAAAATTCTCGTTCGTGGTCTTGAATAGCGAATAATGGAAATTCGTGTAATTTAGTAATCTTGGAATTTTCACATGACGGAACTTCTCTTAAAGATTTAAGATGAGCTTCTGAAAAAAAAAACGAGCTTTTAAAATCTATGTTTTCCGTTTACAGGTGCAATTTTTCCTTGCGTGACTATCATTTTACATTAATCTATATTTTCCGAAAAATTGTTTCATTCCCGAAACAAATTAGTAGGAACATCACACCGCGGCTTTTATATTTTACGATGATAAAACTTGCCACAGAAATAAAATAAACTTTTGTAATTTTGCACGGAAGGTATCTAAAATGAGGCGCAAAATGCAAAACGAAGTGTCGTGCTTTATTTTTATTTTTTTAAGGTAATAAGAGGATACTTATGAGACAATGATTATTATAGTCATAGTATATTATATGGAAATAGGGAAGCAGAATACAAAGACTAATGAAAATTTTGAAATATGTAGTGTTAGAGCTGCATATAACTCATGGTTCATCTGGAAAAGCTCGTGCCAGTAGGTAGGTATACGATGAAGAAACTGCATATGGTCGCTCACAAAATTGCAGAAGATGAAAACCTTTACCAAAAATCACCTGGTCGGATATGGAGGCAATTGCTCTGTGACCCGTTACTTGCAAATATCAAAACACTAAAAAATCCCAGCAATAATCAAACAATGTAGGTACAGAAACATGCTCACACGAACACTGTATCAAAACAAGAAAATGCCTTCTGCAAGCCGAGAATAAAAGCAAATAAAATTGTATCCCAACCAATAGAAAAGTCCAAAACAAATCGAAAGGACTGGTCAACAATAAATCATAACCGCCAACTTGAATATAAAAGTACAGAAGACAGCAACACCGGCTGCTTAGGTCAATGATTGGAGACGACGGTCAGCGGAAGAACTCTATCCCTGGAAATCTACTCGGTTCAAATCAACACAGAGTCAAAGTTCATCTTAAGAAAAGCTTCAAGATTCAGAAGCATCATTCCGACAACAGAAGACAAGCCTATGGCAACAAAGTTTGTTTTGCCATCAAGTCCAATTCTACCATCAAGGGCTAGAAGATGCTGTTGTCAAAGTTGATGTCCAAGGAGAGTTATTCCATTAGTGCTAGAACAATCTCCAACAGGAAGGTGAGACTACAGAGAAATCTACACTTCACCCAGTGGCGGCGCAAAAATTCTCTAGCAAACCTAGAGTTGATAAAACTCAAAATTTTGACTATTACCGGCTCTTCATTGGCTCCAGAGAATCAAGGGGCTATTGATAGTTCAAATTCTGATTATCCGTGGCTCTTGATCCATTAGATAATTTTTCTATAGCCAATTAGATGCTGCAGAAGAAGAAATTTTGATTGATATCAACTTAAGGGCCTCTAATGATCATTCGAAATTTTGATTATTATCGGCTCTTGAGCTTTGAATGCCCTTAGAAAAATTCTCTTGCAAATCCAGCGTTGATAAAAGTTTAAATTTTGATTATAACCGACTCTTGATTGGCTCCAGGAAAATTTTCCAGAGAATCAAGAGCCGGTAATAGTTTAAATTTTGATTATCTGTGGCTCTTGATCCATTGGATAATTTTTCTTGGGCCAATCAGAAGCTGCGGTAGAAGAAATTTTTATTCATATCAACTTAAGAGCTGCTAATAAACGTTCGAAATTTTCGTTAATATCGGCTCTTGAACTTTGAATGTCCTTAGAAAAATTCCCTTGCAAATCCAGAGTTGATAAAAGTTCAAATTTTGATTATAAGTGGCTCTTGATTGGCTCCAGGAAAGTTTTCCAGAGAATCAAGAGCCGGTAATAATTCAAGTTTCGATTATCTGGCTCTTGATCCATTGAATAATTTTTTTGGATCAACTAAATACCGATTATCCATATCGGATGCCTTGCTATGTCTGATAGACAAAATATAAGGATCATGCAGCGTATGCTGACATGGAATTTCTCAAGTAATTTTTCAATATTTTTAATTTACCGAATGACCTTTCAGCGATGGCAACTGGAAGGAATGTACCAGTTACGTATATCGAGCGATAATGGTCATTATATTTCTCAATTTTATTTTGAAGCATTTTTATTTTTAAAAAAAATGTACTTAAAGGGGGCCCTTTTGGGCCCCCTTCATGCCCGGGCCCCTAAGCATCGCTTATTTCCGCTTATGCATATCGCCGCCACTGACTCGCTCCACCGTGTTCGTTATGCAGGGCCGAGTTCAGAAATAACGCACAGGGTGCGAGTGCGATTTTATGGGTGTGCCTGAATAATTGACAATTGGCCATTGGGCCCATAGTACCGTCTGGAATTTTTGAACAGCTAGGGCGTCACACCGGTGTCACACTCACACTGGGTGTGTCATTCCTGAACTCGCCCCAGCTCATCTGATCCGAACAATCATGGCAATGACTGATGGGTAAACAAAATGAAAATATTTTCCTGGGACGTCAGAAGGCTTTGAGAGAACCTTGAAGTTAGAGAACTATTAAGGACCGTTGCCGGAGACCAAGATAACTATGAAAACCATAAAATCCCATTCAGATTATGAGATACACAGATTTACCTTACCAGGCTAGTTGCTGCAGGAGAAATACCGGTCAAAAGAATCCCAGAACATTCATTAATGGATAAAAACGATAACGCTTATACATATAACTAAAATTAGAATCAAGAGACCCTGAAAAAAAGTAGTTTTATCTTATAATTGCCCCCGAATACATGATAATGGATTCGATTATTCTGAGTGCATTTAAGTCAGTATCTGAATCTGAATTTTTCATCTGGAATCAATTCCAGCCAGCAGCTTCAGGGTAGAGTCTTGGATGGATATTAAATCACAATTACCCTAATACTGGAAAATCATTGGACCCATTCTACCATCAAGAGCTAGAAGATGCTGTTGTCAAAGTTGATATCGAAACAAGAAGAGTAATTCCGTTTGGGAAACTCAAGTGTCAGAACTAGAACGATGATGAATAATGAAATGATCGGAAAATATGGAGAAATATTAGTGAATGATGATTCATAAAAACTTGCGAGCAGCTCAGCATCAGAAAACCAATAACGAACATTTCACTCAGCTCAAATTTTATGAGAACTGCAATGGTGCAAATGAATTTTTATAGGAATCTAATAACATACCTAGTAATAAAGTTCAAGCGACGGCAGATGGTAGAAGTGATGGATCGAAGTGGATTTTAGACAACGCCGAGAAAACATGGTGTCAGGTTAAAAGAACCTTATTGAAATGCCAGGTTGAAAGAACCTTATTAAATGCGTCAGATTCAAGTCCATACCAATGACATATTAACACATCTCAGTCATAAACTGATGTTTGTAGTGATGACAAGACCTCCCATGGGCCAGGAAAGGTGAGCTGCTCGAGGGGGGTCATGGTAGGGATGCATCAGTGGTGTAAACAAGACCTGTATTCTCCTCTGCATCCAGTCATTCACTTATATGATATAAGTTTGATGGGCGCGTTGATATGCCAATCGAGTGCAGAAGTCTTCTGCCTGTCATACAAAACCAGTGTTGCCAGTAGTCGTTTCTAGTTTTGAACCTCCAACTTTTTGAAGCAGAGTCATAACAGGATAAAATCATACCCTATTCAAAAAATGGTAATAATACCTACGATCCTGAAGTTTAGTTTTGAGAAAGATGATTGGACTAAATAAATAACATACTATTAAAGGTACAGAATTAAATATAGCTTCACAAAAATTGCAGATCACAAATCTATGGCACATGGGATCTGAAGTTGATAGACTATTGGAGGAATTGGACAAACCAGAGTGTTTCAGAAACATACGAAGAAATCAAAGAAATGTTTGATCAATATTTTAAAATAAAAAATAATATAATTTAAGAACAAGCTAAATTTAACCACAGATATCAACATGAAGGTGAGAGTGCCTTGGAATATACATATAGAAGCAGTGGCGTAATTACAGGGGGGCCTAGGGGGGCAGGGCTCTTCCCTAGACGTCGCTAGCCCCCCCACCCCACAAAAAACTTCAATAATTTGGTATTTTATAAGAGCTACGTTACCTATTATAATTGTATGTTATTAGAAAGTTCTCGTGCCTAACACGCAACGCTAATACGGTACCGCTAACAATACGGTATTTCATATGGTATTTTAGAGTTCTCGGACTTCGAAGACACATAAATCCTTTAATCCCTTATTCTGTTTACATTTTGACAGCTGATTTGAGTGATCTAACCCAACTTTTTTTGCTAGTTTTCTAACTTTCATTAATCCTGAAGATTCCTGAGTTTGATTATAATGTTCCCTTGGTGTTTTTTATGGAGAAATTATAAGAAGCTGCTGTTTTGCAGACATAAATGGAGCGTAAACTAGTTTTGACATAGCCTAGCATTACAGTAAGGCATCCGCTAAGTTCCGTTAGATAGCGGGCTCCGCTAACGCTAATACCGTAACAACTGTCATACTTGTCAAATAACGTTACGGTATTTGAAATTTGGACGACACGAGAACTCTCTAATACCTACTAAATTTGAACGGTAATGCGCGGCGATCCCGATCGACCCTATCCGATCCATCAACGAACGGTGCTGTGTGCCATTGTGCCACCCCAAGGTCAGTGCAAATTGCAATGTGCAGAACTGATACAGTATACCAGAGCCATTAAATTAGCATTAGCAATATAACAGATTAGTTTGGGAGTTTGACTATAGTTATTTTCCTAACAAGTGCGCAAAGTGTTACTTTTCCGCACGCAAACACAGTTATACGAACCTATTCATTCATCAAGAAATTACATAACAAAAAAAAAAAAGAACAGAAAATTGAAATCCTCGTCAGAGCTGTTCATCTTAAAGCGTTTAAATGCGGAAAAGTGTAACTTTGAGAACGGAAATGCGTGCGGAAAAGTACTACTTTGCGCACGCTCGTAGGAAATAGTTATTTTCCTAACAAGTGCGCAAAGTGTTACTTTTCCGCACGCAAACACAGTTATACGAACGACGCGAAGCGGAGTTCGGATACGTGTTTGCGTGCGGAAAAGACACTTTGCGCACGTGTTAGGAACAAAATTTTTCCTACGAGCTTCATATCAGGTAGGTAACAACAAAAATTTAAAAAAAAAACGATAATTTGTTTAATTATTTTTAATTAACTTGAAGGGAACCTATGCATTTATCAAAAAATTACATAACAAAAAAAAAATATAACAGAAAATCATCGTCAGAGCTCTTCATCTTAAAGCGTTTAATGGCGATTTCCATTTGTCATCAGTGCCGCACTGAGTGCATCCGCATCTTTTTCTAAAAGCATGTAACATGTAAGGATAAGGATACATTTTTTTGCCCTGTTTCGACAAATGGAAAATGCTATAAATTTGATGAGATAGTTTGTAGATGCATATATATAGAAAACAAATCTGACAATGTGTTGAAGTTAATTAAATTTGGTGTTTGTAGGTATAGATGTTAGCTGGAACAGGAACAGAGGAAAAATTTGTCATCATGTGTCAAAGTCGACAGGTGTACTTATTGTTGCTTGACAATTATTTTTACTTTTCGGCACTCAGTGCGGATAAGGCCCGGATCCGCACTGAGTGCGGAAAAGTGTAACTTTGAGAACGGAAATGCGTGCGGAAAAGTACTACTTTGCGCACGCTCGTAGGAAAAATATTTTTCCTACGACTGCCTCTGAAAATGGAGTTTTTCGCACGCTAGGCAACCTCTGAAATTAGAGTTTTTCGCACAGCGTGCGAAAAAGTTTTTCACACGCATTTTAGCGTGCGAAAAGGTTTTTCGCGCGCTTCAAGTTTTCTAACTAATGAAAATTACATATTTGGTTGTTTTATTTTGCAGTTGTAGGAAAAGCATTGTAAAAAACTCGTTTGAAAACCTTTTTTCACACTTGCTCGACTTGTGGAACTCGCCTACGGCTCGGTCCAACAAACTGTCTCGCCGTGCGAAAAAAGTCGTTTTCAAAACTTGTTGTTTAAATAACTATTTCCGACGAGCGTGCGCAAAGTAGTACTTTTCCGCGCGCATTTCCGGGCTCAAAGTTACACTTTTCCGCACTCAGTGCGGATACAGGCCTTATCCGCACTGAGTGCCGAAAAGTAATTATAATTGTCAAGCAACAATAAGTGCACCTGTTGACTTTGACACTGATGACAAATTTTTCCTGTTTCTATGTCAGTCAACATCTATACAAATGCAAAAATCTAGAAACTTTCTCATCAAATTTAAAAGCTTTAAGATGAACAGCTTTGACGAGGATTTTCTGTTATTTTTTTTTTGTTATGTAATTTTTTGATAAATGCATAGGTTCCCTTCAAGTTAATTAAAAATAATTAAACAAATTATCGTTTTTTTTTTTTAATTTTTGTTATTACCTACCTGATATGAAGCCCGTAGGAAAAATTTTGTTACTAACACGTGCGCAAAGTGTCTTTTCTTATAATATATATAACTATTTCCTGTGAATCCGTGAATCGGTGTTGCTGATATTATACTATACAGTGGCTGATAAGCTGGAATAGCTTGGTGAGTGATTTAAGACCGGTTTAGCTAGCTAATTGTCTATAATGTAGTATCAGTATCATCTAATTTAAATTTACACAACTTTGTATAAGAATTATACAAGTGGTATTAGTCTTAGATTAGGGAGGTATTGGTATTCTGTCCTTTCGTTATTTGTGTCCAATTCTATGCTCTATTAATTCATATTGCTAATGTTGCTATTCTCCATCTCTATTCTTTGATAATACTCGGGACATGAGGCATTTTAGGACATAAAAGTACCAGAGTAACCTTACATTGCATAATTATTTTACTTTTCCGCACTAGCGCGGAAAAGTGATATTTTTATGGCCTAAAATGCATGCAGAAAAAAGCACTTTTCGCACGCTCGTAGAAAAAATAGAAAAATATATACACCATAAAATAGACGTTTTTAGGCGTAGCATCCGGAGAAAAAATTTCGCCTCCGCCGGCGCCTACGGCGAGCTTCCCCCTCCCCCTATACACAATTTTTAAAAATATTATTTTGCACCTATGAGGACTTTCAAAAATCGGCGCCTCGGCCCACCCTAGGCCCCCCCGAGATCAGATGGCTAGTTACGCCAGTGTATAGAAGTTTTAAGAAATTTATCGAAATTTTGTTATTATGGTAAATTAACATATGAATTTATCAGAGATAGACTGGTTGTAGGTATATTAGATCACAAATTATTAGAGCAGCTACAACTGGATGATAAATTGGATCTCAGGAAAGCTATAGAGAAGATTACGCAATCAGAGTTAATCCGAGAACCAACTAAAGATATAAGAAGTGAAATCGCAGGTACCTACCTCTAATATAGATAAAATGAAGAAGAAATAAAAGGATTAAAAGTTCACAATCAAGAAAATCATTTATACAAAGAACTAGATGTTTTAAATGTGGAAGTTCACTTCATCCATATAAAAGTTGCCCTGCAAATGGAGAAATATGTTCAAAATGTAAAGCTGAAACTCATTATTTCAAAATGTGTAGATCAAAGTTTGTAAAAAGTGCAGAAGCTGACAGCATTGAGCACTATGAGGAATTATCTAAAAATGCTTAGAAATTTATACAAAGAACTAGATGTTTTAGATGTGGAAATTCATGCACCTCATCCATATGAAAATTGCCCTGCAAATGGAGAAATATGTTCAAAATGTAAAGCTGAAGCTCATTATTCCAAAATGTGTAGATCAAAGTTTGTAAAAAGTGCAGAAGTTGACAGTATTGAGCACTATGAGGAATTATATAAAAATGTTGAGACAGATTCTTCATATGACTCAAACATTAAAAATATATCGCATGTTTCAAAACCATGGACAGTAAATTTGAATATTTTTAATAAGGATGTATGTTTTAAAATTGATTCTGGTGCAGATGGAACTATGATAACTACAAAAACTTACAGGAATCCTAAGAAAATCAAAAATTTAAAGCAAACAGAAACACGGTTGATGGGTCCAGGTGATTCAGAATTAAAAAAGTGCCACTTATGTTAAAAAGCATGTCGAAATGTTTGTCGTGAGAACCAGTGAGAATTTATTAGGTCACCCAGCTATTGAAAAATTAAAAATGATGCATCAGTGGGCTGTAGAAAATGTCAATCAAGTAATTAATAAAAATGAGAATAAAAATTAACTAATGAAATCGGATTTAAAAGAAAAATATGGTAAAGTTTTTACTAGACTTGGCAAGTTGAAAGATTTTGAATATTCTATCAAATTGAAAGAAAATGATGAACCAGTGACAGTAGCTACAAACACCGAGACGCGTACCATTGCCTTTACTGGAGATTGTACGATTAGAGCTTAATGATATGGTGGAAAAAGGTGTCATTAAGTTTGAAAATCTAAAAGAGGAAATTATTTCAGACTAATTTTTCCAACAGAATAAGTGCAGACGCTAGTGCATATGGGATTGGAGGAATGTTGGAACAGCAATAAGAAAATAGGTACTATAAGGACTGATCACAAACCTTTGGTGAGAATACTTGAACATAAGCCAATTGGTCAATCAACAACTAGATCACAACGTTTTCGTATGCGTCTTATGAAGTTTGATTATGATGTAGAGTATATTCCTGGAAAAGAGTTTCATTGTCCAGATGCATTATCAAGAAGTTCTTTAGATGAAGGTTAAAATGATAAAGATATTATATCGATCAACGTCTACATTATACTAAAATGAATTTAGTACATGGTCAGAATTTAATACGACAGATTTTCGACTACAACAAGAACAAGATGAAGTTTTAAAGACGGTGAAATCATATGTTGTCAGTGAATGGCCTTCTAAACAAGATTGTCCTGAAAAATATCTGATTTATTACGACTTTAAAGAAGATAAAATGTCAGCAAAAAGTCCAGAAGTCATCCGAGCCTAATCAAGTATTATTTTATAACAATAAAATATAGCACCATTCGAGATAGGTAAAATAGTCTCTAATCAGAGAGCTTGTAGTAGTTCTTCTGGTAACAATAATTTCAATTGAGGTGTAAGTCCCAAAACAAGCAAGGTTATATCATAAATCCACCTCAAACATACAGACATTTATTATGAAAGAATTATGGGCCGGGAAACACAACAAAAAAATATAAAATAACAGTTCTTACCTTGATTGGTAGTAGAACTCTCAAGAAAGTAATTGCAATTCCTCAACAAACTAAAAGCAGAAAAAGCCGGTACAGGTAAAATAGAACCACTACTGCCCCTACTAAGTGGTCCTGCAAACGGATAACTAACATTTGAGGCATTCATATTTTCATCTTTGAAACTTCCTCAAAGCTCACTAAAACAATCACCCTGAACAAAGAGGGATCGCGCCAGCTTTTGAATAGTCATAATATTATATTATTGAAACATTATAACGTTGCTAAGAGCTGTTTAATGTCAGTTAGTTTTGC
The DNA here is from genome assembly GCA_917834065.1 of Ceutorhynchus assimilis. Lineage (NCBI taxonomy): Eukaryota > Metazoa > Arthropoda > Insecta > Coleoptera > Curculionidae > Ceutorhynchus > Ceutorhynchus assimilis. The sequence goes on from OU892278.1 coordinate 54,839,924, forward strand.
CATTGGAAAACATCCCCCATGTAATTTTATTGCTTTGCTACGTTATTGCAGAAAACTGACTTCGAAAACTCCCTTGTTACATTGGAGGGTTGGTTATGTGAGTTTCCACTCCGCCTCTTGCGGTCTGCGCAACCAAAAAATAATTTCCATTGGTTAAAAAAATGAGGTAATTTATAATATGCTTATTGTTTGACCACTCCTCAAAGTTTAACAAAAAAAAAAATAATTGTTATTGTTGATTGATATTTTGGCATTAGCAAGGACATTTTGTTTGTTCAGTTTGCTCAATTACATATTTGCCCCAATTTGACATAAATTCCCTTAATTACTCAATCATTATTCCTTCGACCTGACCTGATGGCTATGTCAACAGATAGAACAAAATGTTTTGATCGAGTAAACATAATTTATAACTCGTTTATGATTATTGACAAAGACATCTTCATTTAATATGAGAGAAAAATGAGGATGATTTTTTTGGATACTTAAACGAATTGGGAAGCGTTTTTTGGTTGGAGAACATGAACAAATGTAAATTTTTTGTATTGAAAAGAGGATCTTTAAAAAAATATACCTATTATTGCTTGTTCCATCATGCCTGACTTTCACTATATGCAAGAAAAATGTGACTCGATTATCAATATCTCGGAATCAAAAATTCCACTAAGTAACTTATTCTCCAGTATTACTTTTAGGACTGTTTGGGCTCATGACAGTCACTATTTTATGAAAGTTTTAAGTCGTATCTAAAATTTACCATATGATGAAATTTGTTAGCAGAAATCAGTCTTTTGTTGATTGTGACCCATCAAAAAAAATAGTTTTATTGCTTCATGACACCACAAGTAGATAATCAAAAAAGAAAGCACGTGCAAGATCCCACGTTCGAACCAACCCCCATAAGCGCATAACAATAATTACAGGGCAAACGGTCATCACACGCCATCATTGAATTATGTCGCAGCTTTTACAACTTTACCTAGAGTTATAACATGATAATTATACAGAATATTTGTGGATTTATTAGTTCAGAATACTAATTATACGGAAACATAGATATTGAAACAAAAAATCACTTTGTGCAACTTGAATCATCTATATCTGAAGGAATTTTCAATGTCTTTGGAATCTTCTAAAGTTGGTTGCATAAAGTTATCAATGAGCGTCTAACATTTAAAGTGTAAGACACTTCTGGAGCTATTTCACCGGAGTTTCCACAGTAATAATCTAACAATCACAGAAGAACAAGGACCCATTGTCATCGGACTTCTGTAACTTGAAAGTTCTCACGACGAAAAGTAGTCATAAAGAACATATCTGAAGACTTCCAAGTAAAAGCAATAAAAGCAATAGAATAAGGCCAATATCTAGTAGAGCCGACGAGATGCCTTTGCACGAAAGCCATGACCACACATGGGATAACAACGAAAAAAAAAAAAAATACTTCGAGAAAAAGTATAGAAGGGTGCAAACCTGCATCTTGGAAGCTTGCCAAGAATGCAGCATAGTCAGAAGATGTGTTCAATTAGCTTATAACTCCATTTCTCCTAAAAACTATGGAAAAAATTATTGACCTACACACAAGGATTGAATTCCTAATGGAAATCCCGCTCCAGAAGAATCAATTTGCCAGGTAAATCGATTGAGACAGCCCTACACAGTCCAAGATTGAAAGGGCACATTCAAGTCAAGAAATCGCTCTATGCGCATTCAATGGTATAGAAGGAGCTTTCAATAAAACTTCACATGAATCCATAAGAAGAGCGGCTAGAAATAGAGGGCTTTGACGAAACTATAATTGTATGGATTGAAGCCAAACATGAGAATAGGAAAATCAAAGCCACTATTGGAACTGACTCTGCAACGATCTCAGCAGTCAAAGGATGCCCCCAAGAGATTAGGGTCCTAGGATACCTATGCTGACGAGCTCAGAGTCATCATTGGGTAAGCATAAAAAGATCATTAGTGACTTCAGTGACCTTAGGTACTTGTCCAAAGAAGCTTTCCCAACTAGAGGAACCGGCGCTAGACAACGATACAAGATACTCAGAGTGGCTTTTCCAACTAAAAATACAGGCACTGCTCGGGAGTCTTGAGTTCAGAGCAGTTTTCCCAACTAGAAATAGCGGCACTGTTTCAAGTCTCCTCATTGCTCAATGCCTGTACCACCAGTTGGGAAAGTCACTCTGGGTATCGTTTTCCAGCGCCGGTACCTCTTGTTGGAAAAGCTCCTCTGGACAAGGTATAAGGATCAATATAGCTACAGTTGTGTAGCGAATAAGCCGACAGTTCCCCAAGCATCCTGAACGTTCGGCCCCCTATAAGAACCCTAGCGTTAAGAAGGGTCATGCATCCTAATATGTAAGGGACATATTGAGCCAATATATATCTATCACTCTATACTACTTAAGCGAGTTTCTCTTCATCAACCCCCATAGTAACAACCCCCATGTCACCTCTGTAAAACAGGCGGTTGTGACATAGGTAGTTAAAACAAACCAGTGCCAAAGAATCCAGTGCTCACACTATCAATATTTTCAATTGGAAGGGATGCTCTGCTCAATAGGAGTAAACCCATCTAAAAGGCATCATTGTGTCGATATTTACAGAAATTTTGTATTGTATCTGACGCACAAAAAAACACTGTAAAGCAAATAATTTTTTATTCATTTTAAAATAAGTCGTTATTTATCACAGAATAATGCAAGAAGTTTAACCTGAGCTTTGACTAAACAACTTAAATAATAAATTAACAAAAACTCAAGTAATATCGAGTAATAATAAAATAATTAATAAAACAAGCTAAAAATGGGCACTAAAACTAATAAAATATCAAACGTAATTTTACGGCTACCATTTTCTGAATAACAAAATCTTGTTCTTTCTAAAATACTGTTATAAGGCAAATCCATAATGTCTGTGTTTTTAACAGTGGGTACGTCCCTAAGCTTTTCTGTACCATCGTGGAAAAGTACATCTGATACACTATCGTATCTTTAACAAAAAAATATTTCAGTCAGAAAAATTCGTTTTTATCCTACTTACCTTCCGAACATGGTAAAAGCATTAGTAAGATCTTTATAGCTCTTCCCAAATAATCCATCCAATTGTAAAAACACATCCAAAGTATCCTTGATCCACATGTTTGAGCTAGAAGACCTGATCATGGCTTGACCTAATGGAGCCCAACTCAGATGACAGGGCAAATTCTTGTCTTGGCAGATAATCTTGAAATTCTCCTCGCGAGGACCAGGATAATCCAAATTTTCAACTAAAATATCAACATTTATTAAAATCATTCTAATTTATCTTATAACATTCACCATTTATAAACTGACTTATGGAATTCATGGAAACAAAAGCAACATCACCAACTCCACTAGACAAACAATGAAGTGCTCCTTGGTCTCCATCAAAATCACTCTGGCATTGTTTCCATAGATTGTCTGATTCGTTTTTTGGTATATTGGGAACGCAGGAAGGGCCAAAGAAGTTTGCCATTTCGATGTTAACAGAACAACCTTTAATGAAAGGTAATTTATTATTAGGTGATTTGAAGATAAATTATTAAATCTTACCAATAATATGCATTTTTTGTAGAGTATATGCTATAGAATTCCAAGCTACACCATCATAAGAAGGAAAACAAGCTTTAGCACCTCTAAGATTATCAATGCTATTCAATTTTGAATCTTTCCTAGTCACTGCCACAGTCAAGTACTTTTTAGCGTCTGCTACAGTTTCATAGAAAAGCGTTGTAAGATTATAATCCCTTTTAGCTGAATGGAGCAAATCAGGAGATACCATAACCACGTCGGCAACATTATCGTTCAGCGCCATCATACAATGAGTTGTATTGTCAGCTTTCAAACAATCCAAATCGGGTTCTATGCCATAAACTGCAGCCGATTCTCTGAGCCAGGAACATTTTGCTGTTTCAATGTTGGACGTGGTGCAAAACCGGATGGTTCTAGGTGGATGACATGCCGAGAAACTGTTGGCATTCAGAAAACCTAGAACAAATCGAATGTTAAAGGAAAGTTTGCAGTTTGTTTGGGCAATTGCATATTCAAGCTTAGTGTTGAATTTTCTCTCTCGTGAATAATAATAGCCCATCATTATATGCTCGTTGAAAAATATACTCCCAGTGGACTGGGAAGTATTGAAGTACCTATAATATCTCAATCAATAAATCAAAAGAATATTATTTTTCTCACCTTTAGCTTGATGGAAATATGTTTCAATAGACAATACAGGTTTTATTGATTCGACGCTGAGATATGCGGGTTCAATGAGGCTTAGCAGGTGCGATTTCCATGAATTTGGGTCTCTATGATCCAACTGGTCGATTATTGCTTGAATATCTTGAGCTTTTGAGCTGAAAAATATAAAAGTTACTCTGGATTGAATGGACTTCTTTATGTCGTAGGTATCTAGGAAGGTTTGATCTTGGGTTTGATTAGCAATTTCCACTGTGAACTCCTTCATTCTTCTATTGGTTCTTCTTCCTAACTATGAAGCCGATACCCAGTATGTTTGATGACTGTTTGACATAGGTACTCTCAAATGATTGGCACTTCTTTGTATAAGAGTCATACTCTCATTGTTAAAATGAAGCTATCGACAACCTCCTGCTTCAGATTCATCGAAGTTCTGGAATTTCTTAGAGTGCGGGAGAGTGTAGAAAATAATTTGAAGTGAGCTACCAGTGCTATTTTTGCTTTGTAGCTGACTAGTTTTGTCGTGTCGTGGCGTGTGTATCAATTAAAGTTTCTTCGCTATTAGTTGGGGCTAAACCTTCATTTCCCTTAAATTACATCAGGTTATGAGACCAGATGTCGTTTAATCATTCGCGAGACCCTCAGAATTTTGTTTTTGGACAATTGTGTAACCATGAAGCAGCTCTCGCCGATCGAACGCCCTAAAGGACGTGATAATTACGATACGTGGAAATTCGCGGTACAGACTGAAGTATAACATACCCGGGTTTGTTCAGCAAGATTGAACGGTTTGAATTTTTATCTCTTTTTAAACAACAAATCATTTCAAAAGCGAAATAAAAAACAAATAGGACCTACGTTGTGGAAACTTACTCAATTTTACTAACTTGACATGCGCGCGACAATAGCAAATATTAGGGAAATTTGAGGGAAGTTGTGGTATGTAAAATAAACAAAAATTTTTGGAAACGTCTACTTTATTATTAAAGTAAATCGTACCGTTCTGAACCTGGAACTAATGAGGGGAAAGAGCACGGCAGAGAAACCATCGATCTAACATTCCTCAAAAATCAAAGCATACTGTGTCATTTTAATAATAATTGTAAGTCAATAATTAATAATTATTGTAATTGTGAGTCAATAATAGTTTAAATTAGGTACCGCCCCTGTGATTGTGCTAAAATTTTAATTTCACACACCACATTCGATCAACACTACCTAAATTCAATACTGAAGAGTTTTTGGTTAGTTGGTAGTTTCACCAGCAGGTACTGAGGTCCCTGGTTACGGAAGGCTACTTAGCTATAGTTGGTATTTTGAGCCAATATCTCTAGATTGATTTTTCAATTTGTTTGCTAGGATATTCGCTCGTCAGGGTAGGAAAGTGTTAGTAGGCCCTAATGCACGCTCTGAATACCCAAATTAAAATCCCATAATCCCATAATCCACATAATTTCTTTAGTTTTCATTTACTTTTTATCTGCATTGTTTACAGCAGAAACGATTTTTGTTAAATACATGAACAATGCACATGGTATAAAAAATGTTATAAACAAACAAAAAACATAAAAATGGCAAAAATAATACTTGTATAAATTGAAGACTCAAAAACAAAATAACATTTATTCAACTGACCTGTGATGGCTCCTTATGACACACAAACTAATCGCAAATTGAAATGAACAATCAGTTCAATACAAAATAAAAATTGAATAATGAACAATGGGGGACAAGCTCAAAGCTTGTTCTCTCTGATCTAGTCTCTCATTCTCTTCTATCTCCCCTTCAGTACCTACTCTTTTTGTGTGGCCTGTCTACGCTCGCCCCTACTCGACAGCGCATACATGGTTGCAACATTTACCATTTGCTTTTCTTTTTATCGTAAACGTTTTTAAAAAGTTAAGATTTGGAGAAACAATATTTTAAATAGGTGGTTTGTCTCAAGACCTATTTGGAACACGTAGAATTATGGAATGCAATTGAAGGTTCAGAGACTGATACAAAAAAGGTGACTTAAGCCCGTTCACAAGTAATACTTTTGGTTGATCCGGCGCACTATGTTCATGCGCAGTCATCCAAAACACCAAAAGAAGCTTGGAACAATCTTAAAAAGGCTTTTGAAGATTCGTGATTAACGCGCCGTATAGGACTTTTGCGTATTCTTATAACAACAACTTTAGAAGGCTGCAGCTCTGGCACTGCAGTAACAGGTAACTCAATAAAAACAAAACACCTGTAAGATGTTTCAGTATAGTTAAAGGACCTGAAAATACAGTGACAATGTATGGTGCAAATAAGAACACAAATTATTCTAAAGGAAATAAGTCTTCAGGGAATAATCAGAAAAACGGCCAAGGTTTTAAAGGTCCCAGATGTTATTCTTGCAACAAGTTTGGTCATTTTGCATCTAATTGTGATCAAAATAAGAAAAAGAGAAATCAAAACGAAGCCCTACTTTCAGCTTTTTCTGTAGAATGTAGAAGAAATGTAGACCCTTGGTATCTCGATTCAGGGTGTTCAGCTCACATGAGACCATATAGAGATACATTTCAAAGGGAAAGAGAAGCAGCAAAATTAATAATAAGTACTGCAAATAATGAAGAAATGTCAACTCAGACAGTAGGTGATATCAGATTAAAGGTAAATGTGAATAAAAATAAAGTTGACATTAACATAAAAGACATAATATCGTCGGTTTGGTGCAAAACTATTCTCCATTTTTTTTCCAAAAAACGGGTTATGAGTGATAGTTATGAAAAAGACCAATATTTTACTGTTAAACTATCCTAAGTCAGAATTGTTAAATTTCCCGTCTTAAAAATTTATAAAATACAAATATCCTAACAACGGAGCAGAATTTTTCCATTAATGTAATCTAGCCTATGTCCAAAATTGGACTTAGGATAGTAGGTATGCACTTAACAAATGGTTGACTTAGGATAGTATAGCCGGACTAAGCAAAACCATATACGAGTTGTTGGTCATAAGCGAAATAATGTTTCACGAGTCACAGAGAATTTGCTATTTTGTCGCATGAAATTCCTATGAAACGTATTTCGAGAATTGTCACTTTTTCCCGCGTAAACAGCTTGACAACCACTACCAATGCTCCAGACTTCCAGACAATTATCTCAGTGTTGTATTGTTTACTATTGATTCAGATTTGTTGAGAGTTTTTTGTTTTGACAAGTGTATACGACATGAAACATAAACACAAGAGCTAAAAAAATAATGGATATGTTACAAATACCTTTAAGTTCTGGTAGATTTTAATAACAGTTGCTGAGCATAATATGGGTGGCAATAATTTTTCACATCTTAAAACTCTTTAAGACTTGAATTTTAGATTTAGTGAGCAATATAAGCAGTGTAAGAATAGAAAACGAACATCACTACACTAAGGTCGATGTCATTGTGGAAAACATTGAATCTGCAGCAGAACAAGGCAATGCAGAAAATTCCTCAAGTAACTCTGAACTGACAGTTGTTGCAGTTAATGACACAACCCCATCTCCTGAACACAGCAGTGGAAAAAGTGCCTTGATTATCTCAGAAATGACTGAGTTAATAAACATTCCTATGGAAAAATACAATAGAAGGTAAGTAATTTAACTATTACTCCAGAAACTTTTTAGTAATGGTACCTTCTATTGGATTTACTGGGTTACTTTCAATAGAGACATTGGAATGTGATGATCCTTTTTATACCGACTCGGATGCGGATTATATACCTGATACTGGATACCAGAAACAATAATCGCTCTCTTGTAAACTATTTTTCAATGCCAAGTGAAGATGATAACAATGAAATCATATCATCTGAAGAAGAAAACCAAACAATTATTGCTGATGGTGAAGAATTCGAACCGCTGAAGTCAAGGAAAAGGAAACCGAAAGTGAATGACTACTCGAAAAGAAATGAGATGAAAAAACTAAGAAATTTGTAAGGCTTGTAAAAATACCTGCAGACTGAAATGTGTGAATAAGATATCAAAAGACATGCGACTTTCCATTTTTTTTGAATATTGGGCACTGGGAGACGTTAATCGCCAACGAGATTTTATTCTAAGGTTTGTTGATTTTAGAAAAAAAAAAATCGATAACGTCTTCGTCGAAACTAAAAGGTCCAGACAAGAGGATATCAGTAATGAAGATAATGTGAATGTTGGTGATAATAGTCGCAGAAAAATTACTTAGATACATTACTTTTACCATTTGTTTTCAGAAGAAGGAGAAAGAGAAAAAGTCTCTCAACCGTTTTTACTCAATACATTTGGAATAAGTCACCAAGATGTAAAGACCGTAGCAGCGAAGCTCAATATATCAGAAAACAGTGTGGTTACCATAGATGGGGATAATAGGGGAAGAAATTACATAACAAAAACCTGCATAAGTCAGCGACAAGAACTTTTAGTAAAGGATCAAATAAATTCATTTGAAGCCGTCGAAAGTCATTATTCTAGAAAAGACTCTTCAAAGAAATATTTACCTGGGGTCATTGAATATTTCAAAAATGTTCAGACTGTATATGGATTATTGTAAGGAAAACAGAGTTGATAAGAAAGACTTCGTTCGTGAGTTCGCTGGATATTTGTGAATAAATTTAATATAGGATTTCATATTCCAAAGAAGGATCAGTACGATTTATGCGTCAATTATCAAAACTCAAATGATGCCGAGAAAGTTGAGTTGAAATTTCTTGTCGAAAGTCACCTATTAAGTAAAGAAGCAATGCGGAAGAAGAAAGATAATGACAAGTTAAAAGCTTCTGCAGATAACAGTTACTGTCTGGCAATTTTTGATCTTCAATAAGTGTTACAATGCCCCAAGATAGAGGTTGGTCACACGTATTACAAGTCAAAAATAGCTACATACAATTTAACAGTCTACGAGGCTGAGAAAAAACAGGGATATTGTTACATGTGGCATGAGGCCATAGCTTCTTGAGGAACCTGCGAGATAGGCAGTTGTGTTTTGAAATTTATTAAAATGAAGGCAGACAGCGGCTGCAGAGAAATATCGTTTTATTCTGATAATTGCGCAGGCCAAAATAAAAACAAGTTTATGTACATTACAAACCAAGTTAAAATAACTCTGAGTTTCATGGAGGTGGACATACCCAGAATGAAGGGAACTCTATGCACAGTGCCATCGAGAGATGTGCCAGACGCATTCCAATATACACTCCAGGACAATGGGCCACTATAGCGCGCACTGCATGTGTAAAAAAACCTTACTTTGTCAACGAGTTGAATCAAACTGGAGTTGTTTGATTTTAAAGACTTATTGACACAATGTACCAAAAAGTTAGACACAGATACTTGTGTTAAGTGAACAGACATTAGCTGTGTGCAAGTGGACTTTGCTAGGCCAGATATTTTGAAATTTGCATACAAGCTACAAAAGGGGTTTTATAAAATTAACATAAAGGAGGGTTCAAGAAAAGAACCAATAAGTTTTCTTCAATATAATCTAAAAGTTCTTAGAAATAGAATAATATCAAAGTGTAATTAATATTCACTTCCAAGATTAAGTATGATTTTATAATTTACTACTGCAAGAAGAATGCTGTTGCCAAGGAATACCAGCCCTTTTTTTTAAGTTTGCCACATGAATAGGTCTGTCACTGGGCCAATATTTTTAGGTACATTGTCAGTATTTAGTTTGAGACTCTGTTAATCTGTTAATTTCTAGAAATAAAAGAAAATCATTCTAAATCCTAAAATCTACCTTATTATCACTACCAAGTTTCAAAAACTTAATAATCCTATGTGCACTATCAATTCTCTTTCCATATCCTATGTCCTATTATGGTGGATTGGCTAGTTTGCTTTTAAAATGTTAGATGGTCAAATTATTCTATGTCCCTTATCACAAGAATTTCGATCAAAATTAAACATACTGTACCTCTTAAGTATGTTAAGTAACTCCTGAAATTGTAAAAATCTAGCTCAAAAAACAATCGAGTCACAAGGGCAAGAAATCTTTAGTTGCGTTTTACTCCAATTCTTCCTAAATTGACTTAGGATAGTTGTGCACCAAACCGATGATATTATGTTCCAAATTTGAAAGTTAATTTACGGTCTGTTAGTCAGATTGTTGCCAAAGGTAACACTGTAATTTCTAATCAAAAAGGTGCTAAAAATATATAATTTACAAGAAAAACTTATGGCAACAGCCAGTTTATGTAACAATTGGTTCAAATTGGATTTCAGTTTGCAACAAGCAGCCTTATTGTCAAAAGCAAGCGAGAAAAAATGCACCGCAGGCTAGGACATGTGAATGCAGTGAATCTTAATAAATTGAAAAACGGTCTTTTTTATGGTGTTGATTACACAGACAATTTTTACTTGGACTTTGAATGTGAAAGTTGTGTGATGGGTAAAATGCACTGATTACCTTTCAAGGATAGTAAGATAGAATCATCAAAACTTTTGCAACTCTGATCTATATGGACCAATGCAAGTGGATTCACTTTCTGGCTCAAGGTACATATTTACAATTCCAGATGATTATACTCACTTTATTTTTGTTTATTTTCTCAAAAATAACAATCAAGTCACAGAATATTTTAGGAAATTTCAGAATTTTGCAGAAAATCAATCAGGGCAAAAAAAATAATACTACATACCGATAATGGAAAAGAATTCTGTAATGTTGAGCTTTCTCGAATTTTAGAAAATGCTGGAATACAACATCAGCTTACAGTTCATTTTATACACCTGAACAGAATGGTTAAATCGTTCAATTCTTGAAAAAACTCGTTGTCTTCTGATAGAGGAAGCTGGTTTTACCACATATTTTTTGGGCAGAGGCGGTAAACACATCTGTGTACTTACTGAATAGAATTCCTAGTCGATGTGTCGGAAAGACACCGTAATAACTCTGGACTGGAACAAAAACAAGTGTTGCTCATGTAAGAATTTTTGGATGCAAAGCATATGCATACATTCCGAGCCAAAAGAGAAAGAAATTGGATCAGAAAGCAATTCCAAGTATGTTTGTTGGTCATAGTTTGGAGTCGAAGGCATACAGGCTTTATGATCCACTAAAAAACATAGTATTTGTATCCAGAGATGTAAAATTTGTTGAACAAGAAAAAGGTAGCATACTTCTGGAAAAGAACAACACAGAAAAGGAACTAAAATATTTTTTCTTCTTTGATGAAGTTGAACAAAAACTAGTAACAGAAGAAAATGGCGTGAAATATAAATATTCAGAAGAAGAGAATGATTCAGAAGAAATTTTACTAGAAGATAACCAAAAAGATAACGCAGATTCAGATTACCAAATAAAAGTAGTAGAAGTTAATAATTTAAATCCAATTGTAAGACCACAGAGAGAGAGAAAGGTTCCTAAAACATTAAAAGATTATGTTACATATACAGCAGTTATTATTAATACAGAAGAAGAAGATCCTATTGATGTTGATGAAGCTCTCAATAGGTCAGATAAAAAACAATGGAAAAAAGCTATGCGAGATGAGTATGATGTACAAATTGAAAATGGCACATGGGAATTAGTCGATCTTCAACAAGACAAAAAACCCCTTAAAAGTAAATGGGTGTTTAAAACCAAAATGGAAGAAAATCACGTTAAGTATAAGGCTCGATTAGACATTAAAGGTTGTGCTCAAAAAAAAGGCATTGATTTTGAGGAAACATACTCACCAGTAATTCGATATACTTCAATACGACTTCTTTCTTTTTGCTGAAGAAGATTTAAATATAGACCAGTTGGATGCAGTCACAGCTTGACTGGAAAGTTGACTAAAGAAATCTACATGATACCTCCAGAATATTTTAAAAAACTGACAAAGTTTGCACATTGGAAAAATCCATCTATGGATTAAAGCAAGAAAGTAGAGTGTGGAATGAAAAGTTGGACAAATTTATGAAAAATATTGGGTTAAAGCAAAGTCAGTCAGTCAGATTCTTGTTTATATTATAAAATTAATGAAAAAGTAAAACTAATAGTTGGAATTTATGTGGATGATATTATTCTTTTGTCAAATGACCAGAAGGCAAAAGAAGAACTGAAAAATCAACTTCTCAGAAATTCCAAAACGAAGGATATCGGAGAAGTCGAACATATACTGGGTATGTAGATAACAAGGGACAGAAAACTAAGAAAATTATGGATTGATCAAAAAGCTTACATTTAAAAAAATACTCAGGAGGTTCAATATGGAAAATGCAAACCCGGTAGATACACCATTGGTAGCAGGAGAAAAACTAACCAAAGAACAGGACTTGCACATTAGTCAGCAGTTAAGCGTATCCTCCGTTATTTAAAGGGAACATTAAACTGCAGACTGGAATTTGATAAATTTAAATATAAATGCTGACTGGGCAAATGACCCATCTGATCGAAGATCTAATACAGGCTACATCTTTATGAAAAATTGTTCCCCGATATCATGGAATAGTAAAAAACAGCCTAGTGTGGCGTTGTCTACAACAGAGGCTGAATATATGAGCATGGCAATGGCAGCACAAGAGGCTATATGGTTTAGAGTTCTCAGTAAAGATTTTAATTGCACTGAAGAACCAACATTGTTATATGTAGATAACCAATCAGCAGAGAAATTGGCACTAAAGGGGGGTTATCAATCCAGAACGAAGCATATAGATGTTCGTCATAATTTCTTGAAAGAAAAAATAAATAATGGAATCCTTAAATTAGAATATGTGCCAACTCAGAAGATGTTAGCTGATTCTTTTACAAAAGCATTGGACAGAGTAAAATTAATTTTGTGTCAGAAACCAAGGACTTTCCATGGGGACTTACTTCAAATAGGGAGGGTGTAGAAAATAATTTGAAGTGAGCCACCAGTCCTATTTGTGTTATGTACCTGACTAGTTAAACCTTCATTTCCGTTAAATTACATCAGAAAAGATGAACAGCTTTCCCAGCTGAGGCATGTTTTCCTTGTTATCTCAAGCGTTAGTGCTCTGGATTCATGCATTAGTTCAGTATTTCCAGATTATATCGTCTGAGAGATGATCGGGGTGTTATTGGTACTCGTGGTCTGACTTTCATTAAGTCCTACTGCTTCTGTAAGATCTCGAATACAAACATTCTATTGAGTTTCTCATGATTGTTACTAAATGAGCAAGTCTCCAGGACTAATTGAGCAGGATGAGAGTCGCTTCTTCTACCATTTTTGACGTCATGTAAACTATTCAATTGGGATTTCTCATGATCTCAGAACCTCTCTCTTCTTGGATCTAGAGCTTCAAGTAAAAATGTTACTCTTCCTCGTCTGCATCTCAGATCGTTATCCATTAATGTCAAGGTTGTCTCCTCATCTTCCTCTTTACCTATTTGTATATCTATCTTATTTCAAATTATCTTTGTTTTATACAAGAACAAAATATTGCAATTAGGAAAAAAATTGAGTTTGAACACATTAAATATGATGAAATCAAGAAGAGAAATGCTAGACAAACATACAACAAACTCCACCCGCTTATCACAGTTAAATAAAGATATATCTAAAGCTATCAGAAAAGATATCAGGACATATAACACAATACAGGTGGAAAAAACAATAGAAGAAAATAAGAGCATAAAAGTGCTCAAACGCAAACTAAACTCAGGTAAAAGAAATATTTGTAAGTTGGCAGACAACCAAGGGAACATTGCTTCAAGTAGGGACGAGTTGACAAGGATAGTGAAGGACTTCTATTCGGAGCTGTACTCAAACCAAGTTGAACCTGCAAACCAACAGCTAATACCAAAAGTTTAAAATGTAGGATCGGAGGATGTTCCAGACATAACCATCAATGAGATCAAATCAGCCTTAAAAAATATGAAAAATAACAAATCGCCTGGTGATGATGACATAACAATTGAATTTATCAACGAAGGAGGATCAACCTTACTATATGTAATCAAAAAACTATTTAATGCTTGCCTTCTAAGGGTGGGTATTATGAAACTACTTTGAGAGTTAGCTTAAAGTTAACTTCTGAAAATACATGTAATTGAAAAAGTTAACTTCAAGTTAACTGTCAAAGCAGTTTTATAATACCCGCCCTAAAGGGTACAACACCCTGCTGTCATTGTCAATATGCATAAGAAGGGCGACATTACAGATCTGAGAAATTATCGACCGATCAGTTTGCTGTCCCACGTATACAAGCTATTCATGGCAATAATCACAAAAAGGCTAGCCAACAAACTCGACCAGTTATCAACCCTGTGAGCAGGCTGGTTTTCGGTCTGGCTACGGCACGAAGGATCACCTACAAGTGATAACATCCCTAATAGAAAAATGTGTAGAATACAACAGACCACTAGTAGGTACTGATCTTTGTAGACTATGACTGTCGTATCGATCATCGTTACATAACACTCATAAAAAACATTCATGACACTGCCACAGCCCATGTTAGACTACATGCCGACACCGACAAATTTAATATAAATCGTGGAATCCGACACAGCGATACCATTTCCTCTAAATTATTTACTACATTTCTACAGTAGGTATATGTGCAAACGGACAGATTGGGATAATATGGGTATGAATGTCAATGGCGAAAATCTCAGCCACCTCAGATTCGTCGATGATATAGTTTCAATTTCTGACCGTACTGATAAAGCCACAACATCTTTTGAAAGACTTTACCAAGCATTAGGTCAAATTGGGCTAAAAATCAACATATCCAAGACCCAATTTATGACAAGTCTAGTAGTATCTAAAAACATACCTTTAGGTGACACTGAAATACAAGTGACGTCCTTTAAATACTTAGGCCATGAGATTCGCATAGGTCAATAAGATAACCAGACCTGTGAAATTTTCAGGAAATTAGGCTTGACATGGGCAGCATTTGGCAATCTCAGAGACTCATTTAGGTCTGATCTTCCTATATGTCTGAAGGATAGACTTTATAACCAATGTGTCCTGCCTGTCATGACTAAGGAGCCGAAACCCTAACATTAACCAAAAAGTCTATTAATAAATTAAGACGTAGGACAGGAGTTACAGATGCAGTAAAGAGGATAATTTCTTTAAAATGGAACCGGGCGGGGCACGTTGCGAGAATGAAAGATGAACGATGGACTAAAAGGATTATCGAGTGGAGGCCAACGAGAGGCATATCGAAGTAGAGGGCGACCCCCCAACAAGATGGACGGATTACATAATTAAAGAGAATCAGGACAAACTGGATGCAAGCTGCACAAAATAGAGAAGAGTGGCAAAATTTGCAGGAGGCCTATGTTCAGCATTGGACGTTACAATAGGCTTATTAATGATGATGATGATGAAAATATTGCAACTTCTTTTTGTTTCGGTAATGATTTTTTTGCCTCGTTCAGGAATTAAATAAAACTTGATATTGTCAAAACTCATTCCTGCGTGCCTGAATGAAGGAAACTCTTGATGCAACCGATAATAATGAAGATAATAAGTATAAATTGCAGATATATAGTGTAGTGACGCAGAAGTAAACCACCAAGAAACACCGCCAAGAATAAAATAATTGTTAATAGATCGGGTTATTTTGTTGAAAAATGAAACAAACAACAAACATAACATAAATCAAACTGGAAAAATGAAATCAAAATCAACTACAACTTACCGAAAATTAAACACCCCAGGAGACCACACAACCAGTTATAGCCGGAACTTCTATTAAAATGATCTGACCAGCGAATAAAGAAACAACAGAAACTGTAATGCCTTCTCAAAGATCCGAAAAGTGGGGGTCACTCAAAAATAGATGATCAAATTGGAATGTGTCCCTGAAATGCGGCACTTTACTAACATGACGCCATCCAGGGCCGTCTTTAGCCATCTCGGGGCCCTAGGCACTTTTAAATTTGGGGGCCCCTATCCCCATTTTTGAAAATGTCAAAAAAGGCAACAATAATTATTCGGAACAGAATTTATTTATACAGGGTGTCCACTTAGTGCGATATCGGACGATATCTCCTTACAGGGTGATGCAAGGAAAACAAATTAAATTATAAAGTTGTTTGATAGTTCGTGTCAAATGATAGTTTAAAAAAAATCTAAGCTAGGACTGCAAAATCGGTTTTCGTCTAAAATTTACCGTTTACAGCCTATCAAAGTTGCAAAAAGTCAATTTTTAACTGTCAATATCTCCAAAACATTTGAACCTAGGTATAAGGTATGGTATATCACATAAAATCTTCTCAGAATTTGACGTAGAATCCGAATATTGAATAATATACAGGGTATTCAATTTAAAATAAGAAAGTTAGAGCACGATCAGCTTTGTTGAAACACCCAGTATATGCAAAAGTGAGTTTTTCAAAAAAATTAATTTCAACCATAAATTTTTTATTTGAGACACTTTTTTCTAAAATGTCAAATAAAAAAGATAGAGGGGGGTGACATTTATAACCAATAACCCTGTACATATACAGTGTCATTACTTAAGTGTGCAAATAGGTTCCGCAAATAAATGATAGATGGTCGGACAGCACCTAGTTTATATTCAAATAATTATTATTTGAATATTATTTCATCTAATATTATTGATATTATCATTTATTATTTGAATACTTTTTTATAAAAATTAACGACGGGGCCCCCTATAACAGGGGGCCCTGGGCCAGGGCCCAGCTGGCCCATGCCTAAAGATGGCACTGACGCCATCTGTCACTGAGCCCAAATGCCCAAATGCCCAAATTCCGGGAAAGCACCATAAATCAGGCGCGTGCTGTATGTCGACAAAGAAACGGTACCGCATCCCACTAAGAAGAGGGCCGGGATGACGAAATCTTGATGTCAAAGCACTCATAAATTGGGGGAGAAATTAGGTCGAAAGAACAAAGGAAGGAAGGAGACAATTTTTATATAAAAAGCCTGAATTGCGATAAAAATAGCAGTGTCAGTTCAGAAGAAGTATCAGTCAAGAACGGTCAAAATTGTCAGTCGAGAACAGTCAGAACGGTCAGTCAAGTGTCAGATGCAGCAAACAGAGTCCAGAGTCGAAGATAGTACGAAAAGTTTTAAGGAGGCAGTGCGAAAATTTCGGGTTCATAAAGTCAAGTCGTAAAAATAACGTTTCAGTAATTACGTGTGTGCCAGTAGAATTTTAAAGTAATAAATACATCTTGTAAGTACATTTACACTGGAAGGAAATTTGTACCCTTCATAAAATAGGACAAAAAGTGGTGATAGATCACTTTAGGGACCTTCGATTTTCAATATGATTTTGATTATTACTAATAAACAAAGCAATTTCAAGATGGTTAGCGAGAAAAAAAATATGGATCCTTGAATATTTACCAAGTTATGATTTTTTTAATTTAATTTTTTTCTTTGTTGATTGTGTATCTTTGATAGGTATAGCGATATTAAGCTGATAAGAATAGATATTATTTATTGATCTGTGTCAAAGGTTGAGAAGCGAGAGGATATAAGGCATTAGTGACTAGTGATTTTTTACAATTATTATTATTTTGTTGATTTATTTTTGTTTACTTTATTAGATTTCTATTTTATGGCAAAATCAGCATATCACCTTGGTAAATATTTACAATATTTAATGTTTATGGAAAGGGTTTTTTTGAGGTTCTTTACTGGTTTTATCGATTTTTTACTGGTTTTTTACTGACATTTTGAAAATTCCTACCTAATTTGTGATTAGTTTCCTTAATTAACTTAGAAGTTGTCTATTAATGACCTGACGGTGCAATCTTTGCATTGAAGTAAATGGTCAACATTTTGAACAATTATTGTAAACCATAATTTATTTGTTAATAAATAAGCAAAATTAATAAGTAAACAGTGATTTCATTATTGCGAAGAATAAAAGTACCAAACAATTTTTTTGCTCTACAGCCCAAATGGCTCATTTGCGGACATATGTTTATGTAAACAAAAATGCTTGTTTTTTGTTTTGATGTCCCTTACTACCCTTTAAAGTTTGTCGGTATCTTTTTAGGTCACCCTGTATATTTAAATAATTATTGTTTATCAAAAAAATGAACTCATCCATATTTTTTTTTCTTCATTATGTGCTAATAATTGCTCCAATGCAAATTTGAACATAGAAAAATGGTCCGTTTTTAGGGACCTAATGTGTTCTAGACCCCAAAAAGTTAATGAATTGATAAATTTACGAAAGTTAAATAATAATTATCCCAATAGGAATTAAAACATTTTTAAGATGATATTTCATGATTAATAGTTGGTAAAATAAGAAAATTTGAAGCTAAATTTTGTAAAAGAACTTTTGTTATTGGAACACATTTCGTTATTCATAATTATTTATAACATTTTAAATTGGGATTTTTGTGATTGATAATTGAAAAAAAATTGAACTTTCTAATTTAACATTATTTTTGATAAGGCAAACTTTTGGTACGAAACTTACCTATTGGAATTTTTATAATAGAATTAAGGTATTTGTGAAAAAAGAGTGAAATTTTAAATGAGTCCGAGTAAAAATTTTGGTTAATATATTTCAAGCCTTTCTGGCCGACGCCCGATAAATTTATTTTAAATAAAATCATATTAAAAATAATAGTCCACAGTTGTGTTTTACTTTCACACCCGCAAATAGGACCCATATCAATCTGTGTCTCCACTCAGAAACAAAAGCCGCCGCTCGCCAATTCAACATTATATAAGTTTCTGAATTGGGATCTCACAATAGCCAGGATGTTGTCGGCAATTAATAGCTCCATTTATACATAACTTATTAAAAACGTTCCTAACAAAACAAATCCAACAAAAACATATAATTAAAATCAGACCTCAGCAATTTTTTAAAAATAGCCAAGGTTTTTGTCGTTTGGGTTTTTAAAATTCGCGAGATTTTTTGTCAGAGCAAACTAGAATTTCAAGCTTTGTCAATATTTGATTTACTCAAAAAAAAGGAAACGATTCCTTACCGTTTTGTTGCAACCACCGACCAAGGTTTAACCACCCATATACAAGGGTTACTGGAATTCAGCGGCATTATGGTATTATCTGGACACAGTAAGCTGTAATCCTCAGGCGTAGCTTCTTGGCCCCCTAGTGTAAACCCAAAATGCTGCCTGACATCTTCCAATCTTGCCCAGCTTATGTCCCCAGCCCCGTCAGTGAGGCATAGTAGTGAGCCTCTTCTGCCCCAATATTTGTCTTGCATTGAACATTTGTTTGAGTCACCGCATAACTCGCACAAATTTGGGTATTTGCGTTCTAAATTGAGTATATTTAAACAAAATTTTTAATTTGTTTGTGTTTACTTACTTAATTGCATATCCAGAATAGGGTTGTTAACCCATGGACCAGCCTTACAAGCGGCTCCAAAAAAATCCGAAGAAGCTTTCACTCGGTTTTCAGTGATGGTTAGATTAGTGGAACATTGCGGAGTGACAACGGAGGCTTCAAAATACTAATGGAGTTTTAAGTTTAGATTTATATTATTGTAAATTGTTTTTGTTGCTTATACATTTGATAAAATCCTAGTCCAATCAGCTTCATAGCCGTAACCGGGATGGCAAAAACGTTTTCCTCTAAGATCGTGTTTGCTGCGTATATGAGCATCATTTAATATTACTGCGACCACTTGGTATTCATATTTGTCTTCTAGAAATTATTATAAATTATGTTATAATTTTCACAATAACTACATTCATAAGCTTACCTCGATCGAAACGAAGTTCGTTGGTAATTAAAATTTCTATTTCTGAATTTGTGGCTGCTACCATGTCTTCGGGTGTGAAAATTCCAAAATCGGCTTTACCTTTTTGGATTCTTCTCAAACAATCTAATCTGGAAACAATTTAACTTTGTAAGAAGTTTTGATGGGAACTATTTAGAGAATATTAATCACACGAAAAAGAAAAAACAATAATTATTTTTGTTATTTATTATTTATATGAGATTTGAACTCTTCAAGGATGACCAGTTTGATTTTACACAACTTTTATGCATATCGTGTTTGTTATTGCTTTATTAACCAATTATGTTGCTTTGGTTGGTTTTTCCCTAAATAAATAAATGAGTCCCCATCAATATATTTGCATTGCATTTTACCTGTCCGAAGCAACCACACATTCGACTTGGCTATCAGGTCCGTCCAGTTTTGGACAATATCTCGTTGATCTTTTCGTTACTTCTTTGCCATCGACTATGCAGATTCTGTCTGAAAATTAAAATTATAAAATTCAACATATTGCAACATAAGTGGTCAGGCTATTAGCTAAAGCTCTTATTAAATTACAAGGCCTCTAATTATTACTTAAATATTTCTTTTATATGTGTGAAACTTTCATTATTATAGGTAATTGATTATCTTGAAGGCAAAAATTATTATTTGTTGTAAGTTTATCATTGTTTTCTAGAACAGTTCTCTAGGTCTTTTGCTCTTTTTTAGAGAGTCAAAGAAGCACAGATTGAATTAAACATACTTAATTAACTTGAACACTATTACCTGATTCTTAATAGGTAGTAAATATTTCTTATCATTTGAAAGTGATTGAGAATTTAGAATTTATTCAGATGATGCTTATTGGGGAAGGATACATATTAGTTGTAGGTACCTACTCAGTTTGGGTTTCTTTGTAGCTAATGTCTTGATACATATGTACATACTATATTTTATAAACAAAATCCTTGCCTAATTTAATAAATACCTAAAAACTTTAAATTAAACTAATTCAGTCTAAAAAGTGGGTGGTATTTTATTTTGAAATAGATACTATTATCACACCAGTAAACAAACTCTGCATAGTAACAAATTATGACTTACATTTCTTAGCGCCATGAACACTCATAAACAAACCCAAAAACAACCAAAGTAAAACACAAAATTTTAAATTAATAAAGCCAGTCATGGTTAAGTTTTGGTATTGGTAGCCGACCACTCACCACACAAAAACAACAGACTAACGGCAAGTCAAATGCGGATAATTTTTCAGATTATGCTACTCTACCAAATCCCGACGAGTTTTTGATTTTGTTGTTGTTTTATTTTTTTTCCATTATCTAGAAGAAGATACAGTGGCGTGGGAAGGTATATACTCTTCACAAAATGACCTATTTGTCGTCCATCAGTTATTATCATCTGTATTTGTTTATGTATCAATAAATTTGTTTTCTCAATAATTAACCGCTAGAGATAATTTTTTGGCTTAGATAACGAAATGTTAGTCAACTGGAATTTGGAGAATGATGGAGTTTTTGATGACGTAAATGAAATGCATCTACACTATACAATGGTCCTTGGATAGAAATAAATGTCTATGGGGGTAAAATCTGGACAGCACTTCAATAGCAAAGATGCACTATCTTGCTGCCAAATTTGCTCGTTTTCAGGTAAATTTATCAGAATTCAAATGAATTTATATAAAAGCCATGAACATTTTGTTGAATGTCAAACAAACGAGTAACTTGGTAACAATCTCAATATTTTATATGAATTTTCCTTTGGCATGCTTTGGCATTGGCAAAGTGTGCACTAGTCCTTCACGGCCCGTAGTTTCATTGTAGAAAATTCTTCCAGATGCTTATTGTAGAAATGCCAAGCGAATGAAAACGAAATCACATACATGTATGGAATATTTTGAAATTAAAGTGATAAATAAGGGAAGGAACGGAAAAAAGATCGAGGTGGTGTGTTGCATGTCACTGATTTCTAGATATAATTTGGTACTGTATAATGAGAAAAACCTATTATGGTACCTTTTTTTGTTCCGCCTCTGTTTGAAATGGTATGTCTAGTAGCAGAAGTACCAATTAATTGAAGGACGTCGACTGGAATGGTTGAAGTACCAAGAAGTAGCTCGGATTTGCCCGTGTCTACGTAAGCGGGGAATTCCTTTTGTATGCTTAGTTAATTGTGCAAACGTGAGTTCGAGGTTAAACTATTCTTAAAAGGTTAAAAGCTTTGAATGTTTTTGCAAAAGTAGTTAATTGAACGAGACAGGAAAAAAATGTTACCGTAAGTGCAGGAAGAAGAACCAGTATGTTACAACTAGAATGACTAATACATTTCTATCAAGTATTTAATCACTCATAAACTCCATTTCATTAGACAATCGCGAGGACCAAAAACACAGAGGCCTCATCAGAGGAATCTTTCGATTAGAAAGAGGGATCAGAACTTGAATCCCTTACAGAAATCTCTAGAGAAATTTCTGTAAGAAAAGTGTTTGGGGTTTGTGTAAGACAAGCAGTACGAGTATTCATAATTCGCCTGTATGAACGATGGATCAAGATCAAGTCATCGGTAATCGGAAAGAAATCCTAGCTATATAGGTAGTTCAAAACTTCTCTCAAGAGCTGTATAGTTCTAGAGTAGGTACCATATATCGAAAATTCGAAATCAGCATCAGGATGCGAGTATCACAGTACCAAATACACAGCAAAAGAGACGCTCAGGCGAGAATAGTGAAATAATTAAAATAGGAGGCAAAGCCTCGCTGAAAGGATTTTTGAAATACATGGATGCTTTTCAAATATTTATATTGCAAAGTGCTCTGAACTTATTCTCGACTTATTGCAGGCGACTTATTGAATTAACTACTTGTGAAAAAATGTGGAGATTTAAAGACCCATGGTATGTTTTCAAAAACTGAAACTAGTCTGGCTGCCAAATGAGAAAATGGCCTTGGACCTTGAGTTGCTTGAAACACTGAGCACTATAAGATAGCTATTGTTGTGAGCAATAGATGGATAGAAAGTATCTAGTTTTATTTAAGTTTAATTACAGAATATTTACAAAAGGCATATCAGATAACAGATTATTCAGAGTCGAAAGTAGACATTTCACTGTCACTGCCATCAAGCTTTACAAGGCAGACCTACATGTGCACAACTGCACCTTGCTGTTGAATATGGCTTCTCACTAACAGCTGCATCCTAAACTTTTCAGCAATTCTGATGGTGCCATCCCTTTTTTACTTGGAAGTTGTATGGGTACTAAAGAGTGTGTTGCTTCATTCTTTGCCCATCCATAGTCAGTTGAATTCGAGGGTGGAGGGAACGAAGATGCTGCTGCGTTTCAAATGCAAGCTTGCAAATGGCATCGTTTTATATGTAGTTCAAATGCCTCTGTTGTCGGAGGGAGTTTCTTAATTTTAGGAGGAATTTTCTTAGATAACCACACTTTATCGAACATCTGACATGCTGTGAACTTCCTTCTTGTAGCCGTAGCAATGTCCATAAAGCTTGTACACTCTGCTATTCATTGTTGCATTGAAGATTCTACACAACCTAAATGACATTCCAAAAAATTGTGAAGTGCTATCACAGCCAGTGAGACAATGCACTGCTAACAATGAGTTTACTTGGGATCCCAGAATATAAACTTGCTGCTATATCTGAAAATTTGGCCTTATCAACAGACTCTATCCACATAGCGCATTGGAGATTTATCTTTCTGTAAAAGTATACAAGCAGAACAAAAACGTCAGTGTCATCAGATAGAATCTTATTATTGTTCGTTGCACAACTTGACAGACGAATAGCCTGCTGTACAATTATAACGTCTGCTTCTACATGGTAAGTTTCCAAATCCGCGCGAGGAATTATAATGCCAGGAGTTTGTAATTCAATTGGGATTGTATCAGTACCAGTAATGAACAACTTGTGTGGAAGAAACTCACTATGTTGTAGTAGTTGATTACAAATTATGGTTGTTATTTGTATTTTTTTGTATGAATGAGTCAATATACTGTTGCGACTTGGAAGAGGTGTGTCTGCTCTTAGTTGCATGGAAGTACTGTTAACTCCTCTTTTCGACCGCGTTGCACTCTTTCGACTGTACTCGAAGTACTGTAGTATAACATACCCGGGTTCTTCAGCAAGATTGAACAGTGAGAATTTTTATTACCTTTTAAACAACAAATGTTCTGAAAAACGAAATGAAAAACAAATAGTACCTACGTTGTGGAGACTTACTCAATTATTGTACTTACTGGAAATGCGCCCGACATAGCAAATATTTGGGAAATTTAAGGGAAGCTGCGATATGTAGAAGAAATGAAAAATTTGTGAAACGTCTACTTTATAATTAAAGTAAATCGTACCGTTCTCATCCTGGAACTAACGGAGGGAAAGAGCACGGCAGAGAAAGCCTCGATCTAACATTCCTCAAAAATCGAAACATACTGTGTCATTTTTATGATAATTGTGAGTCAATGATTCAATAATTTAAGTCAATAAAAGTTTAAATTAGGTACCGCCCCTGTTCTTGTGCTAAAATTTCAATTACACACACTACATTCAATCAACACTACCTAAATTCAATAATGAAGAGTTTTTTGGTTAGTTAGCCAGTTTCTCAGCAGGTACTGAGGTCCCATACGGGAAGCTACTCAACACTTAAACAACACTGCAGTAAGTTCAGAAGTAATACCTAAAGTATTAGTTTGGTCTTTGTCAAAATACACGTTACAAAGAAAGAAGGAACAATTAATTCTGAACTGGCCCCTGAATAAGAATATGACGCAAGCCCGTAACAAACTCGCTTCTCATTGGACGCTCACCTGCAACTCACGAGTTGCGCGCGCAGTCAAGGTAAAAAAAGATAGGTCAATTTGCTATGATATTCTCTCGTCAAGGTAGGAAAATGTTAGTAAATTCAACAAGGCCCTAATGCATGCTCTAAATACAAAAATCAAAATTCTAGCACAAAAGACAGCACATAATTTCTTGGGTTTTTTAAATTTATTTTTTATCTGTGTTGTTTACAGCATAAAACGATTTTCGTTAAATACATGAACAATGCACGTTATAAAAAAGTGTTATAAACAAGCAAAAAAACATAAAAATGGGAAAATAATAATACTTGTATAAATTGAACTCTCAAAAACAAAATAACAATTATTTAACTGACCTGTGATCGCTCCTTGACACACACACTAATCACAAATTGGAGTGAACAATTAGTTTAATACAAAATAAAAATAAAAATTAAATAATGAACAATTACAGATACGCGTCTAAGGGACCAGCCCAGCTTGTTCTCTAGTCTAGTTGCGTATTCTCTACCTACCCTTCGCTTCGGTACTCTTCTGTTGCGGCGCGTCCCGTTCCGTAGAACTCCACGGCGCATACAAGGTTGCAACATTTACTTTTATTCACTAAACTTTTTTTTAAGCTAAGATTCAAAGAAATAATATTTTAAATAGGTGGTTTTCCTCAGTACCTACCTATCAAATTCAAGAAATCCTGTTTTTCAACGTGCTTCATGATCACTGCAATCACATTGTCAATATAAGTTTGTATTGTGCCAACTATATATTTCAAGTTGCCCAAAAGTGCCACTCTGGCACCCCTCGTATTATGATTCAGTGTATCAAATAATACTAGAATCAATCATAAAACTTTAATTGTACCCTACTTCCAAGTCACATGGCTTGGCGACCCGACTAAACTGGTAATACCATTGCATCATCAGCAACAGAGCGAATGAACTTGATCATACTTAAGCAAATCATGTTTGAAATAGACATGACAAAAACCAAAGTAATGAGGTCAGGATATATCCATATCCATTAATAATTAACTTATTGAACACCTTTCTAAATACATTTAATTACTTCATTCATGGTAAAGAGAACCTCATGCGATTTCCAGAAAAATACTTTTTCCATTAGCAGCTTTGGAAGAGCTGGAATTTATTTCCAAATCCCAGAAGTTTTCTATACACATCCATAGAAAAGGTGTTTGAATCATGTTGTTTTTTGAAACAATTTTATTAAGAATGACAGAGAGACTATACAAACAAGGCGGATAGCGTTGGAGAGGGTTTAATTCAGATCAAAGAAGAACTGAAGTGACTGAAAGTACAAGAGATAGTGGCAAAGAGGTATTAAAGTAAATCCTAGTTTCGCAAATAAACGGATCGCTGGTAGATCCCAGAATCTATGGAAAGACGATATCCTCAGGTTGCAATGAGGGATTTTGAGTCCGACGTTTTCGTGTGTTATTTTTAATAATTCAACTATCATTTTTTAATTTTTTTCCAATTCTCTTTGACTGCTGCTTATGAAAAGAAGATGGTTTGAACGTCTTTCGTCGATACTCGATCCCTTGTTCATTCCAGTGTAACTTCTTCTATTGGTGGCAAACAAATCTGGGTAAATAGTGTTGAAGTTGGTTTGGTCCTTGGCTGATGTTTGTAAGGGTAAGCGTGACAAGGTTGATCGGTTCAAATTTTTTCCACTTTCAGTTGATCCCTTTTTTTGGGAATAATAGAATAGTAGTGATAGCTCGTGGGTTTCGCCAAGAACTAGTTAACTTGATGTCCTTTAGTGACACTTTTATTTTATCAAGTGAAACTTCCGATGAATCCAATGTGAACATAGTTTTAACATTTCGCTAAAGATACCGTCTTCAATAGTCATTATGGTTTTTCCAGCTACCACTTGGTTGATTTGTAGAGTTCATTGACTTAAGTAGGTTATACAACTCACTGTACATTATTTCCATATGACACGAGAGGCTTAAAAAGTGATAAGCCTTTTGGGATTATCGCGCTTGGTGGCATTTATAGCAAATTCTATTATAGAATTTTTTTTAAATTTTAAAGTATTAAAGTTTAGTTCGTTGTATAACCTTTCGAATACCACTCGATCTTCCAGGATTACCTAATACTTTTACCTGACACTCAACGCGTTACCAGCAACACCACTCCTCCTTCGGAGTCGTGGTGTTGCTGTGTAACGCGTTTCGTGACAGGTAATCCTGAAATCTCTTGTGGTATTACATTCGATAATCTCACTATAATATTCTTGTGATTGACTGGTGGTATTATTACACATCTTCAGTTAAGACTATTCCTTTTTATACCCTATTAATTGGCGAATACCTAATAATTTTGTTTGATATATTATGAAATTCATAAATCCTACTGACTTTGCAGTGATTAAAAAAGTAGATGTTTGTGGCAATATTTTTTTAAATAATATTTCGTTATATGTATATTTTCACACTATACTTCATCTACAGTTCCTTAGCCTCCCAATGAAACTTAAAACAGTTCAAATGGTTGAATTCCCAGTTAAAAAAACAATCAACAATTTTCAGGTGGCCGTACTCGAACAAGAAAATCTTGATTATCTTGAAAATGTAAGTACAAGGCCTTTGAAAAGATTATGCAATAAGGAATTCAATGATAATGAGAAAATCTGATGGACCTTTTGGGATTATTCCGGACAATAAGCAGAACTACACACATGGAATGAATTCTTCAATATCCTGACATATTTTGTTCATAGAATCCGGCTCCAAATCTTAGAATAATTTAGTGTATGGAGTTTGGAGGATCCCAAAGGACCATTAAGAGTAAGACACAAAATAGTTGTCGATAGCGTTATCAGCCTTCAAAGTTGTAATTTTCTAGGAAATCTGTTTTTGTGACATGCCTTCACATTTTAATTATTCACTCAAAAACTACTTGAAGCACGAATATGAAATTTTTAGGGAATATTTTAGGCTTAGAGGCAAAACATACTAAAAATTCAAATCAATTGAACAAAAACTAAAAAAGTTGACTGAAACCCATATTAATACGTTACTGCCTCAATTCACTGCATTATTAGGAGGGAAAATGATAAGAAAAAAAATAAAAAAAACATTCTATTGTTTATTTTCCACCTTAAATAACAATAATAAATGGAGAAAAGAGCACTAGGAGTTGTCCTGGAAGTTGAAACTCCACTTGAAACTAAGCTTAGGCTAATTTTTGAGAACATTTTATATATGAAGGCTGATAAATTAGAAACGGGAAAACTCTGGATAAAGCCATTATGTGGGCAATTTAATCCTTTATCGAATGAAATATAGTTCATTGAAATCGATCCAGGCGTTCCAGAGTTATGGCCGATTTAATAAGACCATGTCAGGCTGGGAAAAGCCTCATCCCTATTTTTTTTTCCGGGCTTAAGAGACGTCCTATAGGAAAATGCCAAATAGCTTTTCTACTTGTTTTGACCTCCTCTATACAGTGGAATTTTAGTTTTTCCAAAATTCGGAAAATTTTTATTTTCTATTTTATGGGGTAGTTATAGAAAAGGGCAGGAAACTTTTGAAAAACGGGAAATTAAGCGGGGGGGGGGGGGGGGGGGGAATGGCTTCCGACATTTCTCTGGACCTCCTCTATGACGTAGTGACAAAATTCGAGAAATCCTGATTTTGATTTTTTGACCAAAAAAAAAAAGCTGGACGTCCAATGATTTTAAAACTTCCAAGTGAAATATCTGGAAAACCGTAACTCGTTTGTAGATCTTGTCGAGCTATACAATCTGCCCGCGAAGTTTTTTTCCACGACTTACCGTAACGTAGTTATGGCCGGTTCGACTTCCAAATTTCGTCATTTTCAGAGTTTCCTGTGTTAATAGTAGATTATACCACGAGTCAATAATGATAGCTATTATTCCCGAGGATTATTACGAACTGAGCCGCGTTAGCGGCGAGGGAGTAACATTCCGAGGGAATAATAGCCATTATTGCGAGTAGTATACTCTACTTTATTTACGACAAATTAATTTATTTGAGATTTTCAATGAACAAATTTCATCCGTCTCATAATTTTCAATACAAATCCACACGCACTACACGTTTGACACTGACACTTTTGTGGAATAATGACCATTAATCCCGCTACTCGTCATTAATCCCTGGAGGAATAACATATGTCATTATACTGCCAAAATCACAAATATAATACGCACATTATACATTAGTCGTAAATAAAGGTAGGTATAGGGCCAAAAACCATAGTCAGAATTTCGAAATTTCAAGATAGCCATTTTATACAGGGGATCCCAAAAAGTCCCAAAACCAACTTTTTTTCCCTTAATTTTTCCGATTTTCCATGAATTTTCACTATTTTGTGGCGATTCGACACCGCTTCCATTAAATTGGCTATAACTTTGATGTTTCTAAACCGATTTCAATGAATCATATCTTATTCGATAGAGAATTGAATTCTCTGTAACGAGCTTTTATTAACAATGTCCCGTTTAGCCTTATCAGCCTTCAAAGTTGAAACTTTCTAAAAAATCTGTTTATATGACATGCCTTCACATTTTAATTATTTACTCCAAAACTCCTTGAGGCACGAATTCCAAAAATATTGCAAAATGCTAAACTTATTGTCGACTTATCGAAGGCGTCTGATTCTGTCGAAGCATGGACAATATAATATTCGACTAAAAAATCCGATGGTATATGTCTTTGAAAACTGAATTTGGTAAAACCATTTGCATAATCGGCAACACAGCGGGTGAATTTGATCATACTTCAAGAGCTTCATGAAGCAAATCATGTTTGAAATAGACATGACAAAAACCAAAGTAATGAGGTCAGGATATATCCATATCCAATAATAATTAACTCATTGAACACTTTTCTAAATACATTTACTTCATTCATGGTAAAGAGAACCTTATGCGATTTCCAGAAAAATACTTTTTCCATTAGCAGCTTTGGAAGAGCTGGAATTTATTTCCAAATCCCAGAAGTTTTCTATAAACTAATTCAAATCGAGGAAGAACTGGAGTGACTTAAAGTACAGAAGATAGTTACAGGGAGGTGCAAAGAAAATCCTAGTTTCGCAACCAAACGGATCGTTGGTAGATTCCAGGATCTATGGAAGGACGATATCTTCAAGTTGCAGGGAGGAATTAGATTTTTCTTGGGGTTCATTATTTTTAATCATTCCAGTCAATTATAATTTCTTTCAATTCTCTTTGTCTACCTACTGGTTATCGAGAGGAGATGGTTTAAACGTCTTCTGTCGATACTGGATCTCTTTTACATTCCAGTGTAACTTTTCGAATACCTACTTCTTCCAATTTCCATTCCTGGTAAATAATTTTGGAGAAATAGTGTTTAAGTTATTTTTAAGCTTTGTTGAAGTTTGTATGGATAGGCGAGAAGGTTAATCGGTTTAAATTTTCCCAGTTTCAGTTGATATCTTTTTTTTGGAATAATGATAGCTCGAGGGTTTCGAAAAGAACTTGTTTATTTGATGTCTTTTAGTGAGACATTTATTTATCAAGTGAAACTTCTGATGAATCCCATGTGACCATAGTTTTAACATTATGCTGGAGATTCCGTCTTATCCTGAATTTCCTGTGATTCAATATTCATTATAGTTTTTTCGTCTACGACTTGGTTGGCTTGTGGAGTTCATAGACTTATGTACTCTCACCCTTATATTCTTGTGGTTGACTGGTCATCTCATTACACATCTTCAGTTAAGACTATTTCTTTTTGTACCTCATTAATTGGCGAATAATTAGTTGGCATACCTAATAATTTTGTTTGATATAATGGAGTTCATAAATCCCACTGGCTTTGAAGTGAAGTGATTAAAAAAGTAGGTGATTCTGGAAATATTTTTTCAAAAATTTGTTTCGCATTTCTCATGATCAACCATTCAACATAGGTACCTATTTTAACACTACTTCATACACAGTTCTTCCAGCCTCCCAATGAAACTAAAACAGTTCAAATGGTTGAATTTCCAGTTGAAAAAACAATCAACACCGTTCAGTGAACAGATTATGCGTTGGAAGTGTTGCGGAAATAACCCACAACAAGTTTAAATTTTATTATTTCTAATTTGATATGATTTTCCTCTCTATTATTTACCATAAAAATAATATCCTAATAATAGATGCTATTGCTGGACTATTTATCCTGTAAAACCGGCAGCAACAACCCTTTGAACCAATAAAATTGACGGTTTCTTCATTACCTTATAAGGTAGTGGGCCTTTCTCGTCGCTGTGATTGGTGAGCCGCCACATTGTTTCCTAGTTTTTGCGACCTGCTCCATGGCAGAGCTAGTCGACACACATTCTTCAGTACTATTAGAATGAGCGAAGAGTTCGCGCCCTTGCGCCCTCTGATGCTCCCCAAAAACCCCCGTTAGTACGCGCGATTTATATAGTAAAATACTACTCTCTGTGTCTCAACGCCTGACATGGTCTACATTATTGATTAGAACTCATGTAATTAACCCCTATTATTGCAAGTCACCTCGGACGAGAAAAATTCTCTCGTAAACGCCTGTTTGTGGCTCTCTCTCTCACTCTCACCGGGCTCTAACGCACCTGCATGTGCAGATCGTTGTGCTTTCATCTCAATGGAAAATTCTCTAGCTGCCAGTGTGAATAGTGATAAATGGATAAATAATCGCCTTGTGGATTTATCTGCATGAACTGGATTAAGCAAGTAAGACCGTTACAATTTCTCTAACAGTCGAATAATAAAAATACTGATTAGTGATTCGCTTGAAATGCACTATAATCTGAAGTGTCTTGGAATGTTTAATGCAGAAATTTGGTTTCACACTCGTGAAATTAACATGCGTACATTTGAATATAGAAACTGAGCATATATAATGACTTTTCTTGCACATATTGTTTATAGACTTCAGCAGAAAGGTGTTTAAATTGTTAACTCTCAATAAAGAAAAGAACTTTCAAGGATCAATAAACATTTTGTGATTACAGTGAACTGATTAAAGTTGACGAATCATTTATGTTGTGCTCTCGTGCATTTAATTAGTGAATTTGTGCTTTCGTTCCGTTCACCTAACATTTAATCATAAATGATATTACTATCATTATCAGATTTCCCTACCCTTTATAAATCAAGATACTCATTTACTTTACTTTAGATTAGTATAAAATGTGTAGTTCGACTGGACGTCCAATTAGGAATTTTTAGATAGGATTTGATTGCTGACTAGGTATACCGAATTACTTTCATTTATTAATTAAATTGATAACTATTCTATTTCAGCGTTTTATTTGTATAAATGAGAATGAAGGCAACTTCTAACCCATAATACAAGGATTTAAATGATCCAAGACCTAATGCTTAATTTTTACAGTCAGTCAAAGTAAAAAGAGAACACCCACATTCATAACTTTTTTTCTAATATAGATAGAAAGCTGAAATTTTCAGCGATTCTTGTCCCCGTGGAAGACTAAAATCCCCGAGAATTTCAAGACATTTAGAACTATGGTTCCTGAAATAAAACCGCGTTAAGCAATGTGGGGTGAATTTTTCAATTTTTCAATTT
Organism: Ceutorhynchus assimilis; assembly: GCA_917834065.1. Classification (NCBI taxonomy): domain Eukaryota; kingdom Metazoa; phylum Arthropoda; class Insecta; order Coleoptera; family Curculionidae; genus Ceutorhynchus; species Ceutorhynchus assimilis. Next base: position 54,872,171 of record OU892278.1, read on the forward strand.
CCTGGCATCCTTTTTCCAGAGATTTCGGCTACTAAGGTAGCTACCTTACGATTTAGATTTTTGAAAACTTTGAACATTCGTAACTTTTTTCCTATTATAGATAGAAAGCTGAAATTTTCAGCGATTCTTATTCCCGTGGAGTACTACAATCCCTGAAAATTTGAGCTCATTTGAATCTATAGTTCCTGGAATAAAATTGCATTAAGCAATGTGGGGTGAATTCTTCAATTTTTCAATTTCCTGACTAATCCTGACGTCATTTTTCCAGAGATTTCGGCTTCAAATCTCAGAATAATTCAGTGTATCGAGTCGGGGGGATCTCAAATGATAAGTTTTACATAAAATCTCAACATAAAGAAATTTGGAATTTCATCGTTTTAGACTTACCTACGATTTAGATTTTTGAATATTCATAACTTTTTCCTATTATAGAAAAAATGCTGAAATTTTCAGCGATTCTTATCTTCGTGGAGTACTACAATCCCTGAGAATTTCAGTTTTTTTGGATCTATAGTTCTTAAAATAAAATCGCGTTAAGCAATGTGGGGTGATTTCTTCAATTTTCCGATTTCCTGATGACGTCCATTTTCCAAAGATTTCGGCTTCAAATCTCAGGATAATTTAGTGTATGAAGTTGAACTTTGAACAATCGTAACGTTTTTCCTATTATAGATAGAATGCTGAAAGTTTCAGCGATTTTTCCGTGAAGGACTACAATGCCTAAGAACTTCTGCTTACTGTGTCATTAGTGGCCTAATGAGGTATATTCAATCTTCAGTCCCTGATGACTGATGTAGTTCCCAGAAACTCTCCAGGAAAAGGATGATGTTTGGATTTTGTTGCAATTTTCTGGCGGATCCATCTATAAATAAACCAAGGCCAATAAAAAGCTCAGTATTTCATTAACTTTCCTAAAAATAAACGTATGCTATCAAAGCGGTCTTACTTATGAGACTAACAGGGTCTTGAAGAGGTAGAATCGTAAGATGAGAAAGCCTGATTCAACTTTGACTTTGGCTCGAGTGTGTTTAAGTGTTATAGATCAGTCTTCTGTCTAAATGGAACTTTTGAATATAAAAACTAATAAAGTAGGTAGGTATTTTATATTCACTATCTCAAACCTGCGTTATGCGTTTTGTCTAACACAGATTCTGTTAGCGTGTTAGTTGGAATACCTAACTAATACTAGTAGCAAGTAGACATAAGTAAGTAATTCTTTTTCGAATATATAAAAATCTGTCTAGATACTAATCCCCTCATCAAAAACTGTGGATATTCAAAAAGTATTTGAATACCTATGATACTTATACGCGTTTATTTCCCTTCTAAGAATTAACGGCCTAAAGGAACTGCTTAAATTAAAATAAAACATAAGACGTTCTTGCGCAAAACCGATTCTCAAAACAGTAATGAAATGACATTCAATAGACTCACGAGTGTTTTTTTTTTTTCAACGTGTCGCAAACCCGTGTCAAGTTCAAATACAACAAACTTATAATAATGCAACAACTGGCTTATTATATTATGACGGTGTTCTAATAGTGTGCAAACGCATCTAGACAAAAAGGTAAAAACATTATGTAAAGTTTATTTCTGGAGTGTTTATGTTTTCTAAGAAAGTGTGGGAGAATGATCATTAATTTAAGTTCCGCAAAATTCAACGAAAAAAGTTCATAAAACACAAAATTGTAAACTTACCTTCATTGAAGCCTTCTAACATTATATACAAACAATATTTGTCATTTTAGATAATGTTACAAAAATGTTCTTCTAAATGCAAACAGATACCTAAACTATGTGGGATTAACTAATTTAGATATAACCAGGCCCCAGAGAGACTCGCATTATCAAATAGGATTTAGAAAGTCAATTGTTTCGGATGTTTGCTTTTGGCTCTTGAATATTTTTAATTCTGAGTAAGTCATTCTGTTATATAAATAATGTGATATAGAATTAAAACAAAAACGATATATTTATATAATTAAGTTGTTTTGGTTTGTAATAGTTGGAACGAGTTTTTCTCACATCATCACTTTAATTAACTAAGTAGATTTTATAACAAATAGTCAAATATTGTGCATACATTTTTACATTTAAACAGTGGTAAGTTTAGTGAGAAATTTTATAGGTAAATATCATCTAAATTCCTTTGTTCCAAACCATTCAAATTACTGTGTGTCATATAGCCGACAATTAAATTATTAATACATTTATTTTATACATATATTCAAATTGTAATAATTTCCCACGCTCAGCGACAAATTTTGTTACATTGTTGAAAAATTCAAAATTAGCACCACACAATAAATACCTACATTATGTCAACCAGTCACATTGTGTATTTAGTAACTCTCTACTTTGGATTTGTATCAGACATTTCTAACAAATGAATCAGAAATCAGGCATGACTCCAAGTATGAGTACTACCGGGTATTATCATGTGATAACGATAACAATTGATAATAACAAGAATACTAAATTATTATCAGTTTATAGTCGCACATCAAATAGATAGGGTTATCGTTCGTACACTGACGTCTATTTTTAGTTAATAACTTTGTAACAAAATTGGTCATCTGATTTCCTTTTATATTAGTGTTAATCACCTGGTGAAATAATGACATAGACGAAAAAAATTGTTCCAGATATCCACAATGAAGATAAATAAGCAACTTTTGCCCATCAAGGCCCATTATTTCTTCTTCATGTCAGGTAAACATAATAATTTTAATTTTAATTAGTAGTTGAATATTATTTTTTTAGCCATGGGACCTATCTTACCCCAACTCTCAGTCTATGGCAAAGAAATGGGCATTTCAACAGTTATTATGGGCACAGTAACTGGTGTATTACCGTTTGCATTTCTGATAACCAAACCACTATTCGGAATTGTGGTTGACGTTTATAGGAATTACAGGAAAACCATTTTTATGATGCTCATATTTTTGATGACAATATCTTTTGCTCTAATTGCCCTCATACCGGTACCTAAGACACTTGGCCATATTGTTGTAGAAGGACCTGTGCAGGACTATTTTTTGGACACATGTAAATTTATAGTCAGTAGTTGTTAGTATGTAGATAGAACTGTTCCAACAATAGTAATTTTGTTCCAAATATTTTAAACTCTAGAGGAATCGCTTAGTTCTATGAGAACAGCATACTAAAAGTGGTTATTTCATAATGACGACTACAATTGAATGAAATTTAAAACTATAGGTGAGACCAAGGACGTATATAAGGGGGGGGTTTTGGGGGTTCGAACCCCCCCCCCCATTGAACTGAAAAAAATATTTTTATTGAAGAAAAATAAACGTTTTTGGCCGAGGCAACCGAAAAAAAAAATTCGCCTTTGACGATATCCTGATGGACTTCAGAGCTGGGCGGTACTCGGGTACGGTACGAGTACTCTTCACTTGTACTCTAAGTATATTTTTAGTTATTCGGTACTCAGGCCAAGATACTTTCTGAATCGCGTACTTGTACTCGTACTTGGACTGCTTAAGAATATATAGAAAATAGGTACCTGGTACTTTTTATTGTACTGAGTAATTTTCAAAATACCCGCGTACATGCGTTTTTACTTAAATACATTTGTTATACCCGGGTATTTTCATTGTTTTTGAAAACATTTTTAGTTGTGAGTGAAATTATTGAACTCTAACTAAATACATATTTATTTGGCCACAAGTACATTTTTGCAAACCCATAAAGCACATCTTATGATTTAGATTTTGGAAAAATTTGAAAAGTCATAACTTTTTTTCTATTATAGATAGAAAGCTGGAATTTTCACTGAATTTTATCTCAATAAAAGGAGGTTATCTGAGACTCCGAACTCAAGGGCTTCATTTTCGAAAAAATCAGCTTTGAATCTTTTGTGAAATTTAAGACAAAGTTTTGACTTTGGGCCTCAATATCTCCAGAAGTATTTAAAATAGAGAATTGAATCTTATTCTATCTTAAAGAGAATTTCATACATCTGTCAAAACTGGTATTCCAACAATGAATTGACATGTTTTGATTGTTGATTTGAACCAATCAGATTGCAATTATCTGATAATTTGCACTAGTGCAAATTATCAGATAATTGCATAGTAACTGGTGCGAAAACTGGTGTTTTGACATTTTTTGACAAAAAATTCAAATTTTTGATTTATGAAATTCTCTCATTAAATACAACTCGTGCAAAGGAAATATATTTATAATTTTCAACAAATTTGCACTCATGCGTTTTTAACTGAAAAAGGCACTCGTGCACTACGTGCACTCTTTTTCAACTAAAAATTTCGGGCAAATTTCCCAAAAATTATCAATAATTTCCATTGCACTAGTTATATTACTATTGATAATTTAATTCTGATTTAGAATAATATATAATTTTATTTGCAATCATATATGTAATCTTGATATTACTGGTTTTTTAAAAATTTGGAAATGTCACTTTACCTGTGTCACTTCCCTCTTCGATTTCCCTCACCGATTTCCCTATTCGACTTCCCTCACCGATTTCCCTCACTGTAATTTATTTACCTTTGCTGGCAACAATGAGAACATGTCAGGTAAAAACGTCAAAACAGTGAATGACACATTTTGGCATGTTTGTTTTATTTTTTTTATATTTAAAAAATTAAATGACTAATCATAATTAATGGTGTGCTTGCAAATAAAATAGTATACAAACCTCGGAGGAAAGTTTTCATTTCTGTCTCGCGATTAATAGTCAATCTCGACGCTTCGCGTCTCGATTGACTATATAAATCTCTCGACAGTAATGAAACACTTCCCTACTCGGTATGTAATATACTATTACATCATTTTTGTTGCAATAATAACCGAGTAATGAGCGATTTTGTGAGACAATGTCAGATTATTAAAATTTTCAGAGCTCAAAAATTGCAAAAATCATTTTTATTATCTTACAAGCTCTAAAACCCAAAAAACAAAGTTGCGTAAATGCTTTTCCACTAATTTTCACCTCCTCTTTCGATTGGTAAAGTCAAAAATTGCAAAATCCAAAAATTCAAATTTTTCCAAAGGGGTATGCATGGGAAATTGATTTTCAAATATTTCAAAGAGCCATATTTTGGAAACCAGTGAAGCTATCGGCATAAATATTTTGCTCAATTGTAGCTCTTCAGAAGGGCTATAAAAAAGGTTATTTGAGACTCCGAAACCAAGGGCTTCGTTTTTGAGAAAATCAGCTTTGAATCTTTTGTGAAATTTGAAACAAAGTTATGACTTTGAGCCTCAATATCTCTAAAAGTATTTAAGATAGAGAATTGAATCTTATTTTATCTTAAAGATAATTTAATTCTGATTCAGAATATATAATCTTACATCATTTTTGTTGCAATAATAACCGAGTAATGGCGATTTTGTGGGACAATGTCAGATTATTGAAATTTTCAGAGCTCAAAAATTGCAAAAATCATTTTTATTTTTTTTACAAGCTCTAAAACCCAAAAAACAAAGTTGCGTAAATGCTTTTCCACTAATATTCACCTCCTCTTTCGATTGGTAAAGTCAAAAATCGCAAAATCCAAAAATTTAAAAATTCAAATTTTTCCATGGGAAATTGATTTTCAAATATTTCAAAGGGCCATATTTTGGAAACCAGTGAAGCTATCGGCATAAATATTTTGCTCAATTGTAGCTCTTCAGAAGGGCTAAAAAAAGGTTATTTGAGATTCCGAAACCAAGGGCTTCGTTTTCGAGAAAATCAGCTTTGGATCTTTTGTGAAATTTGAAACAAAGTTTTGAATTTGAGCCTCAATATCTCTAAAATTATTTAAGATAGAGAATTGAATCTTATTTTATCTTAAAGATAATTTAATTTTGATTCAAAATATATAATTATACTAATATGTGCAGTTATAACCGAGTAATGAGCGATTTTAAGAGACAATGTCAGTTTATTAAAATTTTCTGGGCCCAAAATGTGGAAAAACAGTTTTTATTTTTTTACAAGCCCTAAAACCCAAAAAACAAAGTTGCGTAAATGCTATTACCTACGAGCGTGCGGTAAAGTGCACTTTACCGCACGTATTTGCAAATGGAAAGTATCACTTTACCGCACACCATGCGATAAAGTTAACTTTACAGCATAGTATGCGGTAAAGTGGACTACAAAGTGTGCGGTAAAGTGCACTTTACCGCATAGTGCGCGGTAAAGTAAAATTTAATAAAAAAATTTAAAATCCTCTCTTTTTCAGAAAATGGATATTTGATCATTTCTATATCTAATCTAATTTCATTAATTAATCTGATTCAATATTTAATTTTATCAATGCCTTTTTTTAGAGATGTACATGCTCATAGGTAAAATTTTGTACCTAACACATGCGGAAAGTGCCTTTACCGCCCTTAACGGCTTGACCGAACTCCGCTCCGCGTCGTTCGGTCAACTGCAAATTCAAATTTTTTGAAAGGGGTATGCATGGAAATTTGATTTTCAAATATTTCAAAGGGCCATATTTTAGAAACCAGTAAAGCTATCGGCATGAATCTTTTGCTCAATTGTAGCTCTGGAGAAGAGCTATAATAGTGTATTAAAATACAAGTTGCAGAAGGACACATATTTCCGCACGAATTCGAAATTTGGCCACGAGCGACGAAGGAGCGAGTGGACGAACGTATGAGTGCGAGAATAGCCTTTTTGCAACGTGTGTTTTACGGCCAATTTCATAATAGAGAATTAAAAGTAACTTTAGCTAAATAGACTTTAAATATAGGATTTTTCAACTTCAAATGGAGCTTTAAATTTAAAGTTTACTTTGAGTTGATTATGAAATTGGCCGTTATACTATTTTCTCGATTTTGGATTTTATTTTTCATTTTTTAAATTTTTTTGTGAACGCTGTTAGTTGGAGATTTTTTATTTTCAAAATATGTCAGTTGGTGACACTTACTTACCAACAAACTGACAGGTGGATTATATCATTGTAGAAGGTTTGACAATTTTGAAGGTACCAATAAAGTCTGTTTTTTTTTAAAGATAATTCCTCAAGTCAAAAATTTAGTAACTATGTTGGCAACAGAAGCCTTTTCTACATAAAAAAATTTGAAGGATTGACAATTTTACATTGTATTGCCAACATAATGTCATTTTGACTTTTATCTTTTAAAAAAAAAAACAGATTTTAGGTATACTTTGAAAACTAAATGTCACTTAAAATCGTTGAAGAATAAACTTCATTCTTCAAAGATTTTGCGTGCGGGAATAATGACATTCTCACATCAAAATCGAGAAAAAGGTTATTTGAGACTCCGAACTCAAGGACTTCGTTTTCAAGAAAATCAGTTTTGAATCTTTTGTGAAATTTGAGACAAAGTTTTGACTTTGAGCCTCAATATCTCTAGAAATATTTAAGATAGAGAATTGAATCTTATTCTATCTTAAAGATAATTTAATTATGATTCAGAATATATAATTATAAATTATAATTTGTGCAGTTATAACGTTATAACCGAGTCCTTATAAACTCTGGACTCTGGATAACCAAATCAAACTTCAAAATTGCTGAATTCATTTAGTAAACCAAAATGTGTTTTTCAATTTTTGATGTGTGAACATGTATACCGGCGGTTTGATGGTAAATTTCGGGAAATGTGACGGAAGTGTAAAAGGGGAGGTGACGTCATAACCCATGTGCAATGCTAAGTTCGCAGCTACCTCAGCGCTTGCAGCCTATAAGGATTCATTAGATTTCCATGATAAATCAAGGCTGTTTAACCTTCCATTAGTCGCGCGTGTATCTGAGAGATACATGCCTATTATTTTTGCAAATAAATCAAAAAGCAAAAACCCTATAATATTATGGCATGTAGTAGTCCTTAGGCACCCTATACTAATCACTTTCCCAAAATTACATGATCGTACCTCTACCTGGAAATTTGGAATTTCCAAAAAACTCCGGCTGCGCTCGGCTTTGTACCTTACTGATACAACGCAGCTATACTTGTTACCATCGGTGCTCCTCAATTGTAACTGTTTCCTTGGTATGTAAATATATTTTTTTTATACATATATTATGGTACATGAGCTTAGGTAAAGATGGAACTCGATAAGACAAAATTCCTCCCAAGCTGACTCGGATGAGACCACATAATATTATGCTAAAGCTGCCGGGCGTTGTGGGGAAGAATTCAACTTCTAGAATCTCTTTTTCAGTGAAAATATTTTATCTTTGATTGTTGAGTACACGAATCAATACATAGAAATTGTAAAACCGAAATTTATCAGATGAATCAATTTTTTTATCAATGATTTAGTATATGTATCTCTGTCATCTCTGTGTTACAGCGCGACTAATGATGTTATAAAACTCGCGCGCCTAATGGAAGGTTGAAAGAGGACGTTACGTAATAATTTGTACCTATGACATCATTAGGTAGGAATGTAAAGTGGTATTAGAATGTATTCATAAATGTATACGGTACTTTGAATACTTGGGTATTGAATACTTGTAATTGTACTCTGTAATCAAGAACATTCTACGCTAAGTACTTGTACCCGGTAGCCGAGTACATTTTGCCTGTACTCGAAACAGCTCTGACTATGCTACGCCCGGTCGCCTATACATCGTCTGGTCTAAAATTGAAACCCTTTCCAACATAGACCATGAGTGGCCATTACTGCTCTAAACCCCCCCCCCCATGTGAAAGCTATAGCTCCGTCGTTGGGTGAGACCACTTTTCCAAAATAATTTACCTTCATTTAAGAGTTTAAGACAATACAAAAATCACGCAACAACTGCAATCAAGCCTAATTAGTAATGATTGATTTTAACCCAATCAGATAATTGTTTTTACATAATTATTTTTGGTGGAACAGACTTTGAAACCCAATAATTTCATTATTAAAAACAACTAGAAATTCTCAGTTCCTTTTCCATAGGATTTCACCGAGCTGAATTGCCAAAACCACACAAAAGCGGTCACATGCACCTCGGAATGTTTCGATCATCCAGATGAATTCTTCATGACCAGTTGTAGCTCGCAGGGCTTCATCGACGCCAACAACGGATCGTTTTTGAAACTTTGCTCACCGGACAATGAAACTTTTCCCTTTCTGCTGGGAGACAGAAGTTGCGAAATCAAATGCATAGAAAATAACGAAACCGATGATAGCGTACTATATCACTCTATAACATTTTGGTGCTTTTTGATATTGATGTCCATTGGAAGTATCGGTTTCAATGTCACCAACTCGATAAGTGATGCGATTTGTTTTGATGTTATCGGTGAAGATTACGATTATGGCAAGCAAAGAGTATGGGGCACAATAGGATTTGGTACAACAGCCCTATTATCTGGCTATATTGTTGACTTGTTTTCAGGACAGACGATTTCTTACATTCCTGCTATTATTGTAATGGTCATCTTTTCGATTTTGGATTTAATTTGTTGCTTCAAACTTAAGGTAAATATATAATCTGAATATTTACAAATATCATGAATGTAAAGTTAACTTACTATGATGAGGCCTCTCCATTTTTGGGGAAGCCTTCTATGTTGAAAAAATCTTGAGTCAACCAGCTGGTTTGGGAATGGCCTGGAACTTAACTTACCTTCAATTTCTTAAATTAAATTATTCACTTCGGCTCGATTTTATGTTATGTGATACATTTGAACAAATTTGTTCCAGTTGCCGATCATCGAAGCACCTAAAAACATTATAAAAGACCTCAAAGAACTCATGAACGACCGCCAAGTCATCACCTTCATGAGTTTCGCAATATTAGCTGGAATCCTAGACGGTTTTCTAATTTATTTCCTTTTCTGGTACGTAGAAGACTTGGCTGCTGCCACAGATACCGGAAATATAAAATTACTTGAAGGGCTCATTGTGGCAGCCGAAACATTAGGTGGAGAAGTTTTATTTTTTTCAATATCAGGTAAAATTATTGTATTGTTTCTAATTTTTAAATATCATTTTCTTATCAGGTAAAATCCTGGAACGTTTTGGTCACGTTCACTGCTTTAGCATGTGTTTTGTCAACTATGCTCTTCGGCTAGCCCTAATATCGCTTGCTCCAAACCCATGGTGGATATTACCAGTGGAATTCATGTTCCAAGGTCCTACTTATGCTCTAACTTACACTACTATAGTGGCTTATGCTAATGAGCTAGCACCTCCTGGTGCTTCAGCTACCATGCAAGGAATAGCTGCTGGAATGGACGATGGAGTTGGTAAGAATATCATTATAACAACTTTTTCAAATAAACATCAATTTTTTTTAGGTTACGCTATTGGTAGTATCCTAGGTGGTGTACTATACAAGTACATCAATGGAAGAAGCGCTTTTCAGGTTTTTAGCGCGCTAGGAGTACTTTGCAGTATTATACACTTGGTGCTTCACAAAACGTACTTAAAGATTGACGATGCTACGGTCACCCTTAATGGTGGTAGTCAGGTTATTTACAAGTCGCCTGAAGAAGCTGTGAAGGATACTTTGAGCGTCTGAGTGCCAGTATCTGGCATTGTTTAAAAAAAAGACTGACTTATGTTATATGTATACCTATTTATATGAATATAATTTAGTTTAAAATTGTATTTTTTTTCCATCAAATTTGCACAAAAGAGATATTGTGTAAATATGCATATGCTATATTTTTGCGTACAAATATAGCTTTTTTTTAGAAGGGATTGGAAAAAAACAAGCTCCAGCTTCTTGGAAGTTGTTTGAAAATAAAAGAATTTCTAATGGGTCAGTCTCAAGTCAAGTCTCTTGTGGGTTTCCAGCGATGATGCTTTTCTCATGTACCTATGTCTTGGGGAATTTGTATGTGAATCACCGCGCATTTCGAGATTTCTCTACTCGCTGGTTTTGATCAGAAAAAACGGCAGCGGCTAATTTATTCTTTTTCTAATCGCGTGCGCAAAGTAATTACTTTGCACACTCATTTGCGTGCGCAAAGTTGAACTTTGCACACTGAAACTCTTTGCGCACGGAAACTCTTTGCGCACTCATGTTTGCTACGCATAATTAATGTATTTATTCCAGATTTTCAATATTCTGCTGGTTTCTATGGATAAACTAATATTCAAAAAGAAGGGGTTTTAGCTGAATTTAGCGCTTCGTGGATATCCCATATCGCTTCAAGTTTTTAGTATGGTTTACCTTGAAACCTCCACTAAAAATCCTCAAAAACTAAATTACCCATTTTGTGAATAGGAAAAGTCTGTTTCGGTAATAGGAAAAATTAAAATACTAGTTCTTTTTGGTTAAAGCCATGTCAGATTTTTTTAAATGTTTATATTTTTTTGAAGAATGCTGTGAAGAATTTGTAAATTTGAGTTTGAATTTGTATGTAACTGATTTCCCTTTTTTCTAAAAGTCTTGTATGTAAAACAATGCTCTATAGTCAATTCATAACTTCTAAGACACTCCGTAGAAAAAGTATTGTTCCTAACACTTGCGCAAAGTGTCTTTCTCGCACTCAAAGCTTATCCGAACTCCGCTTCGCGTCGTTCGTCTAACTGCTTTTACGTGCGAGAAAGTATCACTTTGCGCACTAGTTAGGAAAATAACTATTATTAAATTTTTTAGCTTCGAAACTTTTTCATTTTCATATCTACTTTTGTGTATAGTTCTTGTTCAATGTTCAATCTTTGTTATGATCTGATTACCGCCTGCAACTCCACATCTACGTACGTGAAGTACCGCTTTTCTTTCTCATCCAGAGTCTTGATCAGTGCCATATTTGGTGACTATAGTCGTCGTATTTTTTACCACAACCACAGCGAAGTCAATCTTCTCCATCCAAAGTTTTTTCTACAGCAAAGGGAAAAAGAAAACAACGTCATAATAAACGGGATTCCAAAACAAACAAAATCGACAATGACAGCAATTGTACATAAGATGGCAAGATCTATAAATGTCCAGCTGAAAAGTGACTCAGTGTGCGAAGCCTACCGATTGGGGAAAAGAGAGGATGCCCCTTTGTTAGTGAAACTTAAGAGGCAAGAAGAGAAATTATCATGCTTTAAAAAAGTACCTGAAGGAATTAGAAAGGCCTATACATAGAAACATCTGGATTAGAAGGAAATAACAATAACAACAACAAAATCTTTATAAATGATGATTTAACACTGCAGAATCAATAACTTTTCAAAAAGGCCATGGATTTTAGGAAACTTCATAAGTTCCTCAGTATTCGCACCGCATTAATGAAAGATCAAAATTCAGAGCGAGGAAGACTTGAAGATTGAGTAACTTTATTTGCTACTTGGATTACAGGGGGTAAGTACCTACTGAAAAACGTTAAAAGACTGATAGACTAATCAATGGAAATAGAGGTTTTAAATAATATACCTGTTGATAGTGAAAAAATTACAATCGCACCCAATACTATTCCTAACATAGGTCATAAGTAGATTACTTAACATTAGAGGCATAAAAACAAATTTTGATAGCCCACTTGTATTTCTTGAATCATATAATTTGAAATGCTCTGATATTATACTTTTAACAGAATGTCATATTTTAATGACAACTTCACTGTATAACATACCGGGATTTCATACCAACTATGATCAGGCAAATTTTAACACATTTGATGGAGTGCTTATTTACACTAAATGTTCACTAGGTCCAGTGTTTCACACGGAGGAGCTGAACACCTGTACGATAAGATAAGTATCACTAATATAACCTACACCATGAAAAATACAACAATAAGCTTGAATATTTGGTATTGATCCCAAAATTCTAACACAGTAGACTTTTTGTATGCATATATCTAAGAAACACAAAACGAGCACACATCCTTATTTATGGGAGACATAAATCTAAATTTATTGAATAGTAATGAAAACTTGGTTAATGAATACATCTCAATGTTGAACGCACATGGGTTCTTTTCTGTATATGAAGATGTAACTAGAACAGAGTCAAAATACTTGTCTGGACCATGTTTTGACTATGATATAACTGATCATTTGCCTGTATCAACTCAATTTTCTTTCAATGGTAATAGTAATTGTGAAAATATAAATAAAAAAAAGCATATTGTTAATAAAATAAATAATGGAAAACTTATTGATTTGACACAGAAGAAAAATTGGGAAGAAACTCTAATTGAAAATATTGATAGGTATAGTACAAAAATCTTATGAGAAAAAAATTATAAACAAACACAAAATTTAAGAAAATAAAACCATGGTCTTATTATCTCAATAAAAACAAGAGATAAACTAAAACAAAATTTAAAAAAACATCTTACTCCAGAAAGCCTTACAGAGTACAAAGACTCTCGGAACAAATTGAACAAGCTAATCACTCAAACGAAAAATATATAACTATTACCAAAGAATCTATTACAAAAATAAGATATATGAAAACAATAAAAATATTGAAAAAATTTATAAACTCATAAATGAAGCTGTGAATGAGAGCGGGAAGGACAGAAAGAACGATATAAACAGCCTCGAGTTGGAGGATGGTACACAAATTGGAAACCATAAGGATATTGCTGACTATTTCACTAGAGTGTATTACACCGGCAATAAATTCGGTATTCACCTGACAATAATGCTACCTGGACAATACCAACAACATTTCAGCGACCATTTTTTGACATTGTCAAACTGATATTTTTAATTTAAAGTTTTTTTCATATTTTTGCATTCTATTTATTTTCAAAATCTTACGTGAAATAGTCATGACGAATACCATTCGAGAAAAAATTGTGTAGGCAAAATTGTTCTCAAGGTTTTATTCAAGTTTGTTGCTTTTCGGAAATTTCGCTCATGACATTTTTGACGGCTCGTGATTTTGTCAAAAATGTCATTCGCGAAATTGCCAAGCAACAAATTTTCATACCTTTCGAAAATTTTGCCGACAAATTTTTTTCTCTTGTGATATTATATATGAGAATTTCATACATCTGTCAAAACTGGTATTCCAACAATAAATTGACATGTTTTGATTGTTGATTTGAGCCAATCAGATTGGAATTACGCGATAATTTGCACTAGTGCAAATTATCAGATAATTGCTTAGTAACTGGTGCGAAAACTGGTGTTTTGACATTTTTTGACAAAAAATTTAAATTTTTGATTTATGAAATTCTCTCATTAAATACAACTCGTGCAATTGAAATATATTTTTTATTTTTCGACAAATTTGCACTCATGCGTTTTTAACTGAAAAAGGCACTCGTGCACTACGTGCATTCGGGCAAATTTCCCAAAAATTATCAATAATTTCCATTGCACTAGTTATATTACTATTGATAATTTTAATAAATATTTCATAAACATAGGTTCAAAAATGGCTGAAAAAATGAAAATAACATCGACTCCGTTTAAACTGACAAATCTTTTCTCAAACCCTATGTATTTTAAACCTGTAACACAAAATGACTTAATTAAACACATACATTTGGCCAAACATAAAACTGGTACAGGCAAAATATACAGGGTGTCCCAGGTGATAACTTTGGAACGCGTCATCCAATATAATTGAAATTTTGAGGATCTGGGTAACTTTTTGTGCCGCTTCTACCATTGTCATCCAATTTCACCATTTTTGCTTCAATTTCGGTCGTGACGTCAACTTTCGAATTTTAAATGTAACTCATGGTATATTATGGCATTTTTCGTTAGAAAATTAAATTACAAAATCGGCTATGCCATATTTGTTAAGGCTTTGTTAAAGGATATGACAGAAAATTATACAGTGGAACATACGATGATGCGTTCCGGAATTATCATTTGGGAAAAACCTCGTGGGACACCCTGTATATTTTAAATTTGCCCAGTGTGAGTCAGGCTTAACAACAAAAAGTCTCTTCTGAAAAACATAGGCTAGACAGTTTTAGTCAATTTCAAAGCTGAACACAAGTAAATGCAACATGTTTTTATGTTATGATCGGTTTATATGACACTGACTTGACTCTTTCTGTCATTGTTGAGGTGATAAAAAAGGTCGATTTACACAATACAACACAATAGGAAAATGCGTTTTTTTTTTTACCAGTTTTATGTTTGACCTAAATTCCTTGAAAAATAATTGCTCACCTGGCAAAGACGGAATTCAATAATAATTAAATCCCTCCATGTGTACATCTTGAAACCACGCGTACATTATAAATCTGATATTTCAAAATAGTATAGTGCCAAGCCAATTTAAAGAATCAATAGTTAGCCCCATTTTCAAGTCTGGCAATAAACAACATATGGAAAACTATAGGCCAGTAGTGTCATTCCAAACCTTGAAAAGATTTGAGAAAAATGTCTCAAGGAAATATTAGGTTCTTATTTTGAACTAAACAACATTTTGACACAAAATCAATTTGGTTTGACTCCTGGGGTTAGTACGGTGGATCTGGACAACAGAAAAAAAGGCCTTGTAGTGTTTCTTCTGTAGTATGACATACCCGGGTTCGTTCGGTAAGATTGAACGATGAGAATTTTTATTACCTTTAAACAACAATCTTCTGAAAAACGAAATGAAGAAAAAAATAGGACCTACGTTGTGGAAACTTACTCAGTTTTACTTACTGGACATGCGCCTGGCAATATTTGGGAAATTTAAAGGAAGTTGTGATATGTAAAAGAAACCAAAAATTTGTGAAACGTCTACTTTTTTATTAAAGTAAATTGTACCGTTCTCATCCTGGAACTAACGAGGGGAAAGAGAACGGCAGAGAAACCCTCGATCTAACATTCCTCAACAATCGAAACATACTGTGTCATTTTAATAATAATTGTGAGTCATTAATTCAATAATTTAAGTCAATAAAAGTTTAAATTAGGTACCGTCTTTGGTCTTTGTGCTAAAATTTTAATTACACACTCAACATTCAATCAACACTACCTATATTCAATACTGAAGAGTTTTTTTTTGTTAGTTAGCCAGTTTCCCAAGGATATAGAAGTCCCATACGGGAAGCTACTCAGCTATATTTGTTTTTGAGCCAATATCTCTAGATTAATTATTTCAATTTGTTAGGACATTCTCTCGTCAGGGTAGGAAAATGTTAGTAAATTCAACAAGGCCCTAATACACACTCTAGATCCACAAAATCAAAATCTCAACATCACATAATTTCTTAGGTTCTAATTTACTTCTTTATCTGTGTTGTTTACAGTATGAAACGATTTTTGTTAAATACATGAACAATGCACATGTTATAAAAAATGTTATAAACAAACAAAAAAATACATAAAAATGAACAAAATAATAGAAACTTGCATAAATTGAACTTTCAAAAACAAAATAACATTTAATCCACTAACCTGTGAACGCCCCTTACACACACACTGATAACAAATTGGATTGATTAATCAATTTTAATGCAAAATAGAAATGAAAATTGAATAATGAATAATTACAGATACGCGTCCAAAGGAAAAAGGAACAGCACCAGCTTTTTCTCAAGTCTCTCTAATGCCTAATCGCCTCTTCTCTTGTATCCTCTTCGGTTTTCGGTACCTTCGTTTTCCGTGGCGCGCTCGTTCGATCCTAAACTTGAGGGCGTATACATGGTTGCAACATTTACTTTTACTCAGTAAACTTTGTTTTTAAAAGTTAAGATTCAAAGAAATTAATAATATTTTAAATAAGTGATTTTCCTCACTTGGCTTATCAAAGGCATCGACACACGTATCACACGAGATTTTACTGAAAGTGCGAGAAAGCTATGAGATAAGATGTACTGTACTACAACTATTAGGAAACTATTCAGCACATAGAACACAGTTTACCAAAATAGGAGATAGTATTAGTTAGCCAGATACAGTGAAAATGGAAATACCACAGAGAACTGTTTTGGTCTCCTTGCTGTTTAATGTGTACATAATTCTATAAACGACTTAAATTTACCTGGCAAGATAATATCCTATGCAGATGATACTGCTATTATATTTATTAGAGATACTTGGCAAGAATTAAGGGAGAAATTTCAGCTGGGTCTATCGTCGGCTAAAGATTTTCCAGATGTGTTCAATTTTTTCAAAATCGGTATACGGTTTTAGACTTTAGAGGCTGAAAATATGAAAAAATTTACTTCACATTGAGTTTTTATTTTCTTTTTCTCAAGATTTTCGATAGGGTTCCACATTCGTCTTTTGACAGGTGATAAATACCGTCTCTGTATTGTGTCCAATTTTTTTCAAAATCGGTACGGTTCAGTCTTTTCGTCTCAGTTTGCCTATACCACATTAATAACTGGTAGAAAAATCATTTATATATGGAGATAAAAAACTGTTCAATCACCTTCCAATAGAAATAAGAAAGCTTGGATGCTACAAGAGTTTTAGCAAGCAGGTAGAGGTTTTTTTGGTTATATAACATACTATAACCTATTGATCAGTATATATATTTTAATTAAACCATGGTAACTGGTTGAAGTAATATATTGTTGGTCCTTGGTTTTGTTTCTATTGTAATGACTACAGAGTTAAATTTTTTATGTATAAAAAGCGTAATGTCTTTCTCTATTCTACATTGTATACCTATTGTGCTCGATACTTTGGTGTTTTATACTTTTGTCTGTTTCTCATCCTTTGGTATTAGTAATTTGTTTCTGTTCTTTGTTCTTTCATTCTCTGTTTTGACAGAGTAATGCTTTAGCTTTAGTTTTTAGACTTTATTTTAGTACCGCTTTGTCCGCAACTTTTTTGTTTTTAGACAATAAAGCTATCTTTTGACTTCAACTTTGACTATATTTAGGAAGAGTTTGTGAAGACCCCAAAAAAAAAATAAAGTAATAGCTCAATAGCCTCAATTGGAATTCAAATTAAAATAATAATTAACGTAGTCATCTGTTTCGCTGCGCTAAAGCGATAAAGGTCAAAATCTAATCTAACAATAATTATTATTATACGAACCCCCCTCTATAGTCATTAGCTATCTTTACCGGAAGCAATCCAAATGAACTAGATTACGCAACCGGAAGAGACACGAGATTTCTTGACCTTTTATATGGGTAAACTCATAAATCCAACCACCAAACGACATTATTTACAAGGCTAACTTGTTTAATTGTGTTCACGCGCTGTCGGCGTTTTTGAGAAGCGGAAACGGAAACAGAATTCTTGCAACATTACTCTAATTAATACTGAATTTGGACACGCAGGTGGAGGGGTCATTGCGGAGATGACCCTAGGAGATTTATGGTGAGATCGAAATACTATTTAAACAGATTAAAATGAGAGGAAAAGGCAATTAAGAATCAAGAATGGAGTAGTATACTATATATGAAAATCAGTGAAAAAACTGCTCGACATTATTCTATAGGCTAAATGGTGATGGTATAGTAGGATACTAAATTAGTAAGAGAAAAACAAACTGTAATTTGAATTTAGAGCCACAGCGGCGACCAATAGTATTCGAGCCGCTGACCATCTGGCAACGCTGCTCAAAATGCCTCAAAACGACAGCTGACTTGAACAGTTCAACGACGTGTGGTGTCGTGTGAATCGTGTGACATGTGACATGGTCACAGTAACTTGATGTAGTAAATTTGACGTTTCGTTCTTGAAGGTCAATGTCAGTGCAAATTGTGCGTTCTCAAAACCGTGATGTGTTACCAGATTGGAAAAACTAACTACGTCACGAACTTTTACTTTCACGTAGGGGCTAAGAGGAAATTTAAAAAAAAAATCCAGTGTATTGTGGTTTTTACAAAGCAATTGATTACACTAAATAGTACGATACGTCGAGTATATCACTACGCAGTAGTTAAAAATCAGTTGTATACTACCCCATTAAGAATTGAAACCTTTGGGTCAATTCTGTGCACATCTGTAAGCAATTCTATAAATTTCTATAAGCCTATATTGCTGCCTAAAGACAATTTGTAATTCTGCACTTCCTGTAGATTACAGAATATAATTATTATAGGATCGTAGATATTTCCGATGGAATGTTTGGCAATCGATGCATTTTGCAGTGTCTATAGGCTTATAGAAACTTATGGATTTGCTTACAGATGTGCACAGAATTGACCCGTTAGTCTTACATTAAGATAGTAGAGAACAGTAAAGATTGGCAGTGATTTGAGTCTCCTCCAAAAAGTTATTTTCTTTATTTTCTGCCTCGGGACCAAATTAAATTCGCGATTTAATTGACTATATTGACAAGTTAAGAAGCTAGAAGTAAATTCAAATCTTTTAGTCGATTTTGTGCGTGCTAAGCAATTGAAACAAAAATACTTTGATAGTTAGAGCCAGTGTAGTGAATTTAAAGACAATTATTATTATAGTAAGTACTTATAAGAAAAGAAGACTTTTATTTGAAATTAATTGCAATGACCATGAATGTGAAATGACTATGGAACATCATTGCAAAAATTTAATTGACTTTGGGTGAAATGAATTTTGAATATTTTTGCTAAGAGTTTAAATAGAAAAATATAATGCAATTAACGATTGCCGATTAGTAGAACAAATTTATTAAAGATTTTGAATTGAATTTGACTATTGAAGATTAAGGGCTCTAGTAGTAGAATTTAAATAAATTGTGTAATGTTGACCTGGAATTTGAAAAGTAATATTGATCTGGTTTAAGTATATGATCCTTAGTAACAGATTTAATCATTGAAGTAGTGAAAAGTTTTAATTAAAATGTTTTATACTTGAAGTAAGATGGATGTCTAATTTGCTGAATTTTGATTAAAAGTTTAATCAATTAGAATTATTGTAACGATTTTAATTAAAATAATGTTGATAATAATTAATCTGACTAGGTTCATGATTATGAATAACAATTTTGTACAACAAGTTTGTCAGTAAATGACTAAAATATATATATATATATATATATATATATATATATATATATATATATATATATATATATATATATAAAATATTTGGTTTGATTTTCTATGCTTTTCCATCCATAGACGACCTATCAGGTCTCATCAGTATGGCTAGGAAAAGCAAAGAAAACCAAACCAAGTTTCGTGCCTGTAGGCAATATATACATAGTACAACGGTTGAAATTTGATCGTGGCGCCATCTAAGACAAAACCTCAACACCAAGCCGCAATTTTCGCTGCAATATGGTGACTGAGAATCTAATCGGCCGACCAAAATTCAGTTCGTGGGAAAACCCAGAATAGGAAAACCTATTATTCACTGATGAGAAAATATTTGGTTTGATTTTCTATGCTTTTCCATCCATAGACGCGTTTCGACCTATCAGGTCTCATCAGTATGGCTAGGAAAAGCAAAGAAAACCAAACCAAGTTTCGTGCCTGTAGGCAATATATACATAGTACAACGGTCGAAATTTGATCGTGGCGCCATCTAAGACAAAACCAAATATTTTCTCATCAGTGAATAATAGGTTTTCCTATTCTGGGTTTTCCCACGAACTGAATTTTGGTCGGCCGATTAGATTCTCAGTCACCATATTGCAGCGAAAATTGCTGCTTGGTGTTGAGGTTTTGTCTTAGATGGCGCCACGATCAAATTTCGACCGTTGTACTATGTATATATTGCCTACAGGCACGAAACTTGGTCTGACCTGACCAAGTTTCGTGCCTGTAGGCAATATATACATAGTACAACGGTCGAAATTTGATCGTGGCGCCATCTAAGACAAAACCTCAACACCAAGCAGCAATTTTCGCTGCAATATGGTGACTGAGAATCAAATCGGCCGACCAAAATTCAGTTCGTGGGAAAACCCAGAATAGGAAAACATATTATTCACTGATGAGAAAATATTTGGTTTTGTCTTAGATGGCGCCACGATCAAATTTCGACCGTTGTACTATATATATATATATATATATATATATATATATATATATATATATATATATATATATATATATATATATATATATATATATAAATAAAGGTAATGATAGTTTTATGTAAAATTTGTATCGAATCCATTTAGTATTGTGTAGAAGAGTGAATGATATGGTTATAAGATATTGAGAGTATCGAAGTAAGGCTTTATAATAAGGATAATTCCAGTTCCGAATAATAAAGGAAGAATCTTGCTAAAGTTTGGAAAGTGTTGTAGTAAATTGAATTGGCAAACCTAGAGGTGGCTGTAAGACTTTGGGAAAATATTAGTTTTATTTATCACTTGTACTGGCAAAATTTGGGTTTCAATTATTTAAGTGAAATAAAGTATAATTTTGCAAACCTTAATACAGTTGTTTCTCTCATTTGCGAATAGACCCCCTCCACAATTTTATTAGTAGCCGCCCAAGGAAATAAACACCATCATTAAAAACGCTCGCCATTTACCCATTCAACTAATTAAAAGAGTACTTGGGCGCATTTGCTACAAGTTATAAGGTTCTCCCTTTATTAAAAAACTGTACCTATATTGTTAGCACTCAGAGCTCAGAAACCAAAAAAAAAAATTTGCTCACGAAAACAATATATCTATCCAAACACTTCAATATTATATTCCACGATGATGTGACCAATTATTCATACCAATATTGTATCAAGCAAATCATGCTCACTAGAAGTGGTTATCTTATTCTAGAGGGTGATACTCCTGAAATGGGAAATTTACAAGGCATTAATTTATTAAAAATTTTATTTATTTTTTATGTCGTACACAGTACAATTTTTAATTTCTATTCAATGGGATAAAATTTGCATAAATAAATTAGCAAAAAGCTCGTATCGATACATATTAATAAATTTTGTCGAAAAGCGGCACATTATATCGGGCAAAAAAATTCAAATATCGCATATTTTTTGTTTGTTAGTAGTTTAAAACACATTTTTTTTTTTTGGTGTTGAAAGTAAATAGATACCTTAAATATAGAAATTCTGCAGAATAAATATCTATTATAAGGGTTAGGATTATATAAAATACCAGGTAACTTTTTTTGTTGGTTGATGACTAGTTTCACTAAAAAATGAGATTCTTTCTAGTAAAAAAGCAAATTAAAAAGTATATCATGGGGGTTGCAACCTGAAAATCATTTACCAAGATATATTAATTGATTCGCACAGCTGCAATAAAATTAATCATCAGTACAGCTGTTTGCAGCTTTATTTTACTAAAACATATAAGTAGGCAATTATTTACAAAAATACATTTAAGCTCTCTAAAAATAATAAAACCAGAATTCGATAGAGAATAAAGGTGTTAGAATTGTTTTCCTTCAAAATAAAAGCAAATCTAATTATATCACATAATCATAAAAGCTAAATTCTACTCCGGCCTAAAATACTGAGTACCAGGTGGTATTTTATAGCCAGGATAAGTTGAATTAAGGGCGTGTTGTTCGAAGAAAGGTGTGTAATCTCTTTCTTTCCTTGGTGGCCTGCAGGCCGGACCTCTGGCCAATTCCATCAATTTTCTATTTTCTTCGTCCATTCGTTGTCTGACGTCTTCTGGAGGCCATTTCAAGTCACCGCGAAGGTGCTTGCCACCTACAACAACTGTTTAGTATATGCGGAATTAAAATCGGGCATTAACATAAAATTTTGATTTTTTTTAGTTAGTGAGTGAGTATTGTGCGAAATGCATAAAAATGGTGTGCCATTAGAGTGATTTGCGTTATAGATAATCAAAATTTTATGTCTTTTTTTAAAAGTTTTCTGGCGCTGCATGAAATTGATTTCCAAAGCCGATTTCATATAAAGCATATGGGTAATTCATAAGAATCGTGCACTTTGTGCCAAGTTTTCGAAATTTGGTATAGTCTTAGGTATGGTCTTGAGGTTTTAGGAAACTATCGCAAACAACTTGTGCGCAGCGTCTGGTGGTCAGGGCCCGTATTCTCGTCACCGGGGAACAGCGTTCTCTCAAGAGAACGATTTTTCGTCTTAGTCACCCATATTGTAATTTTCATAATACTGACAAAGACAGAGCAATCGTTCTCTTGATAGAACGCTGTTCCCCGTTTACGAGAATACGGGCCCTGGTGGAGTGTTGGCTATAAATCCAATATGGCCGCCATCTGTATTGATATTTTTAAGATATGCTCTTCTATAAGAGACAAAATCTTAACCTAATACCACTTTTAATGGGTTAATTATCGTTCGCACAGTTTTTGTAGCTCTTCTTACGGTGAAGTACTTTGGACCCTTGGGTTTCGACAGTACAAACTCTTCAGTGCGAAATTTCAGGATGTTGAGCTGGTTGTCGAATGCAAAACCATGTTAACTGATCAAGTCCATACCCAAAATAAACTAATTTTCTTTATCAGCAATTTATGACAGATCTTGATATTACCTAATCTCGGGTCAATTTCTGTTTTTCCATGCACATTTGCGGACTCTCCAGTCACTGTGTGCAAAATCACTCCCCTTGAAAGTGGCTTTGCATTGAAACTTTTTGACAATGCTCGAATTTAAAAGAGATACGGCTGCCCATGTGTCCACTGTTAAGATGATATTTCTCCCATTTATATTTCCTTCAATCGTCAAACTCTCCGCAGTCTTTCCTGGCATTTTAGTGGTTTGGTGGGGCTTCACTTGCACTAGCCAATACCCGCCTCTGTGTGTTGGCTTATTGTAGTTTTCTTGGTTCTAATTTGAAGGCTGAGAGTCACCCAGAAGGAGAGCGAGATCCTAGCCGTACTCTAAAGTCACGTTTTGAATGTCCTTTTCTACCGCAGCGGTAACATTCAATGCCCCCTTCCCAGTTCCCTTGATTGCTATTCTGAAACCAACCTTTCGCATTTGTTCCACAATTTTCTTAAATGTGCCTTTAATTTAACTCATTGGTTCTTTTTTCCTCTTGTATTGACACAGCTTTGATCTTTGGCTTAGATATCTTATGCCGCTACAATTTCTAAGGCTATGATCAAAGCTCCGCTGCTACTGATGTTTTTTTTTTTTATGAGCAGCGTTCCCAGTACATCCATATCTCGTACTCTATCTATAGAGTATTCGGCCACTAATTGTTCTCGCATTTTTACTGATGCTTCCGGATAACCCAAATTGATCAGGGGGCGGATGTCGCTTTCAAATTCTTGTAGGCTTTCTGCAGCTTTTTGATGCCTTGCTCTTGGTTTTACCTTATTATGCTACAATCAACCCTGTAGCCATGTAATCAGAGCTCCAACTATCAGCCATTGCAATAGTCTCGAATTGACGTTTATACATGGCCCGCAATGTCTGTTCGTCATTATCATATTATTCTTATAATTATATTGTCGTATCTAGGATAATAGGGCATCGTCTTCCAAAGAAGGTTCATGGGTTTCAGGAAAATCATTGATCACGTCACATCACAAGTTTCGAGTGCAAGTTGAACGAATTATTAAATTATATGAGGAACCTGAATCCATCGAAGGTCAATGTCAACGACGGTTCACCGGTAAATGTTATAATCAGCGATCACGCACCGGGTTAATGGTTTTTTGAAGATGAAATGGTAGTCTACAGACCGAGAATTAACCGCGTTAGTTAGTCAGTAATAATAGTGCCTTTAATTCCTGCGATAATTTTGTAATGACCCGGGAAAATAGACCCGTAATTTACAATTTTTTAACTATAAAAATTAAATGTAATCAAATAATCGAAAACTGAATTACCTGTATTTGAAATCAGTATCAATAAACTGAAAATGAAACAAATTAGCGTTGACCCCAAATTAAATTAAAATATTCATATACTTTAAAATTTTATTATTTAGTCACCAAGAGTGATGTCATCATCTAAATCAAATTCATAAAATTATTGAAAGCGAGGCCAAAGTAGTTGAATAGGTGATGTATGGCCGCACGTGTTTTTTGGCTTTCTTTGTGTTGTCCTCAAATTCTTGAACCAAATCTGTTGACCCCGATAAACCAGGAAATTGCGACATGATTATTCGATTTTAAACAAATAAAAACCCGGAAGAGATCATTTACAAGGTTAAGCACCTAATTAAATTGGACCCAAAATGACAAAAATTTCGAACAGATTGCATCATCCTCCAAATGATGAAATTAATTTTTGGAATAATATCTAGGTCGACCAATAGAATTGAAATATAGATGATCAAACGACCGCCCATTGTCGATTTTGGTTGGTAATTATTAATATTTTGGGGGGAATCAAAAAAGATAAATACAACGGTTTTAGAAGTGGAGGGCAGTTGAGTTTTAAGTTGTTAGGTCAGTCCAGTTTGAGTTAAAGTCTACAGTACCTACCTAATGAGTCAGTCCGGATAAAAATTCGCGAAGAGTTTCTTGTATTTTTGCCTCGGGGAAAACGCGTTTGATTGGATCTTTGAAAAAGTAACGAAAAATTGTGAAAGAAAGAACATTTTAATTCGTTTAACATTATGTGCGAGCTCTAGAGATTTTTGAAGTAAATTAAATTAAGTAATTTCACGTGTGAAAAGTTAAATGTAAGTACTCTAGTGACTAGTAAAACTTTTTGACTAAATGATGAATGACTATGAAGTGAGTTAACTTTGGAACTTTATTGCATAAATATTAATAATTCGACTGTTTTGACTATGGAACATTATTGCATAAATTTAATTGTCTTCGAGTGTAATGACATTTTAATTAATTTTGCAAAGAATTAACAAAGAGGGAATTTATAATGCACTTAACAAGTATCGATTTTGAGTAGGAATTATTGAAGAATTTTGAATTGGATTGTCCAATTGAAGTTTAAGGGCTATAGTAACGAACTAATAAGAATTTAAATAATTGTGTTTGTTGGCTAGGAATCCGAAAATAGTAATTGTTCTGATTAAATTGATAAAAAGTTTTGTTTGAAAATTGTTGTCCATGTTGTAACATTAATGACCTTAAGTGCTGAAATTTTGAATTATGGTTTTATTCATTTAGAAATTATTGTAAGATTTTATAAAAATATAGTTGGTAATATATATATACTTAATTCAGTGAGTCAGATTATGACTTGAATAATTATTTTGCATAAGCAGTCAGTAAATGATTTAGGAGTGTTAAGAATTTATAGTTATAGGTGAAGGGTAGTTTTATTAGGAATGTGAATCGGAAGTGTTGTTTGAAAGATTAATGTATAAACTTATAAGTTATTAAGAAAAGAAGTAGATCGTTTTTTTTTTTTTGTATGGATATTTCCTGGTCCGTAGTAATTAAATTTGAACGGATGTGAAATAAATTGATTTGGGAAAAGTAGAAGTGGCTGTCAGAATAGAAAGATATTTGCTTGATTTTAATTTTGGTTTTAAGTATAATAAAATATAATTTAGTAAACCTCAATAGTTTGTTTCTCTCTTTTGCAAATAGACCCCCTCCACAATTTTATAGGTAGCCGCTCAAGGAGATAAACACCATTAATATACCGCTCGCCATTTACCATCTAACTAATCAAATAGAGTACTTGAATGCGTTTTGCTACAATTTATAGTGCCCATGCCCATATCTGAAATGTATTTGTGGTAAGCTTTATTTTAAATACACTTTCCTATTTTTGTACTTGGCTCTAGTTTTGATTCGCGTATCACCCAAAAAGAAAAAAATTGTACAAAATAATTACACGAAATAGTAAGATTTGGCGAAAAGGAAAGAACACGCACCACCAGCATATGTCGGACATGGGGGTTATGAGGGGGTGAGAATCAAAACTAGAGCCAAGTACAAAAATAGGAAAGTGTATTTAAAATAAAATAAAGCTTACCACAAATACATTTCAGATATGGGCATTGTCAATAATAATTATCACAGGACTAAAAGGCATTCTTATTATTGACTAACTAACGCGGTTAATTCTCGGTCTGTAGACTACCATTTCATCTTCCAAAAACCATTATTTTATATTAAATCAGCGACCTCGGTGCGTGATCGCTGATTATAACAGTTACCGGTGAACCGTCGTTGACATTGACCTTCAATGAGTTCAGATTCCTCATATAATTTAATAATTCGTTCAACTTGCACTTGCAGATGTTTTATAGCAAACCAGAGTTGCTTGCGATGGTTTTCTAAAACCTTAAACCATACCTAAGACTATACCAAATTTCAAAAAATTGGCACAAAGTGCACGATTCTTATGAATTTTCAATAATTCCAGCTCCGGTAATAGGAAATATATAATACTTATTGGGTATTATATAGGAGTCAGCAATTGGTTCAAAATAGACAAATTTGAACGTTTTCTTTAGCCCTCACAATTTGTAACCAATTCACATCATCTATACAACTAGCAACTATAAAGTAGTTTCGCCCACACATCACACAAAGTGCCACTTTGCTGATCAAAAATGTTGCTTATACTTTTGACAAATAATATCTCAAAAACTACGATTCAAGATTTTGCTATAAGACTGTAAATGGTAAGCAAAGAGCTGTCCAACGATGTGCAACACAAAGTAGGTTCGTAAAATTGTCTCCCTGTAAGTATATTTGTTTCATTTGGTTATGGTTACTGACCTTTAAGGGACGCCGTGGCTGGTTGTGTAGAAAAAACTGGTGGCGGAGCCTGACTCACTGGAGCCGATGCCCTAAGAGTGATCGTAGATGGAGGTGGCTCTACTTGCCTAGCTGGTTGTGATCGGGGAGCTGCTACCTGAAAATAAGTGAGTAGAAACAAATACCTAACCGGTCAATAATTATTGTCACATTGTAGAAACAAACAAGTATAGATGAAGACATGTTATGTTAGTAGAGGAAATGAAAGTTATATAGAGGTCGCTGAATAGGAGTTTCAAAAAACGAAAAAGCACCTTCGTTGTCATTGTATTGAAAAAAGCAACAAAAAAAAAAAATTATCTGAAAAATTCTTGCATACCTGAGTTTGAGCAACCGCAGCTTGGTAGGGAGCTTGGTTTTGATGGTATGGATCTGGTTGTGGTTGATATTGAGAAGGTTGTTGCTGGTAGTTAGGCTGAGCCTGCTGATACTGAGGCTGAGGAGATTGATATTGGGGTTGTTGGTATTGAGGAGATTGATTTTGTGGCTGGTAGTTGGGCTTAGCCTGCTGATACTGAGGCTGAGGAGATTGATATTGGGGTTGTTGGTATTGAGGCTGAGGAGATTGATATTGTGGTTGATTTTGCTGATAGGGTTGAGAAACAGGTTGGTACTGTGGCTGATTAGGATACCCTTGCTGAGGTGCCCCAAAGTATTTCTGACTGCCAGTGCCCTGAGGCGTGGTAGCGGGAGAATGAACAGGAGCCCAGCCCTTAGAACTAGCAGGAGTGGTCGGTCTGTAACCGTGAGGACTTTGATTGTGGGCTGGAGAAGCCAGAGGCGATCCAGTACCGACTGAGCTCACGTCCAAAGGTTTCAAGGGACGATAGGATTGGGGTTGTTGTTGTTGATAGGGAGTTGCCTGTTGTGAGTAGTTGTTATTCTGATGCAAGCCGGGAGACTGGTTGGAATTGTAAGGTCCTCCCTAATGGAAATAAAACGATAATAATTTTGTTCGGGCTTGTAGTAGATACTTGTTAACTTGTGTTCGGGTTTGCAAAAAAAAAAATGTAGGTACCTGGGGTTGTGCAACAGAGATATTGTTTTGATGACTTTCAGCTGGATCTAGGAGACCTTCTTGTGGAGGAGGCCACGCTACCCTTTTTGCTCCTAGTGGGAAAAATACAGAAGATTGATAAGAACAGATAGCTTAAAATTATATGAAACATAAATATAGTATGAGTTTTTGATCAAGATAATTTATTAAATAGTGGGTGGTGGACAATTTTAATAGCTACGTGGAAGTGCGAGAAATATTTAAAAATAATTTCGTCAGAAGATTCTCATACTATTCTGACAAATCAAGGAGTGTCCCTTGTATCAGAATATTTAAAATAGTATTCTACGTCTACATAAGAAGATTCTGCTTATGCTCAGAATTCCTCATCCATAATAATAGGTACCTATTTTTTTTTTTGAGTGTAAGTTTCCGACATGAATGCAATTTTTCAATTTCCAACTGTGAGCTAGGTAAACAACTCTTTAGCTGCTCTGGATGTGGTTGTCCTCTTGTTTTTTGTTTGAAGAAACAATACCCCTGTTCTTGAATAGACAAATAATAAAAAAATGCTCAAGAAAGAATGTTACTGAACAGAAAATAACAAAGAAGCAATAGTAGAGAAAAATAGCTTAAAAAAAAAGATAATAATGATATATAGTTACAACTGAAGAACGGAAACAAAAAATAATGAGAAAACAGTAGGTAACGAAAAGGAAGAACCTTCTGTAGTATAACATACCCGGGTTCGTTCAGCAAGATTGAACGGTTTGAATTTTTATTATCTCTTCTTTTAACAAATCTTCTGAAAAACGAAATGAAAAACAAATAGGACCTACGTTGTGGAAACTTACTCAACATAACTTAAAAATGTATGAAACGTCCAATTTATTATTAAAGAAAATCGTACCGTTCTCGACCTGGAACTCACTAAAGAAAACAGCACAGCAAAGAAGCCCTCGATCTAATATTCCTCAAAAATCAAAACATACTGTGGCATTTTAATAATAATTGTAATTGTGAGTCAATGAAAGTTTAAATTGGTTACCGTCCCTGTTCTTGTGCTAAAATTTCAACTACACACACTTCATTCAATCAACACTACCTGTATTCAATACTGAAGAGTTTTTGGTTAGTTAACCAGTTTCACCAGCAGGTACTGAGGTCCCGTACGGGAGGCGACTCAGCTATAGTTGTTATTTTGAGCCAATATCTCTGAATTGATTTTTCAATTTGTTTACCAGGATATTCGCTCGTCAGAGTAGGAAAATGTTAGTAGATTCAACAAGGCCCTAATGAATATAAAAAATTCAAATCCCAGCACAAAAGAGCACATAATTTCTTTAGATTTAAATTTACTTTTTATCTGCATTGTTTTCAGCATGAAACGACTTTTGTTAAATACTTGAACAATGCACATGTTATGAAAAAAAATGTTATAATCAAACAATAAACATAAAAGTGGAAAAATAATACTTGTATAAATTGAACTCTCAAAAACAAAATAACATTTATTTAACTGACCTGTGAATGCTACTTATGACACACAAACTAATCACAAATTGGATTGAACAATCAGTTTAATACAAAATAAAAATTGAGTAATGAACAATGGCGGACAAACGGTCCAAGGGACAAGATTTTTCTCCCGTCTCTCATTTTTTATCTACCCTCCGGTACCTACGCTTTTCCTGTAGCGCCCTCATTCCCAAAAACTTCACAGTGCATACATGGTTGCAACATTTACTTTTCTTTACTAAACGTTTCAAGAATTCAAGATTTGAAGAAATAATATTTAAAGTAGATTTCCTCACTTCCGAAAAAGAAGAAAATCAGGAAACAGTAACAGAAAGAAAAGAAATATTTTCCAAAGGAAAAGAAACCAAAGAAAATTCCGATGTAAGATATTTGTTTTTTAAATTATCCAGAAGAAAGCTGTAATTTCCAATTCCCAAAAAAACAGAGACAAGGTCAGAAAAACGAGAGACTAAATCAGAGAGGAAAAACTATATAGCTGAAATTAATCAAATTGAAAAATATCAAGTATGGAAACGAATTTTCCTTACATTACATTAAACAGTTAAAAAGGCTGTCTGAACCTTTCTATTTTTTCGATGAAAAAATTAGAAACTCCAACTGAAATTCCTAAATTAAGCTTATACTAAACCTGCCTGAAATATTTTAGGAATCAGATAAGAGTACGAGATCCCAAAATACCGGCGGCAATCCTTAATAATTCTGGCATGAGCCCGCAGGGTATATTTATTTCACTGATGTGATTCAGGAGTTTTTTTTTTTTTTTTTTTGAAAAAGCGCCAACAAATTTCGTCATTTCGGCAGTGGGTTAGTCAAGGTACTAACTATAAACACGGGGATTTGAAATAACCTTCAACACTTTTTTAGTTAACGGAGCTCTATAAGCTTGAAGGCTTAGTTTAAAATCTTATTTGAGGAAATTTCTAATCCGTTGGCATTTGTTTAAGCCGATTTAGAAGTCTCGAACATTGTCAAAAACATTGAAAAAAGTTAACAATTAACTTATAGAAGTTATGCAAACTAGAAATAATGATATTTCAAAATAATTATGTTGGTTGGTTGAAAATTAGAGTTGCATAACCTTTAATATTTTGTTTAAAGTTTTTCAATATAACAAACTTTTTTAAATATTTGAGATATGAGATATGGACTACTTCTTCAATTTTTTTAAAAGGGTTTCTCATATTTTTCAAGTTTGCATACCTACCTTTGGTAGTTTTGTTTCGAGGAGCTATTGTTTATTGTTTATTTATGTTTCATTTTTAATACTGTTCCCAGCCTTCGAAATGACCTACGGATTTATATTCAACACTTGTTCAACTTTTTTAAATTTGTAACAAAGCATGGAAACTTTTGTATTTCTCTAAATATTAAATATTTAATTCAGGAATAGAGTAAATTATTATAAATACAAAAAGCTGAAAAAGGATGAAGAACAAAAATAGATGTTAGATATTACACAAAATTGAACCAAAACGAACATATTTTTTCAAAAACACTGGTTAGCCAAAAAACGGATCTGTTGATGACAGACAATTTATTAAAATGAATGAAAAACAAAAATCATTTTTTTTATGCCAGGGCCCACCCAGAGAGATGTTCTAGGATTTTCCAAAAAAACAAAACAATATTTTTATAATGTAGTTTCGTTCTTCCATAAAAACTTTCTACTTAATTCTGTTAACAAAATCGGGTCAATTTGTAAAAGACTAAAATTGTTCTTCTTGACCAAATTAGCCTGCTTCATGCAAAAATATTGTGAACACATTAAAAGTATTTTAAGAGTAAGTAAGACCAAAAAAGAAGTAGGTACACATAAAAAATATACATTGGCTCCTTCAAATATCATCAACATCTTTGAGCACTAAAAAGTATTCACTAAAATTTTCTCCAGAAAGCTCAAAGCTTGTTCCGCATAGCTGCGTTCAATGAAATCTTCACCGAGTAATGTCAAAACGATGTCCCCATATACCTATTTAAAGACACTTACACCTGAACGAAAATATCTCACGAATAGTTTACAATTAACTAAATGCACATACGTTGCATGTGAACCGCACAAAAAAACACATTTATTTATATTTATCTATGCCTAGGACACTGAGTATGATAATGATAGTGGTGGAAGGGATGATTTGAAAAGACACAGATGCGCACACTGTCTCAGAGCATTTTGAGAGTGTTTTTTTTTTTACCTGGAATGACGACATCTTTAAAGGAGGATCGGAGGTGGGTTTTTTGATCGTAATCTGGAGGAGGCCAGGACACGTCTCGGATTGGTCTCGGATAATGACCTTCGTTGATACCTAGTAATTTGTGACTCACTTTTTCTTAGAATGTTTTCAATCGTCAGTTTTTAGCTTTTTGGAGCAGCTGTATTAGTGAAATCAACTACCCATGTTTTCGGTGCCAGATTTATTATAATTTAAATTCGTGTTTCAGATGCCAGGGATGCAGGCACACTCATTCCCGATGCATTTTTTTCTGGAAACCATTTTGCTTCGTATGCAGGAAATAATATTTAGATAATACGCAACTCGCGAAGTAATAACAAGTGGTAAATAGCAATATACTGGTAAGAAAAACCTACTCCTAGAACACTTTCTTCAGTTTCTTCTAGCAATCAATAATGAAGAATGTAAGATAAAGACAGTAAATGTTGAAGTTGACAAAGTCAGAGGGAAGAATATGAGTGTAACTTCAGCTCACTTACCTCTCTAAAAATCTAATTTTGAAAAAAGACATCTACGATCTAGGTACTCCAAAGGATAATTCCCACCATAATCATTGGAGATCTCAACAGCAAATTCCCAGTTTAGAACTTCAACACCGTCATTGTTTGGAAGGACACCAAGAACGTTTTGTCATCAGACTACCGAGTAATCGACCCAGAGAGCAAACTTGCAACGAAGTTACTGAAAACAGAAAATTCCGTAGAGAATACAGAAATCGAAGATTGAATGAACAGGATTGCTTCAAATCACCTCAGCATAATACTTGAAAAGGCTGCTCTAAGAGGAATACAATCAAGATGGAATAGGAGAAATTAATGTGAACGATCACTCTGTATGGAGAATGCAAAAGCAGCTCATAAATGAGAGGAGAATCAACTGGCAAGACTGCAGGAGAATTCCAGCTCAACGAACTTGTATCTGAAGACTTCAGTAATGAGATTGCCCAGACAGCACAGAGGCATTTTAACGACGTTCGTATTAGATGTCCACAAGACGTTTGGTAACGTCTTCAAAGCGTCTCAAATACGTATCTATATCATATGTTACAAAACCCAACGTCTTTCAGACGTCTGCCTAAAGACGTCTCCAGGACTAATATTTTATAATTTAAATTTGTGTTTCAGATACCAGGGATTCAGGCACACTCATTCCCGATGCATTTTCTCTGGAAACCATTTTGCTTCGTATGCAGGAAATAATATTTAGAGGATACGCGAGTCACGAAGTAATGGCGAGTGGTGAGTTTAGCAATATACTGGTAAGAAAAACCTACTTCTAGAACACCTTCTTCTAGAAGTCAATAATGAAGGATGACAGTAAATTTTGAAGTTGAGAAAGTCAGAGGGAAGATTATGGGTGTAACTTCAGCTCACTTACCTCTCTAAAAATCTAATTTTGAAAGAAAACATCTAGGATCTAGTTACTTCAAAGGATAATTCCCACCATAATCATTGAAGATCTCAACAGCAAATTCCCAGTTTAGAACTTCAACACCGTCATTGGTTGGGAGGGCACCAAGAACTTACTGTCATTAGACTTCCGAGTAATGACCCAGAGAGCAAACTTGCAACGAAGTGAAAACTATTGAAAACAGAAAACTCCGTGGAGAATACAAAAATCGAAGATTGGATGAGAACAGGATTGCTCCAAATCAGCTCAGCATAATACTTGGAAAGGCTGCTCTAAGAGGAATACAATCTCCATCTTGATAGAAGAAATCAATGTGAACGATCACTCTGTATGGAGAATGCAAAAGCAGCTCATAAATGAGAGGAAAATCAGCTAGCAAGACTGCAAGAGAATCCCAGCTCAACAAACTTGTATCCGAAGACTTCAGTCATGAGATTGACCAGACAGCACAGAGGAATCTTAACGACGTTCGTATAAGATGTTCACAAGACGTCTGCTTACGTCTTCAAAGTGCCTTGAAGACGTATCTATTTCGTATGTTACAAAACCCAACGTCTTTCAGACGTTAGCCTAAAGACGTCTTCAGGACTAATATTTTATAATTCAAATTTGTGTTTTAGATGCCAGGGATTCAGGCACGCTCATTCCCGAAGCATTTTCTCTGGAAACCATTTTGTTTCGTATGCAGGAAATAATATTTAGAGGATACGCGAGTCATGAAGTAATGGCAAGTGGTGAGTAGCAATATACTGGTATATTGGATTATGGATAAGATCGTGGACGAGGTAGCATCGGATTGCCCGGTCAAACCGAAGTTTCTGAGCGCCCACAACAGACCCGGCTGGCTCGCTCTAGTTTGCGAAAACATAGCCACCAAGAAGTGGCTGCAAACTGCAGTCGCCTCCATCAAGCCTTGGGAGGAAGCTTCGCTAAGGATGATAGAGGAATCTGACATTCCTCACTCTGACGTCCTGGCTGCTCGATTCCCAAGCAGCATGGATTACTCCACGGAGAAAATCCTCAATCTCGTTCAAGGCCAAAATGAGGGCCTAAACGTCAAAAATTGGCGAGTCATCCGACGTAACGCCGAGGGCCATCTGGTCACACTAACCATTTCTGTGGACAGTGCATCCGCAGAAAAACTCAAATCCGGAGGCTACGCGGTGAGTTACAAGTTCGGTCATACGACTATAAAACCGCAAAGCAGCCGAAGCACAACAGCTATGGAGCAACCAAGCTCCCCAAAGAAAAGCGGCGCCGAACCGAGGGCAGGAACGTCTAAAGACTCAATGAGTCATAGAGACGAAAGTGCCCAGGTGGAGTGCGAAAAGTGAGTGCAACTCTAATGGCTCCCTCCAAGCAACCAAAGAGAAGCAACTCACCATGCATCAAATGCATCCAAATAAATCTTCAACACTCAAAAGCTGCCACTAGTGAGCTTAGAAGAAGAATGTTTGGACAAAAAATCAACGTAGGGCTACTTCAAGAAAAACCTACTTCTAGAATACCTTCTTCTAGAAGAATGTGAAATAAAGACAGCAAATTTTGAAGTTGAGAAAGTCAGAGGAAAATTATGGGTGTAACTTCAGCTCACTTACCTCTCTAAAAATCTAATTTTGGAAGAAGACATCTAGGATCTAGGTACTTTAAAGGATAATTCCCACCATAATCATTGGAGATCTCAACAGCAAATTCCAAGTTTAGAACTTCAACACCGTCATTGGTTGGAAGGACATAAAAAACGTTTTGTCATCAGATTACCAAGTAATCGACCCAGAGAGCAAACTTGCAACAAAGTTACTGAATACCAGAAAATTCCGTAGAGAATACAGAAATTTAAGATTGAATGAGAACAGGATTACTCCAAATCAGCTCAGCATGAAACTTGAAAAGGCTGCTCTAAGAGGAATATAATAGAAGAACTCAATGTGAACGATCACTCTGTATGGAGAACGCAAAAGCAACTCATATATGAGAGGAAAATCAGCTGGCAAAACTGCAAGAGAATGCCAGCTCAACGAACTTGTATCCGAAGACTTCAGTCATGAGATTGCCCAGACAGCACAGAGGCATCTTAACGACGTTCGTGTAAGATGTCCACAAGACGTTTGCTTACTTCTTCAAAGCGTCTTAAAGACGTATCTATATCATATGTTACAAAACCCAAGGTCTTTCAGACGTCTGCTTAAAGACTTCTTCAGGAGTAATATTTCATTCCAGGAGTGAACATTAAAAAACAAATCAAGAGCCTGAAATTATAAAATAGGGGAATAATGAGAATTCAAGAAATTGGAATGAAAAAATTCAAGAGCCAAAAATTAAGAATTTAGAATAAAGGAATACGGAAAAATCAAGACTCTGGAATAGGAAAAATTATCAAGACATTACATTTTTTTGCTAGTATTTCCTACAGAATGCTTTTGGAAATTCTGAATTAAATTTTAAATGTTTTGAACTTTGCAAGAAAACTCATTAAAGTTCTAGACAGTTCTGTAGCATTCTAAGGTTTTCAGTAACTTCTGAATTGAATAAGAAATGAATTATTAAGTAGGAAGTTTTTGTGGACATTCTAGAAACGTTCCTAAGATGTTCACAAACGATATTCAAAACGTCTTGCTTACGTCTCCAAGGCGTCTTAAAGACGTCGTATATTACAAAGCCCAACGTCTTTCAGACGTCTGCCCAAAGTCGTCTTTAGGACTAAGACATTCTAAAGACGTCTTCAACGGCCTGGTTGTACCAAATAGTTGTCTTTAAGATGTGTCTTCTAAACGTCTTTTTTAAGTCTTCAGACATCTGCGAAAAGACGTCTTTAAGATTTTGCATGATGGTGTCTGGGCGAAGTTGAGCAAACAGCGGGAAAATTTCGTTAACAATAAGTTTTAGAAATTAGGTCAATATTCAGGAAATCCAGATGAAAATTAGAAGGCTAAAGAGTAAAATAGCCACTGGGCAAAGACACAGTTAGAAAACAATCAAACCACATAGGTACCAAGTAAAGCTACTGTGGATTCTTACCAACATTATAACTCCATCTTGAGATTTGGTTCAATTACCCAGGAATGAGAAAATTATTATTTTTGTCTATTCCAGGCTCATATTTTTTTCAATTTTTTTAATAGTTTTCTTTAAATTTCTACGTTTTTAAGCCGGGAATAAAAAAATATTCTTCTGTGACTCAATTTTAAAAATCTTGAAGAATTTGAACAAAAACATTTTAGGCAGTTGAACCAAAAAAAGAAAATAAAGAAAAAACTCATAAAGGAAATTATAAAAAATATTTAAGAAAAAAATTATTCAAAAGCATAGAAAAGATATGAATAATTATTATAAGGACATGAATCTAATAAAGTTTAATTTTTTTAAGGAAATTTAGGAGAATCTACAAAGATTCCCAAGTAGTACCTATGGTGTTAAAAGTACCGGAACATCAATAGTAGATTTAACTAATAAAATGACCCAAAAAGCTGTTACCTGACATTTTTCAGTTTATGATAACCTCTAACAAAGATTAGGTACTTGAATAAAGTCTAACATTAACTTAAGTATCTGATCCAACTTGTAACCCCTCAGATTATATATATGATCAAAGCTCTACTTAGTCTAGTGAAAATACTGAGTTTTGTGGCTGAAAAGTTGGAACACATACTGTAGTACTATTTCAACTATACCATAAGGGCCCTTATAAAAATTATTATTAAGTAAGTAAATAAATAAATTGAACTTACCGGTTCGTCCACCACGTCTATTTTCTTCTTCTTCTAACATGCGTAGAACTGCGGAATTTTGCAAGTTGGCCGGCTTACCTACTGCAGGATTGTTAAAATCAATCCTGAAATAGAAAAAAGTAATCACAATTTGGCTTTAATTGATTTTTATTAACCAAAACTACCTTTCTACTGCTGGACCCATTATAAAACTATATCACAGTCAATACAAAAATTTAAAAAAATCGTATATATTATCGGTCTTTCGTTGTCGAATGATGAATTAACTCTCGAACCTCTACAAAACAGTTTTGTGTGAGCTTTTCAGTCACATGATTCACCGTTAGGATTTTTCACCGTGTTATTTTCGAAATGCGCCAGGTGAATCACCAAGTCCCAAAAATAATTATTATTGTCAATAATTGTTTCGGGATCAAAACAAAAAAAAAAGTAATGAGAAATTAAATTGGCATTCGTTTTAGTAGGTTGCCAAAATTAACTATTGAAGCTAAACGTTTTGATTTTTTTACAAATTGCATTATTATTTTTATTAAACCTAATCCTGATGGTAATTTGAGCGTGCCGCCGAATTTTCGTTTACTTTTGCTCCTAAAAATAAAACCGTTTCACTCAAAAATAGTTTTCTGCGGATCTAATTTCGAATTTTAGTCAGAAATAATTCGTTTCGTCGACTGATTCTTCGAGTTTTGCCATATAGTTTTCGATAACGGTATCACTAGGATGCAATTCCGAGAATGTCTCGTTCACATTTGCTTGTTCGAAAGTTTAAATTGGAAACACATTTCGAAAAATAATAAACAAGAATTATTCGATTTTGAGTAGGTGCTTAATAGGTTGGTAATTAGGTGTTTAAGATGGGACGGGTAATAGCCAAAATAAACAATTACTTGACGTGAGAGAAATGTTAAATATGTTCTTCAAAATTTCAATAAATAAACCAAAAAATACGCTTGATTCCTACCCAAAGGATATTCAACAGGTAGCTTAGTTATTAACAACTTCAACACAGCACAGGTAGTGATGTAATTTTTGGTGTGTAGTTTAAACTAGAAAAAAACTATTTGACAAAAGGGTGAAGATTTGACTCAGATCAACTAAAAGAAATTCATTGAAAAACAGCATGAAACTGGAAACACTGAAGAAATCTAAGTACAAGGCGACGCAAGTCATGGCATGAAAGTAAAATCAGTATAGTAGATGACACAAACAACATCAATAATAATGTCACGGCTTTGGGTGCATCCAAAATCAACATGCCTTTCTGATCGGGATAGGACAACAATGGGCTTGTACATAATGCTCTTTTCAATTTTCTAAAAGCGGAATCGCATTCTGGGGTCGAATTGAATATTGAGTTCTCTTCCGTTAATCGACGAAACGGTCGAAACGGAGCAGCTATCATATTGGTGAATCCTACAAATCTTCGATAATAAGAACATAATCCTAGAAAACTCCTTAATTCATGTTTGTCGTGTGGTTTTGGCCCATCCCATCCCTGACAACATCTATCTTTCCCTAACTTGTATGCCATCTTCAGATGCCAGGTGACGTAAGAATTCCACATTTTTTTTAAAATAGAACACACTTATTTTGCCTGAGTTTTAAGTTGGTATTCCGGAAGCAGTCAAAAACTTCTTTCAGGTTATTGAGATATTCTTGGAACGAATTTCCCATAATCATGACATCATCTAAATATACCAGGCAAGTTCTCCATGTAAGACCTCGCAAAACAAGATGCATCAGTCGGTCAAACGTAGCTAGAGCATTATACAATCCGAGAGGCATTACGTTAAACTGGTATGATCTGCTTTCGGTACTGAAGGCAGTTTTCTCTTTGTCATCTTTGTGTATTGCCACTTGCCAGTATCCACTCTTTAGATCCAACGTGGAAAACCATTTGAAGCCCGATAGAGTTGTTAATGTATTGTCTATCCTAGGAGAGCTGTCCTTCTTAGTGACGTCATTAAGCTTACGGTAGTCCACACAAAATCTAAGACTTCCATTTGTCTTTGTAACCAATACTAATGGCGCAGACCATGATTCGACTCTTCAATAATTCCCTCTTGAAGAATTATATCAATTTGGTTTTCCACTTCCTGTTGTTTAGCTACTGGCATGCGTCGAGGTGGTTGTCTTGTAATAGGCATATATACAATGTTCTAGAATTTCCCTCTCTCCCTTTCTTGAAATATATTTCCTGGTCTTGGATTGAAGTTTCAAATACGTCGGTGAAGTTACAAATTCGATATCTCCCTTGGTTTTCAAAACTTGCTAGAACTTACTTCGAAATTCACTAGTCAAAATCGAGTATATAGTCACTTCCGGGGTAATTTACACAATCGGTTCAGTCTTTTTTTTTGTCATTGTCACTGCTTACTAACTAATAATTATCTCAGTGTTCACTTAGTGTCCACACTAGTGTGTAGACTACTCTGCAATAGGATTTCACTATGCAATACTCAAATTATATCTCACTTCTGACACCAATGTTACGGCTCTGGGGTGCGAGACAAAAATCTTGGGTCGGTTTAACTCAACTTAACTCTTCACAACTCTTACAATAGTCGCTATCTAAAACGTATCTCCTAATTTTAAAACTAACTAATACCGGATAATAACTAATAGACACAGCAGGTTCTGAATTTCAAACGTATCCGTATCCGCGTCGATCTGCGCATGTGCAGAATAGACGGTGGTTTCGTTGCGTTGCGTTGTCCGTATCCGGAAACGTATCTCAATTATTTGACACTATTGAGAGATCTCCTTGTTAAGCCCATTTTAGGTCGGAGTTACCCAATTCCTTAATTCTTTAGATTTGTCCCTAATCCTTATTTCTTAAAAATTTCAATTTATTTATTTTTAATGATTAAGAATTAAGAACAAAAATTAAGAATTAAGGAATTGGCTAACCCCGACCTTACAATGAACGTAACGTATAACCGTAAAGACGTAAGTCCTAAGCATGCGCACATTAGATTTATTTGCGTTAAACGGAAACGCAAGAAATGCCGCCGTGCCGCTTTGTCAAGTGAATCATGCCACACGTCTCGTCCGGCGGCGGCGATGATCTCGGTAGCACCGATGAGGTCAAGGTGTACAAGAACGAGGGTATCGACGAGGACGAGAAACGGTCCTCGGAGAACCTCACCAAGGTTAAAAGCAGCCTCATGGATCTCACCGAGTCGGAGGTAAATCGATCAGCTTCAATTTGGTGCAAGAATCGTCGAAATCGGACGAGTAGTTTAGGAGTTACGGGTGTAGCAATATTTTTGTAACAACACTGGAATTGTGGTAGCAACAAGTTGTTAGTAGGTTTGGGGCAAAATTCCAATTAATTATTCTTGTAGCAACATTTCATTTGTGAATTGTGTAGCAGCAAAATATGTAGCAAGAAAAAAAAAGTGACAACACGTCTCGAGTAAAAGTAAAGCAACACTCGTTTTTGTGTAAGAATAAGTCATTTGTGTAATAGTTTTTGCTCAGGACAATAGTTTGTTGAATTTCTTATGTAGCAATACGAAATAAAAAGTGTAGCAACACAATCGTTGGGAGTAGTTTTTATTATAGGTTTAGAGCAAGATTTCAATGAACCTATGTAGCAACATTTTTAAAACGAAAAAGTGTAGCAACATGAGCGAAAGTGTAACAACACGAGCGAAAGTGTAGCAACAAGTAGTTTTGGGGGTAGTTCCTTGTAGTGGGTTTTAAGGTAAGATTTTGTAGCAACATGTAGCAACACTTATCATATGAAAATGTATTGAATTTTGATTATTCTCGGTTTTTGATTGGCTTATTTTTGAATTTTCCCGGCTTTTGATTGATTTAGGAATTCAGTTTTTAATTTTTAACAGTTTTTGAATTTTCCTAACTCTTAATTGGGTTTAAAATTCAAATTTTAAACATTCCCGGCTCATGATTGGTTTAGAAACTGAATTTTTGATTATTTCCGGCTCTTGATTGGCTTCAAATTTTGGATATTCCCGGCTCTTGATTGGTTAAGAAATTCAAATTTTAAATATTCTTGGCTATTGATTCGCTTCCAAAGTCAATTTTTGAATTTTCCCTATTCTTGATTGGGTTTAAAATTAAAATTTTGATTATTCCTGGCTCTTGATTGGTCCTAAAATTCAAATTTTGAATATTCCCGACTCTTGATTGAATTAGAAACTCAAATTTTGAATTATCCCGGCTCTTAATTGGCTATGAAATTCAAATTTTAAACCCAATCAAGAGCCGGAAAAATTCAAAAATTTACTTTGGAAGCCAATCAAGAACTGGGAATATTTGAAATTTAAATTTCTAAGCCAATCAAGAGCCGAGAATATTCAAAATTTGAATTTATAAACCAATCAAGAGTCAGGAATAATCAAAATTTGAATTTTAAACTCAATCAGGAGCTGAGAAAATTCAAAAACTGAATTTGGAATCCATTCAAGAGCCGGTAATATTCAAAGTTTAAATTTTTTAAGCCAATCAAGAGCTGCGAATATTCAAGATTTAAAGCCAATCAAAAGCCGGGAATCATCAAAGAATCAATTTCTAAACCAGTCATGAGTCGGGAATATCCAAAATTTAAGTTTCAGAGCCAATCAAGAGCCAGAAATATTCAAAATTTGAATTTTAAACCCAATCAGGAGCCGGAAAAATTAGAAAGAATTTCAGAGCCAATCACGAGATCCGGGAATATTCAAGTTTGAATTTCGAAGTCAATCAAGAACCGCGAATATTCAAAATTCGAAGCCAATCATGAGCCGGGAATATTCAAAAATTCAATTTTTAAACCAATCATGGGTAGGGAATATTCAAAATTTGAATTTCAGAACCAATCAACACCAGGGATTAGTTTCAGAACAAATCAAAGTCAAAATTAACATTAAAAGTTTGTGAAAATTAGCAAAAGGGGCCACAATCCGAAACCCTCCATTTTCCAGATTTGAATTTCAGAACCAATCAACAGCCAGGAATAATCAAAATTTGAATTTTAAAACCAATCAGGAATAAAAAAAATTCAAAAATTGTTTTTGGAAGCCAATCAGAAGCTGGGAATATTTGAAATTTGAATTTCTAAGCCAATCAAGGGCCGGGAATATTTAAAATTTGAAGCCAATCAAGAGCCAGGAATAATCAAAAATTCAATTTCCAAACCAATCGTGAGTTGGGAATATTCAAAAATTCAATTTCTAAATCAATCAAGAGCCAGGAATGATCAAAAATTCGATTTTTTAACCCAATTAAAAGCCATTCAATTTTTAAACCAATTAAGATTTGGGAAAATTTTAAAAATCATTTTTTAAACCAATCAAGAGCTATGAAAATTTAAAAATTGAATTCCTAATCTAATCAATCAAAAGCTGGGAAAATTCAAAAATAAGCTAATCAAAAGCCGGGAATAATCAAAAATTTAATTTCCAAACCAATCATGAGCCGGGAATATTCAAAATTTGGTTTTCAGATCCAATCAAAAGCCAAGAATAAGCCAAATTTGAATTATTCTCATCTCCTCTTACATTGGGTTTCCAGTAAAATATTTGACGCAAATAAATCTAATGTGCGCATGCTTAGGACTTATATTACGTCTTTACGATTACGTTACGTCCATTGTAAAATGGGCTTTGGCTATCACTAAAATAACTTTAACAACATAAACCAGTACTGTGCCAGTACAAAAACACAGCTACAAAATCAATTAGGCAATCCAATCCATTTGTCAAAAAGGAAAATTCAATATGGCGTGGCGGCCAAGCAAGTTTGTTTTGAATATGTTTTTATGCGTATTTTAAATTATTTTGCTTAGTTTTGCTTGCAACTTTTGATTTTGATTATTTAATAAAATATTTATTGACTATAGGTACCTTAACTATTAAATCCGGCAGAAACTAGACATTTTTTTGTGTCTTTTGGCTCATGTGTGGCCGCCACGCCATCTTGAGTGTCACGTGGTTTGGATTACCTAATCCAATAC
Source organism: Ceutorhynchus assimilis (assembly GCA_917834065.1). Lineage (NCBI taxonomy): Eukaryota > Metazoa > Arthropoda > Insecta > Coleoptera > Curculionidae > Ceutorhynchus > Ceutorhynchus assimilis. Next base: position 54,915,383 of record OU892278.1, read on the forward strand.
TTTTTGAGGTTAGAAAACGTTTTATCTTAGAATACGATCGTTTTCGTAATGTATGTTTGGCCATGCTTAAAAGGATTTTTAGGCGGTCAACGTAAGTCGATGCGTTTACGGATGCGGATACGGATACGCAGAAAAATTTAGGAATAGCTTAAAGTGTCTAATAACTAGAAACCACTTACTAATACCGGCCTTTATATATCCTTAATCCATTCTTGTAAAATCCAGAATAAACGCGATAGCCCTTTTTCCTGACATTCCTGTAAAAGGATAACGCACACCTAACATGGGATTTTTGGGCTCTATGGATTTTGTCCATTTTTTGATATGTTGTAGAGGATTTAGTTCTGAACAACCTTTAAATGAGACGAAATCTTGTAGGTATTACCGTCTTCAAGATATGATCGTTTGAAGATGAACTTTTTTGCAACTTTTTGTTTGGACAGTATACGAGATACTGGTGCTACTGGTGTTTATCTGTCAAAATATTGACAGGTTCACCTATTTTACGTCACTTAAAAATTAATGTCAACTTAGGTTAAGGCCGAGACCGCACTGGGGTCTATGTTGGCGCCAGTGCGGTCACGGCCCTATGTTGACATTTGTTTGTGACGTGAAATATGTCGACCTGTCAAAATTTTGACTCATAAACACCAGTTTTTCGTATACTTTTCACACAAAAAGTTGCAAAAAAGTTCATCTTTCAACACTCATATCTCAAAGACCGTAATACCTATAAGATTTCGTCTCATTTAAAGGTTGTTCAGAATTAAATTCTGTATAACATATCAAAAAATTGGCAAAATCCATTGAGCCCAAAAATCCCATGTTAGGTGTGCGTTATCCTTTAGAATGAGCTGTTCAATTCTGTACAGCCTGGCTTTTCTGCCAGATATTCGCGACAATATAGTAGCTAAAAAACTTTCAAAAGTAGGAAAGAAACTAGCGAAGGAGAAAAACAGAAAGGAGTATAAAATAATCGCCGAATCAAAAGAGTTTATGAGGCAAAAAACAAGCAGTGGGAATCAAAATATAACGGAATTAAAGAGAAATTAATAAAATTATTAACGAAAATAAATGCAAACTTTAAAACAAGACAGAGAAAAGGAGTGATAAAAAAGGTCATATAGAACATAGAAGAGCCAAGGCCTCAAATGTATTGAGCCAAGACTCGATACCAATAAAATCTTGCGCATGAAAAATGAAGATGGAACAGTAGAACAGCAGAAATGGACAACAACAAATCAAAAACCAAAAAAAAATGGAGATAAATAGGAGAAAACAAAAGTGATGTGACAAATACCAAAAAGGAAGAATTAAGATTCATCAGTGACTAGCTCTCTTTGGAGAAAGTCAGCGAATACATCTACCTTGGAGAGGAAATTTGATAAAATCGACCAAACAGTGGAATAAGTACGAAGATAACAAAGCTGGCATAGCCAGGTTTTGGCAAGTTTTCAAGGATCCTGAACAACCAAAAGATTCCACTTGGCCTGAGAAACAAAATTTTTGACCAATGTTTATTCCGTATTCCTACCTATATTTATGATAAATAGTCGACAAACTATTGTTGAATGAGGCCAAAAACTTTAAATAAAAATATAGGAATGGTACCAAAGTGATCTTTACAGGAAAGTTGACAGACACGTTGCTCTGAACATAGAAGTTGTTCTAGAAATCGATGTTACAAGCCAAAGAACAAGAAGAAGATTTGGGTTAGTCTTTATAGTGTTTTGTTCCATATTATTTTCAATATTTCACAAAATATAAGTAGGTACCGTAGTGTCGGTATACTTTGCCGCGGTTTTCAGACCTTTTCTCTGATATTTTTTTAACCGATATAGCAATTTGTATGGCTACAGACTATGTATAAATTCCATGTTCTGGCTATAGATCCCTGTAAACACAAACAATTAGAAAGCACTGCTTCTATTTATTTATTTTTTGTTAAAAATCTGGCAAAGTCTCCTATAAATTGGTGACACTTTGCCAACGCGTTTAAAACCACCTAAATCTAAATGTAAGACTATTATATGGGTTAGTTTGCCTTCAAATATGATTTTAAAAAAGGTAGGTAGGTACCATTTTTTTTTTCATTGTTGGAAACAAAAAAAATACGATTTAATATCAAAATATCAAAATAACTTAAGTCATTGCTTAAAATATTTCGCACTGCTTCTTTTACAGTATCTTCATTATAGCATAGAGTTTTTGTAGTGCTGGCAGCCTATTTTTTTTTTTGTAGATTCGACCCATATTTTGATCTCAAAAACCAAAAACGGTAAGAAATATATAAGGCAAAGACACATACGAGTGGCTTGCAAGGTCACACTTTTTTTAAAATAATTTAAAATCTCAAAAATCATTATTTTTTAATACTTCAAAATTTCACAATCATTAGCCATTGAAGTGTATATTTTGGCAAAAGGATTTATTTTGGGTTAATCGTATTCATAAAGGTGTCACAAGTCTTAATATTTTAGGAATTGAAAATCGTAAAATTCTTAGCTTATATGCAGCACGTGTTCACTAGCACCATAGCGCAGCAATCGCAAGTCTGACTATTTGCAACAAGTTAACCACGTTTTCTTTAATAGTTCCTACAACTTCCGCAAGGTTTCTGCCATTGGAAAATATTGTTACAAAAAAAAAAAAGTCAACTCTGGCAAAGTCACCTTGGATGGCAAAGTATACCGACACTACGGTATTTCAGTTTCATTATCTTGGTTCCTGATAATAATGCAAGACGTATGTATGAACTAAAAGAAGTTTTTTTCTGGTACCTATTACTAAAGAATAGAATCTCATCCAATATCTTACCCTATAGCGCCATTTGCCAACATCTGCTGTTCTCGTTCTAACACTTCTCGATAGTTCTGCTCAGAATAGAGACCGATGGGCGAGTTGAACTGTTTGTTCACCAGTCTTGGTTGGGTCGTCATTTTTCTATTTCTATTTCGATTAGTCTACACTATCTGGAAAAAAAAATAAGATATTTTATTCGATATAGTACCACTTGCCTATACAAGCACTCCAAGCATGTACTAGGCACCAAGTAAGGAATAATGTTTTCATATTTCTTTGCTACTTTGCTGTATTTGCTAGAAAAAATCGACTTTGAGAGGACTTCAAGAATATCAGTTATGTTTTGATCATTTAATCTATGAATGAGTGACAACAATCCCACTAGAACTGATTTTTTTCTCACAAATCCACATTTCTATTCAGTAGTGGCTCTGTTTTTCTTCCATTTTATTCGTACTTAAAAGTTTTACTTTGACTTTGAGAGGCTCTATGAATCTCTTATAACAATAAAATCTGTTAACAGTGTCTTCAAGAATTCACCCAACAGAATTGGACCTGAATATCATCAGATGGTTTGTAAAAGTAGATACATCTTTAAAGATGTCTCAGTGATTATAGAGTTCTGAGAGCAAAAATCAAACTCGGGTCAAGTTTGAACAGAAACTTTTCCAAAAAAAAATTTGATTTGCGTCAATTGGAAGTGCGTCAAGAAGAATTCCGAAGCTGACTGAAAAAACACACATCAAACTTTTCAAACAAGCTTCAACATGTGCTTCTGCAATAATTTATCCAACTCAGCTTTTTAATTGTCCTGCATAGTGATATATACCTAGTATTCAAGATCGAGTTGATTTGCATTTCTAAAGCTTAACATGTTGTTAAAGAATTTAGAAAAGCTTTCCCAAATCTCAGCTCATAAAGTACCTTCTAAATTTCTCAAATAGTCTCGAAATTGGGTTTTGCAATAGTGATCAAAACAGCTTTTGAAGTTTTTCGAATACTCCAGAGCAATGACTCCAGAATGTCTAAGCTTAACTCGACTATCTACATTTGAAGTATTGTTTTTTTTTTTTTTAATTTTTGCTTCTCAAAATTATGTTTTGAGAATTCAGAAGCAGCTATAGAACTTTAAAAAAGATGAACTTTTCTAATTAAAGTTAAATTTTTCAATTCAGCTTCAAAATGGGCTTTTGGAATATTCCAAATAGCTTCCGAAGTCATCTAATTTTCCTTTGAAATTTCTGAAGGAACTATTTAATCGAATTTCATTATGAAATATTAAAATAGAGGTATTCACATGAATCTATTTCAGTATCATAATGATAAAGTAGGTGGTCCTGAGAGATGTTATTTGATTTATTTTTGTCGCGCACGCACGTAAACATTATTTAATTTTTGAGTTCAGGTGCTCCGAATAGTTTTAGCAATCTTAGTTTGTAGGTAGGTGGGTAGGTAGGTACCTAGCAAATCAGTGCCAAACATTTTCAATGATGACTGTAGAGAATGCGAAATATTTACAGCTGTTATCTTTTAAAAAAACACACATTTTGAATAATTAGTTTTCACTAATTATGCAGCAAAAAAATTTGAATTACACACTTAAAAAAAAAGAGAGTTTTAAAAATGGTCCAGTTTTAAATACATAATTTTAACGTGATTTTAACATTAAAATTGCAATTGTTGAAACAATGCCAATGTGCTTTGTTGTTTCTGTTTTGTAAACTTTCAAGTAAAATTTAATGAAAGTTAGCTGGAAACAATTACTATTTGAAACATTTTAAACAAAATTTTCAATCGTTTGCCAACAAAATTAAATACGTGTGCTTTGATTTATATTAGAATGGTGGGCTTCAAATTCTGGAATCAAATAATATTTTCCAAATTTTTTCAAATTTAAAAATAGAGGATTTATATCTCTGATGATGTAAATGTCATATAATTAAGTGTCCTGCGTCAGAGCAAAAAAAAATGGAAAGCAGCACTAAATGTTCCAAGTACAATAATAATTGTTCATATTAGAAAATGAAATTTTAGTCATAAATACATACTGAAATTATAAGCTTGAACAGATGTGCAATAGACTAAACAAGTTACTTCAATTAAGATGTTTAACAGTAGCCAAAAATTTTTTTTTTGGGACCAGAACTTATCACACGGCAGAGGTGATTAAGTTGGCAAGAATTATTATTATTAAAAGCTGTGATTTTAACAGAAAAGAAATTATATTTTTCCAATTTTAAATTACAGGCTTATAGGAAATCAAAAAAAAAAATAACTTGGATGTGCTAAAATTGGCTTGGTAAACATCTTGGTTATTGTACGTCGTTTTTAATCTGACACTTTCCGAATGAGGAGCGAGGGGGTGAACCATATGGCAAAAACAGGTGTGACGTCAGATAACCATTGGCATTTTAACCTAGGGAGCCACCAGCTCACATATTCCTTTGGAGTATCAGATTAAAATCGCCCGACTGTAATGAGAAACACCTCTGAGATTAGGTTCAGGGCAAATCAAAGTCAAAATTAACATTAAAAGTTTGTGGAAATTGGCAAAAGGGGCCACAATCCAAAACTCTTCATTTTCCTTTAGTTATAAGAAATGCATCCTGGTTCCTCAAAATTGAGTGCTGGAGTTCTAATACCAAGGAGAGAGTAGAAAAAAATTGACACAAAAAAAAATACACAAAAAACTACTTACTTTTTTTCTAAAACTATTAGCATTTTTTTATTTTTTTCAAAAATGTCTTTACCTGTAGATTCGACGCCGCTTTTCGCACGATCGCTAGAATACATTCATCCACTCACTGAGAGAAGGACGCCCGCCGTCCACTTCGCTAAAGCGTCCGTGGGCGTCGTTTATTTTCATATCCATACATTTTCTGGTGACACAAAAGTGTTCTTTTTTTTTCTGAAATTTACGACTCGGTTCCAAAATTTGTGTATTTGTTTGTTTCCTGCTGAATAGTAATTTTATGCGAAGAGTAGGTCGGTTTAAAATGCTTTTTTCCCAAGGAAATTCAAGCTAGGACATCAAAAACAAAGTATTCTTAAAATATTGAAAAGTTTTCTAAGTTCAATTTAAAATATTAAATAATTGATGAATTTGCCAGTCTTGACATGCCAACGAGAAGGCCGGAAACTGTAAAAGCAAATATCTGCGTTTCCCGCTGTTCTCCATAATAGTATATTGTTGTATTAGGAGTAGAAGCTTTACTTTTTTGTGCTGAAGCCAGAGCTGGGCAGGGCTTGAGTGCTTTGTGCTTGCGAAAGTGCTTGAAGCACTTTGAGGACTTGAAAGCCCTGTGCTTCAAGCCCTTTTATAGATTTGTAATTGGGGCTTGCAAAGTCAATTACTTTAGAAAAGTGCTTGGTAATTTGTAATTTAAAAAAGTAATTCAAGCCCTTTCAATGAGCTTCAATTACTTTTAGAGGGCATGAAGCACTTTTGGGAGCTTGAAGCCCTTTGAAAGGGCTTGAAGCACTTTAAGAGGGCTTGAAGCACTTTTGGGAGCTTGAAGCACTTTGAAAGGGCTTGAAGCACTTTAAAAGGGCTTGAAGCACTTTAAAAGGGCTTGAAGCACTTTAAAAGGGCTTGAAGCACTTTGAAAGGAATTTGAATTGACCATCATTCAACCTATCCCCCACTTAAACATTTTCGATCGTGTTTTGTCCCTTAATTTTTTTTTCTATTATTTGAACTTGAACCGTCTTATGTCTTTTCTCTCTTAACAATGAAGGTTTTGAGCTTAGAATGGAATTAAAAAAAAAAAAATGAATGAACTTATTATTCAAATAAATAAATAATTTATAGGTACCCTATTTAACTTTATCACTGGATTTTTTTCACTTTTCCCCATTGAACATTTTGAAAACCTTAAAATTTAATTACCATGTAGTACCCCAACTACCCCAAGTACCCCAGAACTACATCTCAAAAAAAAAACATACTACTGCTACGTTGTGGAATGTGAAGTTCGTCTTTACTATACCAATTCTGTGTGATGAGTGTACGCGGTAACTTATGCCACTTTGAGAATTTTATTACAAATTCAAAGTGCTTTAGGCACATTTAAAGAGCTTCAAGCACATTTAAAGAGCTTGAAGCACATTTAAAGAGCTTGAAGCACAGTTAAAGAGCTTGAAGCCCTTTTCAAGGCACCCCAAGCTCTTTTGATGTGCTTCAAGCACTTTTCAAATCACTTTGAGGGCTTTGTGCTTGTCAAGCCCAAAGCACTTTGAGGGCTTTGTGCTTGTGAAGCACTATTGAAAATAAAAAGGAATTTTTGCTTGAAATTGAAGCACTTTGATAGAGGGCTTAGGGCTTAGTGCTTCAAGCCCTTTTACTGAGGGCTTTGCCCAGCTCTGGCTGAAGCAGTAGGTTTGCGAGCCGAACGTAGTGAGGCTTGCAATACTGCTGAAGCACAAAAAAGTGCTTCTACTCCGTATGCAACACACTATTTTTTCTCCAAACGAATGGGGTAAGCTCGGGGGTAACTGCATGGTTGAGCGGCAGTAAAAGTACGAGCGGCACTAAAAGTGCTTTTGCTGCCGCTGGGGTTGCCAAGCAGCATAGAAATTAAATTTCTACCACCTCGACAGGTGTTAACCTGCTGGATTTGCCTACCAGCATAGAAATTAAATTTCTGACATCTTGACAGGGGTTAACAACGTGACGTAGTATATTGTTGTATTAGGAGTAGAAGCTTTACTTTTTTGTGCTGAAGCGGTAGGTTTGCGAGCCGAACGTAGTGAGGCTTGCAATACTGCTGAAGCACAAAAAAGTGCTTCTACTCCGTATGCAACACGCTGAATTTGCCTAGCAGCATAGAAATCAAATTTCTGACATCTTGACAGGGGTTAACAAAGTGACGTTTTTCTGACGTTTGGAGAAAAAACAATTTTTCTAACATATTTTCCCAAAAAGTGCATATTTTTTGTGACTAATTTTATTTTGTGTCAGTAAGGGCTTTGCACATAACTAGTGAACATAAAATTTTTCTATTTATTTATTTTTTAGAAATAATAATTTTTGCATAGCATGGGGCACATGTTCCCAATGACGTCCCCACGTGGGAATCTGTGGCTACTCTATCAGGTAGTCACCTTGCAGGAAATTTGCAGGTTAGAAATAGATTTCGAACCTGCAAAATTTAGATATATAGAATAAAGCTTATCAAGAAGTAGGTATGTGGAGCAGAAAGAGAACGAAAGTTTACGGGAAGTATATAGAAGGTGGACAAATGATTTATAAATCGAAAGATGGCACGCATTGGTCGAAAATACCATTCTCTAACTGTACTCTATAGGTTGATTTTATCTATTATAACTGTTTAGTAAAAATAAAATCATGTCTAATTATCAGAAATATCATTTTTATCATGGGGTGCGAATGTACCCCACGTGGGAATCTACGTAATTTTTTTTAACGTGGGAAGACGAAGGTTAAACAAAGTGCCACCATGGCTTAATCGCAGCTGCTTAAATTTTTTTGAACATTTTGCTAACAGAAACTTTAGCGATATTGTTTGAATCAAGAATGACGAGTGCAAACCGGAGCCGGAAATCGGAAAGAAAGCGGAAACGAGTGGAGTATGACATAGTGTGCTCACTCCTTTCCGATCCGATTCTTGCGGCAATATCGGACCGAAGTCGGATCGGAGGGGTGTATGAAGGCCGGGACACACATCGCTCCTCCGATTGTACGATAGGAGTCAGAACGGAATGATGCATGATAATTATTGATAGGTCTGTCCCGGCCCTAATCGAGAAAATTGCGACATCTTCGGTCGAACAAATACAAAGTAATTATATTTCTTAGAAATAGTGGGAGCGGAATTTAGGTCTCAAAACGGTTAACCTACATTATGTAGGTGCTCTAAGTGATCAAGAGAGTTATTTTATTGGAATAATTTAGTGAATATAAGAAAAATTGTAAGTTGAGTATAGTTAGGGAAATATATAAAACAGTGTTGAATGCCTAATGCCTTGTCGTAATCTAGGATTTAGGAAGCAGGCGTAGGGGAGAGTGGGGCAACTTCGACATGCGAGTCAAGTTTGTCACCGCGCTTTCCTAGGAATCGGTTGAATTCGGAAATTCCGAAACTGGCTTGAGGGTGCATCGTACGTATCAGTCAGTTGCTCCTTAAGTCTGGAGAAGGTAGCTACTCAATTTGTCGCATAAAACGCAATTATCGAGTTTTTAAATTTCTGATCTAAGGATTGGCTATTACTTTAATAATACTTTCGTTCCGTTAGAGTTTTCTATTTCGCAAGTTAATTTTTACAGAGTGACTTTGACCCATATTTTGTAGAAATATTTGATAGGGTGAAAGTACCTGTTAGCCGGCCACCCCCTGTTGTCGGACACTTTATGACAAAATATACAAAAAATAGGAAAATATTATATCAAACCTCTTTTTAGAGTAATACCTACTTTCAAACACTATTTCCCCACCAGTTTCTGCAATACCGCCCTCTTTACGGGCCTAGGCCTAGACCAAATTAAGAAAAATAATAATATACCTATCTGCTGTTTTTCTCAACACAGCCCTTTTGATCAAGTGAAAAAGTTTGCTAGTGTGAAGCTAAGAAGGAAATAGTAAGTAAAAATGTTCCTACTCCATTTTTCGATATTTTGTTGATGTTTTTAAGTTATAAACATGTTAATCTACGATTATAACCATAAAAATTAAATGAATATTATTATTTTGTTAATTTTATTAAATGTCCGGATAACCGGTCCTATAAATCGGCAGATTCCTCTTCTCGGCCACTCTGTCCGACAATGGGTCCGGCACGTTGAAACTATATGTTTTTTTTTTCTAGCCTATTTGATTTTCAACTTAATTTTCCTTATTAGATACATTAGAAGACTGTATCGAGATTCTATGGACCAGTTTGCTCACACTATAAACCACAAAGGCGTGAAATTGTAGTATACCTGAAAAGGTGTCCGAGAAAAGGTAGGTGTAAAGTTCTCGGACATTTGACATTATAGTTGGGGAGCTGGCGTCAAAAACATGCAAGAGTTTTCGCAAGGCGGATATTTTCAAAATAGATCGTACTTTAGTGCTAGAATGCTAGTGTACAGTCAGCACTCACAGTTCCGGGACAGTTGGCTCTGGGACGCGGGCAAAGTTGTAATTTTAAGAAGCATCTAAACTGTTTTCTCAAAGCGCAAAATTTATAGAAATTTTGCACATTATATGTTTGAAGGTCACAGATAATGTATGTAAATCGACAGACGTCTAGTTCGTTGCAAAAAGGGGGTCAGACGTCCTCAAAGTTTTTATTTTATGGCATTTTCTTCGGTGTCTTGTCAAAATATATTTTTGCAGGTATTTGACAAATATATTTGAAGAAAATGCCATAAAATAAAAACTTTGAGGACGTCTGACCCCCTTTTTGCAACGAACTAGACGTCTGACGATTTACATACATACGTTATCTGTGACCTTCAAACAGATAATGTGCAAAATTTCTATAAATTTTGAGCTTTGAGAAAACAGTTTAGATGCTTCTTAAAATTACAACTTTGCCCGCGTCCCAGAGCCAGCTGTCCCGGAACTGTGAGTGCTGACTGTACACTAGCATTCTAGCACTAAAGTACGACCTATTTTGAAAATATCCGCCTTGCGAAAACTCTTGCATGTTTTTGGCGCCACCTCCTGGACTATTACTTATATGGGTATGGGGTATGGGGTAGTGCTTTCTGCTTTCATTTTAATAAAAAAGTGTTACAAGTGTACAGAGAATAAATCTGATAAAAGTATTTATGAAATAGAAATTGAAGAAGCAATGGAAAAATCTCCTAAAGATCAAAGTGATTTTCCTGGAACTGAGAAACCTGATAAAACAACAGACATAGGACTGGAGGCTCGAAAAAACTTCCATTAAACTGCCAAATATTGCCGTTGCTGTAAGTCCTTTCAGTCGCCACCCCCAATTTCCGGAACCTATCAAATTAGAGCCAAGAATACAAAAAAAAGAGAATTTACCAAGTGCCATCTCATTGAAGGCATGGAGATCATATTATGGAAGAAAGGAATGAGAAAAAAAAAAAAAAAAAAACTTGAAGTACAAAAAAATAACCAAGAGGACTAGAGAAACAAAATACCAAAAAAAAGTGCAAACAATGATGGAAGAAAATAAAAAAAAAGGAATCAATTTTATATACTATAAGGTATCATAAAACATTATTTAAATTCGATTCGCTCTATCCACTAATTTTCAATCGCCATTTTATTCCAGAATTTGCCTTAAGTGGCCGACAACAGGTACTTTCACCCTAATAGGCGGTAAAAATGGCTCCTGTAAGATGTTTTTAAATATTTTACCAAAATCCGCTTGGGTGAGGCAACTTCGCCAATCGTTATTCCGGCAATGTCGAACTATCATTTTTGTTTCTAGGAGATTATAAAAAAAACGATCTGATGTATACGAAGAAGAGCAATTAATTTTTGCTGTGATTTAGGTAGAAAATAAAATTTAGGTATTTGTATCAGAATAATGCTGTCGAATTTGCCCCCTAGGGGAGTGCAAGTTCGTCATTTGACATTGATGCAAAAAAAAATATTTTTCTCTTTGAATTTATACGATATTGCTTTTAAATGCCTATTACCTACTAAAGAAATCACTATGTTTAGATAAAGTTGTGTTTATTTCTGTAAATACAAATCGTTTTTAAAATCTTGTAAACCTTAACATGTCGAAGCTGCCCCACTCTCCCCTATACATCAACGTTTACATCTCGCCATCGTTGTATGATGAGAACCTGAATGCTGAACAGCGCATGCCTTGTATCGAAACTGTTTCTAAAACCAATTTGAGACTTACAAGTGTTTTCTTCGCATTTGACGTAGTTATATTCTGGAGTGAACCATTTTCAGAAACAACTCTAATACATGGCTCATTGAACTGATCGTTCTGTAATATTTTCAATACTTGCAATAAGCCTTCCTAGGAATAGCTACGAAAGTTGACTTGAGCCAATCTTTAGAGACTACTCCGGTCTTGTACCTATATACAGATGAGGAAATGAGGAAATTTGATAAGTCGGAGAGCACTATAGTCGGAGAGCCAGCGCCAAAAAAGTGCAAGAGTATAGGCATGCTGACTCTAGTTGTCCTAACATAATGCTATCTGACCATGTGCGTCATGTTTTTTATCAAATAAACAATCGATTGAGAGATTTTCAGCTGTCATGAAACTCTTTCATCGCGATTATTTTTTTACACATTCAAAGGTGCGTGGGCGTAGCTTGTCCCGCTACCTCACTTGCTGACTCGAGTATAGTTATATGCATCACAAATACAAGCCTATATTACATTTTCAGCTTTCATGAAACTCTTGCACTTTTTTGGCGCTGGCTCTCGGACTACTATATCTTCTCCCAACATTTTTAGAGCTTCTATCTGTATTCCGTTTGTTTCAATATAATTTTTTCATTTCTGCAATTGTGTACTGAAAATTTGCTGTTGCTGCTCTATGTATGTGCAAAGCTGTAGACGAGTCTCATATCCAAGGTTCTGGTAAGGAAATGTCAGCTTGTAGAGCAGGTATTTGGCAAATTTATTGTGCACTCCTTCTATCCTTCTCATGTGGTATACGTAACGTGGAGTCCAAATTGGGCTGCAGTATTCAAGTGTGGATCGAATATCGAATGAGAGATAATGGACTTGGTCTCCTTGGTCTCCAAAGGTGTCAACTGTTTCCAGATTGGTGTTGTTAGGGGTGTATGTAGGCAGGCAGTATCTATAGGATTTATGGTCTTGTGAAAAATCGGGAATTTCCACTTAGTAACATTGAGTTTGAGATTTTAGTTGCACCAAGCCACCAACCAGTCCAAATGCGACCAGAGAGAGTTAGAGTGCACCTCCACAACTGCGAAAAAGTTCAACTCGTCAGCCTATAATAAGCAGAAGCGGTTTTGAAGCATTCGGTGACGTCACTTTTGAGAAGAGGAAACAGAATCGGTCTAATGTGCGATCTCTGAGGGAACTAGAGAAAACTGAGCAACTGGAATTAACGCAGAAAGATCTTCCTATAAGAACCCGGTGTTGTCACCTTTTCGATCACTGATGAGAGAGCTAGTGAGTTCTAAAGTCTTGTATAAATTTATTATTTTGAAAACGGTAGAATTTTTGAAAAATCGCTTAGACACGTCAATCTTTCTTGTTTGAAATTTTTCGATATATTTTATATCATACAGGGTGTCTCAACTGGTATCAACTTTATTTTTTTTAAATGGTACCCCCTGTATATTATGACATTTCTGGATTCTACGGAAAATTCTAGGCATGTTTCATGTATAATGTCATATACCTACCTATCTTCAACTGTTATTTGACACCAACTTTGAAATTAACCGGAGATTAAATTTATTCGGAATTTTTAATCACGTATTAACTTTAAAGATGGGTGTTAAATGATATAGTTTATGGAAGACTAAAATAAAAATGTATGATCGGTTTTATGTTGTATAAAATCAACCGTTCAGGTTCCACAGTCTGTCAAAGATGCAAAAAAGTCAATTTTCAACTGTCAATATTTCCGAAACAGTTAAAGATAAGGATACCAGCGAAGCTATTTTTGAGACACGACATGATAAAAAATAAATCGAAAAATTTCAAACAAAAAAAAACAAAATTGACGTGCCCTAGCGATTTTTCAAAATTTGTACATACTGTTTTCAAAATTATTAATTTATGCGCGGGACTTTATGAACTCACTGTATATAGGGGTTTCTCAAAATGCGACACCTTGTATTTTGTATCTGGAAAACAAAAAGGGCGATGACAATTTTGTTGACGGCATCTTTCGTTTGACGAAAAAGTAGCCAACGTTCGAGAAAACCGCATCCTTCTAGCTCCAATAGCAACCGAGGTACCTATATCCCTAATGTGAGGGACCCAAAAAAAATTGATGATAATGAGCATGAATTCATTAAATTAAAAAACGAAGTCATGATAGTCTATACAGTGTATTGGATTGATGAAATATTTCATTCAATCGCCATTCAATTCAAAATAATTGATGAACATTTTTTTTTTCACTGTATGATGGAAATATAGAGAGTTAAATAAAATAGAAATTATTTAAGTAATTCAACATAATTTTATTGTAAAAACCCTATTATTACCTACAAACGATTAACATAATTTAAAAATATTTTGACTTGTTTTTTATACAAATCAGATTCTTGGCCATCATAGTCGTCTCGTAGCAAATGCAAATATATTTTACCATGATCTGTGCCGATTAACTGAAATAAAAAGGAAAAATAATTACCAAAAATTGCCTACTCATCACGTGCTTCTTTCAAAAAAAGAATTTTGGGCTCAGATATAGGTACCTATAAATAACATCATTATTAAGTCAAATGAAAAATTTGAACAGAAACTGAGCTATAATTGAGACACCATTCTGCTTCTTTCCTATATGAAAATGAGTCATATCAATTTTGGAAACAATCAAAATGCAACTACATCCTTACCATATAAGCTAATTCCTTCCTTTCGATATTCACAGCAGGTGACAACTTCATAGAGCAAATCGTCTCCGGAAACTCTATCGAATATTCCGGATACATGTCGCTTTTGCTCAAATCCCAAATGTGGATAGTGTTTTTGGAATCTTTAGCGTAAAATTTAAACGGATTGGTTTGCGACCATTGAATTAGCTGAACGCCAGAGCTATCAATTTGTTCTTTGTTTTGTAGAACCAATAAAGGTCGCTCGGTAAGGTTGGAGAATAAGGAAATATCACCGTTCGAGTATCCCGCCATGAAATGGGATGACGAGAATGGGCACTTTTCTAGGCAGATTGCATCAATGTTAGATTCTGGAGAAAAAAAAATGGATCAGTGAAATTCTACTTCTAACATTCACTCTTTTTCATACCAGGAATAAACATCTTGATTGAATTCTGGTTACTTCTAATCAGATGATGAAAAATAAATCCATAACTGCTCGATATGTAAATGTGATTGTTCATGATGATACAATCGTTGCATAAAATATCCGGTAGGTGAGGGTATTGATTTTGTAGATCTATGATCTGATTATTTATTAGTACTAGCGAGTCAGCGTTAGAGTATAAAGTCCATATTATTATTACTCCTGATTCATCTAGTGTGCAAATCTGAAACATTAATCATTATTTATGGAGTATTATAATAATTATGTACTTACTTCATTATCTTGATCATCTTGAATTGGTTGCACGCAAGTTACTTTTGAAACATGCCCAGATCCGAGTGGGGTAATAAACACAGGAGTCCTATTTAAAATGCTGTATTGCTTGTAGTTTTTTTTAACGTCCCAAACCAGAACAGCCCTAAAATTTTCAGATATCAGCTCTAATTTGAAAAAAACTTCAAATATACACACCCATCATCTTGCCCTCCACAAACATATTTATCATCATTCAACAAAAAAGCGGCACAGCTTACTTCCCCAAACGAACCCAAAATAGTTCTAGGACTATCCAAATCATCAATATCCCAAATACAAACTATGGATTTTATAGTGTCAGTTTCATTACTTAAATGCACTGTTAAAACTTTTCTAATATTCTTGGGATGTATTGTGATATTTCTCACTTTAGTGTAATCAACAGTATTAAACTCCAAATAGCCATTGCTAAAAGGCAAATTCTGTTTGTTTTGTTGTAAATTGTTTATATTGCTCAAAATTTCTTCTGAAAAAATACGCAATATTAGATCTTCACAGCGCTTCAGAAATTCAACTAAACGATTTTCATTATAATCCTTGGCAACATCCTCGTTACCACCACCAACACCTTTATATTCACATTTATATTGTTTCCAAAATTCAGCTTCATCACTACCAAAATCAAATGTAGAAAATTCATTAGGCATTTGAGTCCATTTATCAATTGATTTGATTGGTTCTGTTTGAATTTCCTCATCGATAGCATCCTCGCCAGTTTGCGAAGATACTTGCACCATATTTCCTTTACCATAATTCGTAATGAAATCTTCATAAGGCACCGAGGGCGAATCAAATATCGTAAAATTTATCGAGTCAAGCTTTATCATGCTCAACAACTCTTCGCCTCTTTTCCTTCTTGCTGCACTGGCTTTGCGCTTTTCGCAAACTTTTTTTGCAGCCGCAAAGTTTATAAATTGTAAAGATTTTTGATCCTCGAAGCCTTCGTCTGATAATGAATGATGACTGCATTTGGCTTCGTGTTCTATGATGGCATCTTCTTTTTTTACAGTGTCTTCGATGTACCTCATTATTTGTCTGTGTTTGAAATCTGATAGTTCGAATGTTCCTGAATCTAATTTACGTTCTCCCTCGGTACCTGCCGAAGAAAGTCTCGATTTATTATCTTTTATCGTAGAAGTTTCCATAATATTATCTTCACTTGTACTAGTTGAACTACTAGTGGATCCAGATGGAATATTGTCACTAGAACTGGCTGCTTCAAAATCTGATTCATAGGATTCAAAGTCATCTTCATAGGAATTTTTTTCATCTTCTTGATTTTCAGTTTCTCTAATTTCACTTTTGATTACTTTTGGTGCTTCTGGTCCTACAATATTTTCATTCACAATAATGCCTTTACTTAACGTAGCAGTTCTAGGTCTTTCTAACTTTGAATTTGTTTCTGGTGAAGAATCTCTATTGGATTTGATGATTTTTTTATCTAGTTTTGGACTATTATTTGTTGAGGATGTAATTTTTTTCAACGATGCTACTCGAGGGGTTGGTTTTTCAACTTTAATAATTCGAGGAGTTGTTGATTTTGTAGTGGTATTTTTGGGAATTGTTTTTGCTTTTTCTACTGATTTAAGTGCGTTTGAAAATAAATTTTTGCTTGGGAAATATTGCGTAGTTTTTACTCTACTGTTGCTTGTAGTTGCGGTTGATGATGATGTTTTTGATTTGCCTAAATTAGAAGTTTTATTTTTAGATGCCATTGTCGTGGTTGATCGTATTGGTTTTTCATCATTCTTTCTGGTTGAAGCTATCTTTGGTTTACTAGTTGATTCCTTATCTTCTTTCGATATTTTCTCTTCCTTGGATTTTTTGCGAGCCTCTTCATCTTCAATAATCTTTTTCTTCGAAGACGTTTGTTTTTCTTTAGTAGTTGATATTCTTTTAGGGGCATTCTAAAAAAGTTAGGAGATGAGTCTGCATAGCTCTACCAAAGTCGGAGTAAGTGAGTTATATAATTTAATAATTTTCTGTCCAACTATCGATGGGTACATTAATATAATACTTTATGTATATATCTCAGACTTTGGTAAAGCTATCCGTAAATATGAAAATTAATACATACCAGTTAGATCCTAAATAAAAGGATTTAACTATTTTAAATAATAGACTATCATTGGATCAATATATTGCTGTATCTCATACCTCATATACCTACTCCGTTAATAGGTATAGTGAAATATTATTAATTTATAACTGGCTCTAGTAAATAATTAATAATTTAATTTTAAGAATCAATAAAACTTTGTATGATTCTATTGGGAACTTTTATCAAACTTATCAACTAACCCAATTAATTTAATAAGATGAACATTAAAATACCCAAGCAAGTATATCGACAATACAAACAATGTAATAAACAATACAATTTCAAATTATGGTTTCCCATACTTACCTTAAAGCTGGACATAAAAAACAAACTAAATTAAAACCTAAAATTGCTTGAAAATTAAATATTTTGATAGAAAAATATGTGTCACGTTCTCATTAAACCCCTACTGAAACTAGACTGAAAATTGAATCGATATTTGGGGAGAAACGGTTTTGGTATGGTTGAACGATTTCCACGTGGTTTATCGGGAAAGCAAGTAGGTTGCGTGTATCTATGTTTAACATTTTATTTAAAACTAATTGAATACCTACAATAGATATGTTTTGTGTCATTTCTGTTCCGTTGTGATGACTTTTTATAAGCATAGAATTTATAAGTTTGACAGTGTCAATCTTCATTTATGGAAGTTATATTTGATGCTGTTTTTGAGTTTTTTTATTCCTATACCTATCTTCGTAGGCCATCTATGTTATAAGCGTTTTCAAACTTATGAGTTTAGGGATTCCTCCAAGAGTAATGTAGAGCATAAACTCAAAAATCAATCAAGAAACCTGTAACATCAAACAGCAGCTGCTTTTCCTTCACATGGAAAATTTTGCAGACCTTGTAGTTGAAAATTTGCCACATGTTCATCCAAAGTTACCACAGAAAGAAATGAATCATTGAATTATTATAGCAAAGAACTTTTCTAAATCGCCATTACCAGTATTTAGGCGAAGTTAGTATAACAAAACATGCTATCTCCATTAAGAGATCTGGATTCCATAAAAAGTCCAGACCCCTATAGAGTTCCTCCAATTTCCAGAGATCTATGAATTCTTATGGTGCTTCACCCAAAACATGGATGACCTTTTCCACCTAAATCGATTATTTGTAATAAAAGGCAGTGGTAATTTTTTAATTTCAATATTTTATTGTAGAAAGATAAATTCGTAAACATTCAAATAAATAATTGTTAGTGATGCTAGAATGTTTATAATGAAAAAGTTCTTACCTACACTCACAACAACAACAAAAAAAAGCTTATTAAATATTTGATAGGTTCAACTAACAATAGGCTACTAGCTTCTCTACAATCTAAAATGATCAAGCCTGATGCCCCGACTGAGTACTATGCCTCCTCAAAGAACTTTTATCAGTAAAAGCCTTATTACACTCAGTACACTTAAACACTTTGCCTGTATGCGTTACCAAATGCCTGCTCAATCCGGAGGCATGACAGAACACTTTCGGACACAAAGTGCAATAGTGCAGTACCATATCCTGCGGATAAGGGTTGCTGTGCGTTTTGAGGTGCAATCGAAGTTGCTCTTTTTGATTGAAATCCCTGGGACAACTGTTGCACGTGTACGGTCTTTGGCCTGTGTGTGTCATCAAGTGACGGAACAAAATTTCTTTTTGGGTAAAACTTCTAAAGCATACTTCGCATTGGAAAGGACGTTCGCCTGTGTGAATACGTTCGTGTCTTACTAGAGCTGACCGGGTGGGGAACCACTTTTCACAAATTCCACAACTGAAACCTGTACATAAAATAAATTCACTTGAAATTAGACAAGTATCATATAAAAATACTAACCTCTTTGTTGCATATGAACTGAGGCATGTCTCTTAAGTTGAATTCTTCTTGCAAAAGATTTAGGACAATCTGGACATTTGAATACTTTCAATTCACCCTCTTCATTTTTATCCTCTGGTCTCGCCTCTGGTATTTTATTCTCATCTGGCTTATTTGTCTCCTCTTCGGTCATTATTTCCATAATAATCACATGGCCGTCTTCAGTGGACACTTCAACCTGTGTACTTTTGCCACTTGAAGAGTTTACTTTTAGCTGTAACTGACCGTTTATATTTAATCCAGGTTGATTGGCTAATGTAGCCTTAACTGCATCAGCTATTGCTCCCATATCGGCATCCTCCATAGCTTCATTTTCTTCAATAATATAAATTCTATCATCAGAATCTTTGAGTTCATTTTTTAATTCCACAGTAGATTTAAAGGTGCAAGCTTCCTTGTCTAAATTATCAGTTTCTATTGGTAGAGTTATATCGCTGGGAACATTTTCGTTTTCTTGGTCGTCTTCTGGTCCTTGGATGTAGGACACTCGGGTTACACCCACAATATCTTCTTCTGTGCTCAACTGTTTTGTTTGCTCGACATTTCCACCTGACGCTTCAGATAAGTCGTCTTCTGCCAAAGTGTCAACGTGCATATTCTCATCGTTTTGAGACTCCTGATTGTTTGCTTCATAGTCATCAGAATGAATATCGCCAAGTTCTTGTTTGATGTCTCTGAAATGGATTCGCAGTTTCATGTCGGAGTGTTCACATTTTTTTCTGAAGTTGTACGATTTTTCCAGTTGAAATTTACAGGCCTGGCAGATTTTGTCGGGGAGACCATCATCTTCAAATACCTGATAGAAAGAAAAAATATATATATATTATTATCGGGGGTAATAGCACAAGTGCCTCAAAATTACCGATAATTATGGATGAAAGCGTGTTCTAAAACCTGCATGAGTTGATTTTCATATATTTTGCGAAAGAATCCGACACCTAAGGTGGAGGGTTCTTTTAGAAAAATATGAAAATTAACGAATGCAGTTATTCAAGAAAACACGCAAAATTGTCTGGTAATTTTGAAACACTAATTCTATTTAGGGCCAAATTATGGACCGACTAGTAACGTTATTGGCACCTTTATCCTGCTGGTAAAGCTAAAAATTGCATTCAATTTTTAGTTTTACCAGCGGGGTAAATTTGCCAGAGACGTTACCAGTAGGTCCATAATTTGGCTCTTAGGGGAGTATTTCCCGAAATTAGACCTGCCGACAAAATTATCGGTACCTGCCGGACACTTATCGGTACCTGCCAGGCACTTATCGGTACCTGCCGGGCAATTATCGCTGAAAGTTTTCGATAATTGCATTCATCTTATGGAATGTTTCATACATGAGGGAAATTCCCCAAAACAGTTTGAGATGTTTACGCAGTATTTAAACCGTTTCCAAATTGGTGAAAACGCGTTGTTAAAACGTTTTACTAAATCAAAACGGTTTAAGGAGATAAAACGGTTTATGGGGTGTTTATTCAAGCGTTTTATAGTAAAACGTTTTCTGTTAAAACAAAACGGTTTAACGGCAAGTATAAACGTGGTAGTCTATTATTCGAAATACACTGGGGGTTTTTGAGAATGCCAAATCCAATGGTGACATTTGCAATGTTGCCAAGTTTATCCTTTTTATGATGCCGTATGTAAGTTATTTTTTTTGAATAAAAGTCCCTCTGTATTTTTATTGTAATTAATTCAGCGTCACAACATTACTAAAATTCCTAAATGCCAAAACCGCCATTTGACGTGGGTTTTGAAATATGGCAACACAACTTTTTTCTTGGAAACGGTCTTGTTTTTCAGAACAGCCTCTAGAAAAATGTGAAAATGCGTATTCAAGAAAGGGCTGGTAGGGCCAGGGCCAAGGAGGAATATGACATCTTAGAAACAGTAAACTTGACAACATTGCAAATACCACCACTGGCTCACGTGATCTCACATTTGAAGTTAGAAAACTGGTCACATGTAGTTGTCATCTTTTCGCTCGAGGAGAATTTAACGAACTCTACTATTGTACAGTCATGAGCACAAAAAGTAGGACACCCGACTGACAGGTCTTGTAATTTTTCGCTATTTTGCGTAAATCAGGCTTTTCTCTACAATCAATTTTTTGTCAAATATGACAATCCCTGTCATTGCCGTAGGTATAGCTGGTGAGCCCGTTTTACAATAGGAAAAAACGGGTGTCCCACTTTTTGTGCGACTGTACATTTTTCTTAAGCGCATTCTCAAATATCAGGCCGTTTCCATACATACGACGACCCTGTACCTACATTATATTTTTGTCTTCTTTTTTTCTAGATTTTTTAAGGTTCGTAAAAATTTGGGTACGTACCATCTTTAGACTGAAGACACAAATACAATTACAAGGTACCAGTGACAAGAGACAAAAATATAATAACACGTGTAATCCCATAACTGATGAATAAATGGATACAGGATCATAGTACAGGATACAATTTACAGAATACAAACACAACAGAAGCTATATACTATTTATAGTTCCAAACTCGACGAATCCATATGAGTTAGACAAAGATAGTCACGTCGGACATGAGATAAAATTGAATTAAAAGATGTACAGCTGTATGCAACATCCTCTTTTAACTTAAAAGGGCTTTTTAAAACTGGTCACTTTTAAAAATGTGTATTCTAAGCCATACAAATTTTTAAAGGTACCAGTTTTAAAAAGCGCTTTTAAGTTAAAAGAGGATGTTGCATACAGCTGGTACTATTTATGCAACTGCTAAGTTTTTGCTTAATAGTACAATACTATATATAATATTCGAGGTCGAGGCAGTAATGATAAATTCGTCATCCTTGCATTTTTGGGACTCTGTCGTCATAGCCCTAGCCTGCGTTTTCGCATCGCAGTTTAAAAATTCGATTTTCGAATAATTTTTACTTTCAAAAATAAGCATATGTAGAGATGTTATTAAAACGACTAATACAATAATCAATAATTTAAATATGTTTTTGAAAAATTTGAAAGAGGCCTATAGACTCGAGTATACAGGGTGTTCATTTTAAAAAACTTACCACCCCTATTATCTGGGAGTTGAAAATTTTCGGAAAAATCGCTGAAACACGTCAACTATAATTTGAAGGGGGATGAGTTTTTATGCAAAATTCACCTCCCCCCTTTCAACCCCCTAGCCGCCAGAGCCACCCCCTAGAAAATCTTAAATGGAAAGGGGGGTCAAGTGATACATCATTTTGTAGGGTTTTTAATTCCATACATTTTGGTAGTAAATTTCAATCCCTTGTTTAATCCCTAAGTTCAACTGTTTTGGAAATATTGACAGTCGGAAATTCACTTTTTTGCAACCTTGACAGGCTTTAAAACCGAGCTGACATTCTCATCTTAGATTTTTATAAACTATCATTTTACAGCAACTTTGAATTTAATCCCTGAACAAAAATTCCGGTTAAAACTTTAATCTCAGGTTAAATACGTACAAGTTGGTGTCAAATGATAGTTTATGAAAATCTAAGACACGAATGTGGAACTGTTTTTCCTCTAAAATTAACCGTTTAGATTTTACAGCCTGTTGCAAAAAAGTCAGGGCTAGGGGATTTTTATAAACTATCATTTTACAGCAACTTTGAATTTAATCCATGAACAAAAATTCCGGTTAAAAATTTAATCTCAGGTTAAATACCTACAAAGTTGGTGTCAAATGATAGTTTATGAAAATCTAAGACACGAATGTGGAATTGTTTTTCCTCTAAAATTAACCGTTTAGATTTTACAGCCTGTTGCAAAAAAGTCAGGGCTAGGGGGTTGACAAGGAGGAGGTGAATTTTGCATAAAAACCGAGATAAAAACTCATTCCCCTTCAAATTATGATTGACATGTTTCAGAGATTTTTCCGGAAATTTTCAACTCCGAGATAATACTTAGTTGTGGTAAGTTTTAAAATGAACACCCTGTAGACTACATATTTCTACTCCAACGACTCTAAAGACAAGGGGGCCCAGAAGAGTGTTTTATGGAAGAAGTGATTTGTATTTTTTCAATTGTGTTTGTTAAAGCAAGATGAAAAATAAATACATGGTGATCGAGTTAATCAGATCAGTGTTTCCGTAAAGGCCAAACTTAAAATACCCCTGTGTACCAAATTTAGAAAAAAAAAACACCATTGGATGTCTATCACCTTAGGGCAAATGGAATATAAAAATTTGTTCATATTCACTCTGAAACTGTATTTTTCTTTGAAATTGAGTGAGGATCTTGAAGATTTGCTACAAAAAATTTTTATATGTTGGTATCTCGGTTGGCATTTTAAACGAAACAGACTTAATCGAAACTAACCCGCCCTAATCTTACAAAAAAAGAAAGAGAAAAAAAACATCTCGTCAAACAGTCACCATTTGATAGTCTATTAGGCAATCCAAACCACGTGACATTCAAGATGGCGCGGCAACCACACATGGACAAAAAAAACTTGCCCCACTTAATAGTTTACCTACCGGGTGATTGTCTATATTTTGCACCAACACCTATCTCACCTGTTTGAAGAGATACCCAGAAATGTCAAATGTGAAAGTTGTAGGTAATATCAGAAACTTTGCAATTAAGTTAGTTACAAGGATAAAGGGTGTGTCATAAAAGTGTGGCAAAGGGAAGTTGAACTTTTTCGAATCGAACAGCCTGTATATTATTGACTCATTGGATTAGTCTTTCAAACCTGATTCTAAATATTAGGCAATTCAATCCATCTGTCAAAAAGGAAAATTCAATATGGCGTGGCGGCCAAGCAAGTTTGTTTTGAATATGTTTTTATGCGTATTTAAAATTATTTTGCTTAGAGTTTTGCTTGCAACTTGATTTTGATTATTTGATAAAATCTTTGTTGACTATGCTTAGCCCCCCCAAGCTCAAGATTAGCCCCCCCAAACCCGATGGTAACAAACATGATGGTAATGACACAAATTAGCCATCCGTCCTCCCAAAGCCGAGCGAGCAGATCTGAGTCGCTTTCCAGTGACGCACTTTAAACACTCCTGAGCTGCTCTAGAGCGCCCTGAACTGTTTATGAGCGTTCCAGTGCATTAGAGTTTCGCGCAACTGAACTGTTCTTTTTTCCTCTCCCCTGCCCTCTCAAGCACCGGCTATTTTATGGGGGCATCAAAAACACGAAACTTAAAGTAGGGTGCGTTCCAGTGACACAACTGTTTTTTAACCCTTTCGTCTGCTTGTCCGTGTCTGTTTGTGCACTAAGGAGGAATTCAATAATTTAACAGAACTTGTCCAGTTTTTAAGTTGTTTTGATTACCGATTTAAGTAGTTTAAGAAGTTTAAAACTCAATATACAGGGTGTCCCAGTCGAGAGTGACCCATTTTAAAAGCTTATAACTTTTAAACCAGGTGTGCTAGGTACCTGCGGTTTGTGCCATTCGATTTCTCTTGGCCTAAAGTTTTTTTTAGTAGGTTGCAAATTTTTTTGAAACGTATACAGGCCGAGTAAAAAAAAATCCGTTTTTTCAACATCGAAATTCTCCACCATTTCCAATGGAACACCCTGTATATCACAATGTCAATGAAAAAATTCATGTTCAAGGTATTCATGTACCAATAGACATCGCCCCTAAAACTTGAAGTTTTAGCCATGAAAAATCAAAATTGAAATATTGGTATTTTTGCAAATGCATGCAACTTCATGTTATAGGTATGTCTATGGCAAACAATTTTGTAACTGTCTAATTAATTAGATATCAATTAAGTTAAAATACATTTTCGAAGAACATTTAACGAGTTCCAGAGTATTTTCTCGGGAAATCGATAAATCGAGATACCCAACAGTAACAGTTTGGTGTGCAATCTCTATTGAGAAAAAATATAGACCATTTTTATTAACCAACTACAACAGAAACTATATACACTGATATGCTCTTTTTCCCACAGTTAAGACAGGAGGATATCTTGGATGATATCTATTTTCAGCAGAATGGTGCCCCCACCTTATTATTCTTTAATAGCAACGGAATCACTAGATAATGGCATTTAGGTAAAGACGGATAAGGAGAGCTGGTCCTATAGAATGAACACTTTACTCTCCCGACTTGAGAGTTCAAGACTTTTTTCTCTTGGGTGATGTCAAGGAAAGATGCGGTAATACTTTGCTCAAATAGCCTGGAAGATCTTGAGCGGAACATTTGTAATATCATTGAAGCGATTCTCCAGGAAATGTTACACAATTCATTCAACCATTTATTAATCCATAAATGCTTGGAGCAGAATGGCTAACACAGCATTTTATTGCATTTTGTAAAGTTTTATGCAGTTTTCATTACCTTTTTATCGCAAACCAAGATTTCGATTTTGATTTTTTACGGCTGAACTTCAAGTTTTAGAGGCGATGTGTTTTCGTACATGGATACCTTGATCATGAATCTTTTTTTTGACGTTGTGATATACAAGATGTTCCATTAAAAATAGTGGAGAATTTCGATGTTGAAAAACGGATTTTTTTTACTTGCCCTGTATAGGCTTCAAAAAAATTTGCAACCTACTAGAAAAAACTTCAGGCCAAGAGAAATCGAATGGCACAGACCGCAGGTAGGTAGCACACCTGGTTTGAAAGTTATAAGTATTTAAAATGGGTCATTCTTGGCTAGGACACCCTGTATTTTTACTTAGGTACCATCGTCACCATCATATCAGTTCTTGTACTATTATATGAATTTTATTGTCAAATATTTGTCAAACTATAAATTAAATGCATTTAAATAAGTCACAGTAGAATTAGTCCAGGAGATTATTATGCATTATGCGTATCCCAGATACTTTTGGTGACGATGGTACATATTATGTATGTATGTACATAAAAATGGCTACGTTCACAAGAGCCAAAACGGATTGTAAACAGTTATTCTCGGCTAGGACACCCTGTATTTTTACTTAGGTACATATTATGTATGTATGTAGGTACTACATTTTGTTTTTTTGTTTACCTTGATACCTTCAAAAACAAAAAAGTTACAGCGAATTAAAATGTTATCAAGATAAATTGAATGCACGGTATATAAAAATGGCTACGTTCACAAGAACAAAAACGGATTGTAAACAGTTTACAAATACCAACAGAATACGTTGGGTAAACTCTTGGTTCTGCTGAGCTATTCAACTTTACAATGATAGAACGTCACCCTCTGAATGTCATGTCACCACACAAAGCACAAAAAAAATTTAAAAACTCTCAAAAAACACGTTTGGTTTCAACACAAATTCAACGTAGCGTTCAGCAGAACAATCGCAAAGCGTTTACCAACGTTTGTATCTGGTAAACGCGGCCGTCTTTTATAACTTTGTTTTTTTTTTTTAACTAAGAACGTAAATTATATCGAAGAACAAAATTTAGAGCAGAATATTTCCGTCAAATTCAGGCATTTGTGAAATACGTACCGTAGTAAGTTTTGAAATACATCATATACTGTCACGAAATCGACTTATAGAGACCCGGGGCTCAAGCCCCCCCAAAATCAACAAGCTAGTTGCGCCCCTGAAAAAACCTAAAAAACCTAGTATATTTGGAATCAGGTTTCAAAGGCTAATCCAATAGGTTAATAATATACAGGATGTTCCATTTGAAAAAGTATAACTTCGCTTCGCCACACTATTGTGACACACCCTGTACCTATACTTGTGATTAACTTCATTGCAAAGTTTCTGATATTACGTAAAACTTTCACAACTGACATTTCTGAGTATTTCTTCAAACAGGTGATATAGGTGTGAGTGCAAAATATAGGCAATCACCCGGTACCTATGAGTAATTTTTCCCCAAGATAGATTTTGACATTGTCAACTTTGAAACATAAACAATACCGCTTGGCTATGATTAGTCGCAAAATGAGGTGTCCGTGCAGGTCTCGCTGCAGGTTGACATCAGTTTTACAAATTTACAATGCATGTTGTGCAAATGGCATCTTGCGACCAATAAGTGGCATTCGAGGTGGCATTGTTTATGTTTCAAAGTTGACAATGTCAAAATCTATCTTGGGAAAAAATCTCAATGAAAAAAATGAACTGTAGTAAACAATAGTACATTATACACCTAGGGACTAAAGTGGTACTTTTAATCCCGAGACAAAAAGTTTAGAGCCCAACCGAAGGGAGGGCTATAATGGCATGTAATATTGACAGTTGAGTTGAAGAGGGCGCTTCTGTACTTGGAGCTTTTTAAATTTTGGCGCGTGAATAATCGAATGTAATTTTAACCTCAAATGTCAAATTTGATATGTGGTTTCGAGACAAGCTGACGCTGACACTTTTGAAAATATTCTTTAAGGGTCACTGAACGTTTTGGAAGATATTTTAACCTATTCACTGTTCATTGTTCAGATGTAGTCATCTTTCTTTCCACTTATTAAATCGGTTTAAAACTATTGACATTTACCGCCAAAATTCAAAGCACTCCAAGTTCACTCACGCCCTCTACAAAATTGTATGGAACTTAACTGGATATTTGCTGCCATTTATCGAGGGATTAAAAAACACTTTAGTCCTGAGGTGTATACACTATTTTATTCACTTTCCCGGGATTAAATGAAACAGGGAATAAAAGGGTACTTTTTATCCCCGGTAAATAATAGTATATTGTTGTATTAGGAGTAGAAGCTTTACTTTTTTGTGCTGAAGCGGTAGGTTTGCGAGCCGAACGTAGTGAGGCTTGCAATACTGCTGAAGCACAAAAAAGTGCTTCTACTCCGTATGCAACACGCTATTTTTTCTCCAAACGAATGGGGTAAGCTTGGGGGCAAGTGGATGGTTGAGCGGCAGCACAAGAGCGGCACTAAAAGTACTTCTACTGCCGCTCCAGCGGCACTAAAAGTACTTTTGCTGCCGCTGGGGTTGCCAAGCAGCATAGAAATTAAATTTCTACCACCTCGACAGGTGTTACCCCGCTGGCTTTGCCTAGCAGCATAGAAATAAAATTTCTGACATCTTGACAGGGGTTAACAAAGTGACGTTTTTCTGACGTTTGGAGAAAAAGTAAATTTTAATCCACGGGAAATAAAGTAAAAATTTAATCCCCAGGAAATAAAGTAAAAATTTAATCCCCGGGAAATAAAGTGAAATTTAATCCCGGGGATTGAAAGACCCACTTTACTCCCTTGAAACAGGGATTAAAAGGGTACTTTTAATCCCTGAAGTGCATAAATATTTTTTTGAATAATCAAAATCAAAGCTAGCAGAACTTGAAGCAAAAAAGTCAAGTAAAATATGCATGAAAACATATTCATGAATTTTTCGTTTTCAAACATACAGGACTTGAAGATTTCATTTATTATTATTACCAGTATTACAATATCATTACAATAAATTTAAGCATACAATATGTATACCTAATCTAAAACTTTCATCGTACAAATTAGCCCCTAGATGCGGTAACATCCGTATGGGCGAAACAAAAGTTATACATAAAGAAATTTTATTTATAAGCTTATTATTCAGAAATCGAATATTTTGACGACTTATTTTAGACTGTGATTTTTTATACATTTATTTTATTTTATTTAAGACCCGCTTTAATTTATGTTTTGACCTCCTGTGTAATTTTAGTATCGTCGTTTTATTATGTATTCTTTGTATTGTCGACTTATCGGTGTTTTTAATATTGTTTTACAAGTCAGCATTATATTATGTTTTAGGTATTTTTTTTTTAGTTTTTAATTCTGCTTTGTCAATGAGATGTTTTAATCTTTTTTTTTATGACAATAAAGCTGTTTTTGAATTTGAATTTGAATTTGAATTATATAATACGAAAATAAAACATCAAGACAATATAATCATTTGAGAATCATAGACCTTCTTACTTTTGATTTAGCTCTCCATAATCTTAAAAAACTCACCATAATGCTCTACTATGTATGTTTTTGACAATTTAGAAAAATAATTTATGTTTCTAGCTTTTATATTATTTGGTAATAGGTTGTATAATTTGGAACCCAAGAAAGTAATGGATTCATTACAAAATTCACTGTAACATCTAGGAATGATTAGATGTTTGTTTGTATTTATTCTAGTGCCATGACTATGATTCACAACTGTATTATTCTTATTATGCCTGTGAATATGACAACATATCATGTAAAAAAATAGTGTTCTTATATTAATAATAACTTTATTATATAGTAGCTGTGTAGGATATAATATATTTCTCTTGTGGATTATCTTCAATATTCTATTTTGCAAAACCTGCAGTGGCTTTAATGAGTTATTATATAAACTTCCCCATACTACTATTCCATAGCGTAATATGGATTCAACCAAGGCCTGATACAGAGAAATCAGTATTTTCACCCCAAGCATCTGCCTTAATGTATAAAATTTATGTACCAGATTCTTTAGCTTTTGAATGAGATAAGTTACATGTTTGTTCCATTTCAAGTTCTGATCAATCATTATGCCGAGGTACTTAGTATCTGCGACAGAATGAATCCTATCCACAAGGCCATCAACCTCAATAAATGAAAATGATGGTCTGTTGACTTCTGTTTTTGTGAAAGCAATGTAATTGTTTTTTTTTACATTTAGTGACAATTTATGTGCATCCAGCCATTTTTTCACCAACTCAATGCCATTTTGGGTTTTTATTTTTGTTTCTTGCCATGAAGCTCCACTAAAAACAATCACCGTATCATCTGCATATGATATTACCTTGCCTTCCACATTTAAGTCAGTTAATGATTTGATGTAAAGATTAAAAAGTATTGGTCCTAAAACTGTCCCTTGAGGGACACCAATTTTTATAGTGCAAGGGTCACTAAGAGTATTATGTATCTTTACCATCTGTTGTCGGTTTGTCAAATAATTTTTAAAGATCTCTAACACAGTGCCTCTCACCCCATTCTGCTCCAGCACATTAAGGAGTTTTTTAGGCAACTGTCACAAAAAGATTAGTTTTACGGATTCAATAACATACCTAAAGTATATCTCTTTTGGCCGCATTTACTTTACGGCCGCATTTACTTCACGGCCGCATTTGCTTTATTACTTTACGGCCGCTTTTACTTTACGGCCGCTTATACTTTACGGCCGCTTTTACTTTACGGCCGCTTTTACTTGAGGGCCGCTACTTTGGTAAAAATATATAAACAGATAATCGAAAACGCGGTGCCGTAACCATCAACACAACCAATAAACAATTAGTTAGCAACCACAATGGAACCAAATTTTTGATTTTAGCCCTATCCTATTACTTTTTTAAAAAAGCACAATGTAGGATACCAGGCGAAAAAGTCGGCAATTTTCTATAATCGCACTTCCTTTATCGTAGTTTTTGTTACTAATAATTATGTATCTACCTATCTTTGCTGGATTATTTATCTAATCAATAAAAGTTTAAAGCTACTGTTGAATTTTCGTATTTTTTCAAGAACAAACACTCGCCTAAAAAATTTTGTGTGCACCTCGGCCGAATGATCTTTTTTGGCCTCACCTGAAATTTGCTTGGCCTCGGCTACGCCTCGGCCGCAAATTTCTGATTCGGCCAAAAAAGATCAACGTTACGGCCTTGATACACAAATAACTATTTTATGAGGAACTGCGTCAAAGGCCTTTGTTAAATCTAGAAAGACGGCCAGGCACTTCCTGTCAGTGTCTAAATTATGTCTTATTTCTTCTGTTAGAGTAAGTATGGCATCAGTAGTGCTGAGCCCCTCCGAAAATCCAAACTGATTGTTTGAAATAAGTTTATTTTCTTTTAAAAAATGTGTCAATCTATTTTTTATAATTTTTTCGAATATTTTGGAAAAATTTGTAATTACACTAACTGGTCTGTAATTATTGATTAAATTAGGATCAACTGCTTTTAAAATTGGCGATATAATTGAAATTTTGAAGGGAGTTGGGACTATTCCAGTTTCGAAAATTAAATTTAGTATATGTTTTAGGGGTGTAATTAAATAACTATGGAGTTGCTTGATAATTCTCACAGATATTCCATCATGCCCAGATGAGCTGTTATTCTTTAAGGTATTTATTTAAATTATGATCTCATTGTCAGTAACTGGTTTCAAAAACAGAGATTTGTTTAGAGACCTCAAAGGAAAAGCCTCAGTAGAGTCAGGGATATTATTATATATATTAAGACCAACTTCCGTAAAATAATTGTTACAAAAGTCAGCCATACTTTTATGGTTAGAAAATGGTCACCATTTATTATATTAATATTATTTATTTACAATCATACATGTAATGTTGACTTTAATGACTTTTAAAAAGTTCGAAAATGTCACTTTTTTGACTTTTACTTTTGACCCGTGGGCCGAAAGTGAATGAAATTTTTAAAATTTATTGTATTTTTTGACTTTTACTTTCGGCCCACGGGTCGAAAGTAAACTTTCGACCCGTGGGCCGAAAGTAAATGAAATTGTTAATTATTGTATTTTTTAGTTTTAATCCAAATGAAAATTTCAAAATTCGAATGATTGTAAATAAAATAGTATACATACCTCGGTGAAAAGTTTCATTACTGTTTCGAGATTTCAGTTAGACCTCGGCTGCGCCTCGGTCTAACTTAAATCTCTCGACAGTAATAAAACACTTTCCACCTCGGTATGTAATATACTATTATTTACAACCATACATGTAATGTTGACTTTACTGACTTTTAAAAAGTTCGAAAATGTCACTTTTTTGACTTTTACTTTCGGCCCACGGGTCGAAAGTTTACTTTCGACCCGTGGGTCGAAAGTGAATGAAATTTTTAAAATTTATTGTATTTTTTGACTTTTACTTTCGGCCCACGGGTCTAACTGAAATCTCGAGATTGTATAACTTTCCACCTCGGTATGTAATATACTATTATTTACAATCATACATGTAATGTTGACTTTACTGACTTTTAAAAAGTTTGAAAATATCACTTTTTTAACTTTTTTTTACTTTCGACCCGTGGGCCGAAAGTAAATGAAATTTTTAAAATTTATTGTATTTTTTGACTTTTACTTCCGGCCCACGGGTCGAAAGTAAACTTTCGACCCGTGGGCCGAAAGTAAATGAAATTGTTAATTATTGTATTTTTTAGTTTTAATCCAAAAAATTTCAAAATTCGAATGATTGTAAATAAAATAGTATACATACCTCGGTGAAAAGTTTCATTACTGTATGTAATATACTATTTATGACTTTTTGGGTTTCCGCTAGTTGCTTCTGATACGAGTTCATATGTCTTTTTAAGGTTATTTCTATTTTCCTCAAATTTAGCTTTATAGTAGAGGTTTTTAGAATTTCTGATGATCTTTTTTAAATTATTACGGTATGTCTTGTACTGATTTTCTTTTTCTTGAGTATGATTTGTAAGTAAATGTTTTTTCAGTTTTTCCCGGTGTTTTATAGAGGTAATAATGCCATTTGATATCCATGGTTTAATATTATTGTATTCTTTAATTAATATGGTTTTAGTTGTTTTACATAGATTATATAAATGTAGGAATTTATTAATAAAATTTGAAATTTGAAATAATCCTCACTTAACGTTAGATATCTTGTCCAGACAACCGGAACTCTATTTACAAATACCCGAGCAAATACCTATTTGAATAACATTCTTAATTTTAGTTGCTCTCTAAAGTGATATGTCACCAGACCATTATTGGGGGCGAATTTCAAGGGACCATCTCTTGAAGGAAACAAAAATGAAAAATACCAGTCAACCAGTCACTACTACTGACCAAATTTTGTTGCTTTTTTGGACATCCTGTATACATTTGATTCAATTCCTAACATATAGGCTTTAATTTGTTAGTTCTCCTCACTGGTTCTTACCTCGAGAGCCACACAGGCCATAATTTTGAGGGTAAGCGAAACAGCTTCATCATTATCGAATATAGAAATCAAAGTATCGTCTTTGTCCATACAAAGTCGACAAACATCCTCCAAATCTACAATTTCTTCTGCTTCTGCAGAGGGCTGGGCTTTCCTTCTGCTGTAGGTTTTCATAATATTTTTGTTTGTTGTTGTTGATAAATTAGAAAACTATTCTGAGTATTTTTTCACTAGTAAAGGCGCGAGCTGCTTTATCGAATTTTTACCACAACAAAATGGCGACGACAAAACATACGCCACGAAAGAAAAGAAGAAAACGATCACCCAAAATGACGCAAAATCAGTTTTCTATATACCAAAATTACAGATTTTGCTCTTACCGACCTTGATAATGACACACCAGGAATCTTTTAATTGTAATAATTTTTGAGATATGTTTGTATATTGTTTATTAATCACCCTGTGATGTGTATTTACATTAAATTTATTCAGTTTTTACTATTATTGAGCTTGCTTTAGTTTTCTTTGCGAATATCAGACTGCTTTAAAACTTCTGACAGATAGATGGCGCCACAGTTCTGATCTGTCTCGTTGACGCATTGCTCCGTTCGAAAAGATTATCCGAACCAGTGGATTGGAACGGAGTAAAAAAAGTGCAGCGCCTACTCAGCTCAATTTGAAAACTGACAGGCAGTGGAACTTTTGCAGGTCCGTATTCATAGTCGATGCTCAAGTTTGCGTCTTGGCTTGGCTCAAGTACGACTTGACGCCAAATTAACGTTTCCAAACAGCACGGAACGATGCTCACAACTGTCAAAAATCGGAGCTTGCGCCAAGCACCCGTCTGAATACCGGGCTAAAATCTGTTCATACTCTAAGGGCCAAATTATGGACCAACTGGTAAGTGTCTGGTTGTTACCTAGCAGGTACTTTCTATTCTCTAGTGCATAGAAAGTACCTGCTAAGTAACAACCAGACGTTTACCAGTCAGTCCATAATTTGACCCTAACGCAAATAAACTTCCTCCGTTCACTGTTCACTTGGAACACGTATCCTAACCAGTGGAATGGAACACAGAGTAAAAAGAGCGCCGAACTCAGCTCAATTGTGAGAACAAACCTGTTGACTGTCGACACTTACACGCTCTGGTGGTAGTTCCGAAAACTAGCCAGTCTGTTTGGTGTTTGTGTGGTTGGTTTGCAAATCGAAACTTGACTTGACAAATCTAGCCATAGTCACTTTATAAAAAAGTCGCCTTTTCTTTACTTGTGGGCAGGGTGTGTGCCCCAACCCGAAAACATTCTAGTTTACATTTCATGTGGTGGCTTTATCAGTGATTTATCATTTAATTTATTTTCTTTTATCGGTAAGCATTTTAGTTTTATGGTAATTTTATGGCTAGGGCCTCTGATCAAGCGCCATTATCGTTAACAAGTGCCGGCAGCAGGTTTCACTCAGGCCTCCTTTCATTCTGCCTGCTAAAAATGCAAAAAATGTTGCTGCTGCATTAGTTTTTTTCAAATTGCTCGACTCAATTCATGCTCTAAATATAAATTAATTTAATTAGGCAAAAAGGGTCAAGGGTCTGAATGTAGGGTACCTACTGTCTGAAAATTACATGCTCATAATGTCGAAAACAAGAAGGCCTTGTAGCCCTACAAACCTATACCCATGTGACTTTTTTTAGGAACATTTCAGTCACTGAGATGTGTATGGATAACTGTTAAATGACATAATTAATTTGTCCACATCACAAAGCTAATAATGTGGAAAACCTGTTTTTTTACATAATAAAACTGTGTTTTACGGGTTGGTGGGTTAAGTAAGTTAAGTTTGGTTGGAATAACGATTTTACCTGTAGATTGGTTTTTATGAGAATTTTTATTTTAATTTGTTGAAGGCTTTGGATAATTTTACCTATTTTTATGTATTTTCCTTGGTATTTCCAATTCGTTAATCATGAGAGAAGTACCTAATAACTATTTCTGTAGTATAGAGGTGTATTATTTAAATTTTGAAACATTTACACCAAGCCTATTATTAATGCTGAGAATAATGCATACTTTTTCAAATTTTCAAAGAACCCTGAGCACTTCCCGATACCGTCTTGGTTTTAGGAAGGTTAAAATCTCGGTTAAAATAGACTATATTTTCGAAGCTTTCAACTGCTACAGTATCAACATATTTCATAAACTGAAATCTACCCACTTGTAATAAAAAACTAATATCAGAGTTGAAATCCATCACAGAAAATGGTGCTTAAACATTGACAATTTTAATTAAAACTTCTTGGACTATCAAAAATCCATTAACCTAGTTTAAGTCAAATTACTTACCTATTGCTTCTATATGCCCCTAACAGTATAAGATTTCTTGTTACGTAACAGAAGTACTTCAAACTGCATATACAGTGGCAATGAATATTATGTAAAGGATAACTTCGAATTTCCAGAATTTATAGGAATGAATGAATTGACAGAAAATTTTATAGGGGGAGTTCTTCTGCATAATAGAGCTGGCTTCAAGGAGTAAACCGCTGATCCCGTTTGTGTACACCACCGAGTACACCACAATGCCTAATTGGGGAATCACTTTGAATTTCCACTAATTCCCACATTTCCCCAGTAATTCCTGACAATTCCCACAAATTCCTCTCAATTCCAACATTTCCTTAGTAATGCCTATAATAATTCCAAAAATAATTCCCAGTGATACCACACACTGAAGCATGTGTGTGAACTATATTTTCTGTGGTTATACCGACTCATAAATAATAGTTCGGATGGATTATTTGAGAAAGTTGTCATAAAGAGAGGTATGAATTAGAAACATGGAGCTTATAGACCGGTGCATAAGGACCATTTTTTTGAAATGATTTTCTCTCGTCTGCCATTAAGGGTGGTTATTCTTTATGCAATAAGAAGTGGAATGGCTGAAATTTCAAAGAGCCCCGCGTGTGACAATACAATGATATGCTAATTTGAAAATGTAATGAAAAGTGGAGATTTGGATCAATATTATCCCGTCTGCCACACATTGTGAAGGTAATTTAAACAAAAATGAGTACAAGGAACCTAAACGGCGGAAACCCTAGGTTAGTATAAAGTGTCATATTACTAATTTCGAAATGTCGCCAAAATAGGACATGTAGATCAACGACCTCCCGTCTGTCAAATTCGAGGCCAAATTAAATTTATGTTTCATTCACGATGTAATACATCAATAAGTAAATGGCAGAAAATCTCGGTTGGTATAATAATTTTTAACAATTTTTGAAGTTTTATCAAAATGCTGAGATGTTGAAACAATTTTCTCCCGCCTAAAACATGTTTTGTTACAATGGATTTTAGATAAATAATGTTCCTTTGCATCGGCAGAAAAATTGAAGTGGTACAGATATTTATTTTTAATTTTTCAAAATGTCAAAAATTTTCAAATTTGAGATCAATTATTTCTTGTCTGCCATTAATTTATATTAAATAAGTTGCTACCAAAAGCTTAAGTTTTGACTGGCAGAAATTGCAGACTGGTACAAGTTCTAATAAACAATGAACAAAATTACAACAAAAATTGTTCATATGATGAACGTTTTTAACCCGTCTGCCATTTGGTTAAGTGAAATGTAGTTATGAGAATATGCATATTTTCAATATGGCGGAAACCGCAATAAGTTACATAAGTTGCACATATGGTTATTAAATTGCAATTTTCTCCCGTCTGCCAACTTAATTGAGTAGAGTTTATCAAAACAACTGAATACCTATCAAAAAGCTAAATTACTACTTATGTACAGGGTCTGTTTCTTATAATTAGTGTGGCTCCTACAACTTAAAAGAAAATACAGAAAAAAGTTAAATACAAAAGTTGTAGGGTTTTATCTCTATTATCTTTCGTATATGTCAAAATAGGCAAATGACAGGTGCCAACTGTCATAATGACAGCACTTGCATTTTTTTAAATGGTATACCTATTTTTACCTAGGATAATATATTTTTTTCTTCTGATTTCAAATATACCATATACAGGGTGTATATTTTAAGTGATACCACTATGGCTATATCCGAAACGGTAAGAGCTACAAGGTCGGTTAAATTAGAAAAAAGTTGCCTTTTTTGATGCTCATTCAAGACTTGTTTACAGTGTTGCCAAAGTCCTTTCAGTTTATGAAATACAGGGCGATTTATAAAAAAGGCCTAAAATTATTTTGTCAATTATTTTGAAAACTATTGATATTCGGGACACAATTTAAATTTGAAAGTCTTATAATTTTTTTCGCTCTACAACATAGTATCTTCAAATTTTAAATCCGACGTTTCGTGATCGAGAAACCATCATCAACTTCATTTTTTTAAATACGGACGTGGATTTTTTATGTCATTTTTGGAAAGAGAATTAAGGGCGCTTCCTAAAAATTACATAAAAAATCCAGGTCCGTATTTAAAAAAATGAAGTTGATGATGTTTTCTCGATCACGAAACGTCGGATTTAAAATTTGAAGATGTCATGTTGTAGAGCGGAAAAAATTATAAAACTTTCAAATTTAAATTGTGTCTCAAAAATCAATAGTTTTCGAAATAAATGATGAAATATTTTTGGACGTTTCTTAGAAATCACCGTGTATTTCATAAACTAAAAGAAATTTGGCAACACTGTAAACGAGTCCTAAATGGGCATCAAACAAGGCAACTTTTTTCTAATTTAACCAACCCTGTAGCTCTTACCGTTTCGGATATAGCAATAGTGGTATCACTTAAAATATACACCCTGTATATTGATATTTGGTTCAGCTGTTTTTACGCTATTCAAGTTTAAACATGCATTTACATTACCCTAAATTAGGTCTGCTCCCGGTTTCTAATATCAATGATGAGGCTTGCTCAATGCAATTTTAAAATGAAATAGCGCAAAAACAGCTGAACCAAATATCAACATATTGTCCGTCGATTTTAATCTGATACTCGGACGGAATGTGAGCTGGTGGCTCCCTACATTAGAACGCCAATGGTTACCTGACGTCACACCTGTTTTTGCCATATGAAACACCCCCTCGCTCCTCATACGGAAAGTGTCAGTTAAAAATCTACGAACAATATATGGTACATTTGAAATCAGAAGAAAAAAATCTATCATCCTAGCTAAAAATATACAGGGTGTTCTATTTAAAAAAATGCAAGCGCTGTTATTATGACAGTTGGAACCTGTCATTTGCCCATTTTGACATGTGCAAAACATAATAGAGATAAAACCCTACAACTTTTGTATTTAACTTTTTTTTTATATTTTCCTCGATATTTTCTTTTGTTTAAGTTGTACGAGCCGCACTAATTATGAGGAACAGACTCTGTACAAATGTTTGAAATGTCACATACAAGTTATAATTTTTTTTCAATGCCTATCACACATAAAGGTTTTCCTGATGAGGATGAAAGTGAAGAAGAAATTAATGAAAACGAAGATTTTGGTGATTTATCAGATTTAGATGACAGCAATAATGATGATGATAATGGAAAAGGTGACATCAGTTGTGATGGAAGTGACTCCGAAGGGATAGATGACAATGAAAACGATAATGATGATGCTGATGATAATTATGAAGATGCTGTTTTTGATAATGTTG
Source organism: Ceutorhynchus assimilis (assembly GCA_917834065.1). Classification (NCBI taxonomy): domain Eukaryota; kingdom Metazoa; phylum Arthropoda; class Insecta; order Coleoptera; family Curculionidae; genus Ceutorhynchus; species Ceutorhynchus assimilis. Next base: position 54,953,765 of record OU892278.1, read on the forward strand.
ATGAATAAAACATTTTTTTTTTCTAAAGATACATTTTTTTATTATTCTGGTGTCTTGAGCAGGGACGTAGCGAAGGCCTCTGATTTGGGGGGGGGGGGCGACATTCCTAATTTTCCCAACTTTATTAAAACATAAAAAAAATATGCAATACCCATTTCGAAGATATTTTATCAATACACTTCCACTTGTGCCCTTAAGGTCCCCTTTTTTTTATATCATTGCTTTTATATTATATATTCTTCTCAAGAATTTTCAAAAATGGATCTTCTAACTTCTGTAATTTTTTTAAAAATGTTTATAAAGATGTTTGTTTCATGTATTTTTGGTCTCTCTACAGTCTACAGTCTACGTTATACAGGGTGGAGCATGAAAAACTTCCCACCCAGGTTTTCTCATTAAAAATCGCTCGGACACGTTGCTTTTTATTTTTTTGGGGACACATTTCAAATAGAAAGCAGGGTCGAGTAATACGTCATTTGATAGCTATTTTTATCAAGATAATATTCCCAAAGTTTCAAGTTTACCCTGTCGAAATGGAGGCTTGTCAAAGGTGTGTGGCTTTTACCTCATAATAACAAAACAACATGAATCATTTTAAACTGAACTGTTAAATGAAATATTCAAATTAAATACCAATTATTATTCAATTACTATGGATAGGTAGGTACCCTTAAAATCTGTTGTTTTGTTATTATTTGATAAAAACTAAACAGTTCAGATACTCGAAAAAAGGCATTTCTCCTAACTTCGACAAGCCGCCATTCCGACAGGGTAAATATAGGCAACTCGAAACTTTGGGGATATAATCCTAATAAAAATAGCTATCAAATCAAATTTTTGAAAGTACCTGTCATCCCTGCTTAGGGGTTGACAGGTAGAGGGTGAAAATACCAATGGAATGTGTCCCCCAAAAAACAAAGATTGACATATCCGAGCCATTTTTGATTAATCACCTAACATCTTAGGAAACCGGGGTGGGAAGTTTTTCATGCCCCACCCTGTATATCTTCCTCCTTACTCGTCTCTCGTGTAACGAAATTTGCCAAAACGTGACGTAATGTGATGCGTCTTCCAAATCCCTCTCCATATTTTCGTCTAAATATCAGAATTTTCTATAGATTTAGATATAACTACATCGGTCGTCGGTCTTGACTCTTGAATAGTGAATAGTGCTAGTGGCGCTAGGCCACTACTGCCACGTGCCACTGCCACAGGCTAGTCGCGCTAGTGCAGTGCAAAGTGCAACGCAAGAGATCGCTGCGACCATTGGGATTTCGTCATCCTGTTGTCCGGTGATTTTGCAATTCATTACGTCACGTGACACGATCCTAATGTTAATTTTAATTAGTCCTCGCAAATAAGGTGCGCAAATTTTTGTCTACCTATTTCTCCCAACTTCAAATTTTTTATTCAAGTTTTCCCAACTTTCGATATATTTGAGGAAACAAACGGCAGACAAGTTGAAAACGTTCATGATATGAACAATTTTTGTTCCAATTTTGTGAATCAATTATAAGAACTTGTATCAGCCTGCAATTTCTGCCAGTCAAAATTTAAGCTTTTAGTAGTAGCTAATTTAATATAAATTACTGGCAGACGGGAAAAAATTGATCTCAACTTTGAAAAATTTTGACATTTTTATTGTTTCTGCCAATTGTTAATATACCTTGGATACATCTGCCAATACATTTCTTGGATTTTACTTTGCATGTCAAACTCATCTTCCAAATAGCAGATGGGAGAAAATTGTTTCAACATCTCAGCATTTTGATACAACTTCAAAAATTGTTAAATATTATTATAACAACCGAGATTTTCTGCCATTTCCTCATTGATCTCTAAATCGTAAATGCAACATAAATTTAATTTGGCAAACGGGAGGTCGTTGATCTACATGTCAGATTTTGACGACATTTTGAAATTAGTAATATGACACTTTATACTAACCTAGGGTTTCCGCCGTTTAGCTTCCTTCTATTCATTTTTGTCTAAATCACCTTCACAATGTGCATGGGCGCCCGGAGGGGGGGGCAGGGGGGGGCATCTGCCCCCCCCTGGCTTTTAATATAAATACTTAAAGGAAAAGTAATTTGTGCACCGATCAAAAGATACAGAGAATTAACTTTTTTTCCCGTCCGAAATAAAAGTATTTCCAAATTGTTTTATTTTTTAACTAGCGGACCCGGCGAACTTCGTAACGCCTCAAAATCAATAAATGCTAATGCGTTAATTAGCTTAATCAAATTCAGTTTTTTAATAAGATAAAATGATTACTAACAATAAATTATGTGGTTCAATAAATGTTCAAAAATCAAAATGGAACAAACCGCGCAATCTGACGCGGCAAACTTGGTATCGGTTATAAGACATGGCGCCGTATGCATATTTAGTGAATTTTCTTCATCAATATGTTTTTCTTTTTCTTTTTTTTATATGTTCCAATGTTCCAATAGTTGTTATGTAATTCGGGCCAGACAAATCCAATGTAACAAAAATCATAAAAATCGGCCTAGCAGTTCTCGAGTTATAGGTTCTGCAACCAACCCGACAGATAGATAGATAATACAGTTACGTCAGTTGAATGCGAAAATTTGAATTTTTAAATTTTTTAAAAAAATAATACAGTTACGTCGGTTGAATGCGCAAACTTAAATAAATGTGGCAACGTTGTTTCATATTGTCAAAAAAAGTTGGGTCATGTATGTGAATAAGTTTGTTTATAATTAATTAAAAATTAATTTTGTTTTCCGAGAAAAAATGTAGCCTATACTTACTCCCTTTATATAGTGACTAAGTGGTATAAATTCCAAGGAGATCGGTCCAGTCGTTCTTGTGTTCTAAAAAATAATACAGTTACGTCGCGTCGGTTGAATGCACAAGCTCAAATAAATGTGGCAACGTTTTTTCATGTTCTCAACAAAAAAAAGTTGGGTCATGTATGTGAATGAGTTTGTTTATAATTATTAATTAATTAAAAATATTTTTTTTCCGGGATAAAAAGTAGCCTATGTCACTTCCCTTCAGATAGAGACTACGTGGTTTAAATTTCAAGGAGATCGGTCGAGCCGTTCTCGAGTTATAAGTGCTTCCACAAAACACAACTGTGTTTTATATATATAGATGTTTATTATATTAATTACAATTAGCAAAATTTGGGTGTGGCCCAAAAAAAAAATTCCGCCTGCGGTGCGCTTTCCACGATTCCCCCAAGAGCAGTTTATTTGCCCTCCCCCCCTGTGAAAAATTCTGCGGGCGCCGTTGACAATGTGTAGTAGACGGGATAATATTGATCCAAATCTCCACTTTTCATTACATTTTCAAATTAGCATATCATTGTATTGTCACACGCGGGGCTCTTTGAAATTTCAGCCATTCCACTTCTTATTGCATAAAGAATAACCACCCTTGATGGCAGACGGGAGAAAATCGTTTTAAAAAAATTGTCGTTATGCACCGGTCTATTAGCGAGGAGCTTAGCTAAACAATATTACATGTCATAAAATCTGAATTTTGAAGTGCTGGGCTAAAAACATAAATAAAACTACAAATTACAAATGAAAAGCATATAACTGCTATCCTCGCTGCTATCCTGTATTCTTATTAATCTGGTTTTCTGCTTTAGTTGAATTCCATATTGAAATTAAATTTTATCAAACTGTCATTTAGAACTGAAGGTAGATAGAAAGTGAAAAATCAAGTAAAAAATACTTGTAGAATTTTGGTTCTGTTGTCCCAACTTTGTTTCATTCAGGAAAAGGAATTACCCTAAAAGTTTATCTCTGCCCTCGTCTCTGCCTAAAAGTTTAAAAACAAATTAATGCTTTTTTCCAGCATAATCTAGTTTTCTAATATGATTTTTAATGAGAAACTAATGTTTTTTGGAGCTGATGCTCTAAATATTAACCTCGATATTAACTTCCTAGTGAGAAACTTCAATTTAAACATATTTTGCAGACACCCAATGCCTTTTGAAACATAAAGACCTCGATGAAGACTTATTTCTCTTAAATAATCTTTTGATACTCACTTTAAAATAACTCAAATAGTCCTTTTCTTTCAATCATAACCATGACCCTGGTTGTTTTAAATTTCGCAATTCCTAAATAATTCCGCAATAATTTAAACAATTCCTACATATTTTATATTTCCTTGATATTTCCCAATAATTCCTAGTAATTTCCTGATTTTGCATACCATAATTCCCAGCGTTTTACCCCTTGGCTTGCTTTTACTATTGGCAATTCGAGTGGCAACTTTAGAAGCTAAAAGTGTCCTTGGAATTGAATGCAATTCTAAAATTTGAAATTTAGACAATCTTATTTTTTTTCCGCAAAAGTAAATGTTTCCACTCAGAGACAAGGGGTAAACCGCTTATGCATTACAGTACACAAGCCCTATTAGTCTAGGAGGCAGTGACGATTTTCGGTACTTATTTTCCCAGTCAGACATGGATAGAATTGTAGGGTTAGTAATTCTAAGCCAAATACATATATTTTTAGTGGCGGTTTTCCGTTAAAATGCGTTAAAGCTCACGAATGCACGGCCCTTTTTTTTCTCAGTGATAAAAGTAGGTCTACTGTAGTATACTGAAGTTAGGTAAAAAAATAGTCCAGCTAATCTGTGAGTATGGATAATATGTCTGGCAAGTGAAAAATTGAAGATCCGAAAATTTTCAGTCAGACTCTCTTTCACCTTCTGAGATAATCCAAATTGCTATTTTCATATACTGTATGTTCTATTGTAGTAAATCTGAAATATTTATGTCTGGAAAAATAAGCCCACTTGTGTTTTTCATCGATTTTGTGAACCCATCCAAAAATTTTAGCCAGACTCAAAAATTCTTGCTTTGTATCACCAGGAGAGCAAACTATTCAATAGACACAAATGGGAAAATAAGTGCTAAAAAATTTCACTGCCTCCTGGACTATATGTATTCTTATTTATCTCACCTAATCAAATGTATTTTTATAAATGCCCCAAGAAATGCCCTATGTATTCTCGAGTGTACCCTTTCAAAATTCTATTTTAAGTTGTGATTGTCTGTACAATTCAAAGAAACCTCTAGTGATGCCAACTTATTCCTTATGGAGCCATGTCAAGCCTATTCAGCCTAAATTATGCCTCTTAAATTCATGTACAGGGTCTGTTCCTTATAATTTGTGCAGCTTCTACAGCTTGAACCAGAAAACCAGAAAACCAGGATTATTCAAAAAAAGGTTGAATACAAAAGTTGTAGGGTTTTATCTCTATCATCTTTTGCTAAAGTCAAAATGGGCAAATGTCAAGTGCCAAGTGTCATAATGACAAACACTTGCATTTTTTTAAATGGAACACCCTGTATATGTAATTTTGGCTATTTTCTTCTGATTCCAAATATACCATATGTGTTGATATTTGGTTCAGCAATTTTTGCGCAATTTAATTTTAAAATTCTAAAAATGCAAGTGTTTATCATTATGACAGTTGACACCTGTCATTTGCCCATTTTGACATTTGCAAAAGATGATAGAGATAAAACCCTACAACTTTTGTATTAAACTTTGTTTTTAATTATTTTTTCTACTACCGTGCGTGAAGTACTCACTTTACGCACTATTCAGAAGACGTAAAATTTCTCTTCACGCACTAGTGCGTGAAGTAGTTCACTTCTCACACTAGTGCGTAAAGTAATGTCAATGACAGATGTCGACCTGTCAAATTACTATTTTTCTGGTAAATTACTTCACGCACTAGTGCGTAAAGTGAAAATACTTTACGCACTAGTGTGTGAAGAATTTGTCGAGGAATTTGTCTAAATTTATTTTTTTATAGGTACATATTAATTTGATTGGTAGTAGAAAAAATTTTGTATGCAATACGTGCGTAAAGCACCTTTTTTCACTCATGTGATTGTCGCACTCGCCTTCGGCTCGTACGTCAAAATTTACATTCGTGAAAAAAGGTTCACTTTACACACTTGTTGCATAAATAACTATTTTGTTTAAGCTGTAGAAGCCGCACTAATTATAAGGAACAGACCCTGTACAGAGTGTTTCCTTAAATTTTGACCCCTACCTACAGCTTTAGCTATACGAGGTGGAAAAAAACTTTAAATATAAAAGTTGTAGTTTTATATCTATTATCTTTTGCGAATGTCAAAATGAGCAAATGACAGGTGCCAACTATCACTATGACAAACACTTGCATTTTTCAAATGGAACACCCTATAGATTTTTCTCTTCTGATTCCAAATATACCATATACCATATCGGTATGTTGATATTTGGTTCAGTTGTTTTTAAGCTATTCAAGTTTAAAAATGCATTTGCATTACCTACCCTTAATTTAATCCGTCCTGAGGCGGAACCACGAACAATCGCTATCGATAAGTTCTCGACAAGTTCTCACCTCGTCCACCCATCGCTCAACGTTAGTCGCCAAAATTGCCACCGCAAACGTTCGTTTGCATCGCAAATGTTCGTTTGTGGTGGCAAATTTGGACCCTAACGTTGAGCGATGGGTGGACGAGGTGAGAAATGAGGGGAAATTGTCGAGAACTTATCGATAGCGATTGTTTGTGGTTCCAGTGCTGGTTTCTTAAAAAAATGATGAGGCTTGCTCAATGCAATAGGGTACTTGCATGGAAAATTAAATTGATTATTGTTTATTGCAAACTGAAGGAAATCGAAAAAAAATCGTTACTTTTTTTTTATTTCGCCCAAATATGATTATTCCGGAAGTTATTCAAGTATTAAGTTTTGTATATATAGATATACTGAGCATGTGCAACATCACTAATTTATTAAACAAATGACGTCATAGGCAGATTTCATAGTGTTGTATCTCCGTCAATTTTTGACTAAGAAGAAAAAGAAAAAACACGTGTTGACTTATTTTTCATGGACTATCGAAGTCAGCAATAAAAAAATTTGATGCAAGGAGCCTATAGAACTAAATACATATCAACAATAATCAACATATATGGTATATTTGGAATCAGAAGAAAAAAAAAACTATCATTCTAGCCAAAAATATACAGGGTGTTCCATTTGAAAAATGCAAGTGTTTGTCATTGTCAGTTAACATCTGTCATTTGCCCGTTTTAACATTCGCAAAAGATAATAGATATAAAACCCTAAAACATTCATATTTAAATATTTTTTTCACCTCGTATAGCTAAAGCTGTAGGTAGGGGTCAAAATATAAGGAAACTTACATACAATAATTAATCTATTCAATAATCTTTCACTCTATGTCCTATGTTTGGAAGTTTGGATGTGATTTCTTTATGCCTTAACTTTCTGTTTCTTTTCCTCTGCCAAATGCGAAGTTTAGCGACCTAAATCACTTTGTAATATGTGAGCAAACTTGCCTCTGGTGATAAGGTTTCCTAGCCTCGAAACATCTAGGACTCTTTAACGTGATTAAAGTATTTTGTGGAGAAAGGACTTTGTGTTTTCTTCTGGAATTTAAAAAAAAAACATCCAAAACATCTTTGGTAATTTTTTGTTTCGCAGTGAAACTTATAACTGACCTGAAACAAGTTACTTACTTATTGTAAGCGCTTACCTGCCCATGAACTCCATTTGCCAACCATAGGCCAGAATGACCAGATCTATAAAGCATATATATTTCATGGTCCTAATGAGTTATTAGCTAACGATCCATTTCAACTGCTAATGCATTATGCATTTTAAAAATAATATAAGATCGAGCATCATATTATGAGACAAAACAGTTATAATAATTAGCTGAATAATTAAGTAGTTAGTTTTGCCATAATATTATGTTGATTTTCAACAATTATAAGTAGGTCCTCCATATTCAAGTTTGCATAATTCATTTTTCGATTGAACTGTTTCATTTGCTATACCAGCTACTAAATTATTTATTATGTTTACCTTGATGTTCATTGTGTTCTTTTGAAGACAGCCTAATTTCTGTCAGTAGTACTTAGTTACATGCGCTCCTTTGTAGAGCATTGTATTGCCTTGCAATCGCATGTACTTCTATGTATTCTCATGTATTCCGTTGCAGTCATATGTATCCAGTGTACAAATTTGGCGGTTTCCTCGCTCAGAGATGAGTGTGTTTTGTTGAAGAAAACTAAAATTCTTTGTAAAATTCTAGAAAGTTTTATATACAGGGTGATTAACGATTTGCATTGGCTTGCAGGTGGATTAGATACTATTTCCAAGGCTATTTCTACTAATCCACCTGCAAACTGGACACAGTGTATTATACTATGTAGTTGAAAAGTGTTGTTATCTTATAGAAATTATTAGCGATCAAGTGTCCCGATCCTTGTGATCAAATAGGTTTGCTCTTACAAGGGGCATACTTGTGCATATTCGAATTTCTAAAAATTATTAAAATGTATAATTTTTTCTTTATGGAATATGTGAAACCTCCGTGAAAATAAATATATGGATAACACCAAGCATAAACCTTTCATAAACATATTTTTGGTACCTACTCCAATGGAAGCAGACATAATATCTCCCATTATTGCTGATCTTTTAAATTTAAATAATTGTGTTGCATTATTCCCCTCCCCTACTAGTTTGGGTAGATTCATAATTTGAAAATTTAGTTATCCATAGAAAAATTGGTTCTAAAAACATGTAAGTACTGAAATAATTCCACATACTTATATCTTTCAAACAAAATAACCTAGAAAATAACCTATCAAAATTATATAATGTAGGTAAAACCTATCCTCATGGAAAATCCTTACCCAAAAAATCTTCTAAGTGAACTGAGAATTGAACTATAAAATAGGACAAGATCAAGCGACAAGACTAAAAAATGACAAAACTAAAGAAAGATAGAGACGAAATTTTGAAACAATCTGCTTTGGTATTTTCTACTATTCCTTGTAGTAAATTTTGTATTGGACAAACTTCAATCAAGAGTCCTGAAAGAAAGGATATAGGTAAACTTATGAAAGCGACATTAGAAATAATAAAGCCTCATGTGGATGAAATATAGGATTTCTGGCATTCTTCTAGCCTATTTCCGTCCACTGCTGGATCTCCCATCTTCCATCGGTTCCTGTCTTCGGCCGCCAGGATCCAGTTTTTTCTAGAAATCCTTTGAATATCATCACGACACCTTGTTGACAGTCTTCCAATGTTTATTTTTGACTCTCGTGGCCTTCATTCCATGAGTAGCTCTGGCCACATGATCTGCCCTTCAACCTTGTCGCCCGTACCACCGCAAGATTTCTTGAAAAAAATGTTCAAGCAGTAGAGATTTTCACGACAAAGAAAGTCTAGCATTACCTGTCCTCTATGATTTTGTTCTCCTAACCCAAAATTTCCGCTGTTATGCGAGTCTGATGCATTTCGTCGTCCTATCTTCGCAATAAAAGCTCCTAATATTATCTTAGATTTTGTTCTTTCAGAGTTCATTGCTACTGACGGTATTACTCAAGGAAATTTGTAGTTCAAACTCTAATTTTCAGGGTAGCAAATGAATGATGAAATGTCACACTTAAGTAGGTTTTTTTTCCTGGTGTACTGGCAGTGTAAATTTCAAGCTAAAATTTATTTTCGAGGCGTTGGAAAATAAAATTATCTACTTGATTACTTAATGACGCTTTTTAAGAAAACGTAACTTAAACCTTGCCAAATCTCACTATCATGGACGAAATGTAAAAACTTAAGGGTGGCCTTCAAGGAACAACAGGAAATGATATTAAGTATTAGCAGCAAAATTGTGATGGTTTTTTTCTCTTGTTGATTTGTAATTATTAATTATTTGTGTAATATTGCCATTTGATTACATAAGTTAGACATGGACAATTAAAAAAATAAATAGTCTTTCTTTAGTATTTAAAAACAATTAATAGTAAAATACATACTTTATTTGCTTATAGGGTTAGTCATTAAGAAACATTCACAGCCACGGTCATCACTTGTTGACGAGCTTGTTGATTTTCTAGTAATTGATAAGTACCTACATACATTATTATATTAATTGACATTTTTCTTTTACAGTTTGAGGAGCACAGAAGGCCTTCAAAATGCCGAAACAGGTAAGATTTCCTTTTGCTTTTTCTGGGTTTCTCAGCTTAACTTACCTGTTGATTGAAAAAGTATGTCTCATACTTATTCAATTAATGCCTAAACTAAGTTGAAGTGAATTGTGATTATTAAACAGAGACGAGTAAGTGGAGCCTTAGGACGTTGTGAGGAATTCGAATTTCCAATCATTAGATTAGTAATTACTATATCTACTGGCACAATTTCCGCTGTGCGTAACTGGAAGATTGTGAATCCCCAGCTCTTAAAAAATATTATTATTTTTTCCCAGGATATCATACCAACCAAACGTCATTTCACTTCTTGCAAAATGCATATTAGTTTGGCTCTAAAGTAAAAAAATTGAATCAAAGGGGACTTTCACCTAGACCCCAAGGCATGGACATGAATCTTTGATAAGTGGGGGAGAAAATCGGCCTTGCCCTTAGGTATCTAATTTTAGAGCCAAATATAATGAATTATCTTCTACAACAACAGTATTCCAAAATCAAATGCCACAAAACACCATTGAGGCCCTATGCCATCCATTCAACCTCAATAAAATATTTTCTTGGAAAAGGAAATATGCATATCCATATTTAATTATAATTAAAGTACTTATATTCAAATCAGGTGCATCTTACCCTAATTAAGACGAAAACATGACGCACCACTTGTGTATTTGTTAAATATTGATTCTGGCGAGGCTAGTAGATTACATGTGTTTTCCTAATTATAGATTCTCGCTCTTCTTTATCTTCATACACTTATCACTCGAAGTATAAACAACGCATTATATTTTGTGCAAACACATTCAATGTTCAAACAGAGTAACAATAAAACCCTAAAACAGAGGTGAACACAAACAGTGTTGTCTGTAAAATTATATAAGAATTTAGGTTAAAAAAAAAAACATGGTGGTGTTTAATCATAAAAAGGGATTTTGGAGGAGCGTGCTTAATCTTGGAAGAACTGAGAACGAGAGTGAATTTTCTGGGACAGCACATAATAATTCTGGCCGTGAGGTTAGTATCGATTTCATGTATAGGTTATCAAGTTGTTGTTTTTTTTTTTTGAATTAATAATAGTGATATTTGTCTTCAAAAAAATTGCAGGCTAGGGCTAGAGTTTGCTTGACCTTTTTTTTCAATTTCTTATGTCTCCATGAACTTGAACTTGAAACATCACATGAATCAAAATCCACATCAGTCAGTGTTAAATCATTTTTTATTTTTAAACCATTGACTTGGACCATTTAAAAGAAACAGGTATGTGGCCACCTGTATTTGGGCCTCAGGTTGTTTATTAGAGGAATGTTGCCAAATTTAAATATTTTCTTGGATGTTTTGGCTCTTTATTTCTAAACTTAGAGTATTTGGTAATTTAGGGAATGTTGATTAAGGTGGATTTTAGTTGACCAATTCAAAGAACCAAAGCCATATATTATTCAAATTTTTCATTGATAAACACCTAAAAATTATGTTCAGGTCTAGCAAATGAAAACATTGAAAAAAAAATACAAAAGGTTTTACCAAGTTTCGAAACAGGAAACATAAATCCGATAACACGAAGTTCCTCCGATTGCATGTAAATCAACTGTAATTTCAAACCACAATAATATTTAAGTACATACTTAAGTAGTCATTTCTGTTACTCCCACATATTGCAAAACATAAATTTCGGCAACCTTGCTTTGGCTGCTATATTTACCGTCCTTCTGGTACTGAACCCTAATTAAAATTTTAAAAATTAGCCCCGCCATTGGCTGCATTTGGGACACATGCTCCGGCTATTATTTACCCTCTTTGATGCAAAAACCGGTCAACTATCTTTGTCCGATACACTGAAGATATTTTTTCATTTCACGCAGACTCGTTTTTGCAACCGTTGGCATGATGCGAATTACGTTATCGAGTTTGAATTGAATCCCACATTAATTTTTCGATTGTGGTACTGGCAGTCGTACGCGTCTCGTTTGAATCGAAGGAGAAATAGTGGTTGTGGGATTTTGCGGTTGGAAAATTTTTCTGTGTTTTTTTAATCTTGTTCCTAAAATATTGACACAGTCAGCATGGTTTCAAGCAAATTGGTGAGTGAAACAAATTGATCACTTAAAAATTCCTATAGTTTAGCTAGCTATACCACCTATAATTGAAGATAAAAAAAGAAAATTTAAGGAAGAATTATTGTCTTTTTTTGTTTAAATAACTGGATATTTTGGCTTGGCTAATTCAAATCGAACACTATGGTACATATTATATTAAGGCCCGGTTTATTCATCTTCAGATAAACTTGCTGGTAACAATATGCAAGATAAATTTACCGTTCTATAATTATATTGATCGGCGGATAACTGGTGGACCAATGGAATTACAAATTGCGTTTTTATCTGTCAGATTCGTTACCTGACAGTTTATCAAAAGGTGAATAAACTGGCACTGAGAGGATTTAAGCTATCTACATCTAGACCCAATATTAGCTTATTATTTTTTCAGATAACAAAATACTAGATCTAGAAATCCACCTAAGGCAAAAGCCCTTGATTTTATAATCCCTCAAAATTGTTATCTCACGTCATGATAATATGATGTAATTTAGAATACTTGCTCCACTGACAAATTTAAATCTATGACTAATTAATAATTACCTACTCAGAAAAAATTCATTCATGACTTTATTAAATAAATCCATTTCAATACAGGCAACGTTTTTCATTGTGCATTAATTATTGCATCCTATCCCAGAAAAAAAAAATTCATTAATTAAAACTACTTTTTGTATCCTCCAAGGTTGCGATAGTCTGTACACCTACCATTTGAGAATGTGTCGTTAAAAATAATTTTATGTTCAAAGGTACAATTCAAGGAAAACACACAAGTGCATGTACAGATTTGGAAAAAAAAATTATAATTATTATCGAACACTGTTTTTGGCAATTATAAACATTTCTTGTATTTTGAAAATCACTAACTTTTTTCAGATGAACGTCAGGGTGACGACTATGGATGCGGAGCTGGAATTCGCCATCCAGCAGTCGACATCCGGAAAGCAGCTTTTCGATCAGGTTGTAAAAACCATCGGACTTAGAGAAGTATGGTTCTTTGGCCTCCAGTATACAGACTCCAAAGGAGATCTTACATGGGTGAAGCTATACAGAAAGGTAAAAGGCTATTTTAATCTTTAATTGCTAGAAAACTTAGGCTATGAGAAGCTAGAAGAGTTGCTATTTTAAAAAAGATATTTTCAGCAGGTGGTCATAGAATAGAAGTTTTGAAAACTTCTTTATTATTCAACATAAATTATTCTGCATCAATTTTGATGTACTAAAATTGATCGTTTTGCCAGATGTTATCCACACACATTGGTTCATTCAAGAGACAAAAATAGATCCTGAACGACTGTTGACTTTTTATTGTAATGATGTCATCCACACTAATTTATTCATTAGTCAGACAAAAAGCGTCAAAAATTGAACTATTTATGCTACATAATATATCGGGTTGTTCTAGAAATTTTACAGAAATGTCAGCAAGCTGTAGGGTACTCTTTATTGTCATCAATAAATCTACTTGAAACTACTAAATAGGTATAAATTAACTTATAAATCACATTGTAATGGTTTGCATTCGTACAGCAAACTCGGTCATGGAAAAAACACCATCAGTGAATAACCATGCAGACATTGCCTCGGGATGTCAAGGCCCCTGATACATTTATACATAAATAACGTGACTTAATTGTTATTGATATTGATAAATAAATAATGCACTCGACTAAATAGATAACGGATATGAAATTATGCATTTATTTTAAATGGCAATATTTAATAAAGTTGTAACAGCATTACTGATTGCCATTCAGGAAATCTGATGCCCTAAGCAGTATGTTATACAAGCTATTGTATTTGCTAAACAATCTTTTTTTTTTAATGGTGAGATTATTTGGTCTTTATCGAGGTTTTTATCTAGGTGATTCTAGATTTCCTTGTTTCATCATGTCAAATAATATGATAATCTATTGTCACTATTGTTGGTGTAATCTTGGGTGTGGGATTTTTTGATAATTTCCTGTGACAAAATAACTTTTAGATTTATTATTTTGTTTCTTTTACTAAGAATACTATTCAGTAATTTTTCTTTAATTAATTTAAAACCTGTATACAGTCCCATAATTTTTTCAAGCATCGCGTAATTTGAATCAGACGTTGCAAAAATGGAAAACAACACGGGCAATATATCTGTGACAACAACATACACTCTAATCAAATGTGAAAACAATTTTTATTGTTTATTCGCGGAAACGTGGCGTTGCGTTGTTACGTAATCCTATACGTACCGGGAGCAAAAACTATGAAAATAACCATTCATCAAATAATATTATGTATTTGGTCAATGCAAAAAATCCATAATGGTATATGGTACTTTTATTTCCTTCAGTAAAAAATGATGGTATATGTAAATTTTGCTTCCAAGCCTTACATACGGTCTCTTCCACCTACTTGGTTGATCAATTTGAAAAACCAATTAATGGAGAAGACATTTAACTCACGTATTATTATGAAATAAATACTGACTGGCACACTATTTATGGTACATTAAAATCCTATTAATTTGATTTTTCCATTAAGTAATTACATAATTAATTGAGTTTCCTTTTATACATTTTACATTCAAAGTACAAAAATTATGCAATTTCAAACTTTTGTATGTTCAGGACATTCAAAATCATTCATTCAATACCAAATATGATTTTTTGGATCTGATCTTTTCAATTTTACTCTGTCAAGCACTGGATGGCCTATCCATTGTTACCAATAGAGGCACCCAGCCTATAAAATTATCTTACCCGATAATTGTGATACGGGCCCTAAATATGATTATTATGATTTTAGAAATTGTGATTTTTATTCGGTAAATCACTATTTGTTTAATGTGCTCGACTTAGATAACATTGATGAATGCTTGGGGTGTTTTTATGATGTTCTTTATTCTACGCTGGAGAAGTTTTTCCCATCAGTTAGGCGCTTTTGATCAACAAATTTTCCATCCTGGTTTAGTCGGAAAACTTCAAAATCAAATCATTTTTTCATCTCTAAGAGATGGTTGTAAGGTTTTGAGGTGTTACAAATTAACCATAGATAGAATCAATTCTGATTTGGCACAAAACCCAGTAGGCTCCTTCTGGAAACATATAATGAGTAAAAAAATTCGTAACTTTAATTTTGAGTTTCATATCAACTTCCAATTTGTTATGTATCATGAAAAACTTTTAAGTAATGAATCCTAAAAGTTCCAAATTACTGAGATTGCTCAAAGTATTTTTCAGGAATCTTCAAAGACTATTTTAAAGCAATATTATAATGTTTCCAGGTATCAATGAGTAAAAAAATTCGTAACTTTAATTGTGAGTTTTGTATCAACTTCCAATTTGTTTTGTATCATGAAAAAACTCTATTCAATAAATCCTGAAAGTTTCAAATTTGTAGTTGGTGCGGTGATATCGTTGATAGAAGGTTGGGATGTTTCTCCTATTAATAGGTGGTACATATAAACCGATGCTGGAAGTCAGACTGGGACAGTCAACAAACAGGGAAGTTGAAAATTTTAAAAAGAAGGAGTAGGTCATGAATACTTCTTTCTTGAAGTGATGATATTTTTAGCCTTTGACACATTTCTTTGTAGTTATATTCAGTGTCTTTATAGAATTTGAAATGAATATGATGATGATGCATACATTTCTTCTGCACTTGCTCAATTCATGTTAAGAAACGTTTGTGCAACTCATTTAGTCGTTCAGCAAATGTAATACAATATGGTTATTCTATCGATGGTTCAGTTTTGGCGCCTTTGACAAAAGTCAGAGACTTGGGGGTATTGTTTGACTCAAAATTAACATTTGTTCCTTATTGTGCAGATGTTGTTAATAGGGGATTACATAGCCTTGGGATTGTGATTTATAACAGTGTTCAACTTTCACCGTATTTTTTTCCACTTGCTGTATGCTGTATTGCTGACTTGTTCGTTCTGTTTTGGAGTATGCCTCTGTTGTTTGGTCTCCATGCTACGCATATCATATTAGTGACCTTGAGTTTGTGCAGAAAACATTTTTGAGATCTTTGGCTCTCAGGGCGAATGTCAGGATACGTGATGGTTTTCAAATTAACTATGATCTCATTAGCCAGCAGTATGATATTGACAGAAAACGTCATTGTGACCTTGTAGATCTATTCAAGTTAAAAAATGGTACCTACTTCTGCTATTTCTTTTAATGCCAGTCAAGGGAGGCGTGATTCGCCAATGTTTCGCATTCCCTTCCATCATGTCAATTATGCCATGCCCTTAATTCCCTCCCCCTCACAAAATCAATAAGGTTAGTTAATTAGGAAAAACTTAAAATAAATCTTCATAGAACTTGTCAAAGGAGAGGTAATAAACTTCTAAAATTTTCTGGATCCTTATCATTGTCAACTGAGAATCACATTCTGACAAAAAAATTAAAAAACTATTCAAAACTGACAATAAACCCCAACCTGATGAAATTCGCTATGTTAATATGACAAAAATAGAATGATCTCTTGAACACAGGGTCCTTCTCAAAGAACTTTCAAACAAATCACTTTTGGTAGGTACAAATATTTATCAATATCATGAAATAGATACCCTTATGTAGAAAGCTTTGATCATC
Source organism: Ceutorhynchus assimilis (assembly GCA_917834065.1). Lineage (NCBI taxonomy): Eukaryota > Metazoa > Arthropoda > Insecta > Coleoptera > Curculionidae > Ceutorhynchus > Ceutorhynchus assimilis. Next base: position 54,970,453 of record OU892278.1, read on the forward strand.
CGAGGGGTCAACCACTATGCGTACAAATGTACGGTGATTTCCATATTTGGCAATCACTGATCAATGAATCTCATGTATTCCCATTCCAAGAATTACGACTGATTGCCAATGATTTTCAGATATTTTTGTATGATTACCAGGTGGTTTCCATTTTTTCTGGAGCTTTCTATATCATTCCCAGTTGATTACCTGATTTCCAACAATCATCCGATTTCCAGCTGATTTTATTACGAAAACGATGTCTGATTGCTAAGCTTCGCATTGATATGACCAAAATTAATTTTTCTTATAAAAACACGTTTTTAATAAATAAATAATGTTTATTTAGCTCTTGGCTAGTATCACGAAGCAATACAAACAATTTACAATAAATAAAAAAAAGTATCATTGTCCATTCCTTAAGAATACTTTCAATCCACTGCTAAAGAGTTTCAAGCTTGGTGCATTTTTTAAGTTATCCGGCAATGCATTATAAGAACGAACCCCTTCATAAAAAATCGATTTTTGTAATGCTGTTGTGTTTACTCTGGATATATTAAAATGTTGATTTGACCTAAGGGTATGATTATGGAAAGTTGATCTTCTTTCAAGATACGATTTCAAATAAGCAGGCTGTAAGTTGTGTTCTTTTGTATATTAAAATTAAGTTCGCTCTAATTATGCAGTGTTCAACATTTAACCATTTTAGAGTACTTAACATTTGCTTAATTGGAGTATACCTGTCACAGTTTAGTAAAATTCTCATTACTTTATTTTGTTGAATTTGAAGTCTATGTACATCTTCCTTATTACAAGATATCAACAAGGAACTGGCATAAGAGAAATGGGGAAAGAGTATTGTTTGATAAACCAGCATTCTTGACCATTGAGACAAATGCTGAGAGATACGGTAAACAAAGCCAATCTTCTTCCCTAATTTTTTACACACGTAATCAATGTGATTTCCAAAAGTAAGCTGAGAATCCAAGTTCACCCCCAAGTACTTTATTCCAGAAACAAGATCAACTATTTCCCCATTAATATTTACTGTCAAGCTAGAATTGAGATATCTATTACAAATTATCTTAGAACCAATAACCATGCACTTTGTTTTCGATTCGTTCAATTTTAATCTGTTTTGACACAACCATTCATACAATTTTTCCAATTCGCTGTTTAGTCATGGTTACCTGTTCTTGATCTATGCCCGACACTGATATCAGGGTATCATCAGCAAAAAGATTAACAAATGAACAATTCAACATTTGGTGAATGTCATTGACATAAACAATAAACAATAAAGGTCCCAACACACTACCCTGAGGTACTCCCCATTTACTTTTCCTTTTACTAGAAATATTATTCTTGATTTTAGTTTGGTGGAACCTATCTGATAAAAAATCCTTAACAAATGCAAGAGCAGTGTTCCTCAACCCATAGAAACTCAATTTTTTAATTAAAATATCCCTATCAATTGTTTCAAAAGCACGTTTTAAATCTACGAAAGCACTTACAGTTATTTTCGATTCACTAATAGCCTTCCTCCAAACAGCACATACAAATTGTAATGCAGACTCACATGAATGGTTGTTTCTAAATCTGGATTGTGCGGAGTACAGAAGTTCATTGTTCTCGAAGTATTCTCGCAGTTGTTCGCAAATAACAGTTTCCAAAATTTTGTCAACAACCGGCAACAGATTTATTGGCCTGAACTCACTTAAACAGCTTGGTGTCGATACCTTTGGAATAGGTACAATTATACTTGTTTTTAGATCACTTGGAACACACCCTGTTTTTATTGAAGTGTTTATCAAGTACAAAAGAGGATATCCATGATCTTGTTGAGTTTTGAGAGGCTTATGGTTTTGAATGTTGATAAAATACAGTTTGTTTCAGCATATTTTGGTATCCACGGTTTTTTTTCTATACTCTCAGATATTTCATCAAGGCTATCTGCAAAGTAATTGTTAATGCCTTCTTCTACGCTGCCACTATGCTGTCCAAAATTGATATTTGAGTAATCTGCGTTCTGTTTTTTATTGCCTGTAAGTTCCTTCATGGTTCTCCACATTTTCTTGCTGTCCCCTTTGTTTTGATCAATATCTGTTTGAAAATAATTTTTTTTCTCTCTCCTTAGAACTGAGGTTGCATTATTTCTTTTATTTTTGTAATCTATCCAGTCATCCTTATTTTTTGTCAAAGAAAATTTCTTGTATGCGTTATTTCTCTCATGCTGCGCTTGTTTTACTTGTCGTGTTATCCAAGGATACTTAGAATCATCTAGACTCAACTTGTAATGGAGCTATTTTATTAATTGCTATTAAAATTGTATTCATAAATTCAAAATAGATAGCATTAACATCAGTAGAGGTATAATTCCAGGCTTGTCCGATTAGTTCCAAAATAATATTCTGAATATTATCTGCACTTAGATTTCTCACAAATATTTTTCTAGGGGTGGATTCCTCTCCTGCATAGTCCATTTGAATACCAATAATATCATGATCACTTAGCTTAGGAAAATTTCTGGGGATTTCCCTTAGTTTGAAGTCGTTTGTAACTATGTGATCTATAAGTGTTGCTGACTTATCTGTCACTCTTGTTGCTTTTGTCACTATTTGTTTGAAACCTGCTGCTTGAGTTATGTTTCTCAAGTTTCGCGAATCCGCGTCATTCTTTAAATAGTCTATATTTATATCGTCCATAATTACTGTTTTTTGATTGTGTATGCTTTCACTATTTAAAATGTTTTCAAAATAAATGAAAAAATCTCTAACTGGACTATTTGGAGACCTGTATATAGTTCCTATGAAAACGGATTCTTGCCCTATCTTAATTTTTACTGCAATTGCCCAATGACAGTAATCCCTTGAGTCACTAAACAAAACATTGAATCCTATGTCACATCTAATATACATGGCAGCACCCCCTGTATATCGACTGTTTGAATAGGTCATAGTTACCACATATCCGTCCACCTGAAATTTGGATTCCTCAATACTCTGAGTAACGTGTGTTTCAGTAACGCATAATACTAGAGGCTTCTGGTGTTTTAAAATATCAGACACTTCATCCAAATGACTCAAAAGACCCTGTATATTAGCATGCAAAATTATTTCTGACCAAAATATAATTTTCTTCGACACAATCTTTCGTTGCTAGACATATTGTGTGCGAGATTTGGTTTTTTCTTGTGCTTTTCTATAACATATACAGTTTTTATCAAAAACTGTATGTTTGAAGTCAATATTTGGTATATTTAAAACTTCACAGGCATATTTGCAATTTGTACACTCCTGATCACGTGAGTCGCACTCTGAACTCCTATGATTTTTACTACACAAAGGGCAAACACCCTCATTATGACAACAGTTCACTGGTTTATGGCCATATCTCCAGCACTTGTAGCAGCGTAATACTCCAATGTATTCATACACTTGAAAACAATCCCACTCAATAAATATCTTTCCTGCTTTCATTACTTCCCGAAAGAACTCCGGGGACACTTCCATCCATAACAACGTTCTGCAATTTTTTGTTTTTAGGTATGTACTTTCGGAACACTTTTACCTCTAAATTTTCAGCCCTTAAGGAACTGCTCTGAGCCTTTATTCTAGACAAAAAATCCTCCTCATTGCTTAAGTAAAATATCTATCATACATTCCCACAATAATAATTTTTGGATTCCCAGTTTTTGGGAGCTCAACGCTGTATTCATCCGATAATTCGGCCAACGCTGCGTCCTGTAGACTTTTTAATGATGTGCTATCGCGGCACTCAATAACGACAGCACCTTGACCCACCGGTTTAATTTTGTTTACAGCAATTGATAAATTCGATGGGTTTATTTTTTGCGTTACTATTTGTTTTGTTGTGGTACTATTTTGGTTCGCATTTTTTGGTTTTATTACCAGCGGAGGAATTTTGTTTCTTTTGACGACACTGGCCCAATCACTATTATTGTTTTTTTCAGAGCTACTTTCGAAAGATTTCAATAAATCGGACGAATTTTTTAGGCATTCCTGTGTTTGCAGTGAAAATTTGGCAACTTCTCTGTATTTGCAACTCTTTCAAAAGTTAGCAACTTTTATTTTCATGGTTGTCCACACCCACACCGATTTTGTTGTAGTTGTTGAGTCCTAGATACCATTGTGTGTCTACACTGTATAATATATGGATCTAAAATAATGGATATTTCTTTAATTTCACTAGGATGTTCATCTGAATCAGAGACATCTTCAGTTAGGGTTTAACTCGACAAACTTATTTCTGATTCTGATTCAGATATACTATCGTCTCTGCTTCTCACACTGCCTAGTATTTATTCTACTTTCCCCTTTCCAAGTTCTTATTGCCTTGGATTCCTGACTTTTTCTTTTGTGTCTTCCTCAGGGACATTCACATAGCTTTTAATACTCGATCGACAAATGTCCGTGCTTCTCTGAAAAGAACCAAATTAAAGTTGAGACCTGAATAATCTATAAATTGTAGTGAATCGCAATTGCTAAACCCTGATGTGTGTAGAAATTCTGTCTTCTTTTGGCAAGTTGGATAAGAGAGATTTTTCAAGATTCATGTTTTCATTTTTATGCTCTACAACATTGTCATACTTTGGGTCTGTTCTCACAGAAATCACAAAACAGTCAGAGCGAATTTCATTGATTGAAAATAGTCAGGAAACTGGTTGTTGGCGATTTGTACCAATCAGAAACGCTCTGACTGGTTTGTGATTTCTGTGAGAACAGACCTAATCTTCATCTCGTTCTTCTTCTTTAAGTTCCAAACGTAGTCTCGGGTACAGTTATTGGCTCAGTTATTGGAAAACTCGATGGGATATCAAATTTATTTCAAATTGTCTAGCACTCGTTGCCTAAAACTTAGTCTTAAAGGCAAATACACAACTGACCAGTACGCTGTATAGTTTAAAATGTATGATATGCGATTTCTGGGTTAGAATAAGATGATATTCCCAGCGATTACCACATGATTCTCAGCGATTCCCAATGGATTCCTATGTTATTGCCGTCGTGTCCTAAGACATTCCTAGGTTATTCCCAGGGACTCCCAAGTGATTTCCATGTATTCCTGATTCATTACCATGTGATTCCCATAGAATGATATTCCCATGTTTATAAGATTTCTAAGTAGGTTGGCGGTTGATCGAGAACAATACCTAATCCTTTTTTTTTCCGCACTGTTTAGGTCAGCTATGAAATAATTTCTTCCAGTAAATAATGTGCAGTCCTTCAGCTAATTTATTGTTTCTGATCTACAAAGTTCCCCATTTTTTCTCAGCATACCCAGAATTTTGTTCTTTAAATTTGACTTTCTCTTGTTTGGATTCTCAATGTTATCCATGCAGTCACGTTCAGAAGAAAATCGAATGTTCAAGGTCTAGAGTTTGCCTACTTAGAAAAAAATTGTCCTAAAATCCCTGGGTCAAAAGACAGATCTTTTTAATTCAAAATAGCCAAGTTTTACAGAAGAGTCCCATCATAAAACATACTCAACAATTTAAATTTATTATAGTAGACGATAATACAAGATATTTTAACTTTCTACTAGTACTTATTAGATTTTTTTCATAAACGTAATTGATTGGGCAAATTTTTAATTAATTGCAAATTCATTATTTTCAATACAATCTATTGGCTTCCAATAATGAAGAAAAGAATGCTAAGTGGACATACCTACTATCTATTTCTTGCAACTTGCGATGCAAGTCCAACCGACGCTTTCCATACTTTCTACTAACGTTGACACATTCTGTCTGATAAATATGTATGTATATACACACACACTTATTGTTTTAATCATTTAGGTATTGCTATACCAATAATACTGATACCCCTACGCAATGTTTTAGAATTCCATTTAATTTATTTAAGTAATTTCTTTGAAATCAAGTAAAGTCGATATATTAATCAATATATTCAGGCCAGGCAATACAATCAGAGAAAGGAAAAATTCGCACAATGATGCATACTAAGAAAAAATATTAAAACCATGGCTGGCCTCCAAAGGACGAAGCGCTAAATGCAAACTGGTTTTATAATGATTATGATTCATTCGCCGTGCAATGTTGAATCATGACCAATCTAGAGTCAGACTAGGAGGATATACAGGGTGATGAACTTTACTTACCCAATATAATATTGTCTAATATTCTAGATCTCAGAAAAGGCAGAGAATATAATATATACATTATTTAGGACTTTTTTTTTTAAAAAATTAGTAAATTACTCTACACATTTTTTCTTTATTATGCTTGTTGTACGGTCACAGGATCCCAGACCTGATAGTAAGTTAGTTGCTGTGTTTTTTGTTGCATTACTTGCATGAATGTAAAATGCTTCAGTTGTAGATTAAATTTTTAGACTTTTTCACTTTCTTAGAATTGCAAAGCTTTGAAAAAATTATGCGCTTTAATTTTCCTTTACTCGAATTAAAATGCGTACAATTTTCGATTTTTCATGCAGCCGGATAATTTTAAATCGAAATGCACGAAATGCTTTAAAACGATTAAACTTCGATACACTCGCTCCTCAATTGACAGCGAGGATGATAGTGTCAACAGCGATAACGATATGGTAAGTATTTCTATTAATTCAAACAATTAAATTGGAAATAACAATTAATTACCCTTCAATATGTGACTCAACAATTTTATTTGTATAACCAACCAAACAATAAACAAATTCAATTAATTTGACAAACGTAATCACATTTTTTGTCTTCTATGTAATAATATAAAAACATTGTCTGGTACCATCAAAATGTCACAAGACCAATTTTTTTCTAATACAAAAATGCAATTAACGCCGGTTGGCTTACCTTGAAAATATTAGCGTAATCACCTGTAACCACTTGATTGGTCAGTCAAAGGTCAGCCTTTTGTTCAATTGTATTGGGTTCGATGGTACTGGCGCTTATTTGTACCTAATATGTACTGTATTTAGGTAGTAATAATTAGTAAATTGTAACTATGCAGATTAAATACTTTGGATATGTTAAAATTCAATTCATAATTGCATTTCCATAATTAGACAATAGATTAGTGAAATACCAGATATCTTCAAATATTTTAAATTTGATCTTTTTTTGGATATTAGTATCTTCATGCTAATTCACATCAAACCTATTGATGATCTCATATTTACTAAGAATATCTCGTCACCAATTATTTGAAGAAATATTTTTGATTTTATATCAAGTTTTTCAAGGCCAATAGGCTAGTTAACAAATTTAGATTTTCTTTAGCAATTTCTCCACAAGCTAGATACATTATTATCACCATAGTTTTCTATTATTAAGAACCGTTATGTTGGGACCAGTCTGATGCATCATCATCTTCTTCGTACATTTTGACGGGAAATGTTTGAGGTCAACACAATCTTAAATGCACAGACACAGATGTTCTCATATTATATGCAAGCATATTCTTAGAATCCTAAGAATAATTATTGCAATATTATGCTAAGAAGATTGGCCTTTATGAAGCTGTTTTTTTTTGGTACAGGGTGATTTTTTAAGTTCAATTCTGACAGTTTTGGAAGAATGCGTCAATTTCTAAGTTGAATAGACAAAAATTGAACCTCAAATTTCATTAAAACTTGGTACAAATTCCATTTTGATATCTTTCAACATTTTCTGAAAGAACTTACAAAGTCCAGTGACATACTCAGTATTTATCTAGTTGGCCCTGTTTATGAGATATTAACCAATTAATAATATACCGGGTGCCCACGAGATTTCTTTCCGGCTGCCATTTTTTTATTTGTTTATCGATATCAACGAAACTTGGTAGGCTTAATATTTTAACGAAACGCCAGTTTTATGCATTTAGGACAATTATTTTTCCTGACTTCCGGTTTCCCCGGAAATGACCGAAACTTTTGATTTTCAAATGGCACACCCTGTATATTTTTTGTTTTTTGGATTATACAGATCGTTTTACGTCCTATTGTACCACTTTTAAATTGAGTTTTGTCCAAATTTCGTTTTCAAAATTAAATTTTAAGTAGAAAAAAGAAATTACCTACCTACATAATAAAACAGAAATATTTGAACGAAAATTAAGAAAAATGTCGTAGTGTATTATATCGTTGGATTCGCTTTAAAAAACTGCATTTATTAATGTTATGAAAGTGATATGTTTCTATTCTAGTTTTTGAGCTAGGGCAAAAATACCAAAATAATGAAGTTTACAGCCCTCTATCAGAAAAGTTTACAAAGATAAAATTGAGTTTGTATTTTTTTGAACACTCTAGTTAAAAAATTAAAATTTAATTTAAAAACAAAATTTGGGCAAAACTCGATTCAAAAATTGTGCATTAGGACGTAAAACGACCTGTAGAATCCGAAAAACAAAAAATATACAGGGTGTGCCATTCAAAAATCAAAAGTTCCGGTCATTTCCGGTGGAACCGGAAGTCAGGAAAACTTGTCACAAATGCATAAAAATGGCGTTTGGATAGAATATCAACCCTACCAAGTTTCGTTGATATTAATGGACAAATAAAAAAAAGGCTGCCGGAAAGTGATCTCGTGGGCACCTGGTATATCAATAAATTATCGAAACCCTCTCAATATTGTTTATTAAGTTTATCTCTATCAGTTTCAGAAAAAAAAAATCAATTTTTGTTTTAAATAGCAAACAATATGCCTATAAGAAACAGTGTATTAGAAAGAGACATTTCCCATTTCCGTCACTGATAAATACAATAAAAAAGGGAAATCTCCTACAATGTAAAAAATAGATCCTTGCAAGAATTGAAAATTCCGGGATAGATCTATAATCAAGAATAAAGGCTTTCACGGCCGGTCAAATCTAGTAAAAAAGTTTTTTCGGGGCTATAATGCCGTGGTCTAGTAGTATTTCTACCTAACGTTTCATCTACTGCTGCGGTAGACACTTTCAGAGGCGGTGTGGTAGAGGACGAAGTGTTCTCTTCCGTGTTTTTCCGATGACTGGATTCGACATTGTTGAACCTACGTTATTTATATCCAGGCTTGTGGGCGTGGCTTGTATTAGGCTATTTTCCTTGTCGCGTTCTTGGAATGGAAGGGTCTTTGTTTTTGGCAGAACTGGCAACCAGTTTTCGTTGAGGTTCGTACCCTCTTCTTTTCTGGTAAAGTTGTTGCAGTGTTTCTGTATCTCTATGGCTTCTCTGTGGAGTCTGCTGTAGAAATGTTTGGTTCTATCCAATGCTTGAGTCTGGTCGAAACGAATGGTTTCTTTGTGTCCACAAGAGCAGGGAATTCTATAGACAACAGCTGTTTCAAGAGGTGCCCTAGGATCCTTGGCCGATCTTAGACACTTTGCTGAATTGTTCTCGTGGGCTTGAAAATGGGCTTAATGTTGTGTCTTTCCAGCGTTCGTCCTATGCGATCTGTGACATTTTTGATGTAGGGAAGAAAGGCTCTCCCAGCCACCTGTGCTGGTTCCTTGTTATTTGTTGCTTCGGTCCTATAGCTCTATTTATCTCTTGCTTGGAGTACCTACCCATTTCCTGCAAGTGCTGATTTTAGGTGTTGCATCTCGTCCTGCAGGTATTTGGATTCACAGATCCGGATTGCCCTGTCAGATAGAGTTTTAATGACTCCTCTCTTTTGCCTAGGATGATGAATGGATTCCTTGTTGAGGTATCTGTCTGTATGCGTCGGCTTGCTATATACTCTGTGTCCCAGTTTACCTGACGGGTATTTTTCTAAGAGGACGTCGAGGAATGCTATTTTGTTTTCCTTTTCAACTTCCATCGTAAACTGTATCCTGGGTTCTATTGAGTTTAGATGATTAAGGCCCGGTACTTTCACCTCAGTATAAATATAATTTATTCGGCGAATAACTATCTATCGGATAAGTAAACCGGAGGTTGCTATCTGTAGTATATCTCCGAGGGGTATTTTCAGGTAAAATTATCCTCAGGCTAACAATCCGTTGCTGGTACCTTCGGTATTTCGGCAATGCTAGTGTTACCAACCAAAGAAAAACGAAAAGTGAGAAAAACTTATGGGAAGTTGAATGCTTCGGATAAAGATAGAATATATCTCTTGTCTAGTTGCTTGTTTTTGTCGTGCCGCCGCATTCCACTTGTCATTTGACTGATTTGTGGTGGATTTGAGTTTGAAATTTATTTGTTTATGTTTTTTTTTGGAGAGAGAAGGTGCGTTTATGTTAAACAATTAGTCGCGCGTGTATCTGAGAGATGCATGCCTATTATTTTTGCAAATAAATCAAAAAGGAAAAACCCTATAATATTATGGCTTCTAGTAGTCCTTAGGCACCCTATACTAATTACTTTCTCAAAATTACATGGTCGTACCTGTACCTGGAAATTTGGAATTTCCAAAAAACTTCAGGTGCGCTCGGCTTTTTTGTAAAACTTTTAAACTTCAGAGAAATGTGTTGAGTTTCTTCCCTTTGCTATTCCATCCCCAGTCATGTTTTGAAGGGTATCATCAGCAAGGGGCTTTCAAGAGCAAATATTGAAATTTGAAATACTAAGTACAAAAATGAAATTGTAAATAACAAAAAAAAAAAACACCTATTTAGCGAATTTTTCAAACAAACACAAATCTTAGAAAATTAGGTCATCAGAATTCTGTGTTGTGATCTAAATCAGAGTGAACACACTGCGTGAGGATCTATTCGGCAGATAAAACCGGTTATTCTTAGGTCTGACCACAGGATACGTTAACTAAAGGTTAGCCCGCATTTATCTGATAGATATCACTATACGGAAGTGAAAATACACTCGTTTTTCTTATCTCTAGGATATTCTCTAATCTGGAGAATAAATATCGCTATCTGCAAGTGAAAGTACCGCGCCTAAGAAAGTTTTCGAGCTCTGCCAGTTCATGGTTCCAAACAACAAATCTGTCATCCACATAGCGAAACCAACAAGTAGGTTTCTTTTTGGCCGTTCGCAGTGCCATTTGTTCAAAGTGTTCCATGTAGAAGTTGGCGATAACCGGGCTAAGTGGACTCCATCTGTCTACTCAAAGAATTCATTTTGCCATTGAAAGTACGTAGTCATCAGACAGTGGTGAAATAAGTTGTTGATTTCCTCCGGAAGAACATCTTTCAGATGCTCTAAGGCCTGATTCACTGGTACATTGGTGAACAATGAGACGTCATTAAAACTAACCCGAATGTCGTTTGGTAGTAGAGTGATGTCACTGATCTTTTTGATGAAATGAGTTGAGTATTGAACATAAGAGCTGGATTTGCCAATTCGTGGCTGAAGGAGGATGGTGCGGTATTTGGCTACGCTGTATGTGGGCGAATCTATTGTACTTACAATGGATCTGAGTGGGTTGCCTGTTTTGTGAATCTTGGGAAGCTTACATATTCTAGGTGGTATATAAGGCCTCAGATTTGATGAGTTTCCTTATGTTTTCCGGGTCCAACGGTAGTGTTCGGACGAGTTGATTGGTTTTTCGCAATATGGAAGCAGTGGGATTGCACTTCAGCTTTCTGTAGGTAGAGGGGTCTAGCAGTTTGGAAATTTTTGATTCATAGTCAGTCAAGGTCATGATTATCATTGCCTTTCCTTTATCCGCAGGCAGAACTAGTATGTTCTTGTATTTATTCAGGCTGCGAATAGCTTGCCTTTCCTCGTATGTCAGGTTGCACTTTGGAGGTTCCGCTAGTCGTAGAATCCTAGATGTTTCATTGCGTATTTCCTCCGCAGTGGTTTGACGTAGGTAATGTGCGTATCCTAACTTTCACATTTGCTATTTCTTCGAATGGCAGTTCTTTCGGTGTGATTGCCTCCGCGTTAGGTCAGGTTGACAACTGTGCGATCATTGCTTGTGGGTTTCGCTGTGTTCATTGGTTTCAAGGACTCACACTTATTTACCAGTTTCTTGGTTGTTTTTGCTAGTGTGGCTTCCATCAGGTCATACGTCAATCGGTCAATTTTGTCCCAGTCACTCCAATGCATGCTGCGTTGGATAACCTTTTGTTTATCAATACAAGATCCTTGTCCATAGTTGCTAGGTCTTTCCTTGTTTGGTGAATCCGTTCCCGAAGCAAGGCTCGTTCCGCTCGTTCGAAAATTCTCTTAGATTGGAAAGGATTGAAAATTCTTCGAATCTTCAGGAACTTCGGAACGATTTCCGAGTCTCTGCATCTTTGGAGAAAAGCAATGGAGCCTAGAGAATGGGCCTTTCTCTTGCATAAGTTTTCCAAGCGTCAAATAAGTCGTGGTATTTACTATATCAACAATAGCGTCAACTACTTAAGTAAATACCACTGCACTGCATCAAATGTACTAAAGTGTGTCGACGAGTCAGCATTTATTTGGTATAAATACAGCGCCGAAATCCATTACCGGCAGACTAAGGCTAGTGTGAACTACCTCTAATGGGAAAAGCCCCTCTAGCTAAGTCTCCTCCCAGTGCAAACTACCTTCAATGGGAAAGGGCCTTCTGGGAGTATTGAACGCAGCAGACTAGGTCCAATGCAAACTACCTTTAATGGGAAACGCCCTTCTGGACTTGTCTCAAAGCCAATTTCAGTCACGCCAAGTGTACAGAGGGTACATAATTAATACAGAGTGGCCCATAAGTAGTAGGTCCCTCCGTAGAAGAGACGTCATGATACCATTTCTAGGGTAATACTATTATTATTCAATACACATCTTATTATACCTATACCAAGCGAGTTTTTCTCTACCTGAACCCCACCTACGCCCCCAAGTCAAGCTCCTATTGTGACGTCCCAGGACGAAACGTATAGGGGTTGTGACAATAGCTTGAACTGCTTTTCAGATTCCATTCCAAGTACTAAGGTTGACAAAATTTCAGCTCAAAAATTATCCTCCTTGATTTTTCAAAAAATAAAAAATTCTACCAGCTCCATTTTTTCACAGATCTAACCGTTCTTTCATTCTAGGTCATGGCCCAAGATGTCAAAAAAGAAAATCCCCTCCAGTTCAAATTCCGTGCCAAATTCTATCCAGAAGACGTAGCCGAAGAATTGATCCAAGACATCACTTTGCGACTATTTTACTTGCAAGTGAAAAACGCGATTTTGTCCGACGAAATCTATTGTCCGCCAGAAACCTCTGTCCTTTTGGCGTCTTACGCCGTCCAAGCCAGACACGGCGATTACATTAAATCGAATCATTCGGCAGGATTTTTGGCTAACGACAGACTTTTACCACAAAGGTAAAACCTCACCAAAAACGATTAAAGCAAATAATAAATTGTTTATTTCCAGAGTTATGGACCAACATAAAATGTCCAAAGACGAATGGGAAGGTAGTATAATGACGTGGTGGAAAGAACACAGAGGGATGATGCGTGAAGATGCCATGATGGAATACTTGAAAATCGCGCAAGACTTGGAAATGTACGGAGTAAACTATTTCGAAATTCGCAACAAAAAAGGTACCGAATTATATTTGGGAGTTGACGCTTTGGGTCTTAATATTTATGAAAAAGACGATCAGCTCACTCCCAAAATCGGTTTCCCATGGTCGGAAATCAGAAATATTTCGTTCAACGACCGCAAATTTATCATTAAACCGATTGATAAAAAGGCGCCAGATTTCGTCTTTTTTGCACCACGTGTACGAATCAACAAGAGAATTCTAGCTTTGTGCATGGGCAACCACGAATTGTACATGCGACGAAGAAAACCCGACACAATCGATGTCCAACAAATGAAAGCACAAGCCAGAGAGGAAAAGCTCGCGAAACAGGCGCAAAGAGAAAAATTACAATTTGAAATTGCTGCCCGCGAAAGAGCAGAAAAGAAGCAGCAAGAATATGAAGACAGGCTTAAAGCTATGCAAGAAGAAATGGAACGTAGCCACGCCAACTTAGTCGAAGCTCAAGACATGATTAGAAAATTGGAAGAGCAGCTCAAACAGCTTCAGGCAGCTAAAGAAGAACTCGAACAGAGACAGAACGAATTGCAAGCGATGATGGAACGTTTGGAAGAGAGCAAGAACATGGAGGCAGCAGAGAGACAGAAATTGGAAGACGAAATTATGGCCAAACAAGTAGAAGTGCAACGAATCAGAGAAGAAGTCGAAGCCAAGGACTCTGAAACCAAGCGCCTTCAAGAAGAAGTCGAAGAAGCTCGCCGTAAGGAGGAAGAATTGAAGCAACAACAACTGGCTAATGCTACTAAAGGCCACTTGGAAGAAAACCATCATGACGATGACGATGAAATGGTCAATGGTGACGTAAGCAAGGATCTTAATACTGACGAAAGTATTGTCGATCCTATTGAAGACAGGCGCACTTTGGCTGAGCGTAATGAACGTTTACAAGATCAATTACAGGTAAAATGTTTTTTTCTAATTGATAATTTGAAGAAAATTGATATGTTTCTAGACACCAATTTGTTGTATACTGTGCAAACACAGGAAAACGATATTAGAGGTACTTGGGTGTTGCTTTGCATTTAATGTAAACTATAGTTTTTTTGGTTCAAGAGAAACTAATATAGTTGCCTGAAATGTGTTGTAATTTTGGATTAACATTAAGAGCTCATAATTTCATTATTTGTGCTTCGCAGCACGTGGCTAATCTGAACTTTCTCTGTACTCAATGGGATCTTTCTTGCGTTTTTGAAGATGGGGTTCCAAATTTGGTTAAGTTTTAGCGTTTCTTCTTTCCTGTTGAAGTTCTCCGAATGTTTGTGGATTTCTATAGCTTCACGTACAAGACGATTGTGGTATCCGGAAGTAGGTGCACGAAGCTTGACCTGACCAAATAGTATTTCGTGATTTCCTTCACTAAGCACATGTTTCGCTACTGCCGATTTTTCCGATTGTCCTAGTCTGCAGTTTCTTTTGTGCTCGTTGATCCTGGTTCCCATGGATCTTTTTGTTGTTCCTCGGTATACCTTACCACATGTGCATGGTATACGATAGACTCCAGCGCTTGACAGTGGGTTCCTCTCATCTTTGGCTGATCTGATTGATTGCTGTATTATCCTTGTTGGCTTGAAGATCGTTTTTATGTTGTGTTTCTTCAAGACTTTTCCTATCCTATCTGTCACCCGAGAAATGAAGGGCAGATATAGCCACCACTGGTTGTTCATCCACGTTTTGTCGTATGGCAGTTTTGGGTCGCATGGCCCTGTCGATTTCAGATGCATTGTAACCATTTGATAGAAAGGCCGACTTGAGGTGATCCAATTCTTGCTCGAGATGTTGTGGCCCGCAGATGTTCCGAGCACGTTCTGTTAACGTTGTTATAATTCCACGTTTTTGCCTTGGATGGTGGTTTGAGAGTGCATGCAGGTACCTATCTCTGTGTGTGTGGGTTTTCGGTACACTGTGTGGCTTAGTTTTCCTCCAGATTTCTGTCCATTAAGCCCGAATGATAACACAAACACTTTATCAACATTTTAACTATGGTCAATTATTTTTTTCCAAAAAGAAAGATGCAACTTTCAATGGTTTTCTAATGAGTTTGATGTCCCTTCCATGAAGTGATTTCAACAAAAAAATTGTATAACCACTTCTATCAGTCCTTATCAATTCATTGGTCCAAATTGTTTGTTCACAGCATACAGTAGCCTTGCACATAAAAATTTGTTGTTCACTGCAAAGGGCTGAATTTTCATCTACTCTTTTTTTTCAGGCTTTGAAGAAAGACCTCGCCCAATCACGTGACGAGACAAAGGAAACGGCCATGGACAAAATCCATCGAGAGAACGTCCGTCAAGGACGCGATAAATACAAAACTCTACGCGAAATTCGTAAAGGCAACACCAAACGTCGTGTGGATCAGTTCGAAAACATGTAAATCGATTTGACATTTATTTTTTTTTTGACTTAGTAGTGTTTTTTTTTTTTCTGTAATAAGATTAAAACTTTTTATTGTCATCAATAAGGATTATTATTATATTGAACAATTCAAGCAGCCATCAGCAGCGAGAGGACATTATTTTATAACAAAATCAAAAATTTCAATGAGGTCCAAACCCCTGACATACATCCAATTTTAACAAAATCTTATTGGTTAAGCTTTTTTCACCTTTGATGACAAAAATATAATAATCAAAATTCAAAAATGCTCAAGTTAAGAAACTACCAAAATAAAATTGATTCTACCATTTATCCCTTCAAAACTAGCCATAAAATCACTGCAGATTGACTAAAAGTGGCCTTATAATGCAATTATCAAAACCTACAAGATGCTTTTATTAGGGATATTTTACAATAATTATTCTATTATATATACATATTTTATATAAATAAAGTTTTTTTCCTTTAAGGTTTTTTCATAAACTAGTATTGGTTCTGAAAATCCCCTCTTGTTAGTTTGTTGTGATAAATTATTAACACTCGTTGCAAATTTTAGATCTGCTCTGCGCTTATTATGTCTTTTCTTATTAATTATTATTATTAATTTTTTAATGAATGAAAGCATTCCATTAGCACTTCATCTTAAGTTTAGTGCCATTATTTTTTTTTGGTAAAAGGGCCCTTGAAACTATATAACAAAATTAAGTATTACATTGTTAAATTTGTAATTTATTTTTTTCAGTATTTCGATTTCTGTTTTAGCTACTGTCTATTTTAATGCATTTGTTCACCTCAAAATTTAGACTGTAAGACAGGATATTTTTTTGGACTGTCCTATCTTACTTAAAACTCGGACCATTCATCCAACAACAGCTGTGTATAAAAATATATACGAAATATTTTTCTAACGATTTTGCTATTAACTATTATACTGACGAATTATTATTATTACTATTATGTATGTATATAGGAAATCTATACCATGTTGCCTTCTTTTTATCTAAACGTAAGAGATTAGTAGTGAGGTTAAGGATTTTACTTGAAATATCCCTCCCACCATAATCGAGTAATTAATAGTTATTTTTTTTTAGCCATTAGCTTTCCTGCGAAATTAAATTTTTCATAATTTTTTTTTTTTTTGAATAATTTTTGGTAGATTATTAATTTTGCAATTTACTTATTATTCATTTATATACTATATAGGGTTATCAATAAACATTTTTATTAGTAAAATAAATCATGTTTTATTTTATAACCAAACCATAAAGCTGAATTGAAAAATTTTGAAAAATTAACTGAAATTCTCAGATTTCTTGCAATAATACCCAGAATTTGTGATGTGATTTTTCCAATGACAATGAACAATTATTACTTTAACAGTACCCATTGAGTGGAACCTAAGTAATGCTGACTCTAACAAAGAGGTCGCTAGTTTTGTACGAAGTTATACAGCAAAAAATTAATCAGTGTGTTCTCAAAAAAACCATCAGGGTCGATAAATATCCCAATTGGTTCAACTCTGAGGTAAAAAAAAAATCTATATATACAGTGTGATTTTTTAAGTGTGCAACATATGGGGATTTTTTTTAGTAATAGCACAACCCAAATACAAACAAGGCCAAAAGTTGGTGCATGTCTGATAATCGTATTAGGTGCACTTGGAATGGTTGCAAGTCAAACAGCATACAGGGTAGCTCAAATAATATCAAAGCTGTACTGTAAAGTACCCTTATTTTAGAAAATTCAACAAAATGTTATAGAGAAAAGTTGTTTGGTATTAAAAGTTATGCCTAAATACCAAAACATAGCCTCCTAAGATTTTTTTATTTTCTTTCGAAAAAATTCTATAATTTCTATATTTTTTTTATTTTTTATTTCCGCCCCTAATACCTTCAAAAATGAATTAAAATCAAATCAATTTTACATAACTTTGTTCAAATGCAAGCATATTTGTAAAATTAACTTAGATTTTTAATTTTTTATGGAATCACAAAATTCATGTTTGTTGCAATGATATTCAACACAACTTTAAAATGTTGCAATTTTTTTTTAACAAGTTAAAACATTACTAATGATAATAGCCATATTAAAAAAACTCTCCTTGAAGTACAAAAGTTTTATTTTATTTAAGTAAATATTACTACAATTTTGATATTTTTTGAGCTACCCTGTATGCGGTTTGACTTGCAACCATTCTAAGTGCACCTAATATGATCATCAGACATGCACCAACTTTTGGGCTTGTTTGTATTTTGATTGTGCTATTACTGAAAAAAAATCCCATATGTTGCACACTCAGTTGTGTTGGTTCTAGCACTTATAACTCGAGAACGGCTGGACTGATTTTTATGATTTTTGCTTTATTGGATTTGTCTTTGTCCCTTATAACATAATAAATCGAAAAAATCCAAAAAATGGGAAACAAAATTACTTATTTTACTTTTTTATGAAAATAATTCACTAAGCCCGCATACGGCGTCATCTCTTATAATCGATACCAAGTTTAACGCCACATTTTCATTGCAAACCATTTTGTATACGGCGCCATCTCTGATACCTAGAACAAAGCTGGCCGTTGCGCGGTAATTTCATTGCAGATACAGTAGAACAATGCTGCTCTGGAACTGGAGCTATTCGGAACAGAACTATTCCACTATTCCGATCAGATAGAGTGGCGCAGCAAGAGTAGATCAGATAGAATAGTGTAGATAGAGTAAAACAGATGTAGTAGTGCAGTGCAGATAGAGTGAAACAGGGCTGCGCTGGAGATTTTTTTTGTTTTCTTTACATTCTTTGAACATTCCTGTACCTGAGTTTATTTATTTGGTGGTACACTTTACAAGAATGCCCACAAGCTGCCTAGAAAGGGATGATGTTAAATTTTTATTTTAGGTGACTTGTGATCCAGAGAGTAAACATTAATTTTCTTCAACCAAAGCCAAATTCACCATCGAAAAAAACTGAAATTAATCCAGCTAATCGATACGTTAACAACACAACATTTAATAGGTACCTATTTAATAATTCAGAGGCGGTACGAAGTTCGCCGGATCAGCTAGTTATTTATAAATATGCACAATTTTAGAGATTTTTTTTTTTCATCCAAGTAGTACCGTCAAACGGGGTTAAGTGAATCAAAAATTGCGGTTTTTTGTTGATATCTTTGAAACCATTAGACCGAAAAATATGCAAAAAATAATGTATATTCTAGCACGCTTTCCAAAGGATTCATCAACATATTGGCCCTTTTTGAGTATGGGAAACGCCCTTTTTTCTGAGTCAAAGGTTGATTCACTTTACCCACCATTATGGGGTAAAGTGAATCACCCGTTTAAATTGGCGTTTTATTCACTTTAGACTAATAATGGGTAAAGTGAACCAGTTCACAAGGTTTAATGAAGTATATTTTGTTCAAAAAATAAGTTTAACGCAAAAAAAGAACATTCTCCGCTAATTTACAGTGAGTTTTGAACGTCGTTTCATAAATAATTCAAACCAGTTGTCTAATCGAGTCCTGGAAGATTGTCTTGGTATCTTTTTTCAGTCAGTCCCAACTTGATAAGATAATGTTGCTCAATTTCCCTGATATCATTCGATTTTAGAGGAAACCCCCACTGTGTGTGCACTGTGCATATTTGAAGAGAGTCCTTTATGCGAGCTTCTTGTTCCTCATTTAGCACAGGTTGGCGACCATTTTTTTAAGAGTGGATTGGGTAAATAGTTCTAAACGGCACTCCAGGTTGCTTAGAAATTTTGTGCATGGACAAGCTTCCCCGTCAGACCGCCGCCACTGCTCTTTCTACGTTAATATTGTCGTAATTGTATTTGCCCTGAGGCCCCAACTTTTTTTGTAGTTTCTAGGCATTTTAAAAGGGGGGAGGAAATAGGGGTAGTTCTCGTTGTAGTCTCTTAAACACAGCTATTCCAAATTTCCGATGAAATTAATATCAATTTACTCCTCGATTTACTCTCAAGTTCATTCTTGTTAATTTTTGTTTCATTTTGCAGCTGATTCATTTTACCCACTGTTGTGTTCATTTTAGGTTAAAAAAATCATATTCATGCGACCATATAAGTAAAATCAAAATAACCTTTGGGAATATGTTGCCAACATGACTGGACTACACTTGTTATCAGTCATATATTTTTAACACATACCCCTTTGCTCCTACAACTAAACCTTTTTGACTTTTACCCATATGGGCGGTTACACACGGACGTGGATGACTTAATACATATACGTGCATACATCAACGTGCAAACAACAACGTGCAAGGCGTTTTGTACAGACGCTCGCACAAACCTGCAGTCTTGCTCTTCTTGCTACAGAATTCCGAGTGTGCATACAAAATTGCACATTCAAAAACGCGACGGTATTTTGCATACACATTGATGTTTTTGTTTGCACGTTCATGTATGTGCGTTCATGTTTTCAGACATCCACGTCCGTGTGTAACCGCCTTATCACAAAAAAACGTGCGTTTAAAATACGTTCATGCTGGCTCTCATATTTTCGAAACCGACGGCATACTACCTCACCAGCATCAGTAGGGCCACTTTTACAAGTAGAGCTTAAACTCCATAAATCTTAAGTTTAAACTACAGTTTTATAAAATTGACACTTTTACAACTTGGGTTAATCGTCAATCCTAAGTTTAAACTTTACCGTTGGTTGGGGGTTGGTTTAAATTACAATCCCAAGATTATAATCCTATTTTTGGGAAACAAATCAATGAATAAAATATAATAAAGGGCCCCATACACTACGGTGAAACACGACGGTTTTCACCCCCGCGAGGAAACACGTCGTGCCAAAACCGAAGTGTGTGGTAGAAAACCGTCGTGTTTTTCTACCACACACTTCGGTTTTGGCAC
Source organism: Ceutorhynchus assimilis (assembly GCA_917834065.1). NCBI lineage: Eukaryota > Metazoa > Arthropoda > Insecta > Coleoptera > Curculionidae > Ceutorhynchus > Ceutorhynchus assimilis. The sequence goes on from OU892278.1 coordinate 54,991,083, forward strand.
GACATGTTTCCTCGCGGCGGTGAAAACCGTCTCGTGTTTCACCGTAGTGTATGGGGCCCTTAATAAATCTTTCGAGTTGCTGAAACCAAACCACAATGGAAGATTTGTTGTTTTGCAACAGCAAATTTTTTCCGTGTAATCTTTTTCAGATTTTCCCATTTAATTTTTAGGTTTTTTGCAGTGCGAGGGGCGTTTCCATCATTTCTTTTATTAAATTCGGTAGCTAATCATTCCCAAGCTTGAGCCTTTTCCTTCCAACTGATTGCATCAGTTTTTTTGTTTTCTAGAGAATCCTTGCTGATTTTGACCAACTCCTTTAATAGAGTAATTTCTTGTTCCGAGAAATTTTGATTTCTTTTTTGTAACAAATCCATTTTTTCAAATCAACACAATAACCACTCAATGTAACAACTACAACTAACAACTTTTAAATTTTAAAATTGATGTTAATGATGTTTAAAACATAAGTTAGGGACAATTTCCTCTTCTTTATAATGTGGCATTAGCAATAAGGCCCCTTGCATCAAATTTTTTTATTGCTGATTTCGATAGTCCATGAAAAATAAGTCAACAGGTGTTTTTTCTTTTTCTTGTTAGTCAAAAATTGACGGAGATACAACGCTCTGAAATGTCCTTCCGATGTCATAACTTAGGTATAATAGGTACGTTGTGAGTTGTGACGTCGCACATGCTCAGTATATCTATATATACAAAACTTAATATTTGTATAACTTCCGGAATAATCATACCTATTTGGGTGAAATTAAAAAAAAGTAACTATTTTTTTTTCGATTTCCCACAGTTTGCAATAAACAATAATCAATTTAATTTTCCATGCAAGTACCCTATTATTCCAATTTTCCCGAACTTTACTGACAGACGTAAAAGATGGTATTTTATTTTAAACATTGGTTTAAACTTTTGGTTAAACCGCAGTTCAATCTGAAGTTTAAACTCTACTTGTAAAAGCGACCCTATTATAATAAATAAAAGTAAAGTACAGATTATATCATGCGAACACCGAAAAGGGCGCAAAAATAAGGAGTCTGCGAATATAGTCTATAACAAACTCGCTTCTCATTGGACGCTTACCTGAAACCTACGAGTTGCGCGGGCATTCAAGATGAAAAAAGATAGGTCTAGTTCCTGATGGAAAGCAATGCACATTTTGACGAGTTGATGCCACAATTCAGCGATGAGCAATTTATAGAGCATTTTTGAATTTTGAATAAATATAAATATTATGTCTGTTACTCTGTTATTGTTTTCGTATTATGAAAATCAAAATCAAAAAGCTAAGTTAGGTTCAAAAATCACAGAATTTTTAGAAGTAGGTTTTCGGTTTTCGGTTTCGAAATCGTTCGCAGTAAAATAAATCTTGAACCTTGAACCGATTCTTAACTAGACATGCGCTCTACGACAATCCCGAATTAGTTCTGAACCGATTCGGGATCGGACCCGCGAACAAAAGCTATTTTTCATTATTCCAAGGATAAAACACAGTACTGTATTACTACAGGATTGCCTATCCTATCCCCATAGGGCCAGTGTTGCCAGATCCCACGATTATTCGTAAGATTACACGATTTTGGTCAGAATTTCACGATCTCACGAATGAGGTAGCAAATCTCACGATCGAATTCTCTCTGTAGTAATACAAATCAGTAATCAAATATAATGTAATCGGAAATAATCGAAATAAAAATCTACTATACAATATTTAGTTATGTTACGCCGCTCCTGAGTCCTGGTACATGCGCGCTCAAGAACACTTTACTTAATAGCACAGCATATACAAAAACAATCAGCAGGCTAACTTGAGCTTTGTATCCCAAAATGGCGGCGTGCGCAGATGAGATGGGTGTTAAAATCTCAGAAGAGATGCGCGTGAGAGTTAACCTGCTGGTTGTTTTTGTATATCCTGTGCTAATAGGACTGTTTATTGAGCTGAAAGTGTCTGCGAAGTCCACGAGACCCCACTATTTGTGACGTCAGCTGCAGACCTCAACTCTTGGCAGAAAATGCATTATCCGAGTCCAAAAAAACGAATTCATAAACGTTAAAATCGCCTTTTCCTAATTTGAAACTCCCAATAAAATTAACGCACAAGCACAGCTTGAATCGCAAGCCATCCATCAAGGTCTGCGGGTGACGTTAGTACTATTAGTTGCTGATAGTAGTGACGTCACTCGCAGACCTGCTGCCGACTCGAGAATTGGCGAACGTACGCTTTTTTAGGATAAGCAATCCTGCGGATAATGAAAACGAGGTTCAGCTCTCAGAAACACCTGCTAAAAAACGGAAAAAACAAGGATACAAGATTTAATAATAAAATTTCAATATCTTATGAATGTAAAATCATGTCTACTCTATCAAAAATCTATAGAAGAACATTGTGCATTATTTTCTTACAAGCAAGCAATAATTTTAGGTCTCACGATTTTTTTTTATCGATTCTCACGAATTTTTTTTATTTCATCTGGCAACACTGCATAGGGCCTGTGTGGAACAATCTGAAGCCTCCCTCACGCCAAATCACTAGTTGTGACGTAGTAACTTGTCTTTTCTAGCTTTGACGACTGACGTAGACTGTTTGCACTACAGGTTATGATTCCGCGGGCTTTTGCTTTATAAATCCTACATTATTAACATTCTGGATCTCGTAATCAAAATTTAAATATTTTTCATCATAAATTTAAATTCTAAACTACAACCGCTGGTGCAATCAGCTGACGACTTAGTTATGACGACAGAAATGGTGACACACCAATATGGCGGCGATTACAGTGACTCTATTACCCACAGTGGCGTCAATTGCTGTCTTATTTTTGATTGGTTCTAAGATCCCATATATTTATATTGAAAACGCGGCCATCTTGTTCCTACCTACTACTTATTTCAAATATGAATATATGGGATTTGGATGAACATCCATCATAAAACATGGAAAACACAACGTATTCGATAGACCTAATAATAGTCATCAAATACGTCGATTTCAATTTTTGAAGTGAATACTTCTTTGGACGCATGAGAGTAATTTTTCAAGGTCACGTCACGACACGATTTATAAAATTTTCGTCTCGCAAGTGAGATGAAGCATATGATGAATATGAGGAAGAGAGAGAGAGAGAAAGAGATGGTGCATGAAAGAGAGTATTGTTCTTAACGCATTAATGTAATATGTATAATACATTTCTCTCCCTCTCTCTCTCACTCACTCACTCACCCTCAACGAATCGATAAATAAGTATTCACTTCTATCACGTGTACTGTGCTGCACGCGACTTTTTTTTATGATAATGTCCATTTAAATCCTATATAGTCTGTTTCTGCAGAAATCACAAACCAGTCAGAGCGAATTTCATTGGTTGAAAACAGTCAGAAACAGTCAGAAAACTAGTTTCCACCAATGAAATTCGCTCTGACTGGTTTGTGATTTCTGCAGAAACAGACCTATTAATATTTAAAAGTAACAAGAGGTTGTGAACAAAATGGCGTCGGGACCTCTATTGTCGCCACTGTATGTAAAGGTTTATTTAGCCACTGTAGTGCAAACAGCTGACCACTTTAAGTTATGACGTCGGAAATGGTGACACACCAATATGGCGGCGATGGGATCACCCCATTTGTGCTAATGTTCATTTGCTCTACCCACCCGAAGTCGCCTTCGGGCGGGAACGTCGGACGAGCCGAAGTCCGACCGGAGTATGACCCTCATCGAAACGAATGCAGTTGTTGTAGCGCAAATGGGTACAGCATTGCCGTTCCCTCTCCATCTGGCGGGTATTTAAAATAGAAAATAGAATTCTATTTCGATATTTTTCAAGTATTGAGTGCGTGTGGTGTTTTGTTTACTTTAAAAATGGAAAATTTTAACTTTTAATATTTTATTGGTTAAATATTAATTTATTTTAACCTTCCATCGCGAGTTTTATAACATCATTAGTCACGCTGTATCACAGAGATACATATACTAAATCATTGATAAAAAAATTGAACCATCTGATGAATTTCGGTTTTACAATTTCTATGTATTGATTCGGGTACTCAACAATCAAAGATAGAACATTTTCACTGAGAAAGAGATTCCAGAAGTTGAATTCTATTTTCGCTATCTTAATGTTTCGAGCGCGCTCGGACTGCTCGGAGTTTACCGAGTGTAAAGCCACTGTGTGCAGAAGCTAGTTTCTGGATAGGAATTAGCAAATAAGCTATCCAAGTGCTCCTAAATAGTCGAAGAAGAACAGTCATTCAGATTTTTTTCATTACCAGGAATCACCTTTTCTACATTTAAAATCGATGAAGAAACAAGCACAACCTGAATCGCAAGCATCCCATCGAAGCTTGCGGGTGACGTCACCACTATAAGAGGCTATGCTGCTAATAGTACTAACGTCACTCGCAGGCCTTGCCGACTCGAGAATTGGCGAACGTACGCCTTATAAGGAAAAGCAATCCTATAGTTTATGATTCTTGCTATGCAAGTGTTTCCAAATAGTCAAAGAAAATTTGATCAGTTAATCATTAAACTAAATAGAGATTTTTTCTCATTATTAGGAAATGGAAATTGTTGGCTTCACGTTTAACTAGTTGGTGGTTAAAAGCTAAATTTTTTCTGGATAGGACTTAGGTGCTCAAGTGCTCCTAAATAGTCAAAGAAAAACATGAATTAGTTATATATTATTTGAATTATAGATTTTTTTTGTATTATTATAGGGAACTGAACTACTGGCCTTACGTTTACTTGGGGGTGTAAATATTTGCAGCGAAACTGATAACACTGATAACAGTTGCTATAATGTTGTAATAATTGGAATTAGGTGCTATCTTAGTGCTCCTGAATAGTCGAAGAAAAACTTGAACTATCTAAAACTTCAACTTTTTGGGAGCACTTAAATAGCACCAAATTCCAATACAACATTTTAGTCGCAGTTTTCAGATTCGCTGCAATGCAAATACATCCCCAAGTAAATGTAAAGCCAGCAATTCCTTAATGAAAAAAAAATTTGTACTTCAGTTTAATAATTAACTGATTCAAGTTTTTCTTCAAATATTGAGAAGCACTTAAATAGCACTAATTCCTATCCATAAACATTTTAGCTCTGACACACCACCAACTGAACGTGAAGCCAATAATTTGCCAATAATGAAAAAAAACTGTAATTCAGTTAATAATTAACAGATTCAAGTGTTTCTTTGACAATTTAGGAGCACTTAAATAGTAGGTACCTAAATTCAATCCAAAAACATTTCAGCCTTTAACGGTTTAACGGCCAATTTCATGATAGAGAATTAAAAGTTACTTTAGCTAAATAGACTTTTTGGATGGGATTTTTCTACTTCAAATGGACCTTTATATTTAAAGTTTACTTAAAGTTGATTATGAAATTGGCTGTAAGCCTCTAACACACCCCCAATAAGTAAACGTGAATCCAGGAATTTCCTAATATTGAAAAAAAATCTGTAATTCAGTTAATAATTAACTGATTCAATTTTTTCTTTGACCAGGTATTTAGGAGAACTTTAAAAAGCATATTATCTAAATTCTGATACCAAAGAAAAATTTAAAAAAATATTTTTCACTACAGGGGACTGCTATATTTCATATTAACCTAGCAATCCCTTCGTTTTTTTCCATATGGGACTGCTAGGTTTATTGACCTAATATTCTGGGAAATCAATAAATAATACAACCCCATATGATTTTAAATCTGGGGAGATACTTTGATAGGTATATGTATTATTGACTTTACATTTATAAATAATTTTACACGTCTGTATAAACTCTACAAGGACTCTACGCTTTAATAAATAAGTATATTATATATTTCTAAAATCTTAACTCTACTGTAGACTGTAGTTAATAAAAATAAAGTCCACAATCATTCACTAAATACAAATACATTTTTTAATTTATTTTTATTATTATCAGCTGATTACACCAGATGTTCCGCGCGCCCGCCGCGTACACAAAACCTTCATAAGCTTCAACTACTCTTGCTACTCCTCCGCGATCATGTTAACTGATCCCGATCATAGCCGATCGCGTTCGTGAGTAGACCATTTGCGGATTAGCACAAATGCACAGTAGCACAAATGGAGCCATCTCGCGGCGATTACCAAAAACGGGGCCGATAAGCAATCCTTAGTATAGTGTATTATCCTTGGTATTATTCTACCTCAATGTGAAACCGAGCTGACCGAGCATAATTTCAACCTCCTCGAACTAAATACTAGTACTACATTACTAAACACTACACACCTGACACCTGCACTTGCTACTAATCAGAATAGAGTGTAAACCGGCCCTGAGTGATTCGACCAATGAAATTCGTTATGCATCAAATCAAAATAAAACCATAACCTAAGAAAAAATTTGGACTTCAAGAAGCTCAAGTTCTTCAACAAACAAGAAATAAAATTGCAAAAAATGGACGAAGAAAATCCAAAAGAATACCGTTGGGAAACTGGATATGAAAAGACATGGTAAGTTTTCTAGAATAAGTTTAAAATTTATTTTAATTTAGCATTCAGGTAGGTATTAAAAATTTGAGAATTTTGTCTATGATAACCAACCGATAATAAGGCCCACTAGATTTTTAATTCACCTGGCCAATTAATAAAAGTTGACGACTTCTAAGGTGAAATTATTTAATTAAGGCCCAGCTGCTGGATTACAATTTTACTAGTTGATACGAGTCGAGCGTTTTGTCATCATTTGCGATTCTAGTTTCATGAGCATTAGTTGGTTGCGATTTCACGAACTGTGACTTTGTCACTGCTACTCGTCTGTCACAGTCACGGCCTGCTCCAGTCCCAGTCAAGTAGCAGTGACATTTTGTCACTGCCTGCTTCAAGCTTCGACCGATGCAGCGCGGACAAAACTCGAGCTAAGTGATGCGAACGAAATAATATAATATTAAAAATCGCATCGCAGTCACGCCAAATAGAAACTGCTACTGCAGAGGACAGGCCAGAAACTGGAACATCTTTCTCGGCCGTGACTGATGACTGTGATTATGCCATGTTGCGACGTAGCATTACCATAATATTAGCAGTACGGCCGTCAACCAAGGTAAAACTGCGCCAAAAATCACTGCTATTTGTCACAGTGACACGACTGGAGCAGTCACGTCTTGTCACAGTTCCATTAAAATCGCAGATTGGCCCACCTCTAGTAGGGTTGCCACCTGTCCGGTTTTCACCCGGACTGTCCGGTTTTTTAAAGGTTTGTCCGGTGTCCGGACGCATGATGAAAATTTCCGGGAATATCTGGATAACTGTATAATTGATAATAATTAATGATAAAATTGTTAAAGGCAATTGGGTACTTGCATGGAAAATTAAATTGATTATTGTTTATTGCAAACTGTAGTAAATCGAAAAAAAATTGATGCATGTTTTTTTATTTAGTCCAAATATGATTATTTCGAAAGTTATACAAATATTGAGTTTTGTATATATAGATATACTATACTGAGCATGTGCGACGTCACAACGTATTATAAGTTATGACGTCAGAAGGACATTTCAAAGCGTTGCATCTCCGTCAATTTTTGACTAACAAGAAAAAGAAAAAACACGTGTTGACTTATTTTTCATGGACTATCGAAATCAGCAATGAAAAAATTTGATGCAAGGGGCCTATTGCCAAACGTCTATATACCTAACTAATTTCTGAACGTACCTACTTGGCAATGTATCCGTGTTGTTGTGTGTTGCGCTCCGGGTTTTTTATGGTTTTTCAATGGAAATAGTGGTCGGATTTTTTTGAAAATTGCGCAAGTAATAAATAGTACTTCGGTTAGTTGATTTTTTATATTAGTGTATCCCCAAGAATTGAAGTTTGAAAGTAATTCGTATTTCAAGTAAGAACAATGGGGGACAATAGTTAAAATAAATAAACAAATTCCAAAATAGCGTCAATAGTGCAAAAAAAATAATTTATTCAGTGCGGAATGAACTACAGCCATAAATCTTCATAGTCAAGTAAAAACAGCTTGTGACGTACTTGAGAGGCGATATTTCAATACAATTAAAAACATTGCCTTACGATAATCTAATAGGTGCGCTCGGAATTGTGCCAATCGCTAAGGAAGGATGACAATCTTGGTCTGTTCTATATGCAATCTTGAATGCATTTTCAAGAGCAGACCTAAGGAAGATGAAATCTTTGGCGCTCCCTGCGATATTTGTAAAAACGTCTTATGCAAGAAATGCGCTGGGCTTACCACTACAGAGGCGCATGCGGTTGCGCTGGGAAAGGCGAGAGCTTTGCTTTTCTGTTGCGGCGAGTGTAAGGCTCTCATTAAAGACCAACAACCTGGATGTAGTGCTGTAAACCAGAACAGTGATCAAGATTCCGTCAACGAAGATGAATCAGTACTCAAATTAAGGAACGAATTATCTAAGCTAGAACAACTGAATATGGAGCTTTCAGAAAGAATTCTCATTTTGGAAGAAAAATCTCGTGATGAAAGGTTGCAGCTTGAAGATGCTAAAGGAACTTGTGAGGAAATGTTGAATTCAATTCGAGCATTGGAAGCGGATAATGAGGCTTTGCAGCGGAAATTGGTAGAAGGGGAGAATGAAGTTCTTCGTTACGTTGGCGAGTCAGTGGATGGATCAAAAAAAGTGGTAGAAGAGATACATAATATTTTAATATATGGTGACCATTTGGCAGGTGGTATAGGAAATATTCTGGATAGCTTTCTGGGCCTGGGCAGGAAGTTCAAGATATCAGCAATCATTAAGGTAAATGCTTTCATGGAGGATATTGTTAGCAATATTGTAAGCACAACCAAAAATTTAACAAAAAATGATTTTGTGATTGTGATGGGCGGGTTCATAAATATCTTGAAAGGTCAGCATATTAAAGAGGGGGTAATTCAGAGTCTTAGAATGGTTAGTGAACAAACAAATTTAATACTATTTACGGTTCCTTTATGGAACAATAATCAGGTTGTGAATAATTTTATAAATAATCATAATAAGTTACTGTTCGATAGTATTTTCACAAGTTATAATGGTAAATTTTTCGTGCACTTTAATGCAATTGTAAATGCTTCAAATTTTTATTATGATTCTCAAGGTAGTAACGGTTTGAAACTTAAATTTGGAGGGAGAATCAAAGTAGCAAGGGCCATACAAAGGTTAATATTGAATAACGCTAGGTGCCAAAAAAAGGGTAGTAACTTTAACGATAACATTTCTGCTAGGAAGCATTTTTTAAAGAAAGGGACATAATTTTGATGAATTCTCAAAGTCTTTTATCTAGGTTTGATGAAATTCACAATTTTATATTAGAAACAAAGCCTATGGCAATATGTTTAACAGAGACAAGACTCACAGATTGTATAAGTGATTTTGAGATTAGTATTTTGAATTATAAAGTTTATAGGGTGAATAGTGAAAACAGGCACACTGGTGGTGTAGTAATTTATATAGATGATTGTGTTGACATGTTAAATATTGAACAATATGTATGTAAAAAAAGTTATTGGTTTATTGTCTTGAAAGTCTCTATTTGTGGCAAAACTTATGTGATAGGTAATTTGTATCGTTCTCCTGGTGCAAGTTGTTCTGAATTTTTGAGCTTTTTTGAAGGTTGGTGTAACGCATCTGAGGACATGAGTCATCCTGTTATTATAATGGGAGACTTCAATATCAATTGGTTGGCTGAGGGTACATATTCGTTGAGATTGAGGAAGATTGTCAATGACTCAGGTTTCACACAGAATGTCAATTTAGTCACTCACCCTACAGAAGAAGGAGGTAGCTTAATAGATTTAGTTCTATCCAACAATAAAGCTGGTATCGTCAAGTGCCAAGTTATGGAAACACCCCGTATTAGTGATCACCATATTGTAAAAACCATCATTGGGTTGAACCAGGCCTACGCAGAAAAAGTAACTGTATGTACAAGAGGTAAAATAGATTACCAACAGGTGAATATTGAATTGTCAAATATCTTGTGGAACTACAAAACGAATCTTAATGATATAAATGCTAAGTATCTTTATTTTTATAATAACATATTGGATATTCTGAACAAAGTAGCTCCAAAAACTGAAAGGGTCATTAAACAGAACTATAGAGAATGGTTTAACGATAGAGTGAAAAATGCCATCACAAAGAGGGATAATAGTTATAAAACGTTCAAGTCAAATAAAACGGTAGAAAATAGAGAATATTATAAACAATGTAGAAATGCAGTAGTAAGAATCATTAGGGAAGAGAAGGAAGTTTTTTACCATAAAAAGATAGACATGGCAAAGAATAATCCCAAACAAATGTGGGATACACTGGGTCAACTTATTATAGATAAAAATAAAAAAAACATAGGAAAAGTAGAAATCAATAATGAAATCATCACCGACCCCACAGATATAGCCGAAAATCTTAATATATATTTTGTCAACAGCATAGAAACCATAATTTCACATATAGACAAGGGTGATGATAACCCTAGCCCTACTCCAATGTCTCAACGTGATGGCTGTTTCACCTCTTTTCGGTTGATAGATTTTAATGAGTTGAACAGCATCATTACCTCCTTGCCCAATAAAGGAAGTCCAGACGATATAACGGCAGAGTTTATTAAAAAAACATACCACAACATAAAACAACCCCTTTTGAATCTAATAAACACTTCCTTAGAAACTGGTAAATTACCATGTTTGTTAAAAACATCAACAATAATTCCAGTTCAAAAAATCAGGGGTTCTATAAACGCAGGTGATTTTAGACCAATAAATCTTCTGGCGACAGTTGAAAAGATTCTAGAGAGGGTGGTATACAGTCAATTGATGGAGTATATTAATTCAAATAACATCCTTATTCCAAGTCAGTCGGGGTTTAGAAAGGGACATAGTTGTGAGACAGCAGTACAAAATATTCTGTATGATTGGAAAAATCTTCTTGATGATGACTATGCTGTGGGAGCTGTGTTTTTGGACTTACAGCGCGCGTTTGAAACTCTGGATAGAAGTAAATTGATAAAGAAAATGCAAAATTATGGAATTTTGAATGACGTACTTGATTGGTTTGTGGATTACCTGGATAACAGAAAACAAATAACAAAAATTGGGAACAATATATCAACAACAAAAACAAACAATTATGGCGTCCCCCAAGGCAGTACTCTTGGTCCATTACTGTTCTTGTTGTATATTAACGATATTGATTCGGCGATTCAAAATTGCTCTATACACTTATTTGCGGATGATACATTGATCTATTTTTTTTCAAAAGATCTAGTTAGCCTGATGCATGCAATAAATCTGGATCTTCAGCAAATTCAGTTGTGGTTCAATGACAATATGCTTAAGCTAAATGTTGGAAAAACGAAATTCATTATGATTGGAGGTAACAGGATCCAGCATGAATATAATCAGTATGATTTGAAGATAGAAATAGGTACTGAACGTGTAGAGGTGGTACAGAAGATCAAGTATTTGGGGTTCATCATCGATAATTCTCTTAACTTTAAAGAACATATCCTGTACATCATTGACAAAATATCAAGAAATGTAAATTTTCTGTCCAGGGTGTCCTCATCATTATCAAAATGGACCAAAATAACAATATATAATACCCTGATCTTACCTCACTTTGTGTATAGTGCAACAATACTATTTACTGCCAACAAAAATGAAATGAATCGCCTGCAAAAGTTGCAAAATAGAGCTATGCGTATAATATTGAAGAAAAGAAGGGACACACGTATAGTTGACTTGCTGAATGGATTGGATTGGCTACCTGTTGAAGGGTTTGTCAAGTATCAAACAATGATCTTTATCTATAAAATAAAAAATGGAATTACACCTGACTATTTGACCAATAAATTGATCACCAGTGGGGACATTCATAACTATGCAACTAGAAATAGAGACAATTTTTATGTTGCAAAAAAGAATAAATCGCTTTCTGAGAAAGCAGTATACCATAATATAATATAAGGGGTTAATAATTTTTAATGCATTGCCCAATGAGATAAAGAAATTGCCAAGCATTGGATTGTTTAAGGGGAGACTTAAAGAATACTTGAAGGGAGAATGATGCAAATGAAAATAAAAAAAAAAATAAAAATTTGTGCTGTATCTGTTAATTCAGAATTGTCCAATGATCTCCACATTGTAAGACGGTAGTATTACTAGGTGAACTAATTATTATATCTCTTGTATTGTAATATTTATAGGATCAAATGTTTTGTACTAAATTAGATGAAGTCTAAATAAAGCAATTATTATTATTATTATTATTATACTTCTTAAATGACGGGTGTGTCACGAACGTCTCCGATTTCGAGCTTAGTGACGAAAAAGTGGACTTTTTCTGCCTAGGCAGAAAAATTCGTTTCTACCTATTCAACAAACGTTATCAGCGGCCAACGCAATTAATAAATATAAAAAGTGGATTATGTGTGAAATTAGAACAAATTCTGAGAAAAATGATATATTTCACACAGCAAAAAATCAGATTTAATGCCATTCTTGGCTGGTTTCCTAGCTTCGCCTTAGGCTATGTAACACCTTTTTTTTAAATTCATAAGCAAATTTTGTAGCCAGGCAACTTAGTGCAATAAAATACAACCATAACTCAGCGCAGTGCTTTATTTTCCAAAAGACGATCATAATAAAGTTAGGTATCATCGTCACCAAAAGTAACTGGGACAGCATCACATAGCTCTTGTCCTATTATATATGAATTTTATTGTCAAACTATGAATTAAATGCATTGAAATGAATGACAGTAGAATTAGTCCAGGAGATTATTATGCATTATATGTGTCCCGTGTCCCAGATACTTTAGGGTGACGATGGTACATATTATGTACGATCGAGGGTATGTACGCATGTTTAATGTATCCTAGCTTGGATTGATTATCGATTATGTCCGATGTCCGGGTTTTCGGAAATCAACAGGTGGCAACCCTAACCTCTAGCATTAGTGCATGGCATTCGTATACATACAGGGTGGTTTCCAAACCGCTCATGGGATGGTTTTTGACGTGTTGGAACAGCCCTATTTTTTACGATTGCCTGTGTTGGAACAAAGCTTGTATGTATATACAATTGTTCGATAAAGAGAATTTCAAAATTAAGAAGAAACACTGGCAAGTTTGGTAGCATGAAATAGCAATAAGGCTGTTGAAAATTCAATATCTGGTGCTACCCATTGGTATACCTAGAAAGATACTCTTAAAAGGGGCCTAATTGCCTTTTGAATCTAAACAGCTCTACATTGATTTCGCTTCTGGTAGATTGGAAGGGTCACCCCGTTCTCTTAAAAAGCGTCTTTCTACGCGAAATCTTCGATTTTCCTAAATGTGCAGTTGTCGTTGTCAGTTGCCCCTTGTACCAACTTATATTTATTTATTTATTAACGGCAAACCATTTTACTGATTCTAACAATTAAATAATTTAATACACTACATGAAACATCTACAAACCGGACTATCACATCTGCCAACAAAATATAAAATATAAAATATAAATATAAAATATAAAACATAAAATATAAAATATAAAAAGACCTTCCAAATTTAAGATTCCCATCTTTACATTTTTTCCTTGCTTTTTTTTTAAATCTACCTATAATATCACAGTTGTTTCAGACAATTCTCTAGTTTCATTTCGGATACATTAAACAAGTCAACTTGTAACTCCATTTGTAATTCATTAAAATTTTTCATCATTCTATCAATTGCCGCATTTTGGCCATAACAAGTACGATGTTGATTGACTTCAAAAGTTTTGTGTCCACGCAAAGTTCTAGGAAGCACATGAAAATTAAGTTTTGCCAAAATATATGAGCAATCAATAGAACCATGAACAACCCTATATAGGGTCATAATGTCTGCATTCCACCTTCTTTTATCCAATGTTTGTAATTTAAGTAAAATTTCCAAGTCTCTATAAACAATATTATCTCTAGGGATATTCAGATTCAGATTCAGATTCAGATTCTTTATTCATGCTAATGTTTAAAATACAAAACTTACACAAGTCAATAATAAATAAATGTCCACACACATGGAATTATAGATAAGTCACAAGATAAAATGACATTTACAAAACAATTATAGAATAAAATAAAATTACATATCAAAACAATTACAACAGATTTAAAACAAGTCTAAAATACCTAAAACTAAAAAGGCTAACAAGACAGGTCACTCTTCTCAAATTCATCCAATGAATAAAAAGCATTGGTAATTAGGATAGTTTTTATTTCTTCTTTAAATTGCTTTAGCGGAAGATCTCTAAGGGCCTTGGGAAATTTATTAAAATATTTTACCGCCAGGAAATTTGGACCATTTTGGCATTTTTTCAGTCTGAAGTAGGGAGTAGTTAAGTTATCTCTGTAGCGTGTATTGTAGTTGTGATAGTCACTGTTGGCATTAAATTTATTTATATTAGTTTTGGCATAAATCACATTCTCCAGAATAAAGACACATGGCATTGTCAAGATCTCAAGTCTGACGAAAGCATTCCGACAGTCCTCCCTGTATGATAACCCAGCTATCACCCTTATAGCTCTTCGTTGCAGAGCAAAGATTCTATGAGCGTTGGCCGCCCGCCCCCATACAATTATACCGTAACAGAGAAGTGAATGGCAAAGAGCAAAGTATGCGGTTCTGAGTATTTTATTGGAGACAGCATTTGAGAGACTCCTGAGGACAAATACACTTTTCAATTTGTAAGCAATATAACATAAAAATTTTCTTTGAAAATTGAAAGTGTTTAACAAAATACATCTTAGAATCGAACAAGATACCCAAATCGCGAATAAATTCAATATTTTCAACCAGATTGTTATGCAAATAATAATCATTGACTGATAGAAAGAAAGAAAGAAAGAAAACATGCTTAATTGTCCAAGCTACAATAAACTTATTGACAAAGCTATAACTTAATTCTAAATCCTTAAAAATAAGTGCATGGGTTGATCTATAAATAAAGAAAGCTTGGTAAGTTAACCGAAACATTAAAAGTGAGGTACATAAAACAAGTTATTACAACAAAAGTATTATCCAATATTACTATGTGGTAGTGCAAGATTGTAAATTTTTTGGCCATTTCAACGTTAGGAACAATTAACATTAATATCACAAAAATAAGCAATGCACAAAGCCATAAAAAAAATAAAGAACGCACTACAACAGACACTAAATACTACAAAAATATCGACACAAACAGAGTAATCCTAAAAATTTGGTGTAGGTACCTAAATTAGGAATTTTGAAGGCAGCAAAGAAAAGTACAAAAAGTCACTGATCAGAATAGGTCTAGTTGAGTAAAAAAGAGAATCATAATGAAAAGGGCTCAAATCAAATCAAATCAAAATAAGCTTTATTGTACAGAAAAATAATTTTCATTGACAAAGCAATTCATTACAATAAAAACTAAAACCACTATTACATTTAAAGGAACTTCAATAAAAAAATCTTAACAACATTAGGGTGCAATGTAAAAGAATCGTTACAAGATAAAAAACAGAAATTAACAAGAATACACCAACAAACTTACAATTATAAAATTTGATCATTAGTTAAAATACATCAACAAATAAAAAAAATAAATATATATAACACGCATCTACAGATTTCAATGCATCTGCAGTTAACCCTGGTAAAATTCATTAAGACCATAGTAAGCTCTGGCGACTAAAAACCTCCTCACAGACACACGAAACTGGCAATAGTCGTTGATGTTTTGTAATTCCCGGGGTAAATGATTGAACATTTTTATGCTCTCATAAATAATCGAATGTTTTGTCAATGCAAGTCTAGGAATAGGTAGGGGCAATTGATTGTGTCGAAGGCTATACGCTCTCTCTTCCACAAATCCAGAAAACTTTTTAAATGTCAAACTGACAGACTCAAGAATAAAAATGCAAGGTACAGTCAATATTTCTTCTTGCTTAAATAAGGGTCTACATGTGTCTCTACAGCCCACACCACATAGATATCTTATGGCTCTCTTTTGCAGTATAAATACTGATTGAATTGATCTTTGCACGGAGTATCCCCAAAAAGCTATCCCATATCTTACATGTGCCTCAAATAATGAAAAGTATGTCTGTCTGGCTGTTCCTTTGTCAAGTTCATGAGAAATAGTTCTAATGATATAGCAGGCACTTGCTAATTTTTTCGTTAGGCAATTTATGTGAGGCTCAAACTTCAACTGTGAATCAATGTGCAGACCCAGAAACTTCACTGTGGTTCTATTCTCTAATGTTTCATTTTGTAGCATGATATCATTTAGAGCACACTTGAAAGTCAGTATATTTGTTTTCTGTATGTTGAAGCAGAGCGCATTGGCATCACACCACCCCTTAATTTGTGAAAGATCGTTCTCTATAACTGTCTTGAAGATGGTTGGATTTTCTTTCGTAGTCCATAATATATTTGTGTCATCAGCAAACGCTACCATCTTCGCAGATACTGGTAAGGAGAGCAAGTCATTGATGCAGACAAGGAATAGAATCGGCCCCAAAACCGAACCCTGTGGCACTCCGTGTAAGATTCCCTCTGCACCCGAATCAACACCACCCGAACGAACAAACTGATCCCTCCCCAAAAGCATTGAAGCAAACCAGCTCAACTCAGTTCCCAGGACACCATAATGGCTCAGCTTCCGCAGCAGTATTCCATGATTAACCGTATCGAAGGCCTTTGAAAAATCGCAGAACACTGCCGCAGCAACCTCTCCTCCATTCAAACCAAGGTACAAACTCTCCAAAAATGAAAACATGGCATCACCCGTGCCCCTGGACTCCCGAAAGCCAAACTGGTTTTGACTCAGGATGTTATTTTCATTCAAGTAGTCAATCAGTTGCTCCCTAACAATTTTTTCCATGATCTTAGAAAGGGTGCTCATTAGAGAGATCGGCCTATAGTTCGATGAGGCTGTGGTCAGAGCTATCGCCCCCTTTAAAGATTGGTATAACTATCGCTGACTTAAGACATGGAGGAAAAATTCCTGTTGTTAAAGACGAATTTATACATGATACCAGCACCTCAAGCGCGATGTCTGGTAGGTTTTTCAAAATCTTTACAGAAATTTCGTCGAGTCCTGACGCATTCTGTTTTTTTATTGATTTAATACAGTTTTTAATTTTCTCTTTATTGGCCAATTTAAACTCAAATCTAATCGAATGCGCAATAGGCTGAAGATAAGCAAGAGGATCGATATGAGAATCTAAACCCTGGGTTAATCTACCAGCGACCGAGACATAAAAATTATTAAGCTTCTGTGGGCTAACATTAAGTAATTCTTTTGGCTTCGCTTCCTTACCCCTTAACTCATTAATTATTTTCCAATATTCTCTGCTTCTATTTTCGGCTTTATCAATCCTTTTCCTGTAATATTTATTCTTTGCCTCCCTTATGACCCGCCTGTACACAGACCGATACCCATTAAAATACCGTATAAATGATTGGTTATCTGTAAACTTTCTAATTGTGTGAAGAGATCGCATATTTTTCCCTGAATTCTTGATACCTTTGCTAAGCCAGCCTTTTTTAGTTTTCGTTTTAATTTTTCGGAGAGGAAAACTTTTTTTGAAAATATCTGACACATTTGATTGAAAGGAACGCATTGGATCGTCTGAAATCAAACAGCGATTCCAATTAAATTGACTTGCATGTCTTTTGAAGCTTTCAAAATTTTTTTTGCTATATATCCTACGCCTGACTACGGACTTTTTTCGTAATGTATCAGACAAAGTCAATTCCGCCGCCAAAGCTTCATGGTCAGAAAGTCCCGAGGCCACCACTCTGCAGTTCATCTCACCAAAATCAGCGTTACTGCATATATAATCAATTGCAGTAGCTGAATGTTTTGTTATACGCGTTGGTTCATTGACGAACACTTTCAGGTTGAAGGAGGTTAATAAAACTATTAACGCTTTCGTGTCTTTTGAGTCAGGACTTTCGTAATCAATATTAAAGTCTCCTGCAAGAACGATTCTAGATGAAATCGAGAATTTGTGCAGGAGGGCCTCGAGACCTTCCAAAAATGTATCCGGACTACCAGAAGGGGGTCTATATACACAAACAACAAAGACATCCAGTATCTTTACATAAACAAGGGAAAATTCGAAATGGTTTCTAATAATTAAATTGTTGAAAGAATCGATGCATATTATTTCATACTGAGCAAAAAAATCTTTATGAATAAGGATTACCGTACCCCCATAGCCCTCCTCTCTGCAATATTGAGAGGCTATTTTGTAATCAGGAATGTAACACACTTCTCCACTTGTTAACCTACCTACTTAGGTGTTTAGGACACATTAAAGTACTCATCAATTGAATAAAATGCCTGCAACAGTAGTGCATCTTTAACTGTTTTTCTGAACTTTGAGAGCTCAGAGATTTGCTTTAAAAATTAAGGAAGATGATTGTAAATTTTAATGCTATCATAGATAATGGATCTTTTAACGAGAGTTGAATGAGGAATCGGAAGAGGTATATTAGTATTTTGTCGAGTAGGACGATTGGCTTGAAGTGCAGGAAATATGGAAATATTTTTGTGGATTAGACTTACTGTCTCCAGGATAAATAAGCAAGGTAAGGTAAGTATTTTATGATGAGTAATGAAAAGAGGCCTGCAATGGGATCTAAGAGGAGCCTTGGCCATATAACGGATGGCGCGTTTTTGAAGTTTGAAGACTGAATCAGCAAGATAATGACTGCAACAACCCCAGAATGGTAATCCGTAGGAAAGATGGGAATGGATTACAGCATAGTATGTTGTTCTTGCTACAGGTGTACCTAGGTTTTCAGCAACTGTCCTGATGCAATAACAACCAGATGCTAATTTTTTGTTGAGGGAGATTATGTGATTTTGAAACTTTAGGTCAGCATCTATGTGTAGGCCAAGAAATTTGGTAGACAAAGTACTCTTGATGGAAAAGTGGTCAAATGCTATATCATCTATGTTACACCGGAATCCAAGTACCTGAGTTTTGGTAAAGTTGAATAGTAGACCGTTCGCATCACACCACTGTTTAATTAATCCAACGTCTCTAGATATAATCTCGATTAGATCATCTGTGTCTTTTTTGTGCCAGGTAATTGTGGCATCTTCAGCAAAAGCAGCAATAACTCCGGATATATCAAGGTGCAGAAGATCATTGATATAAATAAGGAACAAAATTGGACCTAAAACTGGGCCTTGTGGTACACCAAAGTCAATAGATTGTTTAGAGGAACTCTTGCTGTTTGCTGAGACACTTTGTGTTCTGTTAGTTAGAAACGAGCGAAACCATCTCAAGACATTTCCCGCTAAACCATACACCTCTAACTTCTGCAGCAGTATCCCGTGACTAACACAGTCAAATGCCTTTGAGAAGTCACAGAACACTGCCGCAGTAGCTTGCCCATCATTATAGTGTTTAAAAAGTTGCTGAATTATTCGAAGCATAGCATTATGCGTATTTTTCTTTGGTAAAAAGCCAAATTGTGCGGTGTTAAAAATATTGTGCTCTGTCAAGAAGTCCATCATACGTTTTTTGACCAGTTTCTCGATAATTTTAGAGATTGTTGATAGTAATGATATTGGCCGATAATTTGATGGATTCTTAGTATCACCTTCTTTGTGTATCGGAACAACTAGAGCATCCTTAAGGCTAGATGGAAAAGTACCCTCCGAAAAAGATTTATTTATAGCACTAGCTATGACATTCAAAGATCTTGGAAAAACAAATATTTATATTTACATTTACCAGTGTTTATGAACATATTATTTTCAATGCACCATACACAAAATCTATCCAGATCCTTCTGCATCTCAAAAACATCTTGAGTGGTTTTAATGGACTTAAAAATCTTCAGATCATCCGCAAACATTGAGAATTCACAAAAGTGAAAACATTTTGAAATGTCATTGACAAATATATTAAATAATATTGGAGCAATATGCGCCCCTTATTATAACCATCTGTATTCGATCTAGTAAATAAGAAGTAATCCATGAAAGAAATGTACCATAAATACCAATATTCGACAATTTTGCTATTAAAAAATCATGGTTGACCCTGTCAAATGCCTTGGGAAAAGTCAGTATAAACAGAATCTACTGTCATACCCTGCTCCAAGGCACTGACAATGTATACATGATATACCTATAATGAGATTGGTGTTAGTTGACCGCCCTGAATAAAATCCATGCTGATTTGGAATTTAATATTACTCAATTGCGAATTTAAAAAATCTGTTATAATAGAATCAAACATTTTTGGAATCAAAGAAAACTTAGTAATAGGACGATAATTAACAATTTCATCCTTATTTCCTGAATTCTTAAATATAGGGCTAACAAATGATGTTTTCCAGACTGCAGGAATAACACCCTTACATAACGAGGAGTTAAAAATTAGCCATAAAGGTCTCGACAATGAAAAAGCACAATTACGAAGAAATTTTGGTGAAATATTATCGGGACCACTACACTTATCTAGTTCAATATTTTCAAGTTTTGTAAGAATATCTGAAATCTTTATAATATGTGAACCAATGTTTAAATTTATATTAACATTATTCCCATAAACGCCATTAAAATTTTTATATCTATTATTAAACAATGTAGGCTCATAAACTGACTGAAAATGTTTTGCAAATAAATCAGCAATCTCTTTGCCATCTGAAGTTATTTGATTATTGAATTTCATTGTATTGGGTATGTTTTGTTGGATTCTAGATGAATCCCCGGGTAGAGCAAGTACAGACAGACTCCGAAGACTTTATGCCAGAGGCCGGGCTCGTTTTTGTCATCTTTTTCGTCGATTTGCTCCGAAACTTTGACAGGCACATGATTTGTAAACTGAAACTGTCTTATCCAATCACGTGCCTGTATTCTTTGCGTGCCTGTCAACACAACGAACATTTTGTAGGGACAGAATTTACATTGACCTCTACAACTGAAAAGAGCTGACGCATTATGCATTCTTAAAAAATATAAGATTGAGCATCAGATTATAAGACAAAACAGTTCTAATAATTAGCTCAATAATAATTAGTTTTACAATATAGGTATCTATGAATTTCAACAATTATTATAATTTCTTCATATTCAAGATTGTATTATTCGATGTATAATAAAACTTACCAAACGATTGAATTATTTCATTTGCTATACCTAATGGCCGATATTTTTATCAAAACTACTAAATTATCTATCATGTTTACCTCAATGCTTACTGTGTTCTTTTAAAGGCAGCATATTTTCTGTCAGTAGCACTCAGTCACATGCGCGTCTTTGTAGAACTTTATATTGCCTTGTAATCGCCTGTATTCTCATTTATTTTCATGTACTCCAATATATGTATGTAGTCATATGTATTTTTATTTATTCTTGTAGTCTTACGTATTCCTTTGTATTCTTATGTGTTTCCTTTGTACTCCATGTATTCATTGCACAAATTTATCTGGCGATTTACCCATCGCTAAAAACTAACAAAACGTACCTCAGGAATCAGGATATACCTAGTCAAGTCAAATCAGAAATCCTTATTCTCATAATCTAACAGTGAAGTTTCAAAAAAAAAGGAAATGACAAACGTATACAGTTATCGAACAAAGAAAATAATTACCAATTTGAGGAAAGGCTGCACAATAAGAAATTATGCGTGAGACTTGAAACTTCCAAATTATGAGTCTTAAAATATAACTCAGTTAATTGACACATTATTACTTTTTCTCTAGGGAGGCAATCAAAGAAGACGATGATGGCTTCATTGAGGCCTCCATAGCGGACACTATACTACGTGCTAAAAGAAAGAGGCAAACACAGAAACAAGGTAAAACTAAACTAGGAATGATGAGACATATATATTTGATTGTGGATTGTTCTGAATCCATGTCTAGTCAAGATCTGAAACCTACTCGAATGGTTTGTACGTTGAAGGTAATTAGCACCAATAAAGTACCTATTTTATTGTTTATTTTTGCGCATTCCATTGTAGATATTAGAAGCGTTCATTGAAGAATTCTTCGATCAAAATCCGATCAGTCAAATGGGAATCATCCTAATGAAAAATAAAAGAGCTGAAAAAGCTAGCGATTTGAGTGGAAACTTTAGGAAACACATAAAGTTCCTGAAAACGTTAACCAAAACACGTTTAGTTGGAGAACCGTCATTGCAAAATGGCTTGGAACAGGCTCTCTCATCTTTAAAATTATTGCCATCGCACGCGAGCAGGGAAATTCTTGTCATAATGGGAAGTTTAACTACTTGTGATCCAACTGATATTAATACTACATTGGAGGTAATTTATTTATTTTGCTTTACGACAAACTATAACTATAAATCATTTGCTTTAATATGTGAGCATTTTTCATTCAACTATTGCAAATAGATTTTTTTTGCATGAAAAGTAAAAGTAGGTACATAATTAATATGACACATCTTTTAAAATAATTATTATCAACTGACGATTTGTCTATATAAAATTCAGCAGAGTCATAATTTTAGATTTCCCTAGCAGAACTTGATGTTTGATAGGATACTCTGCTCTGGTACCAATAATAATAATAATACAATTTTCAGAAATTAATACAAGAAGGCATTAGATGCTCCATAATAGGCCTAGCAGCAGAAGTACATGTTTGCCGTACCTTAGCAAATGAATCTAAAGGCAGCTACAATGTGATTTTAGATGATAGCCATTTCAAGGATTTGCTATTTCAACAAGTTGAACCTCCTCCGGCAGCTGCTACTTTGGAATCCAGCTTAATAAAAATGGGATTTCCTCATCAAATGACTACTGAAGGATCTAACGAGCCTCTAACTATGTGCATGTGGTAAGAATTATTTCATTTATTTATTTGTTTCTAGCAGGCAAATTCGAAACTGATTTAAATAATGTTTCTTTTTTTTTTCTAGTCATGTGGATAGCACAGATGAAGGTAGTCAATTAACTACCGATGGTTATTACTGTCCACAATGTTTGAGTAAGTACTGTGAGCTTCCTGTGGAATGCAGAGCTTGTGGTTTAACTCTAGCGTCTGCTCCACATTTAGCCAGATCATATCATCACTTGTTTCCTGCTCCCAATTTTAAGGAATTTCCATTTGCGAGTCAAGCTAAATTCTGTTACTCTTGTCAGAAACCTTTTGATGAAAAAGATAAACAGGTATAAAGACATGTTTTGGCCAATAAAATGCACAGCAAACCATTAAACTTATTACAACTTTTTTAGGTTTACCAATGTCCAACATGTAGAAGATACTTCTGCATCGATTGCGATATTTTTGTACACGATATATTGCACACTTGTCCTGGATGTTCCACTAATTTATCTACTTTTCAGATAACACAAAATTAAATAATAGTGTTACAGTGTCTTTTTATTTAATAATAATAATGATAATAATGAATTGGTCTTTTTTTTTTACTGATTCTGATCATTCCTGAACAATGTAGAAGCTGGCTGACTGGATGGGACAAGATTCTAAACTTCTGAAGATACCTAATTCTCTCACTCAGGTTTAATAAAATAATTCAAGATGTACTTTTCCTGAATGCAAATATTTTTTTTTTTTTCGTCATGGACAAAAAATGAAATTGCCATTCTCAAGTTTGTTCTTTTCTTAAAAAATATTTACCATAAATTAACTAAAACTTACTAAATGATGTTTAAAATATTTTAAAAGATCAATTATTATTGCATAAATCAGTACGTAATTATCGAACTGATAGCGTTTGCATCTAACGATATAGTATTAGCTCGAGGTTTGGCAGTGGTACCGCGACTTCTCCTACGATCGTGCGTGTGCGAGGATTTTGGTACTTAATGAATGAGTCGGAGATATAAAATCTAGTGAAATTTGACTGTAGGCATCTAAATTAAAAGTAGGTAAATTTCATGTTTTATAAAATATTAAGAATTTTCTTCATAATAATTTACATTTAGAAATTTTGAATTCTTTACCCATATACATACCTATGTAGGTAGTAGGTACCTATATCAAAAATGTTCACTTAATTTCATCAATAGGTACCTAACAAATTCGCACAATCTCACGTTTTTTAAATTAGGTAGCTATTTATTTATTGCTCAAAAAACTTATCAAGAATTTTGAAATAAGTAAATATAATTTGAACTTTCCGAACAATAATAATTGAATTTGTTCAAGATAGAGGTGATTAAGTTCAACATTTTTTTTTTTGTGTAAATAATTTCTTATGAAACGGATTAGCAGCTAAAGCGTTATTCATGTAATAAATTCATCATGTATGCATTTTATCAGGTGAGGCAATCTTTATGACAAACCTTTACGGAACAGTTCAAAAATAGAAAACTAAATTATCCATTTAAATTGCATATAAAATTATTATTGAAGTCATGACCTGTAATAAAATCAAATTACCTATAATAGTTGATAATTTACTTTTTATATTCTTAGTTGATTTAAGCTTCAGGTATTTGCCTTCAAGTTTTTTATTTGTTCTAATGAAAAATTACTCTGTATAAAGGTCGAAAATTGACTTGCAAATCAATCATTTTGAGACTATAATAATTGTTTAAAAATAGGTTACTTCTCTGACATGATTTTTTTGGGCAAGGACCACAAATAAATTTCCAGAATCTGTTCAACATTCACCTAATAAGTAATTTGGTTAAACAATTCAATATTTTAGAAAGAAAAAGCTCAGATAAAACTTATTATTCCGTTAAAATGATAATTATGAATGTTACCCTAAACCCTTTCACTGTATTCACCAGCCACTAAATGTGATAATGTTATCTTTACAATAATTGCCCAGACTGCATTACGTCTGAAGACCAAAAAAAGACGTCTAGAAGACGTTTTGAAGACGTCCATAAGATGTCGTAAATAAGATGGCGTCCATAAGATGTCGTAAATACAAATCTCAAAGACAACTGAGCCACACAATTTAGTACTACCAAGTGAAAGTTTGTGTATTGAAAGAAGATTCAAAGACGTGTATTAGAGATTTTCGCGAAAAACTAATTTTCATGACCTTTGACCTTCGATATCTCAAGACGCACAAGAGTAGGCATATGAGATTTTTTTGTGTTTCATTAGAACAGCAAAACGGAGGTCTCTGTAAAAATTCAACTTGTTCCGGCCTCATTCCGCGGCGGAAGTCTAATTTCCGTGGAGTATAAGATTCAGATTGTGCAAATCTTCTCTGGCAACTAGATAACGCGCCCAATACACTGGGCATTGACTTTTCAAAATTTTGTACACAAGTATCCCAAGAAATAGATTAACTCGGTTTTCGTATTTTAGTAGGTACATATCGTTAGCAATATCCCAACAAACACAACATAGTTTTAAAAACGTACTTGGAACATTCCTTTGCGACTTACTAGACGTTCCTTGAACATCCTGTAACGTTCCAAAACATTTGCGAAATGTTCCCTGTATGGAGTTTGTATACAAATGTAACGTTTTCGGAACGTTCCGTGGGAACGTTCCAAGATCATTTTTAGAGAGATTTGGAATGTTCTCTGACCATACATACACGTCTTCAAGTCAATAAAAGACCTTCCTCGAACGTTCTGCGAAAACATCCATAAGACTTTTTAGAGATGTTCCAGGGACGTTCTTAGAATATTCTAAGAGGGGTGTTTTAGGAACAACGATAACCCTAGGATACTAACCCACGTAAATTTTACGTGTGCTTTTTGTTTGATATGCTGCCATTTCCCAAATATGTGATTAGTCCGCTTAAATTTCAAGAGTGCTTCCCCCAATACCAGAAGGACCAGACATCGCCTTTGTTACATAAATGCCAGTCGTTTCACGTCTGCTTATAGATTCGCAAAAATACACTACGTAAAATTTACGTGGGTTAGTACTTTTTTTTACGAAATTTATTGATTTTATTTGAATTTCGCGATATTTTTGAGCAAATATGAACGCAAATTTGGTCTAAGTATTGCTCATTAAAAAAAAACTAAGATTATTTCTCAAAATTTCCATGTATGTACACAACTAAAAACATACATAATATATACAGACACACCTAGTAAAACTTACATTTCACACAGACACACAAATACCTAAAAACATGGAAAACGTAAATATTACGTAGGGTAGGTTAGTATCTACGTGTGTTTTTAAAGGGTTAGTTTTCTAAGGATAAAGGCCCACACATATACCATTCCAAGCTAAAATTCTGGTTCGGTTGAACGTAGTTCAAACCTGAACCTTCTCCCTTCTCATTTGTAATGCATTTTTGTCAATCAACTGAAATTTTGACCGCAATGCATTTTAATTAGATGGGAATATTTAAGTGTGAACTAGGTTCCACTGAACAAGGATTTGAATTTGGAATATATGTATTATTTATGGGTCTAAATGTTGGCTTCGAATGTTTGATGGACGTAACGTTTAGGACAGGAACGTTCCCGACCTAAGGGAATTTAAATAGGACTTTCCTAGGACAAAGTTTTGTTAACTAGTGTAATATGATCGAATTTGTTAATACAATAAATGAATCGTAGGTACATATGCATTTTGGGCTAGTTGAATTTGTTCCTCAAATTCTAAGGTTAGGTAGGTAATTGTAATACATGTGAGGAAAATGAAATAAAAGGTTTTCCTATCACCCAAAAAGTATCTATTTTATTCAATTATACAGGATAGATAAAAAAGGAACGCTTGGTTTACAACCACGAGCCGAAGAGAAGTGTCGTCTAAGTATTTTTCATATTTTTATCAGCTTGACAAAACTACCTGAATAACCCAGGGGGTCCCGTTTAGGTATTGAGAATTACAGCCAATGTTTAGAAATGTCCGTCTTGTAGCTGGGTTGCTGTAAGGAAATGCTCACATACACAACACAACAATAATCTAATTGAGGATAGATGAGGGTCTCTATTCTACCTTAATTTTGGCAGGTACCAGATACTTGAAGGCATACCCAGATAGCACAAGTGCCATTCTAGCAACGTATTGGGGATATCTGGGTCGGACATTTAGTAAGTCCCGAGTACCTATGTCTTTTAAAAGTCCTTGATCTTCCCTGAGACATACCTAGGATATATTTTGTTACAAAACTTCTCATACTGAGGGATGAGGATGTGTGAAACAAAACTTCTACGAACCTTCAAAGAGAACTCCTAGGGATGTTAAGATTACAACATTCAAGGAGGTCACGAAAAAACATACATGTGATATTTAAAGGGGAATTCACAAGGAAAAAAGAAAAACTCCTAGGGATATTCAAATATGAATTTCCAGGAACGTTCGGGTAAGGGATTTAAAACGAAAGTCCTCAGGGTGTTATAAATGTAAATACCTACCTAGACTAGTCGTTTGCGGACGTCCTGCGAAACTTCCGAAACGCTCAGAATCTCCGTTTGGAACGTTAAGACTTATATGGGATCTCTTGTACTATCTGGGCTAAAGCCGGTTATAATCCAAATTTGAACTATTAACGGCTCTTGATTTCCTGGAAAAATTACCGAGGGACTCAAGAGCCGATAATAAGCAAAATTTGAACTTTCACCGGCTGTTGATTATTTAGAAAAACTACCCAGCAACTCAAGAGCCGGTAAAAATCAAAATTTTAAATATTATCGGCTGTTAACTGTCCAGAGAAATTCTCCAGCTATTCAAGATCCGGTAATAAAATCAAAATTTGAACTATTACCGGCTCTTGATTGTCTAGAAAAACTACCTAGCAACTCCAGAGCTGGTAATTGTCAAAATTTAAACTATTACCGGCTCTTAATTATCTGGAAAAATTACCCAGCAACTCAAGAGCCGGTTATAGTCAAAAATTGAACTATTTATCGGATCTTGATTGTCTAGAAAAATTACTGAGCGACTCAACAGTCGGTACTAATTAAAATTTGACCCATTACCGGCTCTTTATTGTCTAGAAAAGTTACCAAGGGACCCGAGAGCCGGTAATAATCAAAATTTGAACTATTACTGGCTCTTGATTGTCTAGAAAAATTATCGAGCTACTCAAGAGCCGGTAATACACAAAATTTGACTTATTAGGTACAAGCTCTTCATTATCTAGAAAAATTACTGAGCAACTCAACCAACAGCCGGTAATAATCAAAATTTGAGCTGCTATACCGGCTCTTGAATTATCTAGAAAAATTACGGAGCGACTCACTCAGATAGTACAAGTGCATACTAGCAACGTCTTGATGGGAATATTCGAGTCGAACATTTAGTAGAGGTCCTGTAGAGGTATGTCTTGTAAAAATCCTTGATCTTCTCTGGGACATACCTAGGATATTATAAAACCTCTCATACTGACTCCCTCCTGGAAAGAAGTCCCATGAACGTTACAGGAGGAAATCCCATAGTTCTGTAAACAAAACTCGTATGGTTTTCGCGCTACCAAACCGAAAATGACGTCACAATCGAAAAAATTCTACCGAATCGAACGGTTCGTTCCTTACAGAATAAGACTCCTGGGGATGACCTGTGTTATCTGGGTACAAGCTTTTCAATTTAATATAAATAGCAGATAGTTTCATTCCCACATGCGCCTGGAAATCAAGTTGCTTATGAAATTTAATATAACACCTAAATTTCTGACAGATTCTACACAGGGCAACATAAGAAGTTATTAACATATGATGTAACAAAGTTAAGACTGTAGAAACGACTTCTCTAGTGATATTTGCCCCTTTAATGAGATAGACTTTTTTATTTTTTTATTTATTTTTTTTAATAGTTACTTTTATTCGCAGTAAGCACTAGACCATGGGTTTTAGACCATATATAAACTGAATTCAGGTCAGCATTAATCCTATACAAGCCTCTTCCGCGGCAAAACCTACCAGGAGTTGTGTATCATCCGCATAAAGATGCATAACACAAAATTATAATTGATTTGGAAGGTCACTGTATACCTACAGTTTGAATAGTAGGAGTCCCAAAATGCTTCATTGTGGCACTCCACATCTCATTGTTACCGACTTTGACTTAGCTCCGTCCAGTTCGATCATTTGTGTTCTTGATTCAAGATAGCTCGAAAACCACTAGCATACTCGATCAGAGAAACCATAATAGCCCATTTTTACAATAAGCATTTGATGATTAATAAAATCGAACGCTTTGCTGTAATCCAAGAGCACTAAGCATTGAACAATCCATATTTGTTGCAATATCTTTCGTTACTTTGGTAAGTGCTGTTGCTGTGCTATGATTTTTACGAAATCAAGATTGATTTGCTGGCAGAATATTCTTGTTTGCTATGTATTCCAGGATCATGTCCGATACCACTGATTCTTCACCTTGGAATTTTTTGGTAAGGGTTTGACAACAGCACATTTCCAGAGACTCGGTACCTACTTCACAAGTTTGTAAGAAGATATTGAATATTTCAGAGATCACTGGTGTGTAATTCATCCTATACTAAAGAGTATCATGTTTATAGCTTAGCTGATCGACGCCCATGCTCTTTGATTAGATTCGAGAAAAAGTTTGATACACATCCTCATCAGTAATGTCCCTGAACTCATCACTACCCAGCAAGCACGAAACATCTACAGGCAGTTTTGCGATGTTCTTTCTAAATCCCCTGCAAATATTGTTATGTTACAATGTAAAGAAGTACCTACTGAAGAATTCTGATTGCGACTTTGAAATATCTCATGCCTGTTCTTTTGATATATTAGGTTGAGTCGTCCGCAGGAGATTTTAGAGACATTGATAATTTAAGGAACTATCTGAATTCTATTTGCACATACTGGCAATATTGCAGCTTGCGTTCTGTAGAATATAAACTGGATATGTTTTACGTATATCCATGGCTTGTCACACCGAGATGTCGCCCAAAAACCTGTATAGTATATTTCATATGAACATCAGGGTGAAGTACAAAAAAACGTCGGATAGCTACATTCAATTTATATCTCACCTTTTTGTCGAATAGAAGTTCCGATTAAATTTCTACAGAATGTTAAAATTAATGTCGATATCACTTCGATAGTTCATTACAAGCGATCACATTCTCGAACACGCTCTGCGATATCCTTCCCATGTAATGAAGAGAAAGACGATGTTTTTTTTACTACCCTTCCTAACCTCTAACCTCGCATACCATTAGTCACATGGGTTCTGGTCCTTCTGGCTCTTCCCGCTCTTGAATAACGTTTTAAAACATTTTCTGTACCTACTTTCCTATTTTGCCATTGCATTGGGCATTGAGTGCGAGACGTGGGTTTCAGAATTAGTTTGTTAGTTTGTTGGTTTTTAGTTTTTGGGGTTCGGGTTTTCTTCACCTGGCAGCTGACGGCAGTTGATGTTGATGATTAATTAGTGTTGTGTAAAGAGAAGTGCAGTTAATCACCTTTTTCAGCTTTTATGATCATTTTGTGTATCAAGTAATAAAAATTGGTTTGTCACTTAATGTGGTTCTAAAAAAACTGACATGCATATACAGTCCGTCGTTTTTAATCTGATACTCCAAAGGTATGTGAGCTGGTGGCTCCCTACGTTAGAACGCCAATTATTATTGTCACCTGACCTCACACCTGTTTTTACCATATACTTCACCCCCTCGCTCCTCATACGGAAAGTGTCAGATTAAAAACGACGGACGATACTTGATAAAAATATTTTTTTTTTTATTTATATATACTTGGACTTTCTATTTTAATCAATTTTTGGATTGGGTAATTTGTATTTTATTCGCAATAAAGGCAATAATAGTTATTTAAACACCAAGTAAATTAAATGGATGTTTATTCATGAGAAGAAAGTTTAACCCACGAGCCCTAGCGAGTGGGTTAATTTTCTAAGTGTGGTGACTTGCTTACCCTGCTCGTGGATCGCATATATATTAGGGTGACAATACTTTGAGTGGGTCTCCTCATTATCGGGATGGCTTTAGGCGGCCAGTGGGCGAGCCCCCCTAGTATTGTTGGTGCGAGCTTCTTACGAGCACGAAGAAAGAAAAGAGAGAGTCAACGATTAAATCCTCCGGACACGAAATAAGGTTTTCGGAAAACCCAGTTCGTCGTAATAGACTGTGAGATAGGGGCTGTTTAGTGGAGTAATTTTTTTTTGTCTGGCATTTTAAGGGCTGAATGTGGCTACTAAGCTGATAAGAATATGGGTGATTTTAATGCCGGCCTCCCGTTCGAAAATTTGCAGAAGAAAACATTGATTTACATAAAGAATTTTTTTTTAATGATCTCAAATTTTCTAGCTTTTAAATAAAAGATTGACATTGATGAATAATTCACCCATGAAAAATATCAGATGCTTTTCAATAGCTGAAAAAATGGGGATGGGTGTCAACTTCCAAGAGAAAATAAAAGAACCTTCCGCGTTTACTTTTTGTCTGGCAATCGAGAGAATGAAAGGTTTTGTTGTGAAAATAACGCTGAAAAATCGCCAGACGGTAATCACAGTTCGAAATCGAGTTTTCCGGCGAAATATTCTGTGGACATTTCGAACAGGAGGCAGGCATTAAAACCACTTATATTCTCATCAGCTAACTAGTCACATTCATCCCTCAAAATGCCAGACAAAAAAAAATGACTCCACTAAACAGGCCCTAACTCAGGGTCTATAAGGGAAACCCGCATCAATCCTCGAATTGGAGGTTATTGGTATCCTAGGGGAGTAGCATAGTGTCATCTAAAAGACGACGAGATGACGATGCTGCCGGTACATCTCACTATTTTCTTCGCAAAACACGCTCTAGCTTGGGATCTTCTGATTTAAAATTATAATGTGTTTTTTTTTTTGTGGTGAAGAAGCCAACGAGGAAACAGAGACAAAAAAAACTAAGATATATCAATGTATAATTAGAAGTTTGACAATGAGCGGAGAACCACGCAACTTCCTCTAACAATACCAATAAAAAAATCAAAAAGATCTGTAGGGTCGTGGTGGCTTAGTTGGTTAGAGCGTAGCACCGGCAATGCTGAGGACGCGGGTTCGAATCCCGCCCAGGACCAAAATTTTCACTCCTCCAATTTTCCTTAGCTTTCTTTTCATTTTCAATTGCCACGCTTTTCGCTTGTTATAACCGACAAAACTTCATTCCTTTTCGACTATGATTTGTGTCCGCCATACTCAAAGTAAATTTTTTAAGTAAAGCTTGGTATGAAAATAAGAAGTCTCAACCGGCAAAAGAACGCCTTCGAAATGTAGAATCTGTGACCAAAATTATTCGTTTCATGAATGTTGATTGTCAATCTTATCCTCCTCCCACTAAAATGTTCCATAATCTTAACGAAAACATCCCACAGAGCCTTTCATACTTTATTGAAGAATTAATTCTGAAAAACAGAAAAGGCAAAACTGACCATCTTAATTGTAAGTGTTCCGCTATTTTTCATATTATTATGGCTACGATACGTGCACGATCCTTCACATCTAACCTTTTCTAGTTACTTTGTCAACTCTTGGATTCAGCGCGTCGTATAGAGAAACATTAATGTATGAAGTTGCTGTTGTCTACCATCCACAACCAGATATTCTATCATTTGAAACTGGTGCTCTTATTCAGTATTCAGGAGACAATTTCTACACAATAGGCGGCCACAACACGCTTTACATTATGGGGCTTATTAAAATAGTTAGTGCGCGTTCACATTGACACCGCTCGAGCGGTGAGCGTTGCGCGATGCCGCTGTAGTGATACCCAAAAATAGTTTTAACATTATATTTCAAATGAACATGTTCACACAGGAGCGGCACGTCCCGCGGTGTTAACATGTTCATTTGAAATATGATGTTAAAATTATTTTTGGGCATCGCTACAGCGGCATCGCGCAACGCTCACCGCTCGAGCGGTGTCAATGTGAACGCGCACTAACACCAAGCAGCGCCGTTGCTTCTGAAGAATCCATGAAGAAATATATCACGATGTAACGATCAACCCATCGGTCGGTACCAAATTAAACGGCCTCTAGGTGAAACGGGTGACGGATCATGACGTAATCTTTACGGTCTGTTGCTGATGCGCAAAAATGTCCCTGCTCGGGCGCCAAATTTGTAACGGGTTTTCCTAGGTTTTTCCTTGAGCTGTGACAGCTTAACAGTCGGTATTTATCTTTTGGTTAATCCAGCGGTAATCTCGAGCGCCACCCTCAAGATTATAGTGGTTGAGGGCCCACGCCCACTAGCACCAGGTAGCTTGTTACAGTGGAGAAAGAAAAACCAGGGGTCAATGCGCAGATAAAGGAATAAAACAACTATCGAAGAAATAAGCCCTAGGTTCAGCACCAGTCGCCGAAAGTTTCTAGCGACAAATTTGGAATCGCGTGTCTTAGCGGGGTAGAAAGTATAACTGATCTATGTTAACATTTGTACGTCGTGGAAGAGGGGACAGGTTACGAGAATGAAGATTGCACATCCTACATCTAAAAGTCACAACAAGAAAGATCATGGATTAGGCCTACAGTAAAAATACAATATAACTTACTTACTTACCTCTGGGGTGGTGTGGAAACGGGTGCTACCCTCTGTTTTCCTGGCGTATCAGGTGGAAACCAGTTGGTATGACGTAAAATATGTGAATAACATTTTTGAAGAGAATTTTCCGGTATTTTTAGCCAAAATAGTCGTAGGACATATCGAAAGCATAATATTTAAGAAAAACTCATTTCTGTGATATTTGACCTTGAATACCTTGAAACGCAAACAAGATATCGGTGGGGACTTTTAATACATTAATTCTCGAGGTAAAATAAAGGTGTAGACAAAATTTAGGCTCACTCGGATTTTTTCAGTAGATGAATCCTTATATGACTGAGCTACTAACTGTTGGTTGAAAAAGTATATCTTGGTATCGAGGGCTTCTTGCAAAATATGTTCAAAGTATTAGTTGCATATCCTCTTCAAATTGTTGTTTATTAAAGTGTTTGAAACTTCTGTATGTAAATAATTTTGATGCAGGTTTTGGGTGCTTCTATTTCCAGTTTTGAGTAAACTAGTCTGTGGTTTGTAAAGTTAAGCATATCTATCGTACCGGAAGTTAAAATATTTAGACTGTTATCTACACAAATTACATCAATCATGCTGCAACTATTTCTGCTTATTCTTGTTGGATCTGTAACAACTTGCGTTAGGTTAAACATTTGTAGCAATGATTCTACATAGTTGTTTTCTGCATTCAGGTTTATATTTATGTCGCCCATCCAAATTACATAATCATATGTCACTGCTAGAGATGATAATATGCTTTCTAAACGAGTGAGGTGATTGTTATTTACCAATGGTGGCTTGTACAGCACACCAAGTAATATTGACTTACTTTTGGCTCGAGTAAGTTCAATGTATCCAACATTGGTGAAATATCGATTATACTGCTCTTCATACAAGCTGAAATATATGCACAAATCCTTCCTCCTCGGGATGGACGGTCAGCACGATGAAGCTGGTAACCATTATCATTGATTAACCCATCTGGATAGTCTGGTGATAGCCAGATTACTGCAAAAATATGGAATTTTTCGTCTAGCAACAGTTCACTCACATCGAAAACCAGGAACCAGGGAACAAGAGACCTAACATTTACATGACATATAAGTATGTAGAGATTATGAGAGTGAGTTTGCACCTTCTTACAGGTTACATCGTTTTGTATTGTGTCCTTGGGACTATTTATATCTATAAGAAATTATCTCCTCTCTCAAGGCCAGGAATGTTTCTTAAGTTTCTCAGGAAATCCCTGTGCTTGTTGAAGTTCTAGTTTGAAGTTAAATCTTCTCACTTTGATGTATCTTGGCAAAAAAGGACTATCATACAATTCGTATTTTTTTTTTCTAGCGGAGCAAAGACAAGAAATGCCTTTAGTATTGTTCTTCTTCTGTGGAAATCTCATACACTGTGATTTGAATACTTTGATAACCATCCTTGTCTTGAACGTAGTTTTTTTTACTAAATCCTCAGAAGCAGTTCTTCTGACTCTGCTTATGTAGAGCCATGC
The DNA here is from genome assembly GCA_917834065.1 of Ceutorhynchus assimilis. Taxonomy (NCBI): domain Eukaryota; kingdom Metazoa; phylum Arthropoda; class Insecta; order Coleoptera; family Curculionidae; genus Ceutorhynchus; species Ceutorhynchus assimilis. The sequence continues at coordinate 55,025,990 of OU892278.1, forward strand.
TGTTCTATCTCCACCTTCGAAGTTTGGTTCTGTTTTTCCAGTACAGAGATTTTTACGCCTTTTTCGTCTTCTATCGTTCACCAGTTAAAAGGATTCTTGCTGTGAGTTCGATCTCTCAAGTCCAGAGTTCGCATTATGGAATCCCACAGATAACACAGAAATACTAATTCCTATTCCAGAATCTTAATTTTTCCTTATTCCTTTATTCTAAATTCTTAAATTTCTTTTGACTCTTGAACTTTTTCATTCCAAGTTCTTGAATTCTTATTATTCCCGTATTTTAGAATTTCAGGCTCTTGATTTTTTTAATTATTAGATACTACTGGCTGTTTTGATGTTTTTCTTCCAAAATGAATTTTGTGTAGGTATATTTTCGTTTAAAAGAAATCAGGAGCGTTCGGAATAGACTGAAACTGAAAGTTACAAAATGAGTAATAATAATGAATTATTAGTCCTGAAGAGGTTGGGTTTTGTAACATACGACGACCTTGAGATATCTTTAAGACGCCTTGAAGACGTAAGCAGACATCTAAAAGACATATTGAATGTAGTTTGTAAACATCTTAGGGACTTCTTTAAGATGCCTGTGTGTACACGTCAATTAAATATATAAACATGGAATAGGAGAAATAATTCATAAAGTTTTCATATTACGTATACATTTCTCTAATGGGGTCAGGAACAAAACCCTACAAAGTTCCCATTTTTATAGTGTCCGCAACATCCCTTATTTTGCAAAAAAACACCCTCAGATCGTACATTGTACCGATTCTTCTCAATTTCCTCGGAAACCGTTGTTCAAACGTAAAAATGAATCAACCAAAAATGTTCGCTATTAAATTCTACACAAAAACTGTTCTATAAAAATTTTGGCTAATCCTTACTGAATTCTCGCAAAATACGTTTAAAGTTAAGGGTAGTTTCTAGCAGGTCGTTAAAATAAGAGCGCAAGAGCTATGATACCAATTTTCCATGCTACTGGATACTTCCCATACGCAAAATCATGCCAAATTTATCTACAAGATATGGAAACTCCTACATAATGCAAAATGACTAATGATGAGTTTGAAAAATTCGCAAAAGATGGTTTTTCACTATCCGTCGTTCTGATAAACACTGGTGTGGTGTATGGTTAGACATGACGATTGAACGAGACGTTAATGAAGAAAATGAAGAGCGTTGGAGGCATACACGGAAGAGGTTTTACTGAAAGCGTCCTCAATAAATGGATTTACGGGCTACAGTAGCTTACCACGTTTGCGAGGCCAGGGAAAAATATTGCCAGATAGAAAAGAATTAATCAACATGTTAAACTTCGAGATAGAAGAATAAAAAAGGACGAAGAAGATTGTGAGAAATTTACACATTTGCTCAAGGAACACTCCCCATTAATGGGCTCTTTCACTAATTTTTGAAAATGGCATATTTGGATAAAGCAACTAAAAACAGAATTTTCTGTATTTTTACTTTTGAAAAATTCATAGTGCTTCTTGAGAAAACAGAAAAAAAAGAAATAGGTACCTCCAAATAAAAACCCAGAATTTATTTCTATGACGTCGCAGCTCGCAATTTCACCGTGTTGCCGTGTTTTTGTTTTAGTCACCACCGACAACAGCGCATTCGAACCTTTACCTACTTTTACTACAGGGTAACACAGCCGAGGCGGTCAGCTCCTTGTAACAACAAGCGAAATGAAAAATATTTATGTGACGTCAGCAAATCGGCGCGTTTTAAATCAATTTGAATTTCGCCAATTTCAAATGCCGGTAAAAAACTTATTTAACCTTGTAGAACATTTTTTTTGGTATATATGCTTAAAATAGTCCCTCCTTTGGGATTTTATACTTAAATTACGTATTTAAATTTTAGTGAAAGAGCCCATTATAACGGAAAATTTGGTATCACTTTCAAGTGGACTTGTTGCCGATGACAACTTTGACTGTTTTAAAGCAAAAGAGATCGGAATAAAATCGATGGAAACGTTAATTAAAGAAGGAAGTACATATGGAGATTTGAATTCAAACGTTCGAATATGACAAAGTGAATCGCTATTACAGAGAAAAGTCTGCACCGTCCATTCCCCAACAGAATTAAAATCATGTTTCAGTTTTGAACTGGCCTCTGTTCCCGCTTCTTTATTTGATAAAAAAAGGTTTAACAAGGAAAACGAAGAAATCATCATTCTATGAAATTTTTAACAAAGTTCCAGAACGAACTGCTGACTTGAGCGGTCATTGCGAATTTGTAGTGGATGGTGGTAATTTGCTTCACCGTGGCGTATGGCCAAAACAGGGTACATTTCGTGACATTTACTCGGACTATGTTAACTTTATACGTAAACACTATGGTCACTATGTAACTGTAGTGTTTGATGGATATGCTGATAATTCCAGTAGCACAAAGAGTCTTGAACGACAAAAACGACTCCTGAAGCGAACTTCGGCTACAATTTCATTCAGTGAAAACACACCAATACACGATCAACAAAAGACTTTGTTAAGTAATATAGCTAACAAAGCTCGTTTAATTTCTCAACTTGTCGAGAGGCTAAATTCTGAGAATATTAATACTTTTACTGCTTTAGACGATACTGACTTACTAATGGTTGAAACCACCATCGATGTATCAAGTCGACGCGACACTGTGGTTGTAATTGGTCAAGATGTCTATCATCTCTGCCTTATTATTGCTCTTACTCCTCAAGGTAAGGAAAGGATTTATAGATCTTCTGATATGCAATCATCTAATGTCATGAAAAATATAAAAGAAACTGTTTATTTTTGCACATGCGTTTAGTGGATGTGATACCACTTCCGCTTTTTTTCGGAAAAGGCAAATCTCAAATCGTAAGCATATTAAACAAGAGAAAGGATTTGGAAGATGTTGTGCATATTTTCAACAGTTCACAATCTACGAAAGAGCAAATTGAAAGTGCTGGTAAGAAATTCACACTTGTGTTATATAAAGCTGAACGAGAAGAAACTTCCCAGAATAGCTACAGATTTATTTGTTTTAATAAGTTGATTGGCCAATCCAATCGTGCTGTAATATTGTCTAGATTGCCACCAACATTTGCAGCATTAAAACATCATTCTTACCGGGTATTTCAATAAATTCAATCTTGGCGAGGAAATGATATACAGCCAACGCAGTGGAGTTGGAAAAAAATGGGCAACATTTTATCACCATTTTTTACTACCGAGGCGCCGGCTCCGATTTCTGTTCTGAAACCTGTAAAAAGGGTTGTGATAAGCGATGTGGATGTCTTAGACTTGGATTACATTGTTCAACCTGACGAGATATTAAATGAAGAGGACCCAACAAATGAATAAAAAAGACTTGTTAGTGGATTAAGCCTACTGGGGACTACTTAAAAAAAAAACCGCCGGGAGCTCTACCTCGTGGGTGGTGTGGAAACGATTTCAAACTAGAAAATGTATAGTTTTATACCTTTTTCACTTATTATTGGCGTAGTGGCGTGCCATGGAAATTTGGCAGGTTGACCCTCGTATAATAATGACAGTATATGTCAAATTCCAGACAGTTTTAAGTGTGGTTTACATAATTTCGTAAGTGCCGCGGTATTAAAATTTTCTGGCCTATCTGGCAAATCAAATTTGACACATTTTTCAATGCATTTTTCAATAATGCTATATTATAAACGGTACCCAAATATTTTGCGTACCTGCAAAATCTAATGACATTTTTTAAAATTCGGCATTGTCAAATTTCTTTCGTATTGAAGATGCCGAAAATAATTTCAGAAGAAAAAAAAAAGGAAATATTAAAATGTCATGGTTATTTTAAAAAAAATAAACCAGAGGCTCTCCAGGGAACAATTGAAGCCCAACTTGCAGATATATTTGAGGTAGGTATAACTTAAATGTAGATGTGAAGCCATTTTTTACCCAACCAACATTTTCCTTAAATTTTAGGTGGGAACCAGGACTATTCAAAGAATTTTGACTGGACAATATACAAACAAAAAACCTTTAGGCCGACCGAAAAAGACAGAGACTATTATGGACCGAATGTTTAAAGAAGATTTACAACAACAAATTTGGAAATACAATTCTAAAAATGAATATTTTACATTACAAACATTACTGACAAAATTTGGAATTTAAGGGAGGGCAAACAAGTTTATATAAAATTTTAAAATCTATGGGATATAAATTTAAATTAGTAAATGGACGCAAAATTTTATGTGAGCAGAAACATGTTCTTGCTGCCAAAATTACATTTTTGCGGAAATACCTGCAATATAAACATTCAAACGAAAATATCAGATTCGTGTATTTAGATGAAACTTGGATCTACTAAAACGGATCTCAAGTTCGTCGATGGATACACGAATCTGATATGAAAAGCAACCCATCCAAAACTAAGTCAGAGGGGAAACGTTTTACTATTTTGCATGCGGGGAGTAATTCTGGGTTTTTAGATGGGTGCGATTTTTTTCTAGATTCAAGAAACAATGACAGAGACTACCACAATACCATGAACGCGGACATCTTCCAAAAATGGGTCGTTGATCAACTAATTCCTGCATTGAATTTATTTGAAGAGAAATGTGTAATAATCATGGACAACGCTCCATATCATTTAGAGCAGGATAAACCACCTTCATTCTCTTCAAAGAAAGACAAAATGCAGGAATGGTTGGTTAAACATAACGTAGGCTTCGACACAAAAATGACCAAAAAACAATTATGGGACCTTACTCAACCATTTCGGAATAGACCAAAACAATACAAAATTGACGACATTTTGAAAAGCCACGGACACGAAGTTCTTAGATTACCTCCTTATCATTGCCAATATAATCCTATTGAAATGGCATGGGGGTTTTGTAAGAACTTCTATAATAAAACTATAACTTCGCAGCCACCATCCACGGAGGGTTGCGAGGGTATGGCGTGAGTCTCTTTCAAAATGTACCTCAGACATGTAGACGAATTTTTGTAGACATTGTGACAGACTTATTTCAGAAGACTGGACAAAATTCATGGGAGACTTACCTTTCAAAAATATTCCTCCTTTCATTATTTCTCTTGGAGAATCCGATTCCGAATCGGATTCAGAAATGTTGTCTGAATCTGAGGAGGTATCTAATTCTTCAAGTGAAATAGTGGGAGCTGAATAAGACGGACTAAAAACGGATCTGAATTTGAACTATTACTTTGACAAAACTATAAGGGGAGGGTGGATAAGATCGGGACTCTGGGAGACAATGAACACGCTAATATTTCCCGCCTCTTGCGGCTTTCTGATCTATCACGCCAAGGTGCCAACAGTATCTCCAGAATGGTCAACCGGCACAGATCAGATTGTTTTTGTGAAATATTTTTTTTTTTGAAAAAGCTTTTCATGTGAATTTTGTATTTTTGGGATTGTTTATCTAATATTTCAAAGAAGCGAGGTAAGTATTTTATTGTTTATTTTAATGTTATTTGTTTAACTTTTTGTGTCAGAGTAGAAAGCAAGGTTAACCGATAAAGCTATGTTCTCACAGAACGAAAATACCAATGGGAGGTTTTGATATTTTTAAGCTAATCCGATAAAGTGCACAAGGGGAGAGGCTGCACAGGATCTCACCTTGTTGTCCATAGCTTCCCTTCAAAAAGAAAAATAGCAACAAAAACTTGTGGCAACATGATGGTTGAAACATATTATTATATTCCATTTCAGTTCAGTAAGAACATAACAATAAGAACATAGAAAAAGACTGACAGGGAGTTCTAACTTGATTCCGTGAAACAAGCTAGTTGATGTGATTGACAATAACATGTCCTATCCAGATAGGAAAAAATGGAGTAAAGAAATCCAGTGTTGGTAACCGGGTTGAACTATGTCAGACAAATCCAAGAAAAAGGTCTCGAAAATGTTATGTTACACCAAATTTTATAACATCATAAGTATTTTCTATGCAGATGAAAAACGCTTAAGAGAAATATCCACTGAAGTGTTCCTATATATTTTACGGTCTGAAGCCAAACGGAACAAGACGATTAGTTATTATGAATATGCTCAAATGAATTCTAGAACTCATGCAAATTTATAATTTAGATGAGATAAAATTTAATCTTTTTTGAACCACTCATGTTATTTTAAATTCTTTTTTGTAGACTGGTGTAACGACGGTACAACGAGTTCCTGAAATGTTTGGAAAGAAGCCACTTCTCGTGAAAGAGGTGAATTGATTACGCAAGTAGGAATAATCTCTTCCAGCGGAACAAGCGTTGTCGCCAATTTCAGCATTTCCGTTTCCCCGCATACGCTATGACGCCAAGAGAATGATGCAAGGTGTTTCGGGATGTGGTGCTCTGAGATTTGCTTGTGATATGTTAACACGCTTGGGTTAGAACCGCTGCACCAATAAACAAAAAAATCAGGTTCCAGATGCACTGAAATAATGCCATTTTATCGAAACATCTTCAAAGAAGAAGACTTTTCCTCCTCTCACGTAATGGATCAACCGGCTCCCACCATCTATAATAATTATTCATATTCAGAGCCGCAACTAACTATCCACATCAAAAAGGCAACCTAGAGCTACAACCATCAACATCAAAAAACTATCCTGCGCCATAGATGGTAGATGCATGATTGCCACTGACACTCACGAAGACAGCGATTAGGGATATGGAGGAGGATCGAATTGAATGTAAAGATAATTTATCAGAGGATTAATTAATTTTCATCAGCGACGAGAAAAATTTTGATTACAAAGAACTTCCAGAAACATGTTCTATAACGACAAAGTTTACGGTAAAAGTAGTGTCAGAAATTAGGCAGCGAAAATTATAAGAAGAGTTGATTGATATGAAGGGAACTTCTTAGAACGTCACGTTGTATCAAATAGATTCAGTTCTTAAAAAGATGATTAAGCTTTGGTTCCTTTTTACGACATTACTTCTTCACTTCCATCTCCCATTAATGATAGAAGAAAGAGATTTAGAGACATGATTTATTTCAATTTAGATTTGACGTAATTTGGTTTGCAGTGATGATTTTTTTATTTGTGTTTTTATTTTTTTCTATTCTTTAAATTTTCAAGAATTCCATTCAATTTAATTAGAATGTAGGAACTTATATTGTGAAGATATTTGGATAGAGAGGACCAGGAAAAAGAAGAATATCGTGACGCAAAAATCTCAGAACATTGTTTGATAAAAGCTCGCCACAACTCTTCCAATTAAATAATCTTACTTGAATTTACTCAGATATTTTACACATTCTGGCAACTCGGCTTTCTGTTTCATAACCCTGAAATTTGAAAAATATTTTGTCATCAAATGTCATTATTATACGAGGGTCAACACTCAACCTGTCAAATTTGCATGGCACGCCACTACGCCAATAATAAGTGAAAAGCATATATGCTCTAAATTCCCTGTCAAATTTTAAATTTTGACTTAGATAATATCTATGTAGCGATATTATACCTAGCAGTAGAACTATGAAAATCACTAAAATTAAAGCCACATTTTACATGTTGGAAACTAGACTTAACTTTGAACATTATTTGCGGAAATTCAGAGAGGGTTAACTAAAATGCTTATAGGAAAGTTTTTGTGTAGAATTTAATGGCAAACATTTTTGGTTCTATGCATTTTTACGTTCGAACAATAGTTTACGAGGAAATTGAGAAAAACCGGCAAAATATACCATCCGGGGGTGGTTTTTTGCAAAATAAGGGATGTTGCGGACATCGGCCACGTGGGAACTTTTTGAGGATTTATTCCTACTACCTAATTTAGGTAATTTGGAAACTTTATAAATTATTTCTTCTAAAAAGTACCTACTATTTCCGTGTATTTGCATCTCCGTCAATTTTTGACTAAGAAGAAAAAGAAAAAATACGTGTTGACTTATTTTTTATAAACTAAGGAAATCAGCGATAAAAAAAATTGATGCAAGTACCTACTGTATTCAGAAAGGTGAATATTTCCTGCTAGAAATTTCAAAATTACTTTATAAAAACCACTCAGAAAAGTAATAGTGATTCACATAGGTACATTGGATTATCAGGTCCTTGATCAGTATCATCTCATCTTGATTCAAAGTAATAAAGTCCACACACCTAATTATAAAAAAGATTGCGTTTGATCTTTGAACCTACGTAAGGTATAATCCAAAAGTCAAGATATAAAGAGATATTTTTTGTAAATGCCTTTTTATTTCATTATCTCGACAACATTTCAAAATCGTAAACGAAAGCATCGATAATGTTTAGTAAACTTGCCATCAATCGTTAAGTCATCAAAGCAAATCTATAAAACTTTAAATAGTATTTTTCTTTTAGTAATTAATCATCATGGGCTGGTTGGTTTACTTGTTGGCTGTTCTAGTCGTCATAACTTTAATTTACAATTCAAGTTCTGTCGCCAGATATTACATGAAATGGATTTTTTTTGTATATATGTCTGGTGCGGCGGCCACTTTACCCATGCCTCTTATGTGCCTGAATCCAAAGGATCCGAAAAATGCTTTGTAAGTACGAAAATTCAATGAAGTTTCTAAGTTTATTTTTGTATTCTTTTTAGGATTCCTGCGGCAGGTTTGAGAATGATCTGCAATGTTTTAGGAATATCGTTAAAAGTCGAGGGGCATGAAAATATTGTACAAGATTCGGGGTGTGTAGTGTTGATTAATCATCAGAGTTGTCTAGATTTAGTTGGTAAGTTAATGCAAATTGGTGGTTAAGTTTTCGAAAAAGTCACGAAGACAATAGTTATATTATTGGAAGTTCCTATCAAAAAAAAATGTAAAGCTGATCTATTGAAACATATCCTTGAATAAATTGCAAGCCAATCAAAAAAATTGCAAAATTTGCCTTTCACAAGTATGCACTTTTTTACCTTCGATTATTATTTTTTTTTGATCATTTGTGTTGCGAATCTAAAATTATTAACATTTTGTATGCCGCTAGAGGAAGGTTCAATTGGTTCAAGGTATCTTTCAAAAAAAAATTACTTCGACCCATTTAAAAATGTTACGTCGACGCAGGCATGGGGAAAATCGCAAAATTTGATTTTTAATAAGTGGTACTTTTTCACATTTGTTTTTTTGGTAGAACTATCAACTATCAAGCTGATCTGCAAAATATATCCTTGAAAACATTGCAAGCAGATTCGGTTTTTCCCTGAAATTACTTCAATCAACACTACGCAACACTTGATTCAAATCAACGATTTTCCCAAAACTCTCGGTGTTAAATTAAACTTTCGTGAAAATCGGAAATTTAGGCATACCAATTTCAACAACATTCCATGTAAATTCTACTAGAATTAATATTTGAGTAGGTACCTACTTCGTTTCCACCTAATAGATTCAGGGATATAAAAAGGCCGTTATTGGTTGAAAGTTTTAAGTTTAAGTTTGACTGTGATACGAATTACATAGTGATTATTGTTTGCGAGTTTTAAAGAGTTTAATTGTTGAGTTAGTTATTAAAGTAATTAGTGTCAGAGTGTATAGTTAAGTAGAATAAATTATTGCTGTGTTAATTGGAATTTGATTTTGGAATAAACGAACAACGAACCCAAGATTTCTGTCACGCACCCCAAAGCCGCGACAATATTATTTTCGTCAAGAAACTAAAACTTTTACTTTTAAGGGGATGGATTCTGATACTTAGAAGTTTCCCGCGAGACAATTGAAAAATATGAAGATTGATTTTAATTAAAATTATATTACATTACCAGTTCAAATTGACACTAATATTTAATCAATTTGATTACATAAATCAACCTCTAACCGACCGCTAAACTAAAAATGATCTATAATAAAACCGTAATTCTTGACTCTCTGACCTATTTTGTTTACAATCTGAAAAAATATATTTTTTTTTTTCGTTTCAGTATTAGCATGCTTATGGCCAATAATGGACAATTGTACTGTAATATCCAAAATCGAAGTACTGTATATGCCGTTTTTCGGTGTAGCCTCTTGGCTGTGGGGCACCATATTTATTTCTAGAGGCTCCGCAAGTGCCCAAGAAACTGTGAATAAAACCGGGGCTATTATCAGAAAAAGAAAGGTGACTTATTATTGAGGTTTCACCCATTGTAATCTAATTTTTCCATTATTTAGGCTCGTGTGCTTATGTTCCCAGAAGGCACCAGGAATTTGGGCAACAAAAAGTTACTACCTTTCAAAAAGGGTGCTTTCCATTTGGCATTAGCCTCTGAAGTTCCTATCCAACCTGTAGCAGTTAGTCGTTTCACTTTCTTGAAGCATCTGAGTTTTGAAAGCGGTAATAAGAGTAAACTTAATTAACAACTAAATCATATAAATGAAATAAATTAATTTATAGGTGAAATTAGAATAAAAATTCTACCACAAATTTCAACCAAAGGCAAAGAACTCAATGAAGTAATGGAAGAAACTTATAAAGTAATATCGGAAAATGTTGATTTAATTTCAAAAAGCGAATAAAAAATTTACGTACGGGTTTAGATTTTTGAAATTCCATATTAGTATTTAAATTTCATAAAAGAGGATTTGTTACTCTTGAAAGCTTAAATTAAACTAGTCAAAATCTATATTTTTTTACTGACTCTCGAATGAAAGATAAGTTCGTAATTTCCTCTAGAACAATAAAGAACCAAAATTTAGGTTACTAAAAGCTTTTTTGGAATACCTAGGTTAAAGACAAACTAAGTGAGATTTTTAATATTAGTACATATCTATAAAAACTGCAATAAATCGAAATTTTATAAATGTTGTACTTAATTTGTAAATAAATATTGTTTCTTGTAACAAGTGTCTTGATTTTTAAACTGTCGAATTCTTTAATGGCAAAATGTGGTTCTGGGTAGCTACAATCTCAAGGTTAATAAAGATTTTCAGTTTTAGTGAAAGATTTTTTAAGTAAATTACTATACTTACTTATTTATTCCCACTAATTTGTGTTAAACTTTAACATGTTTCGCTACACTGTAGCTTCATCAGAAAGATTTCAAGTTATGATGTCTACATATAATTCTTGAAATCTTTCTGATGAAGCTACAGTGTAGCGAAACATGTTAAAGTTTAACACAAATTAGTGGGAATAAATAAGTATAGTGATTTACTTAAAAAATCTTTTACTAGATAATGAATTTCCACCTAGTAGCAGCCGATTAAATAAAAATTTTCAGTTTTGGTTCAAAAGTGGCTTGAGTCTAGATATTTTCATCGGTCCATCTGAATTTCTAAACCGTTCTGAAAATATTTTGTTGCTCTACAGCACTTATTCTGCTCAAAAGCAAATTTTCTGGAGCTCTGTCATTCCAGCTGTTTGTCTAGAAGTTAGAGATCTTCCTGATTTCTTCTCCACCTGGGGGCCGATCCTCAAGCCAGGGAATAGAGCTCCTCGAGAGAACAAATTTTTCGTCTTTATCATTCTCATTTACTTTTCGATTACGTTGACAAAGACAAAACATTCGTTCTATCGGGGAGCTCTTCTCCCTGGCCCGAGGATCGGGCTTCTGGTAAATATCTTGATCATTTCGAGTAAAGTCCATTCCAAAATATTTCGTTGACTTCACGGCTATAAAACCCTACCATAAATTAGATAGCTATTAGCCTCTATTGTGTAGGTACCAGGTTCTTTTATGTAGGTACCGGGTTCCTTAATACTCACTCAAAGGTTTACAGGTACGGATTTTGTGCCCATTATAATGAAAACGAAAAAGGCGTTTCATAATATTATTTATTTATGTGTTAATCTTATACTATCTTAATAATTACCAAAACTTAATATCTAATACAATATAATACAATACACAATTCAACCAAACCTAATCTATATTTAGTTACGTTTCACTGCCACTGTCATCTTCATCTATGCCTAAACTAATTATTAATGGCTTAACATTAATACCTATTGAATTATAGGTTTCTTCAACTTTTATAACGTGATTGACAGAATTTTTCCAGCTTTGAACTGGAATATTATCTACACATTTTCTAATTAAATCTATTACAGCAGTACTAAGTGTAGGAGAGGTGTTTCCTCTCCTAACCATTGCCTTCAATTCATGCCAGATATGTTCTATTGGATTGAAAATACAATAATATGGAGGAAGACGCAAAACTGTATGACCACAAGCGCTAGCAAGATCGTCACAAATATATTCTTTTTTAACATTATATGATTTCAAAACGTTTAAAAGATCTTTCTTTGTATAATTTTCTTCGAAATACATATCATTTTCCATCATATATTTTTGAAGTTCTACTTTTGTATTACTTGCATTGGGCACTTTATTTTTTTGACGGCTGTGGTAACTAGCGTTGTCCATCACAATTATACTGTTTTCTGGTATGTTCGGAAGAAGGCGATTCTGAAACCATTCTTCAAATAATTTTGCATCGGTATCTTGATGATAATCTAATGATGAATTGGCTATTTTTTTTGCGGATAGCAGCAAAGAGTTTGGAACAAAACCATTTTCTGATCCGGCATGCGAAATTGTAATCCTCTGGCCTTTATTTGAGGGTGCTTTGGTTTGACATTTGGAGGTTGAGTCTCTCCATCCTCTTTTGGGAGTGTCATGGGTATCAAACCATGTTTCGTCAAGATATATTATCGGACGATTTTCTGCCCTATATTGTTTTATGGAACTTAAATATTCTCGACGCCATGCTTGTAATCGCTGGGATTCCATCAGCACTTGCCTCTTATTAATGGTTTGATATTTGAAACCCATTGCTTTCACAATTCTCCAAAGGCTTGTTCTGCTACATAATATATCAGTTTCGTCTTCTATAAGTACCTTTTTTAGAGAATCTATTGTAGGTATTATTTGTTTACTGTACAAATCATAAATTTTCCTACGAATCAACTCTTTATCCGCTTCTTCAACCTTTCTTGACTTGCCGCTGTCACACCGTTGCTTCCTTGGCTGGATGCGTTTGGCTACGATATCTTTAACCGTAGATAATGGAGTTTTGGTTAAAACGGATGATTCACTCACACTTTGATTATGATTATAGCCTCTCTGCAGAAGGGTTAAATAAACGTTCCTCACAATTTCCTTGGCATCTAGCGATAAATGTTTTTTTTTTGAAATACCACTTCCGGTTGCAATACTACCATCATTTGCCCATGGACGCCACATTTTTTTTGTCAATATAACAGCTCTAGTTCTGCACAAAGACTAAATAATTTAACTAAAACATTCACCCACATTTACATGTACATCTCACCTAGGCAGGTATAATAAATAAAATCAACCCGGACCTGCTCACAGGTAGTCGAAGTTTGTGGTTGAGGGTATCATCAACATTTTATTGATACTTGAAGAGTCAACGAATTATTTTGGAATGGACTTTACCTATACCGACAATTCCCTCACAAATATCATTATCATGAAACAGCTTTCTATATTAAAAAGTATTGTATACTTTTCAGAGACTTGATACGCATTACGCTCATTTTTCTCTACTAACAATATCGACAAAATACGGCCGTACGGCTCTGGAGACTCTATCCCATGGCCTCTTTACTTTGAGTTTGTGCCAACACCCTGTTAATGGATGAAGCAGACGAGAAACAAGATTATGATGATGTCAAATCGTTTCCTCCAGTGAAGCAAATTACTTACTCAAAATTCATAGTCATTTGTGGAAGTTAGATTTAATGGGAATATCAGAATCGACAGGATATGAAAGCAGCTCTAGCAGAAGTAGATTGTAAATTGCATTTAGAGTCGTTAAAGCTTGTTCCAGCAGCTCAAGCACTGCTACCTTTCAAGATATTTTTTGCGTGATTTGCTTCCTAGTTGGTATCCATGATCCCATAAGACCTATTTACTTTGAGTTTTTGCCAACACCATGTTAATGGATGAAGCAGACGAGAAACAAGATTATGATGATGTCAAATCGTTTCCCCCAGTGAAGCAAATTACTTACTCAAAATTCATAGTCATTATTGGGAAAATCAAAATTGACAAAATATGAAAGCAGCTCCACCAGAAGTAGATTGTAAATTGCATTTGGAGTCGTTACAGCTTGATCCAGCCGCTCAAGCACTGCTACCTTTCCATATATTTTGTGCGTGATTTGCTTTCTAGTTGATGTCCAAGATCCCAAGACTTCTTTACTTTGAGTTTTTGCCAACACCCTGTTAATTGATGAAGCAGACGACAAACAAGATTAGGATGATGTCAAATCCTTTCGTCCAGTGAAGCAGATTACTCAAAATTCATAGTCATTTGTGGAAGTTAGATTTATTGGCAATATCGGAATCGACATAATATGAAAGTAGCTCCAGCAGAAGTAGATTGTAAATTACATTTGGAGTCATTACAGCTTGATCTAGCCGCTCAAGCACTGCTACCTTTCCAGATATTTTGTAGGTGATTTGCTCCCTAGTTGATGTCCAAGTTCCCAAGACTTCTTTACTTTGAGTTTTTGCCAACAGAAGTAGATTGTAAATTTCATTTGGAGTCGTTACAGCTTATTCCAGCAGCTCAAGCACTGCTACCTTTTCAGATATTTTGTGCGTGATTTGCTTCCTAGTTGATGTCCAAGATCCCAAGACTTCTTTACTTTGAGTCTTTGCCAATACCCTGTTAAGGGATGAAACATACGAGAAACAAGATTATGATGATGTCAAATCGTTTCCTCTAGTGATGCAAAATGCTCAAAATTCAAACTCATTTGTGGAACTTAGATTTAATGGGAATATCGGAATCGATAGAATATAAAAGTGGCTCCAGCAGAAGAATATTGTAAATTGCATTTGGAGTCATTACAGCTTGTTCCAGCCGCTCAAGCACTGCTATCTTTCCAGATATTTTGTGCGTGATTTGCTTCCTAGTTGCTGTCCAAGATCCCAAGACTTCTTTACTTCGAGTTTTTGCCAACACCCTGCTATGGACTATGAACGAAGCAGACGAGAAACAAGAATACGATGATGTCAAATCATTTCCTTCAGTGAAGCAGATTACTCAAAATTCATAGTCATTTGTGGAAGTTAGATTTAATGGGAATAGAGAGTTCTCATGCTGTCCAAATTTTAAATACCGTAACGCTATTTGACAAGTAAAACAGTTCGTACGGTATTAGCGTTAGCGGAGCCTGCTATCTAACGGAACATAGCGGATTCCTTACCGTAACGCTATGCTATGTCAAAATTAGTTTCCGCTCCATTTAAGTCTGCTAGAACAGCAACTTCTAATAATTCGTCCATAAAAAACACCAATGAAAAATTAATCAAACTCAGAATCTTCAGGATAAGTGATAAGTTGAGAAAACAAGCAAAAAAAAGTTTGGTTAGATCACTCAACTCAGCTGTCAAAATGTAAACAGAATAAGGGATTAGAGGATTTTTGTGTCTTTCTGTCCGAGAATTATAAAAAACCATCTATATGTATATTACCGTATTGTTAGCGGTACCGTAATAGCGTAGCGTCTGAGACACGAGAATTCTCTACTATAAGAATCGACAGAATATGAAAGCAGCTCCAGCAGAAGTAGATTGTAGATTGCATTTGGAGTCGTTACAGCTTGTTCCAGCCGCTCAAGCACTGCTACATTTTCAGATATTCTGTGCGTGATTTGCTTCCTAGTTGGTGTCCAAGATCCCAAGACTTCTTTACTTTGAGTTTTGGCCAACACCCTGTTAATGGACGAAGCAGACGAGAAACAAGATTATGATGATGTCAAATCGTTTCCTCCAGTGAAGCAAATTACTCAAAATTCATAGTCATTTGTGGAAATTATATTTAATGAAAATATCAGAATCGACAGAATATGAAAGCAGCTCCAGCAGAAGTAGATTGTAAATTGCATTTGGAGTCGTTACAGCTTGATCCAGCCGCTCAAGCACTGCTACATTTCCAGATATTTTGTGTGTGATTTGCTCCCTAGTTGATGTCCAAGCTCCCAAGACTTCTTTACTTTGAATTTTTGCCAACACTCTGGTAATGGATGAAGCAGACGAGAAACAACATTATGATGATGTCAAATCGTTTCCTCCAGTGACGCAAATTACTCAAAATTCATAGTCATTTGTGGAAGTTAGATTTAATGGGAATATCAGAATCGACAGAATATGAAAGCAGCTCCAACAGAAGTAGATTTTAAATTCCATTTGGAGTCGTTACAGCTTTGTTCCAGCCGCTCAAGCACTGCTACCTTTCCAGATATTTTGTGAGTGATTTGCTGCCTAGTTGATGTCCAAGATCCCAAGACCTCTTCACTTTGAGTTTTTGCCAACACCCTGTTAATGGATGAAGTAGACGAGAAACAAGATTATGATGATGTCAAATAATTTCCTCCAGTAAAGAAAATTACCTACTCAAAATTCATAGTCACTTGTGAAAGTTAGATTTAATGGGAATATCAGAATCGACAGAATATGAAAGCAGCTCCAGCAGAAGTAGAATGTAAATTGCATTTGGAGTCGTTACAGTTTGTTCCAGCCGCTCAAGCACTGCTACCTTTCCAGATATTTTGTGAGTGATTTGCTTCCTAGCTGATGTCCAAGATCCCAAGACTTCTTTACTTTTAGTTTTTGCCAACACCCTGTTAATGGATGAAGCAGACGAGAAACAAGATTATGATGATGTCAAATCGTTTCCTTCAGTAAAGTAAATTGCCTACTAAAAATTCATAGTCATTTGTGGAAGTTAGATTTAATGAAAATATCAGAATCGACAGAATATGAAAGCAGCTCCAGCAGAAATAGATTGTAAATTGCATTTGGAATCGTTACAGCTTGTTCCAGCCGCTGAAGCACTGCTACCTTTCCAGATATTTTGTACATGATTTGTTTCCTAGCTGCTGTCCAAGATCCCAAGATTTCCTTACTCCGAGTTCTTGCGAACACCCTGTTCATGAATGAAGCAGACGAGCAACAAGATTATGATGATGTCAAATCGTTTCCTTCAGTGAAGCAAATTACTCAAAATTCATAGTCATTTGTATAAGTTAGATTTAATGGGAATATCAGAATTGACAGAATATGAAAGCAGCTCTAGCAGAAGTAGATTCTAAATTGTATTTGTAGTCGTTACAGTTTGTTCCAGCCGCTCAAGTACTGCTAACTTTTCATAGTTATTTATGGAAGTTAGATTTAATGGGAATATCGGAATCGACAGAATATAAGGTAGCTGGTAGCTCCAGCAGAAGTAGATTGTAAATTGCATTTGGAGTCGTTCGACTTGTTCCAGCCGCTCAAGCACTGCTACCTTTTCAGATATTTTGTGCGTGTTTTTCTTCCTAGTTGATGTCCAAGATCCCAAGACTTCTTTACTTTGAGTTTTTGCGAATACTCTGCTAATGAATCAAGCAGACGAGAAACAAGATTATGATGATGTCAAATCGTTTCCTCCAGTGGAGCAAATTACTCAAAATTCATATACATTTGTATATGTACAATAAACATTTTTCACAACTTATAGTAACACCAAGTTTTACACTGGTTATATAAAGCTAATAGGTGTATATACGAAAGTTTCGTAGTTTTATAATCCGTACCTTTTGCTGGGATAATTTTTGGTATTCAGAGCGTGAATTAGGGCCTTGTTGAATCTACTAATACTTTCCTACCCTGACGAGCGAATATCCTAGCAAACAAATCGAAAAATCAATCTAGAGATATTAGCTCAAAATAATAACTATAGCTGAGTAGCCTCCCGCTCAGGGACCTCAGTACCTGCTAGTGAAATAGGCTAACTAACCAAAAACTCTTCAGTATTGAATATAGGTAGTGTTGTTTGAATGTAGTGTGTGGAACTAAAATTTTAGCACAAGGACAGGGGCGGTTCTAATTTAAATTATTATTGACTCAATTCATTAAAATGACACAGTATGTTTTGATTTTTGAGGAATGTTAGATCGAGGGTTTCTCTGCCGTGCTCTTTCCTCTCGTGAGTTCCAGGTCGAGAATGGTACGATTTTCTAATAATAAATTGGACGTTTCACACATTTTTCGTTTATTTTACATATCACAATTTCGCTTAAATTTCCCTAATTTTACTATTGTCGAGCGCATGTCAAGTGAGTAAAATTGAGTAAGTTTCGACAACGTAGGTCCTATTTGTTTTTAATTTCGTTTTTTTTTTTTTTTAAGATTTGTGAAAAGAAGAGATAATAAATTCCACACCGTTCAATCTTGCTGAACGAACCCGGGTATGTAATACTACAACACTAAATTCAAGATGATTCTAGCCATCATTTTCTCGGCTACACACTTACACACATGAGATTTGAGATCAACAATAATTTATTCCACGTTACTACACACTCTGACACTAATTACTTCACCAATTAACTCAAGCAACTTAAATCTTGACAACTTTTAACTTCTACAATAATCAGTGGCGTAACTACCGAGGGGGCAGAGGGGGCCGTGGCCCCCGGGCCCAGAGGCTCTTGGGCCCCATCCGAGGTCTCATGCAGATGGTAGGCGGTTTCCGCAAAATAATTATTTCCGGGCAGAGCTGTCACAAATACTGGTGAATAGTATTTCAAATACCAAATATCAATTACGGAAAATTCATGTTGCACAGGAGCGGATGGGGTAGGTCAGACCGGCCCTGGATTTCTCAAGCCTACTAGCCCTTTGAGCCGTACAAAGGAGTAAAATTGTATACCAAAGCCTAGTTTTCATGCAGCGGAAAATCGCGTGGCGAACGCGAAATTTTTAAAATTGGTCCCTCAGCGGGGAAATGTCAACTTATTGCGATATCGCAAAAAAGTTGCGCGAATTTTTATTCTCCGTCACTTTTTACTGTCACCTGTGAGATGTGTGGTACGATATTTGATAAAAATCACTAAAATATCATGTGAAATACCCTAAATATACTTAAAAATCCGCTTGCGGAATTTCGCTTCATGTGAACCGGCAAGTTATGGAGCGCGATATTCCGCACCCGCAACGCGATTTTCCGCTCCATGAGAACTAGGCTCAAAGGAAGCTCGCCGAAAAACCGCGGATTTATTCGGGTGCCACTCCCAAAAACATTTGACTTCAAAGCTTACGCTAGCAAACAAGCAATGATATGACAGGACTGCCACAATTTGTTTGAAGAAAGTCCAAGGTGGTAACCCTAGTTGGAGCAGGAGGCGAAGCTTTTTTTAGTAGCCACGCTCAAAAATAACTTTTTTAAATCTAAAAGTTCCTTTTTCAGGGCCAAAAATATCTTTCTAGTGTTTCGAATTTCTGGACGCCAGAGGTGAAATTAGTGATAGGGGATGATAGTAGCTATTTATGTCATTAGGACAAAAAATGGGAGTAGTAACGGGAACACCTGAGCCTGAGAAATTTTTCGATACCGTGGGAAAATCTCTAGATCGGCGGCGCCTTTGATCTGAAATTTCAAATTTTTCGACGTCATGATGTTATCGGTGGCGCCATCTATCGTACATAGTGTGAAGTTCGTTGTGTCCTTTTACAGGATGCCGTAGTTGTAAATAAGAAATATTCGTGAATCAGCACGCTGTCGACGTTTAATGTGGGAACAAACAGGAGTATCATGTTTCACGGTTAACCGGTTGGCCCGGGTCAAATCCACGTAATTTCAGATCAAAGGCGCCGCCAATCTAGAGATTTTCCCACGGTATCGATAAAAAACAAACAATCAAGCGATGCCCAAATAGACCTTCTGGGCCGAATGGCATACATTTTATCTCCAAACGACAGCTCTGTATTTCGGGATCTTATAAGTTAGAGTGGATTCCTTCTGGATAAACTGTCAGGTATGCAATCTGACGGATAGAAACGCAATCTGTAATCGCATTGGTCGGTCAGTTGGTCCATAATTTGGCCCTTAGACAAACAGAATATTGCATACACCACTGCAATATTGTAACTGGGCCTCGCCAAACCACTCTGCCCCCAGGTCCAAAATCTGAAGTTACGCCACTGACAATAATCACTATCTAAAACATTTTCACAGCCGATCTTAAACTAAAAACTACTAATATCGGCCTTTATATACATATCCGTAATCCATTCTTGTAAAATCCAAAATAAACGCGGTAGCCTCCTTTCTTGAACAATGCAGTATTTTCTGGAATTTTAGGCATGGTATAGGGATGGCAAAAATATATCGATATTTTGTAAATATCGATATATTATTCGAATATATCGATATATTTTAATCGATATCTTACATTCGATATATCGAAAAAATTATCGATATAATCTTTTCGATATATCGGAAATTTAAAAGAATGCCTTCGCTCGTGCGCATAGTTCATTTGTTGACTGTGACAGTCTGACAGTTGACAGTGGCGGCTAAAATAAAACAAACGTCAATAGGGCGTGTACGTACCAATTGAATGAGTAAAAGAGACTTTTCGCATGATTGGGTATTATGAAACTACTTTGACAGTTAAATAAAGTTAACTTCTGGAATTACATGAGAAGCAACGACATTCCAGAAGTTAACTTTTAGTTATTCTGTCAGAATAGTTTTATAATACCCGCCATAAGGAACTTTATTTTACTACGATCGTGCGGAAAAGTACTTTTCCGCACGCATTACATAAAACTATCAGGGTGACCTAACATTGCATTTTTATTTTACTTTTCCACACTAGTGCGGAGAAGTGATATTTTCATGACCTGAAATGCGTGCAGAAAAAAAGCACAATCATAGAAAAAAATAAAAAAATAAAATATATATCGATATATTCAAAATATCGATGTTTTCCGTTCGATATATCGAATGTATCGATATGTTATTTCGATATATCATATGATTCGATACACCGATAATTTTTTAATTTTGCCATCCCTAGGCATGGATTCTGTAGGTATACCCGCGAAAGCATAACGTCACAATACAAAATGGCAAAAAATATGAATATTCTGGATAGGTACAGAACAAGCCTTTTTGAATAAGGATGAAAATCAAGAAAATAAAAACAAAATAGATGGAGACATTGGTTAAATTGATGAAAATGAAACAGAAAATACTTAGCTCAAATCTTAACACCATAACAAAAAAAAAACCTTCATATTTCCTTATCCTTATTAACTTCTGCCATTAGGTAGAAGAAAATATGTACCTACTAAAAAACTAAGATAAAATAAAAAATTCTAACCAATATTTTCCTTCGACAACATCATTCTCAATAATATGTAAGGTTCAGGTTCAGATAAGACACAAATGCATTGTTAGTTAACCCTCCATTGGTCGCGCGTGTATCTGAGAAATACATGCCTATTATTTTTGCAAATAAATCAAAAAGGGAAAACCCTATAATATTAGGGCTTGTAGTAATCCTCAGGCACCCTATACTCATTACTTTCCCAAAATTACATGGTCGTACTTCTACCTGGAAATTTGGAATTTCCAAAAAACTCCGGGTGCGCTCGGCTTTGTACCTATATTATGCTAAAGCTGCCGGGCGTTGTGGGCGAAACTGCAACGACTGCGAAAATAGAATTCAAGTTCTGGAATCTCTTTTTCAGTGAAAATATTCTATCTTTGATTGTTGAGTACCCGAATAAATACATAGAAATTGTAAAACCGAAATTCAACAGATGGTTCAATTTTTTTATCAATGATTTAGTATGTGTATCTCTGTGATACAGCGCGACTAATGATGTTATAAAACTCGCGCGCCTAATGGAAGGTTAACAACGAATTGCTTATTATGTGTAAGTAATTTTTTTTTTTGCTGCATTACAAGATTCCTATATTGAAAATTTCAAGAAAGCTCCCTCATAAAAGTCGAACTACACTTATCCTTATCACAGGTAGAAAGCTTTCATGACTAGAAAGGGCGATATGCGATATGACCTTTTCTTTGAATAACGATTAGGGTCCAGAATTGCTTGTCGAGCCTTCTCGAAAAAGGTTCGATCCTTTTGCTGGTTCCCTTAGTAAAAATTGCTAGAATTCAATCTTGAAGCAAGTCTGAAAGTGTAATCAGTATTTTGTAATCTCTGTGTCTCTGTGAAATATTTTGTGAATTCAAGTTGCTGTAATTGATAGGTGAGGTGAGTGTTTCTCACAGAGTAGCCAGTTGTACCTTTTTCATTGATTGATTTATTAAATTATCACCAAGATAATATTCTTAGTAGATTTATATTATAGAGTACGTTGCGAGTGGTTGCCCTCGTACTCTATGCTAGTTGTATATAGAGTGGAGTGGATATTTCGCGTGTTTTCCCTTAGTATCCCAGTGAAGGCCTATATAAATGCACTGTTTACCATGGTAGATACTCTATGCGATAGCTATTATCTTGCTGGGGAGGTATTTCGTGCGTTTTCCCTTAATACCTACCTATGACCCGGAAGGCTTATTTATTTACAATAACTCCTGTCAATATTTAAACTATGGTGATATTTTTTGATGAATTGGTTAGGTACCTACTCATATAGTTTTTCTTTCATTTCAGATGTGTCATCTCGAGCGACAACCTGACAAGCGCCCCATTTATTCGAACACAAATTTGTGTTAATCAGTACCTAATCCATTATATAATAATAATTGTAACGTAATTTTTCATTAATTTACTTTGAAGTAGGTACCCCTCACATATGTTAAGTATTATCGTTGATTATTCAGCTTTGTCTATACAATAATGAATTTTCCTACGCACCATGATATTTATAGCAGAAAATACAACCGACAATATTCTAAATAGGTTGTTAGTATTTATTCAATGATAAACATCCATTCAGTGAACCCGTAAATATTTGAACAAAGTAGGCTGTGATTTTTACCAAATCGTAATACATACTATATATTTTTATCGTTTCCTAATAATATTTCCTTTAGATAATCAGTGTACAGATAAGGATTTGTTTTAGAAGTAATAGGGAAAAATTATATAATTTAGTGTTCTTTTCTGGTCGACATCATGAACTTGTATGCATTATCGATAGTTGGTATAATCTTTGTTTGTAAAATAAGCCCGAAGGCAAAATGTTTTGTAAAATTCGCTCTCGTGGTTTTAGTCTGTTGCCTTGTTGCAGGTTTTACTATACCGCTAATGATATTCCGTCCAAAAAGTCCTAAAAATTGCATGTAAGTAACTACATCAAATTATATTATTGATAAGTAATAAAGTGATTTTTTGAATAGATTTTTTACAACCACTATGAGACTGTTAGCTCCACTTTTCGAAATCAAATTGCATTTGGAGGGACATGAGAATATTGTCAAAGATTCTGGATGTGTGGTGCTCATGAACCATCAAAGTCTTTTGGATTTATATAGTTAGTAGTGTAGTGTCTGTATTTTGTCTATTAGGCTAAACCTTATTTTTCAGTTGTCTCCTGTTTATGGCCACTAATGGAAAATTGCACTCCAGTAGCCAAAAGAAGCGTACTCTTCATTCCTCTTTTTGGAATAGCCGCCTGGTTATGGGGCACTGTATTTATTTCCAGAGGTTCTAAAGAAGGACAAAACAGCTTAAATAAAGCTGGGGAATTGATGGCAAGGAAAAATGCTCACGTAATGATATTTCCTGAAGGCACGAGGAATTTGGGCGATAAGCTTCTGCCTTTCAAAAAAGGAAGTTTTCATTTGGCAGTTGATACGCAAATGCCTATACAGCCAGTGGTAGCTTGTCGATATAAGTTTTTGAAGAATTCGAGATTTGATAGGGGTAAGAAAACAACAGTGAAATGTGAAGTTGTTGAATGGGTACTTCTCAATGTATGTAACGTATACAAAAGCTAATTTGCAGATTTTGAGATGCTCTTCAATTTGGAGTAAAACACAACTCGTTATCTGATTCCTTTTAAAAGTTGTGAGATTTTGATTGTAAAGAGCATCAGAACTTGAATTTGCGACTACACAATAGATTTGAAGCCAAATATCTCAAAATCTGGAAATTTTTCATAATTACATAATACCAAAGCAAATTTGCAGGTTTTGAGATGCTCTATAATTTAAAATAAACCACAACTTGCTATCTGATTCCTTTCAAAAGTTATGAGATTTTGATTGTGAAGAGCATCAGAACTTGAATTTGCCACTACACAATAGATTTGAAGCCAACATCTCAAAAACTGGAAATTTATTATAATTACATACCTACCAGCGCAAATTTGCAGATTTTGAAATGCTTTGTTATTGATAAAAATTAAAACACAACTCACTATCTTATTCCTTCTAAAAGTTGTGAGATTTTGATTGTGAAGAGCATCAAAACTTGAAGTTGCCGCACTACGCAAGACAAGATATGAAGGCTGATATCTCATAAACTAGAAATGTATCATAATCATATACCCAAGCAAATTTGCAGATTTTGAGATGCTCTATAATTTAAAATAAACCGCAACTCGCTATCTGATTCCTTTCAAAAGTTGTGATAATATTGATTGTGAAGGGCATCAAAACTTGAAGTTGCCACTACATAAGATTTGAAGCCTAATATCTCAGAAACTGGAAATTTATCATAATAACATACAAAAGCAAATTTGCAGATTTTGAGATGTTCTTTCCTTTAAAATAAACCACAACTCGCTATCTGATTTCTTTCTCAAAAAGTTGTGAGCTTTTGATTGTGAAAAGCATCAAAACTTGAATTTGCCAGTACACAAGATTTTTAAAGCCAAATATATCAAAATCTGGAAATTTATCATAGTCGCATACAAGAGCAAATTTGCAGTTTTTGAGATGCTCTATAATTTAAAATAAACCACGATTTGCTTTCTGATTCCTTTTAAAAGTTGTGAGATTTTGATTGTGAAGAGCATCAAAACTTGAAGTTGCCGCACTAGGCAAGATATGAAGGCTGATATCTCATAAACTAGAAATTTATCATAATCACATACCAAAAGCAAATTTGTAGATTTTGAGATGGTCTATAATGTAAAATAAACCGCAACTCGCTAGCTGATTCCTTTCAAAAGTTGTGATAATATTGATTGTGAAGGGCATCAAAACTTGAAGTTGCCACTACACAAGATTTGAAGCCTAATACCTCAGAAACTGGAAATTTATCATAATCACATACAAAAGCAAATTTGCAGATTTTGAGATGTTCTTTACTTTAAAATAAACCACAACTCGCTATCTCATTTCTTTCTCAAAAAGTTGTGAGCTTTTGATTGTGAAAAGCATCAAAACTTGAATTTTCCAGTACACAAGATTTTTAAAGCCAAATATATCAAAATCTGGAAATTTATTATGGTCGCATACAAAAGCCAATTTGCAGTTTTTGAGATGCTCTATAATTTAAAATAAACCACAATTCGCTTTTTGATTTCTTTTAAAAGTTGTGAGATTTTGATTGTGAAGAGCATCAAAACTTGAAGTTGCCGCACTACGCAAGATAAGAAGGCTGATATCTCATAAACAAGAAATGTATCATAATCACATATACCAAGGCAAATTTGCAGATTTTAAGATGCTCTATAATGTAAAATGAACCGCAACTCGCTATCTGATTCCTTTCAAAAGTTGTGATAATATTGATTGTGAAGGGCATCAAAACTTGAAGTTGCCACTACACAAGATTTGAAGCCTAATATCTTAGAAACTGGAAATTTATCATAATCACAGACAAAAGCAAATTTGCAGATTTTGAGATGTTCTTTACTTTAAAATAAATCACAACTAGCTATCTGATTTCTTTCTCAAAAAGTTGTGAGCTTTTGATTGTGAAAAGCATCAAAACTTGAATTTGCCAGTACACAAGATTTTTAAATATATCAAAATCTGGAAATTTATCATGATCGCATACAAAAGCCAATTTGCAGTTTTTGAGATGCTCTATAATTTAAAATAAACCACGATTCGCTTTCTGATTCCTTTCAAAACTTGTGAGATTTTGATTGTGAAGAGGTTCAAAACTTGAAGTTGCCACTACACAATAAGATTTGAGGCCTTTGTAGTATCTCAGAAACTGGAAATTTATCATAATTACATGGGAAGGTGTCTCAATGCTAGAGAAGTGTGGCTGATGAGCGAATGACATTGAAAGTCCAGAAGAAATCAAGATTAAAGTAATTATTCATTAGATGACTAAAGCATTATTGTTGTAAGATTTTGTTAAGAAAATATAATTTAGATATGGAAAAATCATAATTATACTGAAGTCTTTAGGATTAATAAGTCATAGGCTATAATATGTATGCATAAAATACCACATATGGAATAAATATTCACAACGATAAGGAATCCTACTGTGAAATCTGACTCAGTCTATGATTTTAGTCACAAATTATACATTTGCGAAATTTTCCCATAGTGATTTGATAACTCATCAATGAATTTACTAAAAGCCTGTTAATTTTTCGTTTTGATATTCCAGGTGAAATTAAAATAAGGATTCTCCCAGCAATACCAACAAAAGGTTGTACAAAGGAAGATATCCCAAAGCTCATCGATACAGCTTACAAATCGATGTCGACAAATATCGATGAACTTTCAAGTGATGATACTTAAAAAAAAATACAATATTTTCAAAGTTAATTTGTTTTATTTAAAAACTATATTGATGTTTCTTTTAGGCAACCAGCAATATCCTATCGGTTTCTAAGTATTGTCTGCGTACGCAAACATAGATTAATCGTCTATCTAATTAACTCATGGCATTCCCAATATCAAGGACTTCAATATCAAAACGTAAAAAGCACAATGACACTGGCCCGCTAAGCAGTTTTTGTTATTTTTATCACCGCTGATTCTGATAAAAACTTATCAGCTAGCATATAGATAGCACAAATTTCATTCGTGCTAGATCGACAATAATAATTAAAGCAGGCAATTTTTCCTTATTAACAACAGTTAGTTGTAAAACAACGCAACGGTCGAGTGAGTGAATCATACATAAACATAACTAATAACGTAAAGTTTACTTTCTGTTGAGTAAACAACAAAATTAAATGTAGTTTCTCGGAATATTATGCTCTGAACATTCGGCGAAGATAGACTTACAAAAATGTCCGGAGTTTCGGGTATGGAACATTTGATAAGTACAGTGAACAAGTTGCAGGACGCTTTTACGCGACTGGGTGTGCAACTGTCCCTTGATTTGCCACAAATTGCCGTGGTAGGGGGACAGAGTGCTGGGAAAAGTTCGGTTTTAGAAAATTTTGTTGGACGGTAAGAAGTTCAAAATATTTTTGTCTAAAAATAAACATCAACATCATTCGATTGAAAGTCCAGACAACAGACACACCTTTCGTGTTTTGTGCAATCGATGTATGTAATTGGCTTTTTTTAATGGTTGAAATCAAAGTCTAATGATTTAGGTAGCAATAAATTCCATTTAAATATTTTATCTGTAATAATGATCTTGTGACTTTCTCGATTTATTTGTTAAATGTCGGTAAAAATTAACAATGACATACTTACTACAAGAAAATAGGAAAATATGAAAAAATTATTTCACTGACTAATATTTCTTATATCTGATTTTACGCCTACAGAGTACTCCAACTTAAACGAGCCAACTTAAGTAGGTATTGGAATCCAGTCATCCATTTTTCGTTTATTTTATGGAAGATTAATTTCATATCCCAAAAAAACTATTTAAATTACCTACGAAAAACCTTCTGTCTCCTTTCCTCGGTGGAAAATTGATGGTATACCTAATACTCGATTCCTTTAAAGAAAAAATGAGTACAGTGGGTAACTTTTTTCGTATATTTATGGGTATCATCTTCATTACCAACGTTGTACAACTAACACAAATACCTATATCACCAACTTAGCCAATAGAGACGTCTAACCGTGGTTAATATTGGTCAGATATGCAGGTGTAGTTGCAAAAGTCACAATCTCCGTCATAAGTGTTAAAGTTTAATCTTTATAATGATTCAAATTAAGAAGAAAATACGAAAAGTCGAAATAGT
Organism: Ceutorhynchus assimilis; assembly: GCA_917834065.1. Taxonomy (NCBI): domain Eukaryota; kingdom Metazoa; phylum Arthropoda; class Insecta; order Coleoptera; family Curculionidae; genus Ceutorhynchus; species Ceutorhynchus assimilis. Next base: position 55,053,763 of record OU892278.1, read on the forward strand.
TATTAGGAAAATAACAAACAAGTGCGCAAAGTGATACTTTCCCGCACAAAAAAGCAGTTAGACGAACGACGCGAAGCGGAGTTCGGATAAGCTTTGAGTGCGGGAAAGACACTTTGCGCAAGTGTTAGGAACAATACTTTTTCTACGAGTGTTTAAGATTTGCATCCAGAGGAGCTGTATACCTAGTCTTCTTAAATGTTTCCAGATGCTCAAAATTGGTAATTTCCTCTCCTAGTTCAATGTGTTATGTTTTCAATTTTTTTTTTCAATGATCAGCTTGACTTTATTTGCAACGTTGGTTGTGCTAACGAAGTTTATTTAAAATTCGAACAAGTCGTTAAGTTTGTTTTCTCTGCCCTCTGCCAAATTTTGGTACGGAGGAGTATAACTTACAGTCCAACTTTTATAATCTGATACTCCAAAGGAATGTGAGTTGGTGGCTCTTCATGCCAATGGTCACCTGACCTCACATCTGTTTCTGCTGACTTTTTCCTCCCCTCGCTCCTCTTACGGAAAGTGACAAATTAAAAAAGCTGAAAATTACCTGAATGCCTTTATTGGAACAAAAATAACATCAGGCCCTTCTTCCTAAATATAAGTTTATCAAGAAACCCACAAAACATTGAAAATATCGAGTATAAATGCGGTAACTTATAACTATGCCTAACAAAAATTAGTGCGCAAAGAGTTTCCGTGCGCAAAGTTCAACTTTGCGCACGCAAATGAGTGTGCAAAGTAATAACTTTGCGCACGCTCGTAGAAAAAGTATATTTACCACACTGACAAAAGTGGTTGATTTACACACATTGTCATTCTAATTTAAAAATAAACTAGATAAGAAATGACTAAGGTTACAAGACTTTCATACATATGATGTAGAATATTCTTCAACACCTTTCCTCATTAGAAATCTTGCGTGTTGTATTATCCATTGATCTAAAAAATTAATGGATAAACAATCATACGGCTTGATTGACAAAATTTGTGCGAAAATTTGGGGTCAATATTCTACGAACAGTTGTGCAACGGAACAGTCTAACGCCTGCGCAGTGTCTTATCTTTCGAACAACTGTTCTAAATTTTGAAATTCCTTCATTTTCATTGGCCAGATTTTGTGCACGCACAGTACATGTATCTACTGCGCACGCTCACAGCTGTCCCAGTCAGTTGTTTTTGTTTAGATTATGACCTCGTAAATTAGCAGCATTAGAAGCGTTCTTTGTTTATCCATGTATTTTTGAGATCAGTGGTATTATCACATAAAATGTCATCTCTTGGGTTGACCATAGCTTTTGTATAATTAAATCAGCAACTTGAGTTTCTGTAGACGTTTTGTGTACTTTCAGTTTTTTCTAAGACAAGCTGTTTTACATAGAAATGTCGAATCTGAATGTGCTTGGTCCTGTTGTGGTTCTCAGGATTTTGTGCATAACGAATGGCTGCTTCGTTATCAACTAATAACTCTTTTAGTGGTATCATTTCTTTATATAATCTTTTCAGCCATACAAGTTCTTTCGGAGCTCCCCTAGCTGCAACGATCTTTGGTTCGGTTGTAGAAATGACAACTGACTTATCCAGGATATAGCACCTCCAGCATAAGCACATACCACTCCTGTTTTTGTATCCCCATCATGATCAGCATCACTGAAACCTTGTATGTGACCTCTTCTGGTTCTTGGGCTTGTAAGTGATACAATAATTATTGAATGTTCCTTGATTGTAGCGGAAAATTATCTTTACTTAGACAAAGTCGTTGCGAGTTATATTTTCCAAACTTCTCGACACAAAACTGACTACGTATGAAATGTCTGGTCTTGATCCTGAGATCAGGTAAAGTAATGCTCCAACAGCCTCTCCATATGAAAAATTTGATATGCCGGCTTCTTCTATAGGAGAATCATCTTTAACAATTGGAGCTTTGACGAGTTTTGCCTGGTTCATACCAAATGTTGTTGATAATTTCTTGGTATATGCTTTTCAATGGATGATAAATTCTCGGACTTCATGATTTCCATACCCAAAAAATATGATGCAGGCTTTATCGTAAATTTAAACTCTGTATGTAGTTGTTGTAGAAAATATGTTTTCATTTGTTCATTGCTTCAAGCTAGCAGACAATCGCCCATGTCATATAAAACCAAAATAAGAATATCTGTTCCTTCCTTTATGATCAAGAGACGCGGATCGGCATCGCTCTGTTTGGAACCAAAAAATAGAATGAAATCCATTATTCTTCTGTTCCACACCTAGTGGCTTGCTAAAGTCCATATAGGCTCTTCCTTAGATGGCAACCTTATCTGTATCATCAGTGAAACCCTCTGGCTGTTGCATGTATACTTCTTCTTGAAGCTCACCATATAGAAATGCTGTACCTACATACTGTAGTATAACACACCCGGGTTCGTCAGTAAGATTGAACGGTGTGAATTTTCATTACCTTTTAAACAAAAAATCTTCTAAAAAAAAAACGAAATAAACAACAAATAGGACCTACGTTGTGGAAACTTACTCAATTTTACTTACTGGAAATGCGCCCGACATAGCAAATATTTGGGAAATTTAAGGGAAGCTGTGATAATAATATGTAAAAGAAACGAAAAATTTGTGAAACGTCTACTTTATTACTAAAGTAAATCGTACCGTTCGCATCCTGGAACTAACGAGGGGAAAGAGCACGGCAGAGAAACCCTCGATCTAACATTCCTCAAAAATTTAAACATACTGTGTCATTTAAATATCTAATAATTGTGAGTCAATAATTCAATAATTTAAGTCAATAAAAGTTGAAATTAGGTACCGCTCCTGTTCTTGTGCCAAAATTTCAATTACACATACTACATTCAATCAACACTACCTATATTCCATACGGAAGAGTTTTTTTGTTAGTTAGCCAGTTTCCCAGCAGGTACTGAGGTCCCATACGGGAAGCTACTCAGCTATAGTTGTTTTTGAGCCAATATCTCTAGATTTCAATTTGGTAGGATATTCTCTCGTCAGAGTAGGAAAATGTTAGCAAATTCAACAAGGCCCTAATGTACGCTCTAAATCCAAAAATCGAAATCCCAGCACAAAAAGACAGCACATAATTTTTCTAGGTTTTAATTTACTCTTTATCTGTATTGTTTACAGCATGGAACGATTTTTGCTAAATACATGAACAATGCACATGTTATAAAAAAAAGTAATAAACAAACAAAAAATACATAAAAATGAACAAAATAATAGGAACTTGCATAAATTGAACTCTCAAAAACAAAATAACATTTAATCCACTAACCTGTGAACGCTCCTTACACACACACTAATAACAAATTGGATTGAACAATCAATTTTAATGCAAAATAGAAATGAAAATTGAATAATGAATAATTACAGACACGCATGTAAAGGAACAGCCCCAGCTTGTTCTCAAGTCTAGTTGCGTCTTCTCTATCTCTCGTTCGCAGTACCGTTCCTTGTGGTCGAACGCGGTCACCCCTAAATTTGATGGCGCAGACAAGGTTGCAACATTTACTGTTATTCAGTAAACGTTTTTTTAAAAAGTTAAGATTTGAAGAAATATTTTAAATAGGTGATTTTCCTCAATATACAGATGTAGTGTCAATGTTTTATAATTCTGTGGTTTAATGTCAATCAAGTTCGTAGAAAAAGTTTCTGTTCTCTGCCTGTATGAATTGTAATATTCCACGATTTATTGTCCTTAATTATGCACATCAAATTATTACTATTATAACAATAAGGTCAAACAATGTAGGTAGGTACTACATGAAAAGAAGATCGTAGACCTTCAAAACCGAAAAGCTCAAATTCAAGAAGTAAACATAATACAGAAAAATAAGGGTACAAAACATGAATATGTTAGTTGTCTTAGCAAAGTGTTTTATTCAGCGAATGTGAGGAGAATAGCTGGTTTGTGGATAATGGGGACTACAAGTCGTATAACATATCGAGGTGATATCTTTGAAGCATTTGAATATTTTCAAGATACATACGCCATAACGGCAGCGAATAGCATAACGGTTAGAGCTGTTGGTAATAAATAGAAGATGTTTTGACGTTATCACACGGAACATATTATCATATTGTTCTTGAGATTGAAAATAATTTATTTTCTGTTTTGCATGCACAAGATCTACAGTTCACATCAAAGTTTACTTCAAGCACTAAAAATTGCAATTATAATTCGTAGAAAAACCGTTCCGACAGGTGAAAAAATTTGGAGGACTGTAAAAGCTGTTAGCATTGCATATCATAATCTGAAGCCTGAAACATTTTTAAAAAAAATCTCAAAGCTTAAATTCTCAAAAAAAAGTTAAAGGAATAGTCTCGAAGCTCAAATTCTCAAAAAAAAATGCAAGTTTTGATTAAAGGCAAATATTGACTAGCAGTTTGTGCTCATTTATGAAAGAAACTTCAATTTATAACTGCTGCAAATTTGAAGTCATTCTGGAGCCTGGAACATTTTTAAAAAAATTCTCAAAGTTCGAATTCACAAAAAAAATTCAAGTTTTGGTTTAAAATAATTGTAGCTCAGAATCTGAGTCAAATATTGACTAGCAGTTTGTGCTCATTTATAAAAGAAACTTCGATTTATAATTGCTGCAAATTTGAGTCATTTTAAGCCAGAGATAACAGCTCAAATCAACATAGTTTCAAATGAAAACTAATTGCAACTATACCATGAACGCTTTGCTCGTCAAAACAAACGACACATCAGAGATATTTTGAATCGCTAGTTTCAGCTTAAAGTGACCTTAGACTGCGAAATATGTTAGGGTTGTATTTATGCTAAAACTCACAGAAAGAAGTTTGAGAAAAAAGAAAGAGCAAAGCAGTCATCGAGACCAGTTACACACAGATGATTGTGGGCCTTTTGAAAAATCCAAAAGTGGCTTCAAGGATGATTTCAGTCGTTATCGCTATGTCTACTTTTTGAAAGAAAAATCTGAAGTTGCGGAAAAACTGCCAATTATGTTAACTATGAAAATAAACTAGTAGGACATACAGTAAAAGAGCTACTCTCAGATAAAGGTGGAGAATTTGACAATGGTCAAGCAAGAAGAATTCTACAAGAAAGTGGATTCAAATAGAAACTCGTAATGTCTTATAAACCAGTACAAACCGTACCATCGTTGAAACTGCCAGATCCATCATGCATGCAGATCTTTCACAAGTTTTTTGGGCTGACGTAATAAATTCATCGACGCGCATTTTGAATAGGACTGGTAATTCTAGTATCAAAGAAAAATCTTCATTTGAACTGTGGCATGAGAGAAAGACTTCTTTAAAACACATGAGAATAAATAGAACATCCTTATGCCCATGCTAGTCAGGAAGAAAGAAAATTGCTAAAAAGGCTCTATGAAAGGTATACTTTGGAAGAACTTAAGGCATAATAACTCAGCTAATATAGTAGAACGCCAGGCGGATCCTCAATCCCAAACAAAACAATATTAAAGGACATGGATGTGAAATTATTATTTATTATCAGAATGTAAGGAGATCAGGACCCGGATCCCGTACCCACGATTCGAAAGTATCGTCCATATAAATTACATAGATGATATTATAGAATCATGGGTTCGGGATCCGGGCCCAGGACTAAAACTGAGGAGCTGTATAATAATGTGTTGTGTGATGACTCTATGCTATTGATTGAAACTTGGTTGAATCAAAGTTTTCAGGATGCTAAACTGGTGGACCGCAGATATAATGTGATACGTAGGAATAGGATGAATGAACTCACTAGAGGTGGAGGAGTTATGATTGCTTTAAAGAACTGAGATTCGAGATTATTAAGACATGCATTTTGTTAAAACTTCAAAAAAGTTATCCTTTATTTGTGTTGTGTTTATATTTCGCCCCGATACTGAATCCAAAGGCTGTGATAAATCCTTTGCTTTACGTAATTTTATGTGTATAAATAGCTTGTGTCAGTATAATAAAATTCTAAATATTGAGAACAGGAAACTTGATCTTGTATTGTCTAACATAGAAATTTCTCAGTTAGAAAAATGTGAGACCCCTTCAATACCTGAGGACTCTTATCATCCTTCCTTGTGTATGTTAACACAAGTACAATGTCAAAGGGATGGTAATGTTAATACTATAAGACTTATTCTATGACAATATTAGTTGCTTGGATAATACAGTACCTACCAAAAAAAAAAAAACAATTTCTGAACATATTAAACATTGTAAATATCCAATATAGTTTTCAATCGATTTGGTGAGAAACATTAAGCATAAAAATAGTTTACATAACCGAATAAAGCGTGGCAAGGCTAGTTTATATCTTTTTGATGAGCACAAAAGAGTAAGATCAATTATTAAAAAGCAAATCGATGGAGAGGACAATATGAGATTGAATCATAATAACTTTTGGAAGTTTGTAAATTCTAGATCTAGGAGACCTGGTATACCAGGATGTATTACTTAGAATGGTTCGACTATAGATCAAATTTCAGAAGGCTTTGCATTAGTTTATGGATCTCAATCACCCACTTGTTCTTATTTTGTCTGATATGGAAAATCAATTACAATGTGGTAAATATTTTCATTCTCATTCATATCTGAGAATACAGTCAGTATGTTCTAGATGAATACGATTGTGCTGCACTTCAGGATGATCTGAACTCAGTTTCTGATTGGCTTAGAAGAAATTTCTAGATGATAACGATTGTGCTGCACTTCAGGATGATCTGAACTCAGTTTCTGATTGGCTTAGAAGAAATAAAATGATAGTTCTAAAAAAAGTTTTGCTATCTCATCCACAAACAAAACTAAAGTGTGTTTTTTTTTTAAAGATAATTCCCCAAGTCAAAAATTTAGTAACTATGTTGGCAACACAAGCCTTTTCTACATAAAAAATTTGAAAGCATTGACAATTTTACATTGTATTGCCAACATAATGTCATTTTGACTTTTATCTTTAAAAAAAAAAAACAGATTTTAATACTATATTGTTTTCATATTCAATTGATAACAATGAACTTCAGTAAAAGACTGAGTGCATGGATCTTGAGGTGTGCTTTAAGACCAATTTAAAATTTTATCAGCATTATGAGTACGTTATTAACAAAGCATAGATCTCTTGGATTCATTATGCGTAACACAAGGCGATTTAATGATATGGGTGCCGTGATTAAGCTTTACATTGCTCATGTTCGTACACATTTAGAATATGCTTCTGTTATATGGTCTAGTTGTAATTGACTTTTAGCAGTATTACAATCTTTAACAAAATCAAAATGCTTATTAGACACACCACACCCTGAACGATCATGGACTTCGCTTTCTTCAAGTCTCTTGAACTTCTGTTGCTCCTCAAGTGGTGCGGTCGCTGCTGGCGGATCATTTTCGATGACATCATCACACTGTTCCCACTGATGACTTCCATTATTCTTGTTTGATAATGCCTTCTCATGAGAACAAAGCTGATTTGTTAAATTGTCTATAGTCCTGTCACATTTCGACATTAACATCCAGCTTGACTTGAAGGAGAAGTAGTCTTGGGGAAGAGTTTCTAAAATCTTACAGACTAACAGCAACTCGGGTAACTCAAAATAACATGTTTTATTTGTATTGATTTTGTCTTTTTATAACCCTCTTTGCAGCTCGTTCCAGAGGTTCTTGAGCTTAGACGTCTGCGTTGCCATATCATCTTCAACTTTCTTCTTATAGTTAAAGATTTTTAAGCAAATATCATAGGTTTTGTCTTCGACATTGTGATAAAAGAGCCTTTTCACTTTAACCATTTCAACCCACACTTCTCCTCCTGTAGAAAACCTCATAACTTTTTGTAAGCTATCTTGTGTCATATTTATCGTAAGTGCAAGAAGTGCATTACAATCTGCAATATTGGAACTCTCCAGGCCTCCCTCATGCGCAGGCGTTTCAACTGCTGATGCATTATTTTCTTTCAAAACTGGGCGCTGGGAGCACCAACTTTCCTTCCAAAATATCAATTACGTTTGGAATAGGTACCTCTTAGCAGAAAGGTCGTTTTTAGGATTTCATTAGCTATTCATCCAACTTCAAGGTTCTCTAGTCTACAGGGTCTTTTTTTCCTCAGAACTCTCATTGTTGACTATATTGCGTTGAAACTGCTCCTGATGTAGCCAAACTGTATTTTGAGAGTCTACACAAGAGCATGTTATCATAGCATGATTCTGATCAGCTTAGTTTTAGGCCGGTGTTTCAATGTTACCCTAAAATTAAGACTCACCTAAGCTACCTACCTTGAAATTAGTTCATTCTTAAGATCTACCTTGAACTAAGGGAACTCTGATTTACGGTTAATCTGTGTTCTGTACCTTAAGGTGACATTGAAATACCGGCCTCTAGAGAATTAAATGTCAAACAATTATTGCTTAACCTAAGTCATCTATATTAAAAATCACTTATTTCTTCTAGAGATTTTCTCCCCAGAGGATCCGGAATAGTAACCAGAAGACCCCTAATTTTGCAACTGATTCACGCAAACTATGGTGAATAGAAACGACTCATAATTGTGATTTTATTTTTAATTAATTTTTTATTTTAGAATACGCCGAATTTCTTCATAAACCTGGAAAAAAACTTGTCGACTTCAATGAAGTTAGACGTGAAATTGAAGCTGATACTGATAGAATTACTGGAAAAAATAAAGGAATATCTAATGTACCGATTAATTTAAGAGTCTTTTCTCCAAACGGTACGTAAATAATTATAATAATTCACAGTAATTTTATTGAGTCATTATTGTTTCTCAGTAAAGATGCTTAAGATAATCAAATTTATCTTGGGAGTTATCAGACGTGCATAATATATAGTTTTATGCTTTTTCGGAAATTTTTCCTAATTTTACGATGTTGGCTTTTTTGCGGTTTTTACGATGTAAATATTGTTTCCTGTGCCATAAATATTTTTACTTTATATTTAGAATTTTACACTAAATTATGTCTGTGACCAAAAAATGACTAAGCAGTTAAATACTTACATAAATCAACCATGTTCTGTCTCTTTACAGTTTTAAATCTCACTCTCATAGACCTTCCAGGGATGACAAAAATCCCAATAGGAGACCAGCCCCCCGACATAGAACAACAAATTAGAAACATGATCCTGGAATACATAAAAAGAGATTCATGTTTGATTCTAGCTGTCACACCAGCTAATACCGACTTGGCTAATTCTGATGCATTGCAAATAGCTAAGAAAGTCGATCCAGATGGTAGACACCATAGCAAAATCTAACACATTTTCTAATTATTTTATTCTATAGGATTTCGCACAATTGGTGTAATTACTAAACTAGACCTCATGGATCAAGGAACCGATGCCAAAGACATATTAGAAAATAAATTACTTCCTTTGAGGAGAGGATATGTGGGTGTAATCAATAGATCTCAAAAAGATTTGGAGGGTGGCAAAGATATTAAATTGCAAATAAAAGCCGAAAGGGAATTTTTTCTCAGACACCAAGCTTACAAGCATATGATAGATAGAATGGGAACGGTATTTTTACAAAAAACTTTAAACGCCCAGTTGACTAATCATATTAAAAATACTCTACCCAGTCTAAGAGATAATTTACAAAAACAATTATTATTCTTGGAAAAAGATTTGGGAGATTTTAGAAATTTCAAACACGATGATAAAACTATGAAGACAAAAGCATTATTGCAGTAAGTCATTCATTTGTCAATCAATCAAAATTATGAACGATGAAAAAAAATTGAATAATGAAAAAGAAAATATTAAAACTGTCGTTAGGTAGCTGCTAACAATGAAAGTAGTTATTGAAACAAAATTATTTTTCTTTTTCAAGGATGGTCCAGAATTTCTCTTTGGAATTCGAAAAAGCCTTAGAAGGCTCAAGGTCCAGCGAAATCAACACGAGTGAATTATGTGGTGGTGCGAAAATCAATTCGCTGTTTCACGAAAGGCTTCCATTTGAAATTGTAAAGATGGAATTTGACGAAAACGAATTACGCAGAGAAATTGCTATAGCTATTTGTAATATTCATGGTATTAGGGTAAGATCTCTATAATATACAATGTAATTTTTTCCCTAATATTTTGTATTATAGATTGGACTTTTCACTCCTGATCTTGCATTTGATGCCATAGTAAAAAAACAAATTGGTAGACTCAAAGAGCCTTGCCTTAAGTGCATTAATCTTGTAGTTGGAGAACTTTTGAATATCACACATTTTTGCACTGAAAGGGTATGTATCAGGCGAATTATTTTAACTGAAGATATAATCAATATATTATAGATGTCTCGCTATCCAATATTAAGAGACGCTGTCGAACGTATAATATCAGCACAAATTCACAAAGCAGAGCAACAATGCAAAGATCAAATACAATTTTATATTGATTGTCAGTTAAGTTACATGAACACTAATCATGAGGATTTTATTGGATTCGCCAAGTAACTTCACAAACTGTTAATCAACTATTGCTAACAACCTTATTTTAGTGCTGAAAATCAAGCAAAAAAGAACATATCCTCAACCAGTTCTGCTCCAGGAAACCAAGTAATCCGTAAAGGCTACATGTATATTCATAATCAAAGCATGATACGTGGCGCCAAAGATTTTTGGTTTGTTCTAACATCAGAAAATCTTGCTTGGTTCAAAGATGACACAGAAAAAGAAATTCAATATATTCTACCTTTGAATGGTATAAAATTGAGAGACATGGAATCAAAATTTATAACCAGAAGACACACCTTTGGATTGTTTTATTCCAATGGAAGAAATGTTTATAAAGACAACAAGCAATTGGAGCTCAGTTGTAATTCCATAGAGGAAGAAGATACGTGGAAGGCGTCGTTACTTAGAGCTGGAGTGTATCCAGAAAGGCCAGCAGTAGAAGAGAATACATACGAAGATATACCAGCAAAAGAAGACACTGACCCGCAGTTGAAACGGCAAGTGGAAGTTATAAGGAATTTGGTTGATAGTTATATGGGAATTGTTAATAAATCCACTAAGGATTTAATACCAAAGATTATAACAAATTTAGTACTAAATTCAACAAAGAAGTTTATAAGTGAGGAGTTATTGTTGCATGTTTATTCGACAGAGAATCAGGTCAGTACATTTTGGATTGGTTGAATATTTTGGTTAATTATTTGTCTATAGGATAATCTTATGGAAGAATCAGCCGATGAAGTTAGGAAACGCGAAGAAAAGATGCAAATGTATCAAGCCTGTAAAGAAGCATTGAATATTATTGGTGAATGTTCAGTTTCGTTTTCTAGTCAAATGACTAGTACCAGTAGTCAATTGAGTGCACCAGCTTCACCTGGAACAAAAAGAGGTTCGTAAATAGTACTTGACTTATTATCCGTTCACAATCCGATGTCCACTGGTACCGGTAAAATTTATCACCTTTCAATGCTATTTGATAGGGAAAGGTGATAAATGTATCTGCACCTGTGGACATCGGATTGTGAACAGGATATTAAAAAAAAATAGTTATTTTATTATATTAATTTCATTATTTTTTTAAAAAGTTTATAGAATGTCATCCCCTAATCCATCAGCTACAAGAAAAGCGCCTCCTCCACCGCAAGGTACCTACTGATGGTTGTTAGCTTCTAAGCGCTTATTTTTTACTGAGTAAAATTATTAAATCATTTATTTATTGTTATTGCATTTCTATTAAAAACAAACTAGTGTAATATTTCATTCCTTTTTTCAGGCATACAAAAATATCAAAGCATGAAACATTTGGTACCGGAATTTTACGTGTTCTCGGTACCATAGCCGTGAGTAGGCTGTTTGTTTTGTCAATATGTTCGAGCTTTCTTTTGCTTCTTGTTTTGTTATTTTATTTGTCGATTTTGTTATCTCAAGCATATCTTTTTCGTGCATAATAATTAACGTTAAAATTTGTATATTAATAAAAATAAAAAAATTATGTATAACAGTTTTTTATTTATTTATTTCTTCCTCACGAATTTTTAATAATCCTTACTATATAGCCATTTCTGTTCCATATCCTATATCACCATTCGCCCTTCTATAGGGCGGTGTTTTCAACTTCAAATAGTATCAACAATCACTTTAGAGAGAAGTTGAACGCTTTTCATCAACAAACATATCGATCGTTTGGGAGGATGTGGACTTCTTTCTGAAGGTTCTCTATAAGGATATTGATAAGTGTTTTGCAAATCGAAAATTGTTTAGAGCTCCTCTAAGAAATATGCTATAAGCTCATGAAAATGAACTTTACGAAAAATTTTAAACTAACGTTAGCAGCAAAGTCGCCTATTTTTTAATCGAATAGCGAGAACTTATTATCTTATAAGTCGACAACTTGTGCTTTCCTGTGGTTGAGGAAGGTATAGACTTTAAAATCAACGCTTTTATAGATCTAGAAATAACCCTTTGAAGCTGAATGCTCGGAAGTATGAGGAAATCCGATTAAGAACAGTGTGAATCAGAATATCCATTTAATAGAGAAAAATATATTGGAGGTGGTGACGTCTTCAACGATCTGGACGTCATGTTTCACATTACTCCCTCATTTGATGGTCATAATATAAATAACGAAAATAATCATAAAACACAATGATAATAGTATAACAAAAGGAAGACGCGCATCTGTATTGATATTACAAGGGTATCGGCAATCCTCTTCGCGCCTATAATCCTTGGTTTGTGTCAATCAATAGCTTGTCTTTCTCGAAATTTGCTCGTGACGCGTTTTTCAAATCACTCTCCATTATCGTCCAAATATCAGACCGCTTAGTACTGAGGTGCTAATGATTCAGATTTTGGAAAAATTTGAAGGGTCATAATTTTTTTTTCTATTATAGATAGAAAACTGAAATTTTAGGCGATTTTTATCCCAGTAGCGGACTATATTCCCTGGAAATTTCAGCTTATTTGGACTTATAGTTCCAGTAATAAAATTGTATTAAGCAATTTGGACTGATTAATCAATTTTTCAATTTTTCTGAGTGTCTTTTTCATAGAATCCGGCACCAAATCTCAGAATAATTTAGTGTATGGAGTTTGGGGGATCCCAAAGGACCATTAGGACACAAAATCTCAATAAGAAAAAAATTTGAAATTTCATCATTTTAGTAGGTACTGAGTTAGCTACCTTATGATTAAGATTTTGGAAAAATTTGAAGGGTCATAACTTTTTTTTTATTATAGATAGAAAGCTGAAATTCCCAGCGATTCTTATCCCAGTAGAGGACTACAATCCCTGGAGATTTCAGCTTATTTGGACTTATAGTTCCAGAAATAAAATCGTGTTAAGCAATTTGGGGTGATTTAGCAATTTTTCTAAGTGCCTTTTGTCATAGAATCCGGCATCAAAACTTAGAATAATTTAGTATATGCGGAGCTTGGGGGATCCCAAAGGACATTTAGGATACAAAATCCCAACAAAAAAAAAAAAAAAAGAAATTTCATCGTTTTAGCAGTAGGGGAATCGGGTATAGAACGGGGTATCAGGCAGAGCTGGGCAGTAGCTAGCTCCCAAGTAGTTAAGCTACTAGCTTAGGTACTTTTTTGGTAGCTAATAACTTATTCAAGCTACTTTGAAAAAAAAGTAGCTTGTAGCTGTAGCTTTTGGTAATGTGTTTCAAGTATTCATAAGCTACTGTGAAAAGTAGCTAGCTACTAAAACAAGCTACTTAAGCTACTTTTGGTAGATAGTTAATAGTTATTAAGGTATTAATGGCGGAAAGTGTCATTTACCGCCCGAGGGTGTGGTTAACGATACTCAACGCCCAAAATACTTAATACGTTTTATGCTAGTTCAAAAACAAAATAACTATACCTATAATATAATGGCATCCATTCGACAATTAGCTACGTTCACCAGAACCAAAACGGATTGTAAACAGTTTACAAATACCAACAGAATATGTTGGGTAAACTCTTGGTTCTGCTGAACGATTCAACTTTTCAATGATAGAACGTCACCCTCTGAATGACAGGTCACCACACAAAACACAGTGTTGAAAATTATAAACACTCTGAAATTATGCTTGCAAAAATGGCGACCGTTTGCAAAACATGTTTGGTTTCAACATAGATTCAACGTAGCGTTCAGCAGAATAATCGCAAACCGTTTACCAACGTTTGTATCTGGTGAACGCGGCCATTGTTTTCAAAAATAAACAATTTTCCCTTTATAAAGGCACGTTTCCACCAACCTATCGCCCGCGTTTGAATTTACCGCTCGATAAAAGTAACCTTATACTTTAATTACTCAAGCTACAATTATCATTTTCCGGAAAATTCTTATCCTGCCTTGCTTAGACTAGTTTCTAGTTATCTCTGTAGGTAGGTACCTATGTTTTATGTGTCCTATTTTATTCTCGCATTCGCAGATCACTGTGATCAAAGTGAACCTAATAAATTAATGTCCGCAGTGGTTTTTGACAAAAATATGAATACTACTTCTTAGAGAAAGTTAATATTTTATTTTCGTATGATGATATTATGAAATTAAATTAGGTAAGGCATGTACATTGATAAAAATAGCCTAAATAAATAGTAGCTTTCACTAATTCAAAATTTAGTTAAGTTACTAATAGCTTAGCTACTTTTTCAAAGAGGTAGTTGAGCTACTGAGTAACTTAGCTACTTACAATATAAAGTAGCTTGTAGCTTGTAGCTAGCTACTTTTTCCAAGTAGCTTGCCCAGCTCTGGTACCAGGGTAGAACGGGGTACCACGTTTCAAATTTTTGCGGGTTAGTGCAACGCTGCCATATCGATATATATTCACAGCACTATATCCTAGGAATACGTTGGCAACAAATTTAATATTTTGTTGGTAGTCCTTCGAGTTGCGCCGGATGCATCACTATAAGAAGATCCACTGTAAGAATTGACGAATTTGCGAACAACGATGAGTGTTTAATTTTACTAGCCGGTCATTTTGTGTAGTATAGGAAGAAAGCCCTTCTCTTAGGGTACCTTGTCCCCATAAAATGAAATTATTAGTTAATGCTCTTCTCTTGGGGCAGAATGGGGAGAGGCAGAACGGGGAATTGTGCAGATTTTGTCATAAAAATAAACAGCAAAATACAGAAAAGGAAATGATGAAATATCTTTGTAATAATCATTAGAAATAATTTCAAATAAAGTTTCCAAGAAAAAGTTTGAGGATCTGTAGGTAAATTTTCTCAAAAAAAAAAATTCAAACACTAAATACCCCGTTCTACCCCGGGCTCCCCTACCTATCTACTGAAGTATTATGATTTGGATTTTGGAAAACGTTAAAAGGTCAGAAGGTCATTGATTAAGAATCACTGAAAATTTCAGCTGTAGAGGACTACAATCCCTGGAAACTTCAGCTCATATGGACTGGAAATAAAATCGTGTTAAGCTCATTGTTACGAATTTAAATATGTTTCAGTTTATTTCGAGGTTTATTTGAATTGCTTTTATTCAATTTTCTTTGTAAAATCACGCTGTATATCCTAAATTCTCATGTTTGATAAATACCCGGTCACGGGAATTATACAGAAACTTGTATTTTTAAAAAACATTTATTTTTATAATTAAAATACATTAGTGACAAACGAAAATATGTGGATCAAATTGCTACAGGGAGTGCCTGAAAACAAATGAACGCTCCGTAAGGGAATGCGCTGGCTTAAATAAGAAATATCTGCTGATGCAGCATTTGCGTCGGCGGATTAATGGTACTACCAGTGCAGTACCGCTGATTAAGCAGTTTTACATATTTATAAGTATTAACATAGGCGAACGCTTATAATTATAATAGGAAAGGAGAATTATTAGTATAAAGATAAAATAGGGTCTTACAATATAACTCGGGTCCATTATTGATATGAGAGGTGTCAAAAAGCAGAAATTAGTATGAAATTAGTATCTCGTCAAAACAGATTGAAATAGTTAAAATATGAGAATCCTGTTTGACTAGAAGGACATCGAATTTGAGTTCTTTCAACCATTTTATCCTGCTACAATTTGGTAAGAAGTACGAAGATATACAATGTGAGCCAGAAATATTGTATCAGCGGATAAATAAAAGTCATGCAAGTACTGGAAGTTTTTCCTTTCCTAGTCAACTCAATTTATTCGAAACACTCAAAGTTGTGGTTTATACCAAATTCATTGTTAACAACTTGTACAAACAGTCGGGATGAATAAGAAGCCTTCTGGAATATTACTCCATTATTTGGTCCAACTTAACAATGATGAAAAATTGATGAAACTTAGAACGTAAAAAATAGGTTCACAGAATAGCTATGCTGTTTGAACCTAATTTTTCTCAATAGCATCTCTCAAACAGAACTAAAGGGTGATTCAAATTGAGTTTCCAAATTACAATCTCAAATATTTTTGGAACGCCACTGTATTTGTCAACGGCAATGGAAGATTTCTAATCTAGAAACATGGACAAAATTAGACATGGAGCGGAACAACGCGTCAAAATTATCCAAACCTATATATTATAAAAATGGGCGATCGACGAAGAATACATTTCGTGCTCTACTTGAATTTTTTAGGATGACGCACAATAGACCTACTGGGAGGACAATTTGTATTGTCCAAAAATTCGAGCAAACTGTATGTGTGAGATTGTAATGTGGAAACTCAATTTGAATCACCCTATAGAATATGGTTCAAAGAGCCACGATGCTATAAAAATGGGCGATCGACGAAGAATACATTTCGTGCTCTACTTGAATTTTTTAGGGTGACGCAAAATCGACCTACTGGGAGGACAATTTGTATTGTCCAAAAATTCGAGCAAACTGTATGTGTGAGATTGTAATGTGGAAACTCAATTTGAATCACCCTGTAGAATATGGTTCAAAGAGCCACGATGTTTTGTTCATTTTTCTGTAGAAACTTACCTTATCAGTGTCGTTTGCTGGATCGATCAAAAAGTTATATGTAGATATATCTACATCATAGTATTACCAGTACATACTATCTGCATAATAAGTACAGTAGGTACCTACCTACATAAAAAAATAATGATAATTATTGTTTTGCACAAGTAGTTTTGAAAATGTTTGCTGCTCGAATAATGATCATTCTCAAAATCAGAATTATTCCAGGTTTTTCATCACATTTTCCAAAAAATGTGAAATATGTCCATTTCAGCAAGTAAGCGGGTGGGCCAATGGAAAATTTCCACCCTGATTTTTTAGCTTTCAAATAAAAATTTAAAAAAACGCTCGGATACGTCGATTTTAATTTGAGGGGGAACTTTTTTTCAGTTCTTTTCATCTTCGTAGCTTTAACCCCCTAGCTGGGGGGAGAACAACCCCCCAAATTTGAATAGGGGATAGGGGTCGTGTCATACCTCTTTTTAAAGGTCTCTTCGAGTTCTTTATGACCCTAGAATTTCGTCTTACTATTTCCATCCGTAACGAAATGACAGCTTGTCAAAATCTTGGAAATAGACTATTGTTTCAGTAGAAATAAAAGCGATACTTACCTGCCTTAATAAAAGTATATTGTTGTATTAGGAGTAGAAGCGAAAGCCAAAAAATCGGGGTGGAAAGTTTCCATTGGCCCACCCTGTATACCTTTCTTTTCTTATCGTGACTAAAAAAGATTCAGAAAATCACGTGACAGTAGACTATTTACCTTCGTGGAAGAATAAGCTATTAGAAAAGTAATTTAGCATTTTGTCAGTTGTAATTTTTGACTAGATTTCCCAATTTCGCAACACGATATAACCCGCTGTTGGACTGCCAATATTTCAAACAACTAAACGCAAAATGGGAAAGAAATTCCAGAAATCTATTTTTCTGGTATAAGAAGGTTGGCTCTTGTTAGAGAGATTATATTCCACAAAAATGTTTTGTGTCTAGTTTAGGTTGATATATCATCATCACACAGCCTCCTGGATCTCAAATTGTTTTGATTGAGGTCTTCCTTTTTTATTCTAGGCAATCCAGTTTGTCTTGATTTTTTCCAGCTAGGTTATCATTCCACTGTAGGAAGTTTTCGCAGTTTTCTAAACTATCAGCACTCCTTAATCTAGCAACATGTGCTTGGCCCATTTCATCGCTCTGAATACAGCACAAATGATTCTTCTATGACTAAGAACTCTTGGTTTACAGAGAATCTAGATCAACAGTGGCTTTATGGATAAGAAGCTGGTGTGTCTAAAAAGGTGATTTTTTAACTTGAAAGTTTATCCATTAGAAAATTGCAACTTTTATTGCTATTTAAAAAATTATTTTTACCCTACGAAGTTTTTTTGATTAAAAAATACAAGATCTAAGAAAAACTCAAATTTTTCCAGGAACTATGATCCTAACTACTGCCCTTCAGGCACACCACTGTTCCTGGAATGTCCAGTTTATGCACTTATCAACTTTCCAGAGGAATTATCTTATGTTTTTTTTTTAGATAGTGAACTAGAACTTTGGTAAGCTAATCTTAGTTGGGTAAGCTTGATATTGGACTTCGAGCATGTGGCTGTAAATATTTTAAATAACTTCCTCTAGTCTTTATAATATGTTTACTATTTTTCACCAATTGAAGTTGCGTTTCACTGATATCCAGGACAACAATTCATGATTTGATTATTTCTTTTTGGTATTTGGTGTCCCCTGGGGAGGCCGTTCGCCATAATAGGTTAGGGTCCCATTTGTTACACGATTATACTATATAAGGTAAGTGTAGCAGTGGGGCACTACCGAATGCCGGCGAGAAATGGTTGAATTATGATTGGCTGTTGGGTGTCAGCTGTACAATGTGATTTCAAGTAGATTCAGATTCAGCCTCAATAGAATAGCTGAATGCTCTTTCCAACATTAACAGGCAATTTTTTTAAAATGTTTTCCAGATGAAGCGACAAGTGATCATGTTCTATATGGTAGCAGAAATTTTCTTGTTTAAAGAAGAATATTCCAGAAGGGGAACATTGCAAGTATGTTTTTTTATTGTTTCTATTTTAGGTTGGTATCATCATTATCATCACACAGTTTTCTGGGTTCATTGCTGAAGATAGGCCTCCTCAAATATTATTTCTAGGTCTTCCTTTTCTAGGCAGTTTCAATCTGATTTGTCTTTGATTCCTTTCAGCATATTTGACCCATTTCATAAGCTGGCTTACGCTCTGGATTCAGAAATGACCAATTTCAATGCCTAAAATCCCTAGCTTGGTATTTACAGAGAACTCAAATCAACAGAGGTTTTATGGATCAGACGCTGGTATGTCTAAAAAGGTAATTTTCTAACTCCAACACTAATAGTCAACCATCCAAGGACCTTTTTTTTCAGTTATACATGTAAACCCCATACTTTGTGAGTGGCTTGCTTACATCAAGTCCTACAATTTTTCCTCTACGACTTTTCTCGGAAATGGCACGTATGCGCGCAGGCGACTCGCAAACATGTCGATCTGACGTAGCTATGTTTCCTGATACATGTAGGTAAATCTAATTTTACGAATACTGTTTGATTTTTATGTCTAAATCACGGAAATCAACTTGGCCGACAAAAATAATGGCAAATTGGGGGAGTCCGATACCCCCAAAATGTCGATCTGACGTGGTTATGTTTCTTGATACATGAAAATCTAATTTCACGAATAATGTTTGATTTTTATTTCTAAATCACGGAAATCAACTTGGCCGACAAAAATAATGGCAAATTGGGGGAGTCCGATACCCCTAAAATGTTTGCGAGTCGCCTGCGCGCATACGTGCCATTTCCGAGAAAAGTCGTAGAGGAAAAGTTGTAGGACTTGATGTAAGCAAGCCACTCACAAAGTATGGGGTTTACATGTATAACTGAAAAAAAAGGTCCTTGGATGGTTGACTATAACTTTTTAGGTATGTACTAAAATTGATTTTTTTTCCAGATGAAGAGACAAGTGATCATTGTCTATAGTGAAGCAAAAATGTTCTTGTTTGAAGAAGATTATTCCACAAAACAACCATTTACAAGTAGGTATGGTTTTTTATCTGTTTAGCTTAAGTTGATATCATCATCATCATCATCACTTCCGGTGATATCAAAAGTAATGGAAAGAGTTGTGAACAATCACCTAACCAAGTACTTGGAAAAGTACAAAATTATCAACGATAAGCAATACGGATTTCGAAAATATAGGTCAACTGGCGATTTACTTACATACGTCACTCACTTATGGCAAAAAGCGATTGAGTTGCGGAGTGAAACAAGAACAATTGCCTTAGATATATCTAAAGCATTCGACAAAGTTTGGCATGAAAATCTGCTCAACAAGCTCAAAGCAATGGGATTATCGCCGAAACTTTGCACTTGGTTTGAAAGTTACCTAAAGGACAGATCCATTTATGTTGCAATGGATGGCCAGAACTCCAACTCTTACCAAATAAATGCTGGTGTGCCACAGGGAGCAATCCTTTCGCCAACTCTTTTCCTGATTTACATAAATGACCTCATAGATAAAACAGTAAATCCACTTTATTGCTTTGCAGACGATGGCAATGTAGTCTCCTCACTCATACCACCCACAGGTCTTTCCGCACGTGAATTCCATCATCTTAGACTAACTCAAATATCGCAGATAAATAACGACCTGGAGATAATAGAGGACTGGGGTAACAAAAACCTTGTACAGTTCAACGCGCAGAAAACCCAAGCAGCTCTGTTTTCAAAAAAGACCAGCACCGGTGAGCCAAACATCATGCTATCTGGAAGTGCTGTCACATTACAGAGTCAGTTGAACATCTTGGGGGTTACTGCAGAGACCAACATGTCTTGGCACAGTCACGTGGCAGATATTGCTAAAAGGGCCTCCCAAAAGCTGGGGGTGCTATTTCGTACAAGACATCTGTACACACCAAGCCAATTGCTGACACTCTACAAAGCCCAGATTCGACCAACTATGGAGTACTGCTCACATATATGGAGTGCAGCACCCAAACATACCTTAATGCTTTTGAATACCGTGCAAAAACGAGCTATCAAGCTGATCAATGACCCCGCACTTACTCGTAACTTGGATGGTCTCGAACATCGCAGATCTGTGGGCGATTTATCTCTCTTCTACAGGTACTATCACGGAAAATGCTCTGAAGAGTTGGCACGTATGATTCCACCGAGAGTAGCACCTACCAGGCGAACCCGTCAAACAGACGGTAACCATGAATTTACTGTCAAACTAGAGGCACCAAGAACCTCATTATATGAGAATTCATATCTCTGGAGAACAGCATCGCTGTGGAATAAACTCCCTGCGACGGTTTTCCCTGCAGGTTACAACCTGAACCGTTTCAAGACCAACATACACCGACATTTCCGCGCACTTGCCGCTTCTCGAGCGTGATAGGACATTTCCTTGCGAGTGCGCATATCCGTAAAAAAAAAAAAAAAAAAAAAAAAAAAAAATCATGGTATATTGATTCATTTCAGCTAGGTCATCATTTCATCAGGTTGGAAGTCTTCGCAGTTTCCTGGATCATTTGCACCCATCAACCTAGCAATATGTCCGGCCTATTTTCATCAACCTAAGAAGCAAACTGGCTCTCGCTCTGGATCCAGCACAAATGAATATAATGCCTACTAATCTCTGGTTGGAATGTTCATGGAGATTTCATGGATCAATGGTAATACTATTTTTCGTTGGTGAAGTTACATGTGCATCAATTCCCAAAATATTTCATGATTTGACCGAATCTTCCGGCATGGGGCCCCGGAGAGGCCTAGTGTCATAGTTGTCCTGGAACCCTTTTGTTGCACTATTATACTATTACGGTAAGTGTAGCAGTGGTGCCATCTAAGCTGGCGAGAGGGTGTTTAATTCATGAAAAGTGGTCGGTCTTGGCTGTACATTGTAATTTCAATGTGAAATAGGCCTAATGGGGAAAACGCTCTAACAGTTCGTACCTCGAAGGTGGTGTGGAAATCGGGCAATTCAAGTTACAAGGACTAATAACGCTCTTATAATTGAGTATTTTACTGGTAAGTATTTGAAAATAAAAGGTTTTCAAATGACAACTTTTCGTTATAGGGCAGCACAAATAACCAATGGTAAATTTATTCCTAAATACTCTTATCTGCAGGATTTGCAAGAGATGAGATGGGACCTTATCACAAAAACTAATCTCCAAAACGACTGGGAAGAACTAGCTCAGGAACGCAAGATATGGGGAGGTGTGGTTGCAAATAATACGGCAGAAAATAGGCCACGTCGGAATCCAAGAGTTTTTGGAATGCCTAGACTGTGGCAGAGTAATTTTTTCAAAGATTAGAATATTCAGCCATAGAACACAGAAGATCAAGCACTCCACTCTGTTCTATGTCATGAGTTTTCACAAAGGACAAAATATATTTGAATTTGAAGATTGCATAATAATACACAACATAAATATTGATAAAGGTACCTTTTTAATATGAAAAAGTATAAATTTGTAGGTATATTATTACAATAAAATTTAAAGGATTGGATAGCAAGCTTGTTGAGCAATAGCACACAAGTTGTGCCCAATAGCCATCCTAAAATATCCAGATTCACCCCAGCCAGCTCCCCATGAATTCTTAACAATCCAGTAATCCTGACCATTTTCTGTTCCATAGCCTACAACTAGAACTCCATGATCGATTGCTGTAGAACAGCTTGTATCAGCGAAAATTCCACCACCATACGATTGAAGTAAATCAGCGTTCATGGCCACAGACACCGGCCCAACGGAACCGACTGCGTTTTTAAGGTCGTTTTCATCGTTCTGGTTTATTTCTGTGTATCCAGTGCTTTTGATTACTGTATCACCAGCTCTGCAACTACCTTGATATGCTTCGTAAGGGTAAGCGTCTTCAGTAGCAATACCGTGATCCCTGACGTAGTCTAAACCACTTTGGACGATACCTCCGTCGCAACCATCAGCAGAATATCCAGAGTTAGAAGTGCAACAATCTATGAGGTTTTGTTCACTGAGTGAGAGAAGTTGGCCTGATTTAATCGCATAGACGCCTTCAAGAGTTCCAGTCTGAAAATTATTTTGAAATTATTTGTTGGCCCCGAAAGAAAGAAGGTTGTTGAGACATGTGAAATTTTACGAAAATTACAAATAAAAGTGTCTCAAAGTAATCTAAAGTAACAAATCAATTACAATCACATAACTTCTATTTTTTCAGACAATGTAATTCTTCGCGAATAAATTGGAGCGGAAGTCAAAAATGTCCGACAGAAAAAGTAACTATCGTTATTGAATGGTACAAAATTCTTACAGCACTGAAAGCCCAACATGATCCACAACCTCCCTGGTTCTTAACTGCAGTGACCGCGCCCCTCTCTCTCCAATCAATGCTATCGGGAATATTCAAAGCTGGAACGTGCAGTTTCCTCAACTCAGACTTAGTTTTGTTGAATGGTACTGCATTTAAATAAGCGACAAATTCTTCTGAAGTCATGTCAGAAAATTGGTTGACTGCCAAGTACCAAGACACCGAGCCGGCGTTGTACTTGGCGTTGTGCTCCTGGATTTTGTTGAGGTTTCCTTTGAAGACTGCGTAGCGCAGTTTGTGTTCAGATTCGGTTTGGTAGGATTTTCCATGGTCGATCTAAAGTTATTTGGAGATTTAGTTTACGAGAAAAAGATTGGATTGGGTTTACTTACTTTGAATTTGTTAAAAAGTAGCTCGTTTGAGCTTACAGCTAATAACAATGATACGAATAAAAGAGTTTTGAACCACATTTTGCTAAAATAGTCAACGAAATAGAAATATATTATTGAAATTATATAAATACTTACCCTACTGCCTTTTACACAATGAATATGTAATATGCAATTCCGGCATTTTAAAATTTTATTTCTATACAAAACTTTCTGATCAAAACACTTGTTGAATCAAGTACCAATGTCCTGTATTGATAGTTTAGGTAGGTTTTGCAACAAGACAAGAGGCTTTTCAATAATAGCAAATAAATATTTCACAATGACAATAATAATTGATAAGCGGAAATTACGTCGATCACCGAAAAAAGTCTGTTTTTAAAAAGTTTATTTTCAAAAGTTATTTCTAGAGCAAAACAATATGAAATGAATATTAATCTTAAACTAAGGTACATTTATATTTTAATTTGTGCTGAGCTGGTTCACGTGCCTGGCAATGGGAAACATCTTGCCTCAACAGGTTCCATGAGATTCGTGATGGGTATACTTTGTAGCTACAATGTAACCCCTCCCATCTTAAGTTAGAAAATATCTCTGGTATTTTCTAAAGCCGGTTTTACACTGACAATTTATTGGTCAATTTATTGATCAAGTCGCTTGTCAAGAAATATTGATAATGTAAAACGCCAAATTGGCGGCAATTTAACTTGTTCAAGTTCTTGCTCAATTTATTGACGGATTAGCGCATGTTCTATTTTTCCATCAATTTTTGTGTCAATTCAGGCTTTCAACCTAGAGATGACACTTTAAAAATATTAAAGCGAGGTGAGGATAACTATTTTCATGTATCATTTGCTTTGATGTTCAGTTTATTCTTCTATCTTCAGTTTATTCTAGTTTTATTATTAAACATCCTTTAAATATATTTCTGAGTGAACCATAAATGAAGACTTATCCTTGAAATTCTGGTTAAGTTGGTAGAATTGTTTATTGTCATTTCTGTTGTCAACAAATTGATCCGGTGTAAAGCAATGTTAAGCCTTTGTTAAGCCAACATAAATTGGCAAATAAATTGGCAAGCAAATTTATCAATTTAAATTATAACTGCAAAACTAGCATGAGCCAACCTCTTCTGTCGGCTTGCGGTTAGATTTTGGTTTCTTCTTGAAATATTTGGCAATGGCAATTCTTCTTTGAAGTATGTATTACGATAATGACCAGTAGACAGACGACTAGGATACCAATTATTATCGAAGAGTATTGGCTTGATCCGTTTTCGATTTCTTGAACTGGAGATAGTTGGTTTGCCATGTCTTTTAGCTTGTAGATTTCTTCAAAGTTGATTTGACTTTGATTTTGGGTTTCGAGCATTTTTGTTGTTGTTGTGAAATTAGCGATAAATAATTCTGGTAGGATGAGTGGTTTACCATGATAGATTTTCACGTTGTTGGTAAATTTTTTGGATCCAATTTGAATATGGTATTCTTTTGGAATTTCCACTAATGTCGGCTCTTCTAGATCAATATATTGGTTCAGTTGCGTTGCATTTTGTGAGGAATTATCAAGATTTCTTCGGTAGTGATTTGTTCTATTATTGATTCTTACAGAATTTGGTAGGAATTTGTTTTTTGCCCGTCTAGAACTCAAATGATACAATCCCCAGTAGCACAACAATATTGGTAAAATATTAAATTTACATATTGGCCCAAGGATGGAAACGACAATTTTTTTTTTTTTTTTTTGCCTAATATATATTTCAAATATGAATCCGATGTTGAAGAAAAATATTGTCCCAATATTGCGAATTAATAAATATGTAATATTGCTTTTAGAAACATACCCAATATTTGTTTTTCAGATTGGCACAATGTATACGTCTTATATGAATCCGATATTGAATATAAATATAACCAATTAATAAATATGTAATATTTCTCCTAGAAATATTTACAATATTTCCTAGAAATATTTACATTATTTCTTTGGAAAAACACATGTATTTAACCAAAACTCCAACACCCGCAGACTAGACCGGTTTCCGATTTCGTGCTTGTTAGCGAAGCACATCAACTTAAAGAAACAGGTTTGAAGGAAACTCAAACGCTAGGAAAGATCGAGGCCATCAGTAGTGCGTGGTGCCCTCTCTCGGTAGTCCTGATTGATATGGAAAATGTACATCTCCTATATATCACCAATATTGGATAAATATTAAATATAAACATGAATAAAAGTCAATGCCAAATATGGATTATCCATATTGGATCAATATTGGATTCACATATTATATAGTAATAATAATGTAGGCGAAAGGTTAATCTCCTATACCGGGTGTTTTTCAGAACTCGCTCACCCCTATAACTTTTTTATTTTTCCAAATAAACAAATGAAATTTGGTGTGTTTATTTATTACCCGGATGTACTTACATTATTTGACGTATTCAATTAATTATTATCAGTTCTGGTTTCACCGGAAGTGGCCAGAACTTTCTTATTTTAAATGAGACGCCAGGTATGTTTTTCCTCATTTCAATAGAAAACTACATTACGAGTACACTGACACCTCATTTGTCACTTTTTGACATTTCATCTTCAAATTATTTAAATTTTTACTTTTCAATCTAGAGCGCCATGAATTAGTTGAAATGCTTAATTTTGCTCCAAGGAACCTGGGAAAATTTGTTTTGATCTTATTTTATATTTTATATCCTCTACAGACTCATTAAAAAATAGAAGTGTATTTTTGTAATTATCTCAAATTTTTCAAATGAGAAGGATGCGGCTCATTACAATATTCCAAAAGAGCGTTTTCTAACGAGCAATTCAGTACCACACAATCGCCACCATATAAAATATTTTATATTTGACAATTTCACTTTTATGTCTACATCTTTCTGATGAAGCTACAGTGTAGCGAAACATGTTAAAGTTTAACAAAAAATTAGTGGAAATAAATAAGTATAATAATTTACTTTAAAAAAAAAATCTTTTACTAGATAATGAATTTCCACCTTGTAACAGCCGATTCAATAAAAATGTTTTGTGTTTAGTTTAGGTTGATATATCATCATCACACAGCCTTCTGGATCTCAAATTGTTTCTAGGTCTCCCTTTTTTATTTTAGGCAATCCAGTTTGTCTTGATTCTTTTCAGCTAGGTCATCATTCCACCGAAGGAAGTTTTCGAAGTTTTCTAAACTATCAGCACTCCTCAATCTAGCAATATGCGTTTGGCTCATGGCTCATTTCATCGCTCTGGATACAGCACAAATGATCACCTTCAATGCCTAAGAACCCTTGGTTTACAGAGAATCCAAATCAACAGAGGTTTTAGGGATCAGACGCTATATGGTCTAAAAAGGTAGGTACCTAATTTTCTAACTTAAAAGTTTTTCCAACAGAAAATTTCGACTTTTATGGCTACCTATTTGAAAAGTTATTTGGTAACTTTTGTTTTAGATTTCCACTGTTTTTAACCTGCGAAGTTTTTTGATTAAAAAAATACAAGATTCAAGTTAAAAATCAAATTTTTGACAGACTTCTCCAGGAGCTATTATTTCAATTGCCCTTCAGGCACGCCATAGGTCCTAGAAAAGTCTATGTATGCTTCTATCAAGCTTCCAGAAGAATTAAATTATGTTTTTTTCTTTTTCAGGTGTGACAAGTACAGGAACCAGAACTTTGGTAAGGTACTACTAGTTGGGTTAGCTTGGTATTGGACTTTGAGCATTTGGCTTTTTTTTCAGTAACTTCCTCTTTATAATATGATTACATACTATTTTTTACCAATTGAAGTTGAGTTCCACTGATATCCAGGACCACAATTCATGATTTGATTATTTCTACTCGGTATTTGGTGTCCTCTGGGGAGGCCGTTCGCCATATTAGGTTAGGATCCCACTTGTTACACGATTATACTATTCAAGGTAAGTGTAGCAGTGGGGCACTACCGAATGCCGGCGAGAAATGGTTGAATTATGATTGGCTGTTGAGTATCAGCTGCACAATGTGATTTCAAGTAGATTCAGATTCAGCCTAATAAGGCCTATTAGAAAAGCTGAATGCTCTCCAACTTTTCCAGGCAATTTTTTTTATGTTTTCCATATGAAGAGACAAGTGATCATGTTCTATATGGTAGCAGAAATTTTCTTGTTTAAAGAAGATTATTCCAGAATAGGAACATTGCAAGTATGTTTTTTTATTCTGTCTATTTCAGGTTGGTATCCTCATTATCATTACACAGTTTTCTGGGTCCACTGCTGAAGATAGACCTCCTCAAGTATTATTTTCAGGTCTTTCTTTTCTAGGCAGTTTCAATCTGATTTGCCTTTGATTCCTTTCAGCTAGGTAGGAAGTCTTCACAGTTTTCTGGACCATCCACACCCCTCAATCTAGCAGCATGTTTGACCCATTTCACAAGTTGGCTTTCGCTCTGGATACAGCACAAATGACTGCCTTCAATGCCTATAAGAACCCTGGCTTGATATTTACAGATAATTGAAATCAACAGAGGTGCTATGAAGCAGACGCTGGTGTGTCTAGAACGATAATTTTCTACTTTCGACACTAAATTTTTAGGTACCTACCTACCTACTAAAAAGTTTATCCATCAGATAATTTCGACTTTTATTGATATTTAAGAATTTTTGATACCTTAATTCTGCTTTAGATTTCTACTATTTTCAAGCTGCAAAGTTTTAGACCTCAAAGGTGTGTTTACTAAAGGTTTTTTTATAAATTGACATGAGTGGTTTGTGGTCACTTTCTACAATAACTTTTTTGTCATAGATGTACTGATGGAAACGAGTACAACCAAAAAGCACTGCGAGAAGTTCCTTCTCAATTTTTAGAGGCATAAATAACCGGCAAATTATCTTGCAGCAAAACGGCGCCTAAACCATTTTTTGACGCGTCCACTGACAACATAACTGGCTTATTAACATTGTAATACTGTAGTATTGAAGTAAAAGATAATATCTGTTTTAATTTATTCACAGCTTGAGTATGATTATCTTTCCAAATGAAAACAGTATTTTAGTTAAACAGTTTCCTCAAATCGTTTAGGTATTGTTAGTTCTGATAAATTTGGTACGAACTTTTGAGACGTAGGTAATCATGTCCAAAATCTGTTCAAGTTCCTTCCTATTCTGAGGCGAAGGCATTCTTATTATGCTTTTAATTTTATCTCGAGTTTTATCTTCATCAACTTTTACGCCTTTACTACTTATTACATGCCTTACAAATTTTATTTCGTTGACATTAAATTTACATTTGGTTTTGTTAAATTTTATACCCTCATTTCTAGCTCTATTCAGCACTGCTAATAAATTTTCATCATGTTCTTCCTGGGTTCTACCAAAAACTAATAAGTCATCTATATAGGACTCTTGACCGTTTAGCCCCTCGAAAATTTGTTTGAATTGCCTTTGAAATACTTCTGGTGCTGAAGCTATACCAAATGGCAGCCTAGAAAACATAATAATATATCTGCCAAAAGGTGTTGCAAAAGTACACAGTCTTCTACTAGATTTATTTAGAGGTATCTCGTAAAAGCCCTGATTTGCATTAAGCAAGCTAAAAACTCTAGCTCCTGACAATTGGGCTAGCATTTCTTCTACTGTGGGAATTTGATAATATTCCCTTTTAATAACTTGATTTAAATTTTTAGGATCTAAGCACAACCTGATTTTGCCATTTGACTTTCTGGCAGTTACCAATGGATGAACCCATTCTGTAGGCTCAGACACTTTCTCAATTATTTTTAATTTCCCCAGCCTGTTTAATTCAGCTCGAACTTCCTCTCTAATAGATAGTGGAATTTTACGAGCATTGAATGCAACTTGTGCAGCATTTTCTTTCAAAATAATGGTATGCTCTTGTTTTAGGCAACCAATACCTGTGAATAGATCCTATTATTGTGACAAAACATCATTTAGACGCTCATGATTAATTCTTTTGATTAACCCAAACTTTTTACAATGCTCCAATCCTTAAAATTGGTGGACTATTTACAGTATCTACATCAAGAAAGTCTAAATTGGCCATTCGTTTATTTGGGAAAATGCAATTAAAAAAACATTTGCCCAAATTTCCAATGCTAGTTCCATTGTAATTTATTAATTTAATATTTGATTTAAACAATTTGGCTCTAGGAATTTGTTCAAATATAGCTTTGGAAATTATGCTAGCTTGGGCCCCTGTATCTAATTCAAATTTAATATATACCTTGATGGGTGCTTTGCTGACTTGAACTACTTCAGTCCACTCTTTAACTACTCTGTTGGCCTCATTTACTGAACCAATAAAAATTGTTGTTTCTTCATCTGAGTCCTCATTATTGGTAATTTCTTGAGTGCTGATTTCCTTTACTTGCTTTAGTTTGCACATTTCAACAAAATGATTTATTTTGTTACATTTTTTGCACGTTTAATTGTATGCTGGGCATTTATTTACCTTGTGTGTATGTCCACATCTTGTAATTTTTTTATTGCTTTCTCCTTTTTCATGGTTTCTTGATCCTGTGTGTCGTGCACTGAGCCCAGCCTTTTCTGACCAACTTTGTTTAAAGCAAGTGACTCCATTGCTATTTCCGTTACTTGACTCTCGGTAACGAGCACTGGTCGGCACAAGTCAATGCACTTACTCAGAGTTAAATTAGGTTCTGTCAGAAGTTTTTCTCTTAATTTGGAATGCTCAATACCACAAATCAAGCGATCTCTTATCAGTGAGTCTTTTAATTTACCAAAATCACATGAGTTGGATAGTGATTTTAGCTCGGTCACGTAATTCTCGAAATTTTCTCCGGTTTTTTGATTTCTCATAAAGAATTTGTGCCTTTCGTAAGTTACGTTAATTTTGGGCACAAAATAGTCATTAAATTTAACAACAAGGACATCAAATTTGTCCACTTCATTTGATTTGAATTCCAGTCTGTTGAAAATGTCTAGGCCCTCCTGACCCATGCAGTACAACAACAGACAACATTTTCGTTTTTTAATCAGCATTCTGCAGGTCTGCAGCAGCTAAAAACACTTCAAAAGACTGCCTGAACTTCACCGGCTTTGAAGTTTGAGGGTTTCAAATCCATTTCGCGAGAGCTTCAGATCACTTTTCTTTACGACTGCGCCATGTTATATAATACACAAGTTACGGCATATTGCTATTTAACTTTTTTATTTAAACACCATTAAGTTGTTCCATTCAACTTACATTTTTTGAATAAAAATCTTGACAAGTGTCTGACTGACTACATACTACAACTCGGTCATCATTCGATCAGGTTGGAAGTCCTAGCAGTTTCCTGGACCATCCGCACCCATTAATCTAGCAACCTGTTCGGCCTATTTTCATCAACCTAAGAAGCAAACTGGGTCTCACTCTGGATCCAGCACAAATTACCACAAAGTCTACAAATCTTTGGTTAGAATGTTCATGAAGATTTCATGGATCAATGGTAATACTATTTTTCGGCGGTGAAGTTACATGCGCACCAATTCTCAAAATATTTCATGATTTGACCAAATCTTCCGGATATGGGGTTCCCGGAGAGGCCTAATGCCATAGTTTTCCTGGATCCCTTTTGTTGCACTATTATACTATTTACGGTAAGTGTAGCAGTGGTGCCATCCAAGCTGGCGAGAGGGTGTTTAATTCATCATGTAATTTCAAAGTAGAATAGGCCTAATGGGGAAACCATTTGAAAAAAAAAAAAAAAAAACGCTCTAACAGTTCGTACCTCGAGGGTGGTGTGGAAATCGAGCAATTCAAGTTACAAGGACTAATAACGCTCTTATAATTGAGTATTTTACTGGTAAGTATTTGAAAATAAAAGGTTTTCAAATGACAACTTTTCGTTATAGGGCAGCACAAATAACCAATGGTAAATTTATTCCTAAATCCTCTTATCTGCAGGATTTGCAAGAGATGAGATGGGACCTTATCACCAAAACTAATCTCCAAAACGACTGGGAAGAACTAGCTCAGGAACGCAAGATATGGGGAGGTGTGGTTGCAAATAACACGGCAGAAAATAGGCCACGTCGGAATCCAAAAGTTTTTGGAATGCCTAGACTGTGACAGAGTAATTTCTTCTAAGATTAGAATATTCAGCCATAGAACACGGAAGATCAAGCACTCCACTCTGTTCTATTTCATGAGTTTTCACAAAGGACAAAATATATTTGAATTTGAAGATTGCATAATAATACTAAATATTGATACAGGTACCTTTTTAATATAAAAAGTATAAATTTGTAGGTATATTATTACAATAAAATTTAAAGGATTGGATAGCAAGCTTGTTGGGCAATAGCACACAAGTTGTGCCCAATAGCCATCCTGAAATATCCAGATTCACCCCACCCAGTTCCCCAAGAATTCTTAACAATCCAATAATCCTGACCATTTTCTGTTCCGTAGCCTACAACCAGAACTCCATGGTCGATTGCTGTAGAACAGCTTGTATCAGCGAAAATTCCACCACCATACGATTGAAGTAAATCGGCGTTTATGGCCACAGATACAGGCCCAACAGAACCGACTGCGTTTTTAAGGTCGTTTTCATCGTTCTGGTTTATTTCTGTGTATCCAGTGCTTTTGATTACTGTATCACCAGCTCTGCAACTACCTTGATATGCTTCGTAAGGGTAAGCGTCTTCAGTAGCAATACCGTGATCCCTGACGTAGTCTAAACCACTTTGGACTATACCTCCGTCGCAACCATCAGCAGAATATCCAGAATTTGAAGTGCAACAATCTATAAGGTTTTGTTCACTGAGTGAGAGAAGTTGGCCTGATTTAATCGCATAGACGCCTTCAAGAGTTCCAGTCTAAAAATTATTTTTAAATTATTTGTTGGTTCCGAAAGAAAGAAGGTTGTTGAGACATGTGAAATTTTACAAAAATTACAAATAAAAATGTCTCAAAGTAATCTAAAGTAACAAATCAATTACAATCACATAACTTCATTTTTTTAGACAATGTAATTCTTCGCGAATAAATTGGAGCGGAAGTCGAAAATGTCCGACAGCAAAAGTAACTATTGTTATTGAATGGTGGAAAATTCTTACAGCACTGAAAGCCCAGCATGATCCACAACCTCCCTGGTTCTTAACTGCAGTGACCGCGCCCCTCTCTCTCCAATCAATGCTATCGGGAATATTCAAAGCTGGAACGTGCAGTTTCCTCAACTCAGACTTAGTTTTGTTGAATGGTACTGCATTTAAATAAGCGACAAATTCTTCTGAAGTCATGTCAGAAAATTGGTTGACTGCCAAGTACCAAGACACCGAGCCGGCGTTGTACTTGGCGTTGTGCTCCTGGATTTTGTTGAGGTTTCCTTTGAAGACTGCGTAGCGCAGTTTGTGTTCAGATTCGGTTTGGTAGGATTTTCCATGGTCGATCTAAAGTTATTTGGAGATTTAGTTTACGAGAAAAAGATTGGATTGGGTTTACTTACTTTGAATTTGTTAAAAAGTAGCTCGTTTGAGCTTACAGCTAATAACAATGATACGAATAAAAGAGTTTTGAACCACATTTTGCTAAAATAGTCAACGAAATAGAAATATATTATTGAAATTATATAAATACTTACCCTACTGCCTTTTACACAATGAATATGTAATATGCAATTCCGGCATTTTAAAATTTTATTTATATACAAAACTTTCTGATCAAAACACTTGTTGAATCAAGTACCAATGTCCTGTATTGATAGTTTAGGTAGGTTTTGCAACAAGACAAGAGGCTTTTCAATAATAGCAAATAAATATTTCACAATGACAATAATAATTGATAAGCGGAAATTACGTCGATCACCGAAAAAAGTCTGTTTTTAAAAAGTTTATTTTCAAAAGTTATTTCTAGAGCAAAACAATATGAAATGAATATTAATCTTAAACTAAGGTACATTTATATTTTAATTTGTGCTGAGCTGGTTCACGTGCCTGGCAATGGGAAACATCTTGCCTCAACAGGTTCCATGAGATTCGTGATGGGTATACTTTGTAGCTACAATGTAACCCCTCCCATCTTAAGTTAGAAAATATCTCTGGTATTTTCTAAAGCCGGTTTTACACTGACAATTTATTGGTCAATTTATTGATCAAGTCGCTTGTCAAGAAATATTGATAATGTAAAACGCCAAATTGGCGGCAATTTAACTTGTTCAAGTTCTTGCTCAATTTATTGACGGATTAGCGCATGTTCTATTTTTCCATCAATTTTTGTGTCAATTCAGGCTTTCAACCTAGAGATGACACTTTAAAAATATTAAAGCGAGGTGAGGATAACTATTTTCATGTATCATTTGCTTTGATGTTCAGTTTATTCTTCTATCTTCAGTTTATTCTAGTTTTATTATTAAACATCCTTTAAATATATTTCTGAGTGAACCATAAATGAAGACTTATCCTTGAAATTCTGGTTAAGTTGGTAGAATTGTTTATTGTCATTTCTGTTGTCAACAAATTGATCCGGTGTAAAGCAATGTTAAGCCTTTGTTAAGCCAACATAAATTGGCAAATAAATTGGCAAGCAAATTTATCAATTTAAATTATAACTGCAAAACTAGCATGAGCCAACCTCTTCTGTCGGCTTGCGGTTAGATTTTGGTTTCTTCTTGAAATATTTGGCAATGGCAATTCTTCTTTGAAGTATGTATTACGATAATGACCAGTAGACAGACGACTAGGATACCAATTATTATCGAAGAGTATTGGCTTGATCCGTTTTCGATTTCTTGAACTGGAGATAGTTGGTTTGCCATGTCTTTTAGCTTGTAGATTTCTTCAAAGTTGATTTGACTTTGATTTTGGGTTTCGAGCATTTTTGTTGTTGTTGTGAAATTAGCGATAAATAATTCTGGTAGGATGAGTGGTTTACCATGATAGATTTTCACGTTGTTGGTAAATTTTTTGGATCCAATTTGAATATGGTATTCTTTTGGAATTTCCACTAATGTCGGCTCTTCTAGATCAATATATTGGTCCAGTTGCGTTGCATTTTGTGAGGAATTATCAAGATTTCTTCGGTAGTGATTTGTTCTATTATTGATTCTTACAGAATTTGGTAGGAATTTGTTTTCTGCCCGTCTAGAACTTCAATGATACAATCCCCAGTAGCACAACAATATTGGTAAAATATTAAATTTACATATTGGCCCAAGGATGGAAACGACAATTTTTTTTTTTTTGCCCAATATATATTTCAAATATGAATCCGATGTTGAAGAAAAATATTGTCCCAATATTGCGAATTAATAAATATGTAATATTGCTTTTAGAAATATACCCAATATTTGTTTTTCAGATTGGCACAATGTATACGTCTTATATGAATCCGATATTGAATATAAATATTACCAATTAATAAATATGTAATATTTCTCCTAGAAATATTTACAATATTTCCTAGAAATATTTACATTATTTCTTTGGAAAAACACATGTATTTAACCAAAACTCCAACACCCGCAGACTAGACCGGTTTCCGATTTCGTGCTTGTTAGCGAAGCACATCAACTTAAAGAAACAGGTTTGAAGGAAACTCAAACGCTAGGAAAGATCGAGGCCATCAGTAGTGCGTGGTGCCCTCTCTCGGTAGTCCTGATTGATATGGAAAATGTACATCTCCTATATATCACCAATATTGGATAAATATTAAATATAAACATGAATAAAAGTCAATGCCAAATATGGATTATCCATATTGGATCAATATTGGATTCACATATTATATAGTAATAATAATGTAGGCGAAAGGTTAATCTCCTATACCGGGTGTTTTTCAGAACTCGCTCACCCCTATAACTTTTTTATTTTTCCAAATAAACAAATGAAATTTGGTGTGTTTATTTATTACCCGGATGTACTTACATTATTTGACGTATTCAATTAATTATTATCAGTTCTGGTTTCACCGGAAGTGGCCAGAACTTTCTTATTTTAAATGAGACGCCAGGTATGTTTTTCCTCATTTCAATAGAAAACTACATTACGAGTACACTGACACCTCATTTGTCACTTTTTGACATTTCATCTTCAAATTATTTAAATTTTTACTTTTCAATCTAGAGCGCCATGAATTAGTTGAAATGCTTAATTTTGCTCCAAGGAACCTGGGAAAATTTGTTTTGATCTTATTTTATATTTTATATCCTCTACAGACTCATTAAAAAATAGAAGTGTATTTTTGTAATTATCTCAAATTTTTCAAATGAGAAGGATGCGGCTCATTACAATATTCCAAAAGAGCGTTTTCTAACGAGCAATTCAGTACCACACAATCGCCACCATATAAAATATTTTATATTTGACAATTTCACTTTTATGTCTACATCTTTCTGATGAAGCTACAGTGTAGCGAAACATGTTAAAGTTTAACAAAAAATTAGTGGAAATAAATAAGTATAATAATTTACTTTAAAAAAAAAATCTTTTACTAGATAATGAATTTCCACCTTGTAACAGCCGATTCAATAAAAATGTTTTGTGTTTAGTTTAGGTTGATATATCATCATCACACAGCCTTCTGGATCTCAAATTGTTTCTAGGTCTCCCTTTTTTATTTTAGGCAATCCAGTTTGTCTTGATTCTTTTCAGCTAGGTCATCATTCCACCGAAGGAAGTTTTCGAAGTTTTCTAAACTATCAGCACTCCTCAATCTAGCAATATGCGTTTGGCTCATGGCTCATTTCATCGCTCTGGATACAGCACAAATGATCACCTTCAATGCCTAAGAACCCTTGGTTTACAGAGAATCCAAATCAACAGAGGTTTTAGGGATCAGACGCTATATGGTCTAAAAAGGTAGGTACCTAATTTTCTAACTTAAAAGTTTTTCCAACAGAAAATTTCGACTTTTATGGCTACCTATTTGAAAAGTTATTTGGTAACTTTTGTTTTAGATTTCC
The DNA here is from genome assembly GCA_917834065.1 of Ceutorhynchus assimilis. Classification (NCBI taxonomy): domain Eukaryota; kingdom Metazoa; phylum Arthropoda; class Insecta; order Coleoptera; family Curculionidae; genus Ceutorhynchus; species Ceutorhynchus assimilis. The sequence continues at coordinate 55,090,233 of OU892278.1, forward strand.
ACTGTTTTTAACCTGCGAAGTTTTTTGATTAAAAAAATACAAGATTCAAGTTAAAAATCAAATTTTTGACAGACTTCTCCAGGAGCTATTATTTCAATTGCCCTTCAGGCACGCCATAGGTCCTAGAAAAGTCTATGTATGCTTCTATCAAGCTTCCAGAAGAATTAAATTATGTTTTTTTCTTTTTCAGGTGTGACAAGTACAGGAACCAGAACTTTGGTAAGGTACTACTAGTTGGGTTAGCTTGGTATTGGACTTTGAGCATTTGGCTTTTTTTTCAGTAACTTCCTCTTTATAATATGATTACATACTATTTTTTACCAATTGAAGTTGAGTTCCACTGATATCCAGGACCACAATTCATGATTTGATTATTTCTACTCGGTATTTGGTGTCCTCTGGGGAGGCCGTTCGCCATATTAGGTTAGGATCCCACTTGTTACACGATTATACTATTCAAGGTAAGTGTAGCAGTGGGGCACTACCGAATGCCGGCGAGAAATGGTTGAATTATGATTGGCTGTTGAGTATCAGCTGCACAATGTGATTTCAAGTAGATTCAGATTCAGCCTAATAAGGCCTATTAGAAAAGCTGAATGCTCTCCAACTTTTCCAGGCAATTTTTTTTATGTTTTCCATATGAAGAGACAAGTGATCATGTTCTATATGGTAGCAGAAATTTTCTTGTTTAAAGAAGATTATTCCAGAATAGGAACATTGCAAGTATGTTTTTTTATTCTGTCTATTTCAGGTTGGTATCCTCATTATCATTACACAGTTTTCTGGGTCCACTGCTGAAGATAGACCTCCTCAAGTATTATTTTCAGGTCTTTCTTTTCTAGGCAGTTTCAATCTGATTTGCCTTTGATTCCTTTCAGCTAGGTAGGAAGTCTTCACAGTTTTCTGGACCATCCACACCCCTCAATCTAGCAGCATGTTTGACCCATTTCACAAGTTGGCTTTCGCTCTGGATACAGCACAAATGACTGCCTTCAATGCCTATAAGAACCCTGGCTTGATATTTACAGATAATTGAAATCAACAGAGGTGCTATGAAGCAGACGCTGGTGTGTCTAGAAAGATAATTTTCTACTTTCGACACTAAATTTTTAGGTACCTACCTACTAAAAAGTTTATCCATCAGATAATTTCGACTTTTATTGATATTTAAGAATTTTTGGTACCTTAATTCTGCTTTAGATTTCTACTATTTTCAAGCTGCAAAGTTTTAGACCTCAAAGGTGTGTTTACTAAAGGTTTTTTTATAAATTGACATGAGTGGTTTGTGGTCACTTTCTACAATAACTTTTTTGTCATAGATGTACTGATGGAAACGAGTACAACCAAAAAGCACTGCGAGAAGTTCCTTCTCAATTTTTAGAGGCATAAATAACCGGCAAATTATCTTGCAGCAAAACGGCGCCTAAACCATTTTTTGACGCGTCCACTGACAACATAACTGGCTTATTAACATTGTAATACTGTAGTATTGAAGTAGAAGATAATATCTGTTTTAATTTATTCACAGCTTGAGTATGATTATCTTTCCAAATGAAAACAGTATTTTAGTTAAACAGTTTCCTCAAATCGTTTAGGTATTGTTAGTTCTGATAAATTTGGTACGAACTTTTGAGACGTAGGTAATCATGTCCAAAATCTGTTCAAGTTCCTTCCTATTCTGAGGCGAAGGCATTCTTATTATGCTTTTAATTTTATCTCGAGTTTTATCTTCATCAACTTTTACGCCTTTACTACTTATTACATGCCTTACAAATTTTATTTCGTTGACATTAAATTTACATTTGGTTTTGTTAAATTTTATACCCTCATTTCTAGCTCTATTCAGCACTGCTAATAAATTTTCATCATGTTCTTCCTGGGTTCTACCAAAAACTAATAAGTCATCTATATAGGACTCTTGACCGTTTAGCCCCTCGAAAATTTGTTTGAATTGCCTTTGAAATACTTCTGGTGCTGAAGCTATACCAAATGGCAGCCTAGAAAACATAATAATATATCTGCCAAAAGGTGTTGCAAAAGTACACAGTCTTCTACTAGATTTATTTAGAGGTATCTCGTAAAAGCCCTGATTTGCATTAAGCAAGCTAAAAACTCTAGCTCCTGACAATTGGGCTAGCATTTCTTCTACTGTGGGAATTTGATAATATTCCCTTTTAATAACTTGATTTAAATTTTTAGGATCTAAGCACAACCTGATTTTGCCATTTGACTTTCTGGCAGTTACCAATGGATGAACCCATTCTGTAGGCTCAGACACTTTCTCAATTATTTTTAATTTCTCCAGCCTGTTTAATTCAGCTCGAACTTCCTCTCTAATAGATAGTGGAATTTTACGAGCATTGAATGCAACTTGTGCAGCATTTTCTTTCAAAATAATGGTATGCTCTTGTTTTAGGCAACCAATACCTGTGAATAGATCCTATTATTGTGACAAAACATCATTTAGACGCTCATGATTAATTCTTTTGATTAACCCAAACTTTTTACAATGCTCCAATCCTTAAAATTGGTGAACTATTTACAGTATCTACACCAAGAAAGTCTAAATTGGCCATTCGTTTATTTGGGAAAATGCAATTAAAAAAACATTTGCCCAAATTTCCAATGCTAGTTCCATTGTAATTTATTAAATTAATATTTGATTTAAACAATTTGGCTCTAGGAATTTGTTCAAATATTTGGAAATTATGCCAGCTTGGGCCCCTGTATCTAATTCAAATTTAATATATACCTTGATGGGTGCTTTGCTGACTTGAACTACTTCAGTCCACTCTTTAACTACTCTGTTGGCCTCATTTACTGAACCAATAAAAATTGTTGTTTCTTCATCTGAGTCCTCATTATTGGTAATTTCTTGAGTGCTGATTTCCTTTACTTGCTTTAGTTTGCACATTTCAACAAAATGATTTATTTTGTTACATTTTTTGCACGTTTGATTGTATGCTGGGCATTTATTTACCTTGTGTGTATGTCCACATCTTGTAATTTTTTTATTGCTTTCTCCTTTTTCATGGTTTCTTGATTCTGTGTGTCGTGCACTGAGCCCAGCCTTTTCTGACCAACTTTGTTTATAGCAAGTGACTCCATTGCTATTTCCGTTACTTGACTCTCGGTAACGAGCACTGGTCGGCACAAGTCAATGCACTTACTCAGAGTTAAATTAGGTTCTGTCAGAAGTTTTTCTCTTAATTTGGAATGCTCAATACCACAAATCAAGCGATCTCTTATCAGTGAGTCTTTTAATTTACCAAAATCACATGAGTTGGATAGTGATTTTAGCTCGGTCACGTATAATTCTCGAAATTTTCTCCGGTTTTTTGATTTCTCATAAAGAATTTGTGCCTTTCGTAAGTTACGTTAATTTTGGGCACAAAATAGTCATTAAATTTAACAACAAGGACATCAAATTTGTCCACTTCATTTGATTTGAATTCCAGTCTGTTGAAAATGTCTAGGCCCTCCTGACCCATGCAGTACAACAACAGACAACATTTTCGTTTTTTAATCAGCATTCTGCAGGTCTGCAGCAGCTAAAAACACTTCAAAAGACTGCCTGAACTTCACCGGCTTTGAAGTTTGAGGGTTTCAAATCCATTTCGCGAGAGCTTCAGATCACTTTTCTTTACGACTGCGCCATGTTATATAATACACAAGTTACGGGATATTGCTATTTAACTTTTTTATTTAAACACCATTAAGTTGTTCCATTCAACTTACATTTTTTGACTAAAAATCTTGACAAGTGTCTGACTGACTACATACTACAACTCGGTCATCATTCGATCAGGTTGGAAGTCCTAGCAGTTTCCTGGACCATCCGCACCCATTAATCTAGCAACATGTTCGGCCTATTTTCATCAACCTAAGAAGCAAACTGGGTCTCACTCTGGATCGAGCACAAATTACCACAAAGTCTACAAATCTTTGGTTAGAATGTTCATGAAGATTTCATGGATCAATGGTAATACTATTTTTCGGCGGTGAAGTTACATGTGCACCAATTCTCAAAATATTTCATGATTTGACCAAATCTTCCGGCATATGGGGTTCCCGGAGAGGCCTAATGCCATAGTTTTCCTGGATCCCTTTTGTTGCACTATTATACTATTTACGGTAAGTGTAGCAGTGGTGCCATCCAAGCTGGCGAGAGGGTGTTTAATTCATCATGTAATTTCAAAGTGGAATAGGCCTAATGGGGAAACCATTTGAAAAAAAAAAAAAAAACGCTCTAACAGTTCGTACCTCGAGGGTGGTGTGGAAATCGAGCAATTCAAGTTACAAGGACTAATAACGCTCTTATAATTGAGTATTTTACTGGTAAGTATTTGAAAATAAAAGGTTTTCAAATGACAACTTTTCGTTATAGGGCAGTACAAATAACCAATGGTAAATTTATTCCTAAATACTCTTATCTGCAGGATTTGCAAGAGATGAGATGGGACCTTATCGCCAAAACTAATATCCAAAATGACTGGGAAGAACTAGCTCAGGAACGCAAGATATGGGGAGGTGTGGTTGCAAATAACACGGCAGAAAATAGGCCACGTCAGAATCCAAGAGTTTTTGGAATGCCTAGACTGTGACAGAGTAATTTCTTCTAAGATTAGAATATTCAGCCATAGAACACAGAAGATCAAGCACTCCACTCTATTCTATTTCATGAGTTTTCTTAAAGGACAAAATATATTTGAGTTTGAAGATTGCATAATAATACTAAATATTGATACAGGTACCTTTTTAATATAAAAAGTATAAATTTGTAGGTATATTATTACAATAAAATTTAAAGGATTGGATAGCAAGCTTGTTGGGCAATAGCACACAAGTTGTGCCCAATAGCCATCCTGAAATATCCAGATTCACCCCACCCAGTTCCCCAAGAATTCTTAACAATCCAATAATCCTGACCATTTTCTGTTCCGTAGCCTACAACCAGAACTCCATGGTCGATTGCTGTAGAACAGCTTGTATCAGCGAAAATTCCACCACCATACGATTGAAGTAAATCGGCGTTTATGGCCACAGATACAGGCCCAACAGAACCGACTGCGTTTTTAAGGTCGTTTTCATCGTTCTGGTTTATTTCTGTGTATCCAGTGCTTTTGATTACTGTATCACCAGCTCTGCAACTACCTTGATATGCTTCGTAAGGGTAAGCGTCTTCAGTAGCAATACCGTGATCCCTGACGTAGTCTAAACCACTTTGGACTATACCTCCGTCGCAACCATCAGCAGAATATCCAGAATTTGAAGTGCAACAATCTATAAGGTTTTGTTCACTGAGTGAGAGAAGTTGGCCTGATTTAATCGCATAGACGCCTTCAAGAGTTCCAGTCTAAAAATTATTTTTAAATTATTTGTTGGTTCCGAAAGAAAGAAGGTTGTTGAGACATGTGAAATTTTACAAAAATTACAAATAAAAATGTCTCAAAGTAATCTAAAGTAACAAATCAATTACAATCACATAACTTCATTTTTTTAGACAATGTAATTCTTCGCGAATAAATTGGAGCGGAAGTCGAAAATGTCCGACAGCAAAAGTAACTATTGTTATTGAATGGTGGAAAATTCTTACAGCACTGAAAGCCCAGCATGAACCACAACCTCCCTGGTTCTTAACTGCAGTGACCGCGCCCCTCTCTCTCCAATCAATGCTATCGGGAATATTCAAAGCTGGAACGTGCAGTTTCCTCAACTCAGACTTAGTTTTGTTGAATGGTACTGCATTTAAATAAGCGACAAATTCTTCTGAAGTCATGTCAGAAAATTGGTTGACTGCCAAGTACCAAGACACCGAGCCGGCGTTGTACTTGGCGTTGTGCTCCTGGATTTTGTTGAGGTTTCCTTTGAAGACTGCGTAGCGCAGTTTGTGTTCAGATTCAGTTTGGTAGGATTTGCCATGGTTGATCTGAAGTTAATTAATTGAAGATTTAATTTGAGAGAAAATAGAAAGATTGGGTTTACTTACTTTGAATTTGTTGAAAAGTAGCTCGTTTGAGCTTACAGCTAATAACAATGATACGAATAAAAGTGTTTTGAACCACATTTTGCTGAAACTTGATGACATAAATATATTTTATTGAAATTATATAAATACTTACCCTGCCTTTCACACAATGAATATGTAATATGCAATTCCGGCATTCTCAAATTTTATTTATATACATAACTATCTAATCAAAACACTTGTTGAATCAAGTACCAATGTCCTGTATTGATAGTTTAGGTAGGTTTTGCAACAAGAGGCTTTTCAATAATAGCAAGTAAATATTTCACAATGACAATAACAATTCATAAGCGGAAATTACGTCGATCACCGAAAAAAGTCTGTTTTTAAAAAGTTTATTTTCAAAAGTTATTTCTAGAGCAAAACAATATGGAATGAATATTAATCTTAAACTAAGGTACATTTATAATTTAATTTGTGCTGAGCTGGTCCACGTGTCTGGTGATGGGAAACATCTTGCGTAACAGGTTCCATGAGATTCGTGATGGGTATACTTTGTAGCTACAATGTAACTCCTCCCATCTTAAGTTAGAAAATATCTCTGGTATTTTCTAAGGCAACCTCTTCTGTCGGATTTTGGCTTTTTCTTGAAATATTTGGCAATGGCAATTCTTCTTTGAAGTATTACGATTATTATGATGACCAGTAGACAGACGACTAGGACACCGATTATTATCGAAGAGTATTGGCTTGGTCCGTTTTCGATTTCTTGAACTGGAGATAGTTGGTTTGCCATGTCTTTTAGCTTGTAGATTTCTTCTAAGTTGATTTGATTTAGATTTTGGGTTTCGAGCATTTTTGTTGTTGTTGTGAAATTAGCGATAAATAATTCTGGTAGGATGAGTGGTTTACTATGGTTGATTTTCACGTTGTTGGTAAATTTCTTGGATCTAATTTGAATATGGCATTCTTTAGGAATTTTTACTAATGTCGGCTCTTCTAGATCAATATATTGGTCCAGTTGCGTTGCATTTTGTGAGGAATTATCAGGATTTTGTTACGGGATGATTTTTCCCGCACCAAAATAAAAGGAAATAAGCTTATTCACCTCTCTGAATAGCATACCTTCCTCAAGCCACTGTTTTCTATCCCATAGTTGTAGCCAAACTTTTCATCAAACTTTTTATTTTTCCCAGAATCATTAAGTTAGAGGTTTATTAATGGAATTGATTTTCTGTTAGTAGGGTTAAAATAAATAGACAATTAATTTATTAATAAAACAAAATCACAATATTTACACTAGAACAGCTGATGTCTGATCCGAGTAGATTGATTAGATTGATAGCGCTCCAAATAGGGTCAATGACCGGTACTAACTTAATTTGAATAAGTACCATGCCCCAACTACCATCAAAATCCCTAGTACCTTCCACCTTCGACTTTTGACAGAGACTTTTTAAAGGACATTGCAGGGACAAGCAGAGGTCATTCAGGTCGAGGACTTTTCACGATTAAGTGTTCGGGAAAATTCCTCAGGCACATTTTGCCGATTTTCTGAGTTGTCTAGTTTTCGCTCATAGATCTAGGGTGGCTAATCCGTTATTTTAGCACCCAATCGCCTTGTGCGGATTTTTTTTGTGAGTCGAAAAAGAGCAACGTGTCCAATTGTTTGTTCCTAAAGGCCAAATTATTTTGGTGAGTCGTTTTTCTTATTAATCTTCTCTGTGTTTCTCTATTTCCTATGTAAAAGCATAATTTTCTGTTAATTATACGGTTAAATTCCGAATATCGGACATACCTACCTCTATTGCTCCACGCCCTGTCTCATAACGTCCATTTGTTTCAGGCCTTTAATCTTCACCTTTAGATGTTACGCTTTATTCATCACCCCTAGAAGTTACACTTTAATGAGAAAATATTTGGTTTGGTTTCCCCACGAACTGAAATTTGGTTGGCCGATTAGATTACTCAGTCACCATATTGCAGCGAAAATTGCTGCTTGGTGTTGAAGTTTTGTCTTAGATGGCGCCACGATCAAATTTCGACCGTTGTATTACACTTTAATGTTTACCTTTAGATGTCACCTTTTATTCGTCACGCTTAGTCCTTAACTTGAGTAAAGAGTTAAACGTTGAGCTTACTGTGTATTTTAAGTAGTACCTGCAATCTTCAGCCTCCTCTAGACCATTGGAAGCTTTAGTGACTCCTAGTTACAGTTACTGAACTTCAGTGCCCAGGGCCAGTGGCTTCTTGTTGCGGTCTTGATCCAGTCCCAGGCCATCGGAAACACTGGAAGATATTAGTTCCATCCGTCAGGTTCCCCCAAGAGTTTAGGGACTACTCAGGTTTGATAAGTGTGTTGTATTGTCTTATATCAAACCTTACCAACCCCTTGTTGGAGTTAATCACCACAACAACGCAGTTCTACTATATTAAAATTATCCTTCAGATTAGATGTTATTATTTCAGTTTTAATCAATTATATATCTTACCTTTACTATATGAAATTTACCATTCAGGTTGGGTATTGTTAGGTACTTCAATTTTATTAGGTATCTAGGTATTTATCCTACCTATATTGTTACATAATATTAAAGCCCTTCAGGTTACGTATTGTTACTTCAACTTTGATTAATGCTGCACTGAATACAGGTAAATACTTGTACCACAGCATATACAAAAACAATCAGCAGGCTAACTTGAGTGACAGCCCGTGTAATAAAGGAATTCATCGTCAAAATGTCACTAGCGGCCATTTTGGGATACGAAACAGGGCCCGATTAACGATAATTTAGGTTTTTTCTTTCCTGTGACAGAGTCGTATTGGCTTTAAATAAACTAATTTATTATTACTTACATATAAAAATGTTTATAATTACTAATTTATTATTATTATTGAATATACAAGAATGATAACAGATAACACCATAAATGACAACACGAATATATCAAAATCGTTTTGAAAATCATAGCTAAAATTCCGCTCTACACCGCACGCCTATGACCTCCGTCAGAAATAAACAAATAAAATAAAATTTCGGCGCTCCTGCCGTTTAATGACAGCGTTTTGACAAAATGGAATCCCCTAATGGCGGCGTGCGCAGAAAAGATGCGCGTGAGAGTTAGCCTGCTGATTGTTTTTGTATATGCTGTGCTTGTACACTGGGGTTAAATGGCCATTTACGAAGGTACTGCATTGAGTGAGCTTATTTAGTAATTAATATTTCAGGTATTATGGACCTTTCTCATGCAATGAACAACGAGGATGGTTTATTAAAATTTATGTAATAAAGAAAGAGACACATATAATGACGCGCGATACCTGTGTGGAATGACTTTGATTGGTTCCACTTGTCAAATTGTGCAATTTCGGTTATGTTTCTGTTTTTGTTTATTTTTAAACGTAAATATGACAAATATATGGGGGAAAAGTTTAGAAAATTTTAAGAAGAGCGAATTTGCAAATCTTTAATTGTACAATTATTATTGTATTTGATATAGAAATCGTTATTTTAAGAACCCCTCAAACCTCCTGTTCCAACTTAAATCATCTTCAGTCAGGTTGAGATCATGTAACCATTGTTTTCTTAAAAATTGATTGCTTGGGAACTTGTGAAAAGAAAGGTTTGATTTCTTTTTCACCTTACTCTGACAAGATCTCACATAACACATTTGAACCATTGTATAATAAACAGTTTTTGTAATAATTTTCAGCAATATTGATTGATTATTGAGGTTAGCTTAAAAAACGTCAGGGTCAGACCACGTTTCCGCATTCCAGTTGACAATTTTATTATCTGTCACCCACAAGCTGTGCGCGCAGCGCAGGTAAAACGAGAAAGGTCCATTGTTGTTAATTGTTATTACTCTTTATTTTATTTTTTTATTAAGGGACTCAAGTTGAGTGTAATTAATCATTTTGTAAATACTATTTTAAGAACATATGGCTAGACGATTTCTTTTCTTGTTCTGTTCTGGTTCCAGTGTAAATAATTTTCAGTGTTCCAGGGCGCTCGAAAAACTCACTCCGAACTTGCTCTGGAGTCAAACCTATTCTGTTCTGGTTCTAATTAAAACCCGTACCTGATTGTAGCAAAGCGTTTCACTTTTGTCCTCCCTTCTTGTTTACGTTTATATTTCAGGTTGTGCTGCTGTAGGTCCGTAGAAGTTTCCTGCTTTCGTTATATCAGTTGATTTCGTGTACTACAGGGAAAAAGCAGGTGGCGCTCTATATTCAGTTATTTAAATAACCCACACCCCTCTCCGTATTGGAAGCTAGTTGGCAACCCTTTACACGAAATCACGTTTCTAGATTTCAGCCACCAACCAACCCTCTCTCTTTATTTCTCTGTTTTAGTTACCCATTCACTATCTCCCTTCCTCAAATCTTATCATTAACTTCTCCCTTACGTTTTGTGTGCGGGTAATAATTTCTTCGGTAGTGATTTGTTCTATTTTTGATTCTTACAGAATTTGGTAGGAATTTGTTTTTTGCCCGTCTAGAACTTCAATGATACAATCCCCAGTAGCACAACAATATTGGTAAAATATTAAATTTACATATTGGCCCAAGGATGGAAACGACAATTTTTTTTTTTTTTGCGTAATATATATTTCAAATATGAATCCGATGTTGAAGAAAAATATTGTCCCAATATTGCAAATTAATAAATATGTAATATTGCTTTTAGAAATATACCCAATATTTGTTTTTCAGATTGGCACAATGTATACTTCTTATATGAATCCGATATTGAATATAAATATTTCTTCAATATTACCAATTAATAAATATGTAATATTTCTCCTAGAAATATTTACAATATTTCCTAGAAATATTTACATTATTTCTTTGGAAAAACACATGTATTTAACCAAAAAAGAAACAGGTTTGAAGGAAACTCAAACGCTAGGAAAAATCGAGGCCATCAGTAGTGCGTGGTGCCCTCTCTCGGTAGTCCTGATTGATATGGAAAATGTACATCTCCTACATATCACCAATATTGGATAAATATTAAATATAAACATGAATAAAAGTTAATGCCAAATATGGATTATCCATATTGGATCAATATTGGATTCACATATTATATAGTAATAATAATGTAGGCGAAAGGTTAATCTCCTATACCGGGTGTTTTTCAAAACTCGCTCACCCCTATAACTTTTTTATTTTTCCAAATAAACAAATGAAATTTGGTGTGTTTATTTATTACCCGGATGTACTTACATTATTTGACGTATTCAATTAATTATTATCACTTCTGGTTTCACCGGAAGTGGCCAGAACTTTCTTATTTTAAATGAGACGCCAGGTATGTTTTTCCTCATTTCAATAGAAAACTACATTACGAGTACACTGACACCTCATTTGTCACTTTTTGACATTTCATCTTCAAATTATTTAAATTTTTACTTTTCAATCTAGAGCGCCATGAATTAGTTGAAATGCTTAATTTTCCTCCAAGGAACCTGGGAAAATTTGTTTTGATCTTATTTCATATTTTATATCCTCTACAGACTCATTAAAAAATAGAAGAAGTGTATTTTTGTAATTATCTCAAATTTTTCAAATGAGAAGGATGCGGCTCATTACAATATTCCAAAAGAGCGTTTTCTAAAGAGCAATTCAGTACCACACAATCGCCAATTCATCACTCAAATGAAGAATTTTCCTAGCATTCTAAATATTTTTGGAAAATTTTAGTTCAATATTTGAATAAACTAGCGATTGTGTGGTACTAAATTGTTCGTTAGAAAATGCTCTCTCGGAATATGCTAATGAGCCATACCCTTTCCATTTGAAAAAATTGATATAATTCCAAAAATGCGCTTCCACTATCTTTCAATTAGTCTGTTGAGGATATAAAATCCAAAATAAGATCAAAACAAATTTTCCCACGTTTCCCACCGGAAGCATCTAAACATTCCGGTATAGGATTCGGCACCTAGGCATATTTCATTGGTCCGTTTGAATTCGGACCGCCAATTAATGCAGAGTGCTGAAATCGGTACTTGAACGTTGAACGGTGCTGAGCGTCAGGTCAGAATGGTATATAATGTATGGAGTATGAAGTGCCGAATCTAAGGTCAAAATGTTAAAACAGTGCCCAGCTGCAGGTCGGAATGTTACTCCGTTAGCACGGCACAAAATCAACAAACAAACTTTATTTACTTTTTGTTACACATTTATATTATTTCAACGATACATTTCAAAAACCTTGGACAATAATTGGCAGTGACGGACCCAGGGGGGGGGGGGGATTATAAAAACCTGGCAAATTAGATTAGAAAATTTTGGAAATAAAAACCTTTATAATTTTATCTTTTTTTTTGGTATCTGTCGTGCTTAGTTTAATTAGAATATCAATTGAAGCCAGACAACAGCAGTTTTTGGATTTTCCTTTCTTATTATTTCCTTGATCCACTTTTTTGTAAGCACTGTGATAGCATACAAAAACATCTCTAGAAAATGTATTTTCTAAAGCCTAGGTATGTCATTGAATAGGGAACTTTACAATTTTTTTTTTTATTTTTTCAAATCATTTATTTATGCCTTGAAAGAGTATTCCCCAAATATTATTCCCTAAAACTCAATAATAACTTGGTGAAAAATGTTTAAAGTTTCGCGCGAATTAAAAGTGCGCGAATCTGGATGACGTCACGTAGTATGATTGTGCGTTAAGCCGGCGCCACACGATGTGTCCAACCATTGGCCCCAACGTTAGATCGATCCAACGTTGGGTATAGTGTTTTTTACTCTAGCATTCGGCAAATGTATCATGTATCCGATAGGCGCACAGCTACACGATGCACACGATTCGCACATACTTACTTTTGCTACAAAATATCTGCAAAGATAGCAGGGCTGAGCGGCTGAAAAGCCGAAACGACTCCCCCGAAATCTACAATCTACTTTTGCTACCATATCACAAATTACAAATTACAGATTGTCGGACTGGCCTTTGGAATTTCCTTCACCGGCCATAATTTAATAGGTATATCCTTTTATTTATATAATGCTGAGCTGATCATTAAATTTAAGTTGAGTAAGCCAATTCCAATAAATGATGAAATTTTAAAAAATTAGAGAAAAACGTGGATAAACACAGCTAACGGGTATTTATTATGTAGAGTTCGAGTAAACGCTCGGAGCTGCTGTTTTGTTCTTTTATCCCTGTTCTTCTCATCATAAGGAAAAAAGACGGAAAATGCTCCGAGCGCTCAGTGTTTCAAGACGAACTCACGGTTTGATGGACGGCTGCTGACAGACACTGACAGATCATACTAGATGACGTCACGACCAGTACCAGAACGTTTTTTCCCGCTGGAAATAATTTGATTTTTTCCACATTTTTAATTCCTTATTGTGGCCGTTTGCGACAAAAAAAAATTGTTTCTTTCGCTGATATAGGTTTTAATTAATGTATTTATTTTAATATTATCATGTTTAAATTTTTTGTCAAGTTCCCTATTGACATTGAACACAAACCTGCATTTGAATCTGGGATAATTATTCTTCGCTGACTTCACATTCCAATTCGTGTATGTTATATCACTATACAGGGTGTTCCGAAATTAATGCACCAAATTTTTATGGCATATTCTACGTCGAAAATAAGCCCTAGTTTCCTATATAAACATAGGTCTGGAAACGCTTCCTTTCCGAGATACAGGGTGTTGAAATTCTAAGAAAAAAAACTATTTTTCTATCATAATTTTCAAACCACTCTAGATATTCCATTGAAATTTTGTACACTGCTTTCAAGCAGCAAAAGACATTTTTTCATGTGAAATATTTGAAAAAAAAAATCAGTGACGTCACAGAAATAATTTGAAACTTTAAGTGTTTAATGTTTAGCATTTTAATCATAATTTTCACGATTTCGCCATGCCCCAAAATGGTTCTTTATTTTTTATTTGAAAATGGTGCATCTTTCAGAAAAAAGTGTAGAGATCAAATTTGTTCCAAATTGCATGGGGATTTCAAAAATTATTTTTATTTTAGAAAAAAGCAGTGGCGCACCATTTTTTTCTTGAAAAATATTCCATAGAAATCTGGTACGGACGTCACTGGTATTTTTTTTTTTTAAATAATTTTATCAAAAAATGTCTTTTACTGCTCGAAAGCAGTGTACAAAATTTCAATGAAATATCTAGAGTGGTTTGAAAGTTATGATAAAAAAATAGTTTTTTTCTTAGAATTTCAACACCCTGTATCTCGGAAAGGAAGCGTTTCCGGACATATGTTTATATAGGAAACTAGGGTTTATTTTCGACGCAGAATATGCCATAAAAATTTGGTGCATAAATTTCGGAACACCCTGTATAGTCCAAGAAACGGGGATCTAAAAAGAGGGTTTACCTCAACATAATTAGAAGTTAACATTTTTTGGGTGGGATCGGTTAATTTTCATGTGCTTAATAATATATTAAGTTTGCGACCTTGTATTTCCATAGGGTTTTTAATTAGGGGTGGTTTTTAGGGGTAATTTGCGGTTTATGGAGAACGCTGCACAAAGGGATGGTTCAATAGCAAAAAGTTTCACATCAATGTTGTAGCTGAAGTTTTTTGCTATAAAAAACTCAGCGACAGCACCCTTCTATCTTCTATAGTTTTTTTTCTGTAGCGTCTTGAATACTAGCGTGTTTGTATTCAAGGTCACTGAATCAACGTTTTACCTGTTTGCGCGCGTTTGATGCAGCAACTGCTAAATGCATAATCCGATATCAATTTGTTAAACACCACATTATTGCTAATGAAATGTACTCTACAATGCTTTTTTGTTCGAATTTTTTGCTTGAAAATTAAGCGAGCACGGACTTGGCTAATGTGCGAGGAAGTTGTAAATTACATCGAAAACTACCCCTTTCTTCCATTCACTGTAATTTCCAAACGGGGCGAAATATTTGGTGACAGTTTTCGACAATCGGCAACCCATTTATTTCTCTCATATTGCCCCAGCGGATTTTTTTTTCGTTAATTACTCAATTACTTATTGGCCTGAACACATCGCGCGGAATTTTTCAAAAAGTCGAAAAAAATTAAAATTGTCGCACAGCGCTGAAATTTGGTACGATGGCATTATTTATTGGTCTCATGAATATACTGCAATTTTAATGGTTGCAGCAGTCATGTGAAGGAATTAAAATTTCAGTATATTCATAAAAATAATAAAAAAAGCTATCGTACCAAATTTCAGCGCCGTGCGACAATTTTAATTTTTTTCGACTTTTTGAAAAATTCCGCGCGACGTGTTCAGGCCAATAAGTCATTGAGTAAATAACGAAAAAAAAAATCCGCTTGGGCAATATGAGAGGAATAAATGGGCTGCCGATTGTCGAAAACTGTCACCAAATATTTCGCCCCGTTTAGAAATTACAGTGAATGCAAGAAAGGGGTAGTTTTTGATGCAATTTACAACTTCCTCGCACATTAGCCAAGTCGGTGCTCACTTAATTTTCAAGCAAAAAATTCGAACAAAAAAGCATTGGAGAGTGCATTTCATTAGCAATAATGTGGTGTTTGAAAAATTGAAATCGGATTATGCATTTAGCCGCTGCTGCATCAAAAGCGCGCAAACAGGTAAAACGTTAATTCAGTGACCTTGAATAAAAACATGCTAGTATTCAAGACGCTGCAGAAAAAAAAACTATAGAAGATAGAAGGATGCTGTCGCTGAGTTTTTTATAGCAAAAAACTTCAGCTACAACATTCATTTGAAACTTTTTGCTATTGGCCCATCCCTTTGAGCAGCGTTTTCCATAAACCGCAAATTACCCCTAAAAACCACCCCTAACTAAAAACCCTATGGAAGTACAAGGTCGCAAACTTAATATGTTATTAAGCACATGAAAATGAACCGATCCCCCCCAAAAAATGTTAACTTCTAATTATGTTGAGGTAAACTTCCTTCATTGCTTGGCCTAATACTCTTCTATCCATTGCTTTATATCGTTTTCCTCCAAAATGTTGGCTTGTTAAATTTGCTCATTCACCACATTCAAAGTGTTTAAATGATCCAGGCAAACTCATCTTGCATGTTTAATGTTTAAGCGCAAGAACACATGAAGCAACGGCGAAATAAACCGCATCCGCCGCAAAATTGTAGGTAAGAGAAACACGAAGAGGGTGGACAGCTGATTTAATATAAAAACCGCACCAAACACATGGCAACATTCGGACCTGATGCTCAGCACTGTTTAACATTTTGACCTTGGATTCGGCACTCCACATGGCTGTTGCTAATGGACCATTCTGACCTGAGGCTCAGCACCGTTCAACATTCAAGTACCGATTTCGGCACTCCGCATTAATTGGCGGTCCGAATTCAAATGGACCAATGAAATCTGCCTAGGTGCCGAATCCTATACCGGAATGTTTAGATGCTGCCCGATCTGTCGTAGGACCCTCCACAAGAACTGATCACTCAAGATCAGATATCAAATCATTTTAACAAAATGTACGAGGTTTGCGTACAAAAACAAAAAGCTTGTACTCAAGCGTATTATCAGGAAACTATGACGTTGTCCTATTGAGTGAAACCTGGCTCACTGGAGATTTTTATGATTCTGAGTTGTTTGACGGCAGATACACAGTAGTAAGGAAGGACCGAGCGATCGGCAGAGGTGGTGGTGTCTTGGTCGCTTTTAAAAAGCAAATACGTGTAGAGTCGTTCGAGTGTCACTGCTCAACAGAAATAAATTCTGTTCTCCTAAAAATCAAATATTGTGACCATTCTTTTTATCAGTCTTGTATTTATGTTCCACCAAACACAGGTAGGGTAGGTTACATTTCTTATCTTGAATTTTTGGATTCTTATTTGAAGGACGATATAAATGTTTTAATTATGGGTGATTTTAACTTGCCTGAGTTCAACATGTCGAATCTAAATAACCATAGCTGTAATAAAAGTACCCTACTAATTCACTTTTTAGGTCTGAACAACCTAAGTCAAATTGATAATATAGAGAATTTTATGAGTAGAAAACTATATTTAGAAATAAGGAACCTATCTTTAATCTCAGTTTCTATATGTGAAATGCCCTTACTAAGTGAGGACAGGTACCATCCCTCAATATGTATAAGTGTTGGTCATAATACCAACACTACAAATAAAATAAAACCTGTATATAAGTATGATTGTGCCAAAGGCGACTTTTATAAATTCTACAATCTATTAAAAAGTTGTGACTGGAAAGATATGGAGCTTCTATCTGACCCCAACAGAGCTCTGTCATGTTTTTATGACAAAATGTATATGTGCCTCGATGAAAGTATCCCGAGGACAAAATGTCAAGACAAACAAAGATATTCCACAAAAACAAGAATGTATCGGATGAACATTTATCTGAATTTAAACACATAAGGATTCTCATCAAAAAGTAAATCGAATGCGAATAATTAGAATATATTAAAAAAATAGAACAGAATGCCAATATAGATCCTAGTAGTTTTTGGGGCTACATAAATTCTAAGAAGAGAAGTTCGGGTATTCCAAAAGAGGTTACCTATGAGGAAATGAAGATTTCTGATGACTTTGAAGTAGCAAATGCCTTCGCGCAATTTTTTCAATCCGTGTTTGAAGTCGACGCCAAAGAACCTGGTACGGAGAACTGGGGTAATTTTAACTTTCCCAAAATAACAGAAACCATTGTTAGGGACAGCATTAAGAAACTAAAACCTAAGAAAAGTGTTGGGTCCGATAATATTCCTTCTTACATATATAAGGGATGTGTGGATATTATAACTGTTGTTCAATTTGTGTGTAGAGAAAAGTATCTTTCCAGATAAATTGAAGGAAACGGTGGTTGTACTAATACACAAAAAGGGCAATATTAATGAAGTTGTGAACTATAGACCAATATGCATTTGTAATTCCTTGTCAAAAATATTTGAAACAATTTTGTGTAATTTTATTTATAATCATGTGGGCAAAAAAATTGTCGAGCAACAGCATGGCTTCGTAGAGGGCAAATCTACGGTAACAAACTTATGCATTTTCACAAAATCCATTTCTCTGGCCATCCATGATGGATGTTATTTTCACTGATGCAGAAAAAGCTTTTGATAAAGTCAGCCATGATCTTTTATTGCAAAAACTTGTCAACGCTGGTTTCTCTCAACGTTCTTATAATTTAATGAAAACCTACCTATCATCGAGGCCATGCAATGTTCGTGTGGGTGGAGAACTATAAGAGGGATATATGGCGACATCTGGAGTGCCACAGGGAAGTAATATTTCCCCTTTACTTTTCTCTGTCTTTATAAATGACTCACCTGATTGCCTGTGTGAAGGTACCAAATTCCTCATGTTCGCTGACGACTTCAAGATGTTTAGAGTGATCGCTTCTAAACTACAAGAAGATCTAAACAGCGTAGCTACATGGTTCGGAAAAAACCAAATGTCTCTAAACGTAGGAAAGTGCATTTCTGTAACCTTTACTAGACGTCAAAATCCAATCGAATATATGTACATTATAAATCAACATGAATTGGACAGAAGGGATCACTGCAAGGATCTTGGAGTCACAATACAATCAAACCTCAGCTATAGTTTGCACTACGATGAAATTGTTAAAAAGGCCTATAGAATGTTGGGTTTCTTAATTCGAAATACAAAAGATTTTACGAATGTGAGTACTCTAGTAACGTTATATAATGCTCTCGTTAGACCACACCTGGAGTATGCCTCTGTGATCTGGTCACCGACAACGGAGAGTAGCTCTGATTTGATAGAAAGGGTCCAAATAAATTTTTCAGATACCTTTACTTTAAAAAATTTAACATCTTTCCTGTCTTTCCGATATTAATATCGTATAAACATATGTTGGAAACGTTTAATATACAATATTTATACACTAGAAGGTCTGTGCAATCTTTAATATTCATATTTTTCATAATAAACAGCATCAAATATAAAGATTCATTCTTAATTAACCTTATCTCATTTTATGTCCCTAAGGTTAACCTAAAACATATGTTGGAAACGTTTAATATACAATATTTATACACTAGAAGGTCTGTGCAATCTTTAATATTCATATTTTTCATAATAAACAGCATCAAATATAAAGATTCATTCTTAATTAACCTTATCTCATTTTATGTCCCTAAGGTTAACCTAAGACTTAGGCAAAACAATATATTTTCAACTAATCCCAGAAGCTGCTCTCCTGTAAACCGGATATTGTCAGATTGCAATCGTACTTCAAGAGAAAATAGTATAGATATAATTAACACAAGTGTAAATGAAATTAAGAGAGTTCCTATTGCAAAGTGAATCGTGCGTAACATGGGTGTCTAGTGATATTAAATTATATGTCCATAAAATAAGTTCAAATCCTATTCAGAATGATTAGGTATGTTAGGTTGTTGTTGTATGTGAGTATATGTCCTTTTTTTTTAGCATGTAGGCGTATTTTTGTTTTGTTTTCAATTTTTTTATATCCGTTACATGTAATTACTTTCTAAGTGTTTGCAAGGTGTACCTGATAAATAAATAAATAAATAAAATTAATTCGATTTTGACAATCTAAATTGATATGAAATAAGACATTTTGAAGAATAATAAAATTATTTAAATTATAAATTTTATTATCAAGGGTTTGTTCAACCATCTTGATATTTTGTTCAAGTTTTCGTTGATTTTGACTGAGTGTGAAAATAGTATTGTTATAACTATTGATTAGATTTAGTGATAATGATCTCTGTAAATTCAACTCATTAACAATGCTTCTTTGATTTTGTTGCAATACTTTGATAGCATGATTGTAGCGTTCTTCAGCATCAGTATCTAAAGTTCCAAATAGCCATTTTTGAGCTTTTACAATAATATTTATTAATCCTCTTTTTTGTCTAATATGAGGATAGAGGTTTTGTACCTTACTTTCATTGATTAACTATAGGTGCTAAATCTACGTCGTGGATAAATGTATCTTTATTATACATTAGTTTTGCATTCCCTATTTGTATAGGAAGCACAGGGTTTTTGATAGTCGTTATTTGAACGTCATTACCTTTATTAGGAATGAGAAGGACCAGGATTATTGGGAATAGGAGCAGTGTTATCTGCATCTTGCTTATCCTGTAAAACAGATTTTGTTTTAATTTTTGGTTTTCGTGCTGTGCCTTTATGATAGGAACCCTCTTTAGTGAAGACTTTAAAAGTATTTTGGCCAGTTATTGGATCTTTCTTAAACTTTGGAACATTTTTATTACGAGCTTTTATTTTAAGGTAGCTGTTATTTCACCTCGTGCTTCTTTTCTCGGTTAATTCGACAACTCTTTCACGCCGTAGTTCTGACTTTCTGGACACAGGTCTCTCGATTCTCGATTACTACTTGTTTTTTGATTACTCAACCGACACTGGTCTTTCACGCCGTAGTTCTGCCGGTTTACTTTTACTCGCTCTTTCTCGAACACTGATTTTCTCGAACCCTGATTTTCTCCTGCCAAAGTTGCCTTTTTATATCATTGGTACCTCCATTGTCTTGAATTTCTTTATTGTTTCTGACCTCGATTTTTCGTGGTTGAATCATCCGATCAATTAATTAGTGTATTTGGTCCACTTTTAATTAATTATCGAGGGCGTCGGTAAGTGGTTTGTTAATTGGGTACCATCATATAGGCTCGTGCATGATTTATTGATCCTTTTACAAATTTTTCGGCTCCTTTGGAATGTTAATTGTTGAAAGCACTTAAAAAAAAAGATCCATGAACTTTTGCTTTAGTCACATTCCAATGTATTAGTCAATATCGGCTTTCAATAATTTCTGGATATCGATGTTCAGATAATTTTTAATTGAAGTTTCTGGTTGTGCTGTCTCAGTGATGATCTCTCCTGGTATGGTTGTTTGGTAAGTCCTTGTTATTCTTGATTCATTTTCGGTAGTTGGATCCTAGGTCTTCAGTTGTTTAGAATAATCAGAACCTTTAATTGTTTTCATGGTGGTTTATTTTCGCGTTACTACAAACTCTTCTAATTTGAGTCGCCAATGAACAAGACGGGATTATGGTTGTTTCACTGAGAACAACCATTGAAGTGGTCTATGATCAGTAAGGATAATAAATTTACGACCAAATAAATAGGGTCTGAAATATTTACAGCTCCATACGATAGCTAGAAGTTCTTTTTCTATCGTTGAGTAGTTTATTTTAGCAGGGTTCAATGTCCGTGAAGCGTAACATATAGGATGATTGTCTTGGGACAGGATACCTCCTATAGCAAATTTGGAAGCATCTGTTGTTAATTCGAATGGTTCAGAAAAATCGGGGTTGGCTAATACGGGTTCTGATGTTAGAATTTTCTTGCATTTGTCGAAACACTCTAGAAATTCTTTAGTGTGTTCAACCTTTGCGTTCTTTTTCAAGCATTTAGTCATAGGTTTTGTTATTTTCGCGAAATTTTCTATGAATCTGCGATAATAACCTAAAAGTCCAAGGAAAGATTTTATATCACGTTGTGTTCTAGGTATTGGGAATTTTTGAACTGCTTCAATCTTTTTTTTGGTTTGGTTTGATACCACTTTTTCTGACAACATGACCTGAAAATTCAACTTCTTCACTTTTGTCAAGTTGTATTTTGAAATTTGCTTCTCTTAATTTGGAAAATACTAATTCTTAATTTTGAATGTGTATTCTTGCAATCCTGTACTGAAAATAATTTTGTCGTCCATATAGACCATACAGATTTTGTTTTGGAGTTCTTTTAGGACTTCATCCATAACTCTCTGGAATGTGGAGGGGGCATTTTTTAAACCGAAGGGCATTCGTAGGCATTCATAATGTCCATTATCAACTGTAAAAGCAGTTTTTTCAATAGAATCTTTTTCTATTTCAATTTCAGCCACTAGCTAGATCCAGCGTCAAAAAATATTGAGCCCTACCTAACTTGTCTAGGATGTCGTTTATGCTGGGAATTGCATATTTATCATTAATTGTTTTAGCATTTAGATTTCTATAATCGCAAACAATTATCCATTTATATAACTTTACCCGAAGCGTTGGCAGGCTATTCAGAAGATCTCTAACGAGAATATCTGTGTCTACCATTAATAATTAATTCTATAATAAAAGTGTTTATTGTATTTTAGATTGAACTGAATAATCTAAATTGAGAAATCGATAATTAAAAATAACCTATACTTGTCTCCAATAGACTGAATTTAAAATTATTTTGTGTACGATACACTGACCTAACTATCCCTATAAGAAATCCTCAAACAAAGGTTTCAGAGGGGGTAAAAAGGAATACAAAGCACTTACAGAGTTCTGCCTTCCTTCGCTCTTTCTCGATTCCAACTGTTCGCCTGGATAGTTCTTGGATGTTCGCGGTTAATCGAAGGTTCTGGATAGCACTTTGGGGGTTGAAACCACCGGTAATTTTCGACTCGATGCGAAACTGTCACTGTACTATCCTACCGACTGCGCCAACTACGTTTGATCACCGAAAAAAGTCTGTTTTTAAAAAGTTTATTTTCAAAAGTTACAAGTTTTCTCTAGAGCAAAACAATATGGAATGAATATTCATCTTAAACTAAGGTACATTTTTATTTTAATTTGTGCTGAGCTGGTCCCAAGCCTGGTGATGGGAAACATCTTGCGTCGGCAGGTTCCATGGGATTCATGATGGGTACCTATACTTTGTAGCTACAATGTAACTCGGATGAAAAATGAAACTAGGTTTTAAGTAATAATAATTTATCTTTATTGTTTTTTCTATAACAGAATTACATTTAATTATGTATGTATTAAGTATTTTGGGGAAAACTATTTGAAGTGCTGATATGGCAAAAAAAAATAACTACAAAAGTGATGAGATCCACATACTAGTGAATCCTTTGTGTAATATTTTATTTACAATGGTTTATATTTCATTAAACTGGTACTGAAGCTTAATACAAAAATAAAAAAATGCCTAAAAATAATCAATTAAAAATAAATTAAAACCTAAAAAATCACTTGTTTCTAATAATTAGGCCCAACATGATGCAAAAAAAATTAAAGAAATGTAATTTTTTTGCACTTTTTTTGTCTAAAAAAGTTTTTTTTTTTAGAAAAATAATATATTATAATCACCCCAGTTTCGTTGTTTTTAAAGGCAACCCCCCTAATTTATATTGTTTGTATAAAATAGATAAATTTTTTACAGTAATTTTTTCTACAACTAGACACTTTTGATAGGGGGGATTACCTTTAATAATTAAATTTATTCTCTAAATTGGCGGTATATCCACCACAATATTGTCAGTTTAAAAATTTCTACAGACCAATATTAAAATAATGGGTAATGGGCAATTTTGTCAATTTTTCTTCATATATGTATACGGAAATTTAAATGAACAAATTGCGCATTGAGAAATTTATTCTAAAAATTGTTTTCCAAAATTATGTGTGTCAGACTGCCGCATATAGTTTTCTCTTATTGAGAAATAATGTAGTATCTAAACAGGTTTGGCAAGATTGAACATTGCTTGGGGCAGAAAAAGTCCTGCTAACAATTTTTTAGAATAAATATATAAGTCTCTAGCTCAATAATAGTTATCATTAAAATTAACTAGTTAATACTGTTTATTCATATAAGTTCTGTGATGTATTCAGTTTGAGCTACTTTCGGTTGCCCCCTAAGGGAACCATACTCACTACCGTCACCGTCACTGAGTCTATCTGGCACTTGGAATGTTGAACCTTGGAAACCCATTGCTGCTTCATAATACTGGAACAAAAAGTTTTGTAATCAGTGCTAACCCATTAAATGGATAGATTTTTTTGATATTCTAACAAATTGACTTTCTGTGCCCAATTGGTTTTGCTAGCTCTTACAGTTTCCGAGGAATTGAGTTCAAAACTGAACTCAGAAACAATAAAGAACTGGCAATATTTTCGTCACCGGTATTTAATTTTTATGTAATGACCCGGGAAAAATAGACTCGTAATTTACAATGTCTTGACAGTAAAAATTATATGTATGTAATCAAATAATCAAAAATCGATTTTCCAGTTTTCAGTATTTCAAATCAGTGTCAACAAATTGAAAATGAAACAAACTAGCATTGACCCAAATTAATTAAAATATTTTATTTTCTACTTTACTATTATAGATCCATAATACCTAGGAAACGAAATACGTTAACAACACACCTATAACAACCTGATCCATAACGCCCGCTTTTGCGGGCGTTATGATCTATAACGCCCGCTTATAATACCTTAAGGTGTTTTTGTTGTTGTTGTTCTATTAATTTGCACTTTACCCTAGGCAGCCACTAAATGTCTGACCGAAAATAATTTTCGGTCTAGCCAGGATTCGAACCCGGTCTACCATCAATGTTTCCCATGTAGTCCAGCGCGTTAACCCACAGGACCACCACCGTTGCCTTGCCTTATGAGATGTTTATAGATATATTAATTTATTTCGTTTCTATGTACAGGTCGCAGGTACAGGTACAGGTCACAGGTACAGGTACATGTCAAAATACAAAACAATATTCTGTCACACAAGTTTAACTGATTTTGTTAAGTACAAATTGATGAAAAAACATTGTGTTGAGTAGAAAATAAAGCATTGTATGCACCACGGGGATTTCAAGATTATAATGCCCTTCAGGCGAAATATATCCCTCGGGCCATAGGCCCTCGGGCTAGTTTCGCCTTCGGGCATTATAATCTACATAATCCCCTTGGTACATAAATAGCTATAAAATAGGTACGTTCAAATTTAAGTAGTTAGTCAACAAGAGTGTGTCATCACATAAATCAAATCCATAAAAATATTGAAATCAAGGTAAAAGTAATTAAATTGGTGATTTACGGCCGATGCGAGTTTTCGGAATCCTTTGAGTTATTCGTCCCCACATTCTCACAACAAATCTGTTGACCCCGATAATCCAGGAAATTGCGACATATTCGGTTTTAAACAAATACATTTTATTTCTTAGAAAAGAAGAACGGTCAATCATTGTATATGACCCAGAAATATTTTGGTGGGATCGGAAAATATAAAAACAGCGGTTTCGAAATTTTGGAATCAGTTAAAGTCCAGTTAAGTCTTCAGTTCAGTCTTGAGTTTAAGTATACAGTACCTAATGAGTCAGTGCGGAGAGTTTCTTTTATTTTTTTACCTCGGGAAAACGCGTTGAATCGAATCTTTGAAAAAGTAACGGAAAATTGTGAAAGAAAGAATATTTAAATTCGTTCAACATTATGTACGAGCTCTAAAGCAATCAATTATCGAGAATTAGACACAATAACTAGTAGTATTTAGAAGTGGCGAATTATCTCAAGTATAAAAAAGTGGGGCCTCGGAAAAAGTTAAAATTACAGTAAATAACTCGAAATAAGAAAGAAGTAAACATTTCAGTTTTTATGGGCGTGCTCTAGCTATTTTGAAGTAAATAATAATTAGAATAATTAAATGTCTTTAAGGGCGATAATTTAAATGTAAGTACTCTAGTGACATGTTTATTTGACTTTTTCAATGATTGAAATGACTATGAAGTGAATTGACTATGAAACTTTATTGCATAAATATTATTATCTTGAGTGAATTGACTTTAAATATTTTTGTGCTTAGTTTAGATAGAGAAATTTAATTTAAACGACTGTTAATTGAAATGAATTTTACTGAAGAATTTGGATTATCGAATTGACTGATTTGTTCCGTCTAGTAAATGATTAGTTAGATATTTTGGTTTCTAATTAAATGAATTTAGATAAAATTTTCATTGTTTTGATAGTATTTACCTACTCTGGCTAAGTACACGATTTTGAGTATTGTACAAAATTTGGAAGTAAGCGAGTTCAGGGATTTTATACGCTTATAAAACAGGAAGTTATAATAATTAAACTAAATTATGAATTATTGTTTTGAGGTGTAAAAGGTTTTTAGGATTTAAAAATATTGTACCTAACGTAGTAGTACCTGGCGCGGATGCTACACTTATGTTTAATTTTCATTATGAAACTCGACAACAGCGACAATAGCAGTACTTTTGTTTTCAAGCCACTGGCAACGCTGTTTTTTGTCAGAAAGAGAGTCGGCAACCCGCCATCGCTGTGCATGTAGGGTTAGATTTTTGGTCGAGATTTTTTTTACAATTTTCGAGGAACAAATGAGTTGTTTTGTCGAAAATATTGTTTGAACCAATAAGAGATAACCTGGCGTAAGTTGACGCAACAAATTGGTCCTTCGAGCCACATTTAGAAAGAAAAATTAGTAAAAATTGTTTAGTGGTAGTTAGTACATGGCCGGCGGGCATTAAGTCGGTAAGTGTCCATTTTTGCCATCCTTAGTTTTTCCTAGGGCGTAGAGCGTGTTCCCATATGACATTAGATAGAGACAGAAATTAAAAATTGAGTTTTTTTTTTGGATATTTAGTCAGTGAATAAGGAAACATTTTGCAATAGTAGATTATAAAATTGTGAATTGTAGATATTTTTGTATATTTTGCCCTAACAGGGAATATATTGCCAAACGTTTCATATTCGTTCGTGTGATGTGTTTATCGATCGTATTTCATCGTGGTTGTAGGTTGTAGGTTAGGTTTTAGGTTGTCGTTCGAAATATGTTAATGTTAATGTTAATACAGTCTCACACAATTCAAAGTTTTCCTGGAAAACTAAATAAGGGAAAATTTAGAAACTTTTTGCATGTTAAGAGGAAGGTAAGAAGCTCATTTTCCCAAAATTTCAAATTTTTCCAGTAGAAAATAACAACATGAAAAATCTTGGAAATCAAACTACAAAAACTGAATAAGTTGAAAATACCGTCTCACACATTTCAAAGTTTTCCTAGAAAACTAGTGAACGGAAAAATTTGAAACTTTTTGCACATGGAGAGGAAGGTTAGACGCTCATTTTCTCATAATTTTAAATTTTTCCAGCGGAAAATAACAACATGAAGAATCTTGGAAATCAACTTACAAAAATTGAATTAATTGAAAATACAGTCTAACAAATTTCAAAGTTCTCCTGGAAAACTAGTGAAGGGAGAAATTTGAAACTTTTGGCATGTGAAGAGAAAGGTGAGAAGCTCATTTTCCCAAACATTCAAATTTTTTTCAGTGGAAAATAACAACATGAAGATTCTTGGAAATCAACCTGTCAAAAACTGAGTTAGTTGATAATACCGTCTCACACATTTCAAAGTTTTGCTGGAAAACTAGTAAAGGGAAAAATTTGAAACTTTTTGCATGTGAAGAGGAAAATTAGAGGCTCATTTTCACAAAATTTCAAATTTTTCCAGTAGAAAATAACATCATAAGGAAAAAATTGAAAATACAGTCTCACACATTTCAAAGTTTTCCTGGCAAACTAGTGAAAAGAAAATTTTGAAACTTTTTGCATGTAAAGAAAAAGGTGAGACGCTCATTCTCCCAAAATTTCAAATTTTTCCAGTGGAAAATAACAACATGAAGAATCTTGGACATTAACCTATAAAAACTGAATTAGCTGAAAATACCGTCTCACACATTTCAAAGTTTTCCTGGAAAACTAGTGAACGGAAAAATTTGGAACTTTTTGCATGTGAAGAGGAAGGTTAGGAGCTCATTTTCCCATAATTTTAAATTTTTCCAGCGGAAAATAACAACATGGAAAATCTTGGAAATCAACTTACAAAAACTGAACTAATTGAAAATACAGTCTCACACACTTCAAAGTTTTCCTGGAAAACTAATAGAGGGAGAAATTTGAAACTTTTTGCATGTAAAGAGGAAGGTTAGAAGCTCATTCTCCCACAATTTCAAATTTTTCCAGTAGAAAATAACAACATGAGGAATCTTAGAATTTAACCTACAATAACTGAATTAATTGGAAATACAGTCTCACATATTTCTAAGTTTTCCTGGAAAACTAGTGGAGGGAAAATTTTGAAATTTTTTGCATCTAAAGAGGAAGGTGAGAAGCTCATTTTCCCAAAATTTCAAATTTGTTGAGTAGAAAATAACAACATGAAGAATCTTGAAAATCAGCCTACAAAAACTGTACCTACTCATTATTCTTTTGAATTTTTCATTTGAACCTGTAAATCATGAAGTGAAATTTTGGGGGAATTTCTTTGATAAAAATGATGTCCAACGTCCAACACAAATCTAGATATATTTTTTTTAATTTCCTTTAATAAGTGTTTCTTATAATAAGAATGTGAACCTCAGTGATGTCATGACGCTACAATTTCCTTTAAATTCCTCATAAATTCCTCACAAATTCTTCCAAATTCCTCATAAATTTTTCCAAATTCCCTATAAATTCCCCAAATTCTCATAAATTCCGATGAGTTCCTTCAAATTCCCCACAAATTCCTCTAAATTCCCCACATTTTTGGCAAAGAATTCCTAGGTGGTTTGCCCGTTGCATAGAAATACATTTCGTACACGAAATTTGACTGAGAGCAATGTAAACTAAATGGGAAGCATTCGAAATTGTATCAAATTTCATATGCGAGCCCAGTTTTACGAAACGTTTGAGACGTGCACAATAATACACAGCTCGATGAGATGCAAAAATTTTATAATTCCCTGGATTCTCTAGAAGGGGACGCTCGAAGGTTATTAGATTGTTTGGAAGTAACGCGTAGCAATTACATTGTGGCTTTGGACTTGTTGATACAAAGATTTTATAATAAACCAGTTATAATTCAAACGCATCTCAAAGCACTATTTGATTCGCCAGTAGTACATTAAGAGGTTCATTATCTATTGCGAAGTTTGGCAGACCTTATCAGTAAGCATGTAAAAGCATTGAAGGTGGGAGAACCAGTGGAAAGTTGGGATAGGTTAATCATATTTTTTTATGAGCAGAAAGCTTGATTTACATTCAAAAAAACAATGGGAAGAGAAAACCGTCTCAATTTTTGAGCGATTTTTTTGAATTTTTAACTAGCAAGTGTAGAGTTTAGAGTCGGTTGATAGTAACAAGAAACCTTCAAGGTTACCAAGTAATAAAACCCTCGAGTCGTAAATATTCTTGTCATGCTATAGAAAGAAATAATGTCAAATGTGAAATGTGCAAAGGTACACACATTGTTTATTTTTGTGAGAAGCTCAAGATATTGTCAATTCCAGACCGTATAGAACAGGTCAGAAAGTTGTAGCTATGTATGAATTGTTTAGGGTCTAGTAAACTGGTTAATGCTTGTGTAGATAGTGTGAGTATCCGTGATCAATCTGATAGTTCTGTAGTAGCCACATATTGTAGGGATATCAAAAAAAATTAGCAGATGAAATTATCAACAGAAGTAATAGAGATAAAAGATAGTAATGGGCAATTTACAGAATGTAGAGCGCTGCTGGACAGTGGCTCTGAAATAAATTTTATCGCCCAAGATTTAGCCAGTTGAGGAAAACCACCTATTTAAATTTTCTTCGAATCTCAACTTTTTTGAAACGTCTAATATAGAAAAAATGGTAAATGTTGCAACCATGTCTGCGCTGTTAAATTTAGGGTTGAACGAAGGCGCGCCACAAGGAACAGTACCGAAGGGTGGAGAAGAGAATGGAAGACTAGAGGCGAAAAGGCTTGTCGTTTGGACTGTTTGTCCGCCATTGTTCATCATCATCATTCATATTCAATTTTTATTTTGTATTAGTAAACTGATTGTTCAATTCAATTAGTGATTAGTTTGTGTGTCATAACGAGCGATCACAGGTCAGTAGAATAATAGTTATTTTTTATACAAGACGATAAAATGGTAGTTTATCGTTGACCATGCTGTGAACAAAGCAGATAAAAAGTAAATTGAAACCAAAGAAATTATGTGCTGTTTTTTTGTGCTGGGATTTTAATTTGGGTATTCAGAACGTGCATTAGAGCCTTGTTGAATCTACTAACACTTTCCTACCCTGACGAGAAAATATCCTAGTAAACAAATTGGAAAATCAATCTGTAAATATTGGCTCAAAATAACAATTCTATAGCTGAGTAGTCTCGCGTAACCAGGGACCTCAGTACCTGCCGGCAGATGGGCTAACTAACCAAAAAACTCTTCAGTATTGAATATAGGTAGTGTTGATTGAATGTAGTGTATGGAATTAAAAATGTTAGCACAAGCACAAGCACAGGGGCGGTACCTAATTTAAACTTTTATCATTGACTTAAATTATTGAAACATTGACTTAAATTATTAAAATGACACAGTATTTTTTGATTTTTGAGGAATGTTAGATCGAGGGTTTCTCTGCCGTCCTCTTTCCCCTCGTTAGTTTCAGGTTGAGAACGGTACGATTTACTTCAAATAATAAAGTAGACGTTTCACAAATTTTTCGTTTATTTTACATGTCACAACTAACCTCAAATTTCCCCAATTTTGATATTGTCGGGCGAATGTCAAGTAAGTAAAATTAAGTAAGTTTCGACAGCGCAGGTCCTATTTGTTTTTTAATTCGTTTTTCAGAAGATTTGTGTTTGAAAAGCGATAAAAAATTCGAACCGTTCAATCTTGCTGAACGAACCCGGGTATGTTATACTACACAGTAGATTAAGGTTGAGGGTGGAAATGACAGATGTTCCTGTGACTTGAGTAGGTTAAAATGTTACTAAAATCTGTTTTTTTTAAAGATAATTCCCCAAGTCAAAAATTTAGTAACTATGTTGGCAACACAAGCCTTTTCTACAGAAAAAATTTGAAAGCATTGACAAATTCACATTGAATTGCCAACATAATGTCATTTTGACTTTTATCTTAAAAAAAAACAGACTTTAGAATTTTGCATCATACTAATACAGTTATTAAATCTCGTTATAACAATTTCATGCTCGATATTCCCTTTTTGGTGATAGATAATGTCACAGCCAACATTCCTATTAAGACCTTAAACATAGAAAACCTTGACATTTCCAAAAATTTAAATTTAGCAAACCCAAGATTCAACGAGTCCTCAAAGGTAGATGCTTTAAGTGGTGCTGGTTTATTCTTTGATTTGTTTCGTGCTGGGCAGATAAAATTGGAAAGCAATAAGCCTACCTTGAAAAAGAGTGTGTTCGGTTGGATAGTTTCTGGGCCTCTGGTGGAAACTAACCCGGTGAGAAATGAATCAGGTTCTTTGTGTCATTGTTCAGGATAATTTACAAATTCAGTTAGTACAATTTTGGACTTTAGAGAAATGCACTGGGAAAAAACTCTACTCGGTCGAAGAGACAGAATGCAAGGAAATGTTTTTAAACACTGTTGTAAGAGATTCTACAGGTAGATTTTCTATTGCGCTACCGGTAAAACCTAGTGTGAAAAACTTAGGGCACTCTTTAGAAAATATGAAAAAACGATTTTACAGAGAACAAATTTTAAAGAAATCGTTAATTGAAAATAAGGTATTGTTTATTTATGGAAGAATATCTGAAGTTAGGACACATCACCGAAATAGATAAAGACCAATTTGAGAGTCAACATTATGTTTACTACTTACCTCATCATGACGTAGTTAATGAATCAAGTCTTACTACTAAGCTGCGGGTGGTTTTCGACGCATGTGCGAAAACATCCACAGGACTATCTTTAAATAATGTGTTGACGCTAAGGCCTACAGTACAAGATGAACTTTTCGAAGTTTTAATTCGTTTATGTCAAAATAATGTGCCAAATCTGATAAACTTGAGTTCATTGTGAGGAAAAATCCATAAGAATTTAACAATAATGGTGTAACGAAACGATTTATTTTATCTGTGACTTATTTGTGACAGATTTTCGACCCTTTATGATTAGTTGGGCCAGTCACAGTTAGGGCTAAAGTTATCCTTCAAGGCTTGTGGAAGCTCAACCTGCATTGGGATGAGGCGATTCCTTTAGATTTATTCGCATTATGGAATAATATATATAGCCATAGTTAGAATCATTAAATCAAATTCAAATCCCACGACACTGCACCATAGCATAGAGAATGCATGCTACTTCGAGATACATGGATTCTTGGATGCAAGTGAAATGTCGTGAGGTGCATGTGTCTATTTGAAGTCTATGAATGAAAAGGGCGATTTGTTAGTAGGATTAGTATGTGCGAAGTCCCATGTAATCCCTATCTTAAAAGCACCCTACTTCCTCGATTGGAACTCTGCGGAGCTGTTCTATTGGCTAGTTTGGTTAGTAAGGTAGTTTCTGCACTCGATATCAATACTAGTAGAATATTTCTCTGGAGCGATTCCACCGTTATTTTGTCTTGGCTTGCAAAAGAACCAAGCACATGGAAGATTTTCGTAGCCAATAATCGTGTCGCAGAGATTCAGGAGCTTTGTAAAAATGCTCAGTGGAATCATGTTAGCTCGAATGAAAACCCGGCAGATATAATATCAAGGGGTGTCACTACAAATCAGTTGAAAAACTTAGAGCTTTGGTGGCAAGGACCGGAATGGTTACAAAGATCTAGTGATTGTTGGCTGCGAACTAACATCGAAAATTTAGACTGAATCCCTGGAAAACGAACAGAAAAAATGTCGTTTGTTGTAATTCCCAATATCTCTATCTTTAATAGATTTTCTCGTT
The DNA here is from genome assembly GCA_917834065.1 of Ceutorhynchus assimilis. Lineage (NCBI taxonomy): Eukaryota > Metazoa > Arthropoda > Insecta > Coleoptera > Curculionidae > Ceutorhynchus > Ceutorhynchus assimilis. Next base: position 55,122,672 of record OU892278.1, read on the forward strand.
TATACAAACAAAAAATCATTGCGAGTTCAATGAATCTTTTAATAGGTTACTTAAAATTGCACAACAACAAGAATTTTATTCTGTCCATGCTATCAAGCAAGAGTAAATTAAAATCGTTGGACCCATTTATCGATGATGACCTATTGAGGGTTGGTGGGCGCCTGCGTTATGCACCAGAACCATATAATTTCAAGTGTCCAATTCTTTTACCCAAGGAGCATCCTTTAACCAGGTTGATAATCCCTGAGGAACACTTAAAGCAACTACATGTTGGTCCTCAAACTTTATTGGCCAAATTACGACAGCAGTTTTGGATAATAAATTGGAGAAGGGAAGTTGGTAGTGTATTGTCAAAATGTGTAACATGTTTTAGAACCCCCACCCCACTACTTTAATCCAAAAATGGGAAATTTGTTTTGTGAGAGGGTTACATATCAAAGACCTTTTCATATATGTGGCGTAGATTATGCAGGCCCTTTTAACGTAAGGAATGGTAAGCTTCGCAATAGAACTGTAGTCAAAGGTTATATGTGTATTTTCATTGGCTTTGTGACTAAAACGGTGCCCATTGAGCTAGTGGGTGATTTAAGCACTCAAGGTTTTTTGAATTGTCTGAAACGGCTCGTATCTCGACGGGGTCTCTGTTCTAAAATATATTCTTATAATGAAATCAACTTCGTTGGAGCGAATAATAAATTTAATTAAAACTTTATGTGAAACTTTGGCTAAAATTGAAAAAGGTGATGAGATCTTAGGTATCGAGTGGCAACATATTCCTCCTCGATCACCACACCAAGGTGGTTTATGGGAGTCATCAGTTAAGTTTGCTAAGCGAATTGTAAGTAGGGTGGTAGGAAATTCAAATTTGACTTTTGAACAATTATCAACTGTGTTTTGTCAAGGGGAAGCAGTGTTGAATTCGCGACCGCTCACGCCCTTGTCCAAACGACTTCCAAGGTTTAACCATGCCATACCATAAAGTGATGTTTCAATGTTCCAATCAATCGCCTGAGCAAGTATCACATGCTACAACAAATGGTACAGCATATTTGGTCTCGGTGGTCTTTAGAATATTTAACATATTTAACCACCTTACAACACCGTTCCAAGTATGGAACGACACGCAGTCGAACATTGAAAATGGAACCATGGTTGTTCTTAAGGAAGAAAATACTCCACCGCTCATGTGGAGATAGGGCAGAGTTTGTAGATGTGCAGGCTGGAAATGATGGGTTAGTGAGAGTGGTTAGTGTACAGGGTGTCCGAATTTGGATGGTTTTAATAGGAAACGTCAATTTCTGAGCGAGATACAAAAAAATGAACCCCCCACTCCGAGGGTCAAATTTCTTGAAATTTTGATTGGTGCAAACCGCATTTTGATATCTTCAACCGTTTAGCCGCTAGAGGGCGATTCTCGATTTTGAGCAATACTGTGAAATCTTCAGAACTTTTTTGTTTATGAAAATAACTGATTTCCGTAAAAACTTCCTAGAAGCACTTTTTCAAGCAGAATTCAGTGACGTTTTCAGTTTTTTTCTATTGGGCCTCGATTTCAAGATATTGACCAAAATCCGATTTTTTCTAATGGGACACCCTATATATTAATAGCTCATTAGAAAGCTCTGCTTTTGCTGATTTCAATGATCCAAATTTTGATAGGTTTATCTCTAACAGTTTTCGAGAAAAAAAATATTTCGGGTTTTGTCATAAGAAACAATGAGTTAGAAAGAGACCTTTCTCAATTTCCTTACATATATAAAGTCCTTTTCTTACACATTACTTCTCAGGACAAAAACCGAAATAATTTTTTTTCTCGAAAACTATTAGAGATAAACCTATCGAACTTTATATCATTGAAATCAGAAGAAGCCGAGCTTTCTAATGAGCTATTAATATATAGAGTGTCCTATTGAAAAAAACCAGACTTTGGTCAATATCTCGGAGTTGGGACCAACTAGAAAAAAACTGAGAACGTCACTGAATTCTGCTTTAAAAATCAATAATTTTCATAAACAGAAAAGTTATGATGGTTTCACATTATTGCTCAAAATCGAGAATCGCCCTCTAGCGGCTAAACGGTTGAAGATATCAAAATGCGGTTTGCACCAATCAAAAATTCATGAAATTTGAGCCTCGGAGTGGGGGGTTCATTTTTTTGTATCTTGCTCAGAACTTGATGTTTCCTATTAAAACCATCCAAATTCGGACACTCTGTACATACATCACAAGGCGTTTTGAAACGTGCTGTGCAAAAGGTGTGTTTACTCCCGATAATTGACGAGTGTAACCAATAGTTCTTTCCTGCGAGCCCATGAAGAGCTAATTATTCTTACACGTATTCCTATTAATCTAGATTGTAGAATTTAAGGTTAATTACTTTAATTTGTTATATATAATGTAGGTAGTTTAACTTGATTGAAAGCTTTGGTCGAGATCTTTTGTACAATTTTCGAGGAATAAATGAGTTGTTTTGTCGAAAATAGTGTTTGAGTCAATAAGAGAAAAAACAGCCGGTTATAATCATAATTTTGATTATCACTGTCATTTGATTGCCCCACGAAAAACTATCCAATGTCCTGGATAATTGGAAAACGCCTAATATAAAAATTCCAAAACACTCTCTACTTACATTCGGTGCTCCTCTCATCGAACTACTATTACTCCCAGGTTGATGGGTCGCCGCTATCCTGGATAGTGTAGCGTATTCTCCCAGGTCGTCTGATACTCCCGTTCCAGACGTTACGTTCGATTGTTGCCTCCTATGCGGATGCTGAATGGTAGCGTACGTGTTGTCCTCCTGAGAAATATTTGAGAGTGCTTTTGAGAACAAAAACAGAAGAGAATGTTAGGGTTAGTCGCCGAAGTTAGTATTAACATGCCCAAAAAGAACCAAAGCTACAGCTAACACAAAATAAGTAGGTACTTACAGGGACATCATCATTACTACTCCTTCTATTGGCCAAGCCTAATTCAGGCTCATTAAAAACTTGCATTGTAAGTTCTTGTTCTTCATAAAGTTTCAATTTCCTAAAAAAAAAAATATTAACAAAACCAAGACACTTTATAAAAATCCTCACTGTTCTATCCACAAAGGATTCTCTGTTGTTGTCAAATCATCAATAATAGCCTTCTTAATGAGTGCGTCTTTTTTCTTTAAATCATCTGTAGGCGATATTACCCAATGACGTAAGCAACAACAAACTATTATGAAAGAAATCACTCCTACAAAAAGTACTATCATCAATGCTATTAAGGCTGCTAGGGCTGGATCAAAGGATTCTTCTCGTTCCTAGAAAATAAAGCTAGAAAAATTTCCCCATTAAAATAAGTGCTTACCTGTACAAAAGCTGGCACAACATTCTCAATAGCAAACCCTGCATAGTAATCTTTAAGAAAATCATATCCATTATCGATAATCTTTAAGACTTCTGGTACAGGTACTATGGAATTAGTACTTTGATCAACAGCCAAAATATACATGTCAGTCCAATCTTCATTTTTTCTTCCGCCATTGCCTACATGAAACCGAATTTCATCGATTATAATCAAGTATTGCGTAGCGTTGCCTAGTTCAGTAATAATTTCCTCTTTTTCCTTCATGACTTCTTCTTTGGGTCTTGATAAGATCACTCGGATTAATTGTTCAGGCTCAAAAATCCAAACCTAAAACCATTCAATAAGAAAAAAAATGCCAATAAGATAATAACAAGCTTCTTACTTGCACTTGGGTATAAGCCTCTCTTTCAGGAAATCCATCTTCTCTAGCAACTATGTCAACTACAAACCGATGCTGGTTGTTTTCAGCCAAATAAGTAGCTGTGTACATTTCTCCTTTTTGACTTATGTTAAATGGAGAAGGAATTATTGATCCAGAACTTTTATTGGAGCGATATTTGTACAAGTTGGAAGCTTTGATGTAGTATGTTAATGACCTGAAGCAATAAAATTAACTTTGAATACATATATTAGTATAAATTCTTACCCATTAATTCCATAATCTGGATCAAAAGCGCTAACATTAACCACAAACTGGTTAACATTTGCCATGGCGTTAATGGCAGCATAATAAACTGGTCGTTGGAAATAAGGCTCATTATCATTGACGTCTTTAATTGTCACAACCACATGCGCTATGCTTTTATCTTCCAACATTCCCAATTTCTCCATTTCCATTATTTCCTCCTCAGTAACATAAAAATCTGGATCGTTATTGGCAATTATAACCAAATTATATTCATCTTGAGTTTCTCTGTCAAACGATTTCATTGAGTATAAATTTCCAGTAGCTCTATTAAGCTTAAACGCATTATTTTCATTTCCAATTAAAATATAGTAGTAAACTGCAGCGTGTTTGCCTTCATCTATGTCTAAAGCTTGGACATGACCAATTAACGTGTCAGGATCGTTATTTTCACTTATGTAAAAGTGATACGGATTGGCAGCAACCGAACCAGGAAATTCTGGGCGATTATCGTTTTCGTCTACCAGAAGAACTGTTAGATGACGTTCTTCTTGATACCATTTTGGTGATCCGTGATCACGAGCAACTAGAGTCAACTACAAAAGAAAAATCATTATTATAAAGAATGAATAAGGCTTTCACGGCCGGTCAATGAATCAAAAATTTCCGAACTGCTAGACCCCTCCACCTACAAAAAGCTGTAGCGCAATCCTTCTATATTGCGAAAAACCAATCAACTCGTCCGAGCACTACCGTTAGAAACGGAAAACATAAGGTAACTCATTGAGTCTGAGGCCTTGCCACCTAGAATATATGGGCATCCGAAGATTCACAAAACAGGTCCCACTCAGACCCATTGTAAGTGCTATAGATTCGCTCGCATAAAGCATAGCCAAATACCTCACCACTTTCCTTTTTTGAGTACTACCGAGGGTGCCACTACCATATTTCTTTCATAAAAAACGGACACTTTCATAAAGCAGAGGTTTATTGCATTTACGCTATTCATTTGTACTAGCTAGCTGCTCGAAAATACAGGAAGTTCTGCTAGGAGTTGCTTTATGAGCTTTTATATGAGATAAATGAACGCCAATCTGCTACTGAGATCAGCTTGAAGCAAGAAAAGCAGTACAAAGGTACACCTTAATTGCTACAGGAGGTTTACTCACTTATGTTCGATTTACAACACGGCGGACACCGGTGCTAACTCTTAAAAATGCGTTATAGCGGACACAATAAAGGATAAAGTCGATTTTCGAATTTGGCGGACACCGGTGTCCGCCATGATGTGCTGCATCAACCATCTAGAGAACACCGATGTCTGTCCATGGGTTAGTATGAAATCGAATTTCAATGAAAATTGGCTCATATTCGGTTAGTTAGAACTGTTTTTGAACGATTCATTAATGAGTGAATTGCGATTTTATAGGTAAGAGTTTTGCCATTTACGACAGGGCGGACACCGGTGTCCGCTTTTAAAAAAAATGCGCCATAGTGAACACAATTTTGGTGGAATCGATTTTCGAATTTAGCGGACATTGGTGTCCGTTCTGAAAACCACGCCTTGGCGGACACGATAGCGAGTCGATTTCCAGATTTTTACAACGCGGCGGACACCGATGTCCGCTCTTCAAAATGTCTCGTAGTGGACAGAATAGAGGATAACGTCGATTTTCTAATTCGGCAGACACCGGTGTCCGCCCTGGCGTGGTGCGTCGGCCACGTAGCGGACACCGATGTCTGTCCTGCAGTGAATGATTTTGAATGATGTTAGAGATGTTTTTGAACAATTCAATAATGAGTGAATTGATGCAAAGGTCTACTCACTTTTGCACCTCCGCAGCAATTTACCTTTTCAATGAGTCATGCAAATTGAATTTCATTTTATTATAAAAATCAATGGAATTTCTTCGGAATTCCACTTTTTTTTTCTGCTAGAATTTCATGTAATTCCAGTGGAATTCCAGTGAAATTTCATGTAATTTCAAGTACTTTTCTGAATTTTTGCGTGATTTCACTGGAATTCCGCTTATTATTATTTTTTTTCCAATTTCATGTAATTTTCTGGAATTGCATGTAAGTTCCATATAATTTCTTCAGCATGCAGCATAATTTCTTTAGAATTCTAAATATATCGTACTCCTAGAATTTTATGCGAAAGTTTACAAAAATCATAAAAATTTAAGAAAATCACAAAAGATTACAATAATTCAAAAAAATCATAAAAATTAAGAAAATCAGGAAAAGTACAAAAATTACGAAAATCATAAAAACCTACAAAAATCACAAAAATCATGAAAATTTTCAAAAATCATAAAAATTCACAAAAAATCAAAGAAATTTATAAAAATCGAAAATCATGAAAATTTTAAAAATCATAAAAATTCATAAAAATCATGAAAATTTCTAAAAATCGTGAAAATTCACAAAAAATCATGGAAATTTATGGAAATCAAAAATCATAAACATTTACAAAAATCATTAAAATTCAAGAAAATTATAAAAGATTACAAAAATTCGAAAAAAAAACATAAAAATTAAAAGAAAATCAGGTTTAATTAAAAAAAATACGAAAATCATGAAAAATTACAAAAATCATGAAATTTCCCAAAAATCATAAAAATTCACAAAAAATCATAGAAATTTATGAAAATCAAAAATCATGAAAATTTACAAAAATCACAAATACCATAAAAATTCACAAAAATCATGAAAATTTCTAAAAATCATGAAAATTCAAAAAAAAAAACAATCATTGAAATTTATGAAAATCAAAAATCATGAAAATTTACAAAAATCATAAAAAAAAAGAAAATTACAGAAGATTACAAAAATTCGAAAAAACCATAGAAATTAAGAAAATCAGGATGATTTCAAAAATCATGAAAATTATAAAAATTTATTTCCAAATATCACAAAAATCATGAAAATTTCAAAAATCATAAAAATTCACAAAAATTTTAGAAATCATAAAAATTCACAAAAAATCATAGAAAGTGCGTCTACAGTAAGAAAATTCCCGGTAAAAAATCCGTTCAATTCTCTTATCGAAAAAAATTTCTGTCAAAAATCAGTAAAAAGTGAGTAAAATTCCAGGTCAAAAATTAATAAAATTCGAGATCAAAAATTAATAAAATTCGTGGTCAAAAATCATAGAAATTAAGAAAATCAGGAAAACTACAAACTTTACGAAAATCATAGAAATTTACAAAAATCACAAAAATCATGAAAATTTTCTAAACTCATAAAAAGTCACAAAGATCATGAAAATTTCCAAAAATCATAAAAATTCACAAAAATTATGAAAATTTACAAAGATCATAAAAATTTTGAAAAAATACAAGATATTACAAAAATTCGAAAATACAATAGACATTGAGAAAATCAGGAAAATTACAAAAATCACAAAAATCATGAAAATTTCTAGAAAATCATAAAAATTCACAAAAAATCAAGAAAACCAAAAAAATCATAAAAATTCACAAAAAATCATGGAAATTTATGAAAATCAAAAATCATAAAAATTTAAGAAAATTACAAAAGTTTACAAAAATTCGAAAAAACCATGGATATTAAGAAAATCAGGAAAATAACAAAAATCACGAAAATCATTAAAATTCACAAAAATTTTAAAAATCATAAAAATTCACAAAAATCATAAAAGTTCACAAAAATCATGAAAATTTCCAAAAATCATAAAAAGTGCGTCTACAGTAAAAAAATTCCCGGTTAAAATGCGTACAATTCTCTTATAATCTTTGTCAAAAATCAGTAGAAAGTGAGTAAAATTCCCGGTCAAAAATTAATAAAATTCGCTATCAAAAATTAATAAAATTCGTGGTCAAAATTCAGTGAAATTCTCCTGTAGAAAATGATTGAAACGAGTAAAAACTGAGTAGAATTTTCGGTTAAAAATGAGTCAAGTTTTTCGGTAAAATGAGTAAAATTCCCGGTTAAAATTCGAAATAAGTAAAATTCTTTAGATAATAATAATCTCTGTCAAACATGGGTAAAAATTAAGTAAAATTCGCAGTCAATACTAAGTAAGTCTACAGTAAAAAAATTCCCGGTGAAAAAAGAGTAAAATTCTTTCATCGAATAAAAATCTCTGTCAAAAATCAGTAAAAACTGAGTAGAATTCCCGGTTAAAAATTAATAAAATTCGCGATCAAATATTAATAAAATTCTCGATCAAATAATAATAAAATTCGTGGTCGAAAATGAGTAAAATTTTTCGGTAAAATATGAGTAAAATTACCGGTCAAAATTCAGTAAAATTCTCATGTGAAAAATGATTAAAACGAGTAAAAAGTGAATAAAATTTTCGGTCAAAATTGAGTCAAGTACTTCGGTAAAATGAGTAAAGTTCCCGGTCAAAATTCAAAATTAATAAAATTCTTCGGAAAATAATAATCTCTGTCAAAAATGAGTAAAAATTAAGTGAAATTCGTAGTCAATGAGTAAGTCTAGCTCAAGCATTCGATAGAACCAAACATTTTTATACTAGACTCCTCAGAGAAGCCATAGAGATACAGAAACACCACAACAACTTCAACAGAAAAGAAGAGGGCATGAACCCTAACAAAAGCTGATTGCCAGTTCTCCGAAAAACAAGGAGCCTTCCTCTCCAAGAACGAGACAAGGTAAATAGCGTAATACAAGCCACGCCCACAACCCTGGATTTATCTAACGCAGATCCAACAACCCAGAATCCAGTCATTGGAAGAACACGGAAGAGAACACTGCATCCTCTACCAGTACCATCTCTGAAGATGGCTACTGCAGCAGTAGACGAAACGTTGACATTTGTCGACTATGGCATTATAGCCCGGAAAAAACTTTTTTACTAAATCATTATTATTCCCAAATAGTTTGAAAAAAAAACCTTGCCTCATATTTTGATTGTTCCTCTCTATCCAAGTCCCTCTTGAGCTTTAGCTCGCCATTCTTTTCATCAATAGTAAAATCGTCAGTCTCCTGTACAATTTCATCTCGCACCTTCAAATGGTATGTAACACGTCCATTTTCGCCTTGATCTTTATCTGTAGCCTTCACTATTAAAGCTATGAGACCTTTAGCTGCAGCATTCTAAAAAATAATTGTTCAAATATTGACTGAGTACTTCTAAAAAATCTCACCTCTAAAACATCTACAGTCGAATTAGGCAAATAAGGCATCACAAAAACAGGTTTATGATCGTTTACATTAATCACGTGAATTTTTAAATCGGCTCTATCGTAAAGATCACCATCACCAGCACCATCTCTGGCTTCTATTTTCAGATGGAATGTTCTGGTTTGACCTAGCAGCGATTTGTGAGCATAAATAATACCTGTATCCATACCGATAAGGAATAAATCTGAGAAAAAATAAATAAATTAAAACAATCACAAGATTATATTTGTTCAGTTGGGTACCATTGTCATTTCCAGATAATATTCTATAATGGATATTGCCATTCAAGCCAGAGTCTAAATCGGTGGCATTTAATTGAATAAGCGGTACAGGAGGGTTCAACCTAACATCTTCCATTACATTAGCTTCATAATATTGATCAGTAAATTTTGGTGCGTTGTCATTGAGGTCATTGATTTTTATATAAATTGGTACTGACATTGATCTTCTCACATTAGCAGCAGCATTATCACGGGCTAAAGTAAAAATGTAATATTTATTACATCAATAATTTACAAACAAAAATATTTTTCCTACCAATCACTTGCAAAACAAACTCAGTAATCTTCTCATGGTCCAAAAAATTCGAATTTTCAATACTTATTTCACCAGTGCTAGGATTTATGAGGAAATTTTCATTATGCTCTCCAGTTAATTCGTAACTGACTTCTCCATAAGCACCAGCATCTTTATCTACAGCCTTCACTTGTAAGATAATAGTACCGTTAGGTGAATTTTCATCAATGGATACATTATAAGATTTTTGAGTAAAAATTGGATCGTGGTCATTCACATTTTTCACTTTAACGTGAACTAGAGCAGAAACGTTGAGTTGAGGCAAACCACTATCATACGCCCAAACAGTAAAATTCAATTCTTTAGTCTGTTCATAATCAATAGTCTTTTTTATCTGCACAATCCCAGTTCCACGATTAATTTGGAAATATTCACTTTCTGGCGATATGGCGTAACTTTCTATATCAGAGTCTTCGTCGAAAGCCTTATAAGTGGCCACTATTGTACCAACTGGTAGTTCTTCTTTGATTTCTAAAGAATATAATGGACGATCCACGGTCCAGGGCGGTACAAAATTGGGTGGAGAATCATTAATGTCTTGAATAGTGACCACTAAAAATATATTTGAATATAATAATCAACAACAAATAATATACAATTGCCACGCCCAAAAATGATTACGTAATACGTATTCCTTTGATCTAAAGCAAAATAAGAATCGAACAATTAAACTCGGTAAGGTAGAAGTTGCTCAAACCTTGTAATGGCAAAAATGAAATATTACAACTGCCCCCTTCCAAGAGTTCCAAGAATTGACGGACGATAGATAATAAAAAGAAAGATGAATGATAGATAGACAAGAAAGTCGAGGTATAGAACAGGAACAGTGGTAGGGAAGTGAAGAATAACTACTAAAAATCCAATCAGATATGAAGTCTCGCAAAAAAAAATTAAAAAACTAAAAGAATCATAAAAGAAATGAGCTTATCGTTTGTTAAAAAAAGGTAATACCTATTTGTCATCGGAATCGGAACTTGTATCAATATCGGGTGGTTCTGGTGGATAAACGGGCTTCAATTCTTGAACGTGCCATTCTCCTTTATAATTGCCATAATCATCAGCAAGTTCATAAGTCCAACCACCAGTTTTCCTTTTGACGGTTAAAGGACCTTAAAATTCCGGAGCTAATTTAGCACTGTAGTTTTTGATGGCGTTCGAGAGACTTTCATTCTTGCGCCAAACCTTTTGTCCGACGACGTATTGCACTGGTCTTCTACGTATGTCATATCGATGTTTGTTACGCTCTCTTGACGCTTCAATTCATTGGAATATCTCAGCATATAACTTTTTAAAGATATGATTTCTTTTCTCGACTAGGCCATCCAGATCAGAATCAGTCTTATCTGCCAACTGAACGATTTCTTCATGATCACTACCAAACAGCTTATGATCACGTCCGAAATTTATAAAATATGGACTATGGTTAGTAGTTTCAGATTTGGAAGTCCTTACTGCACATGCGATAGCCGCCAAGTTTTCAACCCAGGTTTTGTGGTTTCTTTTAGAAATATAAGATCGAATCATTCTTTTTAGAACGCTATCGACTCATTCTGTGGGATTGGCTCTATGGTAGTAGGAAGGAGTATAGAAAATTCTGGTTTTATAAGACTCACAAAGAGTTTGAAATTCTTTAGAATTCATCTGTGGCCCATTGTCACAGGTTAAATATTGCGGCGTCCCATATGTTAGGAAAATGCCATCCTCGACGAATTTACATAAAGACTTTGCTTTAGCTGAACGACATGGAAATAAAACGGTATACTTGCTAAAATAGCCAGTTACAGGTATTTTGCGATCGCGATCTCGGTAGGGGTCCAATATAATCGAAGCTGATACTTTGCCACGGTTCCTTAATTGCAGGTCGATCACCCATAAGTCCCGGAGGAGCTTTTTGTTCCACCTTATTCTGATTTCTTCATGATCACTACCAAACAGCTTATGATCACGTCCGAAATTTATAAAATATGGACTATGGTTAGTAGTTTCAGATTTGGAAGTCCTTACTGCACATGCGATAGCCGCCAAGTTTTCAACCCAGGTTTTGTGGTTTCTTTTAGAAATATAAGATCGAATCATTCTTTTTAGAACGCTATCGACTCATTCTGTGGGATTGGCTCTATGGTAGTAGGAAGGAGTATAGAAAATTCTGGTTTTATAAGACTCACAAAGAGTTTGAAATTCTTTAGAATTCATCTGTGGCCCATTGTCACAGGTTAAATATTGCGGCGTCCCATATGTTAGGAAAATGCCATCCTCGACGAATTTACATAAAGACTTTGCTTTAGCTGAACGACATGGAAATAAAACGGTATACTTGCTAAAATAGCCAGTTACAGGTATTTTGCGATCGCGATCTCGGTAGGGGTCCAATATAATCGAAGCTGATACTTTGCCACGGTTCCTTAATTGCAGGTCGATCACCCATAAGTCCCGGAGGAGCTTTTTGTTCCACCTTATTCTGAGCAGAGATTTGGCAACTCCCCACATAACGAGTAATGTCGGCTCTCATTTTAGGCCAGAAATAACGTTCACCAACTTTCTAGAACGATATAAAATGTCCGGCAGCTGGAATATCATGACATCTATTTAAAACTTCCAGGCGTCTGTCCTTGGGAACAACGATCTTCCAGGAGGTAGCTGGACTTATGAGTTCTGGGTAGGATGACTTAACGTATTTGTACAACAACCCATTTTCTATTCGCCAATTCGGAAATTTATCAGGCTGTTTTTCTAATTTTAAAAACATGTTTTTCTACCATTTATCCTTGGTTTGGCCGAAAGACAAATTATTGCTGATAACTTCATCAACATGAATGACATCAATGTCAACAACAGAAACGGATCTTGATAAAAAGACAGGAACCACATGTTCTTTGCCCTTCCTATTAATAAGTTCAAAGTCGTAGGGCTGTAACCGCAAACACCATGAGCTAATCGTCCCTGTGTATCCTTTAAGTTTGCCAAATACAATAGAGAGTGGTGGTCAGTGATAACTGTAAACCTTTGCCCTTCGAGGTAATGTCTTAGCTTTTCCACACCCCATATCACTGCCAAACATTCTTTTTCAGTGACGCTCAACTTTTGTTCTTGCCGCGTTAAAGATCGTGACCGATAACATATGACTTTGTCGCCATCCTCAAACTCCTGGGTGAGAACTGCGCCGAGTCCATAGTTGGACGCATCTGTCTGCAAGGTCAAAGATCTACTAAAATCCGGGCAGGTCAAAATGGGAGCAGTAACTGTTAAGTTGCATGGGATTGGCTGTTTTTCGTTGTGGGCGGAGCTTGTGAAGGGTAGCGCCGAAACATAAAAATAGCCGTTTTCAGGCCAAAGCCAGTCAGTTCTCTTCAGACAGTAATTGAGACTTCATCTTGCCTGTCTGCCCCGTTCTCTGCGCCAGAGACAAGAACAGCTCTCCCCTCATTTGTTAGGCAGAAGTGCTGTGACATGTACCCGGCACTTAGGAGCGCGTATTAGGCTGGCAATGCTTTGGTGTGGGTCACCTTGCCTTAGGGATCACTTTATGTGGCCGGTAGACGAACCTCTCAGAGCATTGTTGGTGCGAGCTACCGTCATAAGTACGAAGAAAGAAACGAGAGAGCCAACGTTACGACCCCTCGGGCGCGAAATAAGGCTTCTGGAAAAGCCCAGTTCGATGCAACGAAACCCGCATTAATCCTCGCACTGGAGGTTGATGTCCTGGAGGAGTACTTCGCATTAGCTTACCACCAATCCCCGACAAAGTCCTTTTCAGGGCAACTGTCTAGAAGAAAAAGAAAAAATCGTTTGATTTCTGGTTCTTAATTGAGCCCCGCGTTTCCAATTCGGCACATTCGTGCAGCTTTCCGTCTAGGAAATCTAGACTCCTCCTCCGCGTTTGCCACTTTTATTTTTGGACACCTTCTTCAAAGGTTTCCGTCCCCTCCGTGTCCGTCCTCGACGATTTTCGTGAATTTTTATGAAAATTCTCTTCTCTTCTGCAAGCTCCACGTCGAATTGAAACTCAAAAATCAAATGATCATTTTCTTCCTCCAAAGGCTCACCAAGTTGGGACAGAATTTGCAAAAAGACTAGAAAGTCTAAATTATCCAAGCTTGACTTTTTCTTTTTCTTGAGGCTTTTTTAGGAAAAATCTCAATTTCAATTTAACTTAAAGCAAGATTAGCTTCGCCGAGTTGGGACAGAGTTTTATGAGAAGACAAAAGTCGAAACTACCCCCAGCTTGAATTTTTCTTGAAATTTTTCACGGAAAAATCTCAATTTCAAAACAAAGACAAAGGCAAGATTGCCGCCAAGTTAGAACAGAGTTTTATGAGCAAACAAAAGTCGAAACTACCTCTAGCTTGAATTTTATGGAGGGTTTTTAGGAAAAACCGCTTTTTCACTACAGTACAGATGAGACTTTGACAAAAACACACGAACCTCAGGTTAGACTGGTTTTCGGACCTGGTGCACCGTTTCTGTTCCCCCGTGTTTTTATATGTCACTTAACTTCTCGAAGCCGCTCGACGGTCTCCTCACAGTGCCATCTGAGTTCAACGTACTGTCGTTGCAAACATAAGTTTCTAGACACCGTGTTCATATAACTTTGGCCCCTCGGACTTCAAAAAACCTAGTTGCAGCCCTGCTCACATATCATACAAAAAACGTCAATTCTCACTTCCTTTTTTCTGGAGGCTGCTGGTCCGCTAGCTCATTCCTTAAAGAACCAGCGAGGTGATTTTGGCGGGACCTTCTCTCAGTACAACTGAGAAGTTGTACAAACACCCGTGGGAAACAAAAAGGGTTGTTGTTTCACCCCAAGAACAACTGACATCCCAAACCGACCACAGACAATCGACAAAAATGACGGACAGATACAGTCCAGACCTATACGGCGCCACTCTAGATGAGTTGGACATGATTCTAAGTCAAGGCCCCATTCCTGCGGCCGTATCAGAATCCGATTTTAACGAGCCTGAAGTCCCGGTCGCCGCAACAAGCCTAAATCCGCCCGACGCAGCGGAGCTTGATTTTCTACGCTCACTTTTTGCTGAACTCGAAGACTTTAGAAGGCAAAAAGAAGTCGAAGCTAAGAAAAGCTTATTGCGCGACTTAACAAGTGCTTCCTTAATAAGATTAAAAGATCTCTGGCAGTCCTCAGTCCAGTTCCATCTTATGTTCTTTTTAGTCAGATAGGTTATTGGCGCCATGAAGGACGAAAAATTGGGAATAAACCGCCTGTACCAAGACGCTGTCCCACAAAATATCCTAATTTCGTGAACTGGTTGGAGGAGGTATGTTGACAATCGCCTCAACCTTTTCAGGGTTCGGGCGCAATCCTTTGGCGTCGACCAGATAACCTAGATATTCAAGTTGTGGTTTGCAATGACATTTCTTTTTAGAGATCATAAGTCCAGCATCTGTTAGTCTGTCGAATACAATGGCAAGAATTCTTAGATGATCCGGGATTTTTCTGGATATGACGATTATATCGTCGAGGTAGTCCATAACATGCTCCTCCAAATCATAACCAAGAACGCTATCCACAATTCTCTGCCAAGTGGCTGGAGCGTTATTCAACCCAAAAGGCATACAAGTGAATTGGTACAATGGGCGTCCCGGAGCCGTAAAGACTGTGTACTCTTTCGATTTTTCATTTAGAGGCACCTGCCAAAAGGCTGACTTTATATCCACAGAACTGATGTAACGAGCATCTCTAAGGCGGTCCAGGATTTATGAAATGTATGGCAAAGGGTACGCGTCTTTTTTTGTTACGGCATTTAGCTTTCTAAAATCTATGCAAAAGCGATAGGAGCCATATATTTCTTAGTAGCCAAGCAAACTGGGCTGGACCAAGGGCTTTTGGATGGTTCAATCACTCCTAAACGTAACATTTCTTGTGGTTCGTCATCTATTATCCTCTGTTTCATCGGAGATACTGGGTAGTACCTCTGCTTGATAGGTTTCGTACCAGGCAGCAGCTCCATTTCCTGTTTCGCAACGTTGCAACGACCAAGCACTTCAGGCATCTCGGAAAATTTTTGCTCAACTAAGCTATCCAAAGCAAGTCGCTCCTCTGGTGTCAGATTCGAAAAATGCCATATATCTTGTTTTAGGTCCGGAACCAACTCCATGGATTTCCAAACATCTATTCCAAGGATCAAGGGATGGGATAGTGCAGGTAGGATCAGGATGTCAATAATTTTGGTTCTATGCATCAGGGTGACGGGAACTTGAAAATAGCCAGTACTGGTGCAACTTTGTCCGTTTGCCACCGTACAGCTCATATTATGTTTTAACATTTGAAGGCCTAAGCTTTTTAAAACCTCAAAGTCTGGCAACCCAACAATTGTGCGCGAAGCACTGGAATCGAGCAAGCCTCGCATTTTGTATCCCAAGATAGAAATTTCCAAATATGTTCTTTGATCACCGTGGACATGATCAATGATATAATCCACAATTATCTTTTGGGGAAAATCTGTAGAAACGACCGATAAATCAAGAATGGAAGAAATCTCATGGTCTATTTACCCTTCCTTATGTCGTTTCCCGAACCTTTTGGGCACGACCAAATCATGACATTAGGTGCTCCACATCTGTAGCAATGAGTCCTTTTTGGTTTTGTGCGTTCTCGGTTCATATGTCCCGTCTCCTGGCAATTCCAGCAGGTTAACGTTGAGACGCGACCAGATGGTGGACGAGAATGTTGAGAACTGATGACATCAACATCGGCAGATGTTTCCAGCTTACTATCAGCTGTGGAAGAGGTTGATACAAAGGCGAAATCCGGTTCCACAAATGTGTTCTTCTTTCTTGACGGTGGTAAATAATGATCGGCTCTATATTTCTTCGTTTCCAGTTTTAAGCACTCGTCCTCCAATTCTTCTATTGAGCTTACGACGGGAAGCTGAGTTTCATAAAATGGAGCCAAATTCCTAATAACGATATTGTCACAACTGCCCGCTTTACGGGGGTGACATGGGGGGTTTGTAGCTTTGGGGGTTGATGGAGAGAAACTCGCTCAAGTTGTATAAAAGTGTAGATATATATTTTCCCAAATATGCCCTTACATATACGCTAGTCCTATAGGATGCATGACCCTTCGAACACTGGGGTCCTTATAGGAAGCCACACGTCAACGCTGCTTTGGGGACTGTCGGTTTGTTATCGTCACCCTTATGCCTTGTCCAGAGGAGCTTTCCCAACGAGAGGTAATTTGCGCTGGACAACGATAAGACTGAAGATACCCAGAGGGGTTTTCCCAACGACAGGTACTTGCACTGGGGAGACTTAATTCCAGAGGGAATTTCCCAACGAGAGGTAGTTGCACTGGTTTAAGTCTGCCTGTTGCTTGGCTTGGCCAACTATTTATATCAATTTATTCCTGAATTGCAGTAAACATTCGACCGAATCGGCAATTAAGATAATAAGGTTGAATACCGGGTCCTCTTTTCCTAAGCAGCTACTTGACAATATCTAGCTGTACGTCAAGCGGAATACCTCCATACCTTCTGAAAGGTCCACTCATATCGGCTAAGTAACTAACTAGGGATTCTGAGGAATCTTGGGTACGATCCATTATTTGTTTGAACAGTCTTGGTTTGTAATCCGGTTCCTCGAAATGCTTCCTCAACAAATCACATAACTCGCTCCATGTTCCGAATCTATGACAGTTGGATCTTTACCATTATTTGGCTTTGGAGTCAAACAAATCTATTGCCGATTCAAAAAGTTGCTTTTCCGAAACATTCCTTGCTCTTCTGAGCTTGTTGACTCGTTCTAGAAAACTGTGCACGGATATTACTTTTGTGTTTCCCGTAAATTTGATTCCCCACTTTTCTACCTGTTGAGGTTTAGCATATGTCCGTGCATGTGTATTTGTGTTTGATGTCGACGCTATGGCGGAAGAAGTAATAGAACTATTAGGCGATGAAGTATTTGCGGCGGTTGAGTGTCTAGCCGGTCGAGATACAACAGAAACATTGTCATCATCCGATTCAGACGAGTCACTCAAACGAGTTTGGTTCAACATAGAGCTCAAACTGGGATCTTGTTTAGTACGCTTTTCTAATGTAGCTGCATTAGGAATTTCCATGAGCAGATTTGCTTTTAGTTTAACTTGTTCACTGGTCAGTTGATCGTTGGGCAGAATATCCAATCTACGAAGGAACTGCACCAATCTTGATTGTGAACGTTCAATTTTTATTTTGGCCTTGGAACCAGTGAAAGATTTCATGAGAGTTGTAGTCTCTATTACACTATCTTGTATGAATGAAAGAGTGGGTGGCCGCGACCGTAGTGCACATAGGTCTCCTGTGGTGGACCCGTCGTGCCCCAGTGAATTCTTCCAGAGACCTTTGTCCTTAGAAAAGCCAATCAGGCACCCTGGCTTCATCCTTTTGACGTCATCGGGCAAGCAATTCAACTTGCCCAGGTGCTTGAACCTCGCGCGCGTGAGTGCAGGGCACTCACCGATGACGTGGTCTGCCGTCTTCTCCTCCATACACCAGCGGCATTCCGGGTCGTCCGTAATGCCCATGCTGTGGAGATGGCGTCTTAGGTGCCAGTGTCCGGTTAGGAGACCAGTCACTAGCTGTATACACTCTTGTATATACTTAGTTTTGTTGTCAAAAACGAAAGTATAATCTGGGTAGCTCAATGATTGGTTCCTTCTCTCCAATCTTATCAAAGGCCTTAGCGCTGCTTTCATTTTCTCCACCGTCGAAGTGTCATCCACTGGAATGCCCCTTATCTTCAATTCCCATAGCAATTCAGGCTTTCTCAAATTATCGGCTCTCACTTTATAATCCATTTCTATTTTGTAAATAACCCACCAGATAGTAGATATAAGCTCTAGATAAAATAAAGTCCAAATCCAACAATACGAAATAAGCCTTAAGTTAGGCAAAAAAATTCAATGTATAAAAATGTAAAGAACTTTATTTCGTATAAGAAAGGCGCATACAACTATTTACTATGCCAAGTGGTCTGTATGAGTAGGTACCTACACCTAAATAGGCAAACAAAAAAAAATTGACAGTAAATTCAATTCTTTGTTGAATAGAATGAGAAAGCGAACCGTTTAAATTTAATTTAAAAATATTCAAAAACAAGCGAAATAGTTACTGCGCAAGCGTGAGACTTCAAATCTAAATTGACTCGGAACTAATGATCAATAAAAATCAAGCTAGGAAATTTAATAATAGTTTCAAGCAATGCAACAATAATTTCGCCCCACGTTGGGCGCCAAATTGCCACGCCCAAAAATGCTTACGTAATACGTATTTCTTTAATCTAAAGCAAAATAAGAATCGAACAATTATTAAACTCGGTAAGGAGAAGTTGCTCAAACCTTGTAATGGCAAAAATGAAATGTTACACAATTCTTACCTAAAAGTCCTTGTCCTTGCTGTACAGACGGAGCAGTAATATCAGTAACCAAAATTGGTATACGAATCACAGCAGCCAAATCACGTTGCAATGAATTGGCCACTATAACTTGTCCAGTATTTTTATCCACAGAAAAAAATTGCTTGTACATGTCCGAGCTCACAACCTCATTGCCATGCTTATCCAAAGCTGTTATTGGTTCTGTAGCTGCAAAGTTTAAAGCGTCTGAAGAATTTACGTCTGGATCCAGTGCTATTAGAGTGTGAACGATGGTGCCGATAGAAGCATCTTCCATGACCTTGAAAGAATTTATTTGAAACATTTTATGGGTATTTTATGTCTATATATTTACCTCTGCTGTTTGAGTTGTAGGCACGAAATATGGTAACTTATCATTTGTATTAATAATCTTTACAGTTAAAGTTGTGGTTCCAGTTAAAGCAGGTTCCCCATGATCCACAGCCATAACTTCTATATTGTAGGTATTTCTTTTATCAAAATCTAGCTTTGTTGCAACAGTCACTAAACCTGTATCACTATCAATTTCAAAATCGCCATTGGAACCTTTGGATAATGAATATGAGACTCGAGCATTTTCTCCATTATCCGCGTCTGTAGCTTTAACTTCTGCAACGTTGGTACCTATTGGAACATCTTCTGCTACAGCTTCCAAGTAGCTTTCCTTAAGGAATATTGGCGAATTGTTATTGACGTCTAAAACTGTTATGTTAACTAGAGTTGTAGCTGTAAATTTACCATCAGTAGCCTGAAAATATAAAACTTAAAAAACTGTAATAGGCTTAAGTTAATTACCAACCAAAACAGTCAATGTGATAACATTATCAGTATCATTGCTAATATCCAGGCCTCTGTTACCAGTAATCTTTAATTTCCCAGTTTCAGAATCAATTTTAAACAGTTCATTTTCATTGCCAGCTACAATAGCATAAGATACATGTGAAGTTTTATCTGCATCCATCGCCTCAATAATCTGTTGAGGTTCAAATCTTGTGGCACCTTCATTGACGAAAATTCTGTAAGTTGATTGTCCAAAAGCTGGAGCATTATCGTTGCTATCAGATAAGCTAATTTTTAATGGCACCGTACTAGTTTGACCTTTTCCATCATCGTCTGTGGCAATAAATTGTAAATGATATTCAGGTTTGGTTTCGAAATCCAAACATGGGGCTACTCCTAAGTTTTCACAAGGAGCTACTGTAACTGTTCCAGTTCTATTATTAACTGTAAATAGCTCTGCACCGTTGCCTGATAGCTTATAAATTAGGCCGTTTTCACCAAACTTGCCAGTATCTCTGTCTTTGGCTACTATTGTGATGACTGGGGTAGCTGGCGAAGCTATTTCTGATACTGTAGCTGAGTAACTGTCTTGATCGAAGGTTGGGGCATTATCATTAACATCCACAACTAGAAAATTAATTGTATATAATAATTGTAAAAACATACAATGTAGAATTATTATTACCTGAAACAGTGATAGTTGAAGTTGATGATAGTTTCTTTTCGGTGTAAATTTCCGTGGCAACAGCTAAAATAATAAATTTTCTTTGATTAGGATCCTCATAATCCAAATTGTTATGTGACACTCTAATGGTAACAGGGGTTGAGCCAATGGCTGTTTTAGGTTCAATTGAAAATGCTCCGGAAATATCGTTCAACTCCAAAGCGAAAGCTGAGTTGTTGCCTTCGTCTGGATCAAAAACTGACATGTCCAAACCTGGCAAGGCTGAACCTTCAGGAATATTCTCAGGGATTTCCAAAAAGTATTCTCTTTTATTGAATCTTGGCGGTTCATCATTTACATCTAATATTTTGACGATAGCTTGGGCACTGCTAAAAGTGGAAGGATCGTCACTTTTCATACCATTCACTAGTTCGTGTGCCCTGACTTCAAATTTTAGGATACCTTCTGGATCTTTGATGGATTCTTTGTCCAATGGTCTGGCAGTGTATAAGGCTCCCGACATTGGGTCGATAAGGAAATAATCCATTGGATCTATAGAAAATTAATGTTTGTGTTAAATAAAAACATTACCTATCTAACATTCTTACTATTAACCAATTCATAAACAATAGTTCTGGGATTGCCTCTATCGCCATCTTCAGCCTTCGCAGTGAACACCAGAGTGTTAATTGAAGCATCTTCAGGAAGCTCTGCAGTGAGATTATTTAAAAATCTTGGCGGGGTATCTTGAATATCTCTTACAGTGATTATAACGTCTGAAGTGCTTGTCAAAGAACCATCCTAGTATTTACAAAAATGAAAAAATATTCAAACAGTTGTATAAATTACTTACAGATGCTTTAAGTATAAAAGAATACTTGTTTTGGATGCTGTAGTTCAATGGTTTGATTAGTACTAAAGCTCCCTTATACGAGTCCACACTCGAACTGATTTCTTCGACAGCGAAAACGTCACAAGCATCAATAGACTCCAAAGAGTTCAGGCAAGTGACTTCTATATTTTGACCTACTGTATCATGGTCTATCACAGATATATTAGTTAAAATTGAGGTACCTATAGAAGCATTTTCATCTACAGTGACCTCATAGGGTGCCTAAAAAAAGTCTTGTAAATTTTAAATTGTTACCGAAGTATCTACATACATTTTCAAACTCTGGAGGATTATCGTTTTCATCTAAAATAATGACATTCACTGCTTGTTCTACAATATTGTTTTTAACACCACCTTTGACTTCGTCTTCTACGCTTACAACGAGTTTTAGGGTAGAATTTGCCTGAAACACAATAATTGATGAATAAACTCACTGAAGAGCGAGGGGTCAACCATTCATGAAAAAATGTACAGTGATTGCCAGTTTCTGGGAATGATTCTCAAATTTGGACTGTATTTCCAAGTATTCCCTGGTATTTACAAGTATTGCGCGGTACTTCCAAGTATTTCTAGATATTTCCAGAAACTAAATTGTATTTTGTTTTTTGTTAAGTATTCCCTTAGGTATTTCCAACAAATAAAAATGTTTTCCATGTCCTAGTTATTTCTTTTAAAGTTCAACATATTGTTATAGTAAACTAAACATAATATGCCAACTGTTAGCTTTAGGTAATGGAATATTAGGGCCAAAATGTTGATCATTAAACTGCCGTTGAATGTCATTCGAATGAAAATGAAAATAGGAATAGTTTCCTCTATTGTATTCTTATGGAGAGATGTCCTTGAATTGTTGAATAGGTCTTTAAATACACGGTGCACCCACTACCTTTTTGTTATATCCTAAGTTATATCTACATACTATTTTATTTTCAAATCTTTAGGTAATTAGGAAATTTAATATATGGAAAAAAAGGACGAATTTTAGTGAAACACATTGTAATGACCCAGGAAAAATAGACCAGTAATTTACAATGTCTCAACAGTAAAAATTAAATGTAATCAAAAATTGAATCTCCAATATTTCAAATCAGTATCAATAAAACTGGGAAATGATGAGACAAATTAGAGTTGACCCCAAATTAATTAAAATATTTATATAAGTTCAAATTAAAAAAAAAAAGCCGGGGACCAAGTGCGTGTCATCACCTTCAACTCATAAATCAAATCCATAAAAATATTAAAATCAAGGTAAAAGTAATTAAATTGGTGACTTACGGCCGACACGAGTTTTCCGAAATCCTTTGAGTTATTCGTCCTCACATTGTTACAACAAATCTGTTGACCCCGATAATCCAGGAAATTGCGACATAAATATTCGGTTGTAACCAAATAAATATGTCAGAACGGTCAATGAATTCACATGACCCGGAAATATGTTGGGGGGATCGAAAAATACAGCGGTTTCGGAATTTTGGAATCAGTTTAAGTTTCCAGTTGAGTTCAGTTCAGTCTTGAGTTTAAGTCTACAGTACCCAATGAGTCAGTGCGGATAAAATTCGCGAGGAGTTTATTTTATATTGTTGCCTTGGGAAAACGCGTTAAATCGAATATTTGGAAAAGTAGCGGAAAATTGTGAAAGAACATTTAAATTCGTTCAACATTATGTGCGAGCTCTAAATAATCAAAAGAAATTAGAATAATTAAGTGACTTTAAGGGCGATAATTTAAATATAAGTACTCTAGTGACAAGTTTTATTTTGACTTTATCAATCTTGAAATGACTATGAAGTGAAGTGACTATGAAACTTTATTGCATAACTATTATTATCTTGAGTGAACTGTTTTCCCTGGGACACACTGATGTATAACTGCGTAATTTTTTTTTATGTTTTTGTATGTTTATGTAATCATGTCTCGAATGGAAAAAGGGTCATATCCTTTCATGGATATAGGCCCATAGAATAAAAAAAATTTCGATACAATCTGTAAATCCTCAGGTTTTGTCCAAATAAAGTTATCTAAATCTCGCTTGAGAAATTTTATTTCTAAGTTTTCTTTTTCCACCTTTTCAACTATATTCGTCCTATGTGACAAGTCTCGTCGTAATATACAGAATAGTTGTAACGTGCCAAAATTGACCAACTATTTCATACTTATTTTCAGTCTTCGATTCAAAATTCTTTTAACTTTGTTTACCTTTTTCCTTTATAAAATTTCAACAATAATTACAGTAATTGCAGATCCTGTACTTAAATTTTCTAATTTTCAATATTTAAATTATATTTGCACTTGTGACGACTAATGATTTTCCTCAGTTTTAATCTTTTTATATAAAACTACAGAAAGGAGCGTTTTTTATCGGTCAGTACAGACAACGCAGGGACGGAAACGGCCATATTGAGCCTCCAAGTATGACTCATCATTTGTTTTGGTGGTTCGCTTTGTCCTCATTCAAGTGGATGTTAAATGGATTTTAGCGGTTTTAAGTGATGATAAGCACTGGGATTAGTGCGAAAAGAGTGCGCCATAATATTGACAATCATATTTAAATAAATATACGCCATTGCCAAACCGGAAACACTAGTCGGCCATATGCAACCTCCACATATTCTGGTCGCGCAGATTCGAGGTTATGCTCCTTCCTGTAGTTTCATATTCCAAGGTTTTAATCGATATTTTAATTCCATTTTCCAATAATAAATTGATTATAAATAAATCAAATATTCACCTGCGAAAAATATTATTTTAGGGTTATGTTTCCCAAATCGTGATCCGTTTTCAAAGTAAGTACCGTATGCTGTGCTGTTCGTACTACTCTGTTCGGTTGCTGAACTCAGCACTAGTTTTAGTTCTGCACCTGGTTCAATCATTGTTCCATTAACCACCGGATTGCTCCCTTTGCTCTCTATTTTGACACTTGACGCTTAAGTCATGTCACTCTTTATTTTTGTCTCAGTTGACCAATGAACTATAGTCAAAAACTGGAATGCGCACACATTGCCATATCTGCCAATAATATGTAGCCATGAAAGACAGATGCCACAAAGGGAAATTTTGTTTTTTTCTGTTGCTCGCTGATATATGACGTTTTCGAAAGTTTTGTCATATTTACCTTCACAGGTTTCATCAATTGGAATACGCGTTGGAAGCAATTTCCGCAATTTAACATAATGAGTGCGTAAAAACAGGTATCCCCTCCGCAGCAGCGGCACTAGGCTTCACGTTCGTCAATATGTGTTCGCATTCCAGTTTTTGGTTATAGTTCATTGCAGTTGACTGGTGAAGTGTCGTAATATTTTTGGGATCATCGATTCCTAGTGAGCGCTTATATTTTGCAACACGGATTGCTTACCCAATGTCGTATTCTTCAAATTATGATTGTTCTATTGGATAATAGAGAGTTATTGGACATGCAATAAGGACAAGCAGTATTTAAATTCGCCTTATTTTGACATCTACGCATGCGCATTTGGGTCTGAAAATAAGGATTCCCTTAATAAGGTTACTGCTTGTCTTTATTTGTGTATGGTTAGTGCGTAGCAGTAAACTTCCCTTATTTCAATACTTATGACATTTTTGACGAATTTGACGTTTCGCTTTTCCACGATGATGTAATTTTGCTCAAAGAATTTGTTCTTTACAATAGTTTTTCCTTTTACTATAGGTAACATCAAAAAATGGGTATCAGCAGAAATTAGCATACAAAAATAAACAGTTTATGAGTTTGAAATTTATAAAAATTGCTCATCTGTCAAAATTATGAATACAAAATAATGTAATACTCTAACACTTACTACAGTCTTCCAATAACTCTTCTTTTCTTGAAGAAATAGTGCTGAAGCACTAATAAAATAACGTAGATCCTTAATACTGCGAGGCAGTATTTAATAGTTCCAATAATTCTCTAATTACTTGTTGCTATTATCATTAGTCGTCAGCTGTTGTCATTTGTCTCTGATTATATTGTTGTGTGCAATTTTTGGTACGTAAAAATTCTATCGATCAATTTCTGACGTTTGTCGTTATTTTGACTCATCTCTAAATCCTTACCTTTAGGACAGATAATTTTATTTATTTATTTATTTTATGCGGTGCCTATTTCTTTTCACATTTGGTGGTTGGAGAAATAAGGTCTTTCTGAAGAGTTAAATTTCGTCTTCGCCTTTGAAGGATTTCGACCTTATATTCTCAACTATTGAATTTATAGTACATTGAGTTGCCTTACTTTGCCCTAAGTTTTCGTAGAGTGCTATAAAATCGCCGATTAATTCGGATTTTTACAACCATGCATGTGTGAAAAGCTGTCCTAAGGAGTAGAGTAAAGACCACCTCACTCACTCCAGGATTTCAAATCCTGGCTAATCCAACGGATAAGAGTATTTCCTTCCGGACTGTAAATTTGAACATTAGGATTGGTTTTACCATCTTAACCACAACCAGTACCCAGGACTAATCTGGTTAATTGTACCTACTGCTACCATCTGGAACATTTTAGTATCGTACTAGCTGTAGTTATCCTATATTTATTTTATTATTTATTTACATTTTGGCCCTATTTAGTGCGCCAAAGTGATCACCGCGGTATGTTTAGGGTGTAATTTCGTGGTGGATTATTTATGTCAACTTACTTGTAGTTCAGAGTAAGGTAACCGCTTCGACAACTATTTATTTTATTATTGCTCTTTATTTGGCATTTTCAACTTTTAGATTTTTTTTATTATTCATTTGGTTATTGAGTTACAATAACATTTTCGATTTTCACATTTAATTTAATTGTTTATGACTATAGCAATTATTTCAATAGTATAGCCATTACTGAAGTTGTTGATTGACCCTTCATTAACAGGTCACTTTATCTAGTAATTAATGGCAATTCATAAATAGTTGCTATTCAATCTTTGATTGGTATTGTTGCTAATTTAGTGAATAAACAGACTATAGCACTTGATTCATATTGACTTTTATTTAGTTTTCTGCACTTGTATTGTGAAGACCTGGACCCAGATAACATCCTGGAGAGTCCGACTCATCTGTCCTAAGTCGGTGACACCTAAAAATAAACCCATCCCTATTCTCCGAATTGTTTAATTTTGAGCGAGGGCATAATTTGCACGCACTTCGACCTTCAGTCCTGCAATCCCAAGTATCCATTAAATTTTCATTTTTTTTTTTTTTAACTTTTTATTCACCGAAAAAGCGTGGTAAATTATTTGGCGCCCAACGTGGGGCTTTCTAATTCAATAGGTATTTCTGCAGAAATCACAAATCAGTCGGAGCGATTTCATCGATGGAAAACACTCAGAAAACTAGTTCCAACCAATAAAATTCACTCTGACTAGTTTGTGATCTCTGCAGAAAGAGACCTAATATTTAATGATGAACTCCAGGATGGACTATTATAGGCATCAGAATAATTATCAGGTTCACTTTCAGTCTGACACTTACTCTGCACCTCCGTGTCTTTTTCTTAAAGATTTTGCAGATTGATCCAGATCT
This sequence comes from Ceutorhynchus assimilis, assembly GCA_917834065.1. Lineage (NCBI taxonomy): Eukaryota > Metazoa > Arthropoda > Insecta > Coleoptera > Curculionidae > Ceutorhynchus > Ceutorhynchus assimilis. The sequence goes on from OU892278.1 coordinate 55,149,606, forward strand.
TTTGTATGTGTTCTTCTCGTTTGCGCACCTCTAACTTGTAACCAAGCTCGTAATACTCTTTCACTTGATAGACGAAATTTTTCATTAGAAAAGAACCGACAAAGTGTGGGTTTCTTGATTTTAATTTTTCTGCTATGTTACCAACTAATGACCTCTGTCTCTTGCATGGCCTAGCAAAACGAAAAATAAAATATTCTAGAAAATAGTATACATTATCTAGTACATACATTACATTGGAATATTTCGAAAAAACTAAGACCGAAGAACGATGCATCTTGATAGTTTTCAAAATTATTAAGTTTATCAAGTCAAGATCACATTTAAAAATGGATATTAATTTTTTATTTTGTTCAATTTTGCTTGTGGACACTTTAAAACCCGAGTTAAATACCTACCTATAATTCCATGGCCAACTTACATTTTTCTTTTAATATTGCATTTTAAGGGTTAGTTTACGTCACAAATTCATAGTGTGACACATCATTTTGAAGAGAAAAAAAAAGGAGAATTTTTTGGGACCAAATAATGTAGGGTGTCCCCTTTAAACATTACTAAGTTTGGGCAATATCTCGAAAACAGTTTGCTTAAAGAAAATTGACTAAAACACTGAATTCTACGTAAAAATATCTATCCATAGCAGTTTCCAGCTTTTTTTCTATTTTACAGGGTGTTCGAAATATGATACCACCCCTGAGTAAATTCTTCATAAATTTGAGATAGATTATATTTTAGTAACGAACCTGCACGCAATTCTTGATATTTTAATGAAAATGCCTAAAAATACGGTAAAAGTGAAGTTGGAAGTTATAGAAATTTACAAGTACTTCCATGTATTTCCAAATTATTCCCATGTACTTCCAGGGTATTCCTATCTACTTTCAGAGTATTTTTAACGATTTCCAAGTATTCCTAGGTATTCCCAGAGTATAACCAAGTACTTCTAGCAAAGTGAACAGGTATTTCCATGAGTGATTTACCCCTCACTGCATTAAAAAAATTCTTACCTCATAATTCAAAGCTTTAACAATAGTAACGGCTCCAGTATTATGATCAACACTAAGCACATCTGTACCAGTTAAATCATAGCGAAGCTGACTATTTTCTGGATCGGTACCTTCCAATTTGTAGATTTCTTCACCTACAGGAGTACTTTCTGATATCACTATGTTGTTCATGTCTTTTGTAAAACTTGGTGGCAAGTTGGCGTAACATTCTGGAACAAAACAAAGTATAGAATTTGGCTCGAAATTTAAAGCCAAATTTGCCAAGCGTGGCATATAACGAAATTTATAGCCATAATAAAGACGTATTAGCACTATAATGTTAGAACGTAATTATGGGTGACATTGTGTCATGGATTATTGCATGTAGTATTCATGATTATGTTTTATGAAGTACTTTGAACTAAATGGAGTTTATGGCAATTTTTAAAATTGTGTTCGTATAATTCCGTATTCATTACTATAATAAGCTGGCAAATTTAAGGCAAGGCTTCAAGCAATTTTGGACCCTTGCAAATACAGACGCTGTGCTCCCCTAGTTTATTTCCTACGAAACGCAATCAAAGGCACATAATAATTAGTTTTAGTTCCGTGTGTGTGTGTTCCATATAAATTTTGATCAACTAGAAATTTCAATTAATTCCAGTTTCGAATGATGCTATTTCAATTTTCATTAAATTTAATTGTTTCAATTTGTTATATTGTGAATGCGCCATGCAAGCAGCGAATATGGCAAATTATGACAAAAGGATAAAGTTTATTAAGTATTAAGAATATTAGTGATAAAAATATTTAAAAGCCTGCTGATACTTCGAGTTGTCCTTTCCTGCTCTGGATGATTAGGAAAAAAATCCGTTTTGAGGAATTAATTTTTTATCGTTTTGAAACCTCTATTTAGTCCTAAATGCGTGTAATCTGAGTTTGCACCATCCCAGGCTTAACTTTTGGTAGCCAAGAAACCGCCAAATTTTTGCACTATTTTAAGTTTTTGCTTATAGCTGGAAAGCGGTGCGTCGGCCGGAAAATGTCATTCTATTCAAAAATAAAGAGGACTAAATTCTGCGTCGATTGACATTTAAAACTTTAAATTTGGTTGAGTGGTATAGCCGAAATCGAAAGTTAAAAACGAAAAAAAAATCGTATTGTGGTGCAAACTTACATTTTGCGGCTTTCCAAGACCACATATCTTGAAAACAGATTCTCCTATTAAAAAAACACATGGAATGAAAGTTTTAGAGAATAAAATTCTACGTAATATAACTGCCTCAGATTTTTAAATCAGTCAATTTTGGAACACTAAATTTTGCATCAATTTAAAGTATGTTTTTTTACTTTTAGATTGCAAATACATCGAGGAAAATGAAGAGCAATTCACTTTGTCAGAAATTTTGGAAGACTTAGAAGGCTTTGTCCCAATTCATAAATCCCTGATGAAAAAACTGAAAACAAAGTATGAAGACGACCTTATTATCACTAGCGAAAGGGGTAAAAATAAGCCAACTGTAATATGCTTTCGAAATACAGGTTACAAAATTTTAACTTAATCTTGGTATGACTCCAGGACGAAAAAGAAGAGCGACTTCGTATAGTGAAAGCCGCCGCTGCCAATATCCACGAGGATATTAGGACAGTGATTTATCCCCTTGATAGTTACCCCAAAGTAGACGAATTTTTGAAGGACATTGAGAATGACATTCCAGAAACCCTTGAGGTAGGTACTTGTAGGGTTAATTGTAAACCCCAAAGAGGGAAAAATACCTTCCGCTCGGCCTGCACCAAAAACGAAAACCTATGCTATTGCGCGATAATTAATGCTGCGAGACCGTGGTCCTTCCTTTCCCCACTGCTCGTAGGACTTGGGTCAACGCTTCATCAAAAGTACTGATCAAGAGAAATCCTGGATGTGCTATCAAGTCTAGAGTTTTCTTGTTCATATTTCGAAGTTCAGCTGCTTCAAGCATCTGTCCTTCAAGACCAACCACAGGTCGTTCTGGAAAATTCTTTGAGCCAGTGGGTGCGTCACAATGCTGATGTTACCGTAGACACGATTGACGGCTCCAACACATGGCATGTTATGGGTGGGCTCCAATGCATAACCCCTCACTCCTCAGCCTGGATAGAAGCAAGAATTAAAAGATTGAAAAAGGTACCCCAAGCAAAAAAAACTGGGGAAATCGGAAACATACCCTTGGTCACCTTTCAAAAAACCAAGCAGGATGGCCTAAGTCAATTTGTATCTATGATGTAAACCAAGCCCGATCGATGCGATAAAACCTCTCACCCAGTGACTTCTTGTGGTTGTATGGGAAATGAAGAGAGCACCCAGATGTCCCAGGGTGGAACAGATTCATCAACAAGATTACTTCTGATCAGCCATTCCAAAAATCTCGTATTTTGTGCCTACCATTACTGAATACACCTCCAGGAAACCCTGCCACTATATACTCTGTTTTACTTGATTCAGTTAAACGAAGAGGTGATAAATAAAAATGCTGCTTCGTGACGTTTGATCAGCCTATGTATTACAAAGCCAGAGAGATAGTGGCTTCTTGCAATTCTGAATCTCCATTATTATCAGTAATCGTGCGCCTAGGTGGCTTCCACCTCCTGATGTCTTTTATGAGGGCTATTGAATATATTATGAACGGTAGTGGGCTACAGGATGTTTTTAGCACCATTTACGCAAGACAGTCCAAAGAAAAAATGCTGATGGGGCACGCATATTCAAGAGCTGTCAGGGGTCATATTTTAGTTCACCAGGCATTGGCAAGAACTATATTGTCAACAATGATGACAATAATCAGGCAATAATACATTCGTTAAATAATATAGGAGCTCCACATTTTTTACAACTTCTGGACCAACCAGTACTCATGAGCATTATGCAACAATTCTACGACAAAATGTCAGAGCTTCAGCAGAATGGATATACCGCAAAGCTGTGGGTGCAGTATTTCCGCATGGTGTCCATCGTCAAGCAGTTCATAGAGGCTGAGGGAACTGGCAATTGGCAATTACATATACAGTCGGTGCAACGGATGTTGCCGTACTTTCATTCCAGCGGTCACTTTTTATATGCTAAGTCATGCCAATTGTACCTCCAAGATATGATGGATTCGAAACAAAAGATGTTGCCTGATGAATATGACAAAGTGAACCGAGGCTTCTTCGCCATCAGAAGGTCTGACAAGTTTTGGTCTGGTGCGTTTACTGATCCGACTATTGAGTAGGTCGTCATGAGGTCTCTAAAAGCTCGAGGTGGGCTGTCACATGGACGAGGCATAACGGACAGTACACTGGTATCTTGGGTTGCCACAATGCCTACTATTATGGAAATTTCTGTACAAGTGGAAGACTTTTGTGGCGTGAAGTATGGCATTTCAGAGCAGCAAGTAGACGCTAGGTTCTCAAGGGTACAGAGGGACAATGCAAATATTGCAATCCTTCTTGACTGGTTTTCATCTCATGATCCCTTTTTACTAGGACAGTTTGTGATGTCCATTAGCACAGGCGTAACTGGCGATGAGAAACTTGATTGCCATGAAGCGTTTGAGAAAGGAATTCAGAGTATTGCTAAAATTATTGGCATCGACTTCAATAATGTCAAGTTTCAACGAAAAAACAGAGAGGTTACTCTTAAAAGTTTCAACTCAAAAGTAAAAATTCATGGCGAAGATATGCCAGTAAACCCAGATAGACTTTTCCGACGCATAACACTTCTAAAAAAAATCAGAGGAACAGTTGAAGTGCTTCTTTGAGTTTGAGCAGTGGCGTAGCAAGGTTGGACGGGGCCCCGGTGCAAATAAATTGCAGAGGCCCCCCCAATAATAATAATTCTTTAAAATTTTCAATTTGCTAAAGGGTCGTTCAACAGTGGCAACTGTGATAGGCAAAAATAATAAGAATGCCATATACACTTGAGATGTAAGTCACTTTCTGATGTTCCAAATTTTTCAAGTATTAATTGAAAATATTGCCTGACGCTCATAGAGTCGTTTAGATGTTTAGATGGTCCTTGGCTAAAGTAATAAGGTGAACATATTGGGGTATTAGAATAATGATTAATTTCGGGTATTTGATACACAATTTTTTACATTTTTCAACGATTGTCGATTCAGAAGAAGTAATAATAATATATGGTTGTGAAGAGTCAAAATAATCTTTAACATATTCCATATCAACCTGTGTAATAGTTGACTAACTACTTCGTCAATTACACGATAAGAAATAGTCACTTTAAATTTGGTTTCAGAGCTCTCAAATCTGTCGTTCGCGAGTTTATCAAAATGCTTTTCATGTCGGATTTGCTTTTTTTCTGGAAACACTGGATTACCATTCCACTGTCGTGCTAATTCCACTGCTCCACCTTTAATTTCTTCGTATGAATCTCTTGGCTTTAATACATTATTTCGAAGTTCTTTTAAAACTTTTGTCCCTGTGAGTTTTCGCTAGTAGGTATATTTTTCGGCTTTGGGGCCCCTTTACCATCGGGGCCCCGGGGCGCCGCACCGAATTTTCTTACGATAGCTACGCCACTGAGTTTCAGTTGTCTCCTCATCCCCTTTCTATCTTTGATGAAACAAAAATGCAAATCACCAAAAAAATCTGTGTTCTACGATTTTCTTTCACCAGTGACCGATCCACCAAATCTTGCAGATAGTGCCATTATTGTAATTGATGGGTGGTTTCCTTTTACATCGAGTGGTATGGCAATCCAAGGAAAAATTTTCAATAATTCTTTCAAAATATGTGGACTACGTTAAGAAATACTACAATCCTGCCAGTGCAACCATCGTTTTTGATGGCCATCCTGATGCGGCATCAGTAAAGAGTACCAAATCAGCTGAGCGGCTTCGCCGAAAAAGCTAGTACTCTTCTGCAAATGTGGTGTTCACTGAAACGATGAACGCAACCATGCCCAAAGAACAATTTCTCTCCAACGACAATAACAAAGAACGGCTGATATCCATGCTGCGTTGAGAAATGGGTACAGAATGACTATAAAGTAAGGCAAAGTGTTCAGGATGCTGATACCCCTATTGTCAACACTGCCAGTTGACAGATAACTTTGCGACCGTCATGATAATCAGGGATTACACCGATTTATTTATTCTATAAACCGTCAAAGCACCAAATTCGTCCACCATTTACGTCATGAAACTTGGAAAGGGAACCTCTCAGAACACCTTCTACTCTCCCAAGTACAACTTCTCGTCCGTTGTCAAACAGATTATTCTGTTCCTACATGCAATCAGTGGATGTGATACCACTTCTGCATTCTATCGCCAAGGAAAGTTGAAGTTTGTCAAGCTTCTTGAAAAGAACACGACATTACAAGAGACTGTCAAGGTTTTTCATCATGAAGATGCAGATCCTGAGGTTCTCATTTCAGCAGGTCAGCGCTTCTTGGCAGCCCTCTATTCACCTCAAGCAGATGAGACCTCCTTGGATCAAATCCGCTATGAGACATTTTCAAGATCACTAACAAAGCCAACTTCTGAGCTGGCTTCTCTACCTTCAACAAATGCAGCCTCTGTCCAACATATTCTGCAGGTCGTAGATAAAATGCTGTATATCACACGTACGGTAAGGCTCATTACAACACTCGTGTGGTTACCATGACTCTGTCTACGACCTCGTTTGGCAATATTCTCCACTCGTTATTGTAATGAAGCTCATACCGTAGGTACTAGTAATATAAATAACTATTAGAAGGTTTGATAATTTTCAAGGTAACCAATAGGTACTTTGAAAGCTCCGATTTATTCAGCTTCTGATAAACTATCAGGTATGCAATCTGACGGATAAAAACCCAATCTATAATCCCATTGGTCAACCAGTTATCCGCCGACCAATAGAATTATAGAACTGTAAATTTATCTTGCAGATAGTTACCAGCAAGTTTATCTAAATATGAATAAACCGGGCCTAAATATCACTAAAAATCGTTGAAGAATGAGCTTCATTCTTCAACGATTTTGCGTGCGAGAATATGATATTCTTACACCAACATTGAGAAAATCAGTTTTCAGCTCTGTAAAATTACTCCTGTCAAAAATTTGGCACAAGGGATATGGAGGCAAGTCCATTCCTGACTTCCCAGACTATGTGAAACAGCTACTGTTTTATGAGTCTTTATGGCCAACATAAAAGATTGAAACTTCATTGAATTACATAAGTCGGCTCAAAAGTAAGAGTCAAACATGTGAATCGCCAAGTAATTTTTTGGGGCTCTGTATCTCCGTTAAGGGGCATTTAAGGATTTTTTTTATAACAAAGTAGGGTTATTTTGACCCCTCCTATACGCTCCCGAGAGTACGCCATATACTTACCGGACTCCTTGTATACTAGGTAAATCTTGAAACTTCAGATATCACACATCCTGCCTAAGGGCCAAATTATGGACTGACTGGTAAACATCTGGTTGTTACCTAGCAGGTACTTTCTATGCACTAGAGAATAGAAAGTACCCGCTAGGTAACAACCAGTCACTTACCAGTTGGTCCATAATTTGGCCCTAAATAAATTTGCGATTAAGAAGCACGGAATACACTCTGTCCACAGTGGCGTAACTTCAAACTCGGGGCCCCCCGCAAGGATTTTTCAGGGGCCAATATTTTTTAAATTAATTTTTCTCTATATATATATATCTATAATAATATTAGTACAACATATTCATACATATACATGTCTATATGAACAAATAAATTTATATTTAATATAATTATATTAGTATATAGGTACAGGGTTTCCTACGAGGTTTTACCCAGGAGTTCAATTCTTGAAAATTCTCGCATACGTAATTGGATTCGAATTGGAATGACAGCAACGTTGAATAAATAGGAAATATTCGAAATCATATCATATTTTGTATGCGAGATTATTCAAGAATTGGGCTCCAGGTGATAACTACTTCGGAACGCGTCATCGAATATTCCACTAAGTATTTCTTTATCATTTTTTTTGACAAACTCTTCTAAAGTTGCCTTCACTTGACCGAAACTGAAGCGAAAGTGGTGAAATTAGATTACACATGAATTTAGAAGTGGAACAAAAAGTTACTACCCAGATCCTCAAAATTTCAATTATATTGGTTGATGCTTTCCGAAGTTATCACCTGGGTAAAACGTGGTGGGATACCCTGTATTAGATATATGCATTTACATAATATTAGCTGTAGTAGAATGAAGTAACGCTTTCATTTTCAGTTGTTTAAAAACTCGTTTTTAAGTAAGAAACCAAAAGACATACATAAATCAAATTTTGAAAATAAAACAAAAAATAAGGAATATACGAAACCTAAATAAAGCATATAATAAAAACAGTAAATATAACAAAACGAGGAACATAAAAAATATTGATGTAGATATTCGAAAGAAAAAAAAAGAAAAAAATATAACATATCATATAATAAACACTCACTGAACAAGAAAATATTTGAAAAAGAAGAAAAATCCCCGTGAAGTAAAATAAAAGAAAAGCAAAGAGAAGACCAAAACCTAAAAATCCTTTCTGTGGGCCTTGTGGATGACATATGCCCTAACTTATTCAGATATGTCCATTTTACTAGCTTTCCCAGCTTTTTTGGACAGCAGTCCCAATGCCTTTATAGTCGACCTTGTGTCATAGAGGAAAACAATAAGCTTTCAATAGTAAGCTTGAGTTTTGAAAACGAACGTTCTGCCTTCACTACTATTACAGGCAACGTCAAAAATAAGATATTACGGAGATTACTTCAGTAAAACTAGAACTAAGTTCCACATGTTCAATTAAGATTAAATGGAGTAATTCTCGTATTGTACCAATTGAATCTAATTCGGATTTAGAAGTACATTTGTATTTTTTTTTAAAACTAGCCCTGGCGGGGCCCCCAAAGTCACGGGGCCCCCCCGCAACTGCGGCCCCTGCGGGCCCTTAGTTACGCCACTGTCTGTCCATCAATCCCTTAAAGACTGAAATGGTCATATTCACAAGAAAGAGGAAACTGGTAGTTCCGACAGCACCCAGACTCCTAAACACCGAACTAAGATTTACCGCCGACAGTGGCGACGCGTGACTTGCAGTCTAGGGGGGGTAATGGGAAGATTCGACCCCCCGCTAACGCGCCGCAGGCTAAATTTTTTGTCAATTTCAAGGTCATTCACTTTTCCAGAACAATAATTTCATTTGTGAAAAAAATAAAACAAAACAAAAATGTATTTTCTTTAATATTATTATGTATTTTCTTTTGGGCATCGTGATTTTTCCCTTGAATTTTGGATCCTGGGGGGGAGGTAATTACCCCCATTACCCCCCCCCCCCCCCCGACGCGACGCCCCTGACCGCCGAGGTCAAGTATCTGGGAGTGACACTCGATTGCAAACTAACATGGAACTCTCATATTGTAAAGAGAATACAGAAAGAATATATTGCCTATGAACAGTGTGGACGTAGTATCGGTAAGACCTGGGGGTTCTCCCCCAGTTATGTGGATCTACACAACCATCATCAGGCCTATGCTTACCTATGGGGCTAGAAGGTGTAGGGACATAAGGCCAAACAAACTACTATAAGTCAAAAACTAGATCACGTCCAAAAAATGACATGCCCCAACATAACAACATTTTGACTGGCCGGGCCACTGTCAATTAAACAAACATTTGTTTAGGTTGCATCGCACTACCACACCCTTGTCTAGGGCTTGCAATCAAGAAGACGAGACCATAGAGCACATTCTCTGTGACTGCACTAATCTTTCGCTAATACGCAGAGCCAGATTAGGCCAATCGTACCTATCACTAGAAGAGATCACCGCACCGCTCTCCGCGAAGTCATCGCCTACGTTGACTCGCTAGGTTGGATGACAAGCTAAGGATGACTTCTCCTCTTGTGGAGGCGCACAATGGGCCAAATGAGGCCTAAGTGCTGTGGCATACCACCCTCCCAAACTTACAGATAGGGAGAGGGAAAAGACCGCGAAAAGGAAATCTATCACAAGATGTTCACATAGAATCTTGAAATGATGAGATGCCTTTCTTACAGGCATTTGAAATATTTGAGTCTCTACTAGGTAAATCTTGAAACTTTAGTCACCAGACATCCTGCCTAAATAAATTTGCGATTAAGAAAACCACTAACATTATGTGGAATAAATAATTTAATTTGTGTGGTTGACTTAGTTAATGTTGAAAATTAAAACTAGTTTGCCTTTGTCTGGATTATAGTTAGGTTATCATATAATGGGAGATTTTGAAACGTTTAGAAGCCACATGTTATCCAGACCTAAACAAAAGGTAAGTTACCTATTTATTAATCAATCTCTATTTTATAATGCGATCAGTAAATTCCACTTACCCTCTTTCCTTGAGTATTAAAGATACCAGTTTTAATTCCTATACTGACAAATAGTAAATCATCATAAATTAGCCTGAGATGTCCAGTTCTGCCTCCATTGAAATGCATTTCCGTCTATCGAAAATGTGATTAAATTTTACCCAGTGGTTTGTTTCCAACTCTAAGTGAACTTTAGCCAACAATTCAATTTCTTGAAGCATACTATACAATTTTTCAGGATTCTCTTACTTATATCATATACAAAGGACAAAAATATTACATTGATATATCCAAACTTAAAACTGAAAGGTCATCGCAGCATGTCCAACACAGAAGCTCCACAATTTCCAGTGATTCAATAGGTTCAGAGGATAGTAATGGATATTTGATTATGCGCAGTCCTCTTCAGGAGGAAAACAATAATATTAAGGCCACAGGTTGGTATTATTTTGAAACTAATTGCGATTATTTCTTTTGGAAATTTTAGTAAATGATCCCTCACTAATGACGAAAATTGAAATAACTTCCACCGATCCAGAGAAAAATGAATCGTCTAGAAAAAGTGCCGGAAAAAAATGTTGTCAATCTTGCTGTAACGTATTATTTTGGACATCAGTGTTTACGACCCCATTAACCGTGTCTGCTCTCCTTATGTATTTTCTGTTCAACAATATCGAATTATTACAATAAATTTATCTTCATTCAAACCAAGTCGTTTTATTTCTGGATCTGGCAGAGGAGGTAAGATAATTTTATTCAAAGTCCACAAGGTTTATTGCTAAGCTAGACTCTCAAAAATGATAAAATCTCTAATCCATTACTTATCCGAAGCCAAAAGACAGATTAAAACGTCTGCCAAATTACTTTTTCTCCTAGTTTATAGAAGTTTGGCAAAGTTGGGAAAAGCGGATCCGGTTTTAACCCGCAAGGAGACCGTTACAAGGTGCTGGGAGACGACGCGGATCCCATATATTGCACTCGGATTATAGGATAATGGGTTTAGTTTTCTGGATTAGAGAAATTAGAGGAGAAAAAATTCAAAGTCTAAATCGTGTGTTCATTAAACATGATTCTGGTCACAAGTGAAAAATACTTAAACGTTTTTCTCGTTAGTGGTACTAGGCTCCTAAATCTCGGCCAATAAATAAATTATTCAGTCCCGAAAATCCAATAAAGGAAAGCGGCGATAATCAAAGATGGGCCGGGATTATGTCTATTTTCAAAGAAGCGATTCGCGCCACCCTATAAGCCTTCATAAAGGTTGCTTTCGGGATTTTTCTGGATTCGGCCCCTTCGACGTCTTTATATAGAATGCCTTCGGGGTGGCGTTTTTTCTTGCTTCGTCGATTTTATCGGAACCTTTACTTATAAAGTTGATACAGTATTAATGGATTTTCGATTTTGGAAAGGTTTACTTAGACAGATTAGGCATTAATATGGATATATTGGCATTTCGTTTAGAAGTTTCGGCTTCAATTCTGTCTTGAACTTTTCTAAATTGTAGGTTGGCACACTGACTTTTTTTAAAATTGCCTTAACACCTTGAAGAAAAAATTTAAAGCTAAAGCAATGTTTTTTATAAGGGTATCGCTGCCAAAATAACGTTACAAGGACTAGAAACCGGAAATATTAATTTTAAAAAAATTCGTTAATGGACAAACAAAATACCGTAAATTGAACAAAAAACAACGTTTTTGTTCTAACTTCACCATATAGTACCTATTATTATATTTATTCATCAAACCTCTTTTAGTTCCCTTTTGGAATTTCGACACTCTCATAACGAGGGATTAGGCCAGATATAATTGAATCAGAAATGCGATTACCGATACCGATAAGGGTAAATGCAAAGGGATATTATGTATTCGAACCTTTGCCTATGGCAGCGGTGTCCCTTTTATCGGCCCATTACGCTTAAACAATTCCCCCACTTCCACAGAGGAGCACCGGCTTCCTGTCCCGCTCACGTGTCCCGGCGTTGCCCTAAATGGACAGTTTGATGACGGAACAGATTAGGCGGCTTATTTAGTGATGCCACGAGATGAGATGAGACAAGAATACGCTTTCTTTCCTTTTGTATTGAAAGTTCGAGAGAAAATAAGTCTCTCGATACGAGACGTTCTCTCGTTTTCTCTCGTCTTTCGTGAGTTTTGACGCATAATAATTAGTAAGTTAATTTTGTCTCTCATAATATCACCCATAAGGGGATTTTCTTCTGGAACTCCTTCTAGCTTTAAGAAGCGTTGGACGCAAAATTGCCAGGAGACCTTTTCAGTTTATTTTTGCCTCCCCTTCCAGCTAGGGTATTTTGCTTTTTCGAAAAACGTCAACTTTTAATTTTGGGAAATCCCCAGTGAGAAGGAGTGGATTTTCTTCTGGAAATTTTTCGAGCCTCCTAATGCGTTGGACGCAAAATTGCCAGGAGACCTTTTCGGTTTCTTCTCGCCTTCTCTACCCTTATTGTTCAAGGTTATATTAGCATTTGTTAATAAAAGTTTATTTAAGTGGCTTTTACATTTTTCAGGAAATTGGATTTAGATAAGTTTTGATAATAGTGATGGAGAAGTCGGGAAAGTTACCTAATTTTTAGTTGGGAGGTGTTTTTTTTTTGCCGTTTAGAATTAGTTCTGGCTAATCTAGTGGGATCGGTTGCTAATTTGAGCTATACCTAGCTATTTTAACTTGCGATTTTCTTGTTTAGAGAAGATTTGAGGAAATCTTCTGGCTGCAAAAGCTCGATAAGTAAAAATAAGATCTTCTCTGATTCTTCTATCCGAAACACCAATTAGTCCTTGTTGTGTTAGCCTTTCTTGATAGAATGGTCTTCTCCTAACAAGTTGCAACCGCGTGGCTTTTTTCTGCACAGCTTCTAGGTTGTTTTTATCTCTTATATTCATGCGACTATGGGTACAAAACTTGGCTTTACTGAGCTGATGGAACTTGTCATCAAGACCGATTCCCCAACCCTTAAGCAGCGCTAATACTCCTTATCCGTGGCTCTACAGAAGGTAGTTAATACAGAGTTTGTCCAAGATGGAACTGACGTAGAGAAGGGAGTAAGAGTCTGAAGTAGTGACCTTATTTAGAGACCTATAGTTGACACAAAATCTCCAATTTCCTGACTTTTCACCACTGATCTCAAAAATAAATGGATAAACAAAGAACGCTTCTAATGCTCCTAATTTACGAGGTCATAATCTAAACAAAAACAACTGACTGGGACAGCTGTGAGCGTGCGCAGTAGATACATGTACTGTGCGTGCACAAAATCTGACCAATGAAAATAAAATAAAATAAAATGAAGAAATTCCAAAACTTAGAACAGTTGTTCCAAAGATAAGACACTGCGCAGGCGTTACGCTGTTCCGTTGCACAACTGTTCGTAGAATATTGACCCCAAATTTTCGCACAAATTTTGCCAATCAAGCCGTATGATTGTTTATCCATTTATTTTTTAGATCAGTGCTTTTCACGGATCATCACTATTGGAGGCGACCAGGGAAAGTCCGATGGCTCGATAATTTCATCATCCAACATATGATCAAGCTCCGTATTAACTACCTTCTCTAGCACATTGCGTGCCATGGTCATATAGGGAAAACTTCCCCGGGGGCCAAGCCACGTCACCTGTATATTGGTGACACTGAAAAAATCTCTGTACTATTATGTATTTGTTATTCCAGATATCTGCAGAGATTCAATAAGGAGCACTGAAAAAACGAACCTTGTTTACTCGGTTTTGATTGTCAAGAAATAGGTTCATTTCCCGGAAATCAACTTTTCATCGAAAAGTTCAAGACCGACTTTACAAGGTTCTTTTGTTCTTTTATTCACAGTTTTACTAAATTGGCGATAAAAAGAGTATTTGAATACATTTACTCCCACCAAAAATATGGAAAATGTTTCTCAGGGAGCCACCTTGAATACAGATCATTAAAAATATATATGTATAATGTCACCAAAGGAACGGTGACGCGGCTTGCAGTGAAACACTGCGCGTCCCCAATATATAGGTGACAAGCCCCCTGGAAAACATGATTGTCTCCTATATGTTGGTGACGTGGCACGCAATGTGCTAGAGCCGGGGATAAGGGGTAATAGTGCTGCTTGAGGGGTGGGGAATCGGTCTTGAAAACAAGTTCCACCAGCTCAGTACAGCCAAGTTTTGTACCCATAAGTCGCATGAATATTTGCTACCAGTGTCACAGAGAGCACTGGGTGTGGCTCCGAAAAAGAGTCAGCAATTTGGAACTGTCTGCCTGTGACATAATCCCTGACCCAGTCCAGCAGATTGCCCCTCATCCCAGAATGCTCCAATTTCTTTAGGAGTCTCCTTGCAGGCACCCTGTCGAACGCTTTGGAAAAATTAGGATAGATGACATCTTCTGGCATTTTTCAGTGTAGAAGTCTGGTCCAGCCATTGAGACATTCTAGGAGATATGTAGTTATACTGCGTTTTAAAATAAAGTCATGGTGGTGTACGAGAATCAGCTGTTCTGCAGCTGCAAAGTCTGACATGGTCTACCATTATGGACTTCATCATTTTGCCTATAATGGATGACACTGATAGGCCTGTGCCCTGTAGTGATGCCATCTGCTAATCAGTTGGAAGTCTGGTTCACTGGAAGGACATGTTTATTATAATAGGGAGTGCAGAAGGCTTTCTGTACATTCTTTGAGCATCAGAGTGGACACACCTTCAAGTTCAGGAGAGCTAGTTGTTTTCAAAAATGTAATTTCTTTTTGATATGTCTTGATAGGTAAAGTTGCTTGTAGTGCTTTGGTTTATTACCCTGGCAGTATAGCTTTGAAGGTTAGTTGGAATGGAGTCTTCGTGAAGACCTTTGAAAACTCATTGGCAAGCATTGTGGGTTTTTCCCTGTTATCCCCATCGGCAGTTGTAAGAGTAGGTATACCCACTTTATTGTCTAAATTTGATCGTATATATTTATGCAGCTTTTTTGAAATTTTCAAACCTTGTTAAACTGCTGAGATATATCAGCTTTGCCTCTTTTATTTGCTGTGTTAGGGTATTAGAAAAGTTGTGGTGTTCTCTATAGTCAGTGTTTGATTGAATTTTTTCCAAAGCCTTATTCTTCCTCCTAGATCCACGGTTCAAGTTTGTCAATTTTTCTTATGATAAATTCTGAGTTGGCTTGTATACTGTTCCTTCCCATTTGTTGTGGAAAGTTGCCCAGACCGTGTCCATCACCCAAAAGTTCCTCTTTCCAGTCGACCCCAGAAAGTGTTACGGGATTATTTTTCCCCCTCAAGTAAAAGTACCCCCATCTAGAAATTTATTACTAAGTTACAGTTTTCATTTCGCTATTTTTCAGTACCATCTACATTTGCTTTATAGTACCGATGGTCCTATTACAGATTTCCGTACTACTTTCCTTTGTACCATTACAGTTTCCGCCATTTGATAGGTACCAGGCATTCAGTCAGTAGCAGTACCAGTGTCCCCCAATAGATTCTGTAAAAATTCCTGAAGGAATTGGTACGCCCACGTTTTTTCTGGAAGAGAAGGAATTAAAAATCGGCTTTTTTTAGTAGAAAGGAGGGCAGCTTTCAAGAGCACGTTGAGAGCTTTCTCTAAGCGTTTTTGCTGATTTAAAACCAAAAATAAGTTTGAGCCCCTAACTCCCAATTGTGGGGTGCTGAGATTATAGCACCACAGTGCCACTATAGGCAGATTTGGTTGTGCGAGTTTCAAAGGGTTAAAGTCTCAAATTTAGCCGTTTTTCTTCGTGTGCTGTGTCTGGAAAAGGCCAAAGTATTTTGGTAAGTTTTCATTTTCTGCTATTCTTCTTTTGGATAAGTTCTACAACGTTAAAGTTCTTTTAGAATACTTCTTTACTATATTTGCTGTTTGCTTATCATGTGCGAAAATCTTGTTCTTTGTTTTTAGGACTTTTTCCTTTAGTCTCTCTTCACTTTCATTCTTTCCCTTATTGGAGGCCTTGTTTCTCCTCCGATACCCGAGTGCCGGTTGCCCATCAACCCCTAGTACTCCAGAGGTTCCCTCTGGACCACTCCAGTCGGCCTTACTGCCCCCCCCCCTAGTTGCTAGAACATCCCTAACCACCAAGAAGATTTGGGGAGGACCCTCGATCCTCAATCCACGTCAGGTAGATTCCTGGGTCGCTGTAAGACTTGCAAACAGCAAACAATCAAGGAACGCACTGTAAGTTAGTTGGGTCACATGTGTGTGTTGTCCTGGGTCCTGAAATCAGATGGATACACTCCAGCTGATTGGTAGTGAAGCTCTGGGGTTAAAAGAAATACTCACCCCGTAATTAATATCATCATAAGTATTATTCAGCATACCAATCAGAATAATGTATAGCCAGATAGAGGCCTAAATTAGCAATAAAGAACTTTGGTGTTTTGTTTTTAATTATAGAAGTTATTACCTTATTATTCATTCTTGTATGTTCTTATTATAAGTTTTAGGTTCATTCTAAAATAGGAAAGGTACTTTAAACCGGGAAAATAGGCCTATTTCGAGGGTATGCAACGTTTTTGATAGTGTATTAAATTTATTTTAAATCTAAGGTGATTTTCAATACTGAACATATTCGGGTATGGATAATTATGCCAAAATACCTTTTTTTTTTTAATAAACTGATAAACATCATTGTTAAATCCTGAACGGAGAGAATCAAGCTAGATAAACAAAACCATACAATTTAATATTCAGTGATTTTCTTTCATTTTCCCTTTATAGCTGATATTTGACATTTGGAATTTTCCGTTCCTTTCAGACTGCGGTGCGATCAAGAGTTCTCCAATCCTAGGGAATTTCAGTTAAAGATGACCGCCTTTATGCCTTCCTTTCTTTGGTGTTGAGTTGATTCTTTGGATGTTCTAGGCTGTTTCCTGTTTTGAAATGTCTTTCGTTCAGAAACCGACTTACTGCAGGGTTGAAAACAGGTGGCGCCTTTTATTTAAACCCACGCCACGCACCGAAATTTTGTGGGCTAGTCGGAGCTTCCCTATAAGTCGGATTTCTTCTTTAGGCCAACTTTAAGAGTCATATACCTCCATTCACTCTTTTTCTCCTTAGCTACCCCATGTAGCTTGAGACTTGTAACAAGGTTCTTATCATTGACTATTATAAGGTTTAGTGATGAGGGGTTTTGAGCCTCCCTGTACCGAGTGGGTTTGGTTACAAGCTGGTGTTGGCCCTTATTTAATAGAGTCTCACCCAATATGGCAACTCCATCCCAATGCACCTAGATCTGTAATTGGCCATGAGATTTTGGGAAAGTTGAAGTCGCCCACAATGACTAAGTTTTTATATTGTGATGCAAGATTGGTGATCGTGTTCGTAAAGAGGAGTGTATCATCTTCCCGTTGGGCGGTAGACACACTACAGCACAAAAGAAAACCCAGGTGAGGTCAGAAGTAGGGCCAGAATATCAGTGCCACCGCAGTTATCGGTTATTTTTTCTACAGTGTAGCTCGGTCCAATCTCTATATTGCAATTACCGACATCAATTAGTGATATGGTTATTGTGTCTTTAAGCCAAGTTTCTGAGATCAAAAAGATATCTGGAGTGTTGTTTTGGGTGAAGATGGTGAGATCATCATACTTTGCACATATTGACGCAATGTTGGTGTAAAAAAAAGACAGACACCTTGATATGCCACCTTAGTTTATATGTACGATTTTTGTTGTTCGTTTTATGGATTTTATTTTCATTTTCGTTGCGCCGCTTTCGCTCTTCCCTGAGCAACCTGAGTTGTTCTAGTTGCTTCTATTGTTTCATCTAAGTGTTTGCTTATTAAAAATCGAACAAATCACAATTCAAAACCTTCTTACAAATCAAAGAATTCTTGAATCGTCTTGTGGCAAATTATATTATGAAATATTCCCTTCACCCACCTGGAATATGCTTAGCAAACGCTGTACCCATGCTACCAGTAATTATTTACGTTTTGTACTGAATAAGTCATAAGATACACGAGGTCGCATTCGCTCTTCCTCAAATTCCAGTTATTTATGCTCGAGGAAATAGCTACGAGAACAGAGGGAAGCGTGACCGCGACAAGATGGAACGCTGGTTTCTAGAACTATTCAGGGGCCTGGAAAGGTGCAATTAATTAATCTAGGGAAGGCGTCAGGTGCGGAGCATACGAAGAATTTCGTTTTTTGTTTATTAGCGGATTTTGCAACTCATGTTGTCACGTTATTCAAAGGGAAAACGGTTACCCGTCCTAAATTGGACTATTTAGGACAAAGTCTGATTTACATTATTAGTCCTAATTGGGGTGGCGCTAAAGGCGAAGGGTAAATAAATGCTTGGGACACATTAGAGAGGGTTAATTTTTGCTACACAACATAATATACATAGATATTTTAATGTTTAGGAACAATAATATTAGTGTTGCTGTTCCTTTGTAATAATTAAAATATGTATATACCTTCTATGACTTTGTGGCTTGTCACAGAGGATTTAAACTTACTTTGTTCCTAAAGATTTCAGTAAAAAAATAAAAGTTTTTCTTTTATAACAAACAGAAATAAATATGCAAATAGATTGTCATAAAAAAAAAACAGATCTTCTGGGCCGCTTTCTGTAGTAAATCCAGAAAATATGTCTTATGAAAAATCTTGAATTATTATTACTATATTGATTGAATAATAGAAAGTTTTTCATTATTATAAAAATAGCATGTTGAAAATATAGCGTTGGGTCCATTTTGGCCTGAAGGAGAAAAAAAAATGCATTTCATATATATATTTAGATAGAATGTGGTATCACATCAACCTTGCATCAACAGGGATTTATTTTGTATAGAAAGCAAAAGAAAAAGTAAGGGGTCGAGATGTAATGGTAGTACATCCGGATGTCGAAAGGCAAAACGGAAAAACCGCGCTGGATGTTTGCTTTGCTTTTATGTTCTCAAAGACATCAGAGATATGAGGGTTATTGATAATCAAGATTCATTTAATACCGAGAGGGTATGGACAGAAAAATGAAAAGGGTCGACGTGGCATGAGATAAATTTGAAGGGCGTTCTTATGCTGGCGACATTTCAAAGGAAAAAGTCGCTTTTTATCATATATTAATTTTTTGCTGAATCCAGAATATTTTGGTATGAAGTTTCAGCTGCTCTCTTATTAATTATTAATGTTTCAAAAGCTAACCGACCTGATTACATTTCTAATAATGCTGATAAATTTAACGAACTAGAACCAAATGTAGGTACTATGAAACATTGATAATATTGGAAAAACTTGTATATTAACGTGAAACTAATCAAATTTTGATTAGATACCAAGCAGGATTCAGTCATTTAACTGGTAATTTATTAATGGGATATTTTGAGAGACAGCTATTAAATATATTAAGGCATTACATTTTTAATTTCCCATCTATTCCCGTTTCATTTCCTGCTCGACACACGAATATGTAGGAACAGCATCCCAGCTATGTCTGAAATCGTTTCCTATAGCATCGTCAGCGCCTTGCCTTCGACCCCGACCAGATTAAATTATTATCTGATGGTTTATCGACTTTCATCCCGATTAACACATAAAAGCTTTGGCGATGTCAGCTTTCTCATTTTTAACGTTGGAGCGATAATTTCAAATTTTCAATTATCAGAGAGCAAGTTTGGAAAAAAAAACCTCCAATAGGAGCAACGAAACCAGTAAATTTTACAATTGACCCAGATACTACAATGTGCAAAAAGCTACAAAATCGAACAAAGTTCCGAGTTCTTCAAAAATCAAAACACATTAATAACATTATCATGGTTTCCTTTAGTCGAAAATTTTCCGGAAAACTACAGCAATAAAACCGAGGTCATAAAATCTGCCACACATATTATACGATTATACAAAGTTGCTTTCGACGAGGGTCGCAATTTGTATACCCTCTACCCCTGATAAAAATATGACGTTTTAGGGGAGCCATATATTTATAGTAAGCCGGACATAAGGGAGATTAAAGTATTTTTGCAACGTAAACATAATGGGTAGGGGATTTATGGTTTGCACAGTGTGCACAGGCGATCGGCCGACTTGGCCAACAAGCTTTTATCAGATGGACGGGACAGGATAAATAGTTTATGTGCACGAAAAGCAGGTTCATGTTCAATAACTTGCAAAGCAATAATAAAGCTCAATTATATAAAATAAATTACCTCACCTGACCTGATATTCATCATGTAAGTTTGCTCATAGTTATGGGGTTAGAGGAATGAATAATGATAGAGTTAGTTATAGCATGTCAATCCTAATAAGAATATGTATAGTATAGCCATTGGAGATTAAAACTGAATCAGAAAGTCAGCTCCGTCAATTTATTTGAAGTCACTTTGTCGAAATACTCCATTTTCTGTTTCACCAGCGGACAGCCGGGTGGCTGGGTAAGGAACTGAAACTCAAGTTTGAAGATTGATTTTTAAAATCCGGGTAATAACCCGGCAGCTAATATGATGTGAACCATATTGTATTTTAGATGTAAAAACCGTTTTAAACAATATCGTTTTCATCAATTTTGGTCAATTCTTGCCAAATCTGGATGTAGCTCCAAAGTAAGCAAAGTCTGATCTCCCTGAACTGGTTGCATAGAGCGATACTTTTTTTTTTCTTCAGAGGGGTTTAGGAAATCTGTTAGGCAGACTATCCCTGGCTGTTGTTCTGGCGCCAGGGGGGGTGTCGGGATGGTGTCATGTTCTGAGGATCGCCGAACGACTAAAACCATTTTCCTTCTGGAATTCTAGCCAACCATTTGGAACTGCGAGGGCATTACTTCGAATGGCGGAGATTGTTCTTTCAGATGTCTTCAAATTCAGTTGTCAAGCTGTCTTCATCACCTATTTTTTCCTTCATTACCTCGTTAACAAAAGTCTTGATAGCGTTCCAGTTCTGGGGACTGCTAATATTTTGTCCACGATTGTCTCCGGCGAGATGGGCCCTATCTTATTGGTGCAGGCTTCGCGGTGCTCTAGCCAGTGCTTGCAGTAGAAAAAGGTGTGCTGTGCCGTGTCGGCCTCCCCATACGCAATCATCGTCTGCCGTTTTGTTTATTTCGTAAGTGTATGAGCGGAAGCATCCGTGTCCTATCAGAAGCTGGGTAAGGAAGTGGTCCGTGTCGCTATGTTTCCTGTTTATCCATGTAGATATGTTCGGTATCAGTCTATACGTCCATCTGCCCTTTGTGCTATTTTGCCATCGGGTTTGCCATTCCGCCATGGAGGTTTCTTTGGATTCCGATTGGGCGGCGTTTTTTAGAGGCATTGGGGTCTGTGCTATTGTTATGGCGTATCTGGTGAGGAGGTCCATAGGGGGGGGGGGGGGGGGGGCCGCTATCACTAAGATGGCGTCTGTTGAGGTGGTGCGATAGGCGCTACATATGCGGAGAGTGAATGTTCCGATTCTTTTTGATGTTCATGATATGGCCCCAGACAGGTGCAGCATACAAGAGTATGGACCTCGCCACCGAACATAGCAGCCTCCGTTTGCTGGATGGTGGTCCTCCTACGTTGGGCATTAGCCGCGCTAGGGCGGACATTGCATTACCAGCCCGCGTGGTCACATTCCTTATGTGGGAAGCAAAGGAGAGTTTGTTGTCCAACCAGACTCCTAATTATTTGACTTCGGGCTTCGGCGTAACGATTCTGCACATAATGTTCAGGTACCTGTGAGGAACAACTCTCTTTGAGGAAAGTTTAATTGCCTCGGTCTTCGCCTTACATAGCTCGAGGTGGTTTGCTTGGAGCCAGCACCTGATGCCGGTCATTGCCGCTCCTATCGATGTCTCTGGCCAGACGACTATAGCGACGTCGTCTACGTAACCAATCATGACACCCCCTCTGGTTGTCTTAAATTGAGAAGGCCGTCGTATAAGATGATCCGGAGGGTGGGTCCCAGGACTAAGCCCTGTGGGACGCCACAGGACATGTAAAACGTGTCCCTGCGGCCTTCCGCCTCCAGGACGATAGCTCTGTCCGTAAAGTAGTCTTGAATGAGATTGACCGGGTATCGCGCTGCACCTCTCCTCTTAAGCTCCTCTATGATCATTTGCCAAGATGCCGAGGTAAAGGCGTTTTTGATGTCCAGGGTAACCATTATGCCGATGAGCCTGTGTCTATGGCTTTTTTTGTAGATTTCTGGTCTTATCGTGTCTAGTGCCTTCAGGATTGCCGTAGAGGTGGATCTTCCTTTCATGAACACGAACTGCCTTTCGTTCAATGTGGTCGTTAGATCGAGTTCCATGTTTAGTCTCGCGAGGATGACGTGTTCAAGGAGTTTGCCACATGAGTTAAGCAGGTGGGTGTCCTGTGCCGATTTTTTGGGCTTCTCTATCAGTACTAGGCTAGCTATCTTCCAGTTTCGTGAAAACACGCCGTTTTTCATCGCATTGAGAGCGTTTTCAGTAAGAGTTGGGGTTCTTTCTCAGCTAGGAGTTTCAGGATCTCTGCGAGTATGCCATCTGTGCCTGGAGCTTTATTGGGTTTCAGCTTGTGACATGCG
This sequence comes from Ceutorhynchus assimilis, assembly GCA_917834065.1. Classification (NCBI taxonomy): domain Eukaryota; kingdom Metazoa; phylum Arthropoda; class Insecta; order Coleoptera; family Curculionidae; genus Ceutorhynchus; species Ceutorhynchus assimilis. Next base: position 55,172,412 of record OU892278.1, read on the forward strand.
TCTGTTATTTCGTTTACAGTAAGTTCAGGAACATCTGTTCCACTGCACGTTAGCTTTTCCTAAGCCGCAGGTGGTCTGAGTCCCTATTGTTGGAACAGGGGAACAACGATCCCAAGAGAACGAGTGTTCCGTCTTTCTCAATAATATGCAAATGATAATATAAGTGACAAAGACGAAACACTCGTTCTCCTGGGAACGCTACTCCCCTGTTTCAAGAATAAGGATCTTGGAGGGAAACAAGATTTTCGCTGCTACAGAGATCTTTCCATCGTCAATGCCCTGCTTTCGGTCATGACCCTAAGCCTCCTTGTCGCTATTCTATAGCAGTCGCCCCAGCAGTCATTGTTGATGTTGATGTTGAGAGCGACCCTGGAAAAGGCTCCAGTGATAAAATGAATGGATAGAAAACGATCCTTAGAAGGTTTCGACGTAAAGGCAACATGTCCATCTACATTTTCGTATGTTTTTTTTTTGCTGTAAATAAGTAGCTTTGAAGTCTTCTTTTTCTTCTTCTCAGGATGAATTCCATTCACTTCTCACACTTGTTAAAGGTTGTCTGTTTCCAGTTCTGTTTTACTATTCCCTGAATATATCCTGGGGTCATCCAACACTTCTCTTAGCAAGTCTACGACTTTTTTTTCTATGCTGGGATGTTCTTTGTAGAACATGTGTTAACCCTGTTGTGCTGATTGTACCTTCTTCATTTTGCACTTGATCTATCAAGCAATCCTTTTCAATTTGCGTTGACTCAGTTAAAAAATGAAGGTGTAGAGATTTTTGATGTAAAAAACCATTTTAAACAATATCGTTTTCAACAATTTCGGTCAATTCTTGCCAAATCTGGATGTGGCCCAAAGTAAGCAAAGTCTGATCTCCTTGAACTAGTTTCTTAAAGCGACCCTGGAAAAGGCTCCAGTGATAAAACGATCCTTAGAAGGTTTCGACGTAAAGGCAACATGTCCATGTAAATTTTCGCATGTTTTTTTTTGCTGTAAATAAGTAACTTTAAAGTCCTCTTTTTCTTCTTCTCAGGATGAATTCCATTCACTTCTCACACTTGTTAAAGGTTGTCTGTTTCCAGTTCTGTTTTACTATTCTGTCGCCTGGGGCTCTCGTCCCAGGGAGAGGAGAGTTCCCAACAGAACAAATTTTTCGTATTTATAATTTTCGTCCACTTTCCGATTACGTTGACCAAGACAAAAATTCATTCTCGCAGGGATCTCTACTCCCTGGGGACGAGAATCGGGTCCCTGGGGTCATCCAACACTTCTCTTAGCAATTCTACGATTTTCTTTTCCCATGATTGGGTGTTCTTTGTAGAACATGTGTTAACCCTGTTGTTCTCATTGTCCCTTCTTCATTTGGTACTCGATCTATCAAACGATCCTTTTCAATTTGCGTTGACTCAGTTAAAGTTAAAAGATGTAGGTGTAGAGATTTTTGTGTTAGCGTCATGGATTGCAGGTCATAATGTAAAAACTGGCAGTACGCCTGCATTGATCGTAAACTTATCATTTCCGATTTATTGATATTAGAATGTTATGGCCTCTTGGGCATTTTGGAAATTCGATCTGTTTTCATCGTTTTTTATTCTCTCACATCTTTCTGCAAATTTCTAGAGCTTGTTATTTGAGCTGCCCACTATCTGAAATTAAGATATTCGCTCGACAATCTATATCAATTTCTAATTTGCATCTTGTCGCTTGTTTAAATTTGATTTTGCATGTGCTTTTTGCATATTACATTTTGTTGATGTTTAAAGGAGTAAAGTACTCTCTGTAGAACGTCTTATGAATGAGTCAGAAATACGCTTAAGTATCTGCCTCAATATCCAAATTATTGCAGTATCAATTTAACAAAATTTCATATCTAACGAAATGTCGATGCCAACTCTTCAAGTATTGTAACACTGTTTGTACTAATTTTTATTTGGAGACTTCATTAATCAATTGATCGAACTATTCATCATGTTTCCTCTTTATCGCATAATAATTCTCGAATTCATGGGCAGACCTGAGATTTGAATCTTTACTTAGGTAGGTACATAAGCTCTCCTCCGTTTCTCTCGACTTTTGACATTGATAAACGGTATGTGATTTTCATTTGCTTTCTTAGACTAAACCTCTGCATTTGTCCATATGGAATCCTTCCAAAAGCTCCTTAGTACTGGACCAGTGTTTTTCTCATGCATATCGATTCTTTGACTTTTTGAACATCGTCTTTAACTTCGACTTTTACTTCCTTAATCTGTTGTTCTAGGTTAGCGATAGATCCTTGTATGGTTTGAAATATTTTCCGCAGTTGTCCAATGTCTTCTTGCCTTTATTGTTGTCGTTTGACCTCTTATTTTTGTTTTTCTTTTTGTCGTTTAGCCTCTTCTTGTTGCCGTCTAGCTTCTTCTTCTTGCTTTTCTCTCTCGTCTGGCCTCTTCGTATTGTTTTTGTTGTCGTTTATCTTCTTCTTCTTGTTTTTCTTTTTGTCTTCTGGGCTCTTCGTCTTGTTTTTCTCGTTGTCATTTAGCTTCTTTGTCTTGTTAATTTGCTTACTGAATTCTCGAATAGAATATTCTAGAATTTTCTTGAAATGTCTTTTCTGAATGTCGATTGATATAGCAAACACGTCGGTGAACTCACAAATTCAATATCTCCCTTGGTTTCCAAACAGAATTTTCTAGAACTTACTTGATTATTCCACTCATGTGTTAGAGATCCCATAAGACAAGTGACGATTTTCAGAATTACAGCGAAAATTCTCTTTTCCATTTGTTTAACTAGAGAGAATTACAGTGAAAATTCTCCCATGTTATTGCATACATGGTTGTCATGCTAATTTTTGATACAAACAAACGGTTCCTGATAGCAACCATTTATTTGTATTGATTGTTACGATGTTTAAATCGTTTAATACATATTTATTTCCATATTTTTCTGCATTCTCATACGTGAAATAATCTTCTAAATACCACTTGAGCTTTAAAATGAACCAGATAATTTTGAAGCTCTCGTGGTATTATCCCCGAAAATTCACTATCACACTCAAAATCAAAATACACTTCCGGGGTAATTCACACAATCGGTTAAGTCTCTTTTGGTGATTGTCACTGCGCACACTGACTAACTGTCCCAGTGTTCACTTAGTGTTCAAACTACTCACTAGTGTCCGTACTATTCTGCAATCGGATTTCACTTTGCAGGCTCCGAATTATGTCTCACTTGTGACACCAATGTCACGGCTCTGGGGTGCATGACAAGTAGACAAATAAACTATTGAGCTCCATATCTTCCTCGGAGTCTGAGGTTTTATAAATTTTTAGAAATATTTTTCTCTGGTTCTTTTATCAATTATTAATAGAGTCATTGGATTAATTTCAATCAGAATTGTTTTCTTGTTCTATCGTTATATGCAGTTTAAAATTCTAGAAAGATGATTTTTTTTTAAAAATAAACTGATTGTGTTATGCAAATAACAAACATTTTACAATATTCAGTTACCTGTTGAAAAATAAGCAATTTCCTCTTATTATTATGAAGTATTTCGTCATTGATTCAAATATTTACCAAAAAAAAAATACACATCTATAAAATATAAATGGATTGGCTATGGATTATGTAAATCCATGGCCCCTTTGTCCCCATGCACAAATCCAATCCATCTTTTTTTGTTTATATATTTTGACTCTCTGCAGAGAGAAGGAAGGTAAAATATGCAGGACTTTAGTAGATTCTAAACGAAGCTTATACATTTTGCCTTTCTAGGAACAAGAGGACTACCTATTGTGCCTCTTTCAAAAGGGAAATTTGTTTTGGCTTCATATATTTTCTGGGTATAATATAAGGGTTTACTGTTTGTTGTCTGGAAAAGAAAATCGTTTTGGGTTTTATGAATCATTCTCTTAAGTTTTATGAGGATTTTGAAGGTTTGTGAATCCTTTCAAAAGCCTTAGATAGAGTTTTGAAGTATTCTATTTTTATTGAGATATATTTTAGAATAAAAATTCAGATGTTATGGTTTGATACAGCAGGAAACCATTTATAGAACAATTTTGTATGTATTTTGCTACCAATATGTATTATGTTGAAATGGAAAAACTTGAAATATTGACAGGGAAATTGGAATTGAATTATTTAGTGTTCCTCTTTCCAGGCAAAAAAAATCATATTTTCATCTAATGGAATACCATGTTGTGAAAACTTACTAATCCGCAATTGTAATGAACAAACATAATCCCAAAAAAAATTATTTTGAAAAGCTTTAATAAAAGCTTACCAAATGAAAATAAATTTGTGGAAAATACAAGATATAAAAACTTATTTTGTCTTTTATTTAAAAATGGATTTCCAGCATGTAAATGCCAACTCTATTCAAGTGAAAAGCTTTCATCATTTCCTCTTCCTCTGCTGAATATATTATTATCGGAAAGGTTAAGTTGGAAGTAGCAAGCAGCAGCAGCAGTAGCTGATTGTTTAACGAACACCGTCTTGTTAGCTTTGAGGCCATCGCTTTTAGTCAGCCCTTATAGCTACGGAAATGAGTTGGCACTGCCTTCAAATAGATTTCTGTCTCTGTAATTTATTTATATTTTCTGTGTGTTGCTTTGAGCTGACGTTGAGCGCTGAATAAATCCATATCTAGTTGTGTTTTGATGCTATTTATTTTGCTCCTGGGAGCTAATAAGTTTGTTTTTATTTTTATTTTATACTATACAATAGAATTCCATCTACATAGATTAAGCGCTTAGTTTTCACCCTCTAGGGATTTTCGGGAAAACCAGAGTGTTTAATGGTGCAACCTTGTAAGTAGGAATTAGAGCCATATTTTAACTGCCACCGTACAGAACTTGGTGATTAACGATCTTTCGCCCTTAAAGTACCTTTATATTGTGTGTAGGTATTTAAAAAAAGAGAAAATGCTGCCTTTTATTGCATGACTTCGTCACTAGACAATGAAATAGTGAGCTATTCCCTAATTAGTTTCTTACCATATTATCTCATAAAAATTCATCCCATCAAGAATATGCTAATGCGATTTAATTTTTCATTAATCGCAGAATAATAAAAAAAAATCTTGATTATCACAGAGCGATAACTTAGGACCTTAACGATTCCAGCTCAAGATGGCTCCGCGCTGCAATTAAAATCTCATTAATTTTTTTTTTCCTGAAAGACGCTTAAGGGCGATATTTCAAAGCCCAATTAATTTTTTTATGTAAAGATAGAAAGGGGGATCGCTAAAAGGGGTGAAAAAGTAAAAAGGCCCTTACAAAACAGCTATAGGCAAATTATTGCGAGTTTGGATAAATTAGCTTTGAAGCCAATAATAAATTGATACTTTGTTTTATAACTGAACTGGAATATTGGGTTTTCAGTTTATAATTTAATAATAAATAAGAAGAGCAAGTCTATCAAAACCTTTTAGGTTTAATTATTAATGAGCCTGGTACACATTAGGTAATGCATTTCTCATAGAGATGACGTTGGTAGTAGTAGTACTTGGGGACAGAGGAGAAGAGTCGAGGTTCTGTGGTTCAAACAAGATAGTAAGTAGAGATCGTTGAGAAAGCGCAATTTTTATAGTTATATGTAGATAAATATCAATTACTAATTCCTGGATTATTGCAAATATAAATGTACAACACCAACATAAATGTTTAAATAATCATACTAGAATTTCAAAATTCAGCACTTTTTGATTACTGTAACGCTCTTTTGTCGTAACAAAATAATGCTCATAATCTGTGCTCGACTATGCTCAGTCGTTGTTTAGCTTGGAGTGGTCCTTGGTGTTGGTACAGTAGAGAGAGGGCGCCACTAGTTTGTATAAATTATTTTGATTACCAAAGAATAGCCAAACTAGACACTATTCCAATAATTAGTTATTGTTTAAAAAGATAAATGCAAAAATCTGAAAAGGAAAATAAATCTAATAGCTATCTGACATTTAACCCATTCAGTAAAAACACAAGTTGTGGAATTCTAAAACAATAATTTATTAATCAAATGTCAAACTTGTTCATTAAAAATTTGTGACAAGATGGCGAACTGGTTGTTCAATAGATCAAAGAAGTATCCAATTAAAAAAAAAAAAATTAAGTAGCTTTCCAATAGCAAAACTTAATTTAAATAAGTATATTAAAGAATTGAAATTCAAAAACAATTAAATAAATACCCACGATGGAATTTACCTAAGTATAAATGCGGAAGTCACAAAACCATTAACCTTTAATTTTTGACTCAAAGTCAATCAAATCAATAAAATCAAATGTATAAATGCGGAAAGGCAATAAATAATCCCCAGGGAGCTATAATTATCAAAAACCTGAAATTAAGGGTATCGGGGAGAGCTCTACCGTCTTACCTGTAATTAAAATTCAACATATGTAAACATAAAACTCAACTTTAACTACCTAAAGATTTTACATTGGTTTACCTTGTAGAACTACCACCTTATTGATTTGAAATTAAAGGTTAAATTAACCTCTAAAGGTTAATGAATCCTCAATTTATTATATCGATCAGTATTCGATATAAAAGAAATAAATTTGTAATAATTATAACAATCCATAATTATTGGATACTAGATAATGATAACGAAAACGAAAATAGAGGTAAATATCTAATTATGATGATAATAAATTAATAATTATATTAAACAGTAGTTAGCTATTCTAGCCAAATACTAATATACGGTAACGAGTCGGTAATTGAATTAATTAATTAATTTTAAATAATTAGTCAGTGAAGCCAAACGATAGGAGGCAATAGAAAAAAGATAGTAAAAAGTAACGGTAATTAATATTTACAAAGATATTAATTAGCTAATAAAGCTAATCGATAGGAGGCAATAGAAAAAGAGATAGTAATAAGTAACGATTATCAATATGGCACGTTTACGGGACCCATAGGTAAATAAGTATACAAGCCTGGACGGAGTCCTTGCAGGTTTTCAGAAATTTGAGATCTGGAAGCACCAAACTGGCTGGAGGCAACCAAATAATGGTTGGGGATCTACTTCTTATAGGACACCAACATTCCTTAAAAAGGGGGCCCAGATTTATTCTGAGATACAGAAGAGCATGGTCTCCAATTCGTCAATTTTCACTCAGAAGTGCAGGCGCGGATTTTTCATCTTGTCCAAAGTTGCCTGAATGAATTGAAAAAGTTTAAGGACTCATTCATCAGAGAGAAAAAGGAATTTACATACCTGTACGGCCGATAGTAATCTCACTTTCCAAAATCTACACAAAAATCAACAATCTGTTGATTTTCCAAGAAACGTTCTAGTGGACACGTTTAATCACTTTACTGGCTAGTTAATTTATCAAACTATTGGCTCGATGGCCAAAAATAAAGACAGAATTTTAAGATTTTTTAGAATTAAGAATATGGACGACCTTTTTGGTCCTACGACAAAATAGAAAAGCCACAAGTACCCAGATGGTTCTGTCCTTTGTTTCTTGATCTGTCAAGCCTGTCGAAATTATAAAATTGACAGCGCTAAGGTTCTCTTAAAAATAACCTTAGCTGGGTTCGGCTATTCAGCGCGGAGTTGGAGTGGAGTGAATAGGTCTAATGGAGTCACCCCTAATACGGTAAAAAGCAACACCCGAACCTTAACCCAAACGGCTGGAGTGCGAATAGAGTTATTCGGAGTGCACGGAGTGAGCAAACCGAACCCACCTCTTAATAACATAATTTTCGGTATTAGGTTAGGAAAACTAATCAGAAGAATCATAGATGTCGCCAGGTGTACGAAATAGTATTTTTAGATGAGCCCAAAATATATGAAATTAATTAATAAATATGTTGTTGTGACATTTCAAATGTTACATTACTAAGTCCAAATAATCGATTACCATACAAAATTCCAAGAAATCAGTTTCCAAACTATTATTAAATGGCATCAGCACCCATGAATATGCATAAACAACAATATTTGGAATTGCAGCATGAATTTCTGAAAAATTATAGACAAAATTCCTAAAACACAACTTTTGAGCTTAAACTTTTTTCTTTTTAGAGGCTTTTCCAACCTTCAAAGTCAACAAGAATAATATCCATTAAAGCTTTCCTTTGCCAGAAGAGAAATAGTGTAAGCCCTGTATCTGGAAAATATAAATCCAGGAAAAAAAACCTTTTTTTGAAAGATGCACAATATAATAGCCTCGTTGTTCCAATCCGGAGGCAAAACGTGTAAGTTATACGTTTAGAATATACCTACTCCTGCTTAGTTTTTGTTTTTGAACCTGTGCCTGCTGGAAGTTAAAAAAATAAATAGATCAAACAACAAATTAAAACCAAATTATGATAAAAAGATGGATTTCTACGTAGTGAAGCTAATTTGTAAAAAATTGATTCTCCTTCATTATATTTTCATGGATAACGATCATTGATAGCTAATTTATAATTTTTGAAATATGTGATTGGGAAATGTCAATTTCATACCAAATTTCAATAAAAAAAAAACTAAATTTACCATCATTTTTTATTAATGATAGAAGAAACCAACAACTATAATTCATAAACTCACCACAAGGCCTGAACAAAGAGAAAAATAGTTTCGAAAGTTCGGTATTGTTAGGGAGTTAGAATAAGGAAATCAACTTGACCGTTTCCAATTATTTCAAAAATTATTTCCCCATTATAGCTCAATAAACACAGCTACATAAATTTAAGGTAGAAATTCACATAACTACACCTACTTCACTTAATTATATAACGGTAAGAGATACAATTTTGGTCAAATGGGTAAAAGTAATTGCGTGAGGCACTAATCCATTGATTACCCAAAAAATTTAAACAAAAAGTCTCGTTATTACCGTTATATTTGAGATTGAATTTCGAACCCCCTCGTGGTAAGTCCTTTTACATTTTATTTTTCAAGTAATGGTTGTTCATGGAATGTCTCTATTACTTAGGGTTTTACCGAGAAGCTATTTTTTTTTTCACCGGAGAGCTGTGTTTTTACCGAGGAGCTGTTTTTTTTTTTACCGGGAAGCTGTTTTTTTAGCGAAGAGCTGTTTTTTTACCAAGGAGCCGCTTCTTTCAGAAAATCCATTTTTCAACAAGCCCAAAAGATCACCGTTTTCGTGCAGCAACTTGAGGATTTCGGTTATATCTCCTTTATACATACCTTCAATGTTTAACCTTTGATTTCATACAGTTTAAATTTGATTTTACTGATTTTATTTTCTGGCAGTAGCTGATCATATTTATCCATGTAATATTGTAGTTTTCAATCATTAATTTCTTTATTAATTTTCTAGAAAATTAAATCCTCCACGTGTAGCGTGCGCTCCTTCTATCGAGAAAATACTTCCCAAGTAGTAGGCCAACAAACAGAATTGAGGAAAGAGCGAATCCCAGACGGCCCAGTAGGGAGGACTGGGAAACAGCATAAACTCCAAAAGCCCTTGCGACTTACAAAACACTCCGATGCGCGTCGTGTTTTGAAATATGTAACTCGTGCTTTTAAGGCCCTCTTATACACTTATATTATGATACACTACCATTGTATTTTGGGTGTTTTTCATTGTAATCACCGATGTTGCTGTTTATGTTGGTTATTGTCGTATAATTCAAGCAAGTTTACTTGTTTGCATTTAAGTTTGGATTTGGATTGTAATTGGGAGTGGGTCTGATTCAAGTGCTGCTTCCATTCACGTGGAACCATGCCATCTATATTCAATGATTATCGCCCGGCTCTGTATCCTTTCGAATAATACCAATCCTTCCGGTTGCTAGAGCCACCTTATCATTTATTTAAATTGCGCTCGACTTTGCTTGAGAACGGGGACTCTTCCTTAACATCTTGCTTAAGAAAGTCGACGTCAATGACGTCAAAGAGCCCTTTTGATTTCTGGCGAACGTGCTCAGGTTTCTTGAAGGGTTCTTAAAGGGGTCAATCCCTCAAATTTCTGTCTCTGTGGTTCGGAGTGGTTATATGGCTGGTTAAATGAATGAATAGTTTTATTCGTCGATTCGGCCGCCTTTTTGTGATTTTTTTGGGACATGCCGGGTGTGTGACGGATCCTTTTCTATCTTGAATATCCTTTGAGTTTGTGATTATTTCTCCAGCCTGTCATTATCTGCAGCCGCCTCTGGTGATGCCGGTGCCTGTTTTTTTTGCTAGGTCGCGAGGGGCCCTTGTTCAGGGTGTCATGTGCTTTTGTGTCTTATTGTAAACTTGAAGGACTGTTTTTTTTGTCTTTTCACCTTTCTTTAAATAAGGGCAGACCATCGGTGGTTTGGTTTTCTGATGGGATCCTACATCCAGGCCCAGTATTGGTCCCATTCACTAAAGAGGCATGCTTCCCTTAACTTCATGTGACCCTAGTTCTGAAGTCACTTTCATGGTCCCTGAGGGATAGTGCTAATCGTCCTTGATGACACCTCGACTTGGGCGCAGTGACTACAGGTTCTTTACATTTAAATTTTACTTTTTGTACTATATTTTTTATTGAGCTATACTTAAATGGAATGTCTCATTTCTATGTTCAGTTCGCTGTTCGGTTGAGCATATGAATTTTCAGAGCAGATAAACCCAACGAGGTCATTTTATATTGTATATTTTTTATTGAGCATTGCCTAATAATTGGAATGTCTCATTTCTATGTTCAGTTCACTGTTCGGTTGAGCATATGAGTTTTAAGGGCAGAAGGACCAGTAGAAATATTTAGGTGGGGTGGAATCAAATTATTCTTACATTTATGATTCTCATTAAATTGACATCCCAGATTTTGTAATTTTTCATTAAACTATTATTGAACGTAATCAAGTGGAGAGTGTTGCTGTATTATTTCTTTTAAAATATAATATTTCAGATTTAACCTGGGAGACTTTGTGATGCTTCAAAGCCTAAAATCTTTGAAATTGTCAACAAAAAAATAACCCTCAACTCAAATATTGAAATCATTCTCGAGTAAAACTTATTATCCTCTCAAAGAAACTTGCAAACACACAAAACAAAGACCTACGCCAACACTCGAAACAAAGAGAAAACGTTATTTACCATGGAAAAATATGCAGAAACTTATTTCACTTTGAAATTTACGGAGCTCCGACCTCCGCGTCTGCGGCTGATTGGGAAGCAACGTCTAAGACAGGGAGAACAAATTTATTCTAAGTGGAATTCCCTTTATTTTTAACCATAAATTTTGCAGTCTGCGAAATGGATTTTTCGACTCAAGAGAAAACGAATAGAATTGTTAATTCTTCACCTGTATCCAAACGGCAATTTCCTCCCTCAGTCCTGCTGGCAAAACTTTACCATTAATCCTACAATGGGGGAGCGCACCACTTCATATTATTATGAACCGAATGAAATATGAATGAGGCAGAAAAGAAGGGAACGTTCTAAAATGACTAATGCCTCAGCAATAAAAGCAGCCAGAGCACAACGCCTCAAGCTGTTTGAGGCTTAAAGAGCCCTTCGATTTGTGCTTAATAGAGCAAATAAATAAGAATAGAATTTCTGATTTTTGTACTTATTTTCTTACCTGTTGTGATTAATAGTGCCACCAGAATCCATTGTAAAGCAGCCATTTTTAAGTTTTCTGTAACAAAAATATAAAAATATAAATAATATTTCTACCTAGAAGGCTACAAAAGAAAAACATTTTCGCGCTCCATATTAAGGTCCAATGAATAATTCCGCAAGCCAAGTCAAAATAAATAAGAAAATTAAGAAAACTTCAAGAAGAAGACGAGCGGATCGGACGGTTGAGCAGGAGTTTTGCTGCTAAATAAATTTGAACCGGTTTACAATATAAAAGTTTATTCTAATTAAGAAAGTTTCTTAATGAATCACTTCACTTCTTGAATAGAACGCACGCAATTACGTAAATTCTTCTCTTTTTGTTGTTGTCTTGATTAAAATCCTACAATTGCTTGGGTGAATCTAAGTAATCTTGATTTCGGTTGACATTGAGAAAACGATAAATTATCACAATGTGTTAGTTTGTGTCTCTCCAAATAGTCTTTTCCTTTAAGTTTTGCTTTGCAAATTTCACATTGAAGCGAATAGATATCCGAGTATGTCATAATATGTTTCTGTAATTCTCCCTTGGTTTTGAATTTGGCATCGCATATATTGCATTTGAAATTCTTCTAGTCCAAGTTTGTTAGATTATGATTCTTTAGATGGTCTTTCCTTCTGAATTTTTTATTGCAAGTATCACACTCCAAAGGTCAAATATACGAGTGTGTTGAAATGTGCTTTTTCAAATTGATTTTTTGTTTAAATTTTGATTTGCATGTGTCACATTCAAAAGGATAAATATCAGAATGTGTTTGTTTGTGTCTCTTCAAGTGGTGTTTTGCTTTAAATTTTGCTTTGCAAATGTCACATTCAAAAGGATAAATATTTGAGAGTGTTCAAATGTGTTTTTTTTTTAAATTATGTTTTAGTTTGAATTTTGATTTGCATGTGTCACATTCAAAAGGATAAATATCAAAATGTGTTTGTTTGTGTCTCTTCAAATGGTGTTTTGCTTTAAATTTTGCTTTGCAAATGTCACATTTAAAAGGATAAATATTTGAGGGTGTTGAAATGTGTTTTTCCTACGAGCGTGCGCAAAGTAGTACTTTTCCACACGCATTTCCGTTTTCAAAGTTACACTTTTCCGCACTCAGTGCGGATATGGGCCTTATCCGCACTGAGTGCCGAAAAGTAAAAATAATTGTCAAGCAACAATAAGTGCACCTGTCGACTTTGACACATGATGACAAATTTTTCCTGTTTCTATATCAGCCAATATCTATACAAACACTGAATACCTATAATTAACTTTGACACATTGTTAGATTTGTGTTCTCCATTTACATGCAAGAATTTCTTTCGCATCAAATTTAAACGCTTTAAGATGAACAGCTCTGACGAGGATTTCAATTTTCTGTTTTTTTTTTTTTTTTTTGTTATGTAATTTCTTGATGAATGAATAGGTTTGCTTCAGGTTAATTGAAAATAATTGAACAAATTATCGATTTTTTTTTAAAATTTTTGTTGTTACCTACCATATGAAGCTCGTAGGAAAAATTTTGTTCCTAACACGTGCGGAAAAGTAACACTTTGCGCACTTGTTAGGAAAATAACTATTTTCAAATTATATTTTTGTTTGAATTTTGATTTGCATGTGTCACATTCATAAGGATAAATATCAAAAAATGTGTTTGTTTCTGTCTTTTCAAATGGTGTTTTGCTTTAAATTTTGCTTTGCAAATTTCACATTCAAAAGGATTAATATTTGAGTGTGTTGAAATATGTTTTTCAAATTATGTTTTTGTTTGAATTTTGATTTGCATGTGTCACATTCAAAAGGATAAATATCAGAATGCGTTTGTTTGTGTCTCTTGAAATCGTGTTTTGCTTTAAATTTTGCTTTGCAAATTTCACATTCAAAAGGATTAATATTTGAGTGTGTTGAAATATATTTTTTCAAATTATGTTTTTGTTTGAATTTTGATTTGCATGTGCCACATTCAAAAGGATAAATATCAGAATGTGTTTGTTTGTGTCTCTTCAAATCGTGTTTAGCTTTAAATTTTGCTTTGCAAATGTCACATTCAAAAGGATAAATATTTGAGTGTGTTGAAATGTGTTTTTTCAAATTATGTTTTTGTTTGAATTTTGATTGGCATGTGTCACATTCAAAAGGATAAATATCAAAGACAAATTTTGTTTTATAAATGTCACATAACTGTTTTATACTATGGTATTATTCATAGAATAGAACATTTTTAGTTATATGAAAAGTTACTTTCATGTTATACCAAATTGTTTATTGGCAACCATCTATAGGTATTTGATTATTTTTCTACAGCCCAAACTTCGACAAGTCAAACAAAATTCTTTGACACATTTTTATATGCCCCTAAATTCAAATTGGAATTGGACAGCATATGAATTTTCAGTTTATCCAGACTCAAATAGGTACTGTTTTGAACAATCCTAAAACTTTTTCTTTCTCAACTGTAAGTAGATTCAGTGAAGAGTTTTCCTAGTTTTGACTCTCATTTGAGACTATGAAAAGTTTAGTTTCTGCCATAGCTTAGTCTATCATTTCACGGTGAAATTTACTTCTATATTTTCTACTTTTGTCTGATTCATAAACTTTGCTTGGTCGTTGTAGTGGTTCAACATTTAAATTATATTTCTTCTGCATTGAGCTTCTAAAACCTATACTTTCTTCTTCCCCAAATCCTCTCATATTCTTCTAACGAATGAAGGAAATAATCTTCAATATGATAGTTTTGATCTCCATTTTCCTTCATTTCTACTTGTTTTACCACTAATGAAGATTATCTCGAGTGTTTGTTTAAAATCATCATAATTTCTTCAATCTCGCTTAGTATCCTTGCAGACTCCAAAATAAAAGTCTCGTGCCTTTTAAGACTTTTAAGCCACTCAGTTTTTTTCACTGTTTGATTCCTCAACAAAAAAAATAATGTGAATTTCTGTGATTGATGCAGGTGAAATTCTGTCAAAAAAAAAACGCTCTATCGATAAAGTCTCGTCGTTCGTTATCGTCATTTCAAAAATTAGGCTATGATCTGTTATTTCCGAGCTAATAAATTCGTTTAGTGATGCTATCGCGTGATGAATAAATGTTCTCATTTGTATTCTTTATCGATTCCAGAGTCTTCTGCGTCTTTTATTTATTTCTATGCGGCATCGTGCAACATTCTTCCACCTGATTTGTCCAAATTCCAGTGTTATATTTTGAGATTTTCTCTGGAAAGTTTGAAAATTGATACCACTAACAACCAGGCACATGAATGAATGAGCTTCCGCACTTTTCACAGAGGCCCAATATATTAACAAAAGAAAAAATGGGAATTTGAAACTGGACTTTCTGGGGGTTTCAAGTATGCCTATCCAAATCCAGGTAATGGTGTGCGAGTGGCTCCTTGTTCAGGGTGAGTCATGTGCTCCTCGCTAAAGCTTTCTGCAGAATTTTCAATTTTCTTTTCCTTCGAGGGGTAAACCACAAGGGAAATCTGGTATATAAATCAGGGGAAGTCAAGAGGAAATTTAAGAAAATTTAATGTAGTCAGGGGAAAACATAAGAGGAAATCATGGGAAATCTCAAAAGGAAGTCCTGTCTCTTATTTTACTTCTGATGTATTTTGTCAGGGTCTATGTCAATTCGTCGTAAGTCAATTCGTCGTACGTCAATTCGTCGTAAAGCCAATACGTCGTGAAGCTAATTCGTCGTATACGTCAATTCGACGTAAAGTCAATTTGTCGTACACGTCAATTCTTCGTTAAGTCAATTCGTCGTATACGTTAATTCGTCGTAGCTTGGATACGACGTATACGTCAATTCGTCGTAAAGTTAATTTGTCCTATACGTCAAATTGTCGTAAAGTAACGTATACGACAATATATAGGTAATTCGTCATTATTATCGGTGAGTTTGATAACGTCTGAACAGTTAAAGAGAAAATTTATACATTTTAACATCGTAGGTACCTGAAATACGACTAATTGACAATACGACGAATTGACGTATACGACGAATTAACGTTTTAATGGTTTGCAATTTAATTCAGACAAAATCAAACTTTCCGATAATAACCCGGTTAGTTTGCAATGTAATGACTGATTAAAATTGCAAACTAACTGGGTTATTATCGGTAAGTTTGGTAATGTCTGAAATAACTAGACAATGTAAATTTATACATTTTAAGATTTTTACATAATACCTGAAATACGACGATTATACGTATACGACGAATTATCTATACGACGAATTGAAGTATACGACGAAATAATGTTACGACAAATTGACGTATACGACGAATTGTCTTTACGACGAATTGACGTATATGACGAATTGGCTTTACGACGAACTGACGTGTACGACAAATTGACTTTACGACAAATTGACATATACGACAAATTGACTTTACGCCGAATTGGCGTACGACGAATTGACGTACGACATATTGATTTACGACGAATTGACGGTGACCCATTTTGTCATGGTAGTATTCTCGCCTTCAGTATTTTGATTCAATTTCTTCTATCTTATTTCTATTTTTTTTTTCTTCCGAGGGTTGAAACATAAGAGAAATCTGGTATACAAATCAGGGGAAGTCAAGAGAAAGTTTGAGGAAATCTAATGCAGTCGGGATCTAAAGAAATATCTCTTATTTTATTTTCTTTCTGATGTATTTTGTCATTGCATCATTGCAGTATTCTCACCTTCGGTATTTTAATTGAATTTCTCCTATTTTATTTCTATTATTTTCTTTTCTTTCGAGGGGTAAATCAGAAGGGAAATTTGGTATAAATATCAGGGGAAGTGAAGAGGAAATTTGAGGAAATCTAAGGCAATCAGGGAAAATCATAAGGAAATCATTGAAAATCTAAAGGAATGTTCCGTCTCTCATTCAACTTCCTTTCTGATGTATTTTGTCATTGCAGTATTCTCGCCTTCAGTATTTTAATTCAATTTCTCCTCTATTTTGTTTCATTATTTTTTTTTTCTATCGAGGGGTGAACCACAAGTGGAATTTGGTATACAAATTAGGGGAAGTCAATAGGAAATTTGAGGAAATCCAAGACAATCAGGACAAATCATTAAGAAATTATTGGAAATCTAAAGGAATGTATAGGAATTTTACTTCCTTTCAGATGTATTCATTACAGTATTCTCGCCCTAAGTATTTTAATTTATTCTTCTATTTTATTTCTATTATTTTCTTTTTTTTCGGGTGGTAAACCACAAAGAGAAATCTGGTATAAAAATCAGGGGAAATCATAAAGAAATCATTGACAATCTGGAGGAATGTCCTCCGTCTCTTATTTTACTTCTTTTCTGATGTATTTTGTTATTGCAGTATTCTCGTCTTCAGTATTTTAATTCAATTTCTCCTATTCTATTTTTATTATTGTCTTTTTTTTCGAGAAGTAAACCACAAGGGAATCAGGGAAAGTCAGAAAGAAATTTGAGGAAATCTAAGGCAATCAGGGAAAATCATAAGGAAATCATTGAAAATCTAAAGGAATGTCCCGTCTCTTATTTTACTTCCTTTCTGATGTATTTTGTCATTGCAGTATTCTTGCCTTCAGTATTTTAATTCAATTTCTCCTATTTCATTTCTATTTTTTTTTTCAAGGGGTAAACCACAAGGAAAATCTGGTATAAAAATCAAGGAAAGTCGAGAGGAAATTTGAGGAAATCTAAGGCAATCAGGAAAAATCATAATCATTTGAAATCTTAAGGAATATGTCCCGTCTTTTATTTTACTTCCGTTCAGGGTCATTACTCTTGAAACAGGGAAGCAGCGTTCCTTAGAGAACGAGTGTTCCGTCTTTCTCAATGATATGTGAATGATAATATAAGTAACAAAGACAGAACGCTCGTTTTCCAGGAAACGCTGCTCCCCTGTTTCAAGAATAAGTACCCTGATGTATTTTTTCATTATAGCATTCTCGCCTTCAGTATATTTTAATTCAATTTCTCCTATTTTATTTCTATTATTTTCTTTTCTTTCGGGGAGGAGGGGGGAAATGGTATACAAATCAGGGGAATTCAAGAGGAAATTTGAGGAAATCTAAGGCAATCAGGGAAATCATAAGGAAATTATTGAAAATCTAAAGGAATGTCCGTCTCTTATTTTGCTTCCTTTCTGATGTATTTTGTCATTGCAGTATTCTCGCCTTCAGTATTTTGATTCAATTTCTCCTATTTTATTTCTATTATTTTCTTTTCTTTCGAGGGGTAAACCACAAGGAAAATCTGGTGCACAAATTAGGAGAAATCAAAAGGAAATTTGAGGAAACCTGAGATAGTCAGGGAAAATCCTAACTACCATTATGGGAAATCACTTTTTTTGAACATTTTTTCTACATATTTCAAGGGAAAGAGCCAAAGAAAACCACCTTTAGGACAAACGAGTCAAGAGCCGGGAATAAATTACTCGATTAAGTAGGCTGGATTTTTACAAACAAGCGAAAGACAAATATAGAAACAAACTCCAATAACCCTGATTAATCTTTAAAGCTTCAAGGCATTTCCAGAAAGTTGGTTCAGACAAGGCGAATCTTGCTCTGATTTAGTAACTTATGGCTCAAGAACTTCCGAAATATTATGTCTCTGTCAGAGTATAATGTAGAGCATATACTAACGAGTTTAAGAATCGTGATTATTGTGTAGGGTGACCAAACTAATTTACCCTATATAATTGGCTTTGGTCAATCGACGGACAATGTTAATTATTGACAGTAGACGTGATACACATAGCAATTATAGGCCTGTTTCAACATTGAATTAGAAATTAGTCAGGCTAATGTTAGTCCTTATGTAGAAAAAATTTACCCACAAGGGATGCGATTTTTTCATGTTATTAAATTTTATCTTTTATAGGCATTAAATTATTTATGTCTTCAAATTAGATTTTCAGCAATACAGAGGGCTATAAAATGGTATTAAATGAAATTTGAAATAGTTTTGTAAAAATTGTATACCATGGACTATTAATTATTTTAAGTACCCAGGTATAGAGTTTTCAATGCTGCTGCTGCTGCAACGTTAAATTTAATTGGGATGCCACATTTTATTTCCAGCAAAAAATTCCGCTGCTGTTTTTATTGATTAAACGTAGGAAATTTGATAATTTTTTTCAAATTTAGCCTCGTTGTTTAGTTTACCGATCACTGAATAAAAATGCCCTATAGTTTTAAATTATTCGTATTTGTGAGAGTGCTTTTTCAGGTGAACAATAATGATTCGAACCAGCGAATTGGGCGAGTTTTTTTTTTCAATTGATAATGAAATGAGAAGTCAAAGTCCGATTGGACAGTAGCCAAGCACAAATTTTACCTATTCAAAATTTTAAAAGCATAAAGCCCTGAAAAATCGTGATTTGAATTTATCCTCTCACCGTACAGGATAAATGCTACTATAGTTTCCCATTTATCCCACTAAAACATGGGGATTATCCAATATTTGTTGATTTATTAATGCTATTTATTATACCGGGACACTCGGAATACACAGAGGAATTTAATTTGCAGCTGAATTCATATTATTTTAAAATTTATGTTGGCTACTAAAAAATTTGCCAAATGCGGAAACTTCTATAGGGTTTGTGCAAATGTAAAGTATAATTGTGTACGATTTTCAATGAAGTAATGAGACAGTTTACGTTTAGTCTGTCAAGTACGAGCATTTGAGCAACAAAACAAGTCCCATAATGAACCACTAGTGTCGCGGAAGTTCTATAATATCATATGAAACATAGTCTCTTCCCTATAAATGTTGGTATGAATTTTCAATAGAGTATAGATCCTGGCAACATCGTTGCTGGAAATGATTAAATGTTCGTTATCGCATGGCCCGACAAATAATTGCCTTGTCGATTGAATATTCTCTCGTCGGTAGCTGAGCTGACACCGGGCGCTGTGCTTGATTTAAATGCAACGACACGTAAGCTAGACTAGAACTGGAATTCGGAATTCGATCCGGCAACGTCCTCGTGTCGCATTTTTCCATGCGGTTTGACGACTACCGATTAAGATGAGACCGTATACGTGATAGGATTACATTTTATTTATTTGTAAATAAATTTGCTTACTTAAGGTGCATCCAGACTTGTGTAACTTCGTACAGAGTCAATAGGTTCAATCTTTGTTGTGACTTATTCATTGGTAAACTTTTCAAATAGTGAATTATTCAGCGTGATAATTATTAAAAGATTGATTTGAGCTAATTAGTGGGAACCAACTGGACCAGTGACTTTATTACTAGTTTTGACATCGAAAAACAAGTCCACAGAATGATTTTTCATTCCATCATGTCCTATTTGAAAATTGGACAAGGTACAAAACGACTTATATTCAAAATAAATTTCTAAGGAAGAACACGAGTATTCTATGGTGAACATACGACTGCAATGAGAAAAAATGACGCAGGTCGATCAAATGTTGCTGAACTGGATAAAAAATAAGGAAGACAAGTCGAGATACATGAAAATGCGGTACCCAAGACAGCATTTGATGTTGAAAATGGTGACTACGAATTTAACAGACTGCCCTTTGGATTAACGAACGCACCAGCAACATTCCAAAGAGTGATGGATAATGTATTACTAGGATTACAGAATAGAATATGTTCAGTATACATGGATGATATAATAATTTTTTCCACTTCACTTCATGAACACGTGAAAAACTTAAGGAAAGTATTTGAGAGACTCGAAAAGTTTAATTTGAAAACACAATCAGCCAAATCAGAATTCCTACACAAGATAGTCGAATTCTTAGGCTAAATGATGATGAAAAGTATTTCATCAAACTAACAGATAAAAAGACTTATGAACTAATCAAACAGTGAACAAAAAAAAATACAGCAAAACGAACCTTGTTAATAGGGTCAATACAAAATACATACAAGAACAATAACGCCACTTATATAGCCAGTTGATCATTAGGAGTTAACAGCAATTAATGTATAACCACAATTAAATCAGGCTTGCCTAAAGAACTCGACAATGTTATAAAATGCCTTTTCCAATATAAGATCGCACTCAGTGACCTTCGGAAAGCCCCTGGAAGCATTTCTAATCTCAAAACAATATTATTATATATTTTGAGGCCATTGTAGATGATTGACCTCTCAACCAGCTCAGAAAGAGTTATTGACAAGGGGATAGAGATACCATTGCCTTGACGGGTCTGATGACTTGGGAGGCGCTGCCTATTTCTATGGATTAAAATGCAGTTTCCAAGATGAAAAAGGAAGATAGGGTGAGAAGGGCATACTGGATGAAAAGCCGCCTGCAGTGCGTTCTTGGATGGGCATTGCATAAATTTCGAACTGCTGGTTTTTGAAGTACAAAGACACACTGAAACAGATAAAATACACAGGCTCCCCAAAAGAGTAGTGCATATCTAATATAAAATTCCACAAGAGCAAAATATATATTGCGTGCCATTACCTTAGCCAGTTCTTGGAAGGTAGTTCCCACCGAAAAACAGCCCTAAGAATTTGGAGTTGTCCTCAAGAGAGATGGAGTTTATCCCTCAACAAGTTCCCGAAGATCACTTCTGAAACCAATTAGATGAGTCTTGGACATGTTCAAACACAGACGATTTGCGTCATACCATTGTTTGAACTGTTCAAGATCAGTCTCAATATCTCGTTCCAGAAGATACAAGTTTTGTTGAGCCACAGAATGGTGTAACCCCTTTTGTTAATGAATTGACGAGAGGCCCATAATATGCTCGGTTTGCTCAGCGAATAATTATTAGGGGTGGGTTGATAGTTTAATAAGTACAGAATGGCAAGGGCGCCACTGAATTAAAAAAAAAAAAAATAAAAAAAAAAAAAATATTGGGATTTGAAAATTCAGAAACACACCTAGAAAATAATCAGCAAACGGTAATTGGCAATTCTGAAAAGGTAATAATAGGCGCATAACTCAACTAAATCCTGACACAGGTAAACCAATAAAATAATTAAGTAACTTTCAAATTAAATTAGCATATATTTCACAGTGAGATGAAAACATCACAGATTAAATAATTTCAAAGTATAAAATCAATGGGGTAGCATACTATGTATGAAAATCAGTAAAAAACTGCTCGACATTATTCTATAGGCTAAATGGTGATGGTATAATGAGATACTGAATTATTTTCCAGCATAGTGACTATAGAATTAGTCAGAGAAAAAAAAAATGGAATTTGAATTTAGCGCCACAACGGCGACCAATAGTATTCGAACCGCTGACCATCTGGCAACGCTGTTCAAAATGCCTTGGAACGACAACTGACTCCAACAGTTCAACGACGTGTGGTGTCGTGTGAATCGTGTGACATGACATTGTCACAGTAACTTGTTTACGCTGTTTGATGTAGTAAATTTGACGTTCCGTTCTTGACGGTCAATGTCAGTGCAAATTGTGCGTTCTCAAAACCGTGATGTGTTGCCAGATTGGAAAAACTAACTACGTCACGAACTTTTATTTTCACGTAGGGGCGGGGCTAAGAGGAAATTTAAAGAACAAAATTCCAGTGTATTGCGGTTTTTACAAAGCAACTGATTACATTTAATAGTACGATAAGTCGAGTATGTCACTACGCAGTAGTTAAAAATCACTTGTAGACTACCCCATTGCTGGTAAAACACTATGAATAAAATCAATAAATAGAGGTTAACTCTCAATCAGCAGTTCCTTCAAATTAAAAAAAAAAAAAACATAAAGTGCGTTTTTTTTTTAAAGATAAAAGTCAAACTGACATTAGGTTGGCAATACAATGTAAAATTGTCAACGCTTTCAAATTTTTCATGTAGAAAAGGCTTGTGTTGCCAACATATGTAGTTACTAAATTTTTGACTTGGGGAATTATCTTTAAAAAAAAACAGATTTTAATATCACAATGAACCTCATTATACTTGCTATATAGATTTATTAACAGTCGCTGGCCATATCATTATGATGATTGAAGATTAAAGTTTCCAGAAAACTAATTTAAAGCAAAAAAAATTAAATGATTGAAAATCATAATATTACATGTATAAATATGGGTTAGCTACTACGTACCAGAAATTAAAATCAATAAAGTCAAATTTAAAATGTATGAAATCAAAGGTTAAACGTTGAAGGGATAAACAAAATATAACTGAAATTTTCAAGTTTATAAGTAATATAACTGTTGGGGATGCGTTGCTTACAGATTTTAGAAGCTCTTCGTATCCTTGTGATTTTTACTGATTCGTCGATGAGGCTGATGTTCGTTAAAATAAATAATTACGCAATAATTGATTGACTGGATGTATTAAGAAAATAATAATAATTAGCAAACTGATAACTGAATTAATAACGTAACAGCAATTAAACTGCTTAAATTTATGTTTTTTGACAACAGAGCAAGAGCAAACAAGCGGCAAAGCGCCTTGAAAGAGAGTTGCTAAGAGAGTGCAGTGTTGCCAATCTGAATTTGTGAAATTACACGATATGCTGGTCAAATTACACGTTTTTACACGCTTTCATTTTTCACAATTACACGATTTTTACACACGATCTTGGTATTTATTCTGTAACATCAAGAAACAAGTATTTATTTTTTTTTGTTAATTATGATTTTGGGAAATGGGTTAAATCCAGTCAAATCTGAGGGTTAATGCTCCTAATCATCGCTCCTCAACCAAAAATAAAGATGTGGCAACTACAAAAAAGCGTTCCGAAAGTAATCAAATCACTAATTACTCTGGTTCCTGGAAAGAAGGTTATTTTTGGACCTCAGTTTCCTGCAAGCATACTACACACTACTACTACTACTACAGGATAGCCTATCCCTTGCCTATCCTCATAAGGCCTGTGTGTAGTTCAAATCTCAAGCCCCCCTGTTATGCTAAAGTACCAGTGATAACGTAGGCAGCGTGTCATTTCTCGTCTTCCTTAATTACCATTATAAAACAACTCTTTTTCATATCTGTTTTGCTTTCTTCCGCTTCGCCTATAATCAAACTTAATTAACATTTTTCATCATAAATTCAAAACTACCGCTGACGCAAGCAGCTGACGACTTAGTTAATGACGTCGGCAATGGTACCAAACCATATGACCGCGATTACAAAAAAGGAGGCCTATAAGCAATCCCTAGTGTGTATTATCCTTGGCCATAAGGGTAGTCATTTGACAGATCATTTGTTATTGGAAAGCCGTGAAGCAGATAAAAATAAAGAAAATGTCAATGTTTTCTAATTACACGCAAAATACACACTCTTTGTTTATGTTCGAAAAATACACGCAAGCCAATCAAAATACACAAGAATCGTGTAATTACACGCTAATTGGCAACACTGAGAGAGTGATCACCTGTTTCGGCGTAGGAACGGGGTGCATCTAGTATTGCAGTGTTGCCACTAATAATTAATAGAGGGCAACTTGTAACAAAAAATTATTATTCCAAATATTAACTATTCCTAATAGGAAAACGCAACAATAACCCAGATGAAAAATTGGTCAATTTTTGGAGGTATAGGTACATACCCAATAATTTTTAATTTAGAACACATTATCCAACCTTGACCTCAGTTCAGATTAATGATTTTGATTAATAAAAGATACATCTTTTTTTTTTAAATTAGGGTACCAAAAGTGAAGTAAAGATAAATCTATAATAAATACGGTAAATCAAAAGTAAATTATTCCACCATCACCTCAGTGTCAAGAATGAGAATAAAAACAGTAATAAAAGTTATAATTGAAACTACAAGTCTTAATTCCAAGAAAAAGGTAGAGTTCGCTAGTCAGTAGTCAACCACTTTTTTGGTCACTGGACGAGGGAAGTTGCAGACTGAAGTTGTAGATTCTAGCCTGGAATCGAGGTAGATAGAGGCTAAAAGTTCAATTTTCTTCATCAAATGTGGAGGTACAAGTATCGACACGTGTAGGACTCAAGATCTCTATGCCCAGAGATGTGGCTTGTTGAAAATGGATACCTTAAGAACAACAGCTCCCCGGTAAAAACAGCTTCCCGGTAAAACCCTAAGTAATAGAGGCATTCCATGAACAACCATTATTTAAAAAAATTAAAAAGGACTTACCATGAGGGGGTTCAAAATACCAACTCAAGTAAAACGATAATCACTAGATTTTTTCGGCAATTAATGGATTATTGCCTTACGCAACTTTATTATTATTAGATGGCTGCCCCCTAGGCCACAGTAGAGCTCTCAGGGCAATGGCCAGGTTAGAAAAAAGGCTCTTTAATCTTCACTTGACATTTTTGAAGGAAAATCGGTCAACCTGTCGACCCTCAGCTATGTGAAAATCACTACGTGCGAAAACTATTAACGAGGTTAAAGAGCAACGAAGTACTAGGTGGAGTAGATTAAGGTAGTAGAAAAGAAAGCGCCTACGCCCTTCTCGAAGTTACCGGTAGAATAATTAATTCAGCCGGCAATAGATGCCGCCATATGGACTGAATAATTATAGAAAACTTAAAATGTGGATAATTATTTAAATTTAAAATGCAAGTACTATTTGCAATGTTACAATGGTTGTGTCATCGACAAACAACGTGGACAGCCCAGAGATCCCAAGTTAGACTAAATCAATCATGAAAATTTTAAAGAGAATGGGTCCTAGTAGATTCCTGTGGGACGCCGCATAAGGCACGCTGTCTGCCATGTTCTAATTGCGGTTAGCGATTCCGTTAACGATGGCCCATTAATCATTTTGTTTATTATTAGAATTTAACAGCCGTTTTGAGTAAAATAGGCCTTTCGAATAACCCTCCTTTCCTTTTTTTTTGTATAAAAGATAGTAAAATTGCAGGAAAGTATTATCGAATGTAATACCACAAGAGATTTCAGGATTACCGGATAATACTTTTACCTATCACGAAACGCGTTACGCAGCAACACCACGACTCCGAAGGAAGAGTGGTGGAAGAGGATCTCGAAGGAAATCTTAAGGAAGTAATGGAAAATCTTAAGGAAATCAGTCAGTCAATCTCTAGATGTTACGCATATCCATTTCGAGAAAAAGTCGAATTTTCGTACGTACGACGCCGACGACTCAAAATACATACAGGGTGACAATTTGAAAAATAGCAATCGGGAACATCTCTTAGACAAAAAATACTATCAGAAAGATCTCAAATACGTATCGGGGGATTTGAGGGGGCAAAAATGAAGCACTTTTTGAGTCACCCCGCCACTCCTCTTAGGAGGTGATTATGACAATTCTTGTATCTAGAGATAGTCATAGTTACTTTTGAACACCCATATCTGAAAAACTAATCGTCCGATTCAAGATATTATTTAGACTGTGAAGGGATACCAACGTGCTATCGAACTATGTGCAAGGTGCAAGGTAGTTTCGTATTCAAAAAAAATAAGTTAAGTTAGCTACCCCCTAAGGGGCGAGGCAAGGTGACTCAAAAAGTGCCTCATTTTGGTTCCCCCTTCAATCCCCCAACACGTAATTTGAGATCTTCCTGATAGAATTTTTGTCTAAGAGATATTCCCGATTGCTTCTTTTTAAATTGTTACCCTGTATGTATTTTGAGTAGTCCATTTGTTGGTAAGTACGAAAATTGGATTCTGGACTTTGAAGTCGAAATTTTTGGTACTTCGACTGTAAAGTCGAAAGGATAACGCACACCTAAAATGGGATTTTTGGGCTCTATGGATTTTCCCCATTTTTTGATATGTTGTAGAGGATTTAATTCTGAACAACTTTTAAATGGGACGAAACCTTGTAGGTATTACGGTCTTTGATATATGAGCGTTGAAAGATGAAATTTCTTGTGACTTTTTGTGTAGAGAGTATACGAGAAACTGGTATTTATCAGTCAAAATTTTGACAGGTCGCGACAGTGCGGTCCCAGCCTTAAGTTTCCTGGCCAGCTTTACTTGACCGCTATCCAGTTTTCCTCCCTGTTTACCATTTTTGCCAGAATATTCTCTGGGATGATTGTGCCCGTTTGCTTTTCGCATATTACTCGCTGCTGACGCCAGTGCCTGCAGTGGAAGAGGGTTCCGCGTTGTCTGTCTCCCCAAAGTAAATACACTCGTTGTCTGCTGTCTTGTTAATATCATATGGGTAATCTCGGAAGCTACCGTGCCCGGTCGGAAACTGTGTCAGGTAAAAGTCCGTGTCCCCATGCTTTCTCTCTATCCAAGTTTTGATATTTGGGATGATCCTGTAGGTCCATCTTCCTTTCTTGCAATTCTGTGACCTATTTTGCCATTCTATCATCAGTAATTCTCCTGCTTCGGTCCGGGCGGCCTTCTTCTCTAGCGCCTTTGCTATTGAGGCAGGCCCCAAGGAGATCCATTGGGGGTGTCTCTGCTATTACTTGGATTGCGTCTGTAGATGGGGTACGGTAGGCGCTACAAATCCGCAGCGCAGCCTGTCTTTGCAGCCCCTCTACCAGTTCTCTCCGCAGAGTTCTTTCCCAAACCGGAGATGTGTATAGCAATATGGATCTTGCGACCGAATACAGAAGTATTCCTTTTTCCGGGGTCGGGCCCCCTACGTTGGGCATCCAGCCTTGCTAGTGCCGTCATTGCATTTCCCTCTCTGACGACGGTCTTTCTGATATGTGATGAGAAAGAGAGCTTGCAGTCCAGCCAGACCCCCAGGTACTTGATCTCAGCCGCCGCTCCCATCTCACCTAGGATATTGAATGTTCTGTTTGGGACTGTCCTTTTAGATGTGAGTATCATGACCGTTGTGCTTGCCATTGTGGTGTTAACCTTATGTCCCACTGCGTCCAGATCCTTGCCCATTATTACTATTGCCACATCATCCGCATAGCCAATAAGGGTTACCCCATTTAGCAAATTCAGTTCTAGCAGACCGTCGTACATAATGTTCCACAGGGTAGGCCCCAAAACGGATCCCTGTGGTACTCCCTTAGACATGTGGAAGGTTCTTCTGCTGACATGATGATGGTGCTATTCGAGAGGTAGCTCTGTATGAGGTTTAACAGATAAAGGTCCAGTTCTCGTCTCTTTAGTTCTTGAACGATGCGTTGCCAGGATGTTGAGTTGAACGCGTTCTTTATGTCGAGGGTTATCATCACATCAATGAGTCTATGTCTGTGGCTTTTCTTGAAAAGCCCCTCTCTCACTATTTCTAAAGCCTTTTGGATCGCCGATATGGTGGATCTGCCCTTTCTGAAGCCATATTGTTGTTTGTTTAATGTCTCCGACAGCCGCAGGTTCTCTTCCATCCTTGATAGAGTTATGTGCTCCAGTAGCTTGTCGATCGTATTCAGTAAGCAGAGTGGTCTGAACTTCCGGGGGTCATTCGGTATCTTCCTGGGTTTATCCATTAGGATCAGGTTCACTGTTTTCCATTCTGTGAGGAAAACCCCTCGTTCCATCGTAGTGTTGAATATCCTGAGGAGTGGATCGGGGTAACTCTCTGATAATATTTTTAGGATCTCGGCGGGGACACCGTCCGGGGCTGGTGCTTTGTTTGGTCTTAGTTTACGATTTGCGTTGATCAGTTCCTCCTTCGAGATTTCCAGGAAGTCCGTTCCCCTTGTCTCTGCTCTCTTCCATGCGCTGGTTGGTCCCACCAGGAAAAGTTCTGTGGTGACTTGCAAGGATTTATCTATTGTTATTGGGCTGTAACTTGTTGCTAGTCTCAATCTTCGTGTTGCAATTTTGTAGCCTTCTCCCCAGCAGTTTGTGTTGATTTCATTGCACAGGTCTCTCCAGCATTTCCTTTTCGCGTTGTTAATGGCAATTTTTAGTTATTTTCTGTGGCTTGAGTAATTGTCCTTGTCCAGTTGCGATCTTACGTTGTCTTTTCGGTTGTTCCGGGTCAGTTTTCTTCTCATAGAGAGGCTTGTCTTCCTCAGCTCCGCGATCTCGTCTGACCATCAGTACACGGGGCTCTTATTTTTGATCGGCATCGCTTTATCACAGATTTCCGCAATGGTTTTATCAAGTTGCGCACCTGTGTCTGGTAGGCGGGTCTGTTTCACATTCTCGATTGCCTCCTTCAGCTTTTGGATGTTTAACTTCCTGAAGTTCCATCGATGCTTGTCCGGTTGTCTGCGTTGGATCTTGGTGTCGCATGAAGTTTCGAAATAGATGTATCTGTGATCGCTTGCCGTTTCTTGTTCTAATACCCTCCAGTTTCTGATCTTTGTGTCTATGCGGTCCATTGTGATTGTCAGGTCTACTATGGAGCTGGTGCCTGGCTTTGCAAAAGTAGCTGCATCACCTCTGTTTTGGATTATAAGATTATTGGATGCCATCCACTCTAACATTATATTGCCTCTCCTGTTTTAAGTTTGTAGTGCGCATACCCCAGTCAGTTGCCCAGGAGTTAAAGTCACCGGTTATTATAAACTCTTTATTTGTCTTATCCAGGAGCTCGCCTAGGGATCCTACAGCAAGGTTGAATTTCTCTATACTTTGACTAGGCGGGAGGTACAGTTTGTGATGATGAAATCCCGGAGCTCTATTAACACAAAACCGTCCCTCGCCCCTATTCCAGGGCAAGGGATGTCCCTGTGCCTTAGCCCCAGTCCTGCGTCCGACTTCAGATCGTAGTGCCACAGTCCGTATTGTGTAGACCTTGGGTTCGGCTCTGGGGTCGTATTTTCGAATATTCTCGCATACGAAATTTGATACGATTTCGAATGCTCCCCATTTAATTTACATTGCTGTCAGTCAAATTTCGTGTACGAAGTGTACTCTAATGAATTCGAAAATACGACCCCTGATACTGCTAACACGTCTATGTCTAGCTGATTGGCTGTAACCCAGCCTTAACCTATGTTGACATGAAATGTCATTGATTAAGATTAATTTTTGAAGAGACGTATATATGTGAACCTGTCAATATTTTGACTGATAAACACCAGTAGCGCCAGTATCTCGTATAATCTCCACACAAAAAGTCGCAAAAAAGTTCATCTTTCAAAGCTCATATCTCAAAGACCTTAATACCCACAAGATTTCGTCCCATTTAAAGGTTGTTCAGAGTTGAATCCTCTACAACATATCAAAAAATGGGCAAAATTCATAGAGCCCAAAAATCCCATGTTAGGTGTGCGTTATCCTTTCGGATTTTTTCTCGAAATTTCAACTGTTTTCTCAAAATTTCAACATTAAAGTAGAAGTACCAAGATTTTCGACTTTAATGCCGAAATAAGTTGAAATTTCGAGAAGAAAGTCGAAATTTCGACTTTAAAGTCGCAGTACCAAAAATTTCAACTTTAAAGTCGCTATCATAAATTCTATTTCTTCTTCGATGTTCAATTTTTTATGTCCATAGAATTTTCCTGAAATAGTTTACAATCAGAACTATCAAGTTTACCGAAAAACATGTCCTGACAGCTACAAACTAAACTACTCAAAGAACTTCCTGCTGATGATTCCATGCTCCACCAACTTCCACACTGCAGCTCTTGCTCTTGACAAGTGAGCCACTTAAGGTTATTGATTTGTTTCAGCAATCTCATATAGATCCGATTTCGTTTACTTTATAGTTTAAGACTAGAAACTAGAACACAAACATTTTATTTTACGAGCTAAAAACTTTTGAGCCAGCAAAAACAAAAAGCTCATCACTATATATCAATGAGCACATATCAAATTTTTTGCCTGAAAAAATAGGTATACACTTGATGTACCTTAATTTTACATTTCAATTCAATTCAGAAATAATTTAATCAGTAAATGACTACATCAGTAAGTATAGCAAAGATTTTTTTACTTTCAAACATTGAAATACGCTCCTAGAATAAATTCATGCTCACACAGAATGACAAAAACATATACATAGGTTAAACATTTAAACTATCTGGCAGGGACATATTTCAGATTATAGTGTTATTTTATAACATTTTCTTTTGTATCTGTTTTCCTGGTTTAAAATTATGTTTGCATTTAAACCCAAGAGCAGGCAACATAATTTCATAAATGTCTCGTGCACGACGAAATTTATGTTTGAAGCTCCCTCGAAAACTATATACCCAACAGGAAATTGGGACACCTAAATGTGGTAATATATCCACTAGTTTTCCATGCAGACTGGAAATAGGATTAGATTATCTATAAAAAAACAAAAAAACCCAATGATGATTAAACTTTTTTTTCCGCCAGCCCAATTCTTTTGATATGGCCCACTATTTCATTCCTGGCATGTCCCTTTATTGAACAAAGTTCAGTTTATACAATGTTTGTATATACCTATGGACTTTTTGAATTCTCTTTTTTTCAACTCCGATGGAAATACTGAATTTGATAAAAAATATATTCAAATATATTTTTTTATATATCAAAGCATTCCTAATATTTTATCAATTTCAAAATTCAACTTTAATTAAAATTTAAATAATGCTAACTCATGCCTCAACGCCCAGAACAGCTTTTTGCTAATTTAATTAAAGCAAAAAGCCCTATGTAATTATTGAAATTCCAATTGGATGGGAAATTCGAATCCAATCAGTCAGTGAAATATTTAAATATAAATTAATTTTTTTTTGTACTCTATCTAGAAAAAAAATTAAAATTAACGAACGTTTTGCCTGATGGCCTTTTTATTTTAATTCCAGAAAGAAGTTGTTTTTCGCCAATCTGGAAAAATAGTTGCAGAAATTCTCAGTTTGTCTCTTCTCTCTTAATTTCCTGCCCCCTATAAATCATACCTCTGCTTTAGACAGTTTAATTTTCAAAAACTTTTAATGCCATTCGTTTCCTATTCGAAAAACAAAAATCAGGTCGACGCCAATCAGCAGGAAAACCCCTCGGGCTGATTAAAGCTCGTTTTTCAGCTGGTAAATTTTAATTAAACTAATTAGTCTTTTGTTTGGTGTAGTACCTATGTAGTTTTTATTTGAAAAAAGGAAAAATTTACACTGGACAAAAATAAGGATGAGTCCTATCTGCCGATGCGAATATTCCTACATCGAGCAAAAAGTTGAAAGGGCCCTTGAGAGTGGGTAATGGGGTCATATAATTTGGTTATTGGGGCAAAAAAATGGAGGAATGGGACGGGTGTTTTGTCATGTCAAAAAAAAAACCTCAATTTATTAAATTGGTAATGTATCTTTTTATTGAAAAAAATATTATGAAAACTAACTTATGGTTATCACAAATAAATACATATATTTAAATGCAAAAAAAAAGTTGAAAATGAAGCAGCTCTTGAGCAACTAACAAAAAAACATTGATATACAAAAGGGAAAGGAGAACTATAGAAATATGTAAAATGTAAAAGTCCTATAAATCCATTTAATGAGAAAAATCAGAGGAAATTAAAAATAAGAGTTTATTCCTAACTAAACAACAAGAAATACATGAAGCTATAATAGAGAATTATATAAATTAATAGAAACGTAGAACAAGATACAAGATATACCTACTTATGGATATATTTTTAAAATAAACTGTGGCGATAACAGCAATTAATTTGCCTTAGATCAATGGACAATAAAAGTTCCAAATCGCTCTATAAAAATTGGCTTGCAATAAAGGTCCAGTCAATCCCAACATGTTGCATAGTAAAGTTCGAATACAAACTTTGTTGTGTAAGTTAACGTTTTTTTTTTTTTTTTAAGAAGACATTTCCTGATTTCAAGTCACATTCAAAATTTAAAATTTTATTCTGAATACTACCTATCAGTTTCTTGGCGAAAAGTTTTAACTTCCTGACGAACAGTTGTTTACGTCCATGGCATTTTTGAATTTATCATCTTGCCCCGCATTTTCTCGAGTAGGGTTTGTTCGAGGGGTAAACCGCAACCGCAGGTCAGTTTTTGTACATTAGATTGCGGTTTCAGGAGAACTCATGGATTATTTCTTCTGATTACCAGTAAGATTGCCCAAGAGTTACTTAGATAACATAACCTCAAATTATATTCGAAAACATTTGCTCTAAATAGAGTCGGTACAAACCAAATTTGTGTGTCCATCCCTGTCAACATTTTACCAAATCCAGGCAGAGGCCTGTATAGCCATTTATTGTTTGACTCTCTCTTTTCCATCTCGACAAGGAGAGTGCTAAAAAGAAAAGGTGTAATTTTTAAGATAGGAATCCGGATAGGTCAAAAATTCATTTGAAAAGTTTTAATTTAAACATCTCAAGAATTTTGACAATTCCTGGATTTAATTAATTTCACTCTGAGTTTTATCTTGTGGTACGGTACCTATAGTAGGTACCTTAACTTAAAAAGGAAGATTCATCTATTTGGGGAAAATATAGAAAATTATTTTTTTTATCTACAGAAAACAACATGAAGAGCTCCAGTTCACGAAAGTGGAACCTCAACATCCATTGAAGAGCTCCGGATTGGTTTGATTTGCACATAAAGGGGCTACACGTTATCTTTATTTTTTTGAATTCCACGACCCTATAGGTTCTTTTGTTTTAAAGTACAAATAAGCTCAAATGATTTGTGACAAATTTATTTGTAACAATATATGGAGTCGCAGAGTGTTGGTAAGTTCACAAATGTTTCAGAAAAATGTCTTAACGCACGTGCAATGTCCATCATTTTATCTAGGACTGTTCAAATGTTAAAATTACAATTTGATACGTCCAGTGATATATCGGTGAACATAAACCTGCAGATAGTGTGGAACTTTCTTGCATTTTTAATTTTCTATCTCAAGTATTTTTCTTGATTTTGAGTATTGTTGAAGTTGTGAATAGTTTTGTACTCTACCTTTTACCTGTTGAGCTTCCTGTAGAATCTCATTTATTGAATCAGCTTAAATTTAATTTATATCTGGTTCGATTGGAAGAGGATATCATTCTATTAACCAATAATTTATTAATTGGTTGACCCGTTATTTGATCACGACTGAGAATCAAATATTATCGGGAGTCGCTAAAAAGATTGGTTCAAATCTTCGACCATTGAACACTCTCTCTCTCTCTCTGGACTAATAACGATAATAATGTGCTATAGAATTTGTTTGGTTCCAGAATGAGACCAGGCCCTCTTTCTCGCACTTATGAAAATAGAATGTTTATAAACCAGTCTGTTTATGTTTTGGGTATCAGAGAGCTGCGTTCGAAAACCTGGTTGTTGGTGTGGAAATTATTTCAGGGAGTGCATCTTCAAAATGTGAGCTTAAATATCACTCTAGAGTATTCGGTGCGCACATCAATACGTGTCAAACACCCTTCCGAACGCCGAAAACCATATGATTTTAATCCACACTTCGCCTTTCCGAACGGCAGCTGTGTGATTTTTATACGACACACCAGGTTCTCGAACGCAGTCAGCTGATTTCTCACAAGAAAGTTGAGAACACCATGAGAACACAAAACAATTGCTACGTTATTGCCAGACTGTAAAATCTTTCTTTAGAAGTAGGTACGTAGTTCCATTTAAAACCAAATTGAGTCGTGATAAAAGGTATTGTTGTTTTAGAATTATTTTAAGTATAGACTTAAAAAGTCGCAAGTATATTTTTAATATTATTATAAGCAGACAAATTTGAAATAGATACTTTTCGATAGATGACGATATTCATTATTATCGAGATTATTATTCGAACAGGAAAAAATTCGGCAACAGGGCCTTTTTTCGTTTTGTTTATCGGATGAATCACCCCTCTGACCCCGCTACCTCATTATGGAACAAAACAAATATGCTTGTTGATTCCTCTAGCAGTTTAAAGCTCGATAGTTCAAATCGTTCCTTTCTAGTTATTTTCATTTTATCAAACCGGTCTCGACCTGGAACTCACCAGAAGAAAGAGCACGGCAGAGAAACCCTCGATCTAACATTCCTCAAAAATCAAAACGTACTGTGTCATTTTAATAAATACTTGTGAGTCAGTAAAAGTTCAAATTAGGTACCATCCTTTGTCTTTGTGCTAAAATTTCAATTTCACACACTACATCCAATCAACACTACCTATATTCAATACTGAAGAGTTTTTGGTTAGTTAGCCAGTTTCACCAGCAGGTACTGAGGTCCCATACGGGAGGCTACTCAGCTATAATTATTATTTTGAGCCAATATCTCTGGATTAACTATTTCAATTTGTTTGTTAGGATATTCGCTCGTCAGGGTAGGAAAGTTTTAGTAGATTCAACAAGGCTCTAATGCACGCTCTGAATACCAAAAATTAAAATCCCAGCACAAAAAAACAGCACCTAATTTCTAAGGTTTTAATTTACTTTTATCTACGTTGTTCACAAAACTAGTTTTGACTACCTCTAGATTCCAGATGAAAGAATTCTGTCATAATCACCCCCTAAGGGGGAAGACGTAGTGACTCAAAATGTGCCTCACTTTTGTTCCCCTCTCAAATCCCCCCCTACGTATTTCAGATCTTCCTGATACATAGTATTTTTGTCTAAGAGATATTCTCGATTGTTACTTTTTACATTGTCACCCTACATGTATTTTGAGTCGTCGTACCCCAAAACTTTGGAAATCGAAATTTTTGGTATTTCGACTTTAAAGTCGAAATTTTTGGTACTTCGACTCTAAAGTCGAAATTTTTGGTACTTCGACTCTAAAGTCGAAATTTTTGGTACTTCGACACTAAAGTCGAAATTTCGACTTTCTTCTCGAAATCAACTTTTTTCTCGAAATTTCAAAATTCTTAGTACTTCGACTTTAATGTCGAAATTTCGAAAAAACAGTTGAAATTTCGAGAGAAAATTCGAAATTTCGACTTTGCAGTCTAAGTACCAAAAATTTCGACTTTAAAGTCAAAGTGGACTTCAGAGTTACATTTTCGTACCTACCGACAAGTGGACGACTCAAAATACATACAGGGTAACAATTTAAAAAGAAGCAATCGGAAATATCTCTTAGACAAAAATTCTATCAGGAAGATCTCAAATTACATATTGGGGATTAAAGGGGGAACCAAAATGAGGCACTTTTTGAGTCACCTTGCCTCGCCCCTTAGGGGGTAGCTACCCTAACCCTTTTTTTTCAATACGAAACTACATTGCACCTTGCACATAGTTCGATAGTTCGTTGCTATCCCTTCACAGTCTAAACAAAATCCTAAATCGAACGATTAGTTTTTGAGATATGGGTGTTCAAATCTAAGCATATTTTCAAAACTAGTAATTTTGACTATCTTTAGATAAAATAATTCTGTCATAATCACCCCCTAAGAGGGGAGGCGGGGTGACTCAAAAAGTGCTTCATTTTTGTTTCCCCTCAAATACCCCGATACGTATTTGAGATCTTCCTGATAGTATTTTTTGTCTAAGAGATGTTCCCGATTGCTACTTTTCAAATTGTCACACTGTATGTATTTTGAGCCGTCGTACGAAAATTCGACTTTGAAGTCGAAATTTTTGGGACTTCAACCTTTTTCTCGAAATAAATATGCGTAACATCTAGAGATTGACTGATTTCCTTAAGATTTTCCATTATTTCTTTAAGATTTCCTTCGAGATCCTTAAGATTTCCCTTGATATCCTTATAATTTTCTCTCATTTCTCCTAAATTGTACACTATATATAGATTTCCCTTCTCAGGTCAGTTTTTGTACACTAAATTGCGGTTTTAGGAAAAAACCATGAATGATTTCCCATGGTTTCCCCTGATTTCCTGTGATTACCAGTAAGATATTGCCCAATGACTCTCATAACAACATAGCCATTCTTGAAAATTGCGCATGCGTAAGATCTAGAAATTGACTGGTTTCCTGAAAATGTCCCATAATTCCCTCAAGATTTCCTCTGAAATTCTTGAGATTTTCCTTGATTTCCTCTGATTTCTCCGAATTTGTACACACAGATTTTCCTTGCGGTTTACCTCTCGGGTTTGTTTCTCAGATATTATGGTCTTGTTCTTTCTATTTTTCTTCTAGTCACTGATTTTCTTGTTATTGTAGAATTGCGGGAAGCTGATCTCATTCCTATTTTTCTTCACATCTTCCTTTATGTCTTTATAGCAGGTTTTCTCTTCACTTTACCTCTTTTTAAATTTCTTTTTGCATTCCGTGTATACTAGACATATTCTATTCTGTAATCCTAGTAATACATCCATCACTCTTTGGAATGTTGCTGGTGGGTTTTTTAATCTAAAGGGCATTCTGTTAAATTCGTAATGACCATTTTCAACATTAAATGCTGACTTAGGTATCGCATTTTCATGTATCTCGACTTGTCTTCCTTATTTTTCATCCAGATCAGCAACTTTTGATCGACCTGCGTCATTTTTTCTCATTGCAGTCGTATGTTTACCATAGAATACTCGTGATCTTCCATAGATATTTATTGTGTTAATATAAGTCGTTGTGTACCTTGTCCAAATTTCAAATAGGACACGATGGAATGTTCTAGAGAAATCACTCTTTGGACTTGTTTTTCGATGTCAAAACTAGTAATAAAGTCACTGGTTCAGTTGGTTCCCACTAATCAGCTCAAATTAATCTTTTAATAATTATCACGCTGATTAATTCACTATTTGAAAAATTTACCAATGAATAAGTCACAACAAAGATTGAACTTATTGACTCTGTACCAAGTTACACAAGTCTGTATGCACCTTGAGTAAGGGAACAGCTAGCAAATTTATTTACAAATAAATAAGATCTAATCGTATCACGTATACGGTCTCATCTTAATCGGTAGTCGTCAAACCGCATGGAAAAATGCGACACGAGGACGTTGCCGGATCGAATTCCGAATTCCAGCTCTAGTCTAGCTTACGTGTCGTTGCATTTAAATCAAGCACAGCGCCCGGTGTCAGCTCAGCTACCGACGAAAGAATATTCAATCGACAAGGCAATTATTTGTTGGGACATGCGATAACGAACATTTAATCATTTCCAGCAACGATGTTGCCGGGATCTATAGATCTATCGAAAATTCAAACCAACATTGATAGGGAAGAGACTATGTTTCATATGATAATATAGAATTTCCGCGACATTAGTGGTTCATTTTGGGACTTGTTTTGTTGCGCAAATGCTCGTATACTTGACAGACTAAATGGAAACTGTCTTATTACTTCATTAATAATCGTCCACAATTATACTTTATACAAACCCTATAGAAGTTTCCGCATTTGGTAAGAATTTTCAAATTTTTCTAACATAAATTTTACAATATGAATTCAACTGCAAATTAAATTCCTCTGTGTATTCCGAGTGTCCGGTATAATAAATAGCATTAATAAATCAACAAATATTGGATAATCCCCATGTTTTAGTGGGATAAATGGGAAACTATAGTAGCATTTATCCTGTTCGGTGAGAGGATAAATTTAAATCACGATTTTTCAGGGCGTTTCATGCTTTATGCTTTTAAAATTTTGAATAGGTGAAATTTGTGATAATGGCACTGTCCAATCGGACTTTGACTGCTCGTTTCAATTAAAAAAAAAAAAAACTCGCCTCACCTAAAAACCACTCTCAAAAATTCGAATAATTTAAAACTACCTATAGGGCATTTTTATTCAGTCATCGGTAAACTGAACTACAAGGCCAAAAAACAATCAAATTTTCAGGCGAAAATCTACGTATTTATAGTCCTGTAATCCAGTAGAATAATTTTTTGCTGGAAATAAAATGGGGCATCCCAATTAACTAAACGTTGCAGCAGCAGCAATGAAAAATGTGCTTAAAATAATTAATAGTCCATAGTATAAAATTTTTACGGAACCATTTTATAGCCGTATATTGCTGAAAATCTAATTTGAATACATAAATAATTTAATTCCTATAGAAGATAGAATTTATTAACATGAAAAAATCACACCCCTTGTGAGCAAATTGTTTCTACTAACTAAGGACTAACATTAGCCTGACTAATTTCTAATTCTATGTTGAAACAGGCCTATAATTGCTATGTGTATCACGTCTTCTGTCAATAATTAACATTGTCCGTCGATTGACCAAAGCCAATTATATAGGGTAAATTAGTTTGGTTACCCTACAAGATTCTTAAACTCGCTAGTATATGCTCTACATTATACTCTGACAGAGACACAATATTTCGTTCGGTATATAGCAGTCTCGTAATAGTTCTTTAGTCATAAGTTACTAAATCAGAGCAAGATTCGCCTTGTCTGGACCAACTTTCCAAAATTGCCTTGGAGCTTTGAAGATTAATCAGGGTTGTTGGAGTTTGTTTCTATATTTGTCTTTCACTTATTTGTAAAAATCTAGCCTACTTTGATTAATAATTTGTAAGATTTATGGGCAGTTGCAATCAAACTTTTCTCACGTTTTATATGTCAGCCATATTTCCCACATAAATTATGAGAAATGTGTATATTGTATGTAAAAATGGTGACTTTTGTACATAGAACTTTTATACTATGGGCTATAATAAAGTTCTTATTACTTTTATAGCCATTTCCACTAACTATTTAAGGGAAGCCTTAACGATAAATATTCCTAAAAAATAAAAATGAAAGTCTTCTATGGAAAAAATGTCAGTTCAAGGAATACTTATCGTTAAGGCTCCCCTAAATTAGTTGGTGGAAACGGCCGTTACTGGTTCTTGATTTGAATCAATTGCAGGGAATAATCAAGAATTGAACATTGAAAAAATTCTGATACCATTTTGAAACCAGCTGATGAACTTGAACAATTAAAAATTTAGAAAAAGAATGGCGAATTTCTGGAAGCAAAATACCAAAATTGTTGCTAATATTGAAGAATTATTTGATCGAGCGATTATCAGAATCAAGAAGATAAAGAATTTTGCAGGAAACTTTGGCATAGAGAACACCATTTTAAAATGGATATGTGTCATGCTGAAGGGCAGAAGATTATTAGAACTGCACCATTCCGCGACACACCCAAGATCTCTCTCAATCACTTGCTGCAACCTGTTTGTGTGCCAAAGGATGGTGGTGTCATCGGCAAAAATGGTGAATTTTCCACTGATAGACAAGCGAGGCAAGTCATTGATGTAAATCAAAAAAAGCAGGGGACCCAAAACTGAGCCCTGAGGGACACCCGTTGAGATGGCTTGTTCTGTTGAGCTAGAGTTGTTGAAAATTACCCTTTGCACTCGATCCGATAAATAGGAATGAAACCATTTCAAGGCAATACCTCGGAAACCATAAATCTCAAGTTTGCTCAAGAGGGTAGGATGATCAACACAGTCGAAAGCCTTCGACAAATCACAGAACACTGAGGCTGCCACATCCGCCGTGTTGAGTTTAAGGTACAGCCGTTGAAGAAAACCAAAGATGGCATTATCTGTGTTCTTGGATTCTAGGAACCCAAACGGATGGGGGTCCAAAGGATCATGTTTATTGAGGAATGAAATTATTCTCCTCTTAACCAGCTTCTCCACAATCTTTGCCAAGGTAGGAACCAATGATATCGGACGAAAACTAGAGGCCTCATTCGAATCTCCTCCTTTTAAAATCGGCACTATAATAGCCTTCTTTGGAATGAAGAAAATGTGCCTAATATGAAAGAGTTGTTCACTGCGTGGACCAACGAAGGGCCTGAATAACATTCAGAGGTATCTTGTTCCAACCTGAGGATTTTTTGTTACCCATCCCTCCAAATATGGACCTTAGTTCGTCAGTATCAGTTGGCGAGAAGAAAAAAGTTTCAGGCACAGAAACGTGACGCAGAAAACGTTCTGGTGGTGTAGTTTTAGGGATGTTCTTTGAAAGCTCCGACGCTACGCTGCAATAATAAATGTTCAATTGGTCAGCTCTCAGGTCACTAGATAAAGGTACATGGTTGTGCTTACCACGAAGAGAGTTAACAATTTTCCATGTTTCTTTTGATTTATCAGATGCATCATTAATTCGATTTGAGTAGTGAAGAATTTTTGCTTTTTTGAGTGTGGATCTGTAAATTCTTCTATATTTATTGTAGTAATTCACAAAATCAGTATTGTTCAATGTAAAATTTCTAATGTAATGTAAGCATCTCATATTTTTTGCTGAATTTTTTATAACAAGGGTATACCAGGGTTTTTTTTTTTTTTTTTCAGGACAGTGGGAAATGCTCTATTGCTCAGGATTGAATGAAAGCCCTCCAGTGGATCACCATTACCTAGGATATCATTCTAGTTACAATTATTGTTGCACATTGTCCTAAATCTAGCGTAATTACTGCGAGTAAACAATCTATCGTACCTACATTTATTCATCTCAGGAGGTTTAGTTTATAAGCTCAAGGTGGCAACCACGGCCTCATGATCTGAGAGACCTGCACTTACCACTCTGCAGTCTGTTATTGAATTAAAGTT
This sequence comes from Ceutorhynchus assimilis, assembly GCA_917834065.1. Taxonomy (NCBI): domain Eukaryota; kingdom Metazoa; phylum Arthropoda; class Insecta; order Coleoptera; family Curculionidae; genus Ceutorhynchus; species Ceutorhynchus assimilis. The sequence goes on from OU892278.1 coordinate 55,213,058, forward strand.
GCTACAAAAATAATCCAGACCAGAAGAAGATATGGAAGTGCTTCTAGTGGGACCATCAACATGCATTATATCAAATGAGTTGAACAAACTCGTTAAATGTTTCAAATTACAGCCTGAAGTATGTAAAAAATCTACATTCAAATCATCCGACACCACTATTTTGGCATTTACTGAAATATTGGACAAAACTGTTTCCAACTTTCTCAAAAATATTTGGAAAGGCAATTGGAGATCTATATAATAGGCCAACAATATACATATTCAACTCTTTACAATACATCATAGAAAGCTCAAAGCATCTTTCCTCCAACAAGTAATCAAACCTATCCACATTTACAAAGTTTGAGTTTCCAAAGTCTGTTCCTTAACCCTAATTAGAGTGCCACCATACACTGAACTTGACCTGCAAAACCTAGCAACAGTAACATAATTATCGAGACAGTACAATTCATCACATTTGAGCCAATGCTCAGTTAAAACTACAATATTGGGAAAGTTAATACTGCTTAAAAACAAAACAAATTCGTCAGTCTTATTTCTCACTGATTGAATATTGAGAACCACTAAGGTGAGAGAGACATCGGCACGGTTGGGTCTAAAAAATTTGGCTTTACAGTCGATATTTTACTGTCTGTATCTGCATTCGCACCATCGCCGATATATTCTGAAGATGTTGAACATTTTTTTAGTTGTGTAATTTCAGATTTTTTTGGGATATAAGTTAAAGTACCTTGAGATGAATGAGAAGGCAGAGGTGTGTTGATGTAATTGTATATAATTTGACTCAAAGTATGCTCATTATGCCGATATCTAAATTCCATCCAATAGTTATCAATAACCCTGATGGAGATTTTATTTCTTATTCTAAAGTTACTTAACACAGTGTTCACACCACTATGGCTGACGCGTGTCTCACGGCATTATAATTGACATGCAATAAGACAACCATAAAATCAGAAAATAAATAATGAGTCATGTCAAAAATACCTAGTGACACCTCACTCACTGTCGCAAATGGTTCAATATAACTAGACACCCTAAAATGATCCCCCACTAAGAGACGAAGCTTTGCGTTGAAGTTTGTGCCACTTTCATCTCCCACAACCAAGATCCGCTGAGGTTTATTATTTTTGACTGGATTTTGGACCAATGCCTCATTGTAGCGTCAATCTCCCCAGACTGGGTCTGAGTTAGCTCAGCCTGCAGACTTTCTCCCGCGCCCTGGCTCATCTGATCAAGGAGTGTAATATTTCAATAAATTACTATATTCTTGATGATAAATTATATTTGACTTTTAATAATAATAATAATGATTTACATCTGTCTATCAAATTGACGATTCTTACAACAACTGGTTTTCCAGGTGCTAACTCATAAAATACAAAATACATAATAGAATAATAGTCTAAGAGCCAGCGCCGAAAAAATTCTCTGAATTTACTAAAGCTAGTTTTTGGACAGTTGATTACAGTATTTACGTACATAAACATGCCGCGGTCAGTCAAGCGAAACTTGGGACAAGGACCCAGGGTGTCTTGTTAAAGGTGTCGAGATAACTTGGGTAATGCAACGAATTTACTAAAGCTGAAAATCGTTATATATATTATATATAACATATAAATAACAGTAGTGTTAGTCAGTCAGTTGAATAGCGGGACCGTGCTGGTCAGTCAGCCCCAATAAATGTAAAAATCTGCAAAAAATATCAATATTACTGAACAAACCTATTAATTTAAACTTCAACCTACAATTTTGAATTGTCACTGTCACGCTGTCACTCTAAAAAAAAAATAGACCTATTATTTTTTTTACATAAATTGGGGCTGAACTACCTTAATGGGGCTGAATGACCGGCCCAGTTTCGTTATTCAACTGACTGACAAACATCAGTGTTATTTATGTGTTATATATAACATGTATAGCGATTTTCAGCCCTAGTAAATTCGTTGCATTACCTAGCTATCTCGACAACTTTAACCAGACACCCTATACAGATTCACGTATAACAGATTCTTCGTCGCATAATATCACGGCTAAATAAGTAATAGATAAACTTGATTAGCCATAACTTAAACGTTCAATAGGTTTCCTTATTCTCGTAGAACGTCTTAGTTGTAATGGTTTTCCTTGAACATAGCCTCCTTCATTTTCTTCACAAAAACTAGGACTCGAACTTCTTGATGTAGAAGGAATTGGTTCATGGGTTGATTGATCTTTTGATGTAGAAGGAATTGGTACAAACTCGGATTAAAATGGTACTGGATTGGAAAATCTAGCTTCTGAATTTCTAGGTAAGTTTTCTGATGTGCTAGTTACTGATTCAGATTGAATAGGTTTTGCTGCAAAAGTTTTTGTTGTCGAAACTACAGGTATACTATAATGTGAATTTGTTGAAGAATTTTTTTGAGGTAAACTAGCCGCTGTATTTCTTAGTGTCATGTTTTTTCTTCCATTAGTTCCATTAATTGGAGATTGGAAAATAAATTGAGAATTTTTAGAAGCTTCGGTTTTTCACTTTTTTTGTGTGATTTTCCCATATTTCCATAATTCTGATCCGTAATAGTTGCGTGATTGTACTCTATCTCCTGGATTATATAATTTTATGTTTGAATTATAGTTTTGTAATCGTTTTTCTGTGTTATTTGAAAGATTGGGTCGAATAAAGTCTAGTTTAGTTCTAATTCTTCTTCCATATAAAATTTCAGAAGGTGATTTGCCAGATGCCAATGGAGTAACTGGATATTTCAAAAGGAATTTATGTAATTTTTCATGAATTGTTCCGGTATCATTAATCATACGTTTCAACTTTGATTTAAGTGTTTGACAATATCGTTCAGCTTGTCCATTTGTAGCAGGGTGACCAGGAGCAATGAAACGTTGTTGTATACCATTACGTTGACAAAATTCTTGAAATTCCTTGGATTTAAAAATTGATGCATTATCGCTCACTAGAATTTCTGGTAAACCCTGTCGACTGAAGATTTCTCGAAGATTTGCAATTGTTCCTGATGTAGTTGGTACATTTTTTGTCATAGTAATTTCTGGCCATTTGGACTTTGAATCCACTACAATAAAAAAATAATTATTTAGAAAAGGTCCGGCATAATCCATATGTACTCTTTGCCAATTTTCTCTTGGAGGTTCCCATTGATGAACTGGTGCCTTAACAGGATTTTTTTGTATATTACAACAAGGTAAACATCTGCATCAATACCCTTCCAAAAACAATAATTTCGAGCAAGTGCTTTCATTTTCACAATTCCAATATGTGTTGAATGCAATTCGTTTAGCATAATTGGTTGGAGACTTTTAGGTATTATAACCCGGTGTCCTCGAAAAAGAACTCCTTCGTGTATTGATAATTCTGGATCTCTGATTTTTCCAATAAATAGACTATTCTTAATTTCTGATAGTTCTGGATCATTTTGGGTTTCTTTCGCTATATCTTCGACTGTTATTTCCCCATTGGAGATTTGATTTATAGAAATATCATTTAAAATATATTCTTGATCTGTAAAAGTGTCGTCTTGTTTTTTTAATGGTAAAGGATTTCTTGATAGATAGTCAACATTTTTATGTTCTTGAGACTTCTTGTATTCAATAGTATAATTGAAACCAGACAAAAATTGTGCATATCTAAGTAATCTCGTTGCAGATAATACTGGAAGCTGTTTAGAAGGATTGAATATTGTCATGAGAGGTTTGTTATCCACGCCTAATGTAAACTTTTTCCCATATATATATTGGTACATTTTTTTGAAAGCCCAGTAAATCGCAGTTGCTTCTCTGTCTAATTGACTATAGTTACTTTCAGCTTTTGTTAATGATCTTGAAATGAAGGCAACTGGTCTTTTTTCTTCGCCAGGAAGACGATGAGATAAAATTGCACTTAGCCCAAACGGACTGGCATCAGTGGCAAGAATTATAGGCAAATCTGGGGAAAACGGTATTAGAATTCTTTCACTGGCTATTTGATTTTTAGCTTCTTTAAAGGATTTTTCACATTGTTTCGTCCATTGAAATTTTACATCTTTTCTAAGAAGTCTGTTTAATGGATATAATATTGTAGATGCATTGGGAATAAATTTTGAATAATACATAATCATACCTAAAAACTGTTGAACTTCTTCCATAGTTTTAGGTTGTGGTGCTTCTAAAATAGCTTTAACTTTGTCATTTGATTTTTGCAGGCTGTTTTCACTAATTATATGTCCTAAATATTTAATTTTTTCTTCAAAAAATTTACATTTATCTTTATTCAAGTGCATATTGTATTTTTATAGTTTCTCAATTACTTTTATCAATCGAAATTTACATTCTTCTATTGGGGATCCTTGGACTAGGATATCATCAAAATATGCAATGGTACCATCCAGATCTTGTATAATTTCATCAATAATTTTGTGAAATATATTTGGAGCAGTTCTGATACCAAAGAACAATCGTTATAACTAGGGGTGTAGCCCACGCTGAGTGATCTATCCCACTCTGAGTGATCTATCTTCTCGATAATTTCTTGGGCTTCTAAGGAGTCTAGTTCTTTGTCAACTTCTTTTTCCAGTGCGTATGGTATTCGACGTGTTTTGATAAATATAGGCTTGGTATTTTTTTAAAAATGTAATGAACATTCTAAATTGGGTATTTTTCCCACTGCAGGTTCAAAAACGCCATCGTATTTAGCAACAATTTCATCTATAATAGCTTGTCTTGAAAATTGTATATTAGAAACATCATTCATGTCTATTTTGAGAGCGCGCAGCCATCTCCTGCCCATAATAGGATTTCCATAATCTGGAACTACATATAAATCACCGATAAATTGAATATTTTTGTATCGTATCTTACAGATACTTGTACCATACCAAGAGGTTTGAACATGTGTTTTGTATATGATCTGAAACAAACGAATGTTGATTTCAGGGGTTTTTTTATTTTCAAAATTTCAAAATCTTTTTTTGAAATAATAGTTACTGGACTGCCTGTATCACATTCAAACTTGAATGGTTTATTATCAATAACTAGTTCAAAATACATTTTAGGTTCATAAATAGAAGATGATGTTTCTGTGAATACATCAATTATTTGATTTTTTGAAAAATCTGAACAATCAGAATCAGTTTCCTCTTGAATTTCATTGATTGGAGCATTTTTATTTTTTAATAATGTTTTTATGCATACTTTTGAGATATGCCCTTGTTTTTGGCAGCTTCGACATTGCAGTCTTTTAATAATACGACAATCAGACGTTTTATGATTATTGCGACCACAATGTAAGCACAAATCATGCAATCCCAACTGTTGAAGATCAATATTCGAATATTTTGAATGTTTTGGTGTATTTAATGAGTCTCGTTTTTTATAATTATTCTTTGTTATTTTGTTAACTGTATTAGCAAAATTTATTTTATAATCGTTTCTATTTTGTTCTTTCGATGCTTCTATAGATAATGCTATTTCTAGTGTTTTTTCAAAAGGAAGGTCCCCTTCTTGTAATATATTCTCTCTAATTTCTGTATCGTTAATTCCACGAATAAATTGTGCCCGTAACAAAATATTTATCATAGATTTTGTACATCTACTATCATTGCATTGACTGTTGAAATTATATGATTTTATTTGCTCCTTTAATGAAGCCATATAAGATGAAATTGACTCACCTGGAGATTGCAATCTTGATAAAAATTCATGCTGTTCAGTCAATATATTTTTCTTTGGAGTCAAATGTTCCTTCAATAACAATATTAATTCTTTATAGGACTTTGAAGCTGGTAAGTCGGGTGATGTTAAATTAGATAGTAGGTAGTTTATAGTATTTACTACCTAAACAATTGATAAGAATCATCACTTTAGCTTCACTGGTTTAAATATCTTCATTAGTTAATCCTTTAATTTTAAAATAATTTTCTAGCCTTTGACAGTATGTGTCAAAATCTTCACAGTTTTCATCAAAATATTTGAAGTTAATATTTTGAGTTTGTAATACTTGTTTAACATCATTTAAGGTACTTGCCTGTTGTTGTTGGAGAGATTAAACTAATCCACTAAGAGCTGTTATTAAAGGGGCTAGATCTTCTGACATAATTTCAACAAATTCGTTGGTATATGATTTTCTTATTCTGGAATAGGTACTCTGATTTCTTCTCAGTTAATCCTCGGCGCCAAATTGTAATGTTCCAATAAATTACTATATTCTTGATGATAAATTATATTTGACTTTTAATAATAATAATGATTTACATCTGTCTATCAAATTGACGATTCTTACAACAACTGGTTTTCCAGGTGATAACTCATAAAATACAAAATACATAATAGAATAATAATACAAAATACATAACAAGGAGCATCTGAATTTCTTTCTAAAGCGAACATAATTTCCCTTAAAAATATTTATTTTTCACTGTCAGAGTCTCGATAGAGACCCCAATTCCTCTAGTTCAAATATTTTCTACTGGAGTACCAGGTTTTTGTCTTTGGCTGAGTAAAGAATAGAGAAGGAGTCCTCTTGATCATCTGTTTGACAAGACTCATTCAGGCATGAAAAATTTGTTTGTGTTGTGTTCAATTTCTTAAGTTCAATATTTTTCTTTCTAAGTTCTCTGTTGCAAGTTTCCAGCTCGCCAATCTTCAATCGCCAAAAAATAATCTTTGTTTTGAACCAAATTTCAACTTTTAATTTTGCGATAAAACCTCTAAAAGTTCACAAAAACTAATTGATCATTCAAAACACTGCGTATACTGTCCAATATCGAATGGCAAACTCCAATCAATTTTTCAATTTTTCTCAGTGTCTTTTTTTCATAGAATTCGGCTCCAGATCTCATAATAATTTAGTGTATGGAGTTTGGGGGATCCCAAAGGACCCATAAGACACAAAATCGCAACAAAAAAAAAAAATTGAAATTTCATCGTTTTAGTACTGAGCTAGCTTCCTTATGATTTTGATTTTGGAAAACTTTGAAAGGTCATAAGTTTTTTTTTCTATTAAAGATAGAAAGCTGAAATTTTCAGTGATTCTTATTCCAGTGGTACTACAAACACTGAAAATTTCAGCTCTTTTGGAATTAAGGTACCTGACCCAAATAAGGCCATGTACCTGATAAGGCCAATGCCCCTTATTGTTTAATATTGAGTCCCATCTTCAAAAATAACAATATTACTAAAAAAGATATCTATAATGCAAATGGAAAATTATTGCGAGGATTCCTAGCAACTCGTTATATGTCGAAAAATGGCTAACCATAGATTTCATATGTCAAGTTATAACTTTGAGGCTGGAACTTAATTAGTTTATAGACATTTTCTCAAAGGGAATGGAGCGAATGTAATTTTTACACAGACCTTTATGCTTTGAGAAAGCTATGGAGTAAGTACAGAATAATATCTTTGCTAGATTTCTAGTTACAGACTTTTTTTTATCAATGTAACATGTTCCTGATAAGGCCACATGCAAAAATTTCCAATTGGCCTCACATCACAGTGTTTTTTTTTAAAAGAATGTGTCCTATTATTACTTAAGTGATGTGTTTTAAAGCACCTGGAGTCTAACCAAGCAAGAAAAGCTGCGGTTATTTGTCCTAGTTGTCTGTAGACCTATTTGGATTTCCATCCTAGGAATTAAAATTATTGTTTTTTTAGAATGCAGCAAACGTTAAAGTTCTATTTTGAGTACTTTTTGTCAAAAAATAATATTTTTATAAATGATTCTATTTATTTTTTTTTTTTATTGGTGTTCTTATTAGGAGCATAGTGATCCACACAAGGCCAATGGTATGGGTCTTTGTTTTACGCAAAAACCACCACTTACATGAAAAAATAAATAAATTGGAGTTAATATCCAAGTAATAGAAGCGAAACACTTCACATATAGGCTCGCGATTTTTGTCGGGTTTGGTGGATAGTGTTCGGAAAAAATAAAACTTCTTAACATGGCCTTATTTGGGACAGGTACCTTATATAGTTCCAGAAATAAAATCGTGTTAACCAATTTGAGGTGGTTTATCAATTTTTCTCAGTGTTTTTTTCATAGAATTCGGCTCCAAATCTCGGAATAATTTAGTGTATGGAGTTTGGGGATCCGAAAGGACCATTAGGACATAAAATCTCAACAATTTTTTTTTTGAAATTTCATCGTTTTTGTAGTAAGTACCTACTTAGGTACCTTATGATTCAGATTATGGAAAACTTTGAAAGGTCATAACTTTTTTCCTATTACAGACAGAAAGCTGAGATTATCAGCGATTCTTACTCCAGTAGAGGACTACAATCCGTGAAAATTTCAGCTCATTTGGACTTATAGTTCCAAAAATAAAATAGTGTTAAGCAATTTGGGGTGATTTATCAATTTTTCAATTTTTCTGAGTGCCTTTTTGATAGAATTCGACTCAATATCTCAGAATAATTTAGTGTATGGAGTTTGGGAAACTCCAAAGGACCATAAAACACAAAATCTCAACAAAAAAAAATTTGAAATTTCTTCGTTAGTGTTACTACCTTATGATTTAGATTTGGGAAAACTTTGAAAGGTCATAACTTTTTTTTCATTATAGATAGAAAGCTGAGATTTTCAGTGATTCTCATTCTAGTAGAGAACTACTAGCAATTTGGATCCAAAATTGCCTCACAAAATCGCTCATAACTCAATAAATATTTTACGAACTCTAATGCATATGTATATGTTCTCAATCAGAATTAAATACTCTTTAAAATAAAATTGAATCATTTATCTCAAATAGTTTCCGAGATATTGAGCCTAAAAGTTGAAACTTTCTCTCACATTTTGGAAACCCTTCAAAGCCGATTATCTCGAAAAAAAACCTGTTTTGAAGACACAATTGACAATTAGACAAAATTTCATGCCAACAACTTTTCTGGTTTCCTGTTTCAGTAAATTTTACATAAATATTATATTAGTATTCACAATTCACGATCTTCACATTTATGTAAACTTTACATAAATGTCACAGATGTGTTAATTGGGACACAGCCAAATTGTCCCTTCAATAATATCAAATGAAAATGGCATTTATTTTAAATTAAATTTTCAAAACATTTTCATCAATTTTACGCCCGATATAACACATAAAATTCAATATCTAAAAACACGAAGTATTTCATATTTTATTATTATACCTATGGCTAAACAATTAAATGCACTAGAGCTGAAAATAATGAAAATTACCGAATAGATTTATTTATTGCAAAAATCCAGTTGTTGGGTTCAGGGCACTATTAACATTGTCCAAGTGGAAAATGTATATGGGGAAAAATCGAGTTTGGAATTTATTTGTAATTTATATTATGTATTTATTTTTTGTAAGCAGCTGAAAATGTCGATGCTTTTAAACTAAAATTTATGGCTGAAAGAAGGTACAGAGGCAGTTTATGTTTATTTTTTGAATGCAAGATAATGAAGCCATCTGCCCCTAAATAAAACCTACTTCCGCATTAGGAAATTTTAATAAAAAATTATATCAGTAGATGTATCAATGTGTCTTTTCTGATTCAATTTAAATAATCCACAACAAACCATCTTCAAATCTATTTAGCAGGGGGGTAAATGCTAATGCTTTGAGCCAGCACCCCCTTTGAAACATGGTCCTTTTACTGTGGCGATTGGCTTTCCTGCCCCGCCTATTTCCGATAATGGATTTTGGTTTCCTTTTAACTACCAGAGCACATTGAAACCTCAATTTAGATGCTAATGGTTTTTAATTGCGGAAAATTTTATTTATAATAAGCGTCACAGGAGGGCGACCTTTAAAGATTGTGCACCATAATAATAATAATTATGATTGCAACATACCTCTAGTAGCATATTTTTCAAGGTTAATTAAATTTGTTATTCACAGATTGGCATAATTGCTTGCGGCTGAGATTATGTGCTGCAAAAAGCATTTTTTTTTTCTTTCAAACCTTATTTAATATGTTGAATTTTTCGATGATGATGATGCCATTTGTCGCTTTGTACCCTTATCACTGATACTAATATGAGGCAGATGAAGATGAAAAATCAGTAAAATTACACAAATATATAACTACAAACATGACAAGGCAGGCAAAAATTATGGTCTTTTCACCTATAGAATATTCTTAGACTCAAGTAATTTCTCGATGAACTAATAATAAATAATAAACACGATAAAATAAAACCCGATACCGATAAATTAAGTTCACGTCCTCGTTTTAACTGGTTGGTTAAAGAATTATTGCCAAGGTGCTAAATCGAATGGTAGGTGGGTCATATTTCACTTGAAATTCCACGGAGAGAGAATTTCTACTATTACGTTTCAAAATATAAATTATTGCAAAGCAAAAGAGACTATTCTTGTTTTTTATGCAACATCCGCCAGCAGATTTATATTCCAATCCGAACACCAATGAACTTTAATTGCAAAAGCAGTTGTCTGGTTTTCGGGTAGTATAATTGTGCATTTACAACAATTTCGGTCTAGATTTTTCCATTATAATGTTGCATAATAATCACATGAATGATTCATTCAATGGAAAAATTGAATAGTAAATTCTAAAGTGAAAAGCATTAAGTAAATTCTGTTAATTAAAAAAAAAACAGTACCTATACTTAAGTAAAGGTTAGGTATGTGGGTGTGTGTCAGAAACAATGTTGTATGACCTCAAATGTAGAATCTACCTTAGAAGTTAGCGAGAAAGATGCAATCTTAACAATTCAAAATCAGATAACTTTGTACTTACATAAGCCACCTATCGGTTGTTTCTCAACCTCTCAAGTCAATCCTCTCATTAATCCATGAAGAAACAAAGAACTTCACCTAATAAACAACCGTTTACGAAACAATCGCACACTCAGGTACTACCGGAACATTTGCATCGACTTCATAACGGTACCGAATACTGGCATTTCACAATTTTCACACAAGAAGTGGCTTATACAAGGTGCATACTAGAGAACCGCGGCCTTCGCACTGGCCGGGACTCGAAAAACTGGTACCTACTTTGGGTACTATTGGTAGAAGGTACTATGCTGGCGGATGTTAACCCGCACCGTCAAACGAATCTTAGCCGAAGAGCGATACAAATGCGCTGAGAATTAAGCGAGATAGGTCGCGGTATTAAGAGCCCGTATCTAGAATAGGTATATGGGTTTTGAAAGTTCGAGAAAGATTCATGAAGTTTAGTTTCTTCTTCTTTTACCACATGACTAAGTGAATTGGAAATCAATGTACCTTTGTTTCTTTCTTGAATTCTACAAATAAAATAGGTCTATTTCACTTTGAAATTCCGATAGTAGATGGCAAATAATGATAGGGCAACGTCATGTGCCTAATTTGTGTTTGCTGGAACATTTACCAAATCATTCTGATAATCACTTCACCAACAATGCTACAATCAGAAATGCCAGCAATGAATGAGAAATGAAAAGTCTATACATCGTCCATATAACTCTGTGTAATGGGAAAGGACATACTTGGAGTAAGTATGTGAAATCCACTGCCACAGATCTGCAAAAACAGCACGATGGAAGAAGAATTCATAGGTATAGTCAAAGTTTGTATAGTATTATGAACATAAGTGGAGTGTTAGGAGACCCCAGGAATTAGGATAGCGAGTCGACATCCAGGGAATACTAGGAGAAAACAAATTTCAGACACCTCTTGATGACGTCGGTTGTTTTCAATTTCAGTATGTTGAAGCTGAAAGCTTTTTTAATAAATAAAGAAATATTTGGTTTCTCTAGGTTTCCCAGATTTCCAGAAAAAAACAAAAAAACGAAAATTAGACCACTGACTCTAAGGCAGAAATATCACTAAGTGTAGTTATCGGATTATAAAAAACATTGCTCCGGTATTTCAGGCTATTTTTCAATAAAATTTTAATATGTTGAAGCCGGAAGTTTCTTTAATAAATAAAAAAATATTTGGTTCCTCCAGGTTCGCTAGATTACCAAAAAAAAATCAAAAATTAAACCATTGACTCTAAAGCAGAAATATCACTCAGTGTGTTTATCGGATTGTAAAAATCATACCTCCGTTATTCTGAGCTATTTCTCCATAAAATTTCAGTATGTTGAAGTTGAAAGCTTCTTTAATAAATGAAAAAATATTTGGTCCCTCCAGGTTTCCCAGATTTTCCGAAAAAAAAATCACAATTTAGACCATTGACTTTAAGGCAGAAATATCACTCAGTTTGTTTATCGGATTGTAAAAATCATAGCTCCGTTATTTTGAGTTATTTTTCCATAAAATTTTATTATGTTGACACTGAAGGCTTTTTCAATAAATAAAAAAATACTTGGTTTCTTCAGGTTTCCCAGATTCCCAGAAAAAAAATCAAAAATTAGACCATTGATTCTAAGGCAGAAATATCAATCAGCATGTTTAATCGGATTGTTAAAATCATAGCCTCATTATGGCGGGCTCGGTTCCTTTAAAATTTTAGTATGTTGAAGCTGAAAGCTTCTTTAATAAATAAAAAAATATTTGGTTCCTCCAAGTTCCCCAGATTTCCAGAAAAAAATCAAAAATTAGTCCAAACAAATGTTTAATAGAATCACTTTTGAGATATGGAGTTGTGGTGTGGGGTGGCTTATACCATAATTCATTAAGCCAGTTGTGTGTGGTCCAGAATTATATACTTAAAGTCATAAATAATGTAAAAAGCAGATATTCAACAAGTCTACTATACCTATAATGAAGGTATCCTAAATATGAGAAGTTTGTATTTTCTAAGTACGTGTTCTTTTATACACAAATCAAAGTGTAAGAAATTTGTAGATCATTCTCACAATACTAGGTCAATATATGTCGGGCATCTGAAGGTACCATTATCAAATACATCTAAAAACCAACGATCATATGACTTTTTGGCTCCCAAATTGTAAAATACTTTGCCACAAGTGACCAGGTCAATATCTAATTTAAAAAAATTTAATAAAGCATGTCGTACTTACATTTATGAAAATTTGTATAAATTTATGTTGCTAGTTTAATCTGGTAGGTGTAGGAACCAAATATTTATATCAACTGTTTATTTTTCTTTCTTTTTTCATGTGTGTGTTTTATTTTTTTGTCTTAAAATTTATATTTTTTTTATTTTTTTCTTTTGCACATACAGGTGTTCAGTCACCTAGGTGCGGGCGATTATTTAAGAGACTATTGAGGGAAAAATTATATTTTGTTATTATGTATATCAGATTTGTTGTTGAAATTGACTCTAAGGCAGAAATATCACCAAGTGTGTTAATCGGATTGTAAAAATCATAGCTCCGTTATGTTGGGCTATTTTTCCATAAAATTCCTGTATTTTGAAGCTGAAAACTTCTTCAGTGAATAAAAAAATATTTGGTTTCTCTAGGTTTCCCAGGTTTCCAGAAAAAAAAATTAAAAATTAGACCACTGCCTCTAAGGCAGAAATATCACTGTGAGTTTATCGGATTGTAAAAATCATAGCTCCGTTATGTTAGGCTAATTTTCTATAAAATTTTAGTAAGTTGAAGCTGAAAGCTTCTTTAATAGATAAAAAAATATTTGGTTCCTCCAAGTTCCCCAGATTTCCAGAAAAAAATCAAAAATTAGTCCATTGACTCTAAGGCAGAAATATCGCCAAGTGTGTTAATCGGATTGTGAAAATCATAGCTCCGGTATGTTGGGCTATTTTTACATAAAATTCCTGTATTTTGAAGCTGAAAACTTCTTCATTGAATAAAAAAATATTTGGTTTCTCTAGGTTTCCCAGATTTCCAAAAAAAAAAATTAAAAATTAGACCAATATCACTAAGTGAGTTTATTGGATTATAAAAATCATATCTCCGTTATGTTAGGCTATTTTTCTATAAAATTTTAGTAAGTTGAAGCTGAAAGCTTCTTTAATAAATAAAAAAATATTTGGTCCCTCCAGGTTTCCCAGATTTCCAGAAAAAAAATCAAAAATTAGTCCATTGACTCTAAGGCAGAAATATCACTAAGTGTGTTTATCGGATTGTAAAAATCATAGCTCCGTTATTTTGAGTTATTTTTTCATAAAATTTTAGTATGTTGACGCTGAAAGCTTCTCCAATAAATAAAAAAATACTTGGTATCTCAAGGTTTCCCAGATTTCCAGAAAAAAAAATCAAAAATTAGACCATTGACTCTAAGGCAGAAATATCACTTAGCATGTTTAATCGGATTGTAAAAATCATAGCCTCGTTATCATCCTAAGCTTTTTTTTTCATAAAATGGACGAGCTGATAGAGCTACTGAAGAGCAACAACCATCATGTAGTGGAATATGCAGATGACTTGAGAAATTCAACCATACAGTTAGAGATCGCATGCAGCAGGCTCTAACAATCTCTCTAGGTGGACAGAGACTGTTGTGTCGAAAATTAGTGCTACCAAATCGACAATCGTCCTTTTTACCAGAAGAAGGAAAATGGAGGAACTTGAACCTGTTTACCTACAGGGAAACCCAGTTACGATGTCGGAAGAAGTTAAATATCTTGGGATAATCATAGACTCAAAATTAATTTGGAACAAACTTCTGGATAAAGTAATTAAAAGGTCAGAATACTAGTCAGGAGAACTTTCGGAAAAACCTGGGGGCTGCGGCCGGACATGATGCACTGGCTATACACAAGGGTTGTAAAGCCAGCAATAACCTTTGCGTTCTTGATATGGTGGACAAAGACACACGACAGAGCCCGAATGAGACTTGGTAGGGTGCAAAGACTTGCCTGTCTGGGAATTACAGGGTGCATAAGAAGCACACCAACAGCAGTTATGGAAGTCCTACTAGACCTACCTTCGCTACACATTGTGATTCAGGCGGAAGCCCGGATGAGCCTCCACAGACAACGAAACAACCTGAGCAAACTAGCAGTCAGATCAGGCCACACACAAGAAAGGGAAGTCATGAATCTAACAGTATTCGACATGATAACTGACTATGCACTTCTCAAATACTCACCCGACATATCGTTCCAAGTCCTTATTAGTGAAAGGGGAGAATGGGAAAATCAACATGCACTCTCCAATCTCAAAGGCCAGACCTGGTACTCGGAATGGTCAAAGACAGGGCACAGGAATCTACAGTCAAAGAGGAAGATGAGAGACCTTCTTCTTTTTAAGGTTACATAGGTACATCTGTTTTCCAGGCAGACGTATATGCAATATTACAATTCGCAAGAATCACCAATTTGAGGGCCTGCAAAGACAGGAGACTTACTTGGTGAGGTGAGATTAGATAATATTCCCCTTGAACAAAAAAACAACTAATAAATTCTTGGGATTATACATAGATACACGACTAAAGTTCGACACACATATTCAACAAAATAAAAAATTAGCACAGAGTTGTTACATAATCAGATCTCTCGCTCAGGATCTGGGAAAGCAGACTTCTAGAGCGGCGTACTTCTCTCTTATGGAGTCTCATATTATGCAATATGGAATTGCTTTTTGGGGATATTCCACCCAGAAATCGATTCATTCAGTCTTTGTTCTCCAGCGGGCAGTGCGTTGTCTCTGCAAGAAAAGTTGTAGAGAATCGTGTAGACAACTCTTTGTGCAGGAGGAAATACTAATAGTACCATCGTTATTCATCTTAGAATCAGTGTGTCTAATCTTTAGAAAATATTCTGGGAATTATGACCTAAGATACAATAATCTTCCGCTTCCAATCCCAAAGTCTACCTTAACAAAAAGTTCGGTGATTTATGAAAGCATTAAATTATACAATCATTTACACAAGAAGTGGCTATAAAACGAGGTGCATACTAGAGGACCGCGGCCTTCGCACTGGCCGGGACTCGGAAAATTGGTACCTACTTTGGGTACTATTGGTAGAAGGTACTATGCTGGCGGATGTTAACCCGTTAGTTTCGTCTTCCCTCACCACATGACTAAGTGAATGGAAAATCAGAGTACCTTTGTCTCTTTCTTGAATTCTACAGAGGTAGTCTATTTCACTTTGTAATTGCGATAGTAGATGGCAAATAATGATAGAGCCTAATCCGTATTTGCTGCAACATTACCAACATCATTTTGATAATATTATCAATGGTACAGAATCAGAAATACCACCATGAAATGAAAAGCCTCTACACATCGTCCATATAACTCAATGAAAAAGGACATACTCGGCGTTAGTATGAGAAATCCACTGCCAAATGAAAAGGACAGATGTGAAACACAGAAGAAGCGGAGATGAGCAAATCAAATGGACATACAAACTCATAGGTATAGTATGGTGACCAAGTAAAGTGTTAGGAGATCCCAGAACAGATAGCCAAACGACATCCAGACAATAGCAGGAGGAAACTGGATGCAGACACCCCTTAACAGAAAAGTGTGGAAAGTTTTGGAAGAGGATTTCATGCAGGAGTGAATACATTCAAACTGGGAAGAAGAGACAATGCTAAAATCCATCAAAGTTGAGTCGGTGTAAATTTATTGAAGTCAAGAAATCTGAGTATCCTTTAGGCCTGCACTGGAACACTGTCTTTTTATTGATAAAATTTGAACGCAGTTCAAAGATGGATCGTGTCCGTTTTTGGGGACTATGTTATTTTCTATGATCTTTTCATCAGTACTTATTGCTTTCCCTGACTAAATTCTCTTCCCCATCATCATTTTGATTTTTCACTTATGACACAATGACGCGTGTTTGTATGTAAATGAAGAAGATTTTTGATAGAATAGGGTTCACTGCCGTTTTCAATTTGAGTACATTTGTACTAAAATAATATTTTTCATCATGAATGTAATGTTCTAAACTACAACCGCTGACGTAAATAGCTACACCGTTGATGACGTCGATAACGGTGCTATACCATATGACCTTGACTCCAAAAATCGAGGCCGATGAGCAATCCTTTAGTAGCGTGTAATACCTATCTTACCCAACCAACCTACCTAAGTTTTTTTTAGCCCAAAGTCAACCGTTCTGATAATGGAAAATCCTAAATCATACTTTGATGCAACTGATGCATTCAAATTCAAAAACTCTAACTTTTTAGCCGATAACAATAATAAAAAAAGTCAAGTTCAGACATAAATAGACCAAAAAAAATTAACCTACCTATGCTATATATATAAAATCTCCCCTACCGGATGAGCAAAGTTAACGCGTTCCGGTCCTCAAAGTACAAAGGCTCTTAACGAACATATAAACGGGGTCTATTGACGATCGAAAGTGGAATTACGTTACGTGATTCAGAAACGTTACTTTACTGTACAGGGAATCGTATAGTCGACCAATTACACAATCATCAACTATTAACTGTTATAATGAATGGAGTAATTTAGGACATTTTATTTATAAGGAAAGTTGAAATGTGTATTAGGTCAGGCCTATAGGCTTCAAAATTACATGATAGATTCAAGGAAGTCATTGAATGTACCGAGGTTGGTTTGCTTGTCGTGAATGCAAAAAGGACCGTCAGCTGGGACAAAACTTTACGAATTTATTATTTTGCATCTTTATGACCGAAGAGTTTGAATAATAATTAGGCGATAGATGGAGGTAATTTTCCCGAAATATCAATCAAAAAACCGAAAATTACCACCTCAGATAATACTTGATTTGAACATTCTGTATCTGAATAAGACTAATTATGTTTCAGTATTTTTTGAGGCTGATGGGAAGAAAACCTACTGGTAACCAGAGCCGGCACAAGTACATTACGAAAGTACTTGAAGTACAAGTATGAAGTAAATATATTTAATAGATTTACTTGAAGTACAACTACAAGTTTTTTGAAATTATACTTTGATTATTAAGTAAACTTGAAATTTACTTTTGAAACATTGAGCTTCAACTAAGGTGACATTACTTAGAGAATATTTTAGTAGGTACTTGAAGTATGTAAAATACTTTGAATAAATTACTTGAAGCAATACTTGAAGTAATTTCGGTACTTCAAATATCTAAAATCTGTTCAAATAAACAAGACAATTCTTAGTAATTTTTTTAGATATTCACAATAAGTTTAATCCAATCCTCATTCTATTCTGGTATATTATCCGAGCTTTATGTTATTTATTATTTATAAAGTACTAAAAGTACTAACGTGCTTTGGTGCTTAGTAATTTTTTATATTTTTCGTTATAAGGTGCGCCGATTCGAGTAATATTTTGTATATATCAGTCTCAGTTCTAAAAATCAAGCGGGGCATGATTCCAAAATAGGTACAGGGTATTTGATATTTGATTATATTTAAGCCCATACCTATTATTTAAGGCGCAGCTAAAAATAATTGCCCAGATCTTTGTTGGATATTTGAGCAAATTGAAATAAATTATATACGATTAGAAAGAGCAATAAATTCTCTATAAATCCGTGTAAAATTGAGCTTGATAGCTCAAATAGTTGAGCAATTGAGTCTCAAATTTGGCTTTTAGAATTCAGAAAAAGTAGCCCTAAAAAACTCAATTTTTTTATTTTCCACTTTCGCTAAATTTTGATTTTACCAATCGATAGAGCGGGTCAGAATTAGTGAAGAACAATTCTGACATAATTTCTTAATGGCCAGTTTAAGCTGAAAAAAAATAAATAAAATTAAAAAAGAAATCCTATTTTTGGCTCTGGAAAATTTTCAAAATCTTGACATGATGATGAGCAATTGCCCATATCTTTCTTAAATTTTGAGCAAATTAAAATAAATTGTAAATTATTGGAAAGAGCAATAAATTCTCTATAAATTCGTGTAAAATTGAGTTTATGAGTTCAAATAGTTTTTGAGTAATTGAGCCTCAAAGTTGACATTTAGTCTCAATTTTGTCAAAAACTTCAAACTCAATTTTCTCAAAAACTATAAACTCGGGAATATTGCAAATTGTAGATTTTTTAGAGCTTGATAAGAGCTACAAATGCTGAACATTTCAATGCAATTTTCCCAACGGTTACCGAGAAATTGATATTTGAAGATTTTGGAATTCAAATTCAAAGGGGTAAGCATCCCTTATAAAAAACTCGATTTTTTTATTTTTCACTTTTGCTCAATTTTGACTTTCCCAATCGATAGAGCGGGTCAAAATTAGTGGAAATAGTTATTTATGTATCAAGGGAACTAAGTAGATGATTATGCCCCGAGGGCGACAGTCTTACAAAGCCGAGGGCCTCTGGCCCGAGGGTTCGTAAGTCGCCCGAGGGTATGTATCTATTAGTACCCGTGGTGCATACAAACTTTTATGTCATGCCTGCGAGGGCCATAATATGTACTTTATGCCCGCGCGGGCCATAATGTGTACTTTATGCCCGCACGGGCATAAAGTAATGAATTATGTAGATGATATCTAAGGTATAAAAACACAATAATGTACTGGTATGGCATAATTCACTACATTTCAATGGGGGCGGTATGTTTACGATTACATCAGGCGCCCGTAGTTCCTAAGCGACTGTGCATCGGACACCCGTCGATTGTCAAACCGGGGTGACCGTAACCAAGGATTTTTTCCCTTAAATAATATAACAAAAAATTTTGTAAAAAAAAACAGCACGTTTTTTATTTCCTCCGGAAAAAATCCCAAAAACGCATAATTCGAAAACACAAAATTCAAAAACAAAAACGAAAACAGAAACAGCAGCATCAACAAAATATCAACCAAATAATCATTTTTTGGTAATCACGAACAATGGGAAACCTTTTTCCAAATTTTTAAATCAATCGTTCATGATGACCCCTCAGTCCCAAAAATCCAGAAATTTTATCAGTTAAAGTTGTGCATCAAAGTGGAAGCTGCAGAAATTCTGCAGTCTCTAAATATCACTGAGGATAATTATGATATCGCTATAGATTTACTTAAAGAGCGGTATGAGAATCAAAAATTGCTTAAACACAAACATTTACAGAATCTTTTCGACTATCCTGCCTTACAAGGCGAGTCGTGCATTTTTCTAAGAAAATTTCTTGATCACATAGTACAAAATTACAGGGCTTTGCAAAATTTAAATGAGCCGGTTCAGCACTGGGACACAATTTTGTTATATCTTCTCACAAGCAAGTTGGACAATACAACCCGTCGAGAATGGGAAGTATTCAACAAACAGGACAACGCCACTTATTTAAGTTTTGTAGATTTCCTGAAAAACAAAATACAGGTTCTAGAGACAATTCACACTAAATTAAATTCTAAACGCACAGAATCTCCTTCAAAATCAAAAGGTTTTTCCACAAGAAAACCCGAGCAGTTATCTCCAAAAAGGTATAGCCATGTTGCCATGGAGGAACCAGCAGGGCAGGAGGATATTGAGTTCTCATGCAGCTTTTGTAGGTTGAATAACCATTCAACATACAAATGCTTTCGCTTACTAGCATTGTCAATACAAAATCGCTACATTGAGCTTGAGAAACTTGGTATCTGTGTAAACTGCCTTCGTGCAGCAGGTCATTCCCTTGATTCTTGTCCCAGTAGGGGCTGTAGAATGTGTTCAAAAAAACACAATAGTATTTTGCATGAAAACATAAATTACAACCCTCAAAATTCACCTAAATCTAGAAACACATATATTGCTACACAACAAGAAACTGAAGAAACACAATACAATAACATAGAAGAAGAATCCGAACAGGCGGATGACATCATACCCCAAAACAGTCAAAATGCATTTTGCGAAATACATGGCAATCAGGCTCTATGCCAGCCACTTTTGGCAACAGCAGTTGTGGAGATCCTGGATCAAGATAGAAACTTGGTGAAATGCAGAGCCATGTTAGATTCGGGTAGTATGAACAATCTTTGTACCACAGAATTCTATAATAAATTGAAAATCAAAGGGAAACACATAGATATGAGTGTTAATGGCATTAACCAGGCACCAATCAGAATTGATAAGTCGTTTACTACAAAACTGCGTTCAATGAATCATTCATACACGACCAGCATACATTTCTTGGTCCTGGATAAAATCACTGCAAAATTGCCTCAGCTTTCATTTAATCCCAATTCTTTAAAAATTCCGCCAAATATACAATTAGCTGATCCTCATTTTTTTGAATGCCAAAATATCGACATTTTAATAGGTACCAATTTATTTTATGATTTGCTGGAACCTCAACAAATTAAGTTAGGGGCCAATCAACCTGTCATTCAAAACTCAAAGCTAGGATGGTTTTTAGCTGGTCCTTTGCATTCAGCACATTCAAATCAAATCTCTTCTACTCAGGTAAGTTCTTTATGTCATCTTTCCATTAATAGCTTGCATGATTCTGTTCAGAAATTTTGGGCCATAGAGAATGTACAATCTGATCAAAGTAAGTTAACCGCTGAGGAGCTTGAGTGTGAAATTCATTTTAGAAAAAATGTCACACGAGATCATGCCGGACGATACATAGTAAGATTACCGTTTAAAGATAATTTTCAAAATTTAGGTGATACCTACCAAATTGCACGAAATTGTCTTCTTTCAACAGAAAAACGACTTTCAAAAAATCCTCAGCTTCGAAAACAATATTGTGACTTCTTAAAAGAGTATGAAGATCTGGGACATATGTCTCAAATTGATCCTCAGAAAGACCTTCCTAATAAAATTTGTAATTATCTTCCTCATCATCCAATATTCAAAGAATCTAGTGAAACTACTAAGCTCAGAGTGGTATTTAATGGCAGTAGTTCAAGCAGCTCAGGACTTACTTTAAACCAAGTTTTAAAAACCGGTCCCAAGGTTCAAAATGATTTATTCGATATAGTGCTGCGCATGCGAACTTATCCTGTCGTTTTGACAGCAGATGTTGAGAAGATGTACCGTATGATCTTGGTACATGAAGATGATCGATCTTTTCAACGTATTTTATGGCGGGAACATCCCTCACAAAGCATAAAGCATTTCGAATTGAATACCGTTGTTTATGGTCTTACTCCCAGCTCATTCTTGGCGACCAGGGTTTTGAACGAGATTGGGTTAGGATGTCGATCTGAAAATTCCTATATTTCTGATATCATCATCAATGACTTCTACATGGACGATTTAATCACTGGTTGTGACAATCATCAATTGGCTCAGCAATTGAAAAATGAAATATCTTATGTTTTGCAAAAATCGGGATTAAATCTGCGAAAGTGGATGTCCAATGACGTTAAGGTTTTGGCCGATATAGGTAGCGAAACGCCATTTCAAATCAAAAGTGAAAAGGAGATCAAGACCTTAGGTATATTTTGGAATCCGGAGGATGATATTCTTAGTTACGCTTTTCCTACTTGTTTTGGACAGGCCAGGGTCACTAAGAGAACCGTGTTAGCGGGCGTGGCACAGCTATTTGATCCTCTCGGATTGATAAACCCTATTATTGTGAGAGCGAAATTATTCCTACAAGTAATCTGGCAAATCAAGGTGGATTGGGACGATGATTTGCCTGAGCATATTTCAGCCTGCTGGTTGGACTTCGTTGAACAAATAGCATCGATAAATTCTATTAGAATTCCCCGATGTGTCTTATTTTCTTCTATGTCAAAGAATATTCAGTTACACGGATTTTGTGATAGCTCTCAAACGACCTATGGCGCCTCAATCTATCTGACTCATCTAGATGGTAAAGGTCAAATTTGTTCCAATCTTATTTGTGCTAAGAGTCGGCTTGCACCTCTAAATTCCAACTTAACTATACCCAAGTTAGAGCTGTCTGGCGCGTATCTATTAGCTCAACTCATGCATCGAGTCAAATCCAGTCTAAGGATTTCAATCGAGCAAACAACCTATTGGACAGACTCTTCTATTGTTCTGGCCTGGTTAGATAAAGAACCGAGTAATTGGAAAGTTTTTGTTAGCAATCGTGTAGCTGAAATTCAGCATTTAACTGAAAGCACTCAATGGAGACATGTACCAACTGATCAGAACCCCGCCGACATTTTGAGTCGCGGTTCTAACCCTCAATTATTACAAAATTCCACACTTTGGTGGCATGGCCCTTCGTATCTTTGTCAATCCTCTGGAAACTGGCCTAAAACTATTATCACCGGTATAGACTCTATCCCAGAGGCTCGAAAGGAAAACATTTCACTAACATATAATGAAATTCAGCAAAATCAAGCTTTTATTTTCGATCTTTATTCTAGCTACAGTAAGTTAATCAGAACAACGGCTTATCTGCTCAGGTTTTATAAGAATCTCAAAGCAAAAAGATCAAATGCTGATTTGGAATGTTCAAAAGACTTGACTATTGACGAATGGCAAACGGCTGAGCTGCGATTGTGCGCTATTGTCCAAAGGGACATATTTCTTAGGGACTTACAGCTTTTGCGCGCTGGTAATACTGTTCCTAAAACCAGCAAACTTTTTCGCCTTAATCCCATCATAGACTCAAATGAGTTGCTAAGAATAAATGGGCGATTAAAGTATTCTAACCTCGATTTCGATCAAAAATACCCTATCATCCTGCCTCCTAAGCATCCATTTACCCAACTATTGATCAGATCTTACCATCTAAAGTTCTTGCATGGTGGGACTCAGTTCACCCTTACTCAAATCAGACACAAATTTTGGATTATTAATGGCAGAAATGAAGTTCGGAATATCCTGCGCAAATGTATAACTTGTTTTCGCATCCAACCTAAAAATATTAATCAACTTATGGGATCACTACCTTCCTCCAGAGTCACTCCCTCAAGTCCCTTCAGTGTGTGCGGTGTAGATTTCGCAGGGCCGTACGCGTTAAAAGATGGCAAAACACGTAGCCGTGTTGTGCTAAAATGTTACCTGAGTATCTTCATATGTTTTGCCACTCGCGCTGTTCACGTTGAGCTTGTGACCGATTTGACTGGTGAGGCTTTTTTGAATGCATTTAAGAGATTTGTCTCTAGGCGCGGGTTATGCAGTCACATTTATAGCGATAACGCTACTAATTTCCAAGGTTCGAGTAACGAGCTTAACCGTTTATGCTCTACAGTTCGAGATTGCTCCTCAAAATATAAAAAATATTTTAGCGAAAATAAAGTTCAATGGCACTTTATTCCTCCTCGCTCTCCCCACTGTGGCGGTCTATGGGAGGCTGCTGTGAAGTCTTTTAAGTACCATTTAAAGCGTGTTATGGGTGGTGCTACGCTTCATTATGAAAGTTTTTACACCGTACTTACGCAGGTAGAGGCAATCCTGAACTCGCGACCTCTTATCCCTTTAACCGACGACCCTACAGACTTGCAAGTTCTAACAGCTGGTCATTTTCTCATTGGGAGAAGCTTAGTAAGCTGTCCACAAGATGAGGTGATTGATGTGAGCATCAATCGATTGAAGTATTTCAAGCAGCTGCAGCAAATGGTGCAGCAATTTTGGTGTGTATGGAGCGCGGATTACTTGCACTCCTTGCAGCAACGCTCGAAATGGTGTACCCCACAGCAAAACGTCAAAGTGGGTACAATGGTCCTTCTAAAAACCGACAACGAACCACCTATGCATTGGCCCTTGGGCAGGGTCGTAGAAATCCATCCCGGCGAAGATAACCTGGTGCGGGTTGTAACCATACGAGCACAAAATGGTTTGTTCAAGCGGGCCATTACCAAGCTCTGTCCATTGCCCATGGAGGAACATTAGCCTTAACATTCAAATTGTGACGAATGACGAATAGTGTGTGTGTATTATGGCATAAATAAGTTAGCAAGCTTTAACTTGAACTTAACCTTTATTTGTGATCAAAGTTCTTAGAGGTTTATTGTCATGCGCTAGGTAATTGTGATAATTTTGTTTGCACCATTGCATTAGCCTTAATATTTCATATCCCTTTAAGTTCAAGATTTTTTTGATGTTCTTGCTAAAATGTTACTTCTTAAGTTAGGAATTAGTTTTTTTTCTCTAGTTTTGAAATGTAGAGACATTCCAATGGGGGCGGTATGTTTACGATTACATCAGGCGCCCGTAGTTCCTAAGCGACTGTGCATCGGACACCCGTCGATTGTCAAACCGGGGTGACCGTAACCAAGGATTTTTTCCCTTGTGGTTTTACTTAAATATGAACGGAATTTATTTAATGTGGATTTGAAACCACCCCGCTTCTCCACCAACTGCAGAATAAGGGTTTCCCCTTCTGTGTTGTCTTCGTCAGCAAACATTTTTGCGTGTTATGTGCTTTTTATGAAAATTTTGCCCAATTTGTGAAGTTTCTACATCGACCCACTCAAATAGCTGCAGAAAATAAGGAAAAACCAATGAGAAAAATGGAACCGACTGACCTGTATGCGTAATACTGCTTTTTGCTGGGACTGAATCCAATTTTTGCTGGTTATAAGGTTATCCGGTTCGATGTGGCCAAAATGTTATTTGGTTGATATTTTGTTGATGCTGCTGTTTCTGTTTTCGTTTTTGTTTTTGAATTTTGTGTTTTCGAATTATGCGTTTTTGGGATTTTTTCCGGAGGAAATAAAAAACGTGCTGTTTTTTTTTACAAAATTTTTTGTTATATTATTTAAGGGAAAAAATCCTTGGTTACGGTCACCCCGGTTTGACAATCGACGGGTGTCCGATGCACAGTCGCTTAGGAACTACGGGCGCCTGATGTAATCGTAAACATATATCTTACGTCATTTTCAAATGGCCATTTTAAACAGGAACAGAAATAAAAAGGAAATCTTATTTTTGGCTCTGGAAAATTTTCCAAATGTTGACATGTCTTGAGCAATTGCCCATATCTTTGTTGAATTATGAGCAAATTAAAATAAATAATATACCATTAGAAAGAGCATTAAAGGCCGAAACCCACTAGCAACACGCCACGCCACCCCACGCCATGTGACACAGGTTTACGTGGGACAGTTTGTGTGCAAATGGATGGATGGCGTGGCGTGCCATGGCGTGGTATCGCGTATGGTAAGTGTGTACGCAGTACATATAAATAAATGGAACTGGCTTTCGGCTTTAAGGCCGAAACCCACTAGCAACACGCCACGTCATGCTTCGCCACGCCACGCCATGTTACGAAAATGTATGCGTATATTCTTCCATTTATTTATATGTGCTGCGTCCACACTTGCCATACGCGATACCACGCCATGGCACGCCACGCCATCCGTCCATTTGCACACAAACTGTCCCACGTGAACCTGTGTCACATGGCGTAGGGTGGCGTGGCGTGTTGCTAGTGAGTTTCGGCCTTTAAATTCTCTATAAATTCGTGCAAACTTGTGTCTGATAGCTCAGGCATTTTTTGAGTAATTGAGCCTCAAAGTTGACATTTAGTCTAAATTTTGTCAAAAACTTCAAACTCAATGTTCTCAAAAACTATACATCTGGGATATTGCTAATTATAGGTCTTTTAGAGCTTGATAAGTGCTACAAATACTGAAACTTTCCATGCTCAACTGTTACCGAGCAATTGAGGTTTGAATATTTTGAAATCAAAATTAAAAGGGGGTACTTACCCTTATAAAAAACTCGATTTTTTTATTTTCCACTTCTGCTCAATTTACCAATCGATAGAGCGCGGCAAAATTAGTGGAAAACGACTCTGACATCATTTTCAAATGACCATTTTAAACAGGAACAAAAATAAAAAGGAAATCTTATTTTTGGCTCTGGAAAATTTTCAAAATCTTGACATGTCTTGAGCAATTGCCCATATCGTCGTTAAATTTCGAGCAAATTGAAATAAATTATATTCCATTAAAAAGAGCATTAAATTCTCTATTAATCCCTGTAAACTTGAGTTTGATAGCTCAGAAAGTTTTTGACTAATTGAGCCTCAAAGTTGATATTTAGTCTAAATTTTGTTAAAAACTTCAAACTCAATTTTCTCAATAACTACCTATAGTCCTGGGAATATTGTAAATTATAGGTCTTTTAGAGCTTGATAAGAGCTACAAATTTTGAAAATTCCAATGCAATTGGCTCAACGGTTACCGAACAATTGAGGTTTAAATATTTAGAAATCAGAATTCAAAGGGGGTACACTTATGAAAAACTCTATTTTTTTATTTTCCACTTTTGCTCAATTTTGACTTTACCAATCGATAGAGTGGGTCAAAATAAGTGGAAAACAACCCTGATATCATTTCCACATGGCCATTTTAAGCAGAAACAAAAATAAAAAAAATCCTATTTTTAGTTCTGGATAATTTTCAAAATCTTGACATAGTCATGAACAATCGCCCATATCTTTGTTAAATTTCGAGCAAATTGGACTAAATTATATACCATTGGAAAGAGAATTAAATTCTCTATAAATTCGTTCAAATTGAGCTTGAGAGCTCAGAAAGTTTTTGAATAATTGAATAATTGAGCCAAAACCTTCAAACTCAATTTTCTCAAAAACTATAAACCTGGAAATATTGTAAACTACAGGGTTTTTAGAGCTTATTAAGAGCTACAAATGCTTTAAATTTCAATGCAATTTCTTTTACGGATACCGAGCAATTGAGGTTTGAATATATTGAAATCAGAATTCAAAGGGAGTACCTTTATGAAAAAATCGATTTTTTTACTTTTCAGTTTTGTTCAATTTTGACTTTACCAATCGATAGAGTGGATCAAAATTAGTGGAAAGCAACCCTGAAATCATTTCCAAATGGCCATTTTAAGCAAAAACAAAAATGAAAAGAAAATATTTTTGACTCTGGAAAATTTTCAAAATCTTGACATGGTCATGAACAATTGTCCATATCTTTGCTAAATTTCAAGCAAATTGGAATAAATTATGTACCATTGAAAAAAGCATTAAATTCTGGGGCTTAAGAAAATGAAGAAACTTATTTATTATAAGTAGGTACTCAAAATACTATAAGCAAAATACTTGACATAATCAAGTAAAAGTCCAAGTATTTTAGAATAGATATTGGAAGTACAAGTAGGTACAAGTTCATAACAAAAAAGTAATTCAAGTAAAATACTTGAAGTAGGTACTTATGTACTTGAAGTAGAATTTCAAGTAATTTACCTCAAATATTGACAGCTCTGCTGGTAAATGAACTTTGGTTAGGGGTTGCTGAGTCCTGTATTCTAACCCTAATCACTGAATAGGCTAACCTTAGGGGAGAGCTCGATCAAAATTCGGAAATAGAAAAAAGTAAAAGAGAACGTAACTTTGGTAGATGAGGCCCTTGTATGGCATAATTTTCCCTTAAGAGACACATCTGAACATGATTACTTGATTGAAGATGTATTTAAATTTTTCTTGATGTGTATTATTAATCATGAGTCTGAAATCTAAGGACAGTCTGGCTAATATAAGATGTAGTTTGATGAGAATAATGAATAAAGTCAGATTAAAAACAACCCAGATTGGAGATAGTAAACAACAAATTAAAGTAAAGTGATGAAGTTCTAATAATTCCTAATTGTATTTATTATAAAAATATCACGACTTTGATAGAAGAAACTCAAAAAGTAAATAATTTAAGTAATTAATCATGGGCTTTCGCAAACAAAAACCCAGCGCCGCGTCGTCACAAGACGCCTCGATTCCAGTTTTCATAAAAGTAAAACCAGGGCCCGCATCTGCTAAACTATTATTCTCCCGGTAATAAAACATCTACGGCTATAAGATGCCGCAGTAATTAATTTTAATTTTCGAATTATTCCTCATCAACTTTCGTCGACAAAAAATACACCATTATCGCCTTAATCAATTTAAAACCCACCATCTGGGGGGATGGTTGCGGTATAGATTACCACCGCTGTTCGTTTTTGTTTTGTGCTAAGCTTGAAGTTTAATTATTTATTCACGAATGTAATTTGTTACAGATACTTTCCAGCATCTCCTCCGCAAACTTTCTTCAGGATACTATTTCTGACAGCTTTTTCCTATTTTTGTTCATAAGGCTTATGTAGCAAAATTGTAGTTTCTCTCCGAATTGGCCTTATCCGTATTATCCAATTATCACAGAACTAAAATCACCTATTTGAAATGAGCTTGGACAGTTTGGCCATTGTATTTTCCTGAAGAGAAATGGAATTATGTTTTCATTTGTGACCTCCAGTTTCCATTAAAGTAAGCTTTCAATTTTCATTTTCCAGTTAAGAGACTCTCTAATTGAAATAAAATTAACTCTAAGCAGTTCACCCAACACCAGTTCCGAGCAATGTGAGTTCAAGTTTTAATTTATTCAGAACTTTATTATGCAGTTGTGGTAGGAGAAAAATGGTCTTCTTAGCAGGCACATTTATTAGTTCTTAAATCTTAGATTCAGACATTCTGGTTACTTTTTCTTAATCTAATATGGCTCAAATTTGATAAAAATTATAAATCAAGGTAAACAGAGTATACAGTGAGGGGCAGGCTACTAGGTATATAGGATATAACTTGACGAATTTGCAGGCGTCCACATGTGGCAAAATGACGAATATATCTAGTGCTAAAGGGTCATTTACATCCACTTAACTTGACGTACGGAAAATTAATAATAAAAAAAAGTTGAAGATCACATAGTTGTTACATCCACTTAAAAATTAAGAAAATTAACGTGACACACGGAAAAGTTGAACCAACTTAAGAAAATCCGTGCAATAAATAATAATTTCCATTTCTGTGCATACCTATAATTTGACTTGACAGTTCAGGTTATAAGTGCGCATACGTCATGTAAGATAATTTACTTCATTGTTAACAGAGACCTTCTCAGTTTCGTACGTTAGTTATAATTTTCCGTATCTTAAGTTAAGTTAAGTGGATGTGAATGACCCTTAACTCATGACAACCAGGTAAAAACAAAACGTGAAAAGACCTGTCACTCAAAAAACTAAGGCTAAAGACACAATGGCTGAGATACGTTTTCGGATACGAGACTAGGCCCGTTAAGCTACATCCTCAATCAATCTGGTAGCGAAGTGGCACTTTGGCACGCGTGCTGGAAAATTTATACCCATCCTCAATGCTGTCAATTTTCAGTCTACTGTGCGTGTAGTACGGTCACATGCCGTGCATTCGGTATTTTGATCTGAGTTCTCTGAGCATAAATTTACCGTTCGTTTATTCAAAAAGTGTACTCGGTGCAGGCTCATTCACGTTCGTTTAATAACATTTCGAGCCCGCTGATACAGCGTTTAACTGCTCTGTGCGCTCGCTGGTCACGTGATTACGGCTCCACTCTGCTCTTTGAGCAAAATACCGAACGCAAGGATAACCTAAATTAATTTTTAAACGTACTGCGCATGACATAAGTCGGCACGCATCGAAAAAGCTGGCAGCTTGCAAACTTCACTTTGGAGTCGACGTGCATGCCAGCACGGAATTGAATTGAGGATGCCAACGTTAAACAACATTTTCCTAGCTTGCGTGCTAGAAGTGCCACTTCGCTACTAAATTGATTGAGGATGAGCCTTAACTATGCGGACTACGAAACCACCGTATCTATTCTGCGCGTGCGCAGATCGATGCGGAGACGGATACATATAAAAATTCAGGATAAGCAAGTAGACACTTTAAGCAGGTCCTGAATTTCAGACGTATCTAACGCAGGATAGATAGTAAATACGGTGGTCTCGTTGCGTTGCGTTGTCCGTATCGTTACGAGCCTAGACTCGTATCTGTATCCGAAAACGTATCTCAATCATTTGACACTATTGAGGGATCTACCTGTCAGTTATTACTAAAATAACTTCAACAACATAAACACAGTACTTATAGATAAAAATAAAACCTACAAACACAGCTACAAAATCAAAACAAAACTTTTTGTCGTTAGAAAACGTGTCATCCAAGGATACGATCGTTTAAGTAATGTATGACCATGAAAGGACTTTTAGGTGGTCAACGTAAGTCGATGCGTTTACAGAAGCGTATACGGATACGTAGGAAAATTTAGGGTTTGCTTAAAGTGTCTAGTGTCTACATTGATAACCAACGCTTAGCTATCTACACGCGTAAACTTAATTATAAATAAATAAAGCTTGACGAAATATCTGAAAGCATGGCGCAGACGCTACGTTTTGCACAACGTTTTGTCTGCATACAGTTAAACACGTTGCAGACAAAACGTTTTGATCAGTAAGCTGAACCGTAGCGTCTGGACCGTGCTTAAGTCTATCGTACTGAAGTAAACAAACGTCAAAGTTGTTGAACGAACGACAGTGACAGGGGTTCAAACGGCTGCGGACGGTGGTAAATTCGTCAAGTTGGATCCTATATACCTAGTAGCCTGCCCCTTACTGTATATTTAAAAAATTCCAGTCATGGAATATTTTTGATATCCTGACCTTATCCTTGGATTGGTAACGTCTCGAATAAACCATTACGGCTTCATTAATTTCAAATAAAATCCCTTTAAATAGTAGGCTGAAACTGAGACAGCTCGTCCTTCAAAAGGGGATCAAAGGATTTACAAAATAACATCAAAACTGATTTCGTGGCATTTGGGTACCTTTTAGCTTTGACTAGGTATATAGTTATTGAGATTTTGAGCTTTTAAATTTGATACAAACTGATTTTCGAGAATTTGAGAAGAAAAAAAATTAAGTTTCGATTTTGTACTTTTTCAAACTTTCCTTACCTCAGACTTTATTCACCGTTTGATTGACGATGTAATTTATCTAAACGAGGAAATGCAATGTGAAAATATCCCACCTTACTCTCTGAGGACTTCTTCAATAATTTCGATTTCCAAAGTTTGACATGTGAAAGATTTATTGAAAGCACAGAGTTTTATTAATTTGTCACAGAAAGCACCTCTGAATATTTAACTGATTTGATTTATTATTGATGATTTTTACGATTTCAGAATAATGGACGTACATTATTCCAAAAGCATTTTAAAAGTTCAACTTTAGACAAATAATGGAACATGCAAATGTGGAAAGGGTTTGAAGACGCGACGCGTCGCGACGCTCTTGCACAAGCTTTCACTCGACAAAGCGTAAAATTAGAAATGAGACAAGTTTTGTCTCTTGGACCGGAATGGTACATATGAGTTCGAGACTTCTGCTTTCCCCCGGATTATAAATGTTGAATATGGAAAAAGAATGGGTAGCGAATTGTGTCGATGTGGTACATTTAAATATGTATTTTCAGGCAATGAATTTTTTAGTGAAATTACTAAATACTTAGTAATTGTTGAAATCTTAATGTTATTGTTCATAGGTATACTTTTTCTAAAGTCTCGTTCAAACGAAATGCAGTAACTAGCTGAATCCAATAACACCAGTGCCTTCTCTCAGACTCAATCCCTTACGATTTAAAAATGACACAAGACTGCTTAAAGACAGTTAGTTGTTCCATTAATCCTTGTTGCAAGGAACTACCTAAGAGCTAGAATCACAAATCAATAATGACATCTCCATCGAAATTCCACAGACCCCAATACTTGCACCAAGAATTGAGCGGAGCTCCCAGACTAGAAGAGGTAATCAGACAAGTAAAGAACAACGAGTCAGCTGGTACTGACAGCATTCCTGCTCAATTTCTTGAATAAGGAAGTTCCACACTAAGTGCCCAAACCCTAATCCCACATCCTAATAAGTAAAATATGGACCCACTTCACTTTTTCTATTTATAGGATCCATACTTCACCTTGTCGAGGGTTATCATTTCAAGTGTTCTGCAATTATGTCAAGTTCGTTCTATATTTTTATATTCCATCTATCACTTGTAATATCGATTATATCAAATATGAAATTCTTGTGAGATGTTAGAAAATTACATTACATATTGCGAGATTAGGTTTTGTTTTGCATGGTGAAATATTTTTATTAATAAATGAAAGCTCTTTAATAGTTATTTATACACCAAGTGCGTTAAATTAATGTTAATTTAAGAGAAGAAAGTTTAACCCACGAGCCCTAGCGAGTGAGTTAATTTTCTTTGAATGAATAAACATTTTTATTTGTCACTCATTTGTAAAACGTCATTTATCAAGTCAAAACATAAACAACGAAAATTGATTTTTACCAGTTACTGGCTCTACTGACTTGTAAAATTGACAGCTAAACTGTTAAAACTTTTTACCTACGAGCGTGCGGTAAAGTGCACTTTACCGCACGTATTTGCAAATGGAAAGTATCACTTTACCGCACACTATGCGGTAAAGTGCACTTTACCGCATAGTGTGCGGTAAAGTTAACTTTACAGCATAGTATGCGGTAAAGTGGACTACAAAGTGTGCGGTAAAGTGCACTTTACCGCATAGTGTGCGGTAAAGTAAAATTTAATATTTTTAATCAGAAATCCTCTCTTTTTCAGAAAATGGATTTTTGATCATTTCTATATCTAATCTAATTTCATTAATTAATCTGATTCAATAATTAATTTTATCAATGCCTTTTTTCAGAGATGTAGATGCTCATAGGTAAAATTTTGTACCTAACACATACGGAAAGTGCCTTTACCGCCTAACGGCTCGCTAGTCATTTCCTTCAATCACCAGTAAAAACTGTTTTACCTGGCTAATAATGTAAAATACTAAAAATCACTATGAGGTAATAAACATCTATAGGTTTTTTACGTTATATTTAGGATGACGTCATAGAACAAAAAGAGACAATGTTGTCAAAGCCTATTTTTTTTCTTATAATTTATCAGAATGTCACGTGACAGTAGACCTATCTATTTTACCAAACAAAGATGTAATAATACGAAAACTTCATTAGATAAAAAAAAACACAGAACGCTCATTGCGCAAGACGAGGCAAAATGTACCAAATTTTGTTAAACTTATGTATGGCAATCCGTCCTCCTTATTTGCACGGGATAAAAGGAGAAGAAGAAAAACCGCGTGTTGTGCAACGTATTTATCAATGAACATTTCAAATTACTTTTGAGTGTCACTTGTCAAGTAACGTCAAGTTGAATATCAACCGTACTTTTTTTTTATCAGACCACGAACAATGAACAAGGACAAGGAGATGATTTTTCCTGGGTTAAAATGAAAGGAAATAAGCGTATTCTCCTCAATGAATAGCATACCTTCGTCAAGCCACTGTTGTCTTTTCAATAGTTGTGGCCAAACTTTTCATCAAACTTTTCATTTTTCCCAGAATCATTAAGTTAGAGGTTTATTAATGGAATTGATTTTCTGTTAGTAGGGTTAAAATAAATAGACAATTAATTTCTTAATAAAACAAAATCACAATATTTACACTAGAACAGCTGATTGTCTGATTGGAGTAGATTGTCTAGATTGACAGCGCTCCAAATAGGGTCAATGACCGGTACTAACTTAACTTGAATAAGTCCCATGCCCCAACTACCATGAAAATTCCCCAGTACCTTCCACCTTGGAGTTTTGACAGAACCTTTTTTAAAGGACATTGCAGGGACAAGCAGAGGTCATTCAGGTCGAGGACTTTCCACGATTAAGTGTTCGGGAAAACTCCTCAGGCACATTTTGCCGATTTCTGAGTTGCCAAGTTTCGCTCATAGATCTAGGGTGGCTAATCCGCTCTTTTAGCACCCAATCGCCTTGTGCAGATTTTTTTGTGAGTCGAAAAAGAGCAACGTGGTCAATTGTTTGTTCCTAAAGGCCAAAAGTAATTTTGGTAAGTGGTTTTTCTTATTAATCTTCTCTGTGTTTCTCTATTTCCTATGTAAAAGCATAGTTTTCTGTTAATTATACGGTTAAATTCCGAATATCGGACATACCTACCTCTATTGCTCCACGCCCTGTTTCATAACGTCCATTTGTTTCAGGCCTTTAATCTTCAGTCTTAGACGTTACGTTTTAATCGTCACCTTTTATTCGTCACGCTTAGTCCTTAACTTGAGTAAAGAGTTAAACCATAGACTTAAATACTACGAATAGACGTCCAGTCAAATGGTAAAAATCTGCGACGCTATTTGGAGGCTCGCTATCGAAAGCGAGCCTCCAAATTCAATTCAGGCTTTGGTATTTTAGATGCTAGATACGAGATGGCGCGCATTTCTGTCATAATTCAAATTCGCGCGTTACGCTGTTGCCAATAGTTCTAAAATAACTAGTCCAAAATCATTAAATAGGCCAAACCATACATTAAGACACCAATTTTTTTTATTACTGCATCTTATACTAAATATTATACGCAAATTAATAAATTGTTAATGTTAAGATTTTTTTTTAATACAAATAAATTTCACTTATTTTGTAAATTGTTAAGTTTTCTATTTCTAGTGAAAGCTGAAATGGATTTTTTTTTTAAATGGATGTTGAAAATTAGTTCTTTGAAATCCAAGCAATAATTTATTTCTTCGAAAGTCGCAAATAGCAAAGAGAATTCTTGTCTAGTTTTTTGTCCGTATAAATTTGACAACACCGAAACATCAGAAAAAAGGCGGAATGCGGTTGTGCTGGAAACAATGACACGCTGCTCGTACACAAGGGTGCTAGCACAGTTTTCTTTGAATTTTTAATACGAGTGGCGCCATCTTATGAATTATTGAGGCATTTTTTGTGCTGCTATTTCCACTGGACGTCTATTCGTAGTATTTAAGTCTATGGTTAAACGTTGAGCTTACTGTGTGTTTCAAGTAGTACCTCCAATCTTCAGCCTCCTCTAGACCATTGGAAGCTTTAGTGACTCCTAATTACTGAACTTCAGTGCCCAGGGCCAGTGGCTTCTTGTTGCGGCCTTGATCCAGACCCAGGCCATCGGAAACACTGGAAGATATTAGTTCCATCTGTCAGGTTCTCCCCAAGAGTTTAGGGACTACTCAGGTTTGATAAGTGTGTTGTATTGTCCTAATATCAAACCTTACCAACCCCTTGTTGGAGTAAATCACCACAACAACGCAGTTCTACTATCTTAAAATTATCCTTCAGATTAGATATTATTATTTCAGTTTTAATCAATTATATATCTTACCTTTACTATATGAAATTTACCATTCAGGTTGGGTATTGTTAGGTACTTCAATTTTATTAGGTATCTAGGTATTTAATCTACCTATATTGTTACATAATATTAAAGCCCTTCAGGTTACGTATTGTTACTTCAACTATGATTAATGCTGCACTGAATACAGGTAAATACTTGTACACTGGGGTTAAATGGCCATTTACGAAGGTACTGCAATTAGTGAGCTTGTATATTGACATTTATATTTCAGGTATTATTGCTGTTGTACGGTACTCTCGAGTTAATTTATTGTATTTACTATTTTTAGAGTATATAGGTTAGGTACTCCAAGTTTCTAGGCGATTTCTTTACTTCTTTGAACCTGTTCTGGTTCTAATTAAAACCCGTACCTGATTGTAGCAAAGCGTTTCACTTTTGTCCCTCCTTCTTGTTTATATTTCAGGTTGTGCTGCTATAGTTCCGTAGAAGTTTCCTGCTTTCGTTATATCGGTTGATTTCGTGTACTACAGGGAAAAATCAGGTGACGCTCTATATTTAGTTATTTAATTAACCCACCCCCTCTCCGCATTGGAAGCTAGTCGGCAACCCTATACACGAAATCACGTTTCTAGATTTCAGCCACCAACCAACCCTTTCTTTCTATTCTTTCTGTTTTAGTTACCCATTCTCTGTCTCCCTTCCTCAAATCTTATCAACTTCTCCCTTACGTTTTGCGGGTAACAAAGTGGCAGTGTCCGTTTTGTGCCACGTATTAATGTCCAGCGTGCAAAACGAACACTTCACACCTGTACTAGTTAGCTGATAAAAAGACTTGCCTCATGTTGCGCGCGCATACCAGGTAAAAATAGATAGGTCTTTTCTGTCAAACGAAACGGAAAATAGGTAATTTACTTACATGCCTCACAGCAGTAAGAAGCAAAAATGGTCGCGTTCCTGCTGGAAATACGTTATTAAGTATACTACCCTTTCCTGAGGCCGACTCCGACAAACCTGCGGGCATTTTCTGAGTAAGTTTACGCTACGAAAAAGTACTGAATTCTTGAAAGAACTTTTCTCTAACTGTAACGTATTTTTGGTACTTAATTAGGATTA
The DNA here is from genome assembly GCA_917834065.1 of Ceutorhynchus assimilis. NCBI lineage: Eukaryota > Metazoa > Arthropoda > Insecta > Coleoptera > Curculionidae > Ceutorhynchus > Ceutorhynchus assimilis. The sequence continues at coordinate 55,249,786 of OU892278.1, forward strand.
TACAAAATAGTTAATAATAAATTATCAAGACGACTGACAGCTAAAAATAACGAAATGATTCGACACGCATTATTTGAAAATGTTTATATAAATCATGCAAAGTCGCGCGCCGTTACCAACCAAAAACATCTGAAATTGCCCTAATTTAAATGCGTTGAAAAGTACTTTTAGTTTTGTTCGGTTGGCAGCAGAAATTTACTAAATGTGACGTCATCCTAAATATAACGTAAAAAGCCTATACTTACCTTTGTTATTACGCATTCAATAATGTAATTTTTAACGTCGAAATGGAATAAAAGTATTAATTAATGTATTTGTGTGCTGTTTAAAAGATCAGAAGACCACATATTTTAACAGGTTATGGGTCCAGATCATCGTTTGATCTGATTTTTTGGATTTCTTTAAAAAAAAGGTAAAAGGGTGTGTTCCCAAGTTAGTTGGCGTTTCAAAAAGTGACTAGCAGAAATGACAAATAAAACTGCTGATATCGCAACAATGGAAATTCCAGTTGAAGTGTGCTCTTTGATCCAAAGGTATCTATGGGGTCATAGATGGATCTTTAATCAAACCAAATGAGACGCAAATTCAAGAATTAGAACTGTGGAATAGAGAAGATGCCCTGGCAATGTTTATTCTTTCCTCGGCTAGGAATCTCAATCAGATAACCTTAGCTGAAAGTTGTGAATCTGCTAAAGACATGATGCAAATGTTAGAGTCTATTTTTGAACAAAAGTCTGATGAGGCTAACAATTAGATGATGTTGCATGAACGATGACACCAATATAAAATGAATAGTATAAGTAGCTAGCTCAACCTGTTGCAAAAGTATAAAATTTGGCAAAACAAATCAAAAAATCAAAGATGCAGGTGATGATGTAAGTGAGGTGAAGTTGCAGTACAGTGGGAATCATTGCAATTGGCGCACACTCTCTAAAATCCCTCGTATTAAGTCAAAATTCTTTTTAAGAACGTTGCCTCAAAAATTTCCAAATGTTAGACAAGCTTGGTTACCACTTGAAAGTTTAAAACAAACAATAAGTAACTTGACAGCAAGACTTTTAGATGAAAAAAGTAACCTTGCATCCTATGGAGAAGCCGAAAGTGCCTTGGCAGCCAGCCCTATCTGTTAAAACAGAGAACAGAAGAGAAAAATTTACGGAAATAGTTTGTTATAATTGCAGAAAAAGAGGTCACATCTCACGACAGGGTAAGGAAGGAAAATACTTTTAACTTTAAAACAACAGACGACAACCGAATCAAAGAGGAAATAATTATCGTGGTCAAGGTGATTATTACAACAATGGTCGTTGTCGAGGTGGTTATTACAACAATGGTCGTGGACAGCGTGGTTTACTACAACAGTGGTCAGGGAAGTAGTTTTCACAATAACAATCGTAGTACTTGTCCTTCAAATTATGGAGACAATACCCATGCTAATTCAACAAGTGGTGTAACTGATAATGGGAGCATTGAGATTGCTTTTATTGCTGAAGATAATGACTTTTTCTTATCTGATTTGCCACAGGATGCATGGATTATGGATAGTGGAGCATCTGCCCATATGACTTTTCATGAACTTTATTGTAGTAAGAGCCAAAATAAAGTTGCAATTTAGGAAAACGAACAAGAACCCAGAGGAATGAAGCACCAATGCCATACTAACGGACACAGTGGATACAACAAATTATAATTTTGACAGTTTTAGAGATGACAGCACTGTATTTCTATATCAGAGGCGATTCGATAGCAAACTATTGAACCCTGAAAAATGTACCTTCAATGAACTCTATGAGAATATTATAAGGAGTCTAATAGAAGCCACCCAAGAAGCAATAGGAACGAAGGAAAAAAATACCAACAAGAAATATTGGTGGAACGAGGAGATAGAGCTATTAGTCCAACAGAAGAAGCAAAAATATCTGAAATGGCTAACAACAGAAAATGAACAAGACCTTGAAGTTTATAAAGGCACAAAAAGACAACTAAGAACGTGCATCACTAGAGCTAAGAACGATTCATGGGATAAGAAATGTGAAGAAATTAATACCTACATAGGAGGAAGGAAATGCTCAGAGGTATGGAGATTTATATCAAATGTCAAAAACCCAGGAAAAGATAGAGCTAATATCCAGATTATTAAACCAGAGCAATGGGTAGAACATTACAAGGGTCTATTACAAGAAAGCAGACCGGAATATATATTAGATTCTCCAAGACATATAGAAGTAGTTGAGATATCTGAAGAAACAGTAAAAAAGACTGTTAAGAATCTTAAGTCAGGTAAAGCTAGCGGCCCAGAAAGGATATACTCAGAAATGCTGAAATGGGGAACTGAGAAGCTCTTTAAGGTCTCACATGTATTATCAATAAATGCCTAAATGGACATCCTGTTCCCCAAGACTGGAAAACGGCTTTTATACCATCCATGCACAAAAAAGGAAATAAGCTGGATTGCAATAACTATCGGGGCATATCAGTCACAAGCACACTAAGCAGACTTTACGGTAGAATCCTGCGTGATCTCATTGAAGAAGATTATAAAGAGCAGTGCGGCTTTAGAGCAAGAAGATCAGGACGGACAACGTATTTTGCCTAAAACAAGTCATAGAAAAGAGATCTGCTAGATATTTGGAAACCCACCTCACATTTGTTGACCTACAAAAAGCATACGATACAGTCCCAGTATCCAGACTATGGAAGGTATTAGAACACACAAACATCAATCACACCTACATAACGGCACTTAAAGAACTATATAAAGACTCAAAATCAAGAATTAAGATAGGTAAAAAACTCACAGACACATTTATAGTAAATAAAGGACTACGTCAAGGATGTTGTATCTCTCCTACGCCTTTCAAAATATACGTAGCAGTAGCACTGAAAAATTGGAAGAGGAAGATCCATGGAATGGGTATAGAGATAAATGATAGGTGCCTGTTTACTCTTCAGTTTGCAGATGATCAGGTCATAGTGGCCAGTGACAAAGAGGACATGCAATATATGATTAGAAAGCTGATAGAAGAGTATCAAGAATGGGGCCTGAGAGTTAATATAATTAAAACAAAATATCTATGTGTAGGCAACCAGAACGGAAACTTGGAAGTGGACGATGGTCAGGAAATTCTGCAATGTCAAGAATATGAATATCTAGGTATCACATTCGACAACACCGGAACAGACGTGAAAGAAATAGAAAAGCGAATAGTTAAAGCTAAAAAAGTAATAGGATGCCTAAATGGAATATTATGGTGCAAGGAAATTACAAAGAAGAGAAAATTTAATATATACGAGACAATGATAAAGAGCAGTCTTCTATATGGAGCCGAGACTTGGAGAATTACAGACAGACAAAAGAAAAAAGTGGAAGCGGTTGAAATGGATGCTATTAGAAGATCCATGCGAATCTCACGAAGAGACAGAATAAGGAACGACAATATAAAACAACAAATGGGTATAGAAGGTACGATAGTCCAGGACATTGAAAAGAAACAACTTACCTGGTACGGACACGTAGAACGAATGCCAAATGACAGGTGGCCCAGAAAAATGCTGCATTGGCAAACAACAGGTAGAAGAAAACGAGGAAGACCAAAACTGGAATGGGAGAAGACCATACAAAAGTCCATGAATGGAAGAAATCTCTCATCAGAGTATTGCGACGATAGAAGAGGATGGAAATTAGGTGTCGGACAACGAAGAAAGACGCTCTAAAACGACATGTATATATCTTGTAAACAGAGAGTTTAAATCTACTGTATCTCTTGGAAATAATCATAATTTAAAAGTTGAAGGTAGAGGAATGATCAAAATCCAGAAGTTTGTGAATTGACAGTGGTTCAATGCCACTATAAATAATGCAGGTGGGTACTTAATGTGCCTGACCTTAGAAAAAAATGTTTTCTGAAGGTATATTGACAAATAATGGAATGACAGTGTTGAAAGTAGATAAGGAAGCCAAAGTATATCAAAACTCAGAACTTATTGCCATCGGAGTTAAAGACAATAACAATACCTACCTATAACAAGAACTATCTCCTAGAAATGGTTAAGAAAGGCCTAGTAAATGATGTTAATATCGTTAAGCCAAGATCAAATCCAAAAGGTTGGCATTTTTTTTTTTACTGATGTCTGTGGACCTAATGTCAACACCATCTGTACAGGGTGCAAGTTATTTTGTTACATTCAAGAACAGTCAAGATATAGAGTTGTATATTTCATAAACCATAAATCAGATGTTTTCGACTATAATAATATCAGTTTATTTCTCAAAAATTACAATAATTTATATACTATAGATACAATGTTTCAAAATAAACAGTTGAGCACAGAAGCAACTTGAGCTGCTTGTTTGTGCTGAGCGTCCAGTTTGAATAAGAGTCACTAATTGGGTTTAAAGTCACTTTCGGGATTTGATGTCATTTTTGGGGTTTATTGTCACTTTTGGGTTTATTGTCACAATTTGGAAGGTTTGTCGAATTTTGGCTTGACCATATACTTATAGACTAACACTTAACATCTCATATAACGTGTACCTAATCCTATCCAGAGAAAGAAAAAAAAACATTTTATACATATATATGTTCAATCCCATTTATAAAAAGGAGTGAATTTCGCATTTATCTGACAGCAGTAACCACTCTTTCATTCAATTTTTGAATGATTCGCAAAAAATAATGTCTTTTAGATGTTTAGGCAGTACATTGAAGTATTTTGGGGCCAAGTAACCAATAGATGTATGGCCTATTTCCTTCTTACTCAACGGGACCATCATATAATTTTTTTTATATCTTGTATTCTTTTCATATGTTACGGCCAATTTCATAATCAACTTAAAGTAAACTTTAAATTTAAAGCTCTATTCGAAGTTGAAAAATCCTATCCTAAAAGTCTATTTAGCTAAAGTAACATTTAATACTCTATTATGAAATTGGCCGTAACTGATTGAAGTGAAATTTTGTGTTTTTTTATTAGCATTGACATTTTCAAAAATAATAATAATTAACTTGCATCTAGTACTTTTGCTTCTTTAAATGTTAACTCACTAAATAATCCTTTACTTTTGTTTAGTATCCTCTTGAGTATCCACTTATGAATCCCATCAAAATTTTTATGGTAACATTGTCTTACGGCTCCCCAACAGCTATTCCATAGTTTAGCTGTGATTGAACTAGAGCCTTATAAATGACCTTAAGTTGTTCTAGTGTTTAATATGACTTTAGATATGAGAAACATGTGACTAATAGATATCTCACTTTCGAAATTAGCTGACTTACTTGTTTGTTGCAGCGCAAGTGTTAGTCCACAACGATTCCTAGGTATTTTATGCATGTCTGATTTGGAAATGTTCACGTTTTGGCCGGTGCTCAGGAGACGAAAGGCAGGTGAAGAAATTTGATATGAAGCAAAGGGTACAAATTTGGTTTTAGATTGATTTAAGGTCTGTTCCAACACGTCAAAAAACCGTCTCAGTATACGAATTTTGGTTTCTGCGCACGAATTTTAGCTTATGCGCAGAAACGTGACGGTACATTGTACGGTTTTTTGCTGTGTTGGAACAAAGCTATCGTGTAAGCTTGTTTTTCCGGAACCATTGAAATATGGAACTCAGATCTGATTCCGATTTATTCTTGCCTCTTGCGTCAAGCCACGTGTTTTCTGAATAAAAAATGGCTGTGTCATCAGCGAAACTTGTAACTGTGCCCTTCCAGTTACCCTCAAGAAGATTATTTATGTAAGTCGTGAACAGTAGCGGTCCCAAAACAGTCCCTTGCGGTACTCCGCATTTCACGACTCTAAGTGGGGTGCCTATAGTCCGATCTCAATCTCAAATTTGACTCGAACTTGGCCAAGCAATACTCAAGAGTTGAGATTCCGTCTATACTATAGTCCAATCTTAGCCAGGTGAAAGAGTTTCGAGTGGGTGAGTAAAAACTGTTATCTGGCGTATAATATACAATAGTTAATTTATTCTATGGGTTAATTCGTTACTCATTTGTAAAAGATATAGAGGTAAAAATTTAAAAAAATGAAAATATAATGAAATGTTAAGATTTATGTTTTTCTCCTTGATTTTTTCTCATACAATCCACGTATGATAACGAGACGTTAAGGTCGTTCTTTCTAGTTATAAATAGGTTTTCTGACAGATTTGCATTTTGCAATTTTTTTCCAGAAATGAATGTGCCAGAAGATAGTATTAATGAAGTCGTAGCTAACAGTTTAGCACTAGAAAAGCCTTCTAGAAGGTACCCGCAGTAGTGATGAGCAAATGCAAGACTAAGACCAAGACCGGGCTAGTCTTGGTCTTGGTCTTAATCTTGCATATGCGGTCTTGGTCTTGGTCTTGATCTTGCAGGGTCCAGTCTTGGTCTTGGTCTTGGCCTTGCAGCAAGACTCTTGCAAATCTTGCATTTATTTGGAAAAATTTTACTGGAGAGAATTTTTACAAAAAGAAATTTAAAAAAAAATCGTTTTTCATGCCTCTTGAAGTAGGTAAATAATTAAAGAAAGGGAGAGTATATGCCAGTATCAAAATTTGGATTTTTCAATATTGAGTACTTCTACCACATCAGCAAATTTTAACAAGTACCTACTTAAATCTGGCAATTTTTCAAGTAAAAAATGCTCGAAAAAAAAATTGGGAGTTAAGGGATCACTTGTTCAAGTTTGTCCCTGTAATATTGAAACATCCTTATTTGTATTTACCAGTGGCGCACCCAGAGAATATTTTTGGGAGGCCCCTACATATAGGTTGTGGATTGTGTCTAAAAATTTGAACAAAAAATTGAGGTGTCAGGGTGCGACGCCCTGATGTTGCCACATTTTTTTATACGTAAAAATACAGTTTTGGATAGCGGCCAGGGGGAGGGGGGCGGCCCAATGCCCATCCCCTGGGTGCGCCACTGGTATTTACAATTAATTCCGGGCGGCACTAACACAATAACTATATTATTAAAACGTGCATTTCATTTGATTTTTTTTTATGCCTATCTATAATTGAGTTGAAGTGTTAGTATCTTTCTATTTTCTTGATAATCTAATGCAGCTATTCTTTCAACAGTGACATTTTTCCAGAAATATTTCACTATAAGTAATTTCCTAGATTTACATATAAGTCACTGGGGGCCCGTTACGTTAGCTGGAATTAGAAATAAACCAAAATTATTATTGCTCAATGAAGAAGTGCACATCAGTTTTATGCATATCTCAGCAAATGAAAAATTTGTTAACAATTTTACCTACTCGCGTGCTGTGCGGTAACTGTACTTTTCATCACACATTTGCGTGCCGTAGTAAAGTAGTACTTTAAACATTCAAAAAGCAAAAATAATGCAAAAGATAGTAGTTTATGAACAGAAAAATCTTTTACTTTTAAACACCAATTCGATTTACATTGGAAAATTAGATATGTTTGATAATTGTGTTTGTGGAAATTCTTTATATTCTCCAAAGTTCTAGGATAGGGTAAGCCCCAATAGCAGTAACAGAGCCCATGATAATAGTTAGATATAATATATTCAAGTACAAACTACTAAATTAAATACATACTAAATTTTAGTACATTTCAGAAAAAAATTGAACAAAAACGCAAGACCGCAAGACTCTTTCATGCTCGGTCTTGGTCTTGCGTAAGTCTTGCAATGCTAAGTCTTGGTCTTGCATGTCTTGCACTGCTCGGTCTTGGTCTTGGTCTTGCAGTCTGATAAGTGGTCTTGGTCTTGGTCTTGCTTTTTCTGCAAGACCAAGACCAAGACCGCAAGACCAAGACCAGTCTCGCTAATCAATAACCCGCAGTCAGTTATTTTTGTGAGAAAACTGATTTTTTTTAAAAATAAATAGTTCTACTAAATTGTAGAAAGTTTTTCCCTAGGAGCTCGTGGGAAACGCATTTTCACGTACCACTTTCACGAACAGCGGGCATGAAAAATTTTTATCGCACAGCGCGAAGTTATTCACGCATGCTGTGTGGAAAAGTGATACTTTCCGCACGCAAATCGGTGCGTGAAAACACGTTTTCCGCACGCTAGTAAAAATAACGTTGTGCCTAACACAAGCGTAAAGTATCTTTTCCGCACAACTATTACAGTTTAGCTGTCAGTAGAGCCAGTAGCTTGCAAAAATCAATTTTCGTTGTTCATGCCTATATGGTTCATGTTTTGACTAGATGAGTGACGTTATACATCGGCGACGGTGTTATGTGTGTTCGATGAAAGACACGGGCCCTGGAATGGGGGCGAGGCTAAGCGGCAGCTGGCGGGCTGCACGGATGACCTTGAACTGTACAAAATTTTCCAAATCGGACCTTAGATTTTCTTATGGAGATTTACATAGGAAAATGGCCGATTTTGGCCTAGAATTGTCACAGCTCCTTTACTGCGATGGTTAACTCTGTTAAGACTTTATAGAAGTCCGAGTATACAGAATCAATCTGCAACCCCCTCTCCATGCTGTTCAAAATAAAATTCTTATACAAAACCAAATTTGTTGATGTCGACCTATCCATGCTGTTCCGGATTTAAAAGGTACCTACAGTCCGAGCTAATAAGTTTCCAGATAATGAGACAATCCATCAACTTAGAAATCTCAAACTCTGTGCAAACAGCCCTGTGATTTGTGACCTCTAGTAAATTAGTTTCAAAAACTTTCAGAATTATAATCCGCCATTGTTTCATCATCAAAAGTCCCCGTGAGCACAACAACAAAACCAAAGTTGTACTAACAGAAGCTCCAAAACTTCTAATGAGTATTAACCCATTAAGAAAAACAAGACAAAGTTGTTTCTAACACTTAATTTTCCGTCCTTGTGGGTTATTTAATGAGATTCCACTGCGGAGAACAAAATATACTCTTGTAAGTAATTGCGTTTTAAATTAATTTCAAGGTTTCGTCTAGGGAATGAGGCACCTATAAAAGCTTCTAAGCAATGACTAATTTTATTTGGACTCCTAACTATTAAAATTTAATTACAGGAACAAAAAAAAATAAACGCCTTGTTTAGTCTGGAGAAACCCAACAAAGCCCATCCCTATTTTTCTAACTTATAAAACAACCTTAGTGAAACATTATAGTCGAAGTTTGGATAATTAAAAAGTTTTCAATAGCCAAGATCTCGTGGCAGTATAAACAATAAGTAATTACATGGAGGATTACATCCATTGCCTTCGGGAGACTAAATCATAATCTATTGTTGCCCATAGAGCGATATTTTAATTTTCGCGAAACAAGAATTTTCTAATAATTGTTCACGAGAGAGAAGTTTCACAATCGAATTGGCGGAATATTTTCCAGTCACTGGAAATTAAATCGTCCCAGGAATTTTACTACACAAGAGACAACTACTTCTTGAATTTAGATCAATGGAAATGGAAAATACCTTTGCCAGATCTGAGAATTTTTCCACGAGTTGATAATGTTATTAGTTCTGATGTTGGTTACGAGTTTTTACATAGATTTTGATTTTTTTTTGCGAAGGACACATATTTTAATAATTTTTTTGTATTTATCATCCCAATGAATACAGAATACTCAAATGTACAAGCATATTTATTTTAACTTCAGAAGAAATAGATAAAATTAAAAAAGAGCACATTTTCCTGAAATTTAAATTTTTTTAATTGGTTCACGTTTTGTTTGGGATTGGATCGAAATAGAACAACAGAAATCTGTTATTTCAGATTGTCAACGTTTCGCAATATATTATTGCATATTCAGGACACTACAAGTAGTTACTCTATAAAGTCCTAATAATGGGCTCTTTCACTAATTTTTGAAATTGGCATATTTGGATAAAGCAACTAAAAACAGAATTTTCTGTATTTTTACTTTTGAAAAATTCATAGTCCTTCTTGAGAAAACAGAAAAAAAAGAAATACCTCCAAATAAAAACCCAGAATTTATTTCTATGACGTCGCAGCTCGCTATTTGACCGTGTTGCCACTAATTGTCAACATTGAAAATTTGTAATAGATTTAATTCTGAAATGTTCGCAAAATTTCATGAAAAGTAGTTAAATTAATTAGTTATGGATTCAAGATTTTATAACATTTTTATTGAAATTATGCTTAAACACAATTTAATATAATTTTCTATGTTTAGTTTTATTTATTTATTTTACGTTGCACTACATTTAGTCACCACCGACAACAGCGCATTCGAACCTTTACCTGCATTTACTACAGGATAAATACAGCAGAGGCGGACAGCTGTTTGCAACAACAAGCGAAATGAAAAATATTTATGCGACGTCAGCAAATCGGCGCGTTTTTAAATAATTCAAATTTTGGTAGTTTAAAATGCCTGTAAAAAACTTATTTAACCTTGTAGAACATTTTTTTTTGGTATATGTGCCTAAAATAGTCCCTCCTTTGGGATTTTATACCTAAATTACGTATTTAAATTTTAGTGAAAGAGCCCATTCTAGTTATGCTTAAAGTATTGGGTACTTACATTTGAGATTGTCTTTCTATGTCATTACATGAAAAATAATCGAAGTTGTTTGGTAGTTACAGATTCACAGGAGACGTTACATTCACATACATGGTACAATTTAAAACTTATCAAAAACATCGAAGAAACGTTATAGAAATAATCAGAAATTGAAAGTTAAAAAATTAACAAATTTTAAAATAAAATATATTTATGTATGTACATATAAGACAGCCACAGCCAGCTGTTACTCTTTGAATAATAAATTAAATAGTGTTATCGTTCGTGGAAGCAAACGAAGACAAACCAAGTAGGCAATGGCATACGAATCTGAAAAACACAAATATTAAAGCTGTACTGATGATCATTTTGTTGGTGATAAAATGATAAAATAAGCGTTACTTAAATTTTGTATATTTTTTCTTTTATTGACGCAATTTTTATCTTTTCGTATTTCGATCATCTCAGCAATTAGTCTTTTTCTGTAGTTAAATTGTGTTTGCAAGATTGCGGTGTTGCCCAAGTCGAAGTTATGTCCTGTCTCTAGTTTATGTTCAAGAGAAAGTTTTTTTGGAAATTTTGGTGTTACTTCAGTCTCTGTCTCAAATATCTACCAGTCTATCCATTGTAGTTTTTAGTACTCCAGGTTCTTACTATGAAATTTCCCAGAAGACAGTGCGAAAGTTCTAGTTTTCAAATTATTAATAATATTCATTTTTTGTTGAAGAGGGTGTTCAGACGAATAACTCAAAAATCTTTCGGAAAACCTAGGTTTGTTAAACCAATCAGTCTTTATGTTCTCTCCATGTCTTAATAGTAATACATCTAGGAAAGCTATACTTTGTTGCTTTTCTTTGGAGATGGAGAATTGAATGCTATTAAATATATTAAGTACAGTTGGGGATCGATGTTTAGGGATCGATGTTAGGATATCATCAACATAACGTTTATAGAACGGAAATTGGAATAGAAGTTTTTTTTATACAGCATTCCTGTAATCATCAACTCAACCATCACAATCGAATGTCCTTTCTGTCATGATTTGGCCAAAGAAGGGCGAGTTTACACGGAGAATTGCTTTCGATATCATGTTAACTTGAACGTCAGCGTGAGTGCAGGGATTCAATAATAGTACCAATAATCTATGACGTGGGACTCAGAAATAGTTATTTACATTGCAAGCTGCGAAAGTATACTTTTAGGTGCGAGGTATATTTAAATAGCCGAGGCGAAGCGAAGCGCAGCCGAGGCTATTTGAATATCTCCGAGCACCTAAAAGGGGTTTTGCAGCGTGTAAAAACACACAATTTACAGATGCTGAAAATTTTCTGGGCCTAACGCGGTTTATTGCCATAACAATATTGCAGTGGCGGCTATTCAGTTGCATTAGATGAAGTGTCACTTCACCAAAAAATAAAACCAAAAAATATGACAACTAATATTCAGTTTTTTCCAGCCGCCACTGAGAAAAAAGTAGAATGCACAGTTTTGGCGACATTTGTTACCGTTAACCTTACTTTGGTAACATTCGTGTCAACAAAAAAATATATTGACAGTTTTTAAATAAGTATTTTTTTTCAATATAAAGTTGATGAGTACGTCTCCTTAAGTTCAATATTTGGCTAAAATTAAGTTGAAAATTCCATTGAAGAGGCAGCAATTATCGCGTGCAAAAGTTTGTTACCGGAAAAATCCAAAGACAGTTACATACAATCAAGCCTATGAAAATTTTATGAAACGGTGTACAACGAAGAATGTGTCCACAATAACACAAGATGACGTTGGTTTGGAACAGGATTTCAATCAATATTTTCCGTTAAATCTTTTAGGACCATACAACAATTGCAATCATTGCAATTTTACATTTAATTTCCAATCTAAATAAATATTTGATGTTACTAATTATTTGACGTTTTTATTTTTTCGTCGTCCAGGGCACGAAAGTTTTTCATACTTAGCAACCGATGACCTAGCATGTTTTACTTTCGCTTTCGTTTGCCTATTCAAGATAAAAAAATAGATTTTCGTAGGGGGGAGAATGAAAAAAGAATTGAATCATTACCTTATCAAGAAGATTCAACATAATCATTCGGTAAAATACAATCTAACAAGTTTTTCGGAAAAAAATCAACTCCCCCAACAAAACAGACAGCAATCAACAAAAAGAGCTCAAGACTTTCCTATATTATTAAAATCATAAAAGCTGCTGGCTCCATTTAACATAGACAATATATTTCTATTAGGCGAAAAAGCTTCGAAACGTAGAAAATCTTCCATGGCAAAATTAACTGTTCTTACAAAACTTTCGTATAGAGCTATCCAGTTCCCATTTGAAAATCTTATTAAACCTTCAACAAATAGCACAAACGACTATATTTGTTTTTATTTGCAGCGATCACGTTTTCAGCTTTCACGCTAAGTTGGGGTAGGATGAAAAATAGTCGGGAAAGCTGGTTTTTCGGTAAATTTAAATTTTCCTGCCCTAACCGACAGACTCGCGCGCGTAACATTATTTATGGCAGGGTTTATCATTTCCTGGTAAGAAGATAATGGTCGCAAGGTTCGTGTTACACGGTTGGGCGAGAAAAAGAAATGGTATATAAGCAGACGGTGCAACGATGCAACTTTAGATTATCAGTTTTGTAAATGAAGTAGAGAAAAAGGAAAACAAATTTATGAGCTTGTTTAGTAATGGGGAATAGAGGTATATTATTTCAAAATTGATGAATTTTTTCAATACAATATGGACATCATATACTTGAAGGTTATGAAAACTAATTTGAAATAAATAAATAGCTTTATAAAACTCACTTGATGAGAAACCCCTCCAAATTTGACTGAAGACCAAAACTACCACTTAAGATTCAACCACTGCATCTTCCAAACAGTTTTTAAATTTTTCAATAGAGATATTGGAAAAATGCACTAATTAATTTGGTTTGTGACTAATTTTTTGTTTGGACAATTATTTGTCGCCCTGACATCGAGTTTCAAATAAAACTATGATGTTTTTAGAAAGAAGCCTACATCTCTCACAACTACCCTAATCAATCTAAGCACCAATTAAACCCCTCTTCTCATAATACATAATTCACCCCAAAATAGTTAGCCAAATCACTAACTAGGAACGGTTCTCCTGCTCAATTGAGATAAATTCATATTATATCTCGCAATACGGATTAATGTATTAAAATGAGTTTACAACTGGGTGATTAGAGGGTTCCGGTTTCACTTATAGATCCTATTATACACTCAATTGATTTAGCAAAAAAAAAAATATGTTATGAAAACGTAAAGTAAAACTTTTAATTAGATTTTTTAACAAGCTCCAGTTATACGTTGCGGTAGCTGTTTTTAATGCATTCTACTTTGAGGTTTTTAATGAGATTTTCTTTGGATTTGCATTTAAAAAAAAAAACCGCTCGTTATTCACAAAAGTGAAAATAAAAATATAAACCGAATTAATTCGACGGGCGTCGCGATGCCACTTGTCGTCGAAAATTGAGTCCTCGTCCGGAGTGAGTCCGTCGTCGTTAAACCGAATTTTCCATGAAAGAGTTAAATTGAAAAATCCCCTGCGCCGAGTTTAGAATAATTCGGGAAATTAACACGCAATTGGGCGCGAGAATTTAATCACGTCGGAAATGGAAACCATCAACTTCCGGTCGTGGTCCTATAGTCTGCCAATGGGGAGGACGCGTGGATGCACTAAAAACATTTTCAGCGATTTATTTAATTAAATAAATTGCGGAATTCGAGTCTGCCGTTGTTGTTAATTAACGATAGGATTTTTCAGCTTTCAATTGAATTAAATTAAATGGTAATTAATCAGCGCTCAAAGCGCTTATAGTTGGATGATTTTGAAGCTGATTTTTAATGGATTATCTTTCTATAAATTTTTGATCAAAATCTATATTGACATAAAAAGGCCAATCAAAATGCAGTATTTATATGAAAGTTACACTAATATCATCATCAACATAACGGTCAAGAAAGTTGAAAACAGGGTTTACAGAATGGTGGCACTTTTTCAACATAATTATTCATCATTTATCAGATATAGGTTTTAGGAGCTAATGAACTGAAATATGTCGTACTTTCCTGATTTCTAATGTGCTTTTTCGCCGAAATTTCTTGGTTCAAGAACGACGTTAAAGGATTTGGATTGATTCAACTAGCTTTTGAATAGATAGTCGCTTTAGGTAATAAGCGGAGTAAGTTAGGTTAGGTTAAGTCTTAAAAGGTTTGCTCTACAACTATAGAACTTGGACTCGGAGGCCCATTGGCCCATTATGATCCCTTCTTCAGGTTAGTTCCCTCTCAAATCTATAACAATTTCCTCTTTTCTTCATTTTGTGCCATTGCATGATTTTTACAGCAATGTTTCAATATAATTATCGTGAAACTGTCCAAACCACCCAAGTAGCTATAAAAAATCACTTAATTAACACAGATTGGATCCCACACAAGTAAGGTATAAAAACAACAAAATGAAAGCTGGAATATAGATAATGGAAAAAAGTTTCGTAAGTGTATGCTCTCACACAATCACTTTATTTCTCGTCACTTGAAACCCTTTATACTAAAACTACAATGTAACCATTGAAATCGATGAATGCACAGAAGCGGTCGTGAGTGCACCTTGTTATGACCGCGCACTAAAATGCTTTTGAACCATTATTTTATCCTATGTCAATTAGAGATATAATTATCAATGATTTTAAAATGTTTGGCTAACAGTGAACAAATACTTGTTTTATTTTGCATCGAGAATGCAATAAAAAGTATTTGGATATGCAATGCTTGTTACTTGAAAACCACTTTATTTTATCTTAAATTGTAATGGTGGGTACCATTCGTTTTTTTCTCTGTGCAAGTTATTATTATTATTATTATTCTTATCGAAGTAATTATCCATTGAGCAATAGGAAACGGTGAGACACCGATGAGTCTATTGCTTATGATTGTTCGACAAAGTGTCTAAAAATTTTGATTTTTTTATCACTTTTTCGTTACACTATACCACTCTATTACTTAAAAAGTTTTTCCTTCCGAGGAGAGCAGATTTTTCCTTTTTCAGCTTTTGATGATGTCCCCTGAGATTGTTTTGATTGTCAAGAGACACTTCTTCCATTCTAAACACTGGAGAGTAGTACGCATTTAGAATTTCATAGGTTTCAATAAGGTCCCCTCTTTCTCTTCGTGATGTGATGCTGGAATTATGTTGTTTTCTAGGACGAATGTTGTAGTTTCCTTGGCTAGAATTTTTTTCATTATTTTGGATAGGGTGCATGATGTGAAACTGATTGGCCGGTAGTTGGCGGGGTCGTATTTATCTCCGCCCCTGTAAATTGGGATGATAATTGCTTGCTTCCAGATATCAGGCAAAGTACCTTCGTTGATTGAGTCTTGGAAGAGCTGGGCTAGCAGCGGCACGTTGGCACATTATCTCAAGAATACTGCTAATATTCCGTCAGGTCCTGGGCTAGAGTAGGTTTTCAGCTCCAGGGGAGCTGCATTAACCTTCTTTGTAGTGAAGTTGATTAGAGCTAGTTCATTTGGGTTTTTGGTTTCAATTGGAAGGCATGAAAAACTATTTAAATTTTCTCTCGTGACAGAGTAGAATTGTTCAGCAAATACGTTTACTATTTCTTTGGGATCCTGCAGGACTTCCTGGTTACTAAAAATTAGGTCATGTAGATGGCTGTTTAGATTGTTTTTGCTAAAGGAAAAGAAGTGTTTGTCGCTCTTTTCTTGTAGGTTTTTTTCGTATTGTTTTCTTGATTCTGATATTAAGTGCTTGAGATTGTTGCTTTGTGTTGTGTCCTATACAGGCTGTAGTTCCCATCTGTTTTCTACTCTATATATTTGTTCCATAGATTTCTCTTTTTGTCGATTTCTTTGAAGATTCTTTGATTTAGCCAAGGTTTTTGGCTCATGGTTCTGCACGTCCTTTCTGGGAAGAATGTTTCTATTGTAGTAATAATGGCGTCCTGATAGTCTAGCTCTAACATGTGATTTCCTGTGTAGTCAGTTACATGTTCATAGTTGTCGATGTGAAAATTCCTTTTTTCAACTTTCTTGGTTTGGTTACCTCTGATTGTTATTTACGCTGTGGCTTTTATTATTACATGGTTGCTCTTGCCAATAGGTGGACTAGATTTGATGTGTGATATCATTTTTTTATCACTGGAGAGATACAGGTCAAGCAGGGAGCTTTGATTGTTTCTGAATAGAGTGTGAAAAATTACCAGTTGCCGACATCTCCACTCCTTGTAGTGTGAAAGAAACTCGCTTGCTTTTGGGCAAGGTTTGGTTTTTGAGTTTTTTAACATATTTCTGGGTAGTTGAAATCACCGCAGATAAGTACGTCTGAGTTTTTGTTAAGAATTTGTTGTAGCAATGGGATAAGATGGCTGTTTTCTGCGAGGCTTGCTCGCCTTGGCCTGTAGATGCAAGCTAATAGGTAAGTTATTTCGCATATTTTTCCATTCAGAAATATGGCATCAATCGTTCTTTCAAGAGAGTAGTTTTTGTTGAGATTTACTTTGATTTTGCAGCCATTTGTTGCCGATGAAGTGAAAACGCACACGCCTCCACCTTCTTGCGATGGTACCTGTCAACCCTGTGGATGTTATAGCCTGTGACTTCTAGTATTGAGTCGGAAATAGATTTATTGAGCCAGGTTTCTGTGATTAGAAAGAAAGTTGGTTTTCTTTGCACAGCAAGGATTGTAGGTACTTCGTGGTTCTTTGTTCGAATGGAGGAGGTGTTCGTGTAGTAGAATTTTATGTCGATCAGAGCAGATGTGAGTTTTTCTGGATCAGCTGAATTTGGGTTTCCTTGATTTGTTTGTAGTGGTTCATCTCTTCCAACTTGAATCTTTGCTTCAGAATGTTTTGCACTTCATATTCTGTGCTCAAAGTAATTTTAGTGGGTCTGAATTTATTTAGGTCATGTCTCCCTAGTCTTGGAACTTTATTGTTGCCTTTATTAATAAGTATATTACACTGAGAGTATTTTCTCATAATCAGTTGTTCATATCAATACATGGTATAAAGATAGTTTAAGTGCAGCCCGATACATTTACACTTCGTATTGAGAGCAATAACTATCTATTTAAAGTTCATTCTAGTAGGAAAATGGTGAATCAGAATTCACTCTGATGTGTTAACCATATCCCTAACTTATTAATTTCAATCAAATTCTGTATAAATTAAATAAATTGTCCCCGTTTTGGAAGTTGACACTTAACTTCACCTATAAGTATTTTAGACGTACATCCCAGAAAATGGTAGGTAGATACAATTAACTGTCGAGCCAACAAAATCACTCTTTCATTTATTGGTGATTTGCTTATTGATGCATAACAACCCCATTGAATGTAAAAATTTAGCCTGCCTTTTGAGAAATTTCGTGATAAAGTGGTTTTAATTTGTTTATATTCTACTTCACAACTTCATTCTTCACGTCACTCATGTCATTATTATGTCTTATGCCTAAACGATATATTATTATCATCTTGAATGATAATCCATACTCATTGCATCCTAATCCTTCCCAGTAAATACATTTGTTACATTTACGTAAATTTTACATACATTTGAGATCATTCTTTTACCAGCATTAGTTTTATGTCGTTTATGTAAATAGGCCAGGAGATAGAGGTTGAACGTCACTAACTCACCAAAAGTTCTTTTTTTTTCTGGTAGAACAAGAGCTGCTTATTATGGGTCTAACTTTTTCCAACAAAATTTCTCCCTTTAACATCCCTTTTCATCCTGCTCAAGGCAGTTTCTTGTGGTTTTTCCAAAACGTAGTGCTTCCGGTACGTTTAATAAAAAAATACCTTTATAATTAATTGAAGAGGACTAAATGTTCTACAATTTATCTAGAATCAGCATATGTTTATCACCTACCCTTTAGCCGGGGTGGCGCTCTAAAGCTGAATGACCTTGGAAAAAGATGTTTTCTTACTAAACATAAGAACAAATCCACCACAAACCATGCAGCACATACTCATAAATCAAGGGCCGATTTTTGGGTATACGTTTTATTTAGAAACAGTTACCCGTTTAAGATATACAGGGTGTTGATATTTGAACAACCCCCTATCATATCATCTGAACGGCTAATGCTAGGCTGTTCAAATTTTCAGGGATTATTGATGTAGAAATGATATTTGAAAATTCGCACAAATGCACTTCATTTTCTACCTGGAACCCCCCAAAAAAATAGGATTTGAAAAAGAAAGCAATTTGTTTTTTTCTACAAGAAAGAAAAAAAAAAAAACAGATCTTGTGTCGAGTTTGTTGCGAGGTCCAACCTCTCTTTCCTGGCCTAAAATACTATGTAAGCTAAAAGTTTGTAACTGTATATGTGTAATGTTTATGTATGTAGGTATGTAATCTTAAGTAAATACTAATTTTTGAAAGTTATTGAACCAGGATACAGAAAAGCTACCGGTTTTGAAGGTTTTCCAAAATATGAGACAAAGTTTCAGCTTTGAGGCTTAACATCTCAAAAACTATTTGAGATAAATTATTCGATTTTATTTTATCTTAAAGAGCATTTAATTCTGATTAAGAATCTATAACTATGTATTAGAATTTGTGGAATATCAATGGCGTTATGAGCGGTGAGGCAATGTCGGATAAAAATTTTCCAGGGTCAAAAATGCTAAACCTTGTTACATAATTTGGTTCACTTCAATGTGATATAAATTTTACATCTACTTAAACATGACATTATGCGTTACATTTAAGTGAAATTGTACCTTATTGTAACTTGAAAAAACTTAGAAATTATATAATTAGGTCAAGAAGTTTTGTGAATTTCTACGATAAAATTTATGTAGCTGTCTTTACTGGATAGTGTCATAAGTAGCTTTAGGTAAATTGGGAAAAATTATCAAAACAAAAACTTGATTCACAAAATAGGTAATTAATAAATCATCATAAAATCACAATAAATTTTCCTCCTCGCTCGTGCGATTTAACCCTCCTACACTTCCTTCTCTGGGGTTTGCAGTTGTTAGTTTACGCCAACAAGTCGGCAACATTACCCGACTTGCCTGATTTATGCGGAAAGGTAAATAGGGTCCAACAAATTCATTTCCGTCATCGTTTCCACAGAAGACATTTAAATCTTGTTGGATTTCGTCATAGTTTATGAAGAAAAATTACCTTGTGTTCCATTTTGCTAACAAAAGTCGTCAGATTAATGAAAAACCCTTTATATAAAGCTGATTCTCCTAATAAACTAAAATATTTTTTCGCTTCAAGATCCCCAATATAAGTATATTATTATCCAAATTCGACTTCGCGACAAAATTCCATAAACACTTTGAGTTTTAAGCTCGAAGGGATGCTACAAGGGAATCTGAACCCTATAAAATATTTGAGAAAGGGCGGAATGCAGATCCGTCAAGCAGAGTATATACAGTGCTGCTTCATGCTTTGAATAATCTGTCGTAAGATGTTTACAAGGGAAAATCTAGCGCAGGGAATCCTTTCGAGTGGGTTCAATTTCTAGGGGCTTAGGTAGCGCCCTTCAGGCAATTGCGCGATATATTTTGCAGGCGAATCAATCAATGCTCTTGTCTCACTTTCAAACGTAGTTTGAAACTGAATTCGTAATATTTCATAAACATCAATAAACTTTATTTATAATTCTAAAATCAAGAAAAAGGATCTTTTAGCCTGGCTAAAAATATACAGGCTGTTCTATTTTGAAAGAAAATCCATGTTGTACATGTACATAAAAAATGGACGTCTTGTTTTTTTTCCCGAAATTGCCAATAGATTTCATTTAATTTTCCAATAGGTTGTTACAAATAAATTTAGTTATCTGTACTTTCAGACAAAAGAACCTGTAGGTTAGTCGAATTCAAAAATAAAGATAACGTGTAGCCCTTTTATGTGCAAATGAAACCACTCAAATTCCAACAAACAATAATTTTATTTAAGATTTTTTTACAATGTAATTAACAATGTTACTCTTCTTTAAAATTTGATAGTTAACAGTTTGGTTGTTCTGGTGAATCTGACACAATATGTACCTTTCGAATCCGGAGCTCTTCAATGGACGTTGGGGTTTCACTTTCGTGAGCTGGAGCTTTTCGTGTTGTTTCCAGTATCCAGGTAAGAAGATAGATTGCTGGTGTGACGTCATTTCAGCTGATCCAGATTCTATATAGTAATCTTTATGTCGAGTAGGTACCCAGAAAAGAATAAGGAAGTTGTGCAGACACTCCTTTTCAACAGAATCAGGTAAGTATGAGCAACTATTGCAAATTGAAAAAATATTTTAATATAAGAAAAAAATTAAATAATTCAAAAAAATAATAATAAAATAATAAAGTCGTGATAATTAGGTAAGTATACAGCAAGATTAAATATGGATGCTCTTTATAATTAAGCAGAATGCTGCTTTTCTAGCAGTCGCATTAAACAGGCAAAATTTAAATGAAAAGAATGTAAGAAAAATTGAACAAGATAAACAAAATAATTTTCTAGATTTTCCCCAAATAGATAAATCTTCCTTTTTAAGTTAAGGTAGCTTCTATAGGTACCCCAAGATAAAACTAAGGGTGAAATTAATTAAATCCAAGAATTGTCGAAATTCTTGAGATGTTTTAATTAAAACTTTTCAAATGAATTTTTGGACTATCCGGATTTCTATTTTAAAATATACACCCTTTTCTTCAGCACTCTCCTTCTCGAGAAGAAAATGAGAGAGTCAAACAATAAATGGCTATACAGGCCTCTGCCTGGATTCGGTAAAATGTTGATAGGAATGGACACACAAATTTGGTTTGCACCATCTCTATTTAGAGCAAATGGTCCAATAATCCCACACTAACAATTGATTCTGAAAACCAGAACAGCAGTACCTAATTATTAGCCAAAACTCTGAATTGACTAACCTCAGAAAAATGTGGGACCACCAATCACAAAATGGAGGCACACAATTAGATAAAAAAAAATTAAAATATATCTATGTTTCAAAGGTAGATAAGATAAGATTTATCAGGTAAAAACTCAACAGTGATATGATATGGTATACACTGATGGTAAAATAAATTGAAAATTATTAAGGGAAAATCTAGAAATCTGAAGAAAAAAAATACAAAAATGAAATCGACTTGCCTTTCTAGTGGTTCCGCTAGAAAAGAGGCCGTTTTAGAACCTAAACCCTGCAGGAAACCAATCTTGTGTTTTTTTATACTTAACTGCGTAGTAACCATCGACCAATCAGAAGACAACACTCAACACACAAAAGACCGTATTCACTTCATCAATGAAATACCACGCAATAATTTTAATTAAGGTTATGTTGAAAACACAAAACCACTAATTAATTAGGTCATTAAGCCAGAAATAATTATTTCAGAACCAGAAGTTAGAGATATATCTATTTGCTTAAAGTGAGATAAATATAATTTCTTTAAATGGAAATACGAATGACTGTCAATGAGAAATAATAAAAATCATATTTTAAAAAATAAATTTATCAGGTACTAGATGGCGGTACCTTCTTTTAATAACAGATATTTGCATTTTTATGCTCATTATGGATAGCATGGCAGTACTGATATTATATTGAATTAATTAAATTTTGTAGATACTTTCAAACTATGTACTTAAATTATGAATTATTATTTTGCTGATTCTGAAATGACAAAAATACAACTTTATAATGAAAATTAGAAGAGATGGAACATGTTACGCAAATGATAAATTTATCGTAACAAGGTATGCACAATGCAATTGACGCCTAATATTTTATTTCTTGACTGAATAGAAGGTTTTTTCTTTTCTGGATAAATTGTAAATCATCTTGTCTGTACATTTTCATTGATCATATTTTCAAATCTTGGCACCGCTATTGACACTATCACCTGAAAAAAAATTCGAGCACCCATCCACAACAATCCAGATTTTTTTTTTCTTCCAAAATATATCATCCAATCCGGCATTATTCCTAAGACCAACCGAGCGAGGCGTATTATTTATTGCCTCCTGCCAAACGCATAAAGAAAGATATTTGTTGTACCGGTCCGGAGGCGGTATATTTGAAAAAAAAAACTGATACATTTTTATATCTATATTATATTATTTATGCTAGGGTATAAATTTGTGGTTTATTGGAGGGGCCAAATATTATAAAGGGGTGCTTTGGGAAATAAAAAAGAACATTGGATATTGCCGCGAGATGAGTTTATCAAATGGTATCGTTCTTTTTTGCCTGACTATATAAAATTCAGGACATGCCTTGTTTTTAATTTTATTAAAATACATTTTCTGCAAGATCATTTTTGATAATAACCTAAGGGAAAAATGCACCTGATTTTCTTAGCTGCAAACATTTTACTGAATAAATATTTGAAAATATTTAGAAACTTACCCGAAACAAAGTTAATGCTTGCGAAACTTTTTAGCTTAAAAAGCATTGATTTTTTCGAGCTGAATTTTCTTCTCGGATCAACATTCGCATGTAGTTTACTTTGGTATTAGATTTTTTGTGCTTATTTGCAAATATCGGAAGTTTCCTATTTAATTTTGAAGTTTTTCACGGGCAATATTTTGAAAACTGACCTCAAAGCTGAAAGCGTACGAGATTTGTAAGGAACTTTCAACCATATACTTTTTGATCGTTTGCCAACGTTCCGATATCTAACCGATTACCTACCTCACAACAAAAGTAGGCAACAATAAGAATTTTGGGTCTAATTCTCAATTGGTGTGCTGACTTTCTTGTTGGGAGAACTCAGGCAGTTATGTACGGTGGTGTTGTATCTCATGTCTTTGATGTTCTTCTGCCGTACCCCAGGGGTCTCACTGTGGGCCGATTCTGTTCAATCTATTCATATCAGATGTGGGTAGATTCATTGCACACAGCTCGTTTTTGTCATTTGCAGATGATCTTGAACTTTATCGTCAGTTACCTATCATCGTTGGAAGAATCACAACTGCTGCAGGATGATATTGATTTTTTTGAGAAATAGATTAGCTCGAACGAAATGTTATGAGATACCTTTTTCCACATTAGCCCAAACTGTGAAATTACCCTACACAATTGATTACGCATCAATCAGGGAAGTAGCAATCATTCTCAATTGGGAGTGGAATTAGACTCCAACAAAATAAAAATGCCCATATTACCAATACTGTGTAAAGGGTTGTTAGATGTTTGGGCTTTATATGTAGGTCCACTACTGATATGTCTGCTAGTACATTGCATCCATGTTTAAATACTCATCGGTTGTTTGGTAATCCCAATATGCTGTTCACATTGCAGCTTTGGAAAAGTTTCAGAATCGATTTCTAATGCTTACAGATTGAGTTTGGCTCATTATGACTATACTTATGACGGGATACGGGCTTTCTTGTGTATTCATACCTTGCAAAGCAGGAGACTTCAGGCGAATCTTTCTTTCCTTTACAAACTCTTGAGAGGGTTGATTGATGGCCCAAATCTTTTGTGTCTTGTGTCGTTGACAGCAGGAGAAATAAATAAATAAATAAATAATTATTTTTCTTTTGTCTGCTTACTTGAAACCATTCTCGCATAATGATTAAAAAATAATTAATTTCTGCTTGCTCTCGACAAAGTTTCCCTCGTTTGAAATGAAAATTCTTGCTGTCGAAATCTCTTTTGAATTTCCCTCACGACAAAGGCTTTATTTAAATATTTCAAATGGGAAATTATATTGGATATATATAAGCGTTCGTCTAAATGCTTTTGTGGGATTAAATGATAGAAAAACATTGAAATGCCCCTTTCGTAATAAATTTTAAAAGGGTTTAAAATATTATCCTTCTATTAATCATCACTTTAATATTATGCCCGATCTGAAGCCCCTTCTTAATGGCCGGTGCCGTTTCCAGGATATTTTATCACACCATTTCTATTTTTCTTTGTCGCTTTAATATTATTTTAAAAACGTATTTCTAACTTCTAACTGATGGCTTTTTTGGAAGAGGATATTATTCTTGTCTCAGTCTTTGGTATTGATTGAAGCCCTGGATATCATAGTTGGATGAAAATAAAGTCGTTCATTGGAATTGGATAAGTATGTTGACCAATTGTCGCAAAAGTTTGTGGAAACTTGATAATATGTGAGTGATGGGGCATATAAATACAGACTTTATTTATCACAAAGTCTCTGAACTGGGACTCACCATCTTCAAATAAAAATAATAATCAAATATTTGTCTTTTTAACCCAAGTCGACACTAAATAGTGAAGCAGTGGAACTTTGCCTGTCTCATTTCTTTTATTTCGTAAAGCCTTTTGCTGGGATAGAAGTGAACTTAACGGAAATTCTTTTACTGGTGGCAAACTTTCCTGGAGAATTATTAGGTTGGAAAAGGGAGTGCAGCAAAACGAACGTCTGGAAATATAAAGTTTATTATTGACAAAGGAAAAACGTAGAGGTGTACTTACTTACACTTGGTGCGTTGGTATGTGGCAGCGGGTGAAAATAAAAGAATTTCAAAGAGTAAACTTTTATGTGAAATTTTAAAAATGCTCAACAGAAAATATGGCAATTTCCATTGAATGAATAATGACGGCTGAACTTTTGCAATTGTAATGTACTCAAAACCCTATACAAATAAAAATATGTTACCATTAAGACACCAAAGCACCCTCTACCTGGTTAGAAAACACCCAATGACACCGGTCCATGACCAGTCGAAAAAAAAAGGTGTAAAAGGGATTTTTCATGAAAGCGTCAGCGTTGTCAACACGTATTTTCTACTTCAGAATTATTTATTGCTATATTTTTGCTTTTTGTTCAATTAATACAGTATTTGAAATAAATATTCGGAAATTTAGTTAATCAACGTGTACCGTATTACATTTTTTCCTAGTGCACTCCTGATCAAAACACCCCAGTTAAAAATATAGTTTCCTCAAATTGGGCACTCAATTTAAGTTCATATTCCTACTCACACAAACGTATCAATCACTCCACATTGTCATGAAACCGCTAATTTCGGTAATTCATTTACCAAATTTCAATTCACTTTTGCGGCTAAATAGCACAACACAAAATAGAGTATTAATGAGATGAGTTTCGACGCAAATTCCTCACAACTTTTGATTTACACCCAATCAATAATGCAACAGCGATTGTTTCAAGCAAAGCTTTATGTACTTGGCTTTAACATAAACACAAATTGTATTTAGAACTGATAATTGAGTTGTCACTATATTTATTGCATTGATTTATTTGTCTAGCAATTATTTTTTTTTGTTTTAGTGGTGCAAAAGCGAAATAATTTAAATAACCAAACTTGTTCAAAATAGTTTTTGATAGTTTTATAATTAAAAAACTCTTGTCCTACATCCGTCTGTACAATATTTTTGCAAAATTAAAACAAAAACATTTCACTTACCTTATCGCTCAGTAACTGTTTGAAAACTTCCTCTTCGCAATTACCATGTCCACCAAGTATGCCGAACCCTTAAAACTGCCAAAACAAATTTTGAAACTTTGAAAACGAGCGGTCGTAAACGAACGAGCTCCGATATGCCGCTGCCAAAAAGGGTTTCGGTGCGAGATACGCGAGTGACGGACAAAAACTGATCGCAACTCCCGTAACGAAGTCGGGAATTGAAAGTTACCGTACGGCGCCGCAAGAGCTTCTGCTGCCCTTTCGGAAGTTACCTGATAGCTATGATTTTAGATTCGAGGCGGGTGGCGGGAACGAAAGTGGGAGTTTGATTCGAGTAAATTTAGGACTTTCATTTACGAGCAAAGTTTAATTTTTTTTGAGACCAAGTGAACTTTAGGTGATTATTAGGATTCAGGAAAGGTTATTCTTCTTAGTGAAATATAATATCGATTACCGTTCTCGTAAAAAAAGTGCCTTATCGGCCGTCAGGCATTATTTTAACGAAATAAAGTTGGGTAAGATAATAATCCATTGATTTCCGAAAATATTAATAAAAAGTCTCGTGATTACCGTTTTATTTGAGTTTGAATTTCGAACCCCCTTGTGGTGAGTCCTTTTCGATTTTATTTTTAAAATTATGGTTGTTCATGGAATGTCTCTATTACTTAGGGTTTTACCGGGGAGCTGTTTTTACCGGAGAGCTGTGAGACAAGCAACACATACGTATCGGGCATGGTCGCGCATCCGTCCTCCTGTGTTGCTTGTCTCACAGCAGGTTTTGGCCATTGTTTTTCTCTCTCTATAATTTTCAACTGTTGGTACGTCCGTCGAACTGATAAGAAAACCTGCTGGGTGACTTGCACAAATTGCTTTGTGGGTTCAACGTAGGACGCCATTACGAGTCTCCAATTTTTCACTCTCTCTTGGAGATGGGAAAAAGAAAAGTCAGGTTTAAAGCTGGATGTACTTAGTGGAGGTTACGATAGGTTAAGTTAGTAGCGGTAGGATTTTTTCCTGACTGTATTATGCAGCTGGAAGTTAGTTTTCTGATATAAATCCACTTTGGTGAGTTTATTTTTTATATAAGAGAGAATACATTTATTATTTTTTCTTCTCAATCTTATTGTAGTGAGTCCTGATGAAGAGTGCAACGTTACTCGAAAGCTTGGCAATACAATAAAGTGTTCAACAGACTCTAGGCCTTTTTGTTTCACAAGACTGCAGTTCCCAATATTCCTAATATTATTATATAATATATATATTTTTTTTTTTTGAATTTGATGAAACTGCTGATTGAGAGTTAACCTCTATTTATAAATTTAATTTAAAGTGTTTTGACAGCAATTGAGGTTAGATATATGTACTTTGAAATTATTTAATTAGTGCATTTTTTGACTTCACTGTGAAATATACGCTTATTTAATTTCAAACTCACTTACGGCCAGTTCCATAATCGCAAAAAAGCCTACTTTATTCTTGAAAAGCTCCTTTGACTTCTAAAATCTGTTCCATAAACAGTTTTTGAAGGAGCCATAACGAAAAAGTGACGTTTACCTTAAAGTCCGAGCTTGGCCAATTACGCGTTGGAAAGAGTACTTTATAGGGCAATTCAACCTATATAAAGTGTCAAATTACAGTTTCTAAACACAGATGGCATATTTCGATCCATTCAGATAAAGACGATATAAAATTATATTGAGCGATACAGGATGAGAGTGGATTGTTTTGAAAAATATGACGACATAGAATTCTTTGACCGGTTTAGGTTAACAAAACCGACTGTTGGAGCCCTACACTGGATAAAAAAGCACATACAAGCTTCCTTTTTTTTTTAATAGTCTTTCCGCTTCAATTGATCTATATCTCTTACAACCGTTCCACTAGCATTGTAAGTTGTAAGCTAAAGCTACCTCAAGCCTTCTCCTTAGAATATTTCATGGGTAATTATTTACTATAGCCCCTTCACCTAATATGACACTATTGAATTTTTTTGTGAATATGTTAGACTCTTAATAAGAGTTTTTGATAAAAATTATTTGGCGCAAATGTTCCTATTAAAAAAAAAAAGAATATATTCAGTTTTCTTTTTGAAGGTGCTGTTCTAAACAACTACCCCTAAGTAATTATTTACTATAGCTCCTTCACCTAATATGATAACTTTTTATTTTAATATGATTCTATTAGATTCTGAAAAAAAGTTTTTGGATAAAATTATTTGTTGCAAGTGCTTCAGTTTGAAATCAAATCCTGTGCATCAGTGCATCACCCTCCAAGTGCCAAGAGCACAATTAGATTATAAATTAGCACTCACTAGCATAATAATTAAGAAATTGCAAACTTACCCAAACTTACCGATAATAACCCGTCCGCCCAGTGCGATCTAATTCTTGTAAGGTACTAATTCATTTTAAAAAAATTGAGCTAATTTCTTAGTTAGTGTATAATGTCCCTTGATTGCGTTTTGTTTTACAAATAAAATGCTTATTCCCGAGGACCAAATTGCACTAGGCGGACGGGTTATTATCGGTAAGTTTCGGTAAGTTTGCAATCACATTAAAAAAAAAAACATATATTTTTTTTTATTAAGACATTCGCGCCAAATATTTTTTATTAAAAACGCTTAAGAGTCTAACATGATCATGAAAAAATTCAATAGTGACAGGACATGTGAAGGGGCTATAGTAAATAATTACTTAGGGGTAAATATTTAGGAAAGCACCTTCAAAAAAAAAAAAAAATATGTATATTTTTTTAAATTGGAACATGTGCGCCAAATAATTTTTATCAAAAACTCATATTTGGAGTCTAACATACCCATATAAAAATTCAATCATGTTATATTAGGTGAAGGGGCTATAGTAAATAATTACCATTTCATGCATAGGTAAAACCAAATTGAAACTACAAACCTGGTCTGCATTTGTTAATTTATTTGTTTCTTTATTTTCAAGAATTTTAATTTTGTGTTCTTCATAAATAGCTTTCAATAAACGAACTTATTCCTCCTTTGCAAAGGGACATTCTTCTTTCTTTCATTTTGTTCTCTGCACCACAGAACCTCTGCTATCAATCATTTCTGACATCACAGATTAACCCGTCCTAAAGATAGGAAACTTCCATGTGAAATGTTCGTTCGGAGCTGTCTCGAAAATAACACGTGTGGAGCTTCATGACTGCCAAAGCTATGCGGCGCTAGTATACAAAGCCACAAGCAAATGTCATATGTGAATTGTGAATGGTGAATATAGTTTGTCAATGTGTTTGTCATCTATGTTTGTCATCAATTAGCCATTTGATCTGTGTTAGTGTTCTTTTATTTAATTTCCTATCAATTTTTGATGAAACTTTGACTTCTTAATATGTTTTAAAAAAAAGAGACTTTATGTTACATTTAAACATAGTGGAAATGCTCGTGGAAATGGGATTGGTGATGTTTTTTATTCGCCATTGTTTGATATTCACGTGAAGTCTGATTTGTGCACCAAATAAGACCAAAATTCCTAAAAATATACCTACATTTATAGCATAGGTATTACTGCAGTGGAAGCTTCTGAATTCATGCCATCAGCACTTTATCCTCAGAGACTTTGCTGAGTGTGGAATTAGTGAATTTTATTGGCAGTATTATAAACTTTTTATCGTTTTTTTTTTCAATACGTTTTTCTATTATTGTTGTGTTTAAGGCTGTTCCAATAAAGAAGGAGATGGTACTAAAATGTTGTTTTATTTCAAAAAAAATAACAGATAATAATAAAATAAAATCGATTAGGGACAAATTATTTGAAAAAAGGCGGGAGACCACGTGACTACTTCTACAACACTGAACACACTGAAGTGCACACTAGCGCCCCCATGCTGTGGCAGTCATACAACTCGTTGTATGAGTAAGACAAGGATAGGGGAAAAGGCACGAGTTTCCTATCTTTAGGACGGGTTAATCTGTGTCTGACATCACTAGAATTTTTGTCAACACACGTCAAAATCAACTTCATCTCTTTAATTTCAGTATTGCCAAATCGTGAAAACCGATAATTACTCCTTTTTGTAAGAGACTATTTAAAATGTTTTATGGAACTCAACTAACTTTAAGGGATGCTTAAAGTATACTTTAAAGAAAAGTGTTCTTTTCTTAAAGCCGACCTAACGTCATATTTATGGAACTGGCCGTTTCAGCCAATTTCATAATAGAGAATTAAAAGTTACTTTAGCTTAAGAGACTTTTTAATTGTTTTATTGGTTCACCTCTGTCAGGATTTGGTTGAGTTATGCGCCTTATTTATTTCTATTATCAGAATTACCAATTACCGTTTGCTGATTATTTCTAGGTATGTTTCTGAATTTCCACATCCCAATATTTTATATTATAATCATTTTTTTTTTAAATTCAGTGGCGCCCTTGCCATTATTAAACTATCAACACATCCCTAATAATTATTTGCCGAGCAAACCGAGCATATTATGGGCTCTTGTTAATTCATTAACAAAAGCGTTTACACCCTCAGGTGACTATGGTCATGACGAACGGAACGAAAGAAGGGACATGGTAAATTATATTTATTTTTCTATTCTTTCCTTTTCCTATTAAATTCCTTTTCTGACAAGAAGCCGCAACGCAAATGGACGTAGATAAGCCCCATATGGGAAAACTGAAAATGGGATAGACTCTATAATCTCAAACATAAAAGACATTATAACTAGGGTACCAATTAAGGACCGATTAAGAAGTGAAGAGAGAGCGAAATTGATTTTAGTGGCATGCTGACTTAATTAAAATTGATGAAAAATTTTATAGCCTGGACTAGGATTTCAATCCAGGACCTTCGCATACGCGAATATGTTGGAAGCAGAATAGCAGAAGAAGCACATTGCCAGTCCACAAATAAAAAGCATGAAAAATTAAGCATACACACACAAAAGTTTATGAAAAAGAGAAGGGTAATGAAAGATAAGCATGATGCAAATCTCCCACTTCCCTTAGTGAGTTTACAACAGCTATTTCTGGAATGAAGAGATAAAGCGGCAATAAGCTACTAAGCTACCTAAAGCTGCCTTATTGAAGGGATAACACTTAACAGATAGAGCAATGCCATTATTTCTATTATTCATAAAAAAGGAGCAAGGTATCGAAATTAAAGAAAACTATCGCCCGATCAGCCTGCTTTCCCAAATATACAAACTTTTCACCAAAATATTTACCACTAGAATAAACCACAAACTGGATGCTTATCAACCGAGAGAGCAGGATGGCTTTAGATCAGGGTTTGGAACTAACGATCACCTCCAAGTTTTTAACAGCCTGATTAAGAATTTGGTCAAATATAATAAATCTCTAGTACTAATATTCGTGGATTATGAGAAAGCTTTCGACACAATAAACGACCATGAAATGTTGAAGGCACTATCCAGCTGCCAGATAGACAAGTATGATGCTCATATGGACTCCAAGAAAGTACAAACTAATTTCCGAAAAAGAGAGGCGTGAGACAGGGCGATACCATCTCATCCAATCTGTTTACTCACTACTTTGTTAGAATAAATGTGTGAGGACATAGACAGGAAGAAAATGGGAGTGAATATAAATGGCGGAAAACTAAATCATCTCGGATTTGGAGATGATATCGCAATTATTATCGCACAGCTAGAAGTAGTAATGTAACGAAGCTACATAATTTTCCGGGTATTTTAATGATGGCTACTGCAGCTCTCTGTCCTTATGCTTTTGTCTACTAAGATACGTCATGCACTCCGCACAGATCGCCTAAAAGGCCAAATCACCAGCACTGTAGGCTGAAGGAGCTGGATCCACCGAGAGCGGACCTGCAGAGCTTTTTACCCCCGCGTACCGTTACCGTATCGTATAGGCTTTTGCGTTTACCCCCGCATAACCTAAAAGACACGCTAGTATTCGTTTACACACTCGCTCTCTCACTTTTCGTGATTATGTCAGTTCATTGAATATTACCTTTTTATCATTTTCATTACGTTTTGTATCTATTATTTTCGACCTAATAAACTTAATTTGTTGGTTTTTGTCTTTTATTTTCAGGATGCGCATATTGACCTCTGGTTTTCCGTCTCCACTGTTAAAAGCTACCTGGAGCACGTGGGCACTTAGCCACTATAATCCTACGGATTGCGCCCGAGTTTTCCGAAAACCCCTTAACCGTCCGGAAAACCAAAGTAGCGCTACAAAATTTGGCGCCTGAGCAGGGACCACCAGCCAACGTAGACCTCGACGCGGCAAGATCAATTCACGTCTAGACCAGGCACAGGAGGACAGGAAGTATTTGTTTAATTTTTTTAGGTCAATTCCACGTGTATAAAATATATTAATTTCTCTCAATGTGTGTTAGAGGATTGTATAAACTAAATTATTGTTAAAATTTAGAAAATTTGTATAGGTATAAATATAT
Organism: Ceutorhynchus assimilis; assembly: GCA_917834065.1. NCBI lineage: Eukaryota > Metazoa > Arthropoda > Insecta > Coleoptera > Curculionidae > Ceutorhynchus > Ceutorhynchus assimilis. The sequence continues at coordinate 55,282,034 of OU892278.1, forward strand.
TTATCGAAGAAAAGGGGGTGTGTAATGAAGCTACATAATTTTCCGGGTATTTTAATGATGGCTACTGCGTTAATCACTTCGGCCGGATTAATTCCACAGGATAATTAATTTAAATAATATTTTGCGCGTGACCTTGTTTGAAAACGTACGATCCAATAAAACCGAACGTCGAACGCATAGCGCATTCGTCCCGCATCGCAGTCTCTCGGACTTTCCAACCGCCGTTCCCACCTTTGACGCACAACGACAGGTGATAAAAGGAGGCGCGCGGCCACAATTGGGACTCTTCTTCTGTTTACAGGTTCCAGCAGCCCAGACCAGCTGCACCTAGACCACCAACCACAGAGGTAAGCCGCTGCCTTGGACTCCGCTCCGCCGTCGTCAGCGCCGACGCGACGCCGACGCCTCAATAAATCGTACGATCTGGGTGAGTGGGACTGCTCTTTATACAGTGATGTACACGGACTGAATGGGGTTACCGTTTACAGGGTGGCCCTATTCTTTCTGTGAACTGTGACGGACAATGGGGGTTACGTGATAGACGTTTACAGGGTGATCCTATTCTTTCTGTGACGGACTTGAGGGGGTTACGAGCTGGACCGCTAACAGGGTAGCTCTATCTGTCCTTATGCCTTCATATACCAAGATACGTCATGTACCCCGCACAGATCGCCTAAAAGGCCAAATCACCAGTACCGACAGCTGAAGGAGCTGAATCCACCGAGAGTGGACCTGCAGGGCTTTTACCTCCGCGTACCTTTACCGTACCGTATAAGCTTCCGCGTTTACCACGGCATAACCTAAAAGGCATGCTAGTATTCGTTTATACACTCGCTCTCTCTCTTTTCGTCATTCCGTCAGTTCATTGAATATTATCTTTTTATCATTTTCATTACGTTGTGTATCTATTTTTTTCCGACCTAATAAACGTAATTTGTGTTTCATTTTGAGGATGCGCATATTGACCTCTGGTTTTCTGTCTCCACTGTAAAAAGCTACCTGGAGCACGTGGGACTTTTCCGAAAACTCCTTACCCGTCCGGAAAACCAAAGTAGCGCTACAAATTTGGCGCCCGAACAGGAATCACCAACGTACACCTCGACGCGGCAACGCCAATTTACGTCTAGACCAGGCACAGGAAGACAGGAAGGTTAATTCCGCGAGTATAAAATATATTAATTTTTTTCATTATGTGTTAGGTAATCGTATCTTTGTTAAAGTTCAGAAAATATTTATAGGTATAAATATTTTTACCGAAGAAGAGGGGATGTGTAACGAAGCTACATAATTTTTCGGGTATTTTAAAGATGGCTACTGCAGCTCTAGTTTTATTACTTTGGCCAGATTAATTCTACAGGACAATTAATTTAAATAATATTTTGCGCGTTATCTTGGTTGAAAACGTACGATCCAATAGAACCGAACGTCGAACGCTTAGCGCATTCGTCCCGCATCGCAGTCTCTCGGACTTTCCCGCCGTCGTTCCCACCTTTGACGCATGGCGACCGGTAATAAAAGGAGGCGCGCGGCCACAATTGGGACTCTTCTTCTTCTTCTGTTCAGGGGTACCAGCAGCACAGGCTTGCAGCACCTAGACCACCGACCACCGAGGTGAGCCGCTGGCTTGAATTTCGTCATCAGCGCCGTCGCGACGCCTCAATAAGTCGTACGATCTGGGTGAGTCGGCCTACATTTATACAGTGATGTACACGGACTGAATGGACAACGGACAAAATGAACTATAATGAAAATCAAAGTGGCTCAGTATGCAATGGAGCTATCTATACTGGGATGATCTTTAAGAGGATAGTACCAAACATTGAAATCCGCAGACGAACTGGATTGCAAGATGCCATGAAAACTATAGCCAAGCTAAAATGGAACTGGGCAGCACATATTGCTAGAATGACGGATGACAGATGGACCAAACGCATTACGGAATGAAGAACAAGAGCGGATACCCTAGGAAGTAGAGGACGACCCCCAACCAGATGTGCAGATGATCTGAAACGTATATGTACAAACTGGATGCGGGTCATGACCGAGCGTTCTGAGTGAATTTACCGAAGGCTTGTGTTCAGCAGTGGACTAGACTGAGCTAATGATGATGCTGATGATGATTGCCTTTTTAACAGTCGAGCTGGAGTCGGTTTTTCATGAATTATGCGCTTTCCTTTTTCTTTCTATGAGGTCTTGAATTTCAGTGTCGGTCTCATCAAGCTAGTCTTGTTGTTGCTTTTGTATGTAGCCGACCGTTTCTTCTGAGGCAGATGTTATTGCGGTCTTCATTATTTTCCAGTCCAATGGAGCATGGTTGCTAGAGCAACTACAACGTAGATAGACTAATAACAGTGTCGCCATCTATGAACTAAGCTATGAGCACTCTACTGAACAATAATCTGTTGTAGTTGCTTTAGTTTTTGAACGGTCACTTGATTTAATGTTTTTTCTATTCCTAGCCACTTCTTATAAGTCAAAACACTTTTGCCTTTCCTTGTACTCTCTCTCAAATGGTAGCTATTCAACCGCAATTCTGGTTTTGCTAGTTCAGTTACAAGATTCTTAGCTCTGAGGCCTTGAAAGTCTACTTATTACTTATTACACTAGTGCGATAATAAACCTTGACGCTACATGTTTGAAACAAATCACATAATAAACTTTCATCCTAGAAGTCTTTGTTTAACATAACTCTATGCTTTTCCAATTTCAAGCAGTTTGTAACAAATTATGATACTTTTGCTGAGTTGCACTTAGCTATATTTATACAATATTTTCCCAGGCATGCTGAGTGGCATCGGGGAGTCCGCTAAGCCGACGAACGATACGAAACGTAGTATAACTCAAATAAACAAGCGGATGACAAATTCTTGAGGCTTAATTATGGGGATAAATTTCGAGGAAATACTAATCCCAGCAATAACGGCCGACGGAAGCATCGCCGGCTGGCACTAAAACCTAACGAGACGCTTATTTTAATTATGCAGCCCCTAAATGATTTTTACCTTACGGAGAAGATGATGTCTTGAGCTTGATAAGATTATTTCAGCGGAAACGGCAAAATGGCCCACTAGAGAATGAAATAAGTTGCCTCTTAAGACGAGCATACATTTGAGAAAATACGGGCTTAGCGTTTATGTTTTTACAAGGGGCTCGAGTATATAAATTTCATAGTTTAAAGTCCTCTTGCAGCAGTAACATTTAGTAAAGCTAAATATTATCCTACTTCACAATAAGAAAATACAAAATACTGTGCTTTAAGGGTTCTTTGGAAGTAACTTTGCAATTACTTATAGCTTTTTATTTCACAACACTGTAGTTTTTAACCATATAAAACTAGTTTTTAAGCAGTTTCCTGTTTTCTACTTTTCCGAGCCAGAAAATGAAATGGTCGAAAAGATCTTCTTAAGTATATCGAAGCATATAAAACCTTACGAATCCACTATATATTGGAAAGTCCAGAATATTGTCAACTAGCTACATAGGAAAGGAGGACCTGGTATTCAACCTTATTAATTTAATTTCGATCGGATGTTTATTGCAATTCAGCAATAAATTCATATAAATAGTCGGCCAAGCCGAGCAACAGACAAACTTGAACCAGTGTTAGTACCGCCACCCTGGGAACACCCCTCTGGAGTCAAGTCTCCCTAGTGCAAGTACCGCCACCCTGAGAAAGCCCCTCAGTTAAACATCGATTAACATTCAACGTAACATTAGCATTAAAACCGACATTCCTAAGTAGCGTCAAACGTGTAGCCCTATCCATGGAAGAGCATGCATCCTGGAGGATTCATGATGTAATCACTTCATAGCAAATATACACCTTTTCATATAAAAACTGAGCGAGTTTTTCTCCATCGATCCACCCTATACTCCCAGTAGCAGAGAGGTTGTGTGATTTGGTGGAGGCGCCGGGCGCCGAGCTATAAGTAAACCCAGACGATCCAGAAATTAATATTGACATCAGAAAAAGTATTAGTAGTAGCAAAATCAATGGGAGGAGAAATTTTGTGAGAGCTACATGCGTCTCCGACAAGTGGACACTTGGGACTGAGCATAAAAACGGACAAAATCAAAAACAGATTTTTTTGGGTAGGAATGCTTAAAGACATCGGAAAGTACGTTAAGGGATGCCCAGTTTGCCAAGCTAGAAAGGGACAACCTTATAGAAAAACGCTAGGGATGTTACAACCAATACCAGTGAGAACAATTTTCGACAAAATCAGAATTGATCTTTAAGGCCCATTTAGAAGAAGTATTAAAGGGAAAACAATGATAGCTATAGTTACCGACTACGCCTCACGATATGCCACCACAGCCGCCTTACCGAATAGAAAAGCCGGACCAGTTGCAAATTTTTGACTGGAAAAAGTATTCTTGATACACGAGATGCCAAGAAATCTTCTTAGTGACATAGGAAAAGTCTTTCAATAGGAATTAGTAAGGGAATTAGGAAAATTAATGGGAGTAAGAATCCAGTTTACAATCGCATATCATCCTTGTTGTAATGGTCTCACTAAAAGGCTAAATAAGACAATAGCTTACATGTTATCCACTCTTAATAAGAGCAGTAGAAAATATACGAAAAAGACAAGGAAAAGATAAGGGACGTTTTGAAGAACGACATAGAGAATTAGGTTTCGTAGTTGGATACAAAGTTAAGGTGTTCATAGTAATCAGAAAGGTTGGAAGAAGCGAATAGTTACTCTTAAGATGGTTTGGACCATACAAAGTAATTAGAAAAATAGAACTGAATTACGAGGTAGAAAAAATTGGAAGCAGAAGGATACGGTCCACGTGAGTAGGATGTTACCCTTTACGATTCATGGACAGGAGCTGCGCCTATTGAAGAAAGGCCAGTGGAGACAGATATTGCTGAAGACAGACGGAGGATGAAGACAAAGAAGAAACATTTGTAGAGGAAAATGGAAGCAGTGAAGTAGAAAACGAGGTAGAAGAAGACTGATTGTACAGATAAAACATAGGCAAAACCATGAAGTAAGGGAATAGGAAGTAGAGATAGGATAGAGAATAGATAAGATATTAAATAAAGTAACAAGGAGGGATGGAGAGGAACGACAGCTCAATATAAGAGGAAATTAGTACCAAGAAACCATTTAACTCTGTTTGCAGGATACTGGTGCTGGCCATAGGGCGATACCAAGGACAGGAGGTAGAAGTATCCACAGGAGCCTTATGGAAACTGCTTTTGAATACAATATCGTACGGGGGATCGATCCCGCTGACCTATACGGTACCAAGGCAAGACGAAAATCGGGAAACGGCAATGGAATGCCTAGATAAGAAAAAAATTGAATGTAAGGTGAGTGATGAAAGCAATGGAAGAAATAGCCGGGGCAGTGGACAGTAAATTAAACAGCCTGAACAATGGAGGGATCATTCAGAAAACAATAAGAAAAAATCAAAGATAACAATATCGCTGTCGTTTATAGCCGATGGACTCAACTGGTGTTGCGGGGTGGCCACACAACAAAAATTGGACACTCCAGTTATGGACGAAGACTCTTTAAAGTCAAGATTGGATTCAGTAACAGAAGGACTGCAGTCTACGATCAAAGTGATAGGGCAATAATCGGCCTACATGAAACAGTCACCAGAAGAAACAGCGGCGGCCCTAGAAATGGCTGAAGAAAAGATCAAAAAACTGTAGAAATTGGTAGAAAAGGTCGGAAACGAGTATTTGAAGGAAGAAGCAACGCAACGTAATCTGATTTATCTACTCTTGAAGAATAATAAAGATATTGCGAAAAAGGTGGTAAAAATCACTAGGACCATGAAAAAACATAATATCATAGATTCATGTAGACACCACCATATACCAATGGCGGTTGTAACTCTAGAAATCCTGAGGGCAGACTTGGGACACCTGAACAATGAGCTAGGAAAAAGCGAACACGAACTAACAATTCAAATACAGGACGTATTTTAGTACTACGAGCTCCCAATTTGTGACTATAGTTTCACAGACAATAAACTAGTGATCCACATAAAGGTACCTACAAACGAAAAAAAAAACACACATGGGAACTATTTGCTTCACAAACGTACCCTTTTTTTTGGCAAGGACAGACATGTAATAATCGAACACAACACACTTTACATGGCAGTAGCTGGAAGCCACAACTATCACAAAAACAAAGCCACAAGACAAATAACAGGTACCGCCAACATTTATGTAACCCATATGAAAATAAGCTGTGCTACCTACCAAGGTTTTCAGGCGACACACTTCAAGGTCCTTCATGTGCCACAACATTATTTCAGGGTACCACAGTGGACGACCTGACCACCCATTGCCCAATGAGGTGTCATGAATCAACTCTACTGGTCATCACGGAAATTGGAGATGATCAATTTATTTTAGCTCATTTCTGGACAGAAATAACAATCAATTGCCCTAATAAGTCCACAGTTTTACAAAAAATCGGAACTTCGCAACCAGGGGCAATCAAAGTAGTAGTGCCGTGCCAATGTAACCTACAAATAGATAGTAAAATTATGATTCCAAAGAGGTTTCTCTGCAAGGAAGAGGATACTCAGTTATACATTACTCATGTTATCCCTGCAGCATGGACAAACCTAAAACTATTCATCCTGAACCCTTTGATGACGCCAGCACTAGTAAAGTTCAACAACATTCACGAATGCATAAATCATAACTGGTTGCTGACCATACCACATCGGAACCTAACATCAAATAAAGAACTGTTAGAAGATATATCAGAGAAATTAAAAAATGGAAAAACAGCCAGCACCACTTACCGTTGGACAACAGAAAGCCACAGTATAATGGTGGTGATATGGAACACCTTGATAACGATAGTGCTGATATACGTTTTATGGAGAAGGTCTCAAACATTGATTCCTGCATTTTTTAAGCTTGTAAACGGCCAGGACGGGCAACGGCCGCGAGAACACGATGCATTATTTTACATCACCTGCGGATTATTTGCACTGTTTCTCATGTATCTATTAGGAAAAGGGCTTAGGTACCTACAAAAGAAAACAAAAAAGCAAACAGCTCAACAGGAAAAAACAATATGGACAAACATGAATATATAACCGAATTTTCGCGACGAATGTAGTTCATCCAACGACGAACCATAGTTCATCTGTGACGTCATGAGTTTGAACGGTCGCTAGAAGCTGTGTCCATGCTTCTGTCGAACTACGTTCAATATGACGTCATGAGTTTCTCGCGAAAGCGTTTGTGTTCATGAAATCATGGAAGTAGTTCGTCACGGAAATTCGGTTTACATTACGAATAACAGGTCATAATTCTGACGGAACGCTGACTTGCATTTTCCATAAAGTAAACGAAAACGATGCCAACGAAGAACATGAGACGAACGGAACCCGAGCTGAAGATATTGGACACGAAGTGACACGAACTTTAAGCACAGCTTCTGTAAAATAGGTAGGTACTACGCCAGGGGCGGACCAAGTATAAAACCACAACCAAATTGCTGAAAAAAAAAGAAAAAAAAAAAGAGAAAAGTCTTTCCATCTATCCACCCTTCATCCCCAGTCATAGAGAAGTTGTGACAATATGATCAACCTTAATTTAAAAATTAAATGACAATTTGAAAAAAGAATCCAGAAAACAGATGTTCAAGATGATGTAACAAAATGAATAGTAAATTCATAATCAAGTTTAGCTATCGTGAGAAATTTTTTTATTTTTATAGAGAGTTAAAATGTGACCCTAATGGAATTTACAAACACATGGAGTTCTGCGAAAGACTTAATCTGTTCAAGGGTAAAAATCACTTGAAAGCCAGAAAATTATCGAGTTTCATCGCTTCAAGATTATTCTTGCTGTAACCCGAAATTGACAAATATATAGCCAAACTTTATGTTTTTCTAGATAATCACTAAACTTTAAACTAATCTGTCGACTGAACCAGATCCCATGTGGTTGTATCAACTGATTCAAAGTCAAGGATAATCTTCCAAAAACCCACGTTTTATGACGAACCCAGATGTCAGGTAACTGATACCGTTGCTAGAAAGAACTATATTCGAAGCATGTGTGTGTGGAGCAAAGCAATAATTACATGCGCTAGATTTTTATGATACAATAACAAATTGTATAAGAATAATATCAAGGGTTATTACTTGGGTTAAATGTTAACTGTAAGATAATCAAATGCTTAGTTATAATCAAGATAAAGGTAGGTTAAGATAGGAGTGATTATTCAATTATTTTATTATTAAATTAATAGAGGATTGTTTAATTTATTTCATCCTTGATAATAAGGTTAGAAATTAGGGAACTTTTATTTCATTTACTTATTCAGGTTAGAAATTAGGGAACTTTTATTTTATATAGTTGACTAGGTTGGAAATTAGGAAATAAGATAATAAGAATAGAAAGCATAGGTAATTAGACAAGGCAAAGGTTTTTAATTAAAAGGGAAAACATGTTCAATTGACTATTTCACTGGAGTGTATTACACCGGCAATAAATTCGGTATTCAGCTGACAATATTGCTACCTGGACAATACCAACAACATGGTATTTCAGCGACCATTTTTTGACATTGTCAAACTGATATTTTTAATTTGAAGTTTTTATTCATATTTTTGCATCCTATTTATTTTCAAAATCTTACGTGAAAAAGTCATGACGAATACCACTCGAGAAAAAATTGTGTAGGCAAAATTGTTCTCAAGGTTTCATTCAAGTCTGTTGCTTTTCGGCAATTTCGCTCATGACATTTTTGATAAAATCACTCGCCTGACGGCTCGTGATTTTGTCAAAAATGTCATTCGCGAAATTGCCAAGCAACAAACTTTCATACCTTTCGAAAATTTTGCCGACAAAATTTTTTCTCTTGTGATATTATATATGACAATTTGACCACATGTAACTAGCGAATTCTGTTGGAGAGCTATCAAATTGGATCATAGGGTGTAGCAGTTTGAATGGGGAAGGTTGAATAAACTTGAGAAACAATGGGAAAACAACAAAATCCAGGGGGTACTTTCAGCGAATCGCTGAAAGCTAAGAGGGTTGCAGATCTTCGTCTGTCGATTCTCGCAAGCCCGGTTTTAAGGGGTAGCCAATGGGCTTCTAAAGTGGTACCCAGAGGGTGGTTCCTTCCGCTTATTTAAGCAGATGTTGAGGCCAGTTAACTTCAGTTATCACCAATTCGCCACTAGTTTTCACTAGTAGTTATCGCCGGAAATTTAATTCGCAAAGTCTCAACTAGTTCTCGATCCGTTTCTCATCCTCTAGTTCATCTGCCGCACGGTACTTTAGTAAAAGCTCTTCGAAGAGGTGATAGTTTATTTTTATTTTCAATTCCATTAAAGTGTCAGATTTGGAACTAATCTATTAATTGGGAAAATACTATCTTTTCTTTCATTTTCATTTGTCTTTTTTTCTTTAGTTTAAATTGTTTATGGTCCATAATAATAGTACATTAATTTCAATCTTTAACAGTTGTATGCAACATCCTCTTTTAACTTAAAAGCGCTTTTTAAAACTGGTCACTTCTAAAAATGTCTATTCTAAACCATACAAATTTTCAAAGGTACCAGTTTTAAAAAGCGCTTTTAAGCTGAAAGAGGATGTTGCATACAGCTGTTAATCTTTTAAAATTAGTTTTTCCTTTTCTGGTTTTAAAATTTCCTTTCAATCACTGGTGGTGACATAGAAAGATCTTACGTGCCGGTTTGTGCGGTTAAAGAAGGTGTTTGCAGCTTCAGCAGAAAAGTGGTAAGTGGTATTAATTTTGAGTCTCTAATAAAACCTTTTAATAACCACTCCAAGAATACACGAAAGAAGATTTCGTTCAGATTGCCCGCGGTTCACAAAACTGTTATTTAGGGGAAAGTGGGTAACATTGAGACACGGGTAACAGTGAGACATTCAAAATATTAGCTATTTCTTCACTTTTTAAATAGGTGTCGCCCCAATAAGACATTAATGATGTCTTAAGAGGAGTATCGATTCTATTTTCAACCATCTCCCATTTTTAGTTTCGTCTGCAACGCGGGAGGGGGTACAACCTTTCGGTTATTTTTTTTTGCCAACGAACTTTTTCGGCAAAATTTGAAAAAACGGTGATTTTTTCTAGTACGCATAGTCTTTGAGTGATATAAGGGAACCTTTCTGCTGTTAATTGGATTTATTAAAACTAAATTAAGATCGAAGGGGGACTAAAAAATGGCATTATATTTTTTAAAGTGACTTGGGTATGAATGAGACATGTTTAAATGGGTAACACTGAGACTATGTAGTTCTAGTAGAATTTGCAACTGAAACATTAAGGCAAAAAATCTACCTATTACATAGGAAAATTGTTATCAGAAATCGATAGTGATAACAAAAATGATTATGAATTACCATTTTTAAGGAAAAGTGATAAAAAGGAGGGATTTTTGTTTCCCCAAATGTCCAGATTTTAGAGATATTGCCACTGTTTCTAAAAGAGATATTAAGATGATTTTGCCAAAACCAGTGAATTACGGAATGACTGAAATCGATCCTACCATGGCTTTGAAATTTTGTCTGGGTCATTTGTAGAAGTTTGTTTCAGTTTATTCAAGTAATTATTTCTCATTTGATATAGTGTCTCATTGAACCCCCTGCATGGGTATCAATGAGACAAATCTCATGATAACTGTTTATGTCAAATATTGTCTTTGTAACTGACTATAGAATCAAAAACATAATAAATTTCTAACTTAGATTTATTCTTGAGTGTTACTGAAAAAAAAAATCCATACTTTAAAGGTTTATGGTAAAATATTTTCATTAGAAAAAAAAGTGTCTCAGTGTTACCCAGTTTCCCTACTGCTTCAGATCAAATTTACTTTTCAGCATAATTTACCACTAAATTTTAAGATGTAACAGAATTATTCACGCTACCAAAATATCAATTCCTACATAAGATCTCAATTTTGTCACAATGATTAGTGAATGTTATTTGAAATAAATTAACAAAAATGTTAAATGCGCTATTGACTAAAATTGATAACATAATGTAGTAGATATATGTATAAAATATTTGTAAAATTAAATTTATATTAAATTTTTTCCTGCCGCCATCGAATACCGAAATGATTTTAGAGAATTTATTTTCAACTTCGTAATATAATAGTCTTAGGGCAATTTTATTTTGCACTTTTTTCTATATTGTATATTAAATTCTAGGAGTTAATGATTTTTCTCGCACCTCTATACCATTCCGAAAATCCTAAAAGCTATCCGAATTCCACGTTGTAAGCCCCTCTCTGTCTCTATGCAGACACTTTAACTGTCAATAACATCCTGCTCGCTGAGACAGGCATACAGTGCTAATATCCTTCTCCTAGAAGCTTTACTTTTGTTCTTTTAATTTTAACCTCGACAGCTTCTAAATGAAAATATAAGAAAAACATTTTTTGCAACCCTCGAGGCTGCTGTCGAGTTACCAAAATTTATTTCACAAACACTGTATCCAAAATTAAGTCAACCCTTGTCACTTGTGGGTTAAATTTGCGAGTACTTAATCAGTTAGGGTTTCGAAAGGGCATCAGGTGTGACTTCATAATATAAATCGATTGACAAAAATTTTAGGAAATTATTAGACAAAAAACCCAACATAGCATAAAATTGTTTCCTATCTAAAGTCGTTATCGAAATCCGTAAACCTTCTGCATATGTTACGCTTTATAGTTTTCGTTTTTTGTTCGGATATCACAATAAACCTTAAGTCGGAAAAGATTTTGGAGGATGGAAATGGAAATAGCCAATGAATTTTTGAGTCGTAACAGAATCGAATTGCTCGCCCTTTTGAATACGATTTGACGTTTTTTTTTTTTATTTTTTTTTCAATGTGTTTTATTTAAAATTTTTCCTTTTTGTACAATAACCTTTTTGAAGTGATTTAATTGACTTCCGAGCGAGTTCCATTAAAAATCCTAGTACGGAATCTTTATTATTGCTTTTTCATTGTTATATTATAACAACGCAATTCAATTGTATTCTCATATTCCCAAAGAAACCTGCTGCTGCAAGCTTCAATTTTGTCTTGTAAATTGAAATTGAATTTGTTAAAAACAATTTGAAGTGAATGGAAAATGAAATTAAATATTTTTTAGCTAGGAAAAAGGTAGATTTTTTATCCACTTTCAAATCGAAAATACAAAATTTAATTAATCCCTCTATTGGTTTGCCTATTGTTTCGTAAAATAATGCTGTTCCAACGCAAAGTTTTCAATATCAGAATATCGATATAATATAGGTAAACTTCGATTTTGATTGAGTTTGAGGAATATTTTATCTTCTGCTTAAAACAAATCTAAATTTCACAACCTAATAAACACAGTTATTGTCAAACTTTCACAAAACGAGAATTTGCATAAAATATTTCCAAAAGTTCCTGTCTTGCCGCCAGCTTTTATTTCCATAAATTTAAATTACAAATCCGTGAAAATTTAATTTATCCGACTTCCTCTAAATGGCCCCTTTGTATAGGACAAATCCGAATTTTATTACTACAATCCGGAAAAGCGTCGAACTGAAAAATCATAAAATAAATTTGAATGCTCTATTCCCACATCGCAAAGTAAACTGCAATAGTCGGAGCACATCGTTTGACCAAGCAACGTGAATTTTTACTATGAATAAGTTTCCAGATGAAAGGCGTTATATTTAGATATAAGGCTATTCAGAATGCGATTCTATTTTGTGGTGGGCACCTGGCGGTTCGAACTGAACAGTGAAATACTGTTATCGGATGCTACAAATTTTCCAATGTGCTTGGGGGCCCACTTTTATGGAAAATGAACGGCACATGATAAAAATATATGGAAAAATACTTTTTGGCATACAATACCCTTTATTGAAATATAAAAAAAAATAGGTCAAAGATAATAATAATATCTCTACATAAACATTAGAGTTATTACACTAGATCTGTTATTATTTTTCACACCTTTTTTGCCTTTCTGTGAAATAAAACACAGGACTAATTCCAGTTATTTTATTTTCTCTCTTGTCTGCCTTGCTTGCTCAAGACAGACACACACACTCAGACAAGGTTGGATAGCCGGCTCTAAAAAACGTTGTTGCCGTGGTTAGATTACACCATTTTCTCTTAACTCTTCCACCTACAACCTGGGTACATTTTGGACCCATACTCCGAATTTTTGGCATATTTTGTGGATTTGTCAGGTTAGTGAAGCGCCACTTATAATAGCTTTTTATTATTGCAGTATACACGTGTATGCAGATTGTAGGTGATGTTGTTTAAATTATTTAATTTTCATTTACAATAATTGAGGAAGGGTACATTATGTACCCCGGTTTTAGTAAAGCAGAAAAACAAATTATTCTTGATTACAACTCTACAAAATGGGGTGTTCATACTTTAGATCAACTCATAATACATATATAACAACATCTAATAATGATAATAATAATAAAAATAATAATAAATAACAAATAATAAATTCTAGGACAATTCTGTGTACTATGGAAGTGTTTGGAGCCTACATACCAAAGTTAGCGCCTGAACTTTTGTTTCTCAAAATTTTGTTTTTATATATTTTTTTAATTGTTAAAGATGTTTCTCAAATGTGTATTTATTATTTATTTGATGATGGCGCAACCTATTCCACTAAAACATTCACTTTAATCGTGGGGACAAAATGTACCCAGGTTATCAAAAAACGTGCAAAAAAAACCTTGCAGGTCGAAGGATTAAATAACATTAAAAACAAAACCAAATTATAAATAATATTTATGAAAATAATTACACATTTCTTTATTTCATAACATACCCCCACCTTGAAGCCTCCCAGGTTCAATTCACAAAATTATATAATATTTAACCCAAAGTAATTAGGCATTCCAACGACCTGTCAAAAAGTGCGTTGTGGCAGAAGTTCATTATCCCGTATATGAGAGTATGTAATTTAAAGCTTTTTCAAGTGCATTTTGTGGTTGTTTTGTGAATGAACTCTGTTTATTTTTTTATTTTATTGACATTAGTGTTTCTTCCAATTAAAAATGCCACAAACGGGTCTTGAAGTTGATTGTGGAAGTAGTTTCAACAAGGTAACAAGGATGGTGACAGGCTTTTTTCATTGCCCTTTATTTTAAAATTTTCCAATTAAAACGTGAACATTTTTCACTGCCACTGTTCCTGCATCTGAAATAAAGCCTTTTTCGAAATATTCGTAAGAATCTAAGCTTTTGTGGGCCTTCATTTGCTCATTAATGTGAACTGTGGATCAAAATGTCATCTGGACATTTTTTAAAACTAACCGTTCGCCCAGATCCCGATTTTCCTGCATTCAAGTTTTTAAATATTCACTCTGCATCTCAAAAAGTATATTATAACAAAGTAAACTGTAATTAGCTTGAAAATATTCCAAATAAACTCAAGATAAACAAACGAACGTCAAATTTTCCACGGTCGCCATATTGAAAAATCACGTGGTTTGGAGAGCCTAATTGTAGAACCAAGGGAGCAAAAAATCAATAAATACACAAGCAATACAACTATTTCGGAACACAGGTACCGCTTGGAAAATCGAAATTTTCTGAAGGATTTTCAAAAGCACTTGTTGAGGTATTACCGCTTTTTACACATTTGGTTTGAAAGGTCGGAATATCTATAGGCAGATCACAAATTTTAGACAAAGCTCGTTTGATTTTACCACGTGCAGTCTTAATTGTTGCCACCCGTGCTATACCATCATGTCCGGGATGCAACTCCACAACTCTTCCCAAACACCACTGAAGGGAAGGAACATTATCTTCTTTTATTATTACTAACATACCAATCTTCAACTGTAGCTGGGTTGTATGCCACTTTTGTAACACTTGCAGCTCTGACACATATTCTAAGACCCATCTTGTCCAGAAATGTTGCTAGAAATGTTGCTGCAATTGTTGAAGATGCTGATAATGGGAAAGTCTTGTTTCTGGGATATGTTGAAAGTCTGGATCTGGTAAAGAAGTCACTGGTTTACCGATCAAAAAATGTGAGGAGGTAAGGGAGGAATAATCACTGGGATCAGACGACATGGGTGTTAGAGGTCGAGAATTTAAGATAGCTTCAATTTAATTGAGAACAGTAAAGAAATCTTCATATGTTAAACAGGCATTAGATAAGACTCTTTTTAGATATACCTTGCAGGATTTGACCCACGCCTCCCAAATCCCACCGAAATGAGGTGCAAACGCCGGAATGAAATGCCATTCAATACCTTGTTGAGCTGCAAAGTCAATGAGATAATTCGAATTATTTTTCAAAAATTTACCAAGTGCCTCTAACTCATTTTTTGCACCCACAAAATTGGTTCCATTATCCGAGAACATCTTATTGGGTTTACCACGTCGACGCCACAAAGCGGCGCATTGCTGCAATGAAAGCATCCTTTGTCAACTCTGTCACTAATTCTAAATACACCGCTTTGGTTGCGAAACATGAAACATATAAAGAGATATATGCTTTAATTCCCTTACAACCTCTTCCATTTTTATCTTTAATGAATAATGGACCAGCGTAGTCTACGCCACATGCAGAAAAAGGAAGAGCAGGTTTCAATCGGTCTTGGGGCAACATACCCATAACTACATTTCGCTGTCTAGGTTTGGCTCTGAAACAGCGAACACATTCATGCACAATTTTTTCCGCTAACATCTATTGGCCAATATTTCTCACGAATAGAATAAGCCAAGTGCTGAGATCCAGCATAGTATAATCAAAAATGCTTAGCTCTCAACAGTAGCATAGTTAAATGATGCTTTGCACTTAACATAATCGGATGCTTTTTCTCAAATTGGAATTGGGAATTTTCAATCCTACCTCCGACTCTCAGCACACCGTTCTCATCCAAAAATGGATTCAGTCGCTTCAACTTGCTCGACTTATCTACAAACTTCTCTGTTGATAACTCTGTTATCTCATTAGCAAAGGTTTCTTGTTGCGCCAATTTTATCAACATCAAAAGGGCTTCATTTAAGTCACTCACAGAAAAGACTCCATTATTAGGTTTTCCTTTGTTTTGACATGCTTTGATAAATTTGACACAGTATGCACACACACGTTGGATTTTGTATAACCTAGAAAATTTTGTGAACGGAAACAGATCATTCTGCGTAATTTTGAACACCATTATTTGGTTTCTAAGCTCAGGAATGTTTTCGGGAATTTGAAATTTAGGTTCGGGACAATCTGATTGGGGTTTCGAAAACCAAGTTGGACCTTTCCACCAAAGGTCACACTCCTGCAATTTTTCGGGATTTAAACCTCACCATAATACGTCTGCAGGGTTATCTTTGGAAGATATATGATTCCACTATGCAGGTAAAGTTAACGATTGTATTTGGGAAACCCTATTACCCACAAAAAATTGTAACATGTGTGAGGAAGTTTTAGTTCAACTCAAACACACAGATGAGTCAGTCCATAACACACACGAATCAAAGGTTAAATTCATAAACTGTTTAACCGTATTCACTAACTTTGCCAAGATTAAACAAGCACACAACTCCAATTTGGGCACGGTTATACTTTGGAGTGCCACCTTAGATTTTGCACACAAGAGCTTAACCTGAATTTCCCGCAATTCATTTACACTTCTCAAGTACACACATGCACCATACGATTCTATCGAAGCATCCGAGAAACCGGGAAGCTCCACTCTAATGGGTCGAACACATGTCTTGGTATTTGAAGCCTATTTAAAGATGTTAAGGCTTTTTGAAACTTACACCACAAAGAATTTAGATCAGATGGAAGTGACTCATCCATGACACCTTAAGTAACCACAACCGTTGAAGAATCATTTTGGCGACAATGATGCAAGGACCCAGAAGACCTAGCGGGTCAAAAATTTGGGCTATGACTGATAGCACGGTTCTCTTTGTAATACGATCACTAACTTGGTGATTTATGTTATACATTAAATAGTCCTTATCACAAGACAAATAAAGACCCAAGGTCTTAGTCTTTTCATTTTCACCAAACACTAGAATTGGGGATACTGAATATTTTGAACGGAGATGATCTAACACTTGTTTGGTGTTTGAGGCCCATTTCTGAAGTTGAAAGCAACCTTGATTTAGTACTTCACTCACTTCATCACACAACTTTATCGCTTCACCAGATGTCTCTGTTCCTGTGATCAGATCATCCATATAAAAATCCTTTGAAATTATTTTAGCTGCCAAAGGGTGGGTCTCATTAAACTCCAAGGCCAGTTCTTGTAAACACTGAACAGCTAAATATGGCGCAGATGATGTGCCAGATTCTGTAATTGAAAGGTTTTAAGGTCATGTCAGGGATCTGAACTCCACACAATTCTCTGTAAACTCAGCTGATTGTCAGCAATGCGTATCTGCCGATACATTTTTATAATATCTGCACAGACCACAATGTTATGCTTCCTAAACCTTAATATTATTTGAAACAAACTGTCCTGCAAATTAGTACCGACCAACTGAATACTATTTGATGAATCGCCACTATCAGAAACAGCTGACCCGTCAAATACTACACGAATAGAATGAGGAATCTACACTTTCTTTAGCTGAAGATATTTCAACCATATGGGATAATAATTCTTTTGATTACTTAGAGCTCGCACATAATGTTGAATGTCTTTAAATGTTTTTTCTTTCACAATTTTCTGTACTTTTACAAATATTCGATTAAACACGTTTTTCCGAGGCAATAAACTAAAAGAAACTCTTCGCGAATTTTATCCGGACTGTAGACTTTAAACTCAAAACTGGACTGGTTGAAGACTAACAACTGGACTGAATTTAAACTCAACTCAACTGCCCTCCACTTCTGAAACCGCTGTATTTATCTTTTTCGATTCTCCCTAAAATATTATTAATTACCAACCAAAATCGACAATGGGCGGTCGTTTGGCCATCTACAATTTAATTCTATTGGTCGACCACTGGACCTAGATATTATTCCAAAAACTAATTTCATCATTTTTAGAGGATGATGCAATCTGTTAGAAAGTTTTTTGTCATTTTGGGTTCAATTTAATTAGGTGCTTAACCTCGTAATTGATCTCTTCCGGGTTTTTATTTGTTTAAAATCGCATAATTATGTCGCAATTTCATGGTTTATCGGGGCCAACAGATTTGGTTTAAGAATGTGAGGACAACACAAAGACGTGCGGGGCATAAATCACCTATTTAATTACTTTGGCCTCGCTTTTAATGAGTTCATTGATTTGATTTAGGAGATGACATCACGCTTGGTGACTAAATAATAAAATTTTAACGTATATAAATATTTTAATTTAATTTGGCGTCAACACTAATTTGTTTCATTTTCAATTAATCGATACTGATTTGAAAATACCGGAAATTCAGTTTTTGATTATTTGATTACATTTAATTTTCACATTAAAGACATTGTAAATTACGGGTCTATTTTCTCGGGTCAATACAATCCATCCAAATTTGGTTTTTTGCAAGGTTGGCAAACCTTCACTTAAATGAACCTGACCAATGCACAACAAATTCAAATATTCACCACTGCCAATTAGAAGATCAATTTCACTCCAAACCCAGGGTCAGCCAAAAACAAATTATATGGAATTTCTCATGATGTACTATTTATAGTAAACGATAGATACCTTCCACTTAATTTCGGAATCACAACACAAGAAATATTAACCTCATAAGCATTTTTAAGTGAATGAATTTTCACTTCCCATCTACGGCGGTCCAGAAAATAGCGTAAAAGCTCTTCACTACGTGGTGAAGGACTCTTCAAGGAACCCCAGAAAAATAATTTAAAAAATCTGGTGGTATTTTTAAGAAAGTTATTAGCATTTTAATGTTTATTAAAATTGACAACACTGGAAATATCCCGTTGGCAATTTGTCACAGAATTAAATTAAATACCTGTGTAATTACCTGAAAAATTCGAAGGTAACTAAAAAATGTTGTCAGATCAATTTTTCTCGTTGTAATTTAGAGATTTTGCAATTTTCATAATGCGTTTCAAAGGTTAACAACAAATTTTTAAAAACCATTGTGTAATGAATTAACAAAAGATACCTAACACTTTGTACGAAATACTGCAATTTGGGAAAAAAAAATCAAAAATAAGGAAGTTGAGTTTCTACATTTACCTCTTCATATTTACAAAAATGGTCGAGAAGGATTTTTTCAATTATTTTTCCAGGGTTACTCAGAGGGTCCCCTACTACGTAGTGGAGAGCTTTTACGCTATTTTCCGGACACCCAGTATATTTCAACTGGGTGAAACACAGAAACGCCGCGACAACACGGACTTTTTAACACTGGGCGACTGTACCGCCTCTGACGCGGTGAAGATCGAAACGGAACCACCGTACTTTTCACCTTTGTTTTTTAACAATAAACTGTTAAATTTGCAGGCACTTTAGTTTTCCTTGGATTTACATACTCTTTACTAATACACATCCGGCACACGAAGGACCATATTATTATTTTTCACACCTTTTTTGCCTTTTTGTGAAATAAAACACAGGATTAATTTTTTTTATTTTATTCTCTCTCTTGTCTGCTTGCTTGCTCAAGACACACATACACACTCTGACAAGGTTGGATGGCTAGCTGTAAAAAACATTGTTGCCGTGGTTACATTATACCATCCTCTCTTAATTAACATTAAAAACAAAACCAAATTATAAATAATATTTATGAAAATAATTACAAATTTCTTTATTTCATAACAAGAACCAATTTAAACTACTAAGCAAGTGAATTAGGTAGAAATATTTGCGAGAAGAATTGGGACTTTTTCTAATCTCTCAACGACAATAAAGCGAGTTCATCGCCCAACGAAAAAAAAACTAACAATTGGGAACAATAAGCAACAAGCGAAAAGGTTTTCTGCTTTGGAAAACTGGATGTAATCCGGATATTTTGACCCTTTAGTTTCTGCCGTTCTCCTTGCCTTGGTTTCTACTAATTTGCTTTAGTTGTTTGTTGTTAAATCTTGTTTTCCAGCTGTTCAATTTTCTTCTTCTCCGCAGCCTTGAAAATATTCAAAAATTCACTCAAGTTAATAACGTATTTGCGAAGTCCCATTGTCAATTCACTTACTTCATAGTGATTTTAAGATTGATTAAGTCAAATAAACATGTCACTAGACTACTTACATTGAAATTTTGCCCTTAAAACACTAAACTATTCTTAATTAATTCTTTTGATTATTTGAAGCTCCCACATAATTTTGAACGAATTTAAATGTTCTTTCTTTCACGATTTACTTTTTCAAAGATTCGTTTTAGCGCGTTTTCCCGAGGCAAGAAAACAGAAGAAACTCTTCGCGAATTATTTTATCCGGACTTGATTACAACTCTGGACTGATTGATTGCGACTGCTTGATTACTGAAGACTGAAAACGCAACACTCTAAGCTAAACTGAAGACTGATCCGACTTCTAAAACCGCTGTTTTTATATTTTTCGATCCCCCAAAAAATTTCGGGTCATGTCCATTAATTAACCGTTCGTCTTTTCTAGGAAATATAATTATTTATTTAAAACCGAATACCTATGTCGCAATTTCCTGGATTATCAGGGTCAACAGATTTGGTATATGAATATGAGGACAAACAAATCAAAGGATGCCGAACTCGTGTCGGCCGTAACTAATGTCTTTATTATAAATTTGTCATTTTGGGACCCCCTTTTGCCTTGATTTTAATATTTTTATGGATTTGATTTATGAGTTCAAAGTGATGACACACGCTTGGTGACTAAAAATTTGAACGTATTTTAGAGATATTTCAATCAATTTGTGTCCATGCTAAAATAAGAAAATAAGAACTTTTCTTCTATTAAATATTGGAGATTTAATTTACATTAGATTATTTCATTAAATTTACATTATTTGATTATATTTAAATTTTCTGTTTTTGTATTTCAAGTCCTTGTAAATTACGGGTCTATTTTTCCCGGGTCATTACACTACTATTCCCTGGATGTCGCTCCGTCATCTTTTCTAGAGGCTCCCAACACTTGTCTTGGTCTTCATACTATGAGCTTCTTGTACTATTTGGTTTTCCCTTAAATTTTGCTTCCCACATTGTTTTTCTGACCTCTTCATTGAGACCTCCATTCTGCAGAGTTCTTTATTTATTAGTTAGTATTCCATCTAATCTTAGAATAATCTTGAATCACCCTAAACCGACCAATAAACCTTTGATAGCAATATCACAGTTCCTCGATCCATTGATAATAGACAATTAATGCATGTTACATAAAAACATACACATACTGATGCTATTTGTTGCTACTGGCATTATTTGCTTGCATTAATATTCAATTTCAAAGCAAATTTCCTATATCACAAAGCAAACTCGCGACACCATCTGAATTTAACGCCAAGCGGAAACTAAGTAATGACATTACATAGACAATTTCTCTTTCACGAAAATCATGTTAGACGACGCCGTCGCCGCGACGATAAGATAAATTACATGAAAAATGAATGACGCTACGGTGGCTTTTTACTGGAAATTTGAATAATTGAAAGGAATATTTTTGTTTTTTACGGATTATTGCTGTTTTGGGTACCATTTTCTCCTAGCTTACGACAATGCGATTTTCTATTTTTCTCGGCGATATTAAAAGTTTCATCAGCGTCGTTTTAAAATGCAAAACGGGCAATTCAGTCAAGAGTTGTAGGAAAAATATGAAAATAAAAAAAGCATTTAGTGCATACACAAAAATAAGTGGGTAATTGAGTTGAATATAATATTGCAGGGTGAATAATAAATTACACCCTTTAGTCGAAATAATAATTGACGGAGTCAAACAGAAAATGGCTATTCAGGCCTCTGCCTGGATTCAATAAAGAGTTGATAGGGATGGACACACAAATTTGGTTTTCACCGACTCTATTTAGAGCAAATGGTCCAATATTCCCACACTAACAATTGATTTTGAAAACCAGAGTAGCAGTACCTACCTTTTTAAGTCCAAAAGTCTGAATTGACTTACCTCAGGAAAACGTGGCACTACCAATCGGCACTCACACAAAATGGAAGCACACAATTAGATAAAAAAAATTAAAACATAATATTTATATTTCAAGAACAGATAAGATAAGATTTATCAGGTAAAAACTTAATAATGATATGATAATATGAATTGATAGCAAAATATATTGAAAAATCTATAAGAGAGAATCCAAAAATACAAAGCATAAATTATTCAAAATAAAGAGGACTTGACTGACAGACTTCTGTCGAGAAAAGAGAACGTTTTAGAAACCAAACCCCACAGAAAAACGATCCTGTGTTTTTTTATACTTAACTGCATTTTAACCAGTTCAACCAATCAGACGAGTACACCCAAAAGATCATAATCACTTCACAATGAAATCACAATGAAAACCCACGTGGAATAAAAGAGAATAGATAAAAATCCACTAGAATTATTTTAATTGTTTACAAATTATAATAATTTAAATTAAGGTTATGTCAAAAATAAAAAACTGTTAATTAATTAGGTCATCAAGCCAAAAATTGATTATTTCCGAATCAGAAGTTAGAGAAAGGCAGAAATATATCCATTTGCTAAAAGTGAGATAAATATAATTTCTTTCAATGAAAATACAAATGACTGTCAAATGCGAAATAATTAAAATCATACTTTGAAAAATAAATCCATCAGGTACTAGATGGCAGTACTGGTAAATGAATTAAAGATATTTGCAT
Organism: Ceutorhynchus assimilis; assembly: GCA_917834065.1. Lineage (NCBI taxonomy): Eukaryota > Metazoa > Arthropoda > Insecta > Coleoptera > Curculionidae > Ceutorhynchus > Ceutorhynchus assimilis. Next base: position 55,304,745 of record OU892278.1, read on the forward strand.
TTTACGCACATGATGGATAGATAGCTGTACTTGTACTATTTTGAACTTTGTGGATATTTTAGATTATTAGGAATTATTATTTTGCTGAATCTGAAATGGAGAAAATACAACTTTGTAATGAAAATAAGAAGAGATGGAACATATTCCGTAAATGATAAATTTATCGTAACAACTTTCACGAACAGATGATTTATTGGAAAGTTTAAAGGGTTGACAATATTTCACATGCTTAGATCTGGTGAGTGGTTATCACCAGATTGAAATGTAAGAGTCATCCATCTCGAAGACAGCTTTTATTACGCCAGATGGGGACTACGAGTACCTAAGGGTCCCATTTGGCTTATGTAATGCGCCTGCAATATTTCAGCGAACTATAAATACAGTTTTAGGCGATTTGATGTATGGAAAGGGCATTGCATACATGGATGATATTTTGTTGCCAAGCATTTTGATACAGGATTGTCAAATCTGAGGAGGTGTTTCGAGTATAAGCTGCTCATGGTCTCACATTACGTTTGTCAAAATGTCATTTTTTTCAAAGAAAGGGTCGCTTTAGGAGATTGCCCAACTTCCGGTGGGGACACCTGCGATGTTATTTATCAGTTATTAGGCAATTAATTTCAGAAGAATATGTTGGTTTCCGGCTGGCAAGGATATCGCCAGCGCGTGTGCGACCTTATTTTTATGATTTTTTAATACGGCCTCGGAGAATTTATGAATTTATCTTTTGGGTCGTTGCCTTTTATCGGAATGTCGCATGTGTGTCTTTTAATTGAGACATTTGGATTCTGTTTTCGGTGCTTTGACTTTCGATCGCTTATCGCCTGTGGTTGATAATTTAAATTTTTGGATTTAGAAAACTCGTCAATATTTTAGTTTACTGGTTCCGAGGTCAAAGATCTTCGGATTTTAATCTATTTGGAATTTTCTTCCCACTGAATCAGATGTTGAATTGTTAGGAGATTTAATTAGTTTGAAATTAAATTATCTTGAAACTTACGCACTTCTCTGATAAAAATGACTATTGAAATTATTACTTCTCTCGATTGAACTTATATTTTCTGTAACTTTGGCAGCGCTTTAAAATTCGAAATTCTGGGGTCACCACACAGCTTTTATTACGCCAGATGGGGACTATAAGTACCAAAGGGTCCCATTTGGCTTATGTAATGCGCCTGCAATATTTCAGCGAACTATAAATACAGTTTTAGACAATTTGTGGTATGGAAAGGCCATTGCATACATGGATGATATTTTGTTGCCAAGCATTTTGAGGTGTTTCGAGTATAAGCTGCTCATGGTCTCACATTAAGTTTGTCAAAATGTATTTTTTTCAAAGAAAGGATCGAATATTTAGGCCCTTGATATCTTCTAAGAATTGTTTATTAAGTTTTTATCGCTTTAGGATATTGCCCAACTTCCGGTGGGGACACCTGCGATGTTGTTTATCAGTTATTAGGCAATTAATTTCACAAGAATATGTTGGTTTCCGGCTGGCAAGGGTATCGCCAGCGCGTGAGCGACCTAATTTTTATGATTTTTTAATTGAAATCTATCGATTATTAATACGGCCTCGGAGAATTTATCTTTTGGGTCGTTGCCTTTTATCGGAATGTCGCACGTGTGTCTTTTAATTGAGACATTTGGATTCTGCTTTCGGTGCTTTGACTTCCGGTCGCTTATCGCTTGTGTTTGATGATTTAAATTTTTGGACTTAGAAAACTCGTCAATATAGTTCATTTGATCTGGAGGTCAAAGATCTTGGGATTGTAATCTATCCGGAATTTTTTTCTCACTAAATCAGATGTTGAATTGTCAGGAGATTTAATTAGTTTTAAATTAAATTATCTTGAAACTTACGCACTTCTCTGATAAAAATGACTATTGAAGTTATTACTTCTTTCGATTGAACTTATATTTTCTGTAACTTTGGCAGCGCTTTGAAATTCGAAATTATGGGGTTGCCACACAGCTTTTATTACGCCAGATGGGGACTACGAGTACCTAAGGGTCCCATTTGGCTTATGTGATGCGCCTGCAATATTTCAGCGAACTATAAATACAGTTTTAGGCAATTTGAGGTATGGAAAGGCCATTGCATACATGAATAATATTTTGTTGCCAAGCATTTTGAGGTGTTTCGAGTATAAGCTGCTCATGGTCTCACATTACGTTTTTCAAAATGTCATTTTTTCAAAGAAAGGATCGAATATTTAGGCCATGCAGTTTCTAAAGAGGTAGTGCAGCCAGGAAAAGGAAACAGTCTCGGGAAAACTGAAGCAGTTAGTAATTTTCAAGTCCCTTCAGATGTTCGATCTGTTCGTCAGTTTTTGGGTCTTGCTGATTATTTCAGGAAGTACGTGAGGAACTTTGCTACAGTCGCTCCTCTCTGACAAAAAAAACATGCTAAATTTGATTGGAATATTGAACAAAGTAGAGCTTTCAATACTCTTAGAGAAATTTTAGTATCAAGACCTGTACTAACAATTTACGATCCAGAATTACGGACAGAAGTGCATACTGATGCTTCCCAATGGGGCATGGGAGGAATTCTGTTTCAACAACAAGCGAATGGTACCTTGAAGCCAGTTACATATGTATTATTCCAAACAAACGTCAAAATAAGATCAAAGATAACTTTCCTATGAGTTGGAGACCATAGCAGTCGAGCAATGGCGGTTAGCAAGAGCATATGATGGGAAATAAATAATAGTGTTTGAATATAGAAAATAGTGAACACCAATTGGCAACGAGGATTAATTAAGAAGGAAAAGTGCCTAAATCAACCAAATTCTACTGCTACTTCCCTTATACTTTTATCTCTGTTTACCAAAAAAAAAAAAAGAAAAAAACTATGTCAAAAATGCAATAGGTACCAAGAATGTTGAGAAGTACTTACTGTAGCTTATCATATATATTGTTTTGCGTTATCTTATGATTGTTTTATCGAATTAAAAGCGTGAAGATTATAATATTTCTGTTATTATTACATACTTTACATTTTCACCTAGGCGGGATTCAAAATATTTAAATTTGCAAAGAAGGTTAAATTTTTATTTTCTACAACTTCTTTGAAGTACCCACATTATATATTTTATTTCATTTATTTAGTCCATTGCCAAAGGCTTAAAACCTTAAACTTGAATAAATAAGTTAAATCTTCTAGCACCCTTTTCATAAGTATAGGTAAGTACTGCCGGAAAAGTTCTCTGACCAAAAGATGCAATAACTTCCAATGTAATTTAAAAAGTTACAACAACTTGTTACGAAACGAGGACCAAGAAGGCAACTTCACAAAAACTTAAGAAATTAATTTTAATAATGCAATAATCTCATTCAGACAAGCTATTTTTGTTGCGAAATCTTTATTGATGTCGGAAAAATCCACTTAACGAAGCAAATTTAACAGAAATAGAAAACTTATTGAGGCCCTCAAGCTTCAGCGCTTTTTAACTAAAACGGAACATACTTTAGTAATTTCCTTGTTTGCTTCGACTACTTTTCTAATGAAACGGGGAAAAAATATCAAGTTCCTGTGCAATAGAGAGATCTAGTGGCGCCACTACCAAATTCGGAAAAAGAAAACGAAAAATGTGAAATTTTGTAGAAGTATGTAATGATCCGGAAAAATAGTCCCGATATTTACAATGTCTTTACTGTAAAAATTAAATGTAATCAAATAATCAAAAACTGAATTTCCGGTATTTCAAATCAGTATCGATAAATTGAAAATTAAACAAATTAGCGTTGACCCCAAATTAAATTAAAATATTTATATACGTTAAAAATTCTATTATTTAGTCACCAAGCGTGATGTCATCTCCTAAAATCAATGAACTTATTGAAAGCGAGGGCAGAGTAATTAAATCAATGATTAATGGCTCACGTGTGCTGGTCTTCTTTGTGTTGTCCTCACATTCTTGAACCAATGAGTGTTGACCCCGATAAAATCTGGAAAATTTCGACATACTTATTCGATTTTAAACAAATAAAAATGACCAAAAATTTCAAATAGATTGCATCATTATTTTTGATAATATCTAGGTCGGCCAATAGAATTGACTTATTCATGGTCAAACGACCGCCTATTGACGATTTTGGTGGATAATTAATAAGACTTTGGGGGGGAATCGAAAAATAAAAAACAGGCGGTTTTTAGAAGTGGAAGGCAGTTGTCAGTTGAGTTCGCATTTCAGTCCAGTTTGAGTTAAAGTCTACAGTACCTAATGTGTCACACCGGTTAAAATTCCCGAAAAGTTTCTTTTATGGTGTATGGCCTCGGGTTTAATTTAACTTAGAAAAAGTACCTACGGAATATTGGGAAAGAAAGAACATTAAAAGGCGTTCAATATTATGTGCGAGCTCTAGAAATTTTTGAGTAATTAATTAAGTAGATTATTGAGTGACAATTTAAATGTAAGTACTTTAGTGATTATTATTGTTTTCTGACTTTTAACAATGATTCTGAATGATAAGAAGTGAATTGACAATGACTTTTAATGCCTAAAAACATCAGTGATTTTGACTAGTATAACTTTTTGACTTTATAAATGATGAATGACTATGAAGTGAATTGACTTTGGAACTTTATTGCATAAATATTATTAACTCGAGTGTTTTGACTATGGAACATTATTGCATAACTTTAATTGCCTTCGAGTATAATGACATTTTAATTTAATTTTGCAAAAAAAATATGAACGGAATTTATAATGCTCCTAACAATATACGATTTTGAGTAGGAATTAATAAAGAATTTTGAATTGGGTTGTCCAAATTGAAGTTAAAGTGCTATAGTAACTAACTAATAAGAATTTAAATAATTGTGTTTGTTGGCTAGGAATTCGGAAATAGTAATTGTTCTGATTAAATCAAGCATTAAATAAAATGGAAGTTTCGAAAAGAAACTTGTTGTTCTTCATGAAATAAAATTGCTGTCGATAATTATTAGAAGTATTGGAAGTTTTTTTTTTGAAATTTGTTGTTCATGAAGAAACATTGATAATCTTAAATGCTGAAATTTTGAATTAGGTTTTGATTTATGTAGAAATTATAGTTAGATTTTTATAAAAATATAGTGAGTCGGATTATGACTTAAATAATTAGTTTGCATAAGCAGTCAGTAAAGGAATTTTTAAGAATTTAAAGATATATGTAGGTGAAGGGTAGTTTAATAGGAATGTGAATCGGAAGTGTTGTAATGGATAAACTTACAAGTTATTAAGAATAGTAGAAGTAGGGCGTTTCTTTTGTATGGATATTTCCTGGTCCGTAATAATGACATTTGAACGGATGTGAAATAATTTGAATTGGGAAAAATAGAAGTGGCTGTCAGAATTGAAAGATATTTTGCTTATTTAAATTTTTGGTTTTATGTATAAAATTTAGTAAACCTCAATAGTTGTTTCTCTCTTTTGCGAATAGACCCTCCACAATTTTATAGGTAGCAGCTCCAAGGAAAAAAAATACCATCAATATATCGCTCGCCATTTACCATCTAACCAATTACATAGAGTACTTGGGGCGTTTTGCTACAAATACTAACGTATTTTTTTCTAGATTATGTCTTGAAAAACTCAACTAATTATCAAAAAAATTAAACCCATCCGATTCCATTTATTCACTTTTCTTATAAAACATAATCGTCCCATCTGTGAATATAGTAATCCTGACTAATTTACTGTTGAAACTTGAAGCCAAAGTGAAAATTTTCCCAGTGACAAATGCAACGATTAAATAACTTCAATTCCTGCACGAGACACAGTTTCAAAGCGGCATAATTGCTTTCATCTGCTCCTAAGTAAGACATAAATTTACGGATAAGGCGAATCTTATCGTTGCTTCCGCAAATTAATTCAATTTGAACTAAAAGCGAGGAGAATTTGGACGTTTTCAACTAGCTAAAGTGCGACACCTTGAAATCAATCGATTTAATAGAATGTTCTAGTCTCCAGCTTTATCCATCACGATACCAAAGAGAAAAATGCTATTTCATTCGAACTAAAGCCATCGTTTTGGTATGCATTGTGGCGAACGTCATCGTATTATTCCCCCAATTTGCAAAGTGGTTTTCATAGCGGTGCAACCGTCGAACGGAAACTGGGCTTGAGCCAGGAATTTCAATGGAAATATACGTAGTTTTTAAGAAATTGTATTAGTAAACGTGTTAGGACAATGTTCGGATCATCAATAACAAAACCAATATTTTCTGAGATAGGGGACGATATGCAGCTTACATATGGAAAGTTTACGTCACGAATGTAAAATACGACCGTCTGATATTAAATTTGTTGCACGTGTTTGCTTTTATTATCAAAATTATGGTCGATACGTGCGCGCATTTTTGCAATATTTATTCGGAGAAACTATACACAGAATATTGTCGTATCTAGGATAATAGGGCATCTGCCTTCGGTTCATTAAACCCAATCGTCTTCCAATAAAGGTTCATGGGCTTCAGGAAAATCATTGATCACGTTACATTTAAATAACATTCGGTTGCAAGTTGAACGAATTATTAAATTATTAATTCGAACGTACAAGGAACCTAAACCCATGGAAGGTCAATGTCAACGACAGTTCACTGGTAATTATTATAATCAGCGATCACGCGCCATGGTTGATTCATATAAAATAATGGTTATTAGAAGATGTGGGGGTAGTCTACAGGCCGATAATTATCCGCGTTAGTTAGTCAGTAATTTGGTTTTTTCATGGGTTATGGGAATAAGGAGTAAAGAAAACCACTTATCTTATGGCGACGTTTCGTATAATATATATACTTTTTCAAGCCCTGAAAGAGCAACAGGACACAATTGTAAAACCAAATAAATTTTTATAAGACAATAAAGAAACTTACTTAAGCAACTCCAGACCAATGTTAGTGTTGGTGAATTCAGGCATGTAGACATCCTTGGTGTTATTAATTACCCAATTGGTTTTATTATATGGTGATTGGAATTAAAAATCATCAAATCAGCCAATCTAGCAAATCAATTATTATAATAAGTAAATATCAATTGCAATGTGAGGTTATGTTAGAATTTTGTCAGCAGTTAATATAAGGAGGTTTCAAGCGTTCGACCGGTCGACAACCCTCAACAGATAAACAACGAACCACATACATTACCAATTGGTCTTGAACGACGCGAAATCCACAGTACACCATATTATGTATTTACTTTGATTATGGAAGTACAGTATTTGAATAGCAGATATGATAAGTTTACTGACTATTTATGAACTTTATTTTCACATACTCTGACATAATGACATACAACAATTAACTGGTAAAGGTGAACAATATAATTTAGTGCATAGTGGACACTACAAATCCTCCCTGGCAAATTTAAAGATTCAGTTTTTCTGGTTGTTTTCTCGTTCTAATACTTCTTCGCAATGTCTCAGCATTTTCTGGTATCTGATTGGGTTTGGTTTTTGATTGGTAAAAAGTTTCAATGTTTTGATCAGTACTTTCCACCGGAAAAGTCTCTTGGTCTCTCGGTTCTTGATCATCTAATATCATCTCCGCCGAAGTGGAAACTTCTGGAGTCGAATCGGAAATTATAATTGTGCTTTTACTTTGCTCAGGATCAATATAAGAAAAATGTTGAGTAGATGAAGCACCTACAACATTATCTCTTGTAGTATTTTCGGTGTCCAGAGTTTGCTTTGCCTCTGGAACATAACAAACGTTAGGCTGTGATACTGGACACTCAACTTTAGTTGAAGCAATATGGTTTATATGTCTTCTGATTATTCTGTCTTCCATTTCAATCAAATAAATAAGATTGCTCTCTCTCTTCAAAATTCTACCAAATTTCCATAGACAATTTTTCCTACTATCAAAATGTCTCACTCGAACGCTTTCGCCCACCATAAATTTAGAAGATGCTTGATTTGCCACCTCAATGGGTTTTTGAAATCTAACTAAATCTAATTTAGTTCGTATGTCTCTCCCATACATTAATTGAGAAGGTGACTGATTATTTGAAGTGTGGGGTATTTTTCTGTATTGCATTAAAAAATTTTGAAGTTTCAAATCAAGATCTCCTGGGTCATCTACCATCTTCTTTAAAGTATTCTTCATGGTTCCCACATATCTTTCAACTTGGCCATTTGATGCGGGATGATATGGTGCAGTAAATTTATGTATAATTCCATTGGTTTTTAGGAAATTCTTAAATTCCTGTGATGTAAAAGATCCTCCATTATCACTAACCAAAGTTACAGGTAAGCCAAAACGTGCAAAAACACCTCGTAAAATTGAAATCGTCTTCAAAGTATTCATGGACTTGGTAATAAAAATTTCAGGCCATTTAGAATATGCATCGCAAATTACTAAAAAGTATGTTCCTTGAAACGGTCCCGCAAAATCAATATGTACGCGCTGCCACGGTCCTTTCGGAGTTTCCCAACAATGCGGTGGAATATTAGTTTTGTTGTGTAACATAGATTGACAACTTTGACATTTCTTAGCCAATTCTTCAATATCAAGATCTATTCTTGGCCACCAAACGAAAGAACGTGCAAGTGATTTCATTCTCACTATACCGGTATGTGCTTCATGTAATTCTTTTAATACTCTTTGACGAAGCGTTTTGGGCACAACAATACGTGAATCTTTTACTATAGTACCTTCGTTTAAAGAAAATTCTATATCTTTCCCTTTAAATTCATTTTCTTCAATTTTCTTTCCAGTTTGTAAACTTTTGTAAACATTTCTTAATATTGGGTCTTCTTGTGTTTCATTAGCAATTTCTCTATGCGTAACTGGTAACGTTAGAATTTGTTGTAACTGATGAATTGTAACGCCATCCATTGTTTGATTGAAAACTGGAGTGATTTTTTGAGGCAATCTCGAGAGTGCATCAGCATTTAAGTGTTTTTCGCTAGAACGATAAATAATGTCATAATTAAAGCCTTGCAAAAATTGAGCGTAATGAAGCATTCGAGTAGCTACCATACTGGGAAGATTTTTGTTTGGATTAAATATAGAAACTAGAGGTTGATGATCAGTAATCAGCGTGAATTTTCTTCCATAACAATACTGAAAAAATTTATTACATGCCCAAAAAATAGCAGTTGCTTCCTTATCAATTTGACTGTAGTTTTTTTCAGCTCTCGTTAGACTCCTTGAAGCAAAAACAATAGGACGTTCACCATCAGGAAAAATATGAGATAATACTGCACCCAAACCTTTAGGACTAGCATCGGTTGCCAAAATTAAAGGTAGTTTCGGATTATATGCGCAAAGAATCTGATCAGATGTTATTTCCTTTTTAATTAAATTAAAAGCCTGATCACAGATAGATGTCCATCGGAAAATAACATTCTTTTGTAAAAGTTTGTACAAAGGATGTATTTTTGAAGAAAGATCTTTCAGAAATCTTCCATAGTAAGTGACCAATCCTAACCAACTTTTTAACTCAGTGACATTTGTCGGTACTGGTGCATTCTTGACAGCTTTTATTTTGTCTTCAGTTTTCTCTAAACCCCTGCTTGAAATTTTATGACCCAAATATGTTATGGATTCTTCGAAGAATTTACATTTTTCTTGTTTAATATGAAGACCAGCTTCTTGTAGACATTGTAAAACAGTTCTTACTCTATTCACATTCTCTTGTAATGTAGCTCCTTGTATTTTGATATCATCTAAAAACACACAAACTCCGGGTATTTTATCCAATAGGTTTGAAATGTAACGTTGCCAAATAGCAGGAGCAACTTTGGTTCCAAACATCAATCTATGTACCTTATAATCTCCCTTTTCCGTAGTAATTGCTTGCATTCTTGAACTTTCTTCATCCATTGGCATATGTAAATAAGCTTCGCGAATATCCAAAGTAGTAAAAATTTTCCCTCCGTGCATTGTAGTCGCAAAAATATCTTCTATGTTTGGAATCGGAAATTTATCATTTATTAAAACTTTGTTCAATGTAATTTTGAAATCCGCGCAAAGTCTTACAGAACCGTCACTTTTCATAATTGGTACAACCGGTGTGCCCCATTCACTGTATTCCATTTTAGTTAACACTCCTATTTCTTCTAGTCTATCGATTTCTCTTTCCACTTTTTCCTTCAATGCATAGGGAACTTTTCGAGCAGGAACATAAATTGGTTTTGTATTGTTTGGTAAAAATAATTTAGCTTTATAATTTGAAATTTTTCCAAGACCTGGTTTAAAAACTTCTGGAAAATTATTTTTAAGTTCTTCTATAATTTTTAATTTCAAGAAATCTGGGATATTTTCATTTTGTAATTGACAAATTTCAGGTAAATCGACTTTAATTTTCTGCATCCATTCTCTCCCGAAAATAGGTTCAACTTTCCCTGGTAAAATATATAAATTTAGTAATTCAATTTGATTATTTAATTCAACCTGGAAAGTTGAATAGCCGATAGGTCGAATTATTTCTCCAGTGTAAGTTCTTAAAGGTAAATTTGTTTTTTGCAATGTTTTTTTTGAAAATTTTGCGTTAAACAAATCTTGTGAAATCGATGAAACTGCAGCGCCTGTATCATATTCAAATTTAATGGATTCTCCATCTAATTGAAGATTTAAAAGAATTTTGCCTGGTTTTTTATAAGCCTCAGGTAAGCAATTATTATCTAGTACGTTCATAAAAAATAATTCTTCATGCTGAAAGTTGTTTTCCATTTCCTCTGGTTCTTCTTCCACTTGATGAACATTTTCTCTCCTAGGAGTTCCCCTGCATGCCTTAAACACGTGACCATATTTTAGACATCCTGTACACTTTGAATTTTTGTGCTTGCATGTATTTGCCAAATGTTGTGGATCACCGCATCTGTAGCACTTTCGTTGAAAATTTAACAAATTCGAAGGAGATATGTTTTTTTGTTGTTGTTCAGGTTTAAATGAAAATTTTTTAATTTGATTTTGAAAAGAAGTACTCGCACATGTTTGTAAAGAATGTATTTCTCTGGAATCTTTTTGTGCTAATTCCATAGTTAGTGCTGTATCAACGCAGTTTTTAAATTTATTATCTGGTTCTTTAAGTTGAATTAGTCTTTCAATTAAATTAGAATTTCGCAGACCACTAATGAACTGAAGACGTAAATGGGCATCAGACGTCGAAGCTTTGCAAGCATCACAGACAAACTTACAATTTGTCGTCATCTTTTTTAATTCAGTTACGTAATTTGCAATAGTTTCCCCTTCTTGTTGGACACGTTTTGTAAAACGGTTTTGCTCTGCGATTATACTTGAAGAAGGATCAAGATGGTTTTGTAAAAGAGAAACCAAAGTCGTATAATCTTTAGATTTAGGATCATCGGGACATGTTAAAGAGTGAATAAGTTGTAGCGTTTTGGTACCCATCGTGTGAAGTAACCATTCTTTCTTTTTAGTATCAATATAGTCTGCGGAACCAGTGAAGTTCTTCATGGAAAAAAAATTGTCTAACCTTTTTATGAACATCTCCCAACTTTCATTTTCTTCTGAGAATGGATCTATTGAAATGGATTCTTGAGTAATTGGAGTAGTATTTTGATTAACTTGTAGAGTCTTTGTAAGTGCAGCCATCAAAGTATTAAATTGTTCAGCATTCATTGTAAAAGGGTTTCTTCGTCCTCGTCGCCAATTTATTATGTATTTACTTTGATTATGGAAGTACAGTATTTGAATAGCAGATATGATAAGTTTACTGACTATTTATGAACTTTATTTTCACATACTCTGACATAATGACATACAACAATTAACTGGTAAAGGTGAACAATATAATTTAGTGCATAGTGGACACTACACACCAGTCAAAGCCGACGTCCGGTTTTACGCTCGAAAATCCTCATGGTTGATTCTATTCATTAGCATTTAGAAAAGGACGAATTTATCACAATTCTTATTATACTACCCGAATCCACCTAACCTGACTGGAGTTGTACTTATTATTAAAATCACAATAATGAAACCCAATGTTATGGCATGTTAGATCCCTACACAATTAATATAATATCACAACAAGAAACCGAAATACAACAAAGAAAACATTGAACAATAACCTATAAAATATCACTATTTGCTTGAAAAATATCACCTTTGATGACTAGAAAATATACCTTTCATAAAATGACAATACTAACATGGTTTTTGAGTTAATATAAAAAAATTAGGTAAAATATCCTTGATCACAAACTATTTTTGTTTTTATATAAATCAAGCACATAATTATATGTTGTGTTCAGTCCTCTAGTGTCTGTTCTGAGGTTGACCGTATCATTCAGAGTGATATGAATCATCTCACTGATTAGTCGTTTAGAGTAATTAGGTTCTATATCCACAATTTCTGTACTATCGAATGAAAAATGGTGACCCGTATCAAAACGATGTTTTGATAATGCTGTTCTATCTGCGTCATAGTGTCTATCACTCCTACAATCATTTTTATGTTGTAACAATCTACTGTGTAAATATTGCTTCGTCTGGCCAATATAGGTCTTATTACATTGGCAAGGGATCTTGTAAATTACATTACTCTTTTTATCAAGGGGTGTTTTATCTTTTAGTGGTGTGAAAAAAATATTTGTTGTTTTAATGTTATAAAATGCTAATTTAATGTCATTGCTCTTAAGACATCTGTTTATTTTTTGTGACAAACCCTTTATGAAAGGAAATCTAAAATATTTTACATTAGGTTTGGGTGTCTTGATCGATTTTTGCTTAAATTTAGATAAATTCCGATTAATAAAGTTTGTAGGGTAGTTGTTATTTCGCAGTAACGTTTTCACCTTATTTATATTTTCTTGATGGAATTGAGAGCTGCTTAGTTCAGTAGCCCTGTGTAGCAAGCCATTGACAATACCAACCTTATTAGAGACTGGATGGTTGGAGTGATAGTTAAGGATACGTCCTGAGTTTGCAGGTTTAGAATACCAATTGATCAGTATCGAGCCATCATCCTGATGTAATAATTCCGAGTCTAAAAAACTAAGTTTTCCGTTCATTTCTATTTCCATTGTGAACTGTAATGATGGGTGAAACCGATTAAACGTTTCCAACAACACATCAAGGTTGTCCCTGGGTGCTGCCAACAAGGTGTCATCTACATATACAAACAAAAAAGGTATTTCAAAAGGCAGACACTTTATAACATTGATGATCAAATGGTTCATCACCAAGTTCGCTAGTATTGGACTTGCTGGATTCCCCATTGCACTTCCATCTTTTTGCATATAAATCTCATTATTGTAGGTAAAATAGCTGGTTTCAAAACAATATTTAATTAAATCCACTAGGGTATTTTTGGAAATATCTGTATAATTGGAAATGTATCGATATGATTCATCAATGACATTCAGAACCAATTGTTTAGGGATGTTAGTGAAGAGACTAACAACGTCCAAAGAAACTAGCACATAATCATTAGGAATTTTCTTGTTTATTATGGTTTCTGCAAATTGAAAAGAATCTCGTATGTTATAATGGAACGTTGAAACCATAGGACTGAGCACACCATGTAAATATTTAGCAACATTGTAACCTGGAGAATTTATACAACTCACCACTGGTCTCAAATGGAGTCCCTCTTTATGAGTCTTTCTTAGGCAGTACAGTTTAGGTGCAACTGCATTATGGCACTTGAGTCGGGCTTCTTGTACATTGGTTATGATACATTCATTCTTCAGCTTAGAAAATAGGTCATTCGCCGATTTTTGAAATCTTGAGGTTGGGTCCCTATTAATCTTGTTGTACGTATTTGCATCATTTAGCATTTCAGTCACTTTCTGGTGGTATTCATTCTTGAGCATAACAACAGTGGAATTACCTTTATCTGACCGACTAATCATCAGTTCAGGGTGCTCCTTTAGGAATCTCTTAGTTTTATTTACGTCTTTAATTAGGGTTTTCTGATGTATTGGGTCATTTCTTTGATAATAATTAGTCAATATATTGGTAGTCTGAGCACGCATGATGTTCTTCTGCTCATCAGTGTTGTTCAGGGCCATTATGCAAGATTCCAGATCTTTTATAATGTTCGGTATAGGGATCTCCTTCTTGACCAACGGAAGTCCAAACTTTGGACCAAGACCCAACATTGTTTGCACATCTTGTGGTATTCGTACGTCAGTATAATTGAAAATGTAATTATTTTGTGTTTTGATACAAAAATCATTCTGTTGGTTAATTAATGACTTAAATTTTTTCAAATTGATGGCCTTAACCTTCAGGAACTCATTATTAAACTTTCTGTAGTTCTCATTTAAGCAGTGCATAAAGATCTCGTCTGGGACTAGGTCCTTAAATTCGGTTTTAACCTTGCTTATTTCCCCGTCTATATTTTTTAGCTTCCATATTGTGATGTCAATCTCAAGGTTGAGAAGAGCCCTCTTAAACTTCAAACCTATACTATCCGCCCTTTTAGTAAAGGGATGGTTATCAATCTGTATGGGATACATGCATTTTATGCTTCCATTGAGATGTTTAGGAAGAATGTCAGAAGACCTGCACTCCAATAAGAAGATGCGTCTATTTTTTAAGTTTGCTAGTTTGATTACATTTTTTAGCCATGTTTTACACAAAAAGAATGCCCGTTGCCCAAATCTGTCTCTGATGGAAGAGAAGAAACCCGCTTCATTATGGTTGAAAGAATATTCATTTCCCTGGATCATTGTTAATTTGGTTTTTTCATGGGTTATGGGAATAAGGAGTAAAGAAAACCACTTATCTTATGGCGACGTTTCGTATAATATATATACTTTTTCAAGCCCTGAAAGAGCAACAGGACACAATTGTAAAACCAAATAAATTTTTATAAGACAATAAAGAAACTTACTTAGAAATCGGTTAAGCAACTCCAGACCAATGTTAGTGTTGGTGAATTCAGGCATGTAGACATCCTTGGTGTTATTAATTACCCAATTGGTTTTATTATATGGTGATTGGAATTAAAAATCATCAAATCAGCCAATCTAGCAAATCAATTATTATAATAAGTAAATATCAATTGCAATGTGAGGTTATGTTAGAATTTTGTCAGCAGTTAATATAAGGAGGTTTCAAGCGTTCGACCGGTCGACAACCCTCAACAGATAAACAACGAACCACATACATTACCAATTGGTCTTGAACGACGCGAAATCCACAGTACACCAGTCAAAGCCGACGTCCGGTTTTACGCTCGAAAATCCTCATGGTTGATTCTATTCATTAGCATTTAGAAAAGGACGAATTTATCACAATTCTTATTATACTACCCGAATCCACCTAACCTGACTGGAGTTGTACTTATTATTAAAATCACAATAATGAAACCCAATGTTATGGCATGTTAGATCCCTACACAATTAATATAATATCACAACAAGAAACCGAAATACAACAAAGAAAACATTGAACAATAACCTATAAAATATCACTATTTGCTTGAAAAATATCACCTTTGATGACTAGAAAATATACCTTTCATAAAATGACAATACTAACATGGTTTTTGAGTTAATATAAAAAAAATTAGGTAAAATATCCTTGATCACAAACTATTTTTGTTTTTATATAAATCAAGCACATAATTATATGTTGTGTTCAGTCCTCTAGTGTCTGTTGTGAGGTTGACCGTATCATTCAGAGTGATATGAATCATCTCACTGATTAGTCGTTTAGAGTAATTAGGTTCTATATCCACAATTTCTGTACTATCGAATGAAAAATGGTGACCCGTATCAAAACGATGTTTTGATAATGCTGTTCTATCTGCGTCATAGTGTCTATCACTCCTACAATCATTTTTATGTTGTAACAATCTACTGTGTAAATATTGCTTCGTCTGGCCAATATAGGTCTTATTACATTGGCAAGGGATCTTGTAAATTACATTACTCTTTTTATCAAGGGGTGTTTTATCTTTTAGTGGTGTGAAAAAAATATTTGTTGTTTTAATGTTATAAAATGCTAATTTAATGTCATTGCTCTTAAGACATCTGTTTATTTTTTGTGACAAACCCTTTATGAAAGGAAATCTAAAATATTTTACATTAGGTTTGGGTGTCTTGATCGATTTTTGCTTAAATTTAGATAAATTCCGATTAATAAAGTTTGTAGGGTAGTTGTTATTTCGCAGTAACGTTTTCACCTTATTTATATTTTCTTGATGGAATTGAGAGCTGCTTAGTTCAGTAGCCCTGTGTAGCAAGCCATTGACAATACCAACCTTATTAGAGACTGGATGGTTGGAGTGATAGTTAAGGATACGTCCTGAGTTTGCAGGTTTAGAATACCAATTGATCAGTATCGAGCCATCATCCTGATGTAATAATTCCGAGTCTAAAAAACTAAGTTTTCCGTTCATTTCTATTTCCATTGTGAACTGTAATGATGGGTGAAACCGATTAAACGTTTCCAACAACACATCAAGGTTGTCCCTGGGTGCTGCCAACAAGGTGTCATCTACATATACAAACAAAAAAGGTATTTCAAAAGGCAGACACTTTATAACATTGATGATCAAATGGTTCATCACCAAGTCCCCATTAGTCAGTAATGTTTGTGCCATTTAGTCCTGTGATAATTATTAGTGCCCATGCCCATATCTGAAATGTATTTATGGTAAGCTTTATGTTAAATACATTTTCTTATTTTTGTGCTTGGCTCTAGTTTTTATTCTCACCCCCTCATAACCCCCAGGTCCGACAATATTTCCAAACAGCAAAGAAGTTTTTGCTAATAAACAACAAGAAAAATGAGAGCAAATAATATGATAATGATAAAATTCTGAACTACCAACTTTCCTATGTTGTTACTGAGCTGCATAGATTGATCGTTGAAAAGAAGAAGCTTCACAAAAAATTTAGAGAACTGGGAGTTAATTTGGAATATTTGTTATTCTCTGAAGTGGGGGATAGGTGCAAGAATCTGAGGGACTCCTCTTATAGAATGTACTAGCTCCAAACTGGAAATAACATTAATGGGAATCCTAGATCAACATCTTTCCACTTCATCTACATCGACTTTTTCAAGACCTCCAACGAGGATTATCGGATATTCTTCGCTGCCCTTTGAATTTTCGTTACTCTATTGGGTTGGATTGAGAGCTTCTTGAGAAATCGGCGCCAAGTGGTCCGAGTGAATAATTTCAAGTCTTCTGGGGTTCCCTAGAGCTGCCACATCGATCCCTTGCTCAATTAATGATGTTTCATCTCAGTCATGTCATGAAGATATTTAGTGCCATCAATATTTTTGGGGATTGTTTGTACCTTCAGGTTGACCTAGACTGATTGGCTTCCTGGTGAAGTAGATACAGAGTGGCCCTATACATATCAAACTGTGATTTTATCAAGTTTTCTAGGTTGCGATCTTCTTTCAGTTTTCAGTACATGTTAGATGGCCTGCTTCCTCCAGTGTTCGATACGTTGGTGTTACCTTGGATTCCGAGACTCTCCATATTTCTTGTATTGTTGCTAAATCATTGAGAATGCTTGGGTTGATCACGCGCCATATTGCGGAGTTTTCTAGCGTTCACTCTCTCAAGATTCGTCCTCTACCTCAAGATATTCACTAACTTTATCAATAGATCATTCGAGAACGGTTGTGAGATACATACCTACTATTTATACTGAGTTTAGTAAGGCCTTTGATAAGATCAATCATACTCTTCTACTCTCTAAGTTTTCCGGTTATGGCATTGCAAAAACTTTGATTTCTTGGTTGGAGTCTTATTTGTCAGGTAGGATTCATCAGATGAGAATTGATGGTTATCTGTCGGATGAGATCGATGTCACATCTGGGGTTCCTCAGGGATGTCATTTGGGACCTTTCTTGTTCAGTTTATTCATCAATGACCTGGGCTATCTACTTTCCTCCAATTTTCTAAGTTTTGCGGATGATCTAAAGATATTTCGGGAAGTATCATCAACTCGTGATATTTTTCTTCTGCAAAATGATCTGGATATTGTATACGTTTGGTGTAAGCTCAATGACATGTCACTTAATATCGACAAATGCTGCTTTATGCGGGTCACCCCCCTGATGAATTCTATACCTGTGAAATATTTCATTAATAATGTTGCTCTTACTGAGATGTTTTTTTTCCGGTGAATCTGATACCATGTACCTTTCCAATCCGAAGCCCTTCAATGGGTGTTGGGGTTTCACTTTCGTGAACTGGAGCTCTTCGTGTTGTTTCCTGTATCCAGGAAGAGAATAGATTGCTGGGGTGACGTCACTCCAGCTGATCCAGACTCCAAACAGTGTTCTTTATGTCGAGTAGGCACCCAGAAAAGAATAAGGCAGTATCAGGTTCACCAATATTTGGAATATTGAATCCCTGAATTCTGTCAAAAAGTGAGTGTCTTGCAAAGGAAATGGAAATTGAGATTTGATATAAAACGATTGTTGTACAGACACTCCCTCCCAACAGAATCAGGTATGAACAGCTATTGCAAGTTGAAGGAAAAAATAGTATATTGTGTATTTAGGTGGAAAAGTGACACATTCTCGGCCGACGGCGTAAGTTGACGGGCGAGGCGTAGCCGAGGCCGGCAAACACCGAAGGCCGAGAATGTGCTTTTCCACCGAAATACACATACTATTTTTTCTGCGATCGGTTCAATACCTGTTAAATGTTTGTCTTATAGTTTCAATTATTCAGCAGTACGACAATCACTTTCCCGGCCTAGGCCGGAAAAGTGTTTTCTATATTGTTATTCATTGATTCCTTAGCGACTATTGAAACATAATTGAAATACCAGAATAATGAGTTTTGCGACCGGTCAAAAATGCTGACATTTCTTGTCAATCGCAGAAAAATATATATATTCTAATATAAAAAAATACAATTAAGTAATTGAGAATAATGGTAAGATAATAATAAAATTAAAATAATAACAAAATTAAATTAAAATGGTCGTTATGATCGAGCAAAATGCTGCTTTACTGACAGTGGCTCTGGTAGGCAAAAATATGAACAAAGGTAAAACAATAAGAAATTAAATCTTTGGATTCTCCCCCAAATAGACAAAATTTACTTTTCAAATTAAGGTAGCCACAATAGATACTACTAGATAAACCTGACGGTGAAATCAATTAAATCAAGAATATGTCAAAATTCTTGAGGTGTTTTAATTAAAACGTTTTAACTGAATTTTTGACCTGTCTGGATTTCTTTAAAAAAATATTAGACCCTTTATTCGAGATAATCATTGACGAAATCAAATAGAAAATGGATATTCATGCCTCTGCCTGGATTCAATAAAGAATTGATAGGGATGGACACATAAATTTGGTTTTCACCGACTCTATTTAGAGCAAATGGTCCAATATTCCCACACTAACAATTGACTTTGAAAACCAGAGCAGCAGTACCTATATTAGTCCAAAAGTCTGAATTGACTTACCTACCTTAAATAAACGTGGCACTACCAATCAGAACTCACACAAAATGGAAGGCAACAATTAGATAATAGTTATTTACATTGCAAGTGCGTTTATGAACATGATCACAATAGCGAGTGTGAAAGATTAGAACGACGAGGTCGTAGACCGAGTCGTTCTAATCACACGAGTTTTGTAGTCATGTTTAAACACACGAGTGATGAACAACGTTTTATCTACAAAGCGAAAAATGAGAATGTTTCTTTAATTTTTTTCGTTTATTAATAATTGTCTACCTTCATTTTACCTTTACAGGTTTAACTTTGACATTTGTCAAATCACCAAAAATAGTTGTGTTATAGATTCATAACCTAGTCTATAACACCACTAGTTGTGTTATGAATTCATAACCTAGTCCATAACACCACTAGTTGTGTTATGAGTCTCATGACATAACTCAAATACTAGAAAAATAGTTATGTCAAAACGTCATAACCAAACGCTTGTAGATAAAAAAAAAATAAAAAATAATATTTATATTTCAAGAATAGATAAGATAAGATTTATCAGGTAAAAACTTAACAATGATATAATTATATGAATATATTGAAAAATCTATAAGGGAGAATCCAAAAATTAAGAGCAAAAATTATTAAAAATAAAAAGGACTTGCCTGCCACACTTCTGTCGAGGAAAGAGAACGTTTTAGAAACCAAACCCCACAGGAAAATGATCCTATGTTTTTTATGCCTAACTGCATTTTAACCAGTTCAACCAATCAGACAAGTACACCCAAAAGATCATATTCACTTCACAATGAAATCACAATGAAAACCCACGTGGAATAAAAGAGAATAGATAAAAATCCACTAGAATTATTTTAATTGTTCACAAATTATAATAATTTAAATTAAGGTTATGTCAAAAACAAAAAACTGTTAATTAATTAGATCAATAAGCCAAAAATTGATTATTTCAGAATCAGAAGTTAGAGAAATACAGAAATATATCCATTTGCTAAAAGTGAGATAAATATAATGAAAATACAAATACAAATTCGAAATAATTAAAATCATACTTTGAAAAATAGATCCATCAGGTACTAGATGGCAGTACTGGTAAATAAATAAAAGATATTTGCATTTTACGCACATGATGGATAGATGGCAGTACTTGTACTATTTTGAACTTTGTAGATATTTTAGATTATTAGGAATTATTATTTTGCTGATTCTGAAATGGATGGTTAAGTTTGGTGATGCTGCTGTGGGTATCTATGCTGTTCAAGAGAGTCAACAACATTTTTGTTTGTCCTCACTTGCTGTCATGTGTTGTTCTACGAGTTCCCAAAAACACTCATTCCTTTCGCACATATCATCAACCCATAGGAATCATGCGGAACTAATTATCGTACATATATTACCAATATACGAATCTACTGGCTGTAGTAATCAAGAGACTGCGAACTTGTTTGCAGACTTATTTTCTAGTGTTTACTCCAGCCTTACCACTAATCAGGCTCCGAAATACTCATTTTCCAACATGTAGATCCAGATTGTAGAAGTTCAGCTTTTTGAAATCAATAT
Source organism: Ceutorhynchus assimilis (assembly GCA_917834065.1). NCBI lineage: Eukaryota > Metazoa > Arthropoda > Insecta > Coleoptera > Curculionidae > Ceutorhynchus > Ceutorhynchus assimilis. Next base: position 55,325,658 of record OU892278.1, read on the forward strand.
TTAAAAGTGGGTCGAGAGAAGAAGTTACAAATTACAGGATGGGATGGGACATCTGGACCTCACTTGGGAGTCGATAAGACCTTAGACAAAATCCCTGAAAAATTCTATTTGGTGAACTATTACGAGGATGTCAACACATGGTGCGACATGTGCAGCAAGTCAAGGACCCGAAACAGGAATATTTTGTCATAAAATGGTTATTGGAACTCTTTTAATCCGTTTAGATCCATTTGGTTACTATTTTTAACTGCACGGTTGTCCAGTGAGGACTACCCTATGGTTAGTTGTCAATGTGGCTTCCTGGTCCTTTCCACAGTGGTAGGGGGTCCCAGGGTCCCTACGGTCTTAGTTCTGTAGCATCTCTTCATGGATCACCCGATGGGTTTGTCGGTATGGCATGGTGTCTCTGGTGTATGTTCCGATGTTCCTGGTAATGTCGAGTCTTCTGGGCGTCTGTGTGGAAAATTTCCTTGTCCTGTTGCACGCAGTTTGAGATTCTTAAGTTGCTGGATTGTCTCATTACCAGGAAACTTAGCTGGGAATGTAGGTACATTTTAAAGCCGAAACAGCATGGGTTTACAGTGAGTAGGTCGATATCAGAAAATTTGGTTTTGTATCAGAATTTAATTTTGAACAGCATGGAGAGGGGGTTCCAGGTTGGTTCTGTATACTCGGACTCCTCTAAAGACTTTGACAAGGTTAGCCATCGTCTGCTCATCAGAAAACTGGTTGTTTTGGGGTGGGAGGTCCAATTCTGAGTTGGTTTGCTGACTTTCTTGTTGGAAGATCTCACGCAGTTAGGTAGGCCGGTGTTGTCTCGTGTCTTTGATGCTCATTCTGGCTTACCCCAGGGGTCTCATTGTGAGCCGATCCTGTTTATATCTGGTGTGGGTAGTTCCATTGCTCACAGCTCATATTTGTCATTTTCAGATGATCTTTATCTTTATCGTCAGGTATTATTGTTGGAAGACTCATAACTGCAGCAGAATGATATCGATTCTTTTGATAAATGGTGTGGGTCGAACGGAATGGACCTCAATATTACCAAAAGATAACTTTAGCCCAAACGGTGAAATTCCCTACACAAAACAAGAATCAGGAAAGTAGCAAGCATCCGTGATTTGGAAATGGAATTTGACTCCAAGATGTCATTTAATGGCCATATTACCAATACTCTGTCAAGCGCTGTTAGATGTTTGGGCCTTATATGTAGGTCCACTACTGATATGTCTGTGAGTATATTGCGAACATTGTACTGTGCGATGGTGCGATCGATGATGGAAAACTGATAGGTTGTTTGGTCACCCCACATTGCAGCTCTGGATGGGGTTCAGAATAGATTTCAAAGGTTGAATGCTTACAGATTGTGCTTGGCTCATGATGAGTATACTTATGACGGGATGAGGGCTTTCTTGAGTGATCATACCTTGCAAAGCAGGAGGCTTCAAGCGTATCTTTCTGTGCTTCACAAATTTTTCAGAGGGTTAATTGACTGACCAGATCTTTTTGGTCTCGTTTCTTTGAGAGCAGACTTCGCTATAGAAATGGATACGTTTTTGCCGGTTCCAATTTTGTAGGATGGTAGTTAAAAGGTGATGGACAAGAATGCAATGGAATCAGTATTTGAGTTTTCAACATCATTTTTTCATTTGTCAACTTATTCTTGGCTCCTAATGGAGAGTTCCACGCTATGATGAAGATGAAGATGAACTTTATTAAGTACTGACTTTTATCCTCCAAGTTAGGGATTACCCATCTCTCCCAGAGTCCTAGCACAACATAAATATATGATCCACATTTCTTTGAACTAAACAAATCTTATAACGGTCTGGGGACCGTCCAGAATTTTCTTGATGGACGAAGAAGTGTTTCAGCAACGATGAGACCTAATAGTAAATTAACTACACCCTACAATAGTGATTTTTAAAGGAGGATTCTCAGAAGAGTTTTTCATTCCATCATCATTATTTTCAATACAAAAGGACATATATGACGTGTAGAGAACAGAACCAATTTCCAAACTTTGCGCTTACAAATCAATATCTCATGAGAAATACGAATTCCCCAATTTGTACGTAACACGGGACCCTGGGAAATGATTCCGCTTATAAATTACAAGGCAAAACGGAAGTGAGAGAGCCTGAGACCTACCGTCCGGCATTATTCACATAAAAATCACCATTTTATGGCCGACCTGAGAGCAATGGGGACGCTGTTCCTTTTTAGTTAAATACCTGAATTCGTTTGGGCTTTTGTCTGTAGTAAAAATATGTTTTTTGTAAAATGTTAGACTTTCAAATCAAATGCTTGTTATAATATTGACTTTTGACGAGCCAAGCAGAATTTTCTTCTCAAGTATTTTCTTTATCTAAACAACCCAATTTCCTGCTTATTTGTATGCACCGTGCGTTCTCATCCAACAATGTTACTTTTAATGACCGAGAAGTATTTTCTTCTTTGTTGAGCCCGCTAAGGAACGTCGCTCTCGAGGGAAATCGACACGTTCTTGGACGCCATAGTTGAAAAAGTTTCATTTTTACGAGCTTCGCCAATCATAGATTCACGCTAGAGTACCGGAAATTGACGGTTTTATGTTTCCCGATTCGTTGCATTTTTGTAGGAATATGGCTTTATGATTCCGATAAAACTAGGAGAAACAATAATTATTATGACTTACATTTTTCGAAGTTCTGCTCACAAAAACTGTGACAGTTTTATTGTGTCACGTTATAGTTTGTACTTATGCTATTTCATAATTCTTACGAATCTGACTGCCATGTTATATTTTTTAATGAATTCATAATCAACAAAATTTGGAAAGTTTCATCCAGGAAAATAACAACATAACATCTATATTTGGGGAAAAAAAATGCAATTATTCAAGCTTGGAGGCGGCAATTATTATTCGTTATCCGAGCCATGGATATTGAATTTTTTCTATTATTTCCAGCGGAAGCGAACGTGACACGTAAATCATTTTGTAGGTATTATTAGATTTTTTCACGTATTAGTCCCATGTTGTGTGAATTATTTCATTCGAAGCCAAAAATAGTGATGATTCTATTTTTTTTTTAATCAATTGGTGCATTATTTAATGAATAGAAATTGGTGTAAGAATTTCCATTAGAATTTCATTTGATATTTGGAAGAAGAAACATTGTTACTCTCGCATTAATCGGAAAAAGTTCAAAAGAAAAATCTTTGTCAATGTTTTTCTAACATAAGAAATTTCTATTTCTTAAATGTTTTTCATTAAACATCAATTCTACCATGTAGTCAATTCCATAACGAGCATGTGATCCAGAGGAATACAAATTTATATTTTTGATCAAATCAGACGAAAATGTTCATAGATGCGGAGGGACCATATTTTATATTCACAAAAGCCTATTGTATGCTTAACCAATGGAGAAAATATAAAATTCAATTATACGATAGCAAACATTATGTTTGGAAGGTATATCAAACTATATACGATTGTGCTTGAGAATACGATATTGCGGTAAGAAGTTTATTCCATGATTTCTATGAAAATTAAACCGAGAATATTGATGATTGAATATAGTGCAAAGAGGCTTTACTTTAATAATATAGTTTTGGCATAGTCAAGGAAAGATTTGAAGCTTTCATAAACACGTTATATTGGGTACAATATTATTATATTTTTATTATTCGTATTTTCAATGAGTGTTTGTACATATATATTGGAAGGGAAACAGAAACATGTGAGGCGCTGATTGAGATAAATAGGAATCAAAAGATTGAAATTTGAATCTCATGAAATATATGCCCTCCAGAAACAACAACTACAGAACTGATCTGCTAACTTGAATGTTTTTCCGCAATGTTAATGATTGACAATAGAAATAAATTTAAAAAATTTTAAACTTCAAAAATGTTCTCTTGCTACAACGAGGTAATTTTTAATTTAAAACGCCCAAAGGGAAAACCTCCAACAAAAGCAAATACATTTCGTTGAAGGATCAAATCCTGTTGTAGCAAAATGTTTTAATAAAATTGAATTCTAGAAATACTGATGATGAATAAGCCGATAATGTTAACTTATCTTCCCGCAGATGTATTTTTCCGAAGCTAAAATTATTTCCGAATTAAATAAAATAGGTGAAAATGCCCCGCTGCCTTCGCTTAATGGAGTTTTGACAGACGTTTCCATTAAAAGTTTATAGAGTTTTACGATTAAAACTAGGATTTGCAATTTCCTGAACGGCAACGGCAAATACTCCAAGTACTTATACTATTGCGAGAGAAAAAGAGTGCCAAAGGATTTTATTTAAAGCGTGTTACGTGTTGGGCATTTATATGTCAATGTAGGACAAAAAGTAGGGAAATGCAGATATTATTTTCAAATTTATGAAGTTGGCTTTTAGCCCTATTGTTAATAGGGGTTGGTTGGTAATGTTGATTAAATCGCTCAAACTCGATTGTGGTCAATTCCGGCAATTGGCTCTAATGACTTTGATATCTACTTCTATTTATAAAGGCAGATATTAGTTTGGATTAGTAAGATTGATAATTAAAATGAAAATTAGTTGATTTAGATGATTGTCGGACCATCAGCTTAGAAGAGCAGGAATTTTCTCGAGTCAACAGGAAAGAGCTTTGATGTAATAGTGATGTCCGAAACCCACAATGTTTACGACACAGCCAATTTCTCCATCCCAGGCTATAATATTTTTTTTAATGAAAGCACACTTAATAGATGTGATGGTTGTTTAATGTATATAAAACTTGAGCATTATATCGAAAGCCAACTGTTGGTGGAGAATAATGTTAAAATTATAAAAGCAACCCTACTCAAAAATAATACCACGGTGGACATTCTAGCAACGTACAGATGTTTCTCTACAACTAGAAATGAATTCATGATAAACCTCAATCCACTACTACAAAGGCAAATTGCAGACCAAAAACGAATACAAGTATTCGTTGGAGACATAAATATCGACTTACTGAAAACGGAAATGGAGGAAACGAACGATTATCTATCAATGCAAAAAGCCTTGGATTTACAAGTTTCATAAAGAAGCCCACAAGAAAGTCTGATTCATCTGAATCATGTTTAGACCACTACTTTGTTAGATGTGTAAGTAGCATGTTTGATAACATAAATGCGGTTATTCTGGAACACAAGCTTACAGATCATGTCACTATTCTGATCAACTTAAAGCTCAGCAATAACACTGAAAATACAAATAAACAAACATTTTATAAAACAATTGACCATGATAAACTTTACAATCTAATCTCTAAGACAGAGTGGGAGAGTGTTCTTGAGCAAGGTGACCCAGATGCTTGTACTAACATTTTTGTAGATGAGCTTAAAAGTATGATCCTAGAATCAACTAAAACCAAGGTTGTATCAAGTAAAAAAAGACAACTAAAACCTTGGATTACCAATGGCCTGTTGGTATCTATTAGAAATAGAGATCGCTTAAAAAAAGAATGTACTATAAATAAAGGCAGCCTAGAACTTATAAATAAATATAAAAACTTTAGAAAAGAACTCTCAAAGCAAATAAAAAAAAGTAAATATTTATATTACAAAGCAAAAGCGGATGAAAACATTAATGACCCAAAAAAAATCTGGAATGTTGTTAGGGAGGCCACTGGTGATCAGGTCAGTCATACAGCGATTAGGAGCATTTATGGCTGTGATAATGTAGAAATAACTGATAATAAACAAATAGCTAATGAATTTAACACAAATTTTAGTAATATAGGTAGAAAACTGGCAGAGGATATAGAAAAAACTAGCGAGACGAATAGGGAGGAAGCGACACAACTCATTTTTTCTAGGTAACGTTACAGATTTCGAAATTGCTAAACATATACAAAGCTTAAAGAATGGGGTAAAAGCGGGGGGGATGATTGTATCAGCTCTGACATAATGAAAAAGTACCTACTCAAGTGCTATTATCAAGCCTCTCAAACACATAGTAAATGTAATTTTTGACACAGGTATTTTTCCAGAAAGCCTAAAAACATCAGTAGTTATTCCAATTTATAACCAGGGAGATAGAAAATCCACAAATAATTATAGGCCAATTACACTAACCAGCACAATTGGTAAATTAGTGGAAAAAAACTCAAGTACAGAAGTTGCACTTTGTAGATTTACTGATAAAAATTTACATAATCTTGATCAGGGTAGAAAGGTAATTGGGATCTTTCTGGATTTGAGAAAGGCATTTGACACTGTGGCACATCACATTCTACTTCACTCCAAAACAATTTATTAAATCCTATCTAAATAGAAGAAAGCAATGTGTGAGAATATCGGATGACCTGAGTGAAAAGCAGGAGGTGGTGTGCCGCAGGGTACGGTACTTTCTCCACTATTATTTAATGTTTATATGAATGGCATTCTATCTGTTCTTGATGATGGGGAAATATATTGCTTTACTGATGACACGGCATTGTAATTCAGGGTGAAGACTGGGAAAGTGCAAAGAAGAACGCCGAAATAGCCATGCATAAAATAAAAAAATGGCTGAATTGCAGTCTTCTTTCTTTAAATGTCGATAAAACCAAATTTATTGCTTTCTCCCTATCATCGAAATCCTTGCCAGATTATCATAGTTTGAGACTGCATTACTCTAGGTGTATTTTAGATATAGGTTGTAACTGTGATCAAACTATACAGAGAAAATCCTCTTTAAAATATTTAGGAATCTTCATTGATCAAAACTTCACATGGAGAGTACATGCCAACAAAGAAAATAAGAAAACTAGCATTTAAGTTCTATGAATTGAGGAACATTCTGAATCTGAAAACATTGAAAATGATTTACTTTGCGCTAGTGGAGGCAGTTCTGAGTTACGGCATACTGGTATGGGGTGGTGCAGGTACGTCAATTCTATCGAAAATTCAAGTTGCTCAAAAATGGATCATTAAAACAATGCTGAATAAAGAAAAAAAATACCCCACTGACCTAGTTTATAAAGAGAGTGAATTAATGTCTCCAAATCAACTGTATATGAAGTCAGTGATAAGATTTGTGCTAAAGTTTCCCTACTATAAAGAAAGTATTCAACATGGTGTATACACCCGAAATGCTGCAGACAAAAATGTCATCCAACAAAATCCCAAACACACATTGTGCCAGAAACATATTTATTGTATAGGGCCTAAAACTTATAACTGCCTACCGCATGCCTTCCGAGAGGGGCCGTATCACAGACTGAAGAGAGACATCTCTCAGGGGATACGTGAAACAAATTTCACTGTTAACTGGTTAGTCTGATGTCAAGTCTGATTTTCAATGTGCATGCATCGGACTGATTCCTTGTTTGTTTTTGTCTCTTTTTCTTTTTTCCGAATTGAATTGAATTTAATTTTGGAGTGCGTATCCGCATAATTAGAATTGGCATAAAAGTTAGAAACCTTGTAAATATTTAAATATTAAATTATTGTATACAGAAAAAAGAGCGCACACTGCTATCTTTAGCAATAGCAATGTTCCTATTAAATTACTTAATCATTAATTAATAAGGATATTAACCTAAATCTTAAGGAAACAGAATTATATTTTATAGATGTTATTGCTAAATAAATAAATAAATAAATAAATAAATGAATAGGTCTTCGCCCTGTTCTTCGCTTAGACCATGGATCAACAGCGTATTTACGTTGTGTTGCAGGTCCATTTTTGAAATGTCCTGCTTGACTTTGGAGAGTTCCGATTTTATATCGCTTACTTGCATTTTTATTTCTTGCAGAGAAGATGAAATACTTTCCTGGAAGCTGTTTAACTTCTTCAAAAATTCGGAGTTTTCACAATCACCGGATATGGTGATGATGTTTGCGAACTCTGTGCGCAAAATGCTGATTCCGTCATTGAATTGTTTTGATAGTAGATCTACACGTGTATTCACAATTTTCAAAGTAAGATTTTGCGATTTTCCTGCCATTATTGAGGCGACAGGTATTTCCACTGACTTGCACAACACTAACTTCACTAAAAACAAACTTGAAAGGATATAGGAAAAAAAATATCAGGCCAGCATTTTCATTGAGTTCACTTTTGCATTCGATCACCAGATGCCTAATTCGCCAATAGAACATTTATGAGCCCCTAGGAAACAATTTGAAAACTCCATTTCAAAATCGATCGATAGAAAAAGCCGAGTATTGCAAAATATGTATGTTCTGAGGCCAAAAGGCTGCCCAAGCAATATAATTCAAATGAAGCAATTAAAATGCATTTCTGAACGGATCCCAATGGCATTTAATGCGGCATGGAATAGCAGGACACTCATTTTGTTCTATAGTTTTTTTTTTCGGATGACGGAAACAACAAAAATTTGCGAGTTCCTGGTAGAGGTGAACAATAAGATTTTTCCGACATCCGGAGCAAAAAGCGGCTTTAATTAATGCGGGTTTGGAAAGTTTGTATTTGACGATGTTTTGAATAATCCTATTTTGGCCTAAGTAATTAAAATGAGGTCTATTCTAAACTTTGCCATTGAAAACTTGTGACACAACCAGACTTAAATTTATGTTGTATTAAAAAAAGGATTTTCATTTTCATCTTCGCGTTTTTAACAAAAACCGCCCTCCAGCTCTCCGCAAACACGAAAACATCCATCCTACTCCGCCCAAAAAAGATAAGGAATATTATCTTACCCTTTTATGTAAGAAAATCCATTGTTCTTCTTGTCACTTATACTTTGCCTCTTTTTTTGGGGGAAAAAGAGAAAAACTGGGCGGAAATTAATTTACTGTAAAAACTTGGGAGGATTGTTTGCGCTTATCTTACCCGGAGAAGTATTATTTTTTCTGATTAAAATTACAGGCGACAAATGAGGATGATTCGCTGCTTTTTCTTCAAAATTTTTCAATTCCAGCAATAAATTTCCAACGGGATTTCTGTTAAATCCTGCTAGCAAAAAATGTTTTATTAACAAACAAAATTTCTATCAACAAAATAAATAGTTGTGAAAATTTTCTATTTGTTTTACGCGAATTCAAATTTGAATAAACAGAAAATAATTTAAAGCTCACAAACCTCCATTAAAGAGCTTAATTGATTTTAAGCTTTATTGAATTCTATAGACAAGATATTAATTTATTTACATACAATAGTCATATAGAAAAGTCCAATATTGTTACGATAAATTTATCATTTTCGTAACATGTTCCATTTCTTCTAATTTTCATTATAAAGTTGTATTTTTGCCATTTCAGAATCAGCAAAAATAATAATTCATAAATTAAGTATCTACAAAATTTAATCAATTCAATATAATATCAGTACTGCCATCTATCCATAATGAGCATAAAAATGCAAATTTCTGTTATTAAAAGAAGGTACCGCCATCTAGTAGTACTTGATAAATTTATTTTTTTTTAATTTGATTTTTATTATTTCTCATTGACAGTCATTCGTATTTTCCAATGAACTATAACCAAAAACTGGAATGCTAACACATAAGGACGAACTTGAAGCCTAGTGCGGCTGCTGCGGAGGGGATACCTGTTTTTGTCGCACTCATTATGTTAAATGGCGAAAATTGCTTCCAACACGTATTCCAATTGATGAAACCTGTGAAGGGAAATATGACAAAACTTTCGAAAACGTCATATGTCAGCAAGCAACAGAAAAAAACAACATTCCCCTTTGTGGCATCTATCTTTCATGGCTACATTTTTTTGGCAGATACGGCAATGTGTGCGCATTCCAGTTTTTAGCTATAGTTCATTGGTATTTTCATTTAAGGCCGCGGTAATGGCCGCCATGTTTAAATTTAGTTCTTGAAAATGACGACTGCGTCACTCTACACATAGGGTTCAATATTTTATTATTTGTCCAAAGCAAAATCTGTTTGTCGGTGAAACACTTAGTGAAAGAGAAAGACAAATATACAATTATGATGCTACCAATGTAGCTTTTTGCCGTGGCGCCATCTACTTGAAATTGCTTGAACTGTTTTCACCTTCAAAATTCGTTTTAAGGTCATCTCAAAAAATCCGCAATAATTTCCAAAATCCTTTGGCATAAACATTATTTGATATATTATCTACAATCTCTACAATTAGCTTTTTTTAGTTTTTCGTGGTTATCAATAAAATATGCTTTTCACGGATCCAAGCTTGATAAACATGCAAATATGCAACCACCAACACATTTAATTGTTTTGGTGGTTGCGAACATGATTTTTGAATTAAAAAAAAAAGGCTGAATATCGAAAAACCAAAATAAGGAATTGTAGATAATCGATCAAATAATGTTTATGACAAATTTGAAGCAATTCTGATGTGCCGTTTTTTTAAAGACCTTAAAACAAGTTTCAAAAATCAACCAATCACAGTTTAAACATGGTGGCCATAAACGCGGCCTTAAAGAAATTATATATATATTTCTATGTTTCTCTAACTTCTGATTATGAAATAATTATTTTTGGCTTAATGACCTAAATAATTAGTGGTTTTCTGTTTTCAACATAACCTTAATTTAAATTATTGTTATTTGTAAATAATTAAAATAATTCTAGTGTGTTTTTATCTATTCCCTTTTAATCAACGTGGTTTTTCATTGATGAAGTGAGCACGGTCTTTTGTGTGTTGAGTGTTGTCTTCTGATTGATTGATAGTTACTATGCAGTTGAGTATAAAAAAAAAACACAAGATTGGTTTCCTGAAGGGTTTAGGTTCTTAAACGCTTTCTTTTCTGGCGAAACCACTAGACAGGCAAGTCGATTTCATTTTTGTAATTTTTTTTCTTCAGATTTCTAGATTTTCCCTTAATATTTTTCAATTTATTTTACCATCAGTGTATACTATCATATCACTCTTGAATTTTTACCTGATACATCTTATCTTATCTACCTTTGAAATCTAAATATTTTATTTTATTTTTTTTATCTAATTGTGTGCCTCCATTTTGTGATTGGTGGTCCCACGTGAGTCAATTCAGAGTTTTGGCTAATAAATAGGTACTGCTGCTCTGGTTTTCAGAATCAATTGTTAGTGTGAGATTATTGGACCATTTGCTCTAAATAGAGTCGGTGCAAACCAAATTTGTTTGTCTATCCCTATCAACATTTTACCGAATCCAGACAGAGGCCTGTATAGCCATTTATTGTTCGACTCTCTCTTTTTCTTCTCAAGAAGAAGAGTGCTAAAAAAATAGGTGTAATTTTTAAAATAGAAATCCAGATAGGTCAAAAATTCATTTGAATTTTTTTAATTAAAACATCTCAAGAATTTTGACAATTCCTGCATTTAATTAATTTCAGCCTCAGCTTTATTGAATTGAATTGAATTGAAAATGTCTTTATTTAGGTGTACACAAAGTTTCATTACAAGAGAATATAGTGATACCAGGTGGCGATATTCGCTTAGTAGCGCTCTTCCATATAACCACCTTGAGCATCTAATATAAATAATAACAACAACCATGCTAAGTGACAACAAGCAAAACTAAATTATATAGGTAACCAAGTAAATATATAGATAATTTTACTAACCATTACAAGAAAAAAAAAATTAAATTGTTGTACGGAAACTAAAAATAAATTAAATAAGGAAACAAAAGAAAAAAAAAACAAAAAAATTAAAAAAAAAAAAAAAAAATAAAAAGTAAAAAATAAAAGACCAAAAAATAAGAGTCAGAAGGACACCTACACACTTATTTGAATATTTTTAAATGGAAACTCTAAGCTGATTATTTGAAACAAGTCTTTTTATCTCCCTTTTAAACGACAAATCACTAACTAAAGATTTAATACGTTCAGGGAGTTTATTGTAAAGTTTCACAGCTGTAAAACTAAATGATTTTCTAAAGAGTGCTGTTTGATGATTTGGCACACAATAAAGACTGCGATGCCTAGTACTTCTAAAATGAACATCACTGCATCGAGTGAGCTTGGAAGAAAGATAAGTTGGTTTTTTGCGTTTGTTTAATCTAAACATGAATGTTGCCAGAGAGACAATGTAGCGCTGATTCAGCTTCAGCCACTTAGCGTCAGCGAAACTTGACGAAACATGGTCAAACTTCCTAAGGTTGTAAGCAAATCGAATGCAAGCATTTTGGAGTCTTTGGAGGCTCTCCTTGTCCTTGTTCAAAATGACGGGCCAATAAAGAATGTTACAATAGGATATCAAAGAAAGAATTAAACTATCACACAGCTTCAATTTAACATCCTTACTTAAAACCTTTTGATACAATCGAAGTGCTTTGAGTTTGCTATATGGTTTTTGCATTAGATAGCTAATATGCTTGTTAAAATTAAGTTTGGCATCCATCCATACCCCCAAGTTTTTAGCAAAATCAGAGGCTTCCAGAGTCTGACCATTTAACACGATTGTAAATCTCTCATCCCGGACCACCTCAAGGCGCTTTGGGCCAAAGACCATAAGTTCCGTTTTGGTTTCATTAAGCGTCAAACCATGGGCAGATGAAGCTGTGGATATAATATTTAGATCCTCATTGATTTTCTGCACCGCATCTGGAATATCTTCAAGTGAGAAAGTAAAATACAGTTGATTATCGTCAGCGTACTGATGTGACTCGCAGTTTTTAAGCATTTTTGGGAAATCGGCTGTATACGCTGCATATAAAATAGGGCCCAGAATGCTTCCTTGTGGAACTCCTTTATCACAAGTACGAGATTCCGAAAAATTGTTATTCCAGATAGTTCGCTGCGATCTAAAACTTAAAAATTCCTTAAAGAACCTGAGTTCCACATTCTCAATTCCAAAAAATTCAAATTTGGTGCAAAGTACCCCATGGTCCAACGTATCAAACGCCTTGCTGTAATCCAGGAGGAGAAGGCATGTATTAAGCCTCTTGTCCGTGGCTCGAATAATATCATCCGTCACCTTCAGCAGGGCAGTGGTCGTGCTGTGTGCCTGTCGAAAACCAGACTGAGATAAGGGCAAAATGTTTTGCTCTTCCAAATAAATTGTCAACTGTCGGGCCACAATTTTTTCAACCACTTTAGAGAGAGTAGGTAAGATACTGATTGGTCGAAAGTCCGCCGCTGAGGATGGTGAAGGTTTTTTTGGGACAGGTGTTACATTTGCGCTTTTCCAAACAGAAGGAAAACAGCCATTCTTGAGACAAAAATTAACTATAAATATAACGTGCTTAGACAGAGCGGGTAACAGTAGTAACAACATTTTAATTCCGATTCCGTCAACCCCTCGCGCACCCGTTTTGATTGACCTCAATATATTTACGACCTCTTCGGAGGACGCCAAACTAAACTTAAAATTTTCGGTAAGTCCCGGAAAACGCTTATTGACATAATTGTTATGTATAAAATCTTCATCAATATTGTTTGTAGGTGCCGAGGTAAAAACTGTATTAAGCTCGTCTGAAGAGATTTCTAAATTATTACAGCTCACCGAATTATTGTTTACGTTCAGCCATTTGACGAATTTCCAAAACTCCTTCGGGTTATGTTTAAACCTATAGTCAAAAAATGCTTTTTTCTCTCGTCTAATTGAGTTATTCACAAAATTGCGCATGTCACGATATTCATTTAGTGCTAAATCCGTTCTATTATGTTTGTACCTTAGTTTGGCTCTATCCCGTAATCTCATCATTAGTCTAATGTTATCGGTCAACCAGGGCGCTGGAGGTTTTTTAATTCTGACAGTTCTAATAGGAGCGTGCATATCAAATAGATTGGTTACCTTGACATTAAAACAATTTATAATTTGATCTATGTGAGTCAAGACAAAAAAATGATCCCAATTAACTGCCAGTAGATCTTCATGAAATAGGTCGAAGTTGAACCGCGAAAAATCTCTATAAGTTCTGAACATAGTTGGGTGTTTTTCTCTGTAAAATTTTAACTTACAGGAGACAAAATGATGGTCTGAAATGTCGTCCATTGTGAGCACTTCCACTTCCCTGCACAAGGTGGTATCGGAGATAACCAAAACATCCAGCAAAGTGCTAGAATTTTCCTTGACCCTGGTAGGCTCTGTCACAATCTGCTCAAGACCAAAGCGATTCACAAATTCAGTGAATTGTGTAGCTGTATTATTATTCGCCAACAGGTCAACGTTACAATCTCCACCAAAAGCTAAAAAATCATGCTGTGGTATCAAAAAGCTCAAAACATTTTCTAGTGCACTGAGAAATGTCAAAAAATTTATATTAGGAGCACGATAGACGCTACCCAAACATACCTTTCTTCCATTAAGTTTAGCGGTAACCCAGACTTGCTCAATAGCTGCACTATTTTCACAGTTAGAGATATTAATTTTTTGTATTTTAATGTGGCTCTTATAGTAAAAGGCAACACCTCCACCCCGGGTTGGCCGATCAATACGCAATATTTTATAACCATTAATATTTACAACGCAATCCGGGATGTCGGAAGACAGCCATGTCTCAGATATTCCCACAATGTCATACTCATTTTGAGATAAAAATTCGGAAAGAATATCAAAGTTCGACAACAAAGATCTAGCATTAAAGTGTGCAAAAGTCACTAACTGACTTCTCATTTTATCCTATATTATATTAGTAAAAATAAAAAAATAAATAGTTACCACAAGAAATAAAAAAAATAAAATAAAGATAGGATGAAATAGAAAAAAATATAAATAAAATAAATTGAGCTGGTTCCAGTCACTCGAATACCGAGCAGTAGTAGGCCTATAACACACAGCTCCCAACCCATGAGTATTAAGTAAGAACCGAACCAAAAAAAAAATAAAAATAAATTATAGCAATACCTAGTGAATGAAGTAAAATTTCTACAAACTATATAATATACAACATGTTCCGATCCGCAAGTAATTAGCATATAAAAGGTAAATACACATTTGTATATTTAAATAGAAGAAAAAGCCAAATGGTATTGTAGGTACTTGATTAGTTTATCAAAGGTAATAATTAGTTAGTTAGAAAAGTCAAATATCCTTTTGTAGTAAATAAATTGATAAAATAATGGTAGTTTTTAATTTCATATTTAATTAATTAAATTTAAATTAAATTAAAGAGATTGAGGTAAAACCTAATAATAACATCAACAATAAAAATTTAAAAAAAAAATATATATAGGTATAAATAATACTAATAAAAGGAGAGGAAAAAAAAAAAAAAAAAAAAACAGTACCTGAACATTCTTGTGTTCCAACAATTTACTGAAATTTAAAGCACTACTTTTTCCTTCTCTTAGGAGAATTAGGACGTCTTAGCAGCGTGCCAATTATTGCAGGATCGGTAAGCAAGAATTCAAGCAGGAACAAAGGTAGCAGATATGTAAGGCTTGACCGGTACCTTGTGGTACCTATAGTAGGTACCTCAACTTAAAAAGGAAGATTCATCTATTTGGGGAAAATCTAGAAAATTATTTTGTTTATCTTGTTCAATTTTTCTTACATTCTTTTTATTTAAATTTTGCCTATTTAGTGCGACTGCTAGTAAAGCAGCATTCTGCTCAATCTCATCTCATCTCTCTGTAATCTTGCTGTATACTTACCTAATTATTACGACTTTATTATTATTTTTTTTTTTTTCGAATTATTCAATTGTTTTTTTTTATATTATAGTTATTTTCCTAACAAGTGCGCAAAGTGTTACTTTTCCGCACGCAAACACAGTTATACGAACGACGCGAAGCGGAGTTCGGATAAGTGTTTGCGTGCGGAAAAGACACTTTGCGCACGTGTTAGGAACAAAATTTTTCCTACGAGCTTCATATCAAGTAGGTAACAACAAAAATTTAAAAAAAAAAAAACGATAATTTGTTCAATTATTTTTAATTAACTTGGAGCGAACCTACGCATTTATCAAACAATTGCGTAACAAAAAAAATAATAATAAAAAATCCTCGTCAGAGCTGTTCATCTTAAAGCGTTTAAATTTGATGAGAAAGTTTGTAGATTCTTGCATATAAATAGAGAACAAATCTGACAATGTGTCAAAGTTAATTATATTCGGTGTTCGTATAGATGTAGGCTGCTAAAGAAACAGAGAAAAACTTGTCATCATGTGTCAAAGTCGACAGGTACACTTATTGTTGCTTGACAATTATTTTTACTTTTCGGCACTCAGTGCGGATAAGGCCTGTATCCGCACTGAGTGCGGAAAAGTGTAACTTTGAGTACCGAAATGCGTGCGGAAAAGTACTACTTTGCGCACGCTCGTAGGAAAAAATATTTTTCCAGTTTGCAATAGTTGCTCATACTTCCCTGATTCTGTTGGAAAGGAGTGTCTGCACAACATAAGTTTCATAATAAACTAACTTCAATTTAAATCTTCTTTGCAAGACACTCGCTTTTTGACAGAATTCAAAGACTTAATATTCCAAATCTTGGTGAACCTGATATTGCCTTATTCATTCCTGGGTACCTACTCGATACACAGATCACTATTTGGAGTCTGGATCAGCTGGAGTGACGTCACACCAGCAATCTATCCTCTTACCTGGATACAGGCAACAACATGAAGAGCTCCAGTTCACGAAAGTGAAACCCCAACATCTATTGAAGAGCTCCGGATTAGAAAGGTACATATTGTATCAGATTTACCAGAACAACCAAACTGTTAACTATCAAACTTTAAAGAAAAGTAACGTTGTTACTTTCATTGTGAACAAATATCAAATAAAATTATTTTTGTTGGAATTTGAGTGGTTTGATTTGATTTGCACATGAAGGGGCTACACGTTATCTTTATTTTTTTGAATTCCGCGACCCTATAGGTTCTCTTGTCTTAAAGTACAAATAAGCTCAATTGATTTGCAACAAATTGGTGCCCAACGTGGGGCGCCAATTTGTTACAATTAACCTCACTTATTTGTAACAATATATGAACTCGCAAAGGGAGTGTTGGTAAGTCCACAAATGTTGCAGGAAAATGTCTTAACGCACGTGCAATGTCCATCATTTTATCTAGGACTGTTCAAATGGTAAAATTACAATTTCAAATGTATAGTGATATTTAGGTAAACAGAAACCTGCAGATGATGTGGAACTTTCTTGCATTTTTAATTTTGTATCACAAGTATTTCTCTTGATGTTGAGTATTGTTGCTGATGTTGTGGATAGTTTGTACTCTACCTTCTACCTGTTGAGTTTCCTGTAGAATCTCATTTATTGAATTAGTTTAAATTTAATTTATACCTGGTTCTATTGGAAGAGAATATCATTCTATTTACCAATGATTTATTAATTGGTTGGCCTGTTATTTGATCACGACTGAGAATCAAATATTATCGAGAGTCGCTAAAAAGATTGGTTAAAATCGTTCCTCTCTAGTTATTTTCATTTTATCAAACATTATCTTACCAACGAATGATGTTGAAAACATGTATTCTATGCCGCACAATATTCAATTAAATGTAAAGAATAAAGGCACAAGCTGCACGGCATTTTAATCAATAGAGCGAAAATCTCATTAAATTGTTTTCAACAACTGCACGAGGAAAACTAATTACGTATAATTGTATATAAGCCCTAAACTTCGCTGGTTTGCAATCCGGATTCTACAACGAGAACTATTATCGAGTTAATTTCGGTTGAGAATCGTGTAAGAAATATCACAAAAGTTGATTTCCAGCATCATAAAAGCATCCATCAACCGATGCCAAAAGAATCTCGGATGAACCGAAGGAAATTTATTATTAAGTGAGAAGTGATTTGCGGAATTACAACAGTTTATCTTAGACGGCTTTTATGATAGCAATGGTATTGCTATTCAGTAGTTTGACTAGAAGGGTCTTATGATAAAAATCACTGTAAAAAAAATCGTATCTTTACAGCTTGAAGTTCAAAATCTGAAAAATTGAGGAGGAAACCACTTTGCATACAAACCACTTCAATCATTTGATGAGTTTCAGGACTCCAACTTCCTCGAATCTTCTCTTCGAAGGATGAATCTTTCCAGATATCCAGATACGCCTTGGTCGCCTTTGTCCTTATTTTCCTTATTAGAAAAATTCAAGAAAAATGGAGATAAATTAAAGGTTCTCAAACTACATTTGAATTATCTCCATCTTTCTAGTGCTAGAAGTATTCATCAAATTATAGAGCCATTTTCTATATAAAAATATTGAAAGTGATTTCAATCGGACTTTTTTGAGTAAAATTAGACATTCAATAAGAAATTTTTACACCCCAAGGAGAGCACAAGAAGTAAGAAAAGCTTTAAGAAGTTTGTGGAACTCGGAAGAAGTACAAGTATGTGGATATATTGGAGCAGGAGTTCGAGCAAGTTTGGAGAAATTTTTAGAACATCACAGGAGGAAAATATTATCATCAAGTAATTTCAAAAGAAATTTATTTGCAAAATGTGGAAGCTGATGTCCCTGGGGTAAGTTTTTATCTCCCTTAACGAAAGTGAAGAGGTAGGTATAGAAACTTTTAGAATTCCGGAAAAAGAACAGGAAAGAAAATTTTGAGACGCAGTTTCGAGGGAAATATTTAATAAATAATAGAGGACGTTTTCATGCAAAATGTTAAAAGTAATTTCTGACGTATAAGCTAGATGCTCTAAAAGCCCTCACATTCAAACGAAAAATATTTCAAACCCATTCCGAACCTTCCATTTCATAATAATTTTTATTTTGTCTCACAGCCAAACATGTAGGATTTTCATTGTCCCAAGCGTCAGCATTTTCTCGCAAGCGAAAAACCGTAGGGATTTAATTTCATAATGGACAATCGACATTGCAGGGAGCCAAACATTGTTTTTCTCTTATACAGAAGTCCCGGAAATGCTTTGTTTTGTTCTTGGAAAATTCGTCCGTACAAAAATATAGGAATTATGAACAGGAATTGCCGAAAAAAAAAAAAAAAAAACATCACGTAATTGATTCGCAGATCCCTAAAGAACACATTAAAAGCTTTTAGCCATTCGATATTCATCCCTTTAGGGAAACTCTCTAATGCGGCTTAGTTGTAGATAATTAAATTTAAATGACATTGTGACAATTGAGTGGCAATCAATTATTTGCGGTTTAATTCGTTGAACTAAACCTATGGCTGATTAAAAACAAAAATTGATTCTATATTCACATCAGTGAGAATTTATATTGAAATTTCTTCAATATTATATTGCCACACCTGGAATTTTTATAGATTCTTTGTATATTAACCTTAATCGCTTTAATTATTTGTGTGTTAACAGTAGCTCATTTGGCAATACAATTTTGAAACTCTTGAGAAATGTTTCAGGGATTTTCAAGTTTTTTTTCCATTTCAAAGCATTTTTCATGTCAAACACTCATTCTTGTGGCCTTTTTATTAAGCAGTTTTTTAAGATGTTTTCAGGTAGCGGCAAGAAATTTTATTCCAGTGAGTCAATAGCTCAGGTAGAATAAGAAATTTTTCAGACAATAGAGCCAGAGGATTTTAGCATATAAATTTATTGCCAGAGAATCGAATATAAAGCTGTTATTTTTTTTTTTTTGGAGAGAAACTTAAACAAACTTTACTCTCTTTCTCTTGTCGGCCCATTCGTTTCATCCAACTCTTCGTCTTAGTCAGCTCCCAATCGGGCATATCTAATTACATTAACTCGCAAAAAAGCCACTTTATTTTCTTTCAAGTAGTGTCGCTTCATCCCCGGGGATAAATTTTTGCAAATCAAGCATCCCCTTGACGGACTACTAAGTCTTTGGACACGCTAATATACGACAGTCATTTGATTATCTCGCCTTTTTCCTTTCCGAGAACGGAATATTAAATATAATGTGTAACTTGAGAAATTTATTTTACATAATTTTGCCTTATTTAGTGCACAATTGCCTCCTATCATACCCTCTTCAATGAGAAAACTTCATCACAGACAATCCACATTGATAAGTGTTTGAAGATAGTTGGTTACTTGGGGACCGGGACTCGCGACAATCAAATGAGAAAATATCTAATCTTCATTGCAATATTTTTTACTTTCCTTTCAATCTCTATGTCAATTGAGGGTCAGTGCACTATTGGAAAGTTAAGCACTCTATTGTGGGATTTGGAACCCTGATAACGTAAATATAAAAATCGCGGTGCATTATGTATTGCGCTTGTGATTTCGAGATTTTTCCTCTTTAGAATGGTAATTCAAAATTTTCCAATCGTTACAGCCACCTCCTTTTACTTGCTAATTCCAGAGTGAAATCAAATACCTATACCTATTATCTCCTTTCGCGTATTTTTTACCGAAAACAAGGCACTAGAATATCCAGTTTTCTGGGCGAGGAGACCCCGCTGCTGAGGACCTTATTAGCAACCGGCCAATCGATCAGTACCAAAACCGGCTATGTATTGACTTTGTAACTGGGCTCCACCAACCATCCACGAAGCATAGTTCAGCCATTTACCCGATTTAACCGCAGATTTGGTAGTTGGGATGGAAATTTTTTCTAAACATGATTTCGTCATCAAATTACGTAATCGATCTGTCACGGTAAAGACGGAACAAGTGTCTACACCAGCCAAACCAGATCAAATCAATCTCTTAGAATTCAAGACCCCGAAAGACTTCCCGCCACCCTTAACACTGATTGCTAGCGAGGAAATCCAGTTGAAGGAATTCTTAGACATTCAGCTCGCGCTCTTCGAACATATCACTAGAACGACTCTACGTAGAGCACAAAATCCATTTAATTGACCCAGAACCAGTCAAACAACGGTACCGTCCATTAAACCCACGTATGCAAAAGATTATCAACTTTGAGGTTGATGAAATGCTGCGTGAGGGTATTATTGAACCATCGAACAGCCCAAAAGATGGCCGTTACCGGTTCTGTGTGGACTTAAAAAAGTCAACGAACGGAGTCGCGAAGATGCATTTCCGCTGCCATTCATCAACAGTATCCTGGACAATCGACAAATCGACCTCAAACAAGGATAATGGCAGTTTCCGCTCGCTAAAGATAGCCGACCGATAATTGCTTTCACCGTTCCGTCTCCGGGATTATTTCAGGTCAAGGTAATGCCATTCGGCTTACACTCCGCCCCAGCAACCTTCCAGCGCTTGATGGATAGCGTCATTGGTCCAGACATAGACCCGCACTGCTGAGCCGAGTATTTCACCGATTGCGACAAGCCAACTTAAAGGTTAATCCAGAGAAATGCCAGTTTGATAGGAGGTCGTTAAAGTACCTAGGAGACTGGTGAGCCCAGATGGAATCCATACCGACCCCGACAAGATTAGCTCCATTCGGGAACTCCCACACCCTACTACGGTCCGTAGGGTACGACGATTCTTCGGTACCGCTTCCTGGTACCGACAATTTGTATCTGGATTTTCCCAGATAGCGGCGCCCTTGAACCGACTTCTCTTTACGTTTTTTGGTTCTTTGTTTTCTTTTGAAATAAACCTGTTAGTTAGTACCGTGTATTGTGAGTTTCAATTCCAACTCCCTGCTCCTACTATTGACGCCCTGGACATTTAGTACTTCACTTAGCTACTTTACGGCTGTTCGTAAGCGATACCTTTGTTGCTTTCAAATAACTCGAAGGGTGGCGCTCGAGCAAGTTCCGCCGAAAACCGACCGGCCGTCCAGCGGAACGCCAGAAGGCCTCACAAATTTGGCGCCCGAGCAGGGACCGTTCAGATTTGAAATAGGGAGTCCTCCGACCGTATTCCCGACCTTGTAAAGTTCACTGATTTCTTCTTCTTTTTTTTTTTGTTTTTTCATTGTGGTCTTTTTTTTAAATTAATTCCCCGTCGCTGCTTAGCGAACTTCCAAGATGATCGATAGCGAAGCTGCGACAATTACGAATACGACCGTAACCAATACCACCGTAAGTACCAAACCCCCCTTATTAAAAGCCCCAAACGACCCCAACGACATTCGGGTAGGGTGGATCTACAATCTCCGGAGACCTGGAGTTGTCGCGGAGTTACAGAAATTCGTATTGAACACTGCTGGCACTGTAGACGAGCTTCGAAGGCGCCTGATTAAATTCATTAGGGATGGAAACCAGACCCAACAAAAGTCTCACCCCCTTTTGTGTTCCCTGCGAACACTACCATCATTACGTTACCTTCAATCATTACCCCCTGCCGTCGCCGTCAATCCAGTCCCCGACCGGCCGCCCCTCAATCAACCAACCCCCTAGCTGGTGTAACGACACTCCCTGCGATACCGACCGCTAATTTTTTACCGATAACAAGGCACTGGAATATCCAGTTTTCTGGGCGAGGAGACCCCGCTGTGTTTCTGGAGCGACTGGAAGAAATCTGTGTTACGCAACAAGTAAACCCCGACAGTTTGCTACAGGTTACCGACATGCAGACCATGATTAGGAGGCATGGTAGAATTTCCCCAGTCCAGAAACTCCAGTGGCTATGCCGCAACTTGTCTCCCGAATATCGACAATACATCCGCCGATTCGACTTCCAGGATATTCAATCCTTCTCAAAGATGGTGCGAGAATATAAATTACTACACCAGGAGCTGAACGCTCCTGAGGAACCCCGGCGCAATTTGGTCCTCCGTAATCCTGTTTCCACAGACCGACCCCCTCAAGTTAACCGTTCAACCCAGTCAGCTGGCCTTATCCCCTAAGTCCGAGGACCGAATGTAAACACCGCACCCCGACAAACCACCCTGGATACCACAGGAGTAAAGTGTTGGCGATGCAGCTAAACCGGACATCTTCGGGATACCTGCACGAACCCACATAAACTGTTCTGCTCTCGTTGTGGAACTGAAGGGGTGCTATCCAGAGACTGCCGCTGTACCGCGGGAAACTAGATCGGCGCCGTAATGCTACGGGTTCCACCCTCGTCTCACCAATCCAGTGTCTGCGAAACCGTGTGGAAAACCGACCGTATGTTCCGATTACCGTTGACCAGCAAATATTCCTAGTTATGCTGGATACAAGGGCCACTAGCTCGTTTATCGACGACAAACTGTCCCAATACTGCAAAAGGACCGCTTCCCAAAAGGCAGAGAACATGCCAAGGAGGACCCTATTAGCAAACGGCCAATCAATCAGAAACCGGCTTTCACTGTTCGAATAAATCACTGGAACGACTCCACTTGTATAGCACAAAATCCATTTAAATGACCCAGAACCAGTCAAACAACGGTACAGTCCACAAAACCCACGTATGCAGGACATTATCAACTCTAAGGTTGATGAAATTGTGAAGGGTTGAAGAAGGGGTGTGTAACGAAGTTACTTTTTTTTTTTTTTCTTCCGCTACCCGCCACTGACATCCCGCATCCGAATCGATTTTCGGATCCTATCAGAGATACTATCGCCGCTACTGAATAACCGCCTTGCCTCTACGCAGGAAGTACCACCACGCCACCCGACGTCGTTTCGTGACGATGCTACTAAAATGGGGAGGCAGTACTCCACGAGGAGAAGAGGAAAAATTGGTGGAATTAGATCACCGACCTTTGAAACATCTGGAAAACCCCACGCCGATTGTGAATTTTTCTTTTTTGGAGTTTTTTTTTTAGTGATTTATTAATTTTTCTCTCAATATAATTTCCGCCGCCGAATACTCTTGAGCCTGGAACGGTATCGGTTTTAGTTTTTGAAAACGACACTAATAAACTTACAAAGGCCGTAGAGACATATTATTTTTGCTGTTGGTGGTGTACTGAAACCGGCTATGTTTTGACTTTGGAAATGGGCTCCGCCATCCTCGAAGCACAGTTCAGCCATTTGCTCGATTTAACCGCAGATTTGGTAGTTGTGATGGACATTTTATCCAATCATGATTTCGTCAACTTACGCGATCAGTCTGTTACGTTAAACCAGGAACAAGTGTCCACACCAGCCAAACCAGATCAAGTCAATCTCTTAGAATTCGAGACAGACTCCGAAAGACTCCCCGCCGCCCTTAACACTGGTTGCCAGCGAAAAAATCCAGTTGAAGGAATTCTTAGACATTGAACTCCCGCTGTTCGAACATATCACTAGAACGACTCCACGTTGAACACAAAATCCATTCAACTGACCCAGAACCAGTGAAACAACGGTACCGTCCACAAAACCCACGTATGCAGGAGATTATCAACTCCGAGGTTGATGAAATGCTTCGTAAGGGTATTATTGAAACGTCGAACAGCCCGTGGAGTTCCCCGATCGTGATAGTTCATAAGAAAGATGGCCGTTACCGGTTCTGTGTGGATTTGAAATAAAAAAGGTCAACGAACGGAGTCACCAAGATGCATATGACAAACTCCGTCGCGCTCGATACACTCCAGCCTCGACTGGCAGGTGCCGCTCGCTAAAAATAGCTGACCGATAACCGCTTTTACCGTTACGTCTCGGGGATTATTTCAGTTCAAAGTAATACCGTTCGGCTTACACTCCGCCCCAGCGACCTTCCAGCGCTTGATGGATGGCGTCTTTGGTCCAGACATGGACTCGCACTGCTTCTGCTATCTGGATGACATTATTATACTCGGGAATACGTTTGAATCACACCTGAATCCCAACTCCCTGCTCCTACTATTGACGCCCTGGATATTTAGTACTTCACTTAGCTACTTTACGGCTGTCCGTAAGCGATCCCTTTGTCGCTTTCAAATAACTCAAAGGGTGGCGCTAGAGCAATTTCCGTCGAAACCTGAAGAGCTATCCAGCGGAAAGCCAGAAGGCCTTACAAATTTGGCGCCCGAGCAGGGACCGTTTAGATTTGAAGTAGGGAGTTCTCTGGCCGTACCCCCGAAATTGTGAAGTTCGCTGTTTTTTTTTTCCATTGTGGTCCTTTTTTTTTTTTTTTTTCAAATATGGAAGAATTGTCTTTAAGCAGTCTTGTGCCATCTTCAGATCTTAAGGGATTGAGTCCTTGAGTTGGTTAGTAGCTTGTTAGAATGCCTTTGTGCTGTTGGATTCTTTTTCCTAGAAATTAAAAGTTGGTGTGAAGGCCCATACTTCGATGTGTTGTGAAATCTATGTTTAGGCAGACATAAATTAAATACAATACATTCTGTTTGCATGTTGAATGGTTTTTATCACACGTCTCAATACCAATAATTTGAAACTTTACAATAAAACCCCTTATTTTCTTATAACGATTTATCTTCCCAAAGGAATTTTAAAACGTAAACCTCACGGAACTCTCCCGGCAGGGAGAAAAGCAAATTGCTCCAAAATATTAATAACAAAAGTTTACCGATAAATTTTCAAGACTCAGCGTAATCTTGAGAAAGTTTCTTAATTGGGTTCATTAATTGTGTTTAGAATTGTTAATAGTTTTGCTTTCGATTTGTTGTTACTTTAATGGTTTTGACTCACACCTCATTGAATAAGGCTTAGGGTTTTACACACTAATGTCCATAAACAGGATTTTTGGCACATGAGATAGGGACAAATTGTTCAAACGTGTCAAAACGATGTCTTAAAATAGCTGTAGATTTACTTGGGGTATTTGTGTAAAATAAATATTTCACATTTACTGTATTATGGTTGCAAATTAGTTGAATGCAAGCTGAAATTTTTCAAAGAGCCTAATGGTCTCATTAGCATTCAGACCAGAAATTCCCGGCTTAAATAATAAGCCAGCATTACGTGGGGGCGAACTTTGCGTAAAATTGCCATTTTATTTAGTTGTTTGTAATCAGAAGTTTGCTTATTACGTGGGCTGAATGTATCATCAAATAAAAACGTCCCTTGTGAGAAATAATGAATATTTTAATTTTCTTATTGCGGAAAGTTCGGAACTCGACAAATAGCCCTTGCCGATGGCCTTATTTACTTCCGGATGGCAAATCCTTTTTCCCTTTGGTCGATTGACGCTATTCTCTTGGTAGCTAGGATCCTCTATCGACGTAAAATTTATGAGGCCATTCGCTGATTTAATGAATATTTAGAACGGATCTCATTTCCAGAAGGCTGTGACTTAATTGAGCTTTAAGCGACTTCATTGATTCGACGTAATTTTCTTTCCAATTTTCTTCAAGTGCTCTTGATAAAGTCCCGAGCCAGTAAACATACGTTTTTGATACCAACAAAAAAGAAAACATAGTGCACAACCGCAAAAGTTTTATGTGAAAACTTTTACCAATCGAGGTATTGTCCGGCTTACGTGCCCTGGCCATCGAAGTAAAAAGCGAACAAAGGGATATAATAGTAAATTACTTGCTTTTGTTTGTTATCACGTTTCTACCTTTATATTATAAAGTTGCGGAAAATAGAAGCATAACTTTTGAAGGAATGGCCAACAATATCCAACCTAATTACGTTGTTTACCGGAAGGATGATATCGAACCGGACCTTATCCTGGGCTGTTATAATCAAATTATGCCTAGTTAATCCGAATTAGCTGCCTTTTGCAGTGTTTCCTCAAATATTTAGCGCTAAGCGGCCTTACTACACTCTCTATTTGCGCTGGGTAAATATGTAGTTTGTTTATTTTAGGGATTATCAATTTACGACCGAATAGGCATTTTGGTATTTGAACAGATGTCTAATAGTAGGCCTCAAATTAAAAAAAAAATCAACACAAACTCAATTTGACTAGTTGCTCACTCATCAAAGAATCCATTTCTACATTAATGAATTCATATATCATGCATTCCAAATTAGATTCAAAAGGCTCACTGAGCAATAACAGATTTCTATTTTAAATGTACTTTTTTTAATAAAAAATCTAACATTGCTGCAGGAATATTTATACAAACTAAATTTCGTACGTAAAATATGCAAACAAAGAATATGATGTGTTCATTTTTCTTCAATTTTTGAAAAAAAGCCGCCTCCCTTATATATATCCGGGGATTTTTCGAGTGTTGAAATAAATTCGTGTAAAATGCAAATCCTGGAATATAATGATAGGAAAAATGGGAAACAGTCGAGAATACTAATAGAATTCTGGAATCTCTTTTATTCATGAAAATGTATATGGATTTCCTTGAAATGGGGAAATAAAGGTAACTATAACGGCTTCCGTTGTATGTATTCCAATTACATAAATAGATTGAGCGAAAATGATAAATTACCTTTTATATAATTTATAAGCCACTAAAGTGATACGATTACATGCAAATGGAATATGCCTACTTTAGTTTATCGAACTAAATATCCTCAAACTCACTCAAAGGCAACAGTCCCAAGGCGTATTTACAATTTCCAGATATTTCAATGCAAAATTGCGCCAAACCTAAATAAGCCTCATATGTTATGTGTATATGATGTAAACCTATTTAGCTTTTGATGGAATATTTCGTTTCAACTTCAGCTAATATTAAACTTTCCTAATTGGAAAAGTTGCGGTTGTAAATTAAACAAAATTTCGTTGATTGCCAATCATGTTTATTTATTCATGGTTGAGATCCAGACGTAAATAGCCTCAACAAATCCGGTTGGTCTTTCATTAATTGAATTAGAGAATGTATTCGTTCTGCTGTAAAAACTTCGTTGGTTTGGTCACCTTCTTTTGCCTCTTTATCGCCAAG
Organism: Ceutorhynchus assimilis; assembly: GCA_917834065.1. Taxonomy (NCBI): domain Eukaryota; kingdom Metazoa; phylum Arthropoda; class Insecta; order Coleoptera; family Curculionidae; genus Ceutorhynchus; species Ceutorhynchus assimilis. The sequence continues at coordinate 55,353,006 of OU892278.1, forward strand.
GATTTGGATTTTGCGAGGAGGTGGTTTGGGTTTTGCAGGTTTTTCTAAATAATTAAAATTTGATTAAGGAATGGGGGTAACATTTTGATAGTCCGAGCAGTATTATCGCGAAATGAACCGAATGTTGATCAGAGGTTTGTGATATAGCAAGCATCTAGGTAAACCGAGTGGTCAAGAGAAAGCGTATACATTCAAAGGGGTAAGATTCCGTAGGTGTATTTAAAATATTTAAATTCAAGATGTTGGGTGGGCAGTAGCTACCGATATCTTGATATGCAAGTACGCTTCCCCTGAAGGCTTGTCGTGTTTTTTACGCAAACAGTTTTCTATTTTGGTATTTGGTATAATTATATAATTAAACTTGAGTTTTGGTCCTAGTAATTTTATTTTTTACATTAGGTTTAGTGTTTTTGTGTACTAGCTAGCATTGTTGTGCTAGTTTGTGTTGCTATAAAATATATTGAGTTATAAAATCGATGTGAATTTCATTCAACTGGCAACTCAATTACAAGCTACTTAACATTTTGGTCCTTCGAATCGGATCGTGGAATGTTTCCTTGAAAAAGGTGAACTTCAAGGACTAGAACCATCTCAAAACCATCGGGAGAAAGGCAACAATCTTTAGGAATTTTACAAGGCAAAGGAAAATTTGTGTGTAAATACAATACATGTTTTTTTTTCTATAATTTCACTAAAAAAAAGGCTTTTGTGACTAGCTACAGATATTTCATTGAAACGGGCAAGACCAAAAAAAAAAATGGATTTCATTTCCTTTACATTCATTATATTGTGCTTGAAAGAGCTACAGCAACATGGAAAGACAAAGTGTTAGAGAACACATGATGAACCTTTTCGACGTGCATTTTAGACCAGCACTGCAAAGCCTGAGCCCAGACGCGTTGCGGGTTCTGATTTTTGGGCTGGATGCAATTACCAATGCAACTAACAGACAGCAGGTGCGCCAAGAAATTGCGACTTTTCTTGAAGACATAACAAATTCAGGAGAAGCAGGAGTCCTGAGTCAAGGAACGCAAGACAGGACACCACGACAAAATATAGAGGAATAATTAAATGATTGCAATAATAATTATTGTAAAAATTTTGTATTTTGATTGTGTTGAATATAAAAACCATTAAAAAATTATTATAATAACTCTACCTATTCTAATAAACCAATAAAATGTTCATAAATAAATAAGATGTTATTTTCAGAAAGGCACCAAAAGTACTAAGTTACCTATGTGAAAGAACAGAAAAATGAAAAAAATTAAAAATTAAAAAGTTACGCGCTGATCTAATTTTCAATGTATGCAAAAAAAAAGAAAAACTTATTCAAACATATCCTGTTAGTCTATCTCACATTTTAAAAGCGAGCGAGCATCTTCACTTAGCATGTCTCTATTTTTGGATGGAAGAATCCTGAGACTAGTTAAAAAGGGGTCCGAGGTGGCTAGAAGAACATGGAACAAATCTTCCATGGTTTTTGTTCGACATAATTTTCTAGTATTGTGCTCTCTGAATGCTTCCACTTCCTTATGTCTAGCCTCCTGAGCATCTTCTGATAACTGTCCAATAGGTAATAGGAAATGTTTGATGATAGCAGTTGAATGAAGTAAAATTTTATGGATAGATGGAGGCATTGGATACCAAGGATAAAGGCCTACATACATTTTGGCTGTCTCTAAGACGTACGTTTCAAAATGTTCTGTGTCTATCTGAAAATCAGAATTTAAAGCCCGCAACAAAACGCCGAACCTGTGTATCAAATTTTCATCAATATCCGTTATATTGCTTGCCAACTGAGGATCGTGGAAAAATCTGCGGGAAGTATTGCCATCATTGGAGGAATCAAATCCTTGTTTTGGAACATCTACCAGAAGACCGGTTTTTTTTCGAAAATCATCAATAATTCCATTAGCTTTCATTAGGGGTTTCGATTCTTTGGTAGTTCTCCAAGTAGCAAAATCTAAGCGATAAGCAATGTGCAATAGACATTCAAATGCTCTGATGTAAACGTGAAGTGGAGATAATCCAAAATTTAGTGCAGCTGTATCATAATTTTGAAACTTTGCATTTTGTAATACATTAAAGTCTTTTGGTCCAGCCTTACATATGTAACATTTTTGACACGAACTTTCCATTAGGGTATTGCACACCTTGCCATCCACCATGGTACAATACATAATATAATGGATCAGGAACTGCTTATTTTCAATTGAAATCTGTGTAGGATTTAGTTCATCGATTTCTTTCTGAACCATTGAAAATTCACTTTTCATTAGCTCTTCGGTTTCTTTTGCATACTGAAGTCTTAGCGGTCGACAATATCGGGTCGATGATAGTCTCGGGTTTTTCCACAAAACAATATCTGATTATTATTTTCGCATACTAAACGCAATGGCACTATGGATGTTGTCATAATGCTGGTGTCATCAAAAACTTCTGACTCATATGGTTGCTTGAAAGCAGTTTTGCCACCACTACCATCTGCCCCGTATTTGAAAAAAAAATCAGATTCACGGGATTATCGTTGAATTTTAGAGCAAAAGAGGAAATCACTTCTTTTTGTACAGGGTGATCCAGTATAAAGTGAACACCCCCTACCTTCATAGATGTCTAATCTGAATCACTGTGCGGCCTATGCCACATACTACGCTCAGGTCTTACAGCATTCAAAAAGAGTTCCGTTGCGTGGTTTTCAATTCGCCTGATCATGGTAAAAGGAAGGAGGTCAAAGGGGCAGGCCTATGCTGGAACTGTTTGTACGTCAGGCAGTTGCTGGCATTGGAAGGGGAAGCACCACTTCTTATTGCATACTGATCAGGGTGGAGGCCACAGGGAGAATGTCAGATCGGCAGGGTTTGGATGTAGGTAAGGATACGAGGAATGAAGTTACTTCTAATATTGACTTATCATTTTATGGGCATATTGAAATTGTGTAAGTACCTAGAATGTCAAAAATTGATCAATTTTTAACCCTGGGTCCTACGACTTGTATATTTGCGGATTTCTATTGAATTTCTAGACCATTTAACCGTTATATAGCCAGTCCAACTTTTGATTTCTTTCAGGTACAAATTGATTTTATCGAATTTTTTTTTTTTTTTTTTGGTGAACCTATATGGTACATACTATACTATAGACGGCCACCAAACAGAGATAGTAATAAAAAGAAAACCTGGTAACTGGCCCCCATAAATCGTCCCGACACCCTCTTAAAAGCAAACATTTTCATAGTGGAACGCATTTAACTGATGTCGTTTTTCTTTTATTTATTTATTTTAACACAAAATAATTTGTAATTGGAATGTAAATGTTAAATAAAACCCTTTATTTATATTCCATAATAAATTAATGATTGAATAGGTAAAGTCCAACAAATACCATTTTAAAGTCACGTGATTTTTCTCTATCCTTGTTGAATACGTCTTAAACAGCGGTGATAGTAAAATTTAAAAAAAAAAATTGATGTCTAATTATTGTTCATATTATTCTTACCTGAAATAGAATCCGTCACTGTCATCAATTAGTTTGTCAAAGTTATTTTCGAAAATGATACAACGAAAAAACACAGCTAACAATTTTGACTATATTAACCTTTTTCCAACTCGAAAAGAAGCAAATAGAAAACGGGTACCCAATTCAAGTTCAGAATGTATCACAACGGACAGCAGATGCGGCAAAAGTGAGTTTCGCAACAATTGCAAGTATTAAAATTCCCATCTGACTGGTCAATACTACTTCAGAAACGCGTTTGTAAAATGCGAGTGGGAACATATCCTAAAATTCAATAGTAATTAACCACCAGTAGCTTTTTGTAGGTAATATCAACGACATAATCAATGGACATACGTTTTTTGCCACCAATATCACGTGACTTTAAAATGGTATTTGTCGGACTTTACTTACCTGAATTAGAAATTACTGTAGTTTTTTATTTTTTATTCTTATTTTAACCCAAAATAGTTAAGTAATTGAAATGTGAATGTTAAATAAAACCCTTTGTGCATATTGCCTCATCAAATATAAATTCATGCATTTATTAAATTTTATTTATTACTAGCTAATGACCCGCTGCGTTGCCAGCGTGAAAATACATTTTGAGATAATACGCTTTTTTTCAAATTTTCTTGTTGATTTTCTATTTAATTTTTTTTTTTTTTATCCGATACCAGAGTCGCTTGCCAGTGAGTTCAGTGAGGCATTTTAAGCACTCCAGAGCTGCTCTAGAGCGCCCCGGGCTGTTTATAGGCATTCCAGTGTATCAGTTTCGCGCAACCGAACTTTTTTTTTCGGGATAAAAAATAGGCTATATCACCCTCCTCTATAGCCGAGTTCGATTGACCGAATTAGATCGATCTGGTTCAATTTAAGTGAACCACACTGTGTTCGATTGAGGCTGGATCAGTGCACCCTCATCAACAAAAAAATGATCTAGATCAGAAGAAGTTCACTTAAATTGAACCCAAATCGATCTAATCTGGGTCAATCGAATTAAGCTTATATAGAGATACGTGGTATTGATTCAAGATTGGTCCAGCCGTTCTCGAATTTGAAAAATAATAAAGTTACGTCGGTTGAATGCAAGTCTAAATAAATGAAATATGGCAACGTTGTTTCATGCTGTCAAAAAAAGTTGGGTTATGTTGTTATGTAATGTGAAAGAGTTTGTTTACAATTAAATTAATAATTAATTCAAAATTAATTTCTTTTTCCGAGATGCGTAACCTATTCACAAACCTTCCTTGGGATGGCCATAACACCCTACCAAAGTTTCATCGTAATCGGATAAGTGGTGTAGGAGCGCATATCCGGATACCCCTCGAACATTGATTTTTATATACAGGGTGGCCAATTGAAAACGAAACAGAGGTGATTTTGGGCTCCTCAAGAGATTTAAGAAAAAACCCTCGAACCCGTCGATTTTTGATTTGAGGGGGAACCATTTTTTTGGCATTTTCACCACCTGGGGGGCAAAGCCCTAGCTGGGGTGACAAGGGCCCCCGAAATTTTAAATGGAATGAGTGGTCGAGTGATACCTTATTTTGAAGCTATTTTTATGTAGATTATAACCCCTGAGTTTCACATCGTTACTATTTACCTAGCCATTACAGGGGCTAATTAAAGCTACAAAAACATGTTGGGATATTTTGTATTTGAAAAAATGCTTTAAAACCAAAATCAATCAAGTAAATGCTGAAAATGACCCCAGAAAAAAAAATTTAACGGGCTTAAATCTGGAGAACGTGGGGGCCACTCAATAGCTCGTCTTCTTCGAATCGATTGTCCTGGAAACGTTTGGTCCAAATATTGACAAATCACTGCAGCATAGTGGGGTGGCGCACCATCTTGTTGAAATATTAGACGGTTTTCCATGTATCCGTTATCATTCTCTATAGTATCTCCACCAATTCTGGATGAATCGCATCTTCTAACCACTCTGGTTACATTTCTCCTGTTAAATTTATAGGTAAAAGAGGGACCACGGTTACCCAAAATACTAGCTCAAACGCTCAAGTAATCTACATTTCCATAACGCCCTAGGACGTTATTTCGCACGTATTATAGCTGGAAATACAGGGCTTCCATTTCAAAAATTGCCACCCACGTTATCTGCGTAAAGAGGCATATTTGCAGAAATCGCCAAAACCCGTCAACTGTATTGAAGGGGAAGGGTTTTTACGTAGAACTGGACTTCGCCCCTTCAACCCTCTAAGCCCTAGGGCTACCTTCGCAAAATTTTTGAATGAAACAGGGGGTCGAGTTAGTGTTTCATTCAAAAATTTTGGGGAGGTAGCCCTAGGGCTTACAGGGTTGGAGGGGCGAAGTCCAGTTTTACGTGAAAAACCTTCCCCCTCAATAAATTTGTTGACGTGTTTTGGCGATTTCCGCAAATATGCCTCTTTACGCAGATAACGTGGGTGGCAAGTTTTGAAATGAAAGCCCTGTACTTCCAGGTATAATACGTGCGAAATAACGTTCTAGGGCGTTATGGAGATGTAGATTATTTGAGTGTATGGGCTAGCATTTTTGGTAACCGTATAATAGGCCCCTCTTTTACCCATTAATTTAACAGGAAAAATGTACCTCGAGTGGTCAGAAGATGCGATTCATGCAAAATTGGAAGAGATACTAGAGAATGATAACGGATACGTGGAAAACCGTCTAATACTCCAACAAGATGGTGCTCCACCCCACTATGCTGCAGTGGTTCGTCAATATTTGGACCAAATGTTTTCAGGACAATCGATTCGAAGGAGAGGAGCTATTGAGTGGCCCCCAGGTTCTCCAGATTTAAGCCCGATAGATTTTTTTTTCTGAGGTCATTTCCAGCATTTACTTGATTGATTTTGGTTTTAAAGCATTTTTTCAAATACAAAATATCCCAACATGTTTTTGTAGCTTTAATTAGCCCTTGTAATGGCTAGGTAAATAGTAGCGATGTGAAACTTAGGGGTTATAATGTACATAAAAATAGCTTCAAAATAAGGTATCACTCGACCCCTCATTCCATTTAAAATTTTGGGGGCCCTTGTCACCCTAGGCTAGGGCTTTGCCCCCCAGGTGGTGAAAATGCCAAAAAAATGGTTCCCCCTTAAATAAAAAATCGACGGGTTCGAGGGTTTTTTCTTAAATCTCTTGAGGAACCCAAAATCACCTCTGTTTCGTTTTCAAATGGCCACCCTGTATATAGAAGATAAGAAGACATAAATTGGGATATGAATCCTCTATTTTTTTTTTTTTCAGGATTACCAATTACCGTTTGCTAAGTATTTTCTAGGTGTGTTTCTGAATTTTCACACTTGCATATTTTATGCAATTATTTAAAAAAAAAAAAAAAAATTCAGTGGCGCCCTCGCCATACTGTACTTATTAAAAACTATCAACCCACACCTAATGTTTTTTTCGCTGAGCAAACCGAGCATATTATGGACCCATAGTTAATTTGTTAACAAAAAGGGTTACATAAATTGGCGCCCAACTTACGGGGCTTTGAAACATTTTAAATATTAACATCAATCAAATGTTGTATAGTTTGGTATTATCTTTTATCTTTTCTTTTGGCATAACTCAACTACTGACTTTAGGTCTACCAGTATTACATGAATAAATCTAAATTATTCAATTTCTACAATAATAATATCTTTTCCTATATCTTCAATAATTTACCGAACAAAATTCAATGGATACTTTCTTCGCCTACATTTTAATTATCGATATTTTCCCTGGAATTTTAATTTCGCATTTCTCTCGGCATTTCCTTGATAATTCCAAATTTTAATTTTCTTTTAAAATAACAATAGGTAGCGGACAGTACTTTCTAGCGATCCCGGCGAAGAAGAAACTGTTCAGGAACACAGCGCTCCTGCCTTCGCGAGCTCTTGATTTTCCTCATTTCCCACTCCGAGAAAAATCTTGTCCCTATGCCTATAATCCCATGAAAATACCCTATTTTCGTCCCTATTTTATAGTAAAGTTTTCTTGCTTCAATTGAATGATTCTAATACCTCAGTGTCATGACATGTATAATTTTTTTGTTTTGCCTTATCAATTTACCTTTTGTTTTGATAATATACATCACTTTACCGTTGTCGATATGGACATTTTATCGTTTGTCATGCATTGGATTGCACTGACATAATATTTTACCGTTGTCTTATCGAATTATCTCTGATGTATATCATGTCAAAAGTTGTCTTCATATTGATTAGGAAATTTAAATTTCTCCTTTGCTTAATTGTCCAAGTTATCTTTTGTTTTGATAATAAGTATAATACATCATGATTTACCTTACCGTTGTTGATTTGACATTTATCGTGTGTCATGTCTAGGATTGCCATGACATATATCTTACCGTTGTCTTATCGATTTTATTAGGTCTGTTTCTGCCGAAATCACAAACCAGTCAGAGCGAATTTAATTGGTTGAAAACAGTCAGAAAACTAGTTACAACCAATGAAATTCACTCAGACTGGTTTGTGATTTCTGCAGAAACAGACCTAATATCTTGTTCATGATATATATATTGTCAAAAAGTTATCTTTGTATCTTGGTTAATGTGGACATTTTGTCTTATACCATGTCACTGTTATCGTTTCATCCCTTAGCTCTACTATGTTTCCTTACCTTTACCTTTATCATCTTCTGTTTTTTTTTTTTTTGAATACCTTACCTTGGCTCTAACTGAGTCTTATCTCTGAAATGATTTTTTGTTTCTCCCACAGTACCGTACCGATTTAACTAGGTTTCTGCGACTCAGGTCATCTATCTATTTCGTTACCTTAGGGTTAAATTTCTGTCTGGTAGTTTGCTGACGTTGTACCTTATTGTCTCGATTACCTATTTCAATTATCGCATACCGTTTAAATTATACATTTTAATTATCGTTTATCATTAATCTAGTCTATTCTGTAACTTTTATCAAATCTATTTAATACCTTGCCGGTGTTCATGATTCAGAATCAGATTTCTCCAGCCATTTCCGTCATGAATTTTGTTCGGAATTATTCCCTGTACCTTTATTAAGTACTTTTCTCTACCTACCTCTCTATCTTTATCTATATCTTTCTCTTTCTTACCTTGCCATTATTTTGCTGTTATCGAGGATGTTACCGTTGTGACCTAATACAATGTTGTGCAATTGAATAGTTGCAATATGTTTGTATTGGGGAGTGGTCGAGGGCTAGATTGGACAGGCTGCTACATACTAGCTTATTGACACAGGCTTGGTAGTAGAAGTTTGAGTCGGGTGGTTCTTTGAGAATAACGTTGATTTCAATGAAATGAGCCATTCTTGGGATAATTGCATTCCTAGTGTTCGTCCGCACACTGATATCTTTCTATCCCTTCTTGATTGAGCCTTTTTACGGCTAACTTGTATATGGCTGCTGATCCCCGTTATATGCAAGGAATGGAAGGTCTCTCTTACTTCCTCTTTGGAAACTCTGCCCAGAACGAATACAACAGGTATAAATTGGCGTTTTATTTTTTCACTGCATGGGGTCTTTCCCTGTGTAGTTGTTTTGTACCGTTTCTCTTCTTAATGTTTTGGATGGCAGAATAATGGTGAATAACGTTGAAAGTTCCGTCAAGTTTTTAAAAGACCCCACTTACTTATATGATTTTTTCTCAATTATTGCTTCTCGATTATGACTTACCAAAAAATGACTCTCTTATCGACGGATGATACACGATAGATATCAGACTAAAAAAACCTGACAACGACTTTCAACACTTTTCTTTTCTTTTCTTCCTTAACTATGTGATTTTTTTTTATATATCTACTTACCCTACCTAGTTTTTAAGTTTATCGAAAAGAATAGTTATTTTTGTATCAAGGGCGCGAAATGCTACTTTGGTGATCGAGATCTTTTTTTTTTTAACGAGGCGCAGCGGAGATCACCAGAGTATTTCGCGCCCGAGTTGCAAACAATATTTTTTCTACAACTCCATTTAAATATCAATCATTCGAAGCCAAAATTGCATTTTCAATCAAAAGTAGGTGAGTTTTAATTATTTTTGATTTCGTGAGAGGTATGTGTCACCATGACACCCAGTGTGCGAACTAGCTATTTCGCGCACGGCGTCATGGGAACGTTAAAAAATCAATACCTGGGAAAAAAAGTGTCACTTCGCAAACTGTCATGAGTGTGCGAACATCATCATTTTTTGACAGTTGTAGAAAAAATATATTCTTCATATATATATTTTTTTTCTTTTTGAAGGAGGGCAGTGTAACATTACAAATGTCACTTGTTTTTTTTCTATAAATAATAAAGTCTGTTTTTTTTTCTATAATTATTCAGTCCATGTGCCGGCATCTATTCCCGGCTGAATGTATTATTTTATCGGCGACCTCGAGAATGGAGTAGGCGTTTTCTTTTGTACTACCTAGATCTATTCGACGCCCAGTACTTAGTTGCTCTTTAACCTCGTTAATAGTTTTCGAACGTAGTAATTTTTACATAGTTGAGGGTCGACAGGTTGACAGTGTTTTTCTTCAGTACTGTCAAATGAAATCTATTTATTCCCGAAGAGAAAATTGAAAAGTCCCTTTTCTTATCTGGCCAACCCCTGAGAGCTTGACTCTCAATTGTGGCTTCGGGGGTCAGTCATCTTCCGAAATAAATTACCGTTCTTCTGTATCTTATTATAGGAAATAACGTTGCCTAAGACAATAGTACATTGATTGCCGAGAAAATTTAAGTAGAAAGTCTTGTGATTGTCGGTTTATTCAAGTTTGAATTTCGAAACCCACGTATGTTTTTCCCAGGGCCTATTTCTACCGTGAGCCTGTTTTGACCTGTATCTTCCGAGAAGTTATTTTTCTCAAGGAATCCATTTTCTACAAGCCCCATCTCTGGGCATAGAGCTCTTGAGTGTTTCACGTGTCGATTCCTGTACCTCTACCGTTGACGAGGAAAACTGAACTTCTAGCCTCTATCTTCCAGGCTAGAATCTACGATTTCCAGTGACCATAAGGACTGGATGGCTACCGACTAGAAACCGTAATCTTCCTTTCCGTTGGAATTGAGGCTTGAATGTTTCGTTATTAACTTTTACATCTTTTTGCTTTTAATTCCGTTCTGTATTCAATTAACATAATTAATTGATTACATTCTTACCGACATCACTTTTATATTTTCAGTTTCAATTATGGACACTTGAGTGAACTTCGAATATTTTTTTTTTTAGATTTTTGATTTGCCCTGTATTTTCTATAGATTATTTTTTGCTAACTTTCAGTACCATTATATTTAAATATTGCCTAACATTTTATCTTTTCTCATTAATCATAATCATTTATCTGAACTGAGGTCAAGGTTGGACACTATGTTCTAAATTTGAAATTATTGTGTAAGTACCTATAATGTCAAAAATTGATCAATTTTTAACCCTGAGTCCTACGACTTGTATATTTGCGGATTTCTATTGAATCTCCAGACCATTTAACCATTATATAGCCAGCCCAACTTTTGATTTCTTTCAGGTACAAATTGATCTCATCGATTTTTTTTTTTTTTTTTTTGGTTGAACTTATATGGTACATACTATACTACATAGGTATATTGAGGTACATTTTATTATTATTATTTTTTTATTTTCGAATTTGGTAAAACTGCAGATTGAAAGTTGACATTTATTGGTTGATTTTATTTAAATTCTTTTATCAGTAATTGTGTACTACTTTGAAATTGGATGGTTTTTGATTTTCAACCTCACTGTGAAATATACTGTTTTAATTTGAAACTTACTTAATTGCTTTATTGGTTTACCTAGGTCAAGGTTTGTTGATTGTGTGCATTATTTATTTCTTTTTCAGGATTACCAATTACCGTTTGCTAATTATTTTCTAGGTTGTTTCTGAATTTTCACACTTCCATATTTTATGCAATTTTATATAAAAAAAAAAATTCAGTGGCGCCCTTGCTGTGTTTATTAAAAAATATCAACCAACACCTAATATTTTTTTCGCTGAGCAAACCGAGCATATTATGGACCCATAGTTAATTTGTTAACAAAAGGGGTTACAAGTTTTGAGAAAAAGATTAAAAAATTGGAATGTGGCTTGAGGTCAGAAATTGTCTCAGCCTTGGCTACACTTGGTATTGAAGTTAAGCCACCACTATGACGGACATACATCGTGGGCCATGTACAGAAGTCAATTCGAGACTATTGCAATGGCTTATGGGCCTTATGGCTAGAGCGTGACATGGCTACAGGCTTGATTGTAGTATTGCGTGGCCCTGCCTTAGACCTATAGAGAATCTTCCGCTGGCTTCCCAACAATACTATGGAGATCAACACCGAAGGCAGCTTTACCAGGTACAACTAAGAACAAGACAACAAAAAGTTGCAGAAAGCCTTCAAGAATTTGACATTTGACATCTGCCGTCTAGTTAATTTGGCCTATCCGGAAGCAGCACCAAAAATGCGAGAACAACTAGTGGCCGAAAACTTTATAAATGCAGTTCGAGATATGGACGTACAGAGAACGTTGCTCATAAACAGACCATCAAGTTGCAGCGAAGCCTTGATCAAATACCTAGAAATTGAAGCAGCATATAAGATATCCAAGCAAAAGATCAGAGCCGTGTCAATACAAGAGAAAATAGAACCAATGGAAGGAAATTCTGTGAGAAATACGAAAAAATGGTTCCAGAAGCAATCAAGGGAACTTATAAGGAAGCATTAAATGATACCGCTGCGGAAAGAGGCGGACATTTTCACCGTGATTGTAGAGTACGGTTGACATCTCGCTTTCCTTCTAATAATTCTCAGCATTCAATGGGTAACTTGACCAAGAGCTCCGCATGTGGAAGAAAAGGACATTTCAAACGTGACTATAGAGTACAACTGAGAACTCGCTCTCTTTCTGATGACTGTCAACCTTCGATCGAGAACTTGCAACGCCGAGCATGTTCAGATCAAGACAAAAACTGCCTCGGAATTGATCAGCCAACAAGAGTTCCTGTTAGAAGCTTACGATTGGATGCGGATCAAGAACGGAGTCCCAAACAGCTGGGAAGTGAACAACTAGAAGAGAGTTGCCTCGATTTTTCGAGATTAGGGAAGCCGGGGAAAGATCAACGAAATGTAGAATAGAAAAATCCGGCAATCAGTCGATTAGTTTAATAAAAGTTGTTAATGTTTGTGTTAGTGAGTTTCAGTGAACCCGGAATCCGTGACAATAATTTAAAGCTCAAAGCCAAAATGAATAAATACTTAAATGAATTCCGTTATTCAGTAGACTCATTTTGGAAACCAAATGTCGAGAGTGGTTATGGTATGGAAAAGCTCTTCATACAGTTTTTTTATTAGATATTTAATAGATCTTACCGCTCTAACTACCCAAGAACATTCAAATCATCATACGGGTATAGGTTTCACGACAAGAAAGTTAGCCTCTGACCAAAATTTGGCTCATTTAGAAATTAGTTCCGAGCTTTTTGATTAAAAATACAACTACTTACTTTTCTTTCCAAAACTCGGCCTAACTTCATGCTTCACCTCTTTTCCATAAGAATCTTTAGACAAATAGATCGGTTTAGTACTAAAAGACACTATTGAAGGTGAATGTGCTTTCTCGTCTACATTGAATATTTGAATTTGCGAAATTCTGACTGATCGCTTATCACCCTCTATTGAAGATTTGCTACTACCATCGTCTCTAGCAAAATCGCTTAAACCGGCATGCTCCAAAGATTCTTTTCTCTTTCTGCAACGGTCGCAACACGTTTCCGTAAAACTCAACTGCCCAAGATCTATGGATTCCTTATGCGTATGTTGGACCTTTTTCTGGCACATTACGGAAGGTTCCCTCAATTTCACCAACGAATCTTTCAGAATCTCTACTGAATTTCTAGCAGAAAGCAACTTGGAGGGTAGCTTCTCGATTTCAATTATCTCTTTGTCTTTTTTCTGCTCTTTGAGGACTTCAATTGAATCTTTTGGCGATTTGTCAAATTCTCTCGATATTTGTTGTCTGGCTAAATCTGACATGCGCATGAGGAGTGAGTCTTTTGTGCTTACCACATCGATTTCTTTTCCTTTGTCAATTTCCGATAGTGGTAAAGATTCACTTTGCTCGATTAATTTAGTTCTCAAATCCGAGATTATATTTTTTTGTTGAGATGAGCTTGAAGATAAAATACTTCTATGTCTTTTGTCAGTCAAAAGCTCAAGGGAGTCTTTGGCAGCAAGGATCTTTGATCCAGACCTGGATAAGGGATTCTAAAAAAGGAGAATGAATAATTTTCGTAGACATATACCCGTTTGAGGTTTACCGTTTCAAGTAGGACTTCTGAGACAAACGGAACTGTCTTCAATAAACTCCTAGTATAGCTTTTTCTGGAATCCATTGATGATCTCGTACTTCGATTTCCAGGAATAGGATCACTAGTACCATCATTAAACTGGACTATAGATTTCAATCTATTTGTGTTCTGGTTTTCGGTATCCGCCACTTGTTTACTCAACGATTCATGGGAATCTTTTTGGCTTATCGAACCTCTTTCAACGCGTTCTTCGGCCTTTTCTTTTTCTTCTTCTTGCACTTGTTCTCTCCAGTTGTTCACCAAAATTTCAACATCTTTGTTCCATAGCATGTTACTAGGAGTTAATGGCACCCCACCAGACAACATGTCACGAAAATCTTCTCTTACGTACGTTTTTTTCTTAAAGTAAATCGCTGGAAGATTCTCATCTCGGTCTAAAACAATTGACAATCAATATTATTGTTCTAGTCTTCAAAATCACTTTCACTTAGGAAAAAATAATACGATTTATATTATATTAATATAACTGGTTATTTTACCAAGTTCAACATCCGGACCGAGAGAAGGTGGATAATGTTCATTAAAGCAGTCATGAAAGTCGTTGATTTCCAGTTCTTCTGCAGAGGACGATTTTGATGAACTCGGATAAGTCCATGGAATAATTGGATCAGCTTTTTCGAGTTTTGGAACATCTAAAATTTGAATTAATCAATTATATTGGCTAAATGTTTAAAAAATATATTCAATATTACTAGCTTTGGTTATGTTCTGGGTGAGTTCAAATACCAACATCTTTTCTACGGATAGCAAAAACTCCGCTTGAGTTGGTGCAGCCCTCAAAGCAAAATTAATAAACTTCTGGAATTGTTTAATGACTTCCAAAAGGCACGCTTCACGTAAAGAAACATTGTTAATTGCCTCGTGTTTTTCTTTAGATATTGTTTCTATTATTTTATCTTTGTGTTTCAGTTTTTCTTCTAATGTTTCAATTTCATTTTTATAATGCGTTTCAATGGTATTTTTTTGTTCACAGCATTTTCTGCGTTCAGTGCAAAGAATGTACATCATATTCACTAAATTGGTGCACTCCAAGTTGTGTTTTAGTTGTCGAAAAGTTTCTAGACCTTTTGTCTTTGCCAATTTAGCATCAAAGTTTCTTAAATGTTCCTGTTTTTGTAGCTCCTTCTTGAATATTTCTATGAATTTAGCTTCTTGTTCATCTAATTGTGATACAAAATTTTTTGTCATCAAATCAATCGTTCTCTTAACTTCCATAGTTAATTTTTTTTCCCAAAGGGCTCCTAATGATGCGCTATGCTCAGTTATTGTTACTTCATACTCTTTACGAATATTTGCCTCAAGTGTGTCTGAAATAAAACATTCAATGGTTGATTAATTTGGGGATTACTCTATAAATAAATGCAAACCTAATTGTTGTTTCAAATATAGCTCGAAGTCTTGTTGCTGTTTTTGTAGCTCGATATGGCAAGCGATTTTTTGCTTTATTTCTAGGTCCTTTATGTCACATTTCATACGATCTTCTACACTCGCTATTAAATCCGCCTTGTACATTTCCAATGATTTTTTCTTTTCCACTTCCATATCCATTTTGAATTTGTCTTCTAATTCTTTGCCAATTTCTAGAACAAATTTTGGTATAATGATAAATAATTTTACTTCTCCCAATGCACGCGATTAGGATTTCTTGTAAATTTGCCACATTAGTAGATTCCTATTTATTTATTCAATATTGAGGGAGCCACAATAAAACTTCCCGCAAGTCAAGCTAAAACAGCGTTGGCCGAGGACTGCATGGCTAACATCATGCGAACTCTGGGAACCCGGCGACACCCAGTTTCAAGAAGCCTTTCGTTGGCATTCGGGGCTCTGCCGGCGGCAACGGTTTATTTCCCTTGCTTTCCGTGGTAACAAGAATGGACGAGAAAAAAACAACAGAAACAACCAATCCTGAGGCTGGAGCTAGTAGCTCACCTCAGGATAAAACCAAAGCAATCTTCAGCCTTTAAAAGAAGGCAGAAGGCAAACCGATTGGAGCAGTGCCCCCTTCCTAAGTCCACGGGCAGCGACGCCAGTTCCACCTCCACAAGGAGACCGGAACGCGTCCTCGCTCAGGACAAAAAAAGAATTAGATTAGGGATGTCCAACGAGGAAACTCCGGTCAGACTCAAGAAGCCACGTCAGGTGGCCCCCCTGGTCTCTGCCAACAAAAGCTACAAATATGCTGCGAATAGCCACCTGGGAGAAGCAATTATTGACAAGGACAACCTCTACGGCAAACTACCTGCCGATAAGGAGGAAATCCTTAAAATCACTCTACTAGAGAAACTGGACAGAAACCTGGCCACCTCCAGTGGTTAGAGTTTCACGTCGTGGATATACACAGGGGAGATCGTCAGGATCACTTGTTATGATGACGTATCGAAAAAATACAGACCCTCAGCGGAGGGTCAATCGGCATAAGCCTGGAGGTAGTGACGATGGAAAAACTGCCAAGGCTGACGAAAGCCACCCTATGGATACCAGGGTAGGAAAAATCCGATCTTGAAAAGAAATAGGTTGTGCTACGTCGTCTGGCATGCCAGAACCCACATGTCTCGATCAAAAGATGGTGTCTCTTCTACTACGAGAAGAGGGAAAAGCCGGGAAGGGGCCACACCCTGGTATTTGGTGTTAGAGAAGAGGACGTGAAGACCCTAAAACAAAGGTCATCGAGGCTGAGCTACGGCTTCACCTCGCTGATCATAAAACTAAAACCAGAAGGTACTAAAGGAGGAGGAGGAGGAGCCATCTGTGGCTGCGGCCACCGGGTAGGGTTACGCGGACCCTCGGAGCACGGCTACCGACAGAAGCGGCTAAAGTAGATTTTGTTCAGTGTAACCTGCACCATAGTAGGGCGGCTTCGGCAACCTAATGCCGCCACCTGGATGTGCCGCAGGACACAATAGCACTTATTCAAGAACCTTGCATAAGACAACGTAAAATCATAGGTATAAGCCACTAACTGGTCCAATCGTCCAGTCTTCAGTATATCTCCCCACAGATGCTGAGACCCTACCACTCAACAGGGACCTTGTAGAGCTGGTCAGGCACTGTCAAACCCATGATCTGGAGCTGGTGATTGGGTGTGACTCCAACTCGCACCACATCAACTGGGGAAGTCGAAATATAAATCCAAGTGGTAAGTTTTTGCGTGACTTTATAATAGGTAATGATCTGTTCAACAACTTTCCTAAACTCTGGTAGTCGAACTGTAATAGAAATAACACTATGCTCAGTATTAGGATCAAACTCGATCCATAATTGGCGCGTATCTGAAGTTTCTATGTCAGATCACCGATGGATTACTTTCACATTAAACTGCTCGCCTAAAACCACAAGACTTTATCGTGACCCAGAGGAAACCAATATTGTACACTACGTGCAAGGTCTGGAAAGGGCTCTACGAGAGGTTGCAGTTAAAACGCCCAATGATGACCAGAATTGAAGCGGTAGCCAATACGATCCAAGGAGCCATCATAAAATCGTATAAGATGTTGAGCCCACTGAGGATGTTCCAAAACTCTGGTAACACTTTGGTAACACCTCTGTTTGGTGGTGTCAGGAAGTGGAGCGACAACAAGAAGAGCTTTCAATAAAGCTAAAAACACCAAACTATCTGAGGATTGAAACCTTTATAGGTACCAACTCAACCAGTATAAAGAAGTCGTACGACAAAAACAAAAAGATGCCTGGAGGACATACTGCAACGAAATAGAAAACTATACGGAAGCGGCGAGACTTCAGAAAGCTCTTAATAAAGACCCATTTCGAGAAATTGGTATCCTATGCAAGAAGGATGGCACCTTCACTGCCAACCTTCAAAAAAGCACAGAGCCAATTTGTTACCTGGAAAACGCGATTGATAAGTAAATAATAAGATTTGAGGAAGTGAGACAGTGAATGGGTAACTAAAACAAACAAAAAAAAATAAAAGAGAGGGTTGGTTGGTGGCTGAGATCTAGAAACGGGACTTCGTGTGAAGGGTTGCCGACTAGATTCAAATGCGGAGAGGGGTGTGGATTAATTAAAATAATTAGATATAAAGCGCCACCTGCTTTTCCCTGCAGTACACGAAATCAACCGATCGATATAGCGAAAGCAGGAAACTTCTACGGACCTAGCAGCACAACCTGAAATGTAAATTAATAAGACAAGCTTACTAAATGCAGTACCTTCGCAAATTTAATATAATATAGGTAATATAAATAAATAAATAAAATTGAAATAACAACACATAACCTGAAGGGCAAATTTAATATTGTAGTAGACGGCTGCGTCGCTGTAGTGATTTATTTCAACAAGGGGTTGGTAAGGTTTGATAGGTTCCAGATATTAGGACAATACAACACACTTATCAAACCTGAGTAGTCCCTAAGCCCTTGAGGGAAACCTGAAGGATTGAATTGATATCTTCCAGTGTTTCCGATGGCCTGAGACTGGATCAGGGCCGCGACAAGAAGCAACTGGCCTTGGGCACTGAAGTTTAGTAACTAGAAGTCACTAAAGCTTCCAATTGTTTAGCGGAGGCTGAAGACAGGAGGTACGACTTGAAATATACAGTAAGCTTAACGTTTAACTTTTTACTCAAAGTTAAGGACTAAAGCGTGACGATTAAAGGCCAAAATACTTTGTCCTTTAGAAACAAATAATTGATCACGTTGCTCTTTTCCGGCTTCGTATATAGCAACACATAAATTGATATATCTAGAATCCTGATCTGATTTATTAGGCGTAGTGAAACTTTTACCATATTTATAAGCACAGGCCAATCTTCCCGAATAAGCCACACTTATATTTAGAACCCTCAATTTCAATAGCAGATTCTTTCATCATGCTCCATTCAGCCCAAACCTTATTAGAGTTAACTATTATTCCGTTTTCTTCAGGCATAAGATTTGAAAACTCTCTTATTTGATGAGCAAGATTTGAAACTGCCCAGAATTTTATAACACCAACTCTGCAAGCTGTTGCAAAGCAATATGGAGCAAGACAAGCAGGATAAATAGATGCAGAACTTAAATGACCAGCAGCTGCTGTAGCATGAACAATCTCAACCCCATCTGGTAAGGGTAACACTTGTTTTATTTCCCTCTCAACTGTCAATGTAATATGGGGGATTGTTTCAAGTTAATCGACTCTACGCTGTCTCTTCTTGGAACGTCATTTTCATCTTGAATTAAATTTGAATCTGGAACATACATTTAACTGGCTGTTAAGGATAAATCTGTATCAGTTGAAGCTATGGTTAACTTCCACGTATGTATTATAGTGTTTTGATCTGTGCAATCGAAAAGTACTATGAAGAATGGTTCTTCAAATACTGACGACTGTTTCAAGTCAGCCATTGCATCTTGGTTTGCAGCTTTTGTAGAGCTTCTTTGGCCAGTGATTAATTGTTTCTGAATTGCTGCAAAAATGTCATATGTTGCCACTCAATAGTCTCAGCAATAGTTTCCAGTTGAATTATACAACCAGCTCTAGAGGTACTTTGCTGAGATACAATATTAATATTTTACAAAAGTGTATCGTCAATAAACGATGACATATCCGACATATCGCTCATATCATGATCAGTTTGTTTCTGACGAGTTTCTTTGAAAGACAAATCTGCTAGCAAGGTTCTAGCATCAATGACTGCTTGGTAGACTCTGAGGCACTGACCATCTGAGGCAACAAAACAAGCACTAGGGGAATTTGAGAGATTATCAAGGGTACTTGATGGTAGTAAAGTAGGAATCCAGGCAACGTTGCTGAAAGCAGACGGTTCTAGCGAGCTGATACAGGCTAGCTCGCAAATGACTCCAGATTATGATAGAGGACCCACTGCGTCTACTTTCCAGACAATAATTTAACTACAGAATCCATTCGATTTGTGTGGACTCTTCTGATTGACAATGTTATGATGACTAGTAGTCAACAAAAGTGGTAATACCGGATGACAGGTGATGTCATTGATTCTGAATATGTGGCTTAAAGCTCTGCTTCGGTGACCAATACTTAAAACTTGAGCGAATTTGCTTTGATCCGCAAAAGTGAGATACCACAAATTTAGAGTTCCATTGTCGTGTTTAGTTACTAGATATACTACTGGGACTGTGTCATTTTGATTATCAGCACAAAAAAGACCCTCCAAATCAGGTTTATTTTCGTCCTCCTCACACTGCTAAGATTTCTGTTACAAAATTCACTGTTTTACCAAATGTTTCATCAAAGGCGTGGTGCTGGATAAACTTAAGTGGCGGACATACTCATCGAGTCACCAATGGGAAAAGCTGATGGGATTATTGTGGAGAACGATACTTGGGCTTGACGGAATGATCCGGGATGAAATTCGTCCAGCCATTCAATGACCCAAATTAAAAAACTATAGCAACCACACAATTGTGGAGGATCAGACGCAGGTAACATACATACCCTCTGTGGCTGATTGGCAACTAGCGATTCAGATGATAGGAAAAAATAAGTTGGGCAATTTCAGGCTTCTCCGCCTTCAAAGCATCCAGCCCTACTGGGGTCTGAAGCCACTCTTGCTGCACCTGGTAGAGATGTCCAGGGCGTCCTTGGCGCTGAGATATATACCCAAGGCTTGGAGAGAAGTTAAAGTGGTGTTCCTACCCAAACCAGGGAGGATGGACTACACCACCCCCAAGGCATATCGCCCCATAAGTCATTTTCTTTAAAAATAATGGAGTGGCTCTGCGAAAAGTACATAAGGGATAAAGTGTTGTCAACCAATCCACTCTACCCTGATCAACATGCATATAGCCCTGGGAGATTAACGGACACAGTCATCCACCTGGTTGCTGGGCGAGTGGGAAAATCGCTGGACAACAGCCCTCGGGGTTTTCATCGACATTGATAGGGCCTTTGACAAAACCACCTTTCAAAAAACTAGCCACTCGCTGACAGAAAGGAATCGTCTAGAAACTCTTATCGGGTGGATATTCAATATGTTTTCCAAAAGAATTGTACAGATAAGTGTGCAGGACGTCGACACTAAAGGAATGGTCACAATAGGCTGCTCGCAAGGAGGCGTGCTATCACCTCTCCCGTGGAACATGGTTCTGGACAGCCACATTGTCCGCCTAAACAATGACAACCACTACACAATAGCTTACGCAGTCATCTTGCATTGAGGTAAATTCGATAACTCGCTTTGCGAATGCATGCAACATGCTTTTCGACTTAAAGAAAGATGGTGCACGGAATACATTCTCATATTGCTAAGAGAATACAAAAAGCATATATCGCTTATGAACAGTATAGACCTACTATCGGTAAGACCTGGAGTCTTTCCCCCAAGGTAGTTATGTGGATCTGTACAAGCATCATCAGGCCTATGCTTACCTATGGGGCTATTGTCTGGAAACATAGGGCCGAACAGACTGCTATAAGCCGAAATCTAGACCACGTTCAAGGAATGACATACCGCAACTAGTGCAATGGAAACCACACCAACTAGGGCTTTGGAAGTAATTCTATATTTGACGCCCCTGGATACTTATGTCAAGAAGGTCGTTTTAACCACAATGATGCGCTTTCGCACTGTTGGAATAAAACCAAGTGCAGAAGTCGGTTTGCAGAGAGCCCACATATGGTGTAAGGCAACGAACTCGCTTCCATTGTTGGAGGCCAGAGTGGACTCTGCAACACCATGTTTCGTCTTCAAAAAGCACTACGCAATCAACACTAAAAGTATTGGAAACAACACAATGGCAGGGGTAAGTAACATTGGTAACATCTATACTGATGGCTCCAAAACTCAAACAGGCTCGGGATGCGGAGTATACTCCAAAGCTCTTAAACAGAACCTAGCTATAGCCCTTAGATCCATGCCTAATGTCCTCCAAACGGAAATTACTGGCATAACCATCGCGGCCGAACAAATAGTCAGCAACAATATTACTGACAAGATCGTGCACATCCACACAGACTACAGGTTCGTTATTCTTGAAACAAGGGAGCAGCGTTCCCAGGAGAACGAGGGTTCCGTTTTTCTCAATGACATGCAAATGCTAATATAAGTCACAAAGACAAAACATTCGTTCTCCTGGGAACGTTGGTCCCCTATTTCAAGAATAAGGACCCAGACGAGCAGTACTAGCGCTACCTAGACCGCGACTCACGTCAGAACTGGTACAACATTGCCACCGTACATTCACCGAGGCGTCTATTAACAACACGGTGGTAGTCAGCTGGATCAAAGGACATGATCACAGCAAAGGCAAACGGGCTACCTAGCTAGAAGTGCCGCTAGGCTACAACCTCCTGGACCGGAGCCTATTGTAGGGCTGACAATGTCGGCGTTCAGAGATATGATAAAAAAAAAACGCTAACATATCATTTTCAAAAATTGCTGGGACGATATAATTGGCTGCAACTTATCCAAGGAACTGCTTAGCTACCCAGATAATGCTGCAGCGATCCAGAAGCTGTCGTTGACCAGGAAAATATATACGACAAAAATAACGGGTATCTTGACTGGCCACTGTCAATTAAACAAACATTTGTTTAGATTGCATCTCAGTACCATATCCTTGTGTAGGGTTTGTAATCAAGAAGACGAGACGATAGAGCACATGCTCTGTGACTGCACTGCTCTTCCGTCAGTACGCAGAGACAGCTTAGGCCAATTATTGCCATCGCTAGAAAAGATCAGAGGCGCCGTCCTCTGCGACGTCATCACCTACGTGGAATCGCTAGGCTGGATGACGAGCTAAGGATGACGTCTTCTCTTGTGGAGGCGCACAATGGGCCTAATGTGACCTAAGTGGTGTGGCATACCATACCACCCTCCCGAACTTACAGATACAGATTCAAGATTGAAGTGTATTTTTTAGGATCAGATCTAGACATGACTCAGAAAGAAGTCAAAAAGCACTGAACATAGGGGATAACTGGTGCAGGGAGGATGGCTTGTCGGTTAATCCGCAAAAAAACATTATTGTCCCATTCACAAAGGAAATAGCACTAAGAATGTCTTAAGTTTAACGGAGCGGAAATCCCCTCCTCAGAAGAGATCAAATATCTAGGAGTAATTTTTGACCAAAAAATTATCTGGGGTTCATACCTCAACAAAGTTGTCCAGAATCGCTGCAATATCCAAAGCCAATTCACAGCAAATATAAAAATGGACATGACTATGACATTAAGCAAAAAGGTATTTAACTTTTCTGGCTAATTTCAAATGAGGAAAAGGTGTTAGTACGGCAGTCTAATAGTCTAATGGATCGTGGACTTTAGATTAGTTATATGTCTGGTTTCATCTTTATCATTAATTGCATCAAACACTATTATACCTACCTAAAATTCCT
The DNA here is from genome assembly GCA_917834065.1 of Ceutorhynchus assimilis. Lineage (NCBI taxonomy): Eukaryota > Metazoa > Arthropoda > Insecta > Coleoptera > Curculionidae > Ceutorhynchus > Ceutorhynchus assimilis. Next base: position 55,376,158 of record OU892278.1, read on the forward strand.
TGATGTGTTAGAGCTTGCAAACATTTTGGAGTGAATGGCGGCTTTAAAGCAAGTTTTCCTACAAGCAAATCACTAGGTGAAATCCAAAGGATCTCGCCGGGTCCTTTTAGTGGTGGTGTTAGTCCAAAGTCTTCTTTAAGAGAATTTTGGCATTGATCGTAAACTACTTGTGCTGCCACTTCACCTAGATTTTTCTAATAATAATTATATACCACTATCCTTGAATATATTTGAAACTTTATGCTCACTTTAACATCCGATAACTTAGGAGCTCCCTTTGATTGTAATAAGTTCTTGCGGGTGTTGTAATAGTCGCTCATCGGTAGTTCGAATTTGTATTGGGACATTTTTTCTCTGGTTTAGGTATTTACATTTGAATCTCGGAATTATAGAATTTGACATTTTATTGAATTTATCTTTGTCAGTAGATAACCTGGGTTTGCTGTCAAATGAACACGTTCCAAGAATTTTTCTTCAAAAAAAAGTTTTTTCTCTCCCCTAATATTTCCATCATATTCGCGGCATATAAAATCCCAATATCGATCAATCGCTACGAAAAACCACATATTTTCCTTATTCATTTATACCTGACTCGTAGAACTCCACTTTAGCGTTGGGGCGGAAAAGTTTCCTGAAACTTTTTGGAGAATTTATTATGGAGACGAGCGAAAGGGCTGCATATGGAAACAGTCCAGATGTCTGAACGATTCAATTCAAATTTCAAGAAAGCATGTTCGGACTTTTTTAACAGCTAGTAAAGAACCTTGTCGGAATATTTTCATAAGCCCTCTATGATCAGATATAAAACATAAAAGGGTCACATCTCTACTCTAATTTCACGTCATATAAAATACATCAGGCAAACGACCCCGGGGTAAATTTTTCCTAAGGGCTAATGGCTTCCGAAAATCGTTAACGCTAATCTTATATCTCGTTCTGGAAAGATACCCTTACAAAACATGTGTTTGAAAATTGTTGCGGACGAAAAAAGCGCCTTTGACCAGAGACATTGCAAAATAAACTTAGTTAATTACATTAAATTTTAATCAATGAACCGAGAATCTTACAAAAACAAATAAGACAATTTGATCCAAATTCAATCTTCATTTATTAATTAGTCTTTGTGCAAAACCGGCTGGAAGTGCCAGAATTGGAGTGATTTATTATCTCTTGATGCCTTCGGAGTCTATCATCAATCACAGTCAGCATAAGGATCGAAAATCACAATAAATCTATTTTTTTTTGTTATCAATCTTAGTAGATGAAAAAATTAGGCTAAAAAGGTGAGATATTTCTGAAAATAAAAACGCCACGAAAATTACTTGGAACAAGACTTTATTATGCACCATCCTGGGTTGAGGTGACAACTTGCACTTTGCACTAAAGCATGCAGGGCTATATTTTTTACTTAAGGTTGCGTACAAAATTTCCAGGGGTTTTGGCAAATGTGAAGGAAAATAAAACGAGATAAAATGATTCACGAGTTTGGTAGAGGCGTTGTGGAACGAGGTCTGAGATAAAAACTTCAAAGTTTTCTTTATTCATGAAGATGTTTCTGGAAATGGCATAGTTTTCCATTTACATAGTAAATATAGAAATGTTTAATTTTTGTTCTCGGATTCCTTAAAATTTGATTAAACATTCCTCCCACGGCAAAGTTTCTACAATAAATGAGAACATCCATTATCAAGAGTTGGAGAGAATTGAAAGTTTTTGTTGCTTTGTTTAACTTTAAGTTAAGTGACATAGAAAATCAGAACAATTTCAAATTTAATATCTATTCACTATCTTGCCAAAACTCAAAACTGTAATGTGGAGCTTTCTATTCAGATGGCATAAGTTTGATTCAATATCTATAAATGTATCATTTTCATCAAATCTAAAATTAAAATAATTAGTTTCAATTGAATAGTTTATATTATAGTCAACTTACAATTCAACTATTTCAAAAATTGTTGTTGGATTTAGTCCCTGAATGTCTTTCATAGACTTGAAAACGAGTGCAAATTTCCCAGCCTCGAAATGGTCAAGATTTTATTTGTTAACAATTGCCAATTATAATAGGATACAGATGATTTGGGACTAGGTCCTTCAATATAGGCCGCCTCCTTTATTTGATCTAAATTCATGATTCTCTCTAAGAATAGAACAACGTATTATTATCAGGGTCTTTAAGAATAATGAAAAAATTACTTACATAGTTTTTTAGCACTAAACACAATGAACTATAAATGAGCCAACGACGCCCAACTTTGAATAAATTATCGTAGAAAAATGTTTAGAAACTGGAGCACTGAAAAAATTATCCTTGTATGTGTCCCTTGAGGACGCTGAAATCTAACTAAACTCTGTCTGAGAATGAATGAATAACAACAAGTATTATTGACAGGAAATGTGGTTTTCTGTTTTGTATTAAAATGTTCTTGTGGTTTCCGTTATTGAGATAAGAGGATTTCGAATAAATTAAGCAAGTTCGTAAAACTTGTTATCAGTGGCAGAAATTATTATTATTTAAAAATAATATTTGGGGCCCAAATTGGGGCCCCCGCATTTCTATGATGTCGCATTGCAATTGGTAGATAACGAGGCATGAATTATTGTCTGATTGTGGTCAGATTTTTAGTTTAAAAAAAATGGGAGCCCACGAAAAATGGGGGCCCAGTACGATGTATCTTGTTACAAGTCACGAGTTATGGGGTACCAAATTTCAGGTTACGAGTTCTAGGTACGTGCTACAAATTTCAGGTTACGAGCACGAGATACGGGGTATCAAATTTCAGGTCATGAGTTCTATGTTACGTGCGCCTCAAATTTTGGGCCTGTATTGTTACATATACGAATAAAGGGACCGTGGGTCTAGCAGCGGAAACAAGTGGCCCCTTTCCGATTTATTCCCTAGATTAAGGGACATTTAATTGGCAACGTCGCACATTATTAGTTTTGGCAACGTTGTACGTACCTGTCATGTTGTATGGGGTATCACATTTTAGGTTATGAGTTCAAGTAAATACGGGGCCCGAGAAATGGGGCTGGTATGGGGCTCTCGAAAAATGGGGCTCACGTCAATTGGCAACATCGCACATTATCAGTTTTGGCAACATCGCATTTGTCATCTTCAAATTTTAGGTTATAAGTTCATGTAAATGGGTCCCCGAAAAATGGGGCCACGGGTCTAGCAGCGGGGACAAACATGTGGCTCCTTTGCTGACGTCACTTGGGTTAGACCTTTTCAATTTGGGCTTGTCTACAAATGGGGCCCCCGAAATGGAACACAGGCCCACCTGGGTTAGGCCCCTTCAATTTGGGGCTTCTCTGATGACAGGCGCGGGCCCCAGAACGAGTAAGACGTCACTTCCGCTCTAGAACTCTCTTTGTATATCTACTCATAATCCTCGGGGTATTGTTTTTAGCATAAGAACGAGTAAAATTGGAATTTTAAGATGAAACATTTATTCAAGTTTGAAAATGTAATATTTATAGATCTACAAACCATTTTGAGGAAGTAGAGGTAGGTAATTTCAATGTTACATGACTGTAAAAAAAAATCCACTGAGGTCGTGTACACTTACTTCTTCGGGTACAAAACTGGTTTATTAAAGCCTTGCATATACTAAAGGTATTATTTTAATGAGTTAACGGAACTCCAAATTTGAAATCACCCTGAATTCACAATTCCAATCAAGTAGAATAGATTTTATTATTTCTTATGGTACAATCCAAGTAACAGTCCCAATGATGCTTCTGTATATTGTGAAAGTGACGTCCGTTTATGCGATTACATGTAGCAGAAAACATCACCTAAAACAAATATCAATATACAGTTTTCTGAAAAGAAAAGTAATTAAGATGCAATTTAATAGAACTCAAATTGAAATCTTAATTATCAAGTATAGTATTTTTAATTTGAAACACTTAAAAAACATCTAAGCCGTTTTCTCGTGTCCACTTTTTTGACATTGGTTCAAAAGCAGCTTAAAACAGTCAATGAAAACACCATTGTCCGTTTCAAACCTGTTTTGAACCAATGTCAAAAAAATCAACGCGAGAAAGCGGCTTAGATGTCTTTTTAGTGTTTCAATTCAAATTAAAAATACTATAGCTTCCAAAAGGTTTCAGAGAGACCACAGAAAAGATATCGCGAGGTTCCTTAACCTGAAAATGTACTTATAAATAAGGCAACGAAGAAATATTAAAAGCAAGGCTAAAGTTATTAAATTGAGGAGACCAAATGATCGTTACTGCCAACACAATATAAATTGGAACGACTCTGGATAGAGCATCTGCATTAATGTTTGATTTTCCCTTCTTATAGATTATCTCATAATCAAACTCTTCCAGCTATAAGCGCCATCTTCCTATTTTGGATCTATTATCATTCATCAAAAAAAAAACCGTTGGAGTGGACGGTGATCTGAAAGTATCTTGAACTTCCTCCCAAACAAGTAGGGTCTGAAGTACTTTGTAGCACAGATTATGGCTAACATTTCCTTTTCAATGGTGGAATATTTCAATATTTCGTTGAGTGTCCTGGACGCGTATGCAGTGGGCTTATCGCTGCCGATTGGTTCTTGGGATAGTATAGCTCCAATTGCATATTTGCTAGCATCAGTAGTTAGATAAGACTTGCTGAAGTCTGAATATTGGAGAAGAGGTTGATAATTTTTGCACGTTCTAATGCAGTTCAAAAATTCTGGTGTCAGTTCTATTCTAGCGTCCTTTTTGAGGCAGGAAGTTAGAGGTTTGGTTGCGATGTCCTTGATATCCAAGGGGCCTAGAAATCCTCGGATTTCTTTCGTGGTTCGCGGTATTGGATAGTCAAGTATTGCTTTGATTTTTGCCGGATTTGGTCTTATTCCTTCTGGTGTTACAATATGTCCAAGAAAAATAATTTCCTTTTTTAGGAACTCGCATTTGTCCATTTGAATTTTGAATCCAGTTTCACTGAGATGTTGAAAGATTTTCAAAAAATAAACCAGATGCTCTTGGAGTATTGTGCTGATCACAATGATACATACAATTTTCTCCTTGGAGGCCTTTCAAAACATTATCCATTACCCTCTGGAACGTAGCTGGAGCGTTTTTTAGGCCAAACCGCAACATACTCCCAATGGCCATTTTCGACATTGAAAGTAGTTTTGCATATATTTTCGTTAGCTATTCCGATTTGGTGACAACCACTTGCCAGATCCAAGGTCGTGAAGTACTGGCATCTACCAAGTTTCTCCAAAATGTCTGTTATGTTTGGAATTGGGTATTTATCGTCGATAGTTTTCTCGTTTACTTTTCTATAGTCCACTACTATCGGCCATTTTATTTTTCCGCAGGAACTATCCATATCGGGAAAGACCAAGGTTACTGGGTTGTTCTGATAAATCCTTGATCCAACATGGAAGATATCTGATTTTTCACTTCCCCTTTATGGATATGTGGATAACTATTTAACTTGGTGTACACTGGAATCTCATCGTTTGTTTTAGTATGGTGTTTGATCTGGTTTGTCAAGGTCAGGGACATGTCTGAATAATGGGAAATGTCTGCATATTCCCTACATAAATTTTGTATTGCCTTTTCTTCCTCTGAATTTAGGTGATTAGTTATGATTTCAGGAATCTTGCCATGCGCTGACGGAGATTCTTGAGAAATTAGATCCGTGGTGTAGATATGAAACTGATCAAAGTCCAATTGCGTGCTAATGACTGGAGTTGTCAGGGCTATCTGAAGTTCTTCGTCAGTTGTGTTGACAATTTCAGTCCCAGCGAGTTGATTACAAGCAGATCTGAGTGTTTTGGTTAATTTGTGCGCTCTGGAGTTCTTTTTTTGGTACAAGGATCGTACCCTAGGTATTTTTTACTGGAAGCCGTACTCGGGAAACGGTGTTAGGCGCTAGTTGGATGGAATTAAATTGAGTTTTGATCGTTTCGTAGTATTCAATTGGGACAATGGCGTTTTTTGTGATAAGTAATGACTCTGGCAGGTCCTATTTGGCTTGGACTAGCTTGAGGTTATCGAGTCCGAGTAGGCCATCAAATGTTTGGTGGAACTTGAAAAGGTAACACTTTGCTTTCTTATTTGATTTGAATTCTGGAAACATGGGAATGTGAGCACAATAGTCCTGAGAATGATTTTGAAAAATTGAAGTAATGATGAATGGCTCATGGTGGATGCAATCTTTGAAGTATTTAAAGGCTATGTCTGGATTGATAAATGATTTCGTTGCACTGGTATCTATAAGCAGCCTTCAAGGTGGATTGGCGATAGATTTGTATGGTAGCTCCTTCAGACCCTATGGTTCTGTTTTTGGATCGGTCGCTTCTGGAAAATTTCCTCCTTCAGTGTATTGGTGTTGCTCGTATGCTTGCTGCTGGTATTCATTTTGTTGTTGTTCTACGTCATAGTAATCATTGTCTATTTCTGGATAGTGATAGTTATCCTGTGTGTGTGTCTTCGTGTTGCTCGATATTAAATAATTCTTCCACAGTGAATTTTGGAGCAGATTGTTGTGGAGGTTTTACGGTGGCTCTTGATGTAGTGCTCATTGGTATTGGTTGCGGAAGCGTGCGGTTCGGAGTACCTTGCCAGACATTAAATTGGGGTCGAGGAATCGTGCAGACTGTACAATAGGCCGTCTAGTTTGGTTGAATTGCTGTGTTTACTGCTGTGATGATCTCTGGAATGCAGAAGAGGGCCAGGTTCTTCGACTTCCTGCCGAAAGTTGGAGGATTGGCAGGCATGTTTTCTTCAAATTTTTCTTCTTTTTTTCGGGCGGGAGTACAGGTAAGTTGTTTGAGTCGGTAAGAGTTAGAACTTGAAGTTGTTCTGGTAAATCGTCAGTCATATATGCTTACAGTAATAAGAAGATGCAATGGTGCATATTAACACTAAAATCACTAAAAGTCACTAAGGCACTGAATTTTGTCGGAGAAGAAAAATTTGAAAAGTAAAGAAGTCGTGATAGAAAGAAAATTCAAAACGGCCAAACTTCATTATGTGCGTGCTCTAAGTAATCAAAAGATTTATTTCAAGTACACATACAAAAATTGAGAGAACTCAACCATTTTTTGCAATGACTATGATGTGAAGTGAATTGACTATGGAACATTAATGAAAATTTCTACTTGGGCGGATAGCTACATAAATTCAAAAACTGTAACTTTCTCGAAATAATAAGTACAAACATAGGTATATTTTACCTGAAGACGCCGTCCTATTTAATATCCAATTCAAAAACGAGGTAGTCCTAGTATTAATTCCAGGATCACCGCTGGCACAACCTAAACCATGAGAAATAATTCCAATAAGGAACATTCTTTGTACGGAGCTGTCAGTCCATAAAACTGGACCTCCGGAATCGCGTTGGCAGGAATCTCTGACTACGATTAGAATGTCTCATCAATGATTAATTTTCTGAAATAATAACTTTACCTTCAGCATAGGTACAAATCTCTGTATCCAATATAGATTCACTTTGTAGCATGTTACAATCATTATTGGATATTGACTGTAAATTGGCTTTTAAAAGTACATCCGATGTTGGTCCAGAAAATTCAGTTTGTCCCCATCCTAAAATCAACCAGGCAATAACATTCTTTTAATCAATGTTTCGTAGTCTTACCTAAGATAACAACGTTTTGATTGACAAATTGGTTTGAAGAATGCCTGAAAGGCAAACACGTTGGTCCCACATATGTACTAAAAACTATTTTAGTAGTTGTCATTACAAGAGCAATATCGTTTTTGAAATTATTTGGATCGTAGTTTGGATGATACTCATAAGCGTAGACGTAATAGACTGCAGAATAAGCAGTATCCCCTCCTAAATTTGAAAAAAATTCTTTACAAGTAATATAAGTAGTTGAAGTTTACCAGTGGTGATGTTATGGTCTCCTACCAAAACAGCTAAATTGGTAGTGGACTGTCCGTAAACACAATGGCCTGCAGTTAAAACAAAACTCGACGAAATAATGTGGGCTCCACAAAATAATGATGCGCTATTTCGAATTATTATGGCAGCCATTGATGGGTATTCGTTTACACCTGTTTCTGTACCATTTACAATGTTAAGAGCCTAGAAAAAAGGGTCATATCTTCTGATAAGATGATTTTTTATTGGAAAATATGTTATTTCGTGTCTGTGCTTCCGCTTGACCCATATGTGATAACCTTATGCATATTCACCCAAAACAGTGTGCCTCTGTCCTTTTCTTGCCACCTCAACACCACCTATCTTGTCTTACAGTCACCCAGCTCTGCGCTCACCTCTCCTGCTGTTCTCGTCAGCCGGCAAGCGTATATACGATCTTCATTACGCTTTGTTTATTCGACCAAAACAGTGTGCGTATAATAGTAATTTATTTTTGCGTTCGTGTGTGTATACAAGGTAGGTTTCTTTTTGTATATTCTTTTTGTAGGTATATATAGACTGTTCTTTTGAGTGTAGGAAGCCAAGCATTTAATTTGAAATTTGATTTTTATAATTTAAGAAGGCAGCTCGTTTTCTTGGACGACTTGTCAAATTTTGGAGCCACGCCTCGATTTTTGGGGGCAACGTCCCGATTTTGGAGGGCGACGTCTCGATTTTGGAAGACGTCGTCTCATTTGAGCTGTCAAAAAAAATTTGTATTCGAAGTTGTGTAGCTGTTTAGCTGTCTGCGTTGTTCATATGGGACGCCGCGCCGGCCTATTAGATTGACGACGTCGTTTTGTGACCTTAAACGCTGTTTATGTTACAAAAACAAGTTTAGGGTACGTTCTTCACTACCCAGATGTAATCTTAGAGGCTTCGAGCATTTTGGTCAGATATATGACTAAATATAAATATTTCAGCTAATTACAGAATTTCTGGATAATGATTTTTTCAAATAAGTACTATCTGTTTTAGACGGCACTTTCATCTGAGGTTGAGAAGCTGGGTGACCTGGCGAGCATGGAAGGTAATGATACTCTGGAGAGATTGAAGCAACTTGCGCAGGAGCACTTACCTGTAGCTTGGCCAGATTGGCCGATAGCCAAATAACTTGCAACAGGAGATCTAGGATTAGAACCCCAAACAATGAATAAACTAAGGTTTGCTCTACCAACTACTAGTATAGCAAGAGCATTTAATCCTGAGTGTACAACACTGGCGGGTAAAGCTCATAAAAAATACAAGGAAAATATGCTGAATTGGCCCTTCTGCTGTGGCTTTATTATTAGACCTCCAGAATTGGCAATGAAGATAGGAGGATCATCGCTACATCATAAGTTGGTTCTTCAGGTGGTCATGCCCTTTAAACATCTGTTCTTAACAAGAAAAGAGATGTATCGGCAACTTGAAAGATTGAACGATGAAATGGATTCGTCGTCTTCTTGTTCAGTAGAAAACGAGTCTAACGAGGCAGTGGAGTCCGTAGAAACGGAAACAGAAGAATGTCAGAATAGAAAAGGTAACATGAACCTCCGAAAGATGGAAGAAAATAATGGAAATGCGACAAACTAGAATGGAAAATATGTAAGTGAAACTATTGAAGCATCATAGAGCAATGTCAGCAAAAACTAGTGTAGAATGATTGTCAGAGAAAGACAGTCATAAGGACTCGGAAAGAGGAGCTTCACCCGGACCATCGGCCAAGTGTGTGACTGCTCAATTCTCCTGGGAGAATAACAATGATTTTTCTTTTGAGTGAATTATAAAAGAGCATAAACCGTTAATTAAGGACCCTTCACCAGAAATTAAGAAGCATGTCATTAAGTGCCAAAAATTCGGTGAATCTTCGAGGAATAAAATCAGATATAGTGTGGCGCAGAAAAAATTTTAAGCGGGAAGTATATTTGCTCAGTTGCAAATAGGCTCACAACTCATATTACTTCAAAAGGAAGCTCATCAACAACTTTATCCAAAATGGATGCTACCCATGAAATTTTTTGCCATGGCTTGTTACTGCAGAGAAAAGCGATCCAAAATAATATTTCGGAGCTGGCGGCAAAACATCCGAACTTGGCGAATGATGTGAAAAAAAAATTTGAAGATACAAGCTCAGAATTTAGGATTGTATCAGATGATTTGCTACAATATGTTTGTGGCAAAAGAGCAGAAATTATAGAAAGTCGCAGGAGATTGTATGAAACACCAAATGAAAATGCTGCTAAAATATTGAGAGACATTCCGCCTTCAGGGACCTTTTTGTTTGATGAGAATCAAATTAAGGAGTTGTATACTCATCAAGACAATACTACCCAATTAATCTTTAGGTACAATGAGAGACCACCATCATCTTACGATTATGATAACAGATCGAGTATTTACCGAGTTCAAAAGAGATATTTTGAAAGCACCTCAGAGGGAAATCTTCAAGATGATACTTGGCAAAGAAAAAGAACATTCAAACCGAAGTCTAAATATGACAAGAAACAGAATATTCCTAGCACATACACGAACAGTGGAATGTCTAATACCGACAAAAAAGCTAGAAATCATCGTGTTTGACAATTTTGTCCAGAAGGAGGCTTTTGCAGGGGGGGGCAGGTGCAAAATTTCGTAGCAGAGTGGGCAGGCGGGTGCCCCAGAAATGTTATTGAAGATTATAAATGGTTACACCATCTTCTTCAAAGGAAGACATCCTCTAAGTTTCTTCAAAATGAAAAACGTCCGGAAAATGAGTTCAAAAATATCTCTCCAACTAAGAAAGGAGTTGAAGAAAATGAAAAGATAGAGCATCATCAAGGAAAAATCCGCGGGATTTATCTCAACAATGTTTACAGTACCAAAGCCAGACGGCTCCTGTCAACCAATTCTTAACTTAAAAAGACTGAACGAGTTCAAACAAAGAATTTTCGACTAGTGAATCATTACAAGGTGTCAGAATTTTTATAAAAAGAGGACTTTCTCATAAAAATGGACTTATCCCAGGCATATATCCACATTCCAATAAAGAAAAGCTACCAGAAGTTCCTTGCTTCGCTTACAAAAAGAGTATACGATATGATGTCTCCCGTTTGGACTTTCGACTGCTCTTTAAACGTTCTCCAGTTTAACAAATTGAATAGCAGAGTACCTACCTGAGAAAGAAAGGAATTAGGATTCTTGTATATTTAGACGCGATTTTCTCCCAGCAAATCAATCCCCCAACAATTTACAAGCATAAAAAAAGAAATCAATAGATTTTTAACCTCATCTAGGTTGGAACGTAAACTTTAAGAAATCTTACATCATACCAAGTCAGGAAATAGAATTTTTGGGAATAATTTGGAATCCAACTCAAAATCTAAAATGTATTTCAGAGAGTAAAAGAAAGAAGCTACAGTATACTACAGAGAACCTTACAAAGTCAATGAGATGGAATTTCATCCAGGCAAAATCACTTCTAGGAGAGCTAAGCTTTGTCCTTCGTGGTTCCTCTGGGACGATTGCGCTCTCGGATAATGCAAAGAGAAAGTCATTGCTTACCCGCACGAACTCCAGAGAAGCAGTCGAAAATAAAAAAAAACTTCATTGGCCAAGAACTAGAATGGTAGAAAACAGCGATGACTCAGCACTCTCGAATTTTTCTATCGAATCCAAAAATTTTCATCATCTTTCATCATCACAGATGTGTTAAACGAAGGCTGGGGGTCCCAACTGGAGAATGTTTACCAAAAAGGATTCTGGTTAAGAAATCAAAGAAAACGGCACATAAATCCGAAAGAAATGTTTGTAGTTCGGAAAGCAATACAAGAAAATATCAAAATGTGAGAGGACAAGTCTGTAAAATCAGACAAGAGTGTAGTATATATAAACAAGGAAGGGGAAACAAAATCCATCACTATACTACGGGAAAACAAGAGATTATTACTGTTGACTCATCAAAACAATGTAACTCCGAAAGCAAAATATATTGCAGCCACCACCACTAGTAAAAGAAATGTTTTTGGAGGCGTGGAAGGTTCAGGGTGACACACTCAAGTAATGGGTTGATATTCGAAAGATGTGAAGCTAATACAGTCTGCCTGGAGAGAGTCAACATTAAAAACTTATCAAGCTCCGTGAAAACGATGGGTACAATGGGCAAAATCAAAGAATATATCTGTTCATAATCCGGAAGCACAAGATGTAGCAGTGTTTTTAAGCTATTTGCATTAGCATTGGAATCTGAAAATGTCATATAGCACTATTTTGGTACACAAATCTGTGATAGTAACTTTTGTTAACCCACTAAAAGGAGAATATATAAGCTCACATTCTGTAGTCAAGCATATGTTGAAGGCAATAAGTATTCAAAATCCTGTACATAGAAAATCGATATGGGATTTCCAACTACTAATACAATGGTTAAGTGAAAATACTCCTGATCTATCCAGTATTTTTCAAGTATCTCGGCATTTACCCACTCTTTCATTATTATGCTCTAGTAGATGAGTGCTTGATCTCACCCTATTGGACATACGAGAAGATCACCTCCAAGTAAACCCGCAGTACCTGATATTTTGGCCAAAATTTAGTTCAAAGACTGATAGAAATAACTATCAGCAATTCCTAAACACGGTATCAAAAGCCTGGATGTATGTAAATGGACAAAGAATCTAATTCAGCTTCCTGGAATAAGAAAAGGGTCAATGAAGTATATTACTTCACTCTTTATTACAGCAAGAGGTAAGGTGAAATCCGCATCAAGATCGGTACCTAATAGCAGGCTAGATCCGATCCTGTTTAACGGAGGCTGGTATTCAGTCATCGGCAGGTAGTTGTAGAGCAGCTGTAGCATCTGCAAGATTTGCAGACAAACTCCCTTTTGACGTCATTTTAAAGCAGGCAAATTGGACGAGCGTTAGAACCTTATTGCAAGAATATAGTGAAATCTACACGGGAAGAGAAAATAAATCATCAAAACTGTTTTGAGGCTCCGTCAAGTTAGCCCCCCACATTCGAATTTTCTAACAAAATTGAAACCACTTACTGTGCTCGAAGTGCGCTTTACTGTGCCGATGATATTTTAAACTGTGCCGTTTTGATACCAAAGTTATAAGAAAAACAAGATGAGTGGCTAACTTGACGCGCAGCCCCCCCAAGATTTTGGAAATAAGGTAAAGCAAAAATTGATTCTTATGCAATCTGAAGTATGCTGATCTGTGCTGTATCAGGTTTTTCTCAAAATTTTCATATTCGGTCATTTTCCGACAAAATCCTACTAGAGGGGCTAACTTGACGCTCAGCTCCCCCAAAATTCTGTAAATCAGATTAAACAAAAATGGATTCTTATCCAATGTGCACCAGAGCAAATATTTGATCGCTCAGAGTAGGTGTGAGTGAGTGGCACACTAATCTTGCGAACGGATTCCGCTATCAAAGTGTATCCGACAAAAAATTGAAATTCAGTCTAGTCTGCACTCCAGATTGAATAGGAATCCATTTTTGTTTGATTCGATTTTCAAAATTTTGAGAGGGCTGAGCATCAAGTTAGCACCCCTAGTAGGCTTTTGTCGGAAAATGACCGAATATGGAAATTTTGAGAAAAACCTGTTACAGTATAGTTCAGCTTACTTCAGATTGAATAGGAATCCATATTTGTTTGATCTGATTTCCAAAATTTTTGGGGGGGGCTGAGCGTCATATTAGCCCTATCAGAAGGATTTTGTCGGAAAATTACCGAACATGGAAATTTTTAGAAAAACCTGATACAGCACAGTTCTGCAAACTTCAGATTGCATAGGAATATATTTTTGTCTGATCTGATTTCCAAAATTTTGGGGGGGCTGAGGGTTAAATTAGTCCCTCATGTTTTTCCTATAACTTTGGTATCGGAACGGCACAGTTCAAAATATAATCGGCACAGTAAAGCACATTTCGAGCACAGTAAGTGGTTTCAATATTACTATAGCAGTAGTAAAAAAAATTCTATATATTCCTCGGTAGAGAAAGTCATTACATACCTTACGCATTATAATAATCAACTTCTCTACCTAGGTACATAATATACTATTATCCCTTCGGAGGAAAAACTTTTCCATTTGGTTGACGTATTATTATCCATCCCAGTTCCATTACAATTCCAGCCAGTGGATGGGAAAGTTACCTATAGCCAACGATAGGTTATGTGAGTTTCTACGTGAGTTGAAGATGCTGAAATGGATTTTCCTCGAAGAGCTATGGCGTTTTCTGGTGAGAACTATCACGAAATTCTAGATAAACAGATAGATGAGAGTATATAGAATTAGAACTTAATAAAGAAATAAAAAGACGAGACGTCAAGTAATACAATACCGAAGATCTTCAGCCGAAAAATGGAAGTTCAAAGGAAACAAATACAGTTTCAATGACTAGCCTTTGTCCTTAAATTCTTCGAAAATAAATTAAATTCCAAAAAAAATATCCAAAAATACCTCTGACGTCATTCATCCGAGCAGATAACCATCATTATCTCAAGCCGAGGTGAACCACCTAGTTAAACCGATAAACATTATCACGCGCTGAAAGAATAATCTAAAATATTCTACGAAGACCTGCAAATCAAAAAAATTATCAGTAGAGGACTGGTTGAAGCCAGTTCTGTAATTCAATTTGAAACAACTAATTAAGTGAAGATGATAATGAAGCCAGGGAGGCGGGACTCTAATAAGCAGTAGCTAAGTTTGAATAGACATAAGATCAGTCTTAAAGGTATAGTCCGAAAAGAACAAAAACCAGTCAGATTGTCAGCGTCTGAACAATACAGCCAAATGACTTGAGTAAAGAACTAAAGAAGTTCTATGTTACCTGATACGATCCTCGAAAATAAAGTTTGTGAGTGAAAATATTGGCAGATGTGGAACTTTGAAGACGCTGCTAAAATTCATTGAAAGTTGATTGATCAGAGAACTGTACGGAAACTCAACAGCAACTGAACAAAAATAAATATAAATAGAGAATTTCTCTGCCCTCAGATCTATCGATGACAGTGTTTTTTCCCTTGACAATATGGAAAAGATAGAAGAAATGATATCAGATTCAAGTAAAGCTACAAAGAAAGTTGAATCAAAGACAAACCTTGGCAGAACAATAAAAATGATGAACGCAGCTGTAGTTGAAATATAAATAACCAACAGAAGAATAGATGTACCTACCTGAGTGAAATATTTCTGGTTTTAAAAATAAATGCATCTTTTTTGAGTCACGGCAAAAGCTGATGTAGGAATTGAGTCCTCTACAAGTTATGTGTGAACAGTCTAAGGTTTGAACATTTCAATAAATGTGTCAATCGACAACTTATGATTTTGAGGAATTTTGTGGAACAGTGCATCTTTGTGATTTTGTATTTTATCCTACAAGACTTTTTAATCACTAAAAACTTGCTGCAGTATAATTAATTTCCCGTTGCCGATGAAAAACAATAAAACCTGAACTTTTAATTTAACAGAGGTTACACTGCATTGTTCACAAAGCCATTCCCGAGAACACGACAACAATATAACAGTCATCGAGCTCAAGAATAGAGACACTCTAAACTTGTTTAAAAGAGCGACCCCTTTAATGTCAGACTCTTCAGAATTACTTTAATGAGGGCGCCAAACAGAGGGTAGTTTACAATTTAATCCTGCTTTACTCGAGCGAATGGATGACAAAAAAAAAAAGTAAAATGCTCTTTGTACTTACGCCATTTGAATTCCTCCAACCACAATCACAAGCAGTTAAGTTTGGATGATTTATTGAAGGATGGTTAGCGAAATTAATTGATTGGCTGTCGTCATTATGGTCATTACTTGATGCTACTGAGACAATCGTGAAGCCTAACAGCATTAACCTTTTGAATACTAGAAAAAAAATTAGTTTAAACCAGCTACTCAGTATTTTTCCAAAATATATTTCATTCTCTTACCCATCTTGTATTAATAATAATTGTTTATTGTCGAGTACTGATATTTGTTTGACTGAATAAATCATCAGATTACAATAAAGTATTGATAATAATTTTCAAATTTCGCAAAGTACTTTAGAAATGTTTTATTATTAAGTGTTGTTCAGACACTTACCGATATATTATTATTATTTTAATAGCCTATTGTTCACAGGATTTGTTCTACTAAAATTTTAATATGGCTGCTTATTTTATCAAAAACATCAAAATGTAAGGGGTTCCAGATTGAATGCGTAAGATGTCTGATGATAACCCACTTTCATTATTTCTCAGGTCCTTCTCAAAATCTGTGTATTTACTATTTTGAGGTCACTAATAAAATAACAATACCTAAACTTCTGTACCATCATGTGATGTGATGATTTCTTCCAAAATCGCGGAACTGAAAAAGTATGATCGATACGAACTTGACGATTAGTATATTGATGTATTTCTCGAAAGTTTCAGATCCTGAATGCGGAGAACTTCTCATAAGAATTCTCAAAATACATACATACATTCCTTCTGTCTGTTGAGCGCTGATGACTCTATTCAGACATGAAGTGATACCGCAAGGGGTAATTGAGTTTGTAGTGAGTACAACAATGGTTTGTTAGATACTGATTTTATTGAAATAATTTATATTAAAATAATCAATACAAAAACCCTATATACATTTATTACAATTAGTATTTTTCTGCTTAGTCCGCATTTGCTGGAGGTTAACGACTGGCCTGTTTTCAGTCGGTACTCCGATACTGCTAACTCAACAGATTCCATCGCGTAGGAGAATCGTAGCTTGGATTATATTGAATATTCCCAAAAAACAGGACTTTTATGTCTAATTATATTATTGATTACACACCCTCCAATAGAAACGTTTAGCAGTTTCAAGGATCAGGATATTTATATTTATTGCCAAGCTTTTTCGTTGCACAAAGTAAAGAATACAACTTTGCAGGTACCTTTTTTCCCTTTCAATCATTCCACTCTTTTATTTGCTGTTTTTGTTTTTAATTTATTCCCAGAAACCGTTTAACTTCAAATGAGCAGCGTTTCTACTCAGTTTTAAATTAAATCCGCTTCAAGCGCCCGGTGAAAAAGTTTTATGCATCACGAGATACCTATGTTTGTTTTTTTTTGCAAATCTTCTTCTTGTTGCTAGTAGCAAATGAAAACAGCCGAGACGAAATTGGCGTATTTTAATTTCAGAAATTAAAAAACTTTCATGGAGGTCCAATCTCAAGTTTCCTTGATAAATCGACGAAAACGGAGAAGTTTTCCTTTTCGCGTTTGTATAATGAAATTTGCACCGAGTTTTCTAGCGCCTTAAAAACTACTTTAATCTTTCGTTTTGATTTCATATAGTACAGATTCATTTAAAAAGATCTTGTCTTGTCTTTATTATGTTAAGTTTCTTTTATTTAGGGAGAAGAAACAAGTCTCTTGGCATTAATGTATTCTGTTGTTATGTTTAATAAACAATTATACATCAAAACTATTAGTACTAAAACCCGATTAACAATAATCAAGTCTCGATTGACATCAAAGTTAAGTTAAAAAGTCCCGATTGACAATCTTGTTCGGAGGTTGATTCAAGAATGATCTATGAGGGAAAAGCTAGAAAATATAATATAATATGACATATGTGTTTCGTTTTGCATATATTTTTTCCACAACTCGGAATTTTTGAATGGGAAAGGAAATATTGGAAAACGAAATGAGAGTAAAAAATCATCGTATAACTTTACGGTGCCTAGAGATTGGTAAAAGATGCCTGCTTGGTTATTGATTGGTGTTATCTGATAAGCCTGCTCCTCCAGGTGCGATAGGTGGGCGCGACACATCGCAATTATGAGAAGAGCACATAGCGTGTAATGTATCAGCTTTATTTTTGTCTGAAACTGATACTAAACTAGCTTATTTTTGATTTTTAAGAGAACCGAATTATTCGAGTTTATTTTTGCTATTCTATATGGGTCCCTTATAATTCGGGGAAAGTTTTTTACTTATTCCGGGCTTTGAAGCTTTATCCAGAACATAAACTTGGTCGCCTACAGAAAAATTAAAATCATCGATTTCTTTTATCCTAGTAGGTATTGGATTTCATTTTAGAATTGATAATGTTTTCTCTAGCAATTTGAAACGATTTATTTAATCCCAACTGAAGTTGTTTGTTATAAGTATCAATTCTGGGTCTTTTGTTATTATATTGAGTAATGTTGCCTTATGGCCAAACACTAACTCATGTGGTGTAAATTGGGTAGTTGAATGAACTAGAGTGTTATACGGAAACATGGCAGTTTGAATAAATTCGTCCCAATTGTCTTGACTTTTATTGGTAAAATGCTTTAAATAATCTTTTAGCGTAGAATGAGAGCGTTCTAAGGCCCCATTACTTTGAGTTCTATAAACTGACGTGGTAATGTGTTTTATTTTAAAAAGACTATTAACTTCTAGTAGATTGGATGTGAAATCGGTTCCATTGTCTGTCACAATAGTTTTTGGTAATTCAAAAATTAGAATAAATTCACAGAATTTGTCAGCGATAGTTTTTGACTCATGATTGGGAATTGCGAATGCGTATGAAAATTTGGAAAGGTCGTCCTGCAGTGTTGAAATAAATTTATTTCCTGCCTCTGTTACTGGTAGAGGTCCTACAATATCTAAGAAGATTTTCTCAAATGGAAAATTAGACGTAGAAGTAACTTGCATTGGAGCTTTAATTGGATGACGATTTACTTTATTTTCTTGACACTTGATACAACCTTTTATGAACGTTTTGATATTTTTTTCATACTGGGCCATTTATAAACCTTAATCCGTCGGTAAGTTTTGCTAAATCCGGGATGACCAGCAAGAGAGGTAGAATGATTTTTCTTTAAAATTTTGGCAATTTCTTTCTGAAATTATGTTACCTAAATAAATTACTTCTTTTCTCATTAACTCACATTTATCAGGTTGTAATTTTAAATTATTTTGAAACAATCTCTGAAATATTAGTTTTAATTTTTGGTCATGATCGGAAACATTTGATCCAACGAAAAATTATATCATCGAGGTAGACAAAGTATTAATTTCCCTGAAGTCCGGTTGAAACCGTATTCATCAATCTTTGAAATACTGCTGGTGCACATTTAAGACCAAATGGCATTCGTAAAAACTGATAATGTGCATCAGGCGTAGAAAAAGCAGTTTTTGGTGCATCTTCCGCATCCATTTTGATTCGGTGGAATCCTGAGGCTAGATCCAGAACTGTGAAATAAGATGCATGTCTTAACTGGTCTAATATTTCATCAATATTTGGAATTGGCTGAACTTGGCCTACAGTGACATCATTAAAGCGTCTGGAATCGACTAAAATCCGCCATTTGCGATGTTCTGATGAATCATTTTTTTTAGGTACCACCCACAGTGGTGCATTATATGCAGATGGTTGAATTATCTTCTGTTTCAACATTTTTTCAATTTAGTTTAAAATTTCAGATGACATTTTGGTATGAATTGGAGTATCAGCAGTCGTATTTATTTTACATTGAATCGCTTGAGTGAATGTCAAGTCATCATTTGGCAAATAAAAAATATGATTGAATTCTCGGCAAAAATTCAAAACTGACAATTTTTCTTCAGAATTGAGATGTCCTAATCTTAAATTATTTTCTAACGTTGAAATGCGATCAACCCAGTGAGAATAAGACGTTTTTGATTGCGTAGTATTAAAACTGAAACAGTGATATTAGTGAAATTTCTCGAGTTCCACATTGATAAAGTTTACTTGCACACTTTTTCTAAAGTGTTTACGATAGTAGTTACAGCAGTATTATTTTTATCAACTTTTAAAATAGCTTCTGCCAAGTAGACTCCTTCTAAGATTGCTGCATCGCAACAGTAGCCTTCTTTTACTTGGTTACCGTTGATAACATTTATGCGTATTATGGTTTTAAATCGCGGCTGTACGATACAATTACAGTTTAAATTATCATGGCTTGAGTCAAGGTGGAATGCAACGTGCTGAGGACTGGATGGTCACAGGAACAAGTGTGATCTCGAACGTTCCCCCGGGGGTACCAGGCACCCCCTGTATTTCATGCCTTACCCAACCATGCGGGGCTCTGGCTGGGTTGACCTTTATTTCCCTAGGTTCTCGTGGGATCAAGTATGAGTACAAACCAAGTTCAAACAAACAAGGCGTGGGCAAAGGCAAACTAAATGCCAAGTCCAGCTACAGAGCAAACTCCCTGGAGGAGATCGATAACCTGCCAGAGGAAGAGGTCCATAAGGCCAGTTTGTCAGGTTCATCAAGAGCAAAACTGCGTAGCCTGGTCACGAAAGACAAAAGCTACACTGAAGCTAAGAGCGCCGTGATCAGGAAAAACTTCCTGAACCACAGGGAGGGAAAGGGCGAAGCAAAGGTGGCGACCAAGAGCGCTGAAGCCAGCATTGCCCAAAAAAGAACCAGGTCGGAGGACAGCACACTGCAAAAGAGGCAAACTAAAAAGCCAAGAGGTGGGCAGATCCCGGCTACCACGGCAAATAAGTCGTACAAGGATACGGAGAGCAGTGAGAAAGTTGCGGTCGTCAATGTAGGCTACCCGGAAGCCCAGATGACGACCGAGAGGATGGAACAAGTCCAAGCAGCGATCTCGGCGGCGCACGAGAATATCCCTGAAAATGGCCCACAAGTGCGTTTTGAAAAATGCAGCCACAGGCCGGGATATTTTGAGGTCACCTGCGTAGACAAGACCAGCGCAGTGTGGCTAATGGAAACGGTGCCAACACTCAAGCCCTGAGAGGGCGCAGTGTATTAAGGCATCAACAGGCGCCAAAGTCAGAGACCTGCACAGTCTTCATCCCGGACGAGAAGGGAGAAAGACTGTCCGTCGAGAGAATCCTCAAGAAGCTCTCAGTGGGAAACAGAGGCCTGAACACAAGCCTGTGGAAGTTCTGGGGCGTAGTCTCAATGAACAAGGGCCAACTCTGGATCCTCTCTATGGATAAGCAGTCGCTAGAGGGCCTGAAGAACTGAACATGAACCCCTACTTCGGATTTGGGAAACTGAAGTTCAGGAGGAAGCGGGAAAAGAAGCCCGAGAACAAAGTCCAGCATACCACCGTAGGTCCTAAGGCCAGCACATCAAAGGCCGACGCTACGGTACCGGAGGAGAAGGAACAGGAGGGCGAAACTGAGGAACCCTTCAACCAAAGCGGCACTAGTCCGCTGGAAAGATATACAGTCTACCAGCAAAAGGACATTGCCATGGAGGAAGAGGTTCTACTAAGGAGCCGCTCTCCCAGCCCTACTTCGTAGAAATGGATACCATAAAGGTTATCCAAATCAACCTTCACCATGCCAAGGCTGCCTCAGCCGTGCGCTGTAGAAGGTTACAAAAAGAAGGCCTTGACGTGGCCTTCATACAGGAACCGTGGCTAAACAACGGAGCCATCAGAGGACTAAACACGCCCGGGGGTAAGTTACTGTTTCATACAGAGACTAACAATCCAAGAGCCTGTATTCTATACAACAGTAATAAAATTAGCTGCTCACTAATACCGGAGCATCTATGCTCCGGTGATGTTGTTACAGTACAGGCAACCGCAAAAACAGTAGAGGAAGGGCCCACGTCCTGGGGCATCTGCTGCTTCTACTTCCCTGGAGAAGAGAGGACCTATCCTCTATATCTGATGGAGGATGCCATAACCCATTGCAGGGGAGGGGGACGACAACTAATTGTTGGAGGTGATATAAACTCCCACCACACAATCTAGGGAACTACCAACACAAATGGCAGAGGTGAGTCCTTGCATGAATTCCTAATGGGTGAAGGGTTAGATATAGCTAATATAGGCGTAGAACCCACTTTCGTAACAGTCAGGCGTGAAGTCCCTGATCTCACTTTTTGTACTCACGATGTCAACGACAACATAACGAACTGGCATGTCTCCGACGAACCATCATGTTCAGACCATAGCCACGTAAGGTTCGATATCACAACTTCGAAAAGGACATACTAATGCCACACCTTTGCAAAACTTTCACAGCATGCATTGCTTGGGGCCACATATCAGAAGTCTGGCAAAAGGCGGCAGTCGCCTACCTGCCAAAAATTGCTAGGTGCCTAGACAAAACGCCCAAGTCATACAGACCTATATCTATCCTCGTTCCTGTACAAAACGCTGGAAAAAATTGCGGATAGATACATCAGAGACCGCACACTGACACTCCATCCTGTAAGCTATCGCCAGTATGCCTACCAACCAGGAAAGTCTACGTACTCCGCACTGGATGACCTAAACAGACTCCTGACAAAGTTAATTGATGACAAAGAGGTAGCGCTAGGCACGTTTCTAGATATAGAGAGAGCGTTTAACAACGTTCCAGCCACATCACTAATGAACGCTCTCAAGCGTTGGAATATCCCGCATACCTTTTGCAACTGGATAGAAGCCAGTCTAAGAAACAGGGTAATTACATCTACTCTGGGTGAGGACACAGTAGAAGCAATAGTGGGAACAGGCTGCCCACAGGGAGGCGTTTTATCGCCATTGTATTGGGCGGTCCTGGTCGACGATCTCTTGGCAAAAACTACTGCTTTGGCTACGCGGATAATATAGTCCTGATAGTCAGAGGCAGGCATCTAGGAAATGTCTCAGGAACAACTCAGAAAGCACTGAACATAGTAGGTAACTGGTGTAGGGATGAAGGCTTGTCGGTTAATCCGCCAAAAACCGTAATTGTCTCGTTCACAAAGAATGGAAAGAGGTCAAATATCTAGGAGTTATTTTTGACCAAAAGATGACCTGAGATCCACACCTCAATAAAGTTGTGCAGAAGGCCAAAATTTCCCTGGGGAAATGCAGAAGGCTTTGTGGAAAAAAGCTGGGAACTTAATCCAAAAATGAATCTATGGATATACAAAATGGTGATAAGACCAATGATAACCTACGGTTCGGTTGCCTGGGGTAAAAAGGTCACACAGACCGTAGCAATCAGACAGTTTCAAAGTGTACAAAGGCTAGCCTGCGTATGCATCACGGGTGCCATGAAAACAGCCCCAACCGCAGCCTTGGAGGTGCTGCTAAACTTGCCGCTACTACATATCGACATACAGGGTGAAGTAAAGGCGGTACTATACAGACTGAAGCAAGGCCAGGGTCCAATTATAAAACACCAAAGGCCCATGTGCTGGAAAATAGAGGAGGATCCAGAGGTCAACTCATTGTTCGGGATGCCCTCAGACCAAACAATACCTATTTTCATCTTCAATGGGCACTTCCGGGTTGCCATACCAGAGAGGAAAGACTGAGAGAAAGGTCCTCCAATTAAAGCAGACCACATCTGGTACACCGACGGCTCCAAGACCTGAAAGGGGGTTGGAGCCGGCATCTACGGGGACAAACCTAGGGTGGAAATATCCACAAGTCTCGGACAGTACGCCATGGTGTTTCAGGCAGAAGTCGCTGCAATAATGCATTGTGCCATACTGATAAATGAAAGGAAAGTTGGGAGTAAAAACATCGTTATTTACTCGGACAGCCGGCGACTCTAAAGGCAATAAGCTCCCAAAAGCTCAGCTCCAAGCTGGTTGAGAACTGTATAGGTGCCCTAGAGAAGGTGAGGTGGTCCTGTCCAACAAACCAACCATAGCCTGGGTACCAGGCTATGAGGGCCACCCAGGAAATTAAAAGGCTGATGACTTGGCCAAAGGAGGCTCGGCCACTGAGATGATAGGCCCAGAACAATTCTGTGGAATTTCTGCAGGCAGTTTTAAAACATCTATTAAGAACTGAATCATTAGACAGAGAGTTCTAGAGCTAGTGGCAGCGAACACCAGGACAACGACAGGCAAATCAGTTTATCAAATCCTACTCGCCTAAGTTCACAGCGGACCTACTAAGCCATAGCCGCAAGATTGTTGTAGGCCAATTAACAAGGCATTTTAAACTCAACAAGCATCTGGAAAGAATGACCTGGCAGAGGATAGCATGTGTAGGTTCTGCCAGGAAGCGGAAGAAACTGCCGTACATGTATGTTGTCATTGCGAAGCGCTATGCAGGCTTAGATTTGCGAGGCTTGGAGAGGAGAAGTCCAATCCCGCAAGCTACATGGGGTAGCCAGTATCTCTGGAGTCTAATAAAAAGGACAGGTCTAGAGAACGCACTCTAAGGATACCACAATAAATCTGACAAGGTTGCAGTGAAAGAGGACGCCTCTGCGCCATCTCCATTCAAACAAAACTACAATCTACAAATCTCCCTTTTTTATTTATATTAATTATTAATAAATCCTGATTTGTTATTGTTTTAAATTGGACTTTTTATCCCTTTCTATCCCGGCCTGCGTTGCAGGTCAGTGGCGCAACAGTAGCAGCAAAGCAGTGGCGTAACATAACATATTCTAGGAAAAACAAATTCAAAAACAATTTAAAATATTCAAAATTAATTTATTCAAATTGTTTTCTTCTACATTCTACATTACTATAAACACAAAGGATGCTTAAACATCCACGTAATATAATATGAACAATCTTTTATGTTTGTTGGGGTAGCGGCCATGATGAAGAGCAAAAATCTTAGAATGACCCCCTTTTTTTTACTGGACCAAGCTTTATAAAGGCGACTACATCATTTGATGAAGTTAACAAATGTGAAAAGAATATAGATATTATGTTAGAATTATAACTCACTTTGCATTTAAGGAGTAATTGTACAACATCTATAATTGTTACTTATGATAGCCTTCATTTTCAAATTGTAGCTTCTAAAAACAAAATCAAGATTTCCGAAAGCTTGGTCCAAGAGTCATGTTTCGATTTATCCCCCAACAAAATTAGAAGATTGTTTGTTAACTAGTCGGCCAAGACTACCTTCTTACATAATATAATATAATATGTACATATATCACAAATTTGACTAGATGAAAAAGCCAAAGTTCGTGGAAGGGAAACTTCAACAAAATATTCTAGTTTGAATTAACCATTTAAACTTTGGTAAGCCTTAAACATGTATAAAAAGCTTCACTAAATTTTTGAATACCTGAAGTTGGCTTACCAAAGTTAAGAAAAAGTCGCTAGAACATCTTTCGTCTAAAATCTAAATATAAGGTAACTTTTCCAGGATATAAATTAATTAATATAAAACGTCACACAAAAGGAAAGTTTACAAATAAAGCATTGCTTTGAAAATAAGTGCAGTAAACTTCCTTATTATAAGTCATCAGTACTTAAAATTAAGTACAAAATATTAGTAAGTAAAAAACTAACACTATACAATATAAACTCGGCCACCTTGTTGTATGTAAATTTACAGCAAGAGTACTTAAATAAGTAATACTAAAATTGCAATAATTAAAAAATAGTTAAGGATTCCAAATTCCTTTCCTAATTATTGCAAAAAATTCTCACAATCAATTCAAGGAGATCTAGTGACAATACATCAATCACAGCAATCTCAAATGGTGAGATCTTCCCAGTCTTCTGTTTGTCTTGGCGATAACGTAACATTGACTTTTGTGATCCTGGATAGTTGATCGTGGATCCGTGGTGCCAACGGGTTCCGTTCCAAGTCTATACTTTCAAGCGCTGGGGCTTCTGATAGATATTCGATTTCTACATCTGAATAAGAGTTAGTTAGCTTTTTTTCAATATTTAACAATTTGTTTTCCATTTCTTACCGATTATATTATTATCACTAGCTTTAAGGGACCTCAATTTAGGCATTCTCAATGTACAAGGTGGCAACGAAGTGAAACTGTTCTGAGCAATATCCAGTCTTTCCAAGTTTTTCATTTCGGCACATTCGTCCGGGAGATTAGCCATGCGGTTGCGGGCCAAATTCAAGTCTAATAAAATTGGAAATCAATTAATATGGTGGTTCAAAATTTTAGCAATTAAGTTATTACCTGTAAGAAGATTAAATTTAATTGCAAATTTAGGAGGAATTTTCGTAATTACATTTTCGCTAAGATCACAGGTTTTGAGTTCGGTGTGCCTCATCAAATGATAAACGGCGTCTGGAACTTGCATTAACTGGCAATTTGAGAGATCTGGAATAAAATAATAAACTAATAAGTGAATTTATGAATAATTTATTATTTTACTTTTGCAACCTAATGTTCAAATACACAAATATTATATAACATAATTTCATCGTTTGGCTAATGCAATACCAATTAAAAATTCAGGCGCTTATTCTGGGTTAGTGCAACAAAAGTGATTTGGTGCGCATCTAGTTTCTGGGTTCTCACAATGTCCGTTTTGTAATTTACGCGTAATTTAATTTGCGATTTATCGTACATGCACTTGACATTTTACCAATCAATTTCAACAATAAATTTCTTCTCTAAATAATTGTTTATCCGTATATTATTGTGCGTGGAATAATACGACTATATTATGTATACAGAGTGGTTAAGCTTCTATACAAAAATCTCATTTCTCATTTTCTGGTCCTCATTATTTATGCGCAGATCTTCTCTGTTTTCTTGGATATGCCTTCCCCTTGATCTTTTACTCAGACAGATACGATTTCTATTTTAAAAGGCTGGTCTATTTCTCACTGTACAGAGTGGCCCAAATTCGAGCCTCATCATTGGGATCTCGGAAACCCGAAGCGATACGGGGTCGGTTAAATTATGGCAAAGTTGCGCAATTTTATGACCAATAGAATGCCGTTTTGAAACTAGGAAGATTCCGAATACTTCCAGAGATATTCGGAATAAACCGAAATTTTGTAAAATCGTTTTTATTTTTTCCTGGGCTTATTTGAAGAGCAATTTTAAAATAAATGTCACTTTATCATTGTCACTTTTTCCCCTTTAAAAGATGGTGCTACTAAATTTAAAATTCGACGTTTCGTCTTCAGGCGGCCATCCTCAACTTCCTTTTTTTAAATACGGACCTGGATTTTTTATTTGCGATTTTGTCATCTTTGGACATAATAAAACCGATACTTTTATAATTTTTCAATAACACAGTAAAAAAAGCAGGTCCGTATTTAAAAAAAAATAAATTGATGATGTTTTCAGAGGAACGAAACGTTGGATTTTAAACTTAATACCGCCATCTTGTAGAGAAGAAAAAGTGACAACGGGAATGTAAAATTAGTTTTCACAATCTTTTTAAATAAAATCAGGAAAAAATGAAAACTATACGGAAAAAACATGAATTTCTCGTTTTTCTTAATTTTTTTCTGATTCCATTTAAAAAGATTTTGAAAAACCAATTTCACATTCCCATTGTCACTTTTTCTTCTTTACAAGATGGCGGTATCAAATTTAAAATCCATCGTTTCGTTCCTCTGGAATCATCATCAATTTATTTTTTTTGAATACGGACCTGCTTTTGTTACCAGGTTATTGGAAAATTATAAACAGTATCGGTTTTAGGATGCCCAAAGATGACAAAATCGCAAATAAAAAATCTAGGTCCGTATTTAAAAAACGTAAGTTGAGGATGACCGCCTGAAGACGGAACGTCCAATTTTAAATTTAGTAGCACCATCTTCTTAAGGGAAGAAAGTGACAATGATGAAGTGACATTTATTTTAAAATTGCTTTTCAAATAAGCCCGGGAAAAAATAGAAACGATTTTACAAAATTTCGGTTTTTTTCCGAATATCACCGGAAGTATTTTCTAGTTTCAAAACGGCATTCTATTGGTCATAAAATTGCGCAACTTTGCCATAATTTAACCGACCCCGTATCTCTTCGGGTTACCGAGATCCCAATGATGACTGATGAGGCTCGAATTTGGGTCACCCTGTATACTGTGTAGTTCCATTTCAGCTCAGTCAAGAAAGTGCAAAACTGTATTGTGGCGCTTTCGCCAGTGTGTACAGAATTCAAACCTGCAAAGCTAGAAAATATTGCCTTGTTCAAGAATGGAGATTATCGCGTTTATTCTAAATTTTACAAGAATGGATTACGGATATATAAAGGCTGGTAGGTATTAGTTAGAAGTTTTAAGTTTAAGATTGGCTGTGATATGAGTTAAATAGTGAATTTTGTACGAGTTGTAAAGAGTTAAGTTGTTTAAGTTAATTAGTGAAGTAATTAGTGTATAGTAACATGGAATAAATTATTGTTGTGTTAATAGGTGGAGTTTGATATTGAAATAAACGGAACCAAGATTTCTGTCACGTACCCCAGAGCCATGACATTGGTGTCAGAGGTGAGATATAATTCGAAGACTGCAAAGTGAAATCCGATTACAGAATAGTGTGGTCACTGTAGTGTGAGAATTGGTACCCATACTGGGACAATTAGTCAGTGCAAGCAGTGACAATCACAAAAGGAGACTTAAGCGATCGTGTAATAGATAGAAATAGTCACCCTCCCATACTTCCGCCAGGACAATTATCACAGCAAATACATTATCACAGATTGCGAACCACTGGCAAGATATTTTTTTTAAAAGAGTTTACTGAACCTACAAATAAGTCTACATCGATACTGTTCTGCAGGTGATTGAAGTATGAGCAGGCTCGATAGATTGGCTCATTTCTGGCAAGATATGTGGGGCGATTTTCCAAATAGAATTTGCGGTGGGAACGTGTGTTGCCTACTGGTAAAGAAAAATTAAGGCTGTTTAGAAGATCTGGAGAGTCCACCAGGTTGTTACATAATTTAAAAAGAAAGAGTTGACTTGCTAAAATTGTACTCTGTTGAAGTGAGAGGAAGTTGAACTTGTTGAGTAGCAACTGGTGGTCAAATCCTCTTGGAGGGTAAATTCCATCCTTTTTGAAACTTAGATACTTTAGGAATCGCCGTTGAACATATTCGAGCCTGTCCACATGTATTTGATGGTAAGGAAACCACACCAGAGAAGCATACTGCAATTTAGACTTGACCAAAGAGTTGTACAACGTGATGAGACTGTCGATGTTCTTAAACTCTCTTGTTGATCTAATAATAAACCCCAGGGTTTTCAATGATGAATGCACAATTTGATCAATATGGTCATTGAATGTGAGCTTTTTGTCGATCACCACCCCCAGATCCCGGATTGAGTCAACTTTCAAAAGAGAACTAGATTGGAGTTGGTAATTGAAATTCAACTCATGATTGATATTTGAGATGGTCATTGATTTACACTTATTAATGTTTAGATATAATTTGTTATTTTGACACCAACCTGAAAGTGCGCCAATATCTTTCTGCAGCTCCTTACAATCTTCTAAGTTGTTAATTATTCTAAATAGTTTGAGGTCATCTGCGAATAATAAACTCTGTGATGAGACGTTCTGGGTAATATCATTGACAAATATGGCAAATATCAGAGGCGCGAGATTACTTCCCTGAGGGGCTCCGCTGGTAGCATTATAATCATAGGATTGGAACCCATTGTATTCGACAAATTGCGACCTACCACTGAGATAGGAGATAAATTAATAAGGTTGTTGTGAAACCCAATTTGAAGCATTTTATGAGCAATAAGCCCATGGTCCAACTTATCGAACGCCTTCGAAAAGTCCGTGTAGATCACATCAAGTTGTTTTCTTTCATTCACAGCCTGATATGCCTTTGTTAGGAAAGAAGTTAGGTTAGTGATAGTTGAGCGTTTGCTATAAAATCCATGCTGGATAGTGGTAGTTAAGTTTTTAACTTGGTGGAAGAGATTGTCATATACACAGACCTCAAAGGCCTTGGAGAAGTTGGACAAAATGGAGATTGGTCTGTAATTAGAGATATTGTTAATATCCCTGCCCTTAAATGCTGGACATATTTTAGTTTTCTTCCAGTTATCGGAGAAAGTGTGGGTCTTGATTGCTAAATTAAATATGTGGTGCAGTGGAGATGTAAGACATGGGGCACAGTCCCGCAGTATGAAAGATGGTACTTTGTCATGCCCAGAAGTATGTGTGTTTTTTAATTTTTTCAGGGATTCAAAGATTTCAAATTCAGTAATATGGGTGACATTAATGTTCTGAGAGTTGCCAACATCATTCAGGCTATCCAAGCTAAAATCTGAAGATGCTTCATAGACACTTTTAAAAAACTCTGCAAAGCCATTTACTATACTCTGTGGACAATCTAGGGAGGATTGACCAGAAATTAGTTTACTTGGGATACGTGTTTTATTGCGTTTTTGACGAATGTATTTCCAGAAGTGCTTTGGATTCACCTTGATTGAAGATTCAGTGTCCCTTATATATGCTTTGTATGCGACATCAATTTTTATTTTTATCATACGTCTCATGTTTGCATATGCTTGGTAGTCCAAGTTTGAGCCACTTTTTCAATATTTTTTGTGAAGCCTATTCTTCTCATTAAGATTGTTTATTATTTCTTTAGTGTACCAGTTGGGGTACACAACCCTACTTGATTTTTTATTATACAATGGGACACATTGGTCAAAAATGGTGTAAAGAGTATTATAGAAATGATTGACGGCTTGGTTAACATTAGATTCATTGAGTAAAGAGTCCCAATTTGCGACAGTTAGTAGATGGTACATCAGGTTGAAATCGGCCTTATTAAAGTTATAGTTTCTACTTGTGTTAGAGGTTGGAAAGTCACTGAACCCCGCATCTGGGTTTAGCTGCATGTCAAATGAAACATTGAGGGTGGGGTGTGCAGAATCCTCCGGGACAAGGGGAATATGATCTCTAGTTACCTCACATTCAAAGTTAGCAATAACAAGATCCAATATGTTACCCGATATGTTTGAGAAAGTGTTAAATTGTGTTAGGCCCCCTAGCGCTAAAAAATCATTTATATGAGTTTCTTTAACATTTGTGTTGGGATTGAAATCACCGATAAAAGCAGCTTTGTTATTTTGAATAGGTTCATATGTGGAGAAAAAATCAAATAGGGTCTGGTGCGAGTTGGAGGGTGAGTTAGGTGGAATATAAATACTAAAAATAAATAGGGTAGAGTTATCTAGATATAGCTTACAGCCTACAATATCAACAACAGGTACCAGATTCTCCAGTTCTTTCAGGTTCAGTTTTGACGAGGTGAGGTCGTGCCTAACACCAAGAAGCACACCTCCACCTTTTGTGACATCCATGAGATCAAGCCTGCGGTCAGCCCTATAGACAGCATAGTTGTCGTTGAACAATTCATTATCAAATACACCATCCTGGATCCAAGTTTCCGATACTGCCACAACATGGCTCTCACAGAGAGAAACCGATTTATAAAATACAATGGTTTTAGTGTTTAGGCCCCTAACATTTTGGTATGTTATTTGAATATTCCTGCTAGACAACCCTATCAGTTTAAATTTACAGCTTGATTAGTGGCGATAATTGTGGGCGATCCATTTTTGTAACCAATCCTTGGGTTCGTCTCACCAGCTCTAACACGTTCATCCATTTGTTGTTTGAGCTTCCGATACTCTTGGACTTGCTTCTAGAAAATTCTATATGGAAACCTAGGGAGATATCAAATTTCTGACTTCGCCGACGTACTTGATACATCATTCATCATTCAGAAAAAGAATTTCGAGAAATTTCGGGAAAATTCTAGAACATTCTATTCGGAAACCAAGAGATATTGAATTTGTGATTTCACAGACGTGTTTGCTATATCAATCAACATTTAGAAAAGACATTTCCAGAAAATTCCAGAACATTCTATTCGAAAATAAAGCAAGTTATCCAATTTGTGACTTCATGGACGTGTTTGGAACTTCAATAAAAGACCAGAAAAGATATTTGAAGAGAGTTTGAGGAAAATTCCGATCCAATTCCAAGATGAGCAGACGTATTTGTGTATTTGTGATGGATAATCAAACAGGACGGACCAGCTTAATTCAACACAAAATTGATACTGGATTGGCACATCCAATTAGACAACGACCACTACGTACTATGCCAGTAGCTAAACAACAGGATGTCGAGAACCAAATTGATAAAATGCTTCAAGAAGGAATTATCGAAGAGTCGAATAGTCCATGGTCTGCGCCAATAGTATTGGTTACAAAGAAAGATAGAAGTCTTAGATTTTGTGTAGACTACCGTAAGCTTAATGACGTCACCAAGAAGGACAGCTTCCCTCTTCCGAGAATAGACGATACCGACATTAACAGCTGTATCGGGCTCCAAATGGTTTTCCACCTTAGATCTTAAGAGTGGACACTGGCAAGTGGCAATACACCAAGATGACAAAAAGAAAACTGCCTGCAGTACCGGAAGCGGGTTATACCAGTTTAATGTAATGCCTTTCGGATTGTGTAATGCTCCAGCTATGTTTCAGCGACTGATGAATCTAGTTTTGCGGGGCATTACATGAAGAACTTGCTTGGTATGTTTAGATGATGTCACGATCATGGGAAATTCACGATAGTGATGGCTATCGCTCAGGTGCTAGTGGACGAAGTTTTTAGTCATCATGATGTGTCACAAGCGTTACATTCAGATCAGGAAGGAAACTTCGAATCTGCCATCTTCAAGAAAATTTGTGAGATCATGAGAATTCGTAAGACAAGGACACCTTTACATCCAAAGTCTGATGGCATGGTCGAACGATTTAATAGGACCATAGAGGAACACACCACAAAATTGGTCGCAAAGAACCAGCGAGATTGGGACAAACGAGATTATGCCGACAAAGTAAGGGCACGACTTCTAAGGATACATGATTTTGCTCGGGAGCATATCCACCTGGCCAGTGACCGAATGAAGACCAGATACGACTTGAAAGCCAATTCAGCTGGATTTCAAGAAGGCGATCCAGTGTGGCTACATAATCCAACAAGAAAGAAAGGAGTGTCGTCGAAATTGTCTTCAGCATGAGAAGGACCCTACAGAATAATCAAGAGGATCAATGATTTGGTTTATCGAATTCAGCACAACACCAGGAGTAAGATGAAAGTTGTCTGGACAGATTGACGAAATATCATGGCGTGAAGTTGATCGGGACGATCAACCTTAAGAGAAGGGCAGTGTGGCGTTTTCGCCAGTGTTTATAAAATTCAAACTTGAAAATCTAGAAAATACTGCCTTGTTCAAGAAAGGACTTTATCGCGTTTATTCTGGATTTTACAATAATGGATTACGGGTATATAAAGGCCGGGATTAGTTAGAAGTTTTGCGATTGAATGTGATAAGATGTAGATATTGAATTTTGTAAGAGTTGTAAAGAGTTAGGTTACTTGAGTTAATTAGTGTTAGAGTGTATAGTAACGTGGAATAAATTATTGTTGTGTTAATTGGACCTCGATTTTGGAATAACCGGACCCAAGATTTCTGTCACGCACCCCAGATGAGCCATGACAGTATTCTCGCTCCTTAACTAAAATGTATGAAAATGTAATATTACGCTTGGGCATTATCAAGTTTCTGGAAAATATTGGACTTAACGACATTTTATCTTAACAAAGGGTTTGGAAATGCTCCAGAAGCGCGAGAGCTCGAGAGAACTCAGAAAATTCTCGACAAAAGAAAGCATTTTC
This sequence comes from Ceutorhynchus assimilis, assembly GCA_917834065.1. Lineage (NCBI taxonomy): Eukaryota > Metazoa > Arthropoda > Insecta > Coleoptera > Curculionidae > Ceutorhynchus > Ceutorhynchus assimilis. The sequence continues at coordinate 55,409,374 of OU892278.1, forward strand.
TCGTCTCGTCTCGAAGTGACTTTTCGAGAAAAAAATCGGTCTCGAGATCTCTCTTCTCGGCTGCATCACTGTATACTTCAATATGTTTCGTTTGTAATCCTTTAGTGTTATCTTCAACATTTGACAATTCTTCACTGTCTGTGTGATTTCAAGTTCTTACTTCACCGCCTCTCATATGAGGACAGAGGTTCAAACACTAATCCAAAACAACCTTAATGGACCACAGTGTCAAGAGGTTCGTGGACAAAGAAGATTAAATTCCACTACGCCAAGGTAATTGAGAAACCAAGATGTATTTCAACATCACAGAAGACTAGTGGGCTATGATCAAAATCCTGGATGCCTAGAAGCCGTACTTCACATATTAGTTCTAGCAGGAGAAGAATCTGTATGCGTTAAGTTACAGGTGATAAATCACCTAGAAATGAAATGAGCCAATTCCGCTCTTCCTTAATTGTCAAGACCGACAAAGTGAGGATGTGGGGAATCGACAAATTATTGAGGCTTGATGGGAGAAAATTCAGATCCGAACCGTCTCAACAATAATACAGATTATAAATGGTTGTACAGAAGCCAGATACACGTTCTTGAAGAAGTATGCGTACAGAGGTTGTATGAAAAAATACCTACCTAAAAGTGGTGCCAAAATTTAAGCCACCGATGGCACCAGAAAGGCCCCCGAAGATACCAAGAAGAAGTGCACTTGATTAATTTGATCATGACGGCTCTTTCATCGATGTTGATCGTAGACATCAGAATTCAGTAGAGAAGAACCATCGCTGAAAGAGACTTGGTCTAAGGCAGATCATTATTCAAAATTCGGCACCCTATGTGCCCATCGTATCAATGTTTGTGGTCCGTTAGAAGTTACTTCATCTAGTAATCGATATTTGGTGCCGCTTAAAGATGATTTTTTTATCCGTCGTGCCTACTATAACATGAAAGATTGTTTTGGCCCAAATCAAAGTCGTTGGACATTTTGTCAAGAAATTTGGAAGTGAATTTGTAGCACTGTGTGAAGAGGTTTGTCAAGGTGTGAAGCACAGACGGATAATACCCAGTAATTGGGTGCTGAAAACTACTGGTTGGCAATGACAGCTCTTTTTTTTCTTCTTCAGCCGTTATCCATCCACTGCAAGATGTAGGCCTCTTTCAATACTTTCCAATTGTTTTGGTTTTGTGCTCTCTTTATCCAATTTTTACCAGCTATGGTTTGTATGTCGTCGGTCCACCACTGAACGTTTTTTTAGGCATGGTTTCCAGCATAGTAGTCCTTTCGCCCATCTCTTTTCAGATTGTTGGGTCAAGTGTCCTGCCCAAGACCATTTAGAACTGGATATTTTCTCGACGATGTCAGTCGCCTTCGTTTGTCGACGGATGTCCTCAGTAATGTGGTCGCGAAGGCTGATGCCCATCATGGCTCTTTCCATTGCTCTCCGAGTAACCCGTAGTCTGTTGGCACTTCGTGCGGTCACCGTCATAGTCTCCAAGCCGTTCGTCATTTCCGGTAAAACGCATTTATCGAAAACGTCTCTTTTTAGGTTGTTCGGAACTTGGCTCTTGAATATATAGTTCAGTCAACGTCTTGAAGACGTCTTCTAGCGCCAGTGTAAAAAGTTTTGGGGAAATAGTATCTTCCTGTCTGACTCCTCTTTTTATTTTGATTATCTTCGTCGTTGTTATTTCATCTAGTTTGACAGTCATCGTAGCTGATATTATGCCAGAGTATCTATGGTCTATTCTGGCATTGTTTAGGGCTTCTAGACTGGTGTATAGCTCTATAGAGTCGAAAGCCTTCTCATAATCTACGAAGGCTATGTATATAGGGATGTTGTAGGTATTCGGTGCTTTTCTCTATGAGTGTGCGGATCACCTGAAGGTGGTCTACCAGTGGTCTAAAGTACTGAAACATGTCTGCTCTGGGGGTTGATAGAAATCAAACTTGTTGGTTAGCCGGTTTGTAAGCACTTTTGTGAATAATTTGTAGAAGTGAGATAAAAGACTGATGGGGCGATAATTTTCGAGTTTTGTGTTATCTCCCTTTTTATGGATGAGTGTGATTATTGCGTTTTGCTATAACTGTGGTATTCTTTGTTCAGCTTTTACCCATTGAAGATTTCCTTTATTCTCTTCAGTAGATGTTCTCCGCCATATTTAAACATTTCCGTTGTCAATCTATCCTCTCCAGTGTCTTGTTGGTTTTTATTTGAGACAAGGCCTTCTTTATTTCGTCGATGTCTACTACGGGAATTTCCTCAGAACCAACGTTAGTGACTGGAGGTCTAGAGGGTTGGTTGCTTGTTGGTTTTCTATACAGTGTTGTGTAGAATTGTTCGACTATTTTCAGCATTTATTCTGTTGTTGATACAAGGTTGCCCTCTGAATCCGTAAGGTGGTAAATTTTATTTTTGTCTTTGGCTCTGTTCTTCCTAAGGACTTTCATGTTGGAATTGTGTTTGTGCTATACATTCTTTTATCATATTTGTGCCATGAATCCTGGTGTCTTTACGGATGGCCTTATTAACTGTTTTATCCATTTCTCTATATTGTAGGCTGTTTTCTTCATTTCCCTATATTCTAGGCAATGACAGCGGTGACCGAAAAATACCAAGAGAAGAATGTGTACAAGCAGAGATAGTAGTTAACCCCATTCGAGAAGATTAGATATCCTCGATTTTGACATTGAGACATCAGAATATAAAAAATAACTGGTTGAAAGAAGTCCAATAGCTTAGGCCAAGATATTTTTTTGGATCCATATTAATAATCGACTTTTTCTTGAAGATGTGCCAAAAAAAGATCTATTTCAAGTAAATGGTCTTGTAGTTGAAATAAATGCAAAATCCTGGTTCGGTGTTTGTATGGTAAAGCGAAGAAGGTGTTTATGTGATAACCAACATGCCAAGAAAATGATACCAACACAAGCTCGTACACTGTAGATTCCAGAAGCTTCCACATGCTCTAATACTCGAGTTGTAGTCAACTCCAGCCGAAGTTTAAGAGAAGTGTGATACTGATTATCATGAAACTAAGCTGTATAGGTATAGGATTTTTAATACCCATTCGGAATAACCCCATCCTTATTTATCAATCACGAATCAGATGAAACAAAAAATTACCAACAAAAACGAACGTCGATTGCTAATACGTCAATTTCATGTACAAATAGGAAAGTCCTAACCTAGTTTTATTTGTGTGTTCAAGAAGCAACATACGTTAAGTCACTAGAACGACTGGTACTTTCAAATAGGTATAAAAAATTCTATAACTATATAGATATTGAGAGGGTTTTTTGTAGCGACGTAACAATGATGCTATGAATAAAGCTTTTCTTGATCTGTAGAAGAAATTGAAGATGGTTCTCTTTGAATTTCCAAAAAATCCTAGGGACTACATATCAACATGAGCAGAACAAAATATAAATGTGTAGGAGGAGACCCAGAAGATCTCACACTAGACAACAATTCAGCTATACAAGGTTACGAGGAATATACATATCTTGGAGTGAAGATTGATAGCATGGGAAGAAGTGGAAAAGAAATAGCAGAGAGAATAACAAAAGGCAAGAAAGCAATTGGGACTCTAAAAAATATCACGCCCAACATTAAATCCCTAATATATAATGCTTAACTTAACTTAACCAACAACAACAGAACACTGCTATCCACCGAAATTGATTTTTGGCGTAGGTTAGCAAGAATATCTCGACTGGAACATGTGAGAAATGATACAGTTCGTCAGATAATGAGAGTTAAGAAATATGTTACGCAAAACGTTGAAGACAGACTGTTGAAATGGTACGGTTACGTTCAAAGAATGTGACCAGAAAGAATTCCCAAGTTGGTAATGGAATGGACTCCCCAAGAAAGACGGAAACGAGGACGACCTAAATGATCTTGGATGCAAGGAATATCAAGGGTAATATCCGAACGCAATCTCGATAGAAGATTGAAATGACCGAGAGAGATGGAGAATGGGAACCGGAAGGCGTAGAACAACGTTATAAGCCGGACATATGTATAAAAAAGCCTAGTGCCGATAAAGTCGGCTTGGCATAAGAACTCTAAAAGTTTAATGTGCTCTAAATGTTAAATTCAAACTAATCTTCGGTTATCTCTCAAAGGTCAGCTGACCAAGCACATGGTTCATACAGGTTATATGGAGGTTTAGGTCGTTCATCCTCTGGCCTAGTTAGTCTCTACGTAGCTGGATAATGCAAAGACTTCTACAAAAGCAAGAATCGCTGATTGAAGCTGTAAAGGAGTTAGTATTGCTTTAGAGGCTCTAATAAGAACTTGAACTTAATTCCAGCTTGGAACATAGACTAGCTTCTATCAGACTAGCTCCAAACCCTGAATTTTACATAAGACTCAGAGAATCGATTCTGAAGAAAAGTTTCATAAACTTAATTGCAGAAGTAAAGCCTCATAAAGTATCTGGTTAAATAACAACGTGAGCCTTCTTAATAAAATCTAGCCAGTGTAAAAATAAATACAACAGGTGACCCAGATTTAAGATGTTACCTAACTATTCAATAAATTTATGTAGGTAAACCGAGATTCCTTGATAATTTTTCGCTGATTTCAGAAGATAATAATGAATTATTCTTCTATTATGGTCTAGTTCTTACTTAAATTGCCAGTCTCGTTTGCATCGTCACACCGATGAATCACTCGCGTAACCGCGTTGGCCATGATGCGTTTATTTGTTTTATTCGATTCGAATGTTGCCGTTACGAACGGACCCGGTAGACTGAGACCTGCTGAGAAATTTTCGCAATCCACCTTTCGATGCTCGGCTACCCGGTATTAATTTTAGATTGTTTTTTTTTTGTTGAGAAAATGTTTATGTTTACTAACAACAGATTTACATTAATTTGGAAGTGATAATTTAAGATTAGATTATTATATCATTGTCACGTTCAGTCGTTGGCAATACAACGTTTTTTGTTAATTGAGAAACTATTTAAAGATTTACTAGATAGGTATCTATTTTAATCTGACTGTAGCTTACCTATACATTAAGTACCCCTCTAAAAATAGACTTATTTGAGCGGTTAAGTAAAAATAGCACTTCCTGCTAGGAAAAAGGTAGTTTTATTTTATGTAATAGCAGTTAGACCTGTAAAAAGTTGACTTAAATTTTTTTTAAATATTTAAAAAAACGACAACAGCTGCTAAAGGTACCTATTGATTTGTTTATATGCTATTGACCAAAGTATTCCGTCAATATAGTGTTTTCCAAAACGCTGATTGGCTGAAAACGAAAAACAAAAAGGTGCATTTTGGCAAACGTGACTAAAACGCAGTTCAATTTAAACTACTCTACCTATACTTTCATATACACATAGGAAAAGTTTTCAAGTTGGTATGTCTAAATCATGGGACAGTTGCTTCATTCGGTAGTTCAATGCAATATTTTTTAGTCCGTAGGTACCTATCTTAAGTTATTTTCTAATCCTGCCTCAATCACAGCAACATTTCTGAGGTACTTGAATGTTTAACGATTGACATTTTCTTCTTCTTTTTCTTCAAGAGAAGATCTGAAGATATTTTAATCAGGAAGGCTGGTTTAATTTGGTTAATTTTGATGTTTCAATCATCTTTCCATTTTCGATTTTTTTATATAATCACGCCAATATCTTCTTGTTTTACTCTGTCGAGCAAACCCGTTAGTTAACGATTTTTGACCAAGTGTAAAGCAGACGATGGTGAAGCTAAGTGTCTAGTTGCCATGTGCCCAAAAGCATTTCTGATAATTTTGGCCATTTGATGCACATAAGAAAAAAAGATTAATTAACTGCAACTATCATCGTTGTCTTACTCAAACTACTACGGTTAAGCCATTTTCCCTGAAATCTATAGTGAGGCTGCTATAGAGTAGTAGCGAACAGACAAAGAAGTTAGGAGTCCCCTACGTCTTTTCATGGTCCTTCGAGCAAAAAACTAGCAGAAGAAGAAAGCCACTCTACTTGAGCCACACACGCCGAGCAAAGAAGAAAAAAAATACTCCACTGAGCCACAGGCCAGAAGGAAGAAAACCATCACTCTACTTGAGTCTTACACACCAAGCAGAGAAGAAGAAAGCCACTATACTTGAGCCACACACGCCGAGCAAAGAAGAAAAAAAATACTCCACTGAGCCACAGGACAGAAGGAAGAAAACCATCACTCTACTTGAGTCTTACACACCAAGCAGAGAAGAAAAAAGCCACTCTAGTCGAGCCACACACGCCGGCCAGAGAAGAAAAAAAAAAAAAAAACTTGTTAACACAGCAGTGCTGTAAGAAGCCGCATAAACCAAACGCCATTGAGCCATAGAAGCAAAAACAATGTATGAAACAAACGAGCTAGCCAAACAACAAGTAGAACTCGGGAACGAAATCAACCGGATCTTAACCAATAGCAAAAAAGACCCAGTAACGAGAAAAACTGGTGAATATGTAAAAACACGAAAAGTCGCATTAGACCAAGCATTGGAAAACGTAAAAAAAAAAACACGAAGAAATGGTAGTTTTGGGCATACACCAGCACACATACTTCCCTACAAAATATAGTGAACAAATTAGCAGCATCTACAACGAAGCCAAAGCTGTCAAAAAGCGGACGAAAAAGCAAAAGCACCGGAAGGCGAAAACGAACAAATCGGGCGTATGAACAAAAAAGAGATGATGATCCAAGAAATAGTATACGCCGCAAAATCAATCGAAGAGGAATTGAAAGAAACTAAATCAGTTTCAAGATACGCGATATTATTAGAAGAACTGCTAGATCAATGGATTATGATAAAGAAACAGCATAATGAAACTATGGCGAACGCCTCCAAACTGGAAGAAAGTTACATGGCGGATCATAGGGCCCTAACACAAAAAATACACTTGCTACAAGAGAAAGTTCAGGAAAGAATAAAACAAGAAACAAGCTCTCCCAACTCCAGCCTTCCAACTATGAAACTCCCAACTTTCTCAGGAAAATACTAAGATTGGCCCACTTTTTTTGATCTATTTACGATATTGATAGATCAAAATTCGTCACTCAGCAATTCCGAGAAGCTGCAATTCCTGAAATCCCAGCTGCAAGGAGATCCGCAAAACATAATCAACCACTTAATGATTACCGGAGATAACTATGGAATAGCACTGGACCTACTAAAACAACGCTACCAAAATACACGATTGGTCGTCTACAAACTTCTAAATAAAATCATGGAACTACCATCAGTCACGCATGAGTCCGCAGAAAAAATAAAACAGCTCCATGACGTGTCAATTGAATGTCTGGAAACAATCAAAAATCTAGGCATTGACACAACATCATGGGATCCATTTATAGGGAGACTCATAAGGAAAAAAAGGGACCCAGAAACCAATAAACTATACGAGCAGCAATTACATCCAGACAAGAAGTGTTCGAGTTCCTCAGAAAAAGATTTCAATCTCTAGAATCTATAAGTGGCGTAAGAACACAGCAAGACGTCCCTAGAGACCGAAACAAAATAGTTAGAGAAAACCAGCTATGCCAGAACTGCCTACGTCACAGCAATAAATCCAGATGTTACAGCCCAGAAAAATGCAGAACCTGCAACCGGTCACACCACACATTACTTCATCAGGAAAATAATACTAGATACCAAGGCTCCGTTAATACTGGAAACCACAACAACCATCTTGGACACTCTAGAAATCCAAGAAGCAATCACTATAGAGCAAGCAATAGCCACCTAGACATTAAAGAAGTCCTACTTGCCACGGCCCTAGTGGTAAGCCAGCCTGCCGACGGATCAGGCAAAATGCTAAGAGTGCTGATCAATCAAGGCTCATAAGCTTCATTTATAATTGAGCAAGCGGCCCAGCTATTAGCTCTGCCAAGAGAAGGAATATGTGCAGAATTAACAGGAATGGGAAGTGAAGACGCCAGGATATCAAAATCAAAAGTCACCACCCAGTTAAAAGCACGATTCCCAAGTAACTTTTAACTAAATGTCGAATTGCTGGTATTACCAAAAAGTACCAGAGCTCTCCCGAACCAACTGTTGCCTGGAATCGAATCTCAACAATGGAAAAACGACATACTAATCCTACGTTCAACACAACCGGACCAATTGATATTTTACTAGGAGCCGAAGAATACAGCGAAATAATTCTAGAAGGTCTAAAAAAATGCGACTCAATATTGGTAGGACAGAACACAGAGTTTGGATGGATCCTGTCCGGACCAATGACAATGAGCAGATCAACCAACCTATAAATAGCAAGTATAGTCGCTCACATGGAGGAAGACAAACAGTTGTCAAAGTTCTGGGAAATCGAAGAAGTTCAGGCAAAAAAGCTACTAACAAAAGAAGATCAAGAATGTGAAGAATATTATGTCAGAACAACCAGTAGAAATAAGAATGGAGAGTCGTATTTGACGCGTCATCGAAAACCGACAAAAACATTAGTTTAAACCACGCCATGCATACAGGCCCTAGATTGCAACAAGATATCTCAGAAACATTACTCAGATGGCGGAAACACAGAATAGCGTTTGTGGCAGATATCGAAAAAATGTATAGACAAATATTGATAGAGAAGATCGCCAGTATCAAAGAATAGTATGGAGATTCAATACAAGAATATGAATTACGCACCGTGACCTACGGCACAGCCTCAGCTCCATATTTAGCCATAAGAACACTGCACCTGTTAGCCCAGGATGAAAGTACCAACTTCGACGAAGCATCGAAAATTCTGATGACGGACTTTTACGTAGACGACGTACTGTCTGGAGCAAACAGCATTAAGAAGGCTGAAAAACTTCAAGAAGACCTAGTGAATATTTTGGAAGCAGGAGGATTCACGCTGAGAAAACGGGCGAGCAATTCAGTAGAATTCCTTCAAAAGATTCCAGACGCTCTAAAAGAGAAAACAACTCTCGAAATAGGCGAGGAAGAATCAAAAAAGTCGTTAGGAATTTTTTGGGCATCTAAAGAAGACAAATTACTATTCAGTCAATTCATCGAGTGAAATGTGTCTAACAAAAAGACAAATTCTATCAGTAATAGCCCGAATATTTGATCCTTTACGGATGCTGTCCCCGTTCATAGTAAAAGCTAAGCTACTGACGCAAGATCTATGGATCCAGGAACTAGAGTGGGATGAGCCAGTAAATCCAGGTATACAGGAGAAGTGGCAACAATTCAGAAATGATGTTCAACACATCAAAAACATTAGAATTTCAAAATGGATTTGTTATGATGAAACCGAAATCGAAATAATCGGATTCTTCGACGCCTCATAAAAGGCATATGGCGCAGTAGTGTATAGCAGAACAGTAGTAGCAGGAGATGTTCACATTAACGTGCTACAAGCAAAGTCAAAAGTAGCTCCCGTGAGAAACAAAACCACATTGCCAAGGCTCGAACTATGTGCAGCCGTTCTACTAGCGAACTTAATGAATAAAACAGTGAGATGATTAGATGTTCCCGCAACCACATATGCATGGACAGATTCAATGATCACCCTTGGGTGGATGAAAGGCAACCCCCTGCGGTGGAAAACTTTTGTCGCAAACAGAGTTGCCGAAATTCGACAGTATATTCCCCCAGAAAATTGGTACCACATGAGAACGAACGAGAATCCAGCCGACGTGATATCCAGGGGAGTTGATCTTAACATACTTCAAGACTTATGGTGGAATGGCCCCAAGTGGTTAAAAACAAAAGAGGATTGGCCAACGCATGTCGAAATTCCAAAAATAGACCAAGAAGTGAGAAGATGTCATCAAGTTAACATCCAAAGGATTGAAGAAGAATGGACTAGATTTTCCAGCTTCACAAGGATGTTAAAATCATATTGTCGGCGATTTCTCAGAAAACCAAAAGTATAGCAATTAACGAAAGAAGAACTAGACAACACCTTGAAGGCAGTTGTGAGGAGTTTACAAAAAATAGAGTTCCAACGCGAATATTCCGCACTAATGGAAAAGAAGAAATTAAATTTGAGAAGCAAACTATTAAGCATAAACCCAATATTGGATCAAGAAGGCGTCATGAGAGTAGGAGGACGTCTAGAAAATTTGGAACTACTGAAACATTATGAGGAAGTTTGTGGAAATCAGTTAAAGTACGACGAAGCTCAAATGTGTTCAGATTCTCTAAATATTTTAAATTCAAAATAAGCGAGATTAAACATCAAAGATTTTTCTTATCCATCAATTTGAAGCAGCGTTCATGATATCCAGAGAGAAGTTTGGAGAAATACGTTTGATTTGATTTTATATGGAAGCAGTGTTGAGAATATTTCCTAATTTAGCAAGTAACCTTGATATGGTTTTGTACCAACATATGTTTATGATAAGAAGAGTTTAGTTTTTTGTTTGGTGTACATAACCTTATTTTTAAGTTGTCATTGTTGTCAAGAAAATTTCGCCAATGTGATACGTTATTTTGTTCCACGTTCTCTGTTCTTTGTTAATAATAAATATTGAATTATCAATTCGGAATATATCGTATTAATTATTCTCAAGTCCCCAACATCAAAAATAATCGTAACAGGTTATGGGCCCAGACACGAGAGGTATATTGCAGTTAAGTAAAGACTAATTAAAATAAGCAGTACCTAAACATTTACGTAACAGTAAAAAAAATGAATGTCTTGACAGTAGATACCACAGATAAACTCCCAAAATTTCAATCATTGGAAGTTCAGAGTTGGGAGAAAAACAACTAGAAGATACAATTGAAAAGACAGTTGATGATTTCTCTGGAGATAGAGAAAAAGCAGGTTTCAAATTAAGACATGCAAAGGCGAAATCCATCATTGTGCAATGTGTAAATGATAAATACTTAGATATAATCAAGGATTCAAAAATAACCAAAGACATGATAAATTCCTTAAAGGATGTATTCCAAAGAAGAAGCGTTTTTTACCAAACTTACACTGAAGAAAAGATTGCTGACACTTAAACACAAAAGAAATGAAAAGCTAGAGGACCACTTTTAAACTTTTTTAAACGACAATATAATTAGAGATCTGGAAAGCATTGGGTCAAAAGTGGAAGAAGAAGATAAAGTTTGCCACCTTCTATTAACCCTCAATAAACAGTATGACTCAGTTATTACTGCAATAGAAACCATGAACAGTACAGTCACTATAGACTTGGTGAAATCTCGTTTGCTGGATGAAGAAATGACACTGAAAACAAACAAGGCCAAAGTAGTAACCAGCTAGAAGCATCTATCAAAGCACAACCTTATACTTGTTATAAATGTGGGAAACTTGGTCACAAAATTGCAGACTGTCATCAGAATCAATCTAGAGGATATTTTAGAGGTCGAAGAAATACTTATAGAGGCTCTTATCCACATGGTAGAAGTAGAGGACAACCACGAATCAATAATGACAGGATCTCATGCAAACCAAGCAGATGAAATTGCATTCATTGCATTGAACATGGGAAATATATCACGCAATTTAACTCGTTTTATTTTAGATTCAGGTTGTACCCAACACATGGTAATGGGCGAGCTAGAAGAATATATGTCAGACATCAAGAAACTGGAACATGAAATTAAAATAAGAACATGCTTAGTTTAGTAGTTGACGATTGACTTGAGAGAATTTGGTTGCGTTGTTGTGATTATTAAAGTATTTACAACAAAATAGGAAATACATTGTTGTTTTTTGGTACATTTAACGCAGAATTGCATTTAAATTATATACGCATGTTGTAAACGAGTACGGAAATGAAATAGAAAGTAACTGGGTTAATTACGGCAATGTAACGAGAAAATAGTTATTTCATTATTTACTTTCCTCTTCGTATTTATAGTAGCAAGACAATACATACTTAATTCTAATGAAAATTTATTTTTCTATATGCATCTTATGAAGTACCTGTCTCCTTAAAAAGGTATAAAAAACTTATATAAATTTTTTCCTGGCTTTGTTACAAGTAAATTATTGCTTGGTACCGACGTACTTAGTGGCCTTTTACTTGCCTTTTAAGGTTAAGATAAGGTTAATATTATTTCCGCAACCAATGTTTCAATCAATGCAATGTAAATTGTAAATAAATGAATTCTATTTTTGATCAGAAAAAAAAAATCATAGATAATCGTGAATCATTTCAATCCAATCAAAAGTCTTTATTGTCACTCGGTACTACTATAATCAATATCATCGAAACGTTACGATAATAAAAAGGGGTTAGAGATATTTTGAAAAGAAAAAAATGAAATTTGAGAAAAAGTACCTACCTAATTCTTGATTCTCTTGAGCTTCTTCACACCTTCCAACTACCCTTATAACAGCCCGTCCTGCCATCCTGGTGCTGATCATCATAGCCACCATTCTAGGATCGGGTTGTTCAGCTTCGGCTTCAGCTTCATTGGCCACTTGACCGTCATATTGAGCTGGAGGACGCATCTAAGAAAAGATACAGAACAAAGAACTAATAAGGTATCTATACTAAATATATTTATTTGTCTGTTCTTTTGTACAAAAACAGACAGGAGATTGTTTCAAATCAACAAAAAGTTGATTTCTTTCAAAGAAGTTTCCACTGCATATTAAGAGCCAATCAATAAGGGCGTTTTGCGTCAGAATACAGGAAAAGAAATGCATTTCGCTTCATAATTTTTGTGGGAAAATAGAATTTAAAAGCCTTGTACAAAGAATTTCAAGATACTTTGATTATGTTTTTCCACTTTTAATAAGTTTCCACTGTATATTTTGATATTGATTGTTTCCACACACCTTTATTCAAGTAGTAAAATCCTTGGAAGCAAAAAATATCCAAAAGTTTGTTAACCACTATGTCAAAACTCGAACTGAAATCGCGTTTTTTTTTTCTTTTGTCAAAGACAAAACTTAAATCGCAGTAGGCCGTGATGCGTTTGTTGTGATTTCACTTTCGAGTGCGATTCTCGCGTGAGTCGTCGGTATACGGTTCAATCAAAAGTGTTTTGGTTTAAGGCACCGCGACGCCGTTTTATAAGCGACGGCCCGATGTTTCTTTGTTTCCGAGATTACCCGCCTCCTCTAGGCTTAGCAGGAAGCAGATGGTGCGCAGCAGATACTCGCGAGTACTTGCTACGCTTTTGTTTAAGTAGTATTGGCAATGGTTGATGTGCGCTTTGTTTGGAGCAATATAGAATAAACGTAGTATCTAGGAAAATTTGTTTATTGATTTCGTTTCAGAAGATCATTTTAATCCAAGCTTTATTTACATCTGCGAAAGAATCTGACAAAGCCTTCCTCCTAAGATAAGAAAAAAAGCTAATTGTAGATAATCTATCAAATAATGTTTATGCCTAGGAATTTTTAAAATTATTGCGGATTTTTGGAGATTACCTTAAAACGAATTTTGAAGGTGAAAATTCGGTAAAAATTTGACAGCTACAGTTCGAGCAATTTCAAGTAGATGGCGCCACGGCAAAAAAGCTACATTGGGGGCATCATAATTGTATATTTGTCTTTTTCTTTCACTAAGTGTTTCAGCGACAAACAGATTTTGTTCTGGACAAAAAATAAAATATTGAACCGTATGTGTAGACTGGCGCCATTCGTCATTTCCAAAAACTAAATTTAAACATGGCGGCCAATAACGCGGCCTTAATCATTCTCAAGTCATTGATGTAAAGAATACCTACCTAGGGCGTTTCTTTTCAGGGGCTTGAGGCGCACTAGATCACGATTTTGAAATGTAAACAACCGTTATTTTTAATCAGGGCGTCAAGCCCTGGGATCGTTTTTCTTCACCGCTAGCGCCTAGGCGTCAAAGCGCCAATGTCCGAACTGTCACTAGTGTCAGATAATTACCTATTTAATTTGTCCCTATATTTCTTAGGTAGTTAGGTACTTACTTTCATTATCAACATTATGGAAATTAAAGCATTTTCTAAAGAATTATTTTCCATTTGATTGTTTCCACCATCACCAATCAAATGGTTTAGTTAAGTTTAGTTTAGTTTAGAAAAGTCGGTAACAAAAAGAAGCTACGCATTTACCTTTTATGGAGGGTCAGTTAAGTTAGCCCCTCCCCCCATAGAAAATTTCTGGATTTCTGAAAATTCAGAAATTTGATCATGCTCATTTTGTTCTCCGAGTTTTGCTCCACTATCGGCGAGTTTTGCTCCATTACCAGGAGAGAGCTACAGAGCTCCCAAGAATCTCTCCCAGCCCGCCCCCCCCCCCCCCCCCCCCAGTGAAAATTCTGAAATTTGATCATGCTCATTTTGTTCTCCGAGTTTTGCTCTATTTTGCTTCACTATCGGCGAGTTTTGCTCCATTACCAGGAGAGACGTACAGAGCTCCCAAGAATCTCTCCCAGCCCCCCCCCAGTGAAAATTCTAAAATTTGATCATGCTCATTTTGTTCTCCGAGTTTTGCTCCATTCTGCTCCATGATCGACGACTTTTGCTTCATTACCTGGAATGACCTCTAGGGTCCTTATTCTTGAAACAGGGTAGCAGCGTTTCCATGAGAACGAGTGTTCCGCCTTTGTTGAAGCTCACAGCACGGATCATGACAGACGACGTCTGAAGGGGGAGAAAAAGCCAATGCGACAGGACTCATAGCGACAGATTTTATGAACCTATCAAATCTATCAAAACGATTGAGATATACTTAATAGCCTGTTGACTAGACAAGGATAACAAATAATACGGCCATTATACTCAATGCGCTTTGCACTCAAATGCTTGAAAATCAGTAACAGGTGCATCAGGAAAGAGGCGAGGAAAATGAGAGTAGCTTCAGAGCGCCTGAGTGCTCAAAGCGTGTCACCCGAAAGCAGCTCAGGTAATGGAGCAGAACTCACCGATCATGGAGCAAAACGGAGCGAAACTCGGAGAGCAGAATGAATATGATCAAACAAAATTTTCACTGGTATGGGAGGGCTAGGAGAGATTCTTAGGAGCTCGTAGGTCATTCTAGGTAATCGATCGAAACTCGCCGATCATGGAGAAAATGGAGCAAAACTCGGAGAACAAAATGCACATATAGAAACTCCAAAATTTTCACACGTGTTGCAAGGAGAGATTCCTGGGAGCTGTGTAGTTCTTTCCAGAGCCGCTTTCGGGTGCAGTGTGCGCTTCCCATTATACTCAATGCACTTTGCACTCGAACGCTTCAAAAATCAGTTACAGGTGCATCAGGGGAAATAGGCGAGGAAAGTGAGAGCGCCAAACTCTGTTCGCTCGAATGTGTAAAATTGTAGCCAGAGTACTTCGGACCAACTCGAAAGCGCTGACCGCTCAAAGCGTGGCATCCGAAAACGGCTCGTCATGGAGCAAAACGAGCTAATCATGGTGCAAAATGGAGCCAAACTCGGTATGAGTAATTTCAAGTTTCAAAATTTTCAGTGGGGGACAAGAAGAGATTCTTTGGAGCTCGGTAGGTCATTCCTGGTATTGGAGCAAAACTCGCCGATAGTGGAGCAAAACGGAGCAAAACTCGGAGAACAAAATGAGCATGATCAAATTTCCGAATTTTCACTGGGGGGGGGGGCTAGCGTTAATTCACCCCCCCCCCCCCCCCACCTAATAGACCACATAGTCTCTCCACTGTAATGGAGCAAAAATCGAAATTAGTGGAGCAAAATGAGAACAAAATTATGGGATAATTTTCATCTAGAAATTTTCTATGGGGGGGGCTAACTTAACTGACCCTTTTATGGAAGGTAACAAAAATTACACATTATGCGTGGAAAGTGACGAGAATATGTTTGACCTCGGAGACGAATTTACCTTTGTGGTTCGAATATAAGAGACAATAGAAAATGTGAGGAGAGAAAAGCAAGGATCTCTCGTCTCGTCTAGGGGGTATCTCGTCGAGACGAGAAACTTATTTTATCTCGCATCATCGAGACGAGAGAGAGTGCGTATTTTCGTCTCGTTTCACTAATCTTCTGGTTGATAATTTATTATACTTTTTAAACATAAGACAGATCTTTCTTGGTACCAGGAACACGTAGAGATACCCTAGAAATCATAAAAGCAAGTATTGGTTTTATCCTTAATGAGTCTTGACTAATGGCGTTTCCGATTGGTAGATTCAGTGCGCACTGAATGTATTTGCATCCTTTTAATCGACCGATAGAAGAAAAAGACAGAAATAGAAAAAATTGCACTAGTTCCGCACTAGATCTACCAATCGGAAACGCCATAAGTATAGGATCAACTTGGAGTATTTGTTTAACATCTTGAAGGTATATACGGTTTCTATGGAATAACCATGGATTATGGAATAACTATTTAAACAAGACACATGTATTTTGAAAGTTATTAACATAAATTAGGACCTACCTATCTAACCTAACCTATCACCTGTTTCCTGTTTTATATTTACACAAAGCACATAGAATAGTTTGATAAGAATTATGAGGAAATAAATAAGTAGCAACTTTATTAAAAAAAAAACTGTTGGTTTATTGTCCAAAACTTCCATAAACGACGTGACAAATTATTGGCTCTGTCAAGTTAGCCCCCCCACACATTCGAATTTTCTAACAAAATTGCAACCACTTACTGTGCTTGAAGTGTGCTGATGATATTTTGAACTGTGCCGTTCTGATACCAACGTTACAGGAGAGACAAGATGAGGGGCTAACTTGACGCTCACCCCCCCCCCCCCCCCCCCAAAAAAAAAAAAACACACAAAAAATGATTCTTAAGCCATCTGAAGTGTGCTGAACTGTGCTGTATCAAATTTTTCCCAAAATTTTCATATTCGATCATTTTCCAACAAAATCTTACTGGGGGGCTAACTTGACGCTCAGCTCCCCAAAATTTTGGAATTCAGATCGAACAAAAATGGATTTCTATTCAATCTGAAGTGTGCTGGACTGTACTGTATCAGGTTTTTCTCAAAATTTCCATATTCGGTCATTTTCCGACAAAATCTTACTGGGGAGCTAACTTGACGATCAGCCCCCCCAAAGTTTTGGAAATCAGATTAAACAAAAATGGATTCCTATTAAATCTGAAGTATGCTAGACTGTGCTATATCAGGTTTTTCTCAAAAGTTCCATTATCGGGTATTTTCAGACAAAATCTTTTTGGGGGGATAACTTGACGCTCGGCCCCCCCAAAATTTTGAAAATCAGATGAAACAAAAATGGATTTCTATTCAATCTGAAGTGTGCTTGACTGTACTGTATCAGGTTTTTCTCAAAATTTCCATACTTGGTCAATTTCCGACAAAATCTTACTGAGAGGTTAACTTGATGATCAGCCAACCAAAATTTTGTAAATCCGATCAAACCAAAAATGGATTCTTATTCAATCTGAAGTGGGCTGGACTGTAATGTATCAGGTTTTTGTCAAAATTTCCATATTCGGTAATTTTCCGACAAAATCTTACTGGGGGTGCAAACTTAACGCTCAGCCCCCCCACCCCCCAAAAAAAAAAATTTGAAAATCGAATCAAACAGAAATGAACTCCAGTAGAAGTGTAGACTAGAACGAATTTTAATTTTTTGTAGGATACACTTTAATAGCGAAATCCGTTCGCAAAAATAGTGCGGCACTGGTGTGGCACTCACACCAACTTCGAGCGATTAAATATTTGCACTGGTGCACATTGGATAAGAATCCATTTTTGTTTGATTCAATTTCAGAGCTGGAGGGCTGAGCATCCAAGTTACCCCCCCCCCCCCTAATAAGATAGTAGTAAACTTGATACAGCACGGTCCAACGTACTTCAGATTGCATTAGAATCCATTTTGTATATATACATCAGACTACGAACAAGCCTTCGAAATGGCACATTTTCTTCAATAAGTTCATTTTCACCGATCTGAAAATTCATTTCCATAGGCGTTGCCAATGGACGACATTCTTGCATTTTAAACTCTCTCAACAATCGGGTAATAATCTTAGTTTCATTGATTTTTATACCATATTCTGTATTTTGTAATTCCATGCCCAAAAATAATGTTACATTTTCAATATTTTTAACTTGAAATTCATGGTACAAGCTTTTGACTGACTTGTTTATTTCAATCTTTTCCCCAGTTATCAATGCATCATCCACGAAAAGAACTAAATATACATTATTTTTAAAATAAAAACAGTAGTCATATTCTGATCGTTTAAATTGCAATTGTTCCATGGCTCGATTAAATTTTAAATTCCATTATTTTGGGGCATTTCTTGAGCCATACAAAGCTCTATTTACTTTTAGGTGGTTCGACTTACAGTTTACTCCTTCAGGGCTGCGTTCAGGAATGGCTACAGCCAAGCCAAAATTGGCATTTTGCGTTCGAGTTCGGCTCCAACCTACGTGGTTCGGCATTACCAGTGGAGGGGGAAAAGTAGGTTTTGGCATTAGCATTGCCATCTTTGAATGCACCCCAGGTATTTTTATAAAAACGTCATTATCCAGGGTTCCATTTAAAAATACTGTTCGCACATCGATCTGTTCTAGATGCCAATCGTAGATAACCCACAAACTGTTGCATAGCTAAACTCCTCGCCACTTCTAGGTATTTGAAACCCTTTAGCCACCAATCTTGCCTTTTTCGTTCCATCTTACTTAACCTTAAAAATCAACTTTGTATCTATTGCATGTTGTCCTTCTAGTAGTTTTTCTACTGATTTCCAAGTTTGTAGCTTCTCGTGAGAAATTGATTCTTTGTTTATAGCAAACTTTACTTCATAGCTTTTTTCCATTTTGTAATCTTACTGGTTTCATCATATGTTGCTGGTTCTTCACTGGTAGATGTCAACAAACAATAAGTAGCATATATCTCGTAATATTGCTATCTTTTAGGTCTTGAAATCTGATTTTTTCCTGATCTTTTTTGTGTCTCTTTTATCGGTATAGTATCTTCAAATTCATCAATCGAACTACTCGAGCTTTCAACATAATTGGGTTTTCTTTGTCTGCCTCATTATCTTCTATATGTTCTTCAATATTTTCCATCTCTGTCTGGTCTTCTCCTACAAACTTTATGTAAAAGGTAGTCAAATTGCCCAACTTTTTCCTGATCTAACCAACATGGTAACTCCAACCGTTCCCCAGATCCTAATGCTATCCCATCCCATCCTTATCTTGGACATACTCTATAATATCGACTATTCTACTCTTAGAGCAGGTAAAGGAGTAGTAACATGGAGTTGGAAAATGAAGCCGTTTTTTTTCCAGGTATTTTGGCACCAAAAACTGGCGGTATAGGCAATTCAATACTTTACCTGTATTTGGTGCCAATCATACCTGCTTGCTTCACTTAGCAGAATGGCGCGGTCCTACTCCTTATTCTGGTAAATACAATAGTTTTAATTTTACTCCCTTATTTTGACACTCTTTGGTCTTATTTTCTTGCAATTTTGCTTTATACTCCATCACAGACTCATCAAATTTTACATCTTTCGATGTTACTATTTTTTTTTTTTCATCTGAGCCATATTCGATATCCTCCCCCACAGGAACCAATCATCATTTCACTCTTTGCTGCTTTCGGTTCCAGTTTACTGCCTTTTGACAATAATGTATTCCATACCCGACATCCAAAAATCTTAAATTTTTACAACTCATTAGGTCTGCATCCATGGAATACTTTAGCTGGTTTGATCCTCTAGGCAAAGCTGCAGTGGGAGTTCGATTCAATTCATGAACAGCACTTTTTAGTTCTTCACTCCAGAGCTCTTTGGAGATTCCGGAGTCCATAAATTTTCTTCGTATCATGTTTAACAGTGTTCGGCTTAATCTCTCAGCTTTACCATTACTTTAAGGTGAATAAGCTATCGTATATTCCAGCTTTATTCTCCTTTGCTTACAAAAATTTTGGAAGTTGCACGAGATAAACTCCCCACCATTGTCTAATCTAATTTTTTTTACCTTGCATCACAATCCAGGTATTCTTTGGATCTGAACAAACTGATCGAAGACACTCGAGGTTTGTTTCAAATAATTGTCATCCGAGTTTACAACGATTCCATTGCCCCTTACGTTTCATAAACAAACCTAATGTGATTACAATCAGTTTATTCATATCGAAAGAATATCTGGATTGTCTTTCCAACTCCCTCACGTATTCTTCCAAGTTTGGTCCAGCTTCATCCTTGGTTTTCAATAATTTCATTACCTACTACAAAATGAGAAAAATCATTCAATATCGTCTGAAAATATCTTTCACCTTAAATTGTACTTAGATTTAATGGCCCACAAACATCACTATGAATCAACTCTCGTATTCCATCGGTACCTAGATCTTTCATTGCTCAGGACTTCCCGTAGCTTTTGCTACTACAACAGATTTTATCAGTTTTTTTTTAAGCCCTAACTGTTGCATTGAATTCTTACATGCATAGCCTAGTCTTCTATGCCAAAATTCTTCTATCTCTGTCAAATTACACTGTTTTTCGACGCTATCCAGTTTCAAAATATACAGCCCATTTTTGTGCTCACAAACTAAGGAAACATTTTTGCTTAATATTGTTAATTTCTCTTGCTCCACTTTTACTATATGTCCATTTGAATTAAGTACGACACGGGCCTCAATTGATATATCATATCTCTGACACTACTTCGCCTTGAATACTCCAACTTTATTCGATTTTAAAGAATTGTCCGAAATTATCTTATTCAATATAACTTCGGTTTTAAAGGGCGGAGGAATGTGATGATCCAGAAATTTGACCCGATAGTTACAAAGTCTTTACTGTAAAAATTAAAATTTATCAAATAATCAAAATTTAATTCCGGTATTTTTAAATCTGTATCGATAAATTAAAATGAAACAAATTAACGTTTAATATTATATTAGGTGTTTCGTCATCATGTTTGTGTCATCTCCTAAATCAATGAACTTAAAAAGAGCAAGGCCAAGTAATTATAAATGAATTATGGCATTCTTGAACCCATAATGTCTTCGACATCAATAAATCAGATTATTCCATTCATTATAAAATAGACCCATCAGACAACGTCACTTTTTGAATGAATTTTGTTTAAATAAGTGATTATTTCACAAGACCTTGTTTATCAGCGATTAAATTTTTGTTTACCTTTTTTGACAGAATTTTGATAGAAATATTCTGACATTTCATAATAAATAGAACTCTTTGGATAGGATTGACGCCAACAATTAAATCCTAATTATTCAGGAAATAATCTAGCCGTATACCACTCGACCCATAAATTTAAATGGATTGAACTATCCAAATATTTTTTGCATAATTTTGCTTTTTGGCAAATAGTTTCATGCACAATAACTTTTGAATAAAAAAAAAATTATGTAAAATTCCAAGGAAATTGCATCATTATTTTTAATAATAATTAGTTTGGCCAATGGAAGTGTCGGATTGCTAGGCAAATGACCGCCTGTTGACGATTTGGGGGAAGATATAAAAACCGCGGGTTCAGTTGCCATTGAACAGTTGCCACTTAAGAGTAGTCCAGTCCAGTTTGAGGTAAAGTCTGCCCAGTTTCGTGACTTAGAAAAGTAGCGGAAAGTTTTGAAATAAAGTAATAACATTTGAAATTCGTTCAATAATTTATGTGCGTGCTAGCTAAATATTTTGAGTAATTAATTAAGTAATTTTACGTGTGTTTTATGGACAAAATGTAAGTACTCTATAGTGACAAGATTTATTTTTGATTAACATGACTTTGTGTGAATTTTACTAGAAAACTTTTGATATTAATCACGGTGGAACTTTACTACAATAAACTTAATAACTTGAGTGTTTTATAAAGGACACATTATCGCATAACTTAATTACCTCCTGATATAATGACATTTAAATGTGCAACAAAAATATGAAGAGTACTTATAATGCATTTAACAATATACCATTTTGAGTTGGAATTATGAATTAAACAGTTGAATTTATTAGCTAGGCATAGGAATCCGAAAATAGAATTTGTTCTGATAAACTATTAACTGCAATAGGAAATTTTGAAAAGAAATTTGATGTCATAAAATAGAATTGTTTTCTTGAAATATTGGAAACTTGTTAAAAGGAAACTTATATTAGAATTTGTTTATGAAATAGAATTGTCTTAGAATATGGGAAAGCTGTTAAAAGAATTTATTGTTCATGAAAGGAATTTTGAATTAGGGAGTTTATTTTACAAGTAGAAGTTATTGTAAGATTTATGAGAATAAATTAGTAGATAAACAAATAGGTAATTATTTTGGGTTTTCATAAGTAAAGGACTTAGAGATTTTAAGGAATTATTTGACTAGGTGAAGGATAGTTATTAGGAATGATTCGGATGTAGTAAAATGAGTTGAATTATAATTTTGAGAAATAGTATGAATGGGGCGTTTCTTATTTAGTAGGGATATTTCAGTGGTCCGTAAAATAACAATATAGAACGGATGTGAAGTATTGACTTGATAGAAATAAAGAAGGATGTAAAGTATTGGAAGATATTTGGCTGATTTTTGGGTTTTATGTGAAATAAAATATAATTTAGTACACCTCATTAGTTTGTTTCTCTCTCTTGCAAATAGACCCTCTTCCACAGATTTTAGATAGCAAGCACGGTTTTCTGCTTTCACTGACTGTTAAACTGGGCCCATAACCTGATAAGAATTATGAGAAAATAAATAGCAACTTTCTGAACTTTCTTCAAACACTTTTGTTAATCGACGTGACAAATTATTTTCTAGATATGTAATTATGACATCTGTCTATATAACTTAAATCAGAAAATCAATATGTTCAACATAGTTGACATACGGATGCCTCGCCAATCGCAAAATTCGGGAGTCAGCTAACAAATGCGCACGCACGCCCTCTACTTGGCGCGTCTTTCGAAGACAAAAATCACAAACCTATCAGAGCGAATTTCATTGCGTAAAAACTGGTTGTTGGCGATTTGTACTAATCAAAAACGCTCTGACTGGTTAGAGATTTTTGGGAGAACAGACCGAGGAACATATCTTTAATGACGATTTCTTGATTTCATGAAAAAAATAAAATAAATAAATATATAATCTAAAAAATAGATCAACGTTATAAGATAACTTACAGCCAGCGAACCAGCAGTCGTTTTGGTTTTGTTTGAAACAAAAATCAACTTGCTTCAGGAACGTTATCGCCCTAAACCTGATGTTTTTGATATCTTGATACAGTTCTTAAATTTCTCAAAACACAATTTGAGTGGCATGCTAAGACTGTTCTTTGAATAATTTGTTTGTCTAAATTAAGGAACCGGTAAGAGAATTGATTACTTAAAAGAATAAAAGAAAACCGTACCCACGTAAATAAGCTCTAGAATATACCTACCTTCTAGAGGTGCTTTCTTTTCAGAACTTCGAAACCCTAGGCTTCGAAATCGTATCGAATTTCGTATGCGAGAATATTCGAAAATACGACCCCCTGGTCCTGTGACTCTGCGTAAAATTAAAATTATTCAAATCAAATGGGAAACTACTCAATTTAAGTTCAAAGTTTTTTTTTCCTTGTTGAAAATCACAGAATTGTATGCAGCATTATTTACAAAAAATATGTCAGATACACTAAACTGAAAGTCGAGAGAACTTATATATCTTTACAAAAACAGATAACGTCGACAGTTGTTTTAGTTTTAGTCTGGAATACCTTGATCTAATTCTTATACCAACGTCAATAATTTCAAATTAAGAAGCAAACCCCAAACATGTATTTCGACCAAAAAAGTCTCTTTACTGATTGCAGTAACTTTGTGAAATGCTTACGCAGAAGAAAATCCGTCCAGCCTTGATGGACCAATGATGATATTCAACAATTTCCTAGTCCGGTTACACAAAACAATATTTATGCCGATTTTCTGGCCTAGGCATCTGAACTATCTACTAGTAGCGTATAGGTAAACATATTTTGGAAGTTTTAAAAGTAAACTAAAAAGTTCAAATCACAATCATCATCAATTTTAGCTCTAATAGGGCAAGTACACGATCTGACAGTTTGACACTATTGACAGTCGTCTTGAGGTAAAACAAAGATTTTTACAGTGGTTTTTTAGGTTTTTAGTTAGATTTTTTTAATTCAATACCTTTTGTGTGGTCCAGAAGTTTTTTGGACATGCCTAGATTTTGTTTAGTTGTGAATTTCTGGCAGTATAGCGCAAGGGATACAATATCCTTCCATAGGTTTCCATCAATTTTAAATAACAATGGGAGGTTTGATTTGTTAGCTCAAGAAAGAAGAGAAAAATTGATTAATGTTGTTAAAAGAGAAGATCTGACAGAAAAATAGATTGAATTATAGAGTAACTATACTTATATATTTGTTCTTGTGACACTTGGTTTTGATTTCTGTTGGAAAAACCCTGAATTTAATCCATTATAGGAAAACTTAGCAAATATAAACACTTTCCTTTAACTTTTTTAAAACAAAATAACACAAAAATTTGCAAAATAGCTGTGAAAACCGCATAAAACATAACCGGCCTAATCTACACCAATGTAAATATAGTTATTTTCCTAACAAGTGCGCAAAGTGTTACTTTTCCGCACGCAAACACAGTTATACGAACGACGCGAAGCGGAGTTCGGATAGTGTTTGCGTGCGGAAAAGACACTTTGCGCACGTGTTAGGAACAAAATTTTTCCTACGAGCTTCATATCAGGTAGGTAACAACAAAAATTTAAAAAAAAAACGATAATTTGTTTAATTATTTTTAATTAACTTGAAGGGAACCTATGCATTTATCAAAAAATTACATAACAAAAAAAAAATATAACAGAAAATCATCGTCAGAGCTCTTCATCTTAAAGCGTTTAATGGCGATTTCCATTTGTCATCAGTGCCGCACTGAGTGCATCCGCATCTTTTTCTAAAAGCATGTAACATGTAAGGATAAGGATACATTTTTTTGCCCTGTTTCGACAAATGGAAAATGCTATAAATTTGATGAGAAAGTTTGTAGATGCATATATATAGAAAACAAATCTGACAATGTGTTGAAGTTAATTAAATTTGGTGTTTGTAGGTATAGATGTTAGCTGGAACAGGAACAGAGGAAAAATTTGTCATCATGTGTCAAAGTCGACAGGTGTACTTATTGTTGCTTGACAATTATTTTTACTTTTCGGCACTCAGTGCGGATAAGGCCTGTATCCGCACTGAGTGCGGAAAAGTGCAACTTTGAGAACCGAAATTCGTGCGGAAAAGTACTACTTTGCGCACGCTCGTAGGAAAAATGATTTGTTTTACCTCAGGGCGATTGTCAAACTCATTTGTGACGTCACATGGACATGCCCTATTGGACATTAAAGTACAAAGTGACTGAAAACTGAGAGACATTTTCCATAATGCCTATGCTCCAAATAATAAATGGGTTGAATCAAAGCCAACGATTTTAAAATTTTGTGAAATAATAATCTATTTCATAGGTAAACTCCTTTATGAATATAATTGAGTACCTGTATATTATATTTTATGTGAGTCCAAGATTTTGTAATCATTTTAGATACCTATACCAAAATAGAATTTAAAAAATCACTTTTTCGACCTCGCTTAGTCGGAACTACGTCGGTTGTTCTATTCGGGCAAGTTAACATCCTCCTTGGTTTATTTTGGGAAAAGCTAACTTGTAATAAATCGATAAATTTATTACATATACAAATGAAATCCCAAGTGCATAGTGATATAAACAAAGTTTCCGGCAACGATATGTGTTATATCTGACTATATCAAATAAACAAAGAATTATTTGTTACTTGGACAGCGTTTTCTTTGAAAAAGCTGCAAATTGTCTTTGTTCAGAAACAAAGCTCACTTAATTTGGCTTACGCATATAGACAGGCAAGCAAAATACTGTTCTTTGGCATCGGTTTCCGTTAACACCAATAACAGACGTAAAGTTTGGATATTTTTAGCCTTTATTGGACAGACTCCAAAGACGTTCCACGAAAAATCTTGCTGATTCGGGTCAGGTAAATGCCTTATACCAAATGTTGCTAGGCCAGGAATTTTCCTTTGAATAATTTATCGCGATGGAAATGTTGAAAATATTGATACAGAGTCAGAGAAAACAATAATATTTTGAGTCGTAACTTTGAGGATTTATGTTGCAAGTTAAATATTGTTGATT
Source organism: Ceutorhynchus assimilis (assembly GCA_917834065.1). Lineage (NCBI taxonomy): Eukaryota > Metazoa > Arthropoda > Insecta > Coleoptera > Curculionidae > Ceutorhynchus > Ceutorhynchus assimilis. The sequence goes on from OU892278.1 coordinate 55,435,388, forward strand.
GAAATTTGACTGTTGTGAATTCAACAAAGCTCAAATATTTGTACTCAGTTGTCTTCTTTTATTTCAGGTTTTCGAATTTTGAAACACCATGTTTTTTTTGGTAAACGTAGGTGAATAATGCAGAAATGCAGCTAACTGAAATTTTTTGTTAGAAGACTGGATGACGAGCTAAGGATGACTTCTCTCGAGGAGGCTCACAATGGGCCTACTACGGCCCAAGTGCTGTGGCATACCACCAATTCAAACTTACATATACAGATAGGTATTACCCGAGTCAAGATAGTTCAAATTTTGGGTAAAGCTAGACAAAAATAATATAAAGCTATTTTTTGGTATATATCATAACTTAGGGCTAAATATTAACATACTAAAAGTCTTGGAGAATCCTCCTTCCGCAACCCCCTTTTTTCGCCACCCAAACCCCTCCCTTTTAATATTTTGGTGATTTTATCGAAAACTATCCACTTTAAGGAAAAATGTCAGGACAGCATTTTTGAAGCTGACAAAATTTTACTTGTAACGACGTACTGCGAGCCGATATTACAGGGTGTCCCAGCTGAGAGTGACCCATTTTAAATGCTTATAACTTTTAAACCAGGTGAGCTAGCTACCTGCGGTTTGTGCCATTCGATTTCTCTTGGTCTAAAGTTTTTTCCAGTAGCTTTCAAATTTTTATGAAACTTATATAGGGCGAGTAAAAAAAAAATCCGTTTTTCAACATCGAAATTCTCCACTATTTCTAATGGAACACCCTGTACATCACAACGTCAAAAAAAAGATTAATGTTTAAGGTTTCCATGTACCATCGTCCCTAAAACTTTTTAGCCAAAAAAAAACAAAATCGAAATCTTGGTATTTTTGCAAACGCACGCAAAAAAAAGAAAATTTAACGAGTTTCAAAGTATTTTCTCTGGAACTCATTAAATAGAGATACCCCAACAGTAACAGTTTGGTGTGTAATCTCTATTGAGAAAAAATACAGACCATTTTCATTGATGAACCAACAATAACAGAAACTGTATACACTGATATGTTTTTTTTTCTCATAGTTGAGACAGGAGGTTATTTTGAATGATATCTATTTTCAGCAGGATGATGCCCCCACCTCATTATTCATTAATAGCAAGGGAATCACTAGATATGACATTTGGGGAAATACGGATAAGGAGAGCTGGCCGCTGGCCTATAGAATGGACACCTTACTCTCTTGACTTGAGAGTTATAGACTTTTTTCTCTGGCGTTATGTCAAGGAAAGATGCGGTAATACTTTGCTAAAATAGCTGGGAATATCTTAAGTGGAACATTTGTAATGTCATTGAAGCGATTCTCCAGGACATGTTACACAATTCATTCAACCATTTATTGATTCACAAATGCCTGGAACAGAATGGCTAACATATACATATAGGTACCTACAGCTTTTTGTATAGTTTTATGCAGTTGTTATTAACTTTTTATTAGGCAAACATAAGGTTGAAGCTTTGAAAATAGGTGTTTGCAAAAATACCAAGATTTCGAATTTGATTTTTTACGGCTAAAACTTTAAGTTTTAGGGACGATGTCTATTGGTACATGGATACCTTAAACATGAATCTATTTTTTGACGTTGCG